>CM041779.1:122331734-123777868 GCA_023374045.1 Limonium bicolor
TAACACTAAGTTGGACCACACAATCATTCAAGTATGGTTTAGCTCATACCTCATGCATCAAACACACAATCAAGTGCAATAATCATTTTCATGCTTTCTTGATTAAGTCGGCACACAAGCAACACACACAAATCAGTGTAATCCTGGTAGCATACGGGGCATGAGAAAATCATACCTTTCACCATGGATTAACTTTACCGTTCCACCTCACGTTCCTCGAGTCTTACTCTCGAATCACTGATCACATGTCAAATGGTTCTATTAACATCAATACCTATGGTAGGTAAATGAATATTACTCCCGTACTTACCCCGTTGTCCCGTTAACTTCATATTTATTCTTGTTAACTTAAGTTCTTACTTTTCACTCATTTCCAACACTTGTTTATGCTTCTTAGGACCTTTTACATATCACCAAACAAGGCCTAAACATCATTTAAAACCATTACCAATCAATCCCCCATCTTTAAAACCCTTTAAAACACTCTCGGGGAAATTCTGGAGATGGTCCGGGACTTGGTCCAGCCCCTAAGTCTCGGACCTAACAAAAACCAAACTTTTGGCCATTTTAATAGGTTGGTCCAGGACCTTGTACCTAGCTCACTTCCCGGACCAGGTGCCTTACACTTTCGGCTCAAATTTAAGTGTGGTCCGGGAATTCGTCCAAGGACCAAGTCCTGGACCCTGCTAAAAAGCTGCCAAGCTGCAAATATTCAATCCTAATTCAACCCCTAATTCATACCAAATCTTTTCTAATCCTTTCAAATGTTTTCTAACATGTTTAACCACCTTAAAAACTCCTAATCATGCTTTAAACCTCCTCAAATCATTGGTCATACTCCTACTCAATTCTTGCCCACTTCTACAATTTCAATTCTCACATTTTTGCATTTTGCACACTTTGTGCATTTCTAAACTTCCCTTGACAATTTACACTTCTTCTCTCAACCATTTGACCATTCCAAATCCTCCTAGACAAATGCACTTCTAATACCCAAGTTCATGCCTTATTCTTCAAGTCTAAAATTCTCAACCTTCTCTAAAATTCCCAAGGCACTAAAACAACACCTTTGCTGCAGATTTTGCTAAACTTATTCAACCTTTCTACCAAATTTCTAGGGTGATTAACTATCCCAATTGAACCTCTTCCAACACCTAGTTAATCCTAGGTCATTCTTCACTCATAATACACTTAAACCACTTAGATTTCTACACAAAATTTGCCATGGTTCACCTACAATACTAACATTTCCAAATGCACCAATTCTCACCTAAATCCATTCACAACTAACCACACCCATAAAAGGTCCTACCAGTACACAAGCTCAATCAAAATTCGTCAATCCACAACATACACATATTCTCAAACAATTTGGCTCCAAGGCCCTTAATTCAAACAACAATTTCACAAATTCTCTCTAACTTATACCAACACATTATCCCTCACATTTTGGGTTCATCTTTAAATTTACCCATCCCAATATTCTAACACATATAAGATTAAACATTAAGGTAGATTTTTACCTTAAATTCCTCAAGTTCTCCTTTCAATTCTTCTCTTCCTCTTCTCCACTTCTCTTGACTCAAAATTGGCCAAGGGCAATGTAGTTGCCCAATTCCAACCCAACATTCAATAAAGGAAATGAGTCTAAGTAAAAACACTTAACTCACTAATTAAAAATGCTTAAGGTACTAAGATTGGTCATTACCTTGGAAACCCTAGAAATGGGTTTTTGCCATGAATCAAAGGAAGATTTTCAACCACCAAGAAGAAAACAAGGCATCAAAATGGGTAGAATTCAGCCAAGACAAGGGATGGAGAAAAAATGTGTTTTCCAGGAATCTTTTTACCTTAATTGAAGGAGGGGGCTCCAAGCTTCTAGAAATTCCAATTTCCTCTTCAAGTGGGCTATACCCATGAAACTCAACTTCAAGGTTTTGGGATTTTGAAAAGAGAAAATGATAGAGTTTGGTGAGAGGAGCAAAAATATGTACTTATTTTTGTGTTTGGAGCTTGGTGGAAGCTTGGGCAAGGAGAGGAAGATGGAGAAGCCATGTGTTATACCCAAAATTTCAACCCCCCCGGAAGAGAGTCTACTAACTATAGGTTAGTAGCGAGGGTTCCCAGTTCGATCGGCACATTTCAGAGTACTATGGACAGCTTAGTCATCTCCAGGGGCATTTTCGTAATTTTTCAAGGCTCTTAAGCCCCCTATAGGCTTTCTCTCTCCTCCAAATAAGGGTCAAATCAATTCAAAATGCTTTGAAATTTTAACCCATGATAGAGGATGACATCTGAAGCATAATGGCGTTGAAATTTTAATTTTTTGAATTTCCAATAATTTTCTAGCAATTTCTGATTGAATCTGACGAGAAATTGAATTTAAAAATATTCCAATATCCAAAAAATTCGATTCCACTTTAGAAAATTCAGAAATATCATCCTTTACCCATGTGTAAAATTTCATAATCAAATTCCTTTTGGAAGCCCTTGAGCTAAAACGTCGGTAAATCTCGGTTTTTACCAGATTTTTCTATCTTTAAGGAAGCCTATATAAGGAACCTTATCCCATGATCAAATCAGAACCTCAAGAACCCTAGACTCTCAAAGAAGGCAGCCGTCTCTCTCTCTCCACGTTTTTGAACTCCAGAGCCACAATCAAACACCGAAATCTCACCAAAATCAACACCAAAACATATTTTTCAACTCCCACAACATCATCAATCATCAAACATCAACCAAACCACCTCCAAAACGTGAAGAACACCTTCAACAATCAACAACCAGAAGCTCGGGTCGAACACAATCCAGAACCGGCACCATCGGAGCCTCCGAAGAATCCGACGTGAAGAACCCTTTGAATTCGAAGGTAAAAACAGGTTACATTCTACTTTTCTAATTCCCCACGACCTTATTAACTCTCTGTCAAATTTTGGGTTCAAACTAACCTTTTTACGCTTCTGTATTGCTGTTTGTTTAAGCTTTTGTCCAATAACTTGTTTACCATGTTTCGTGCTTAATTCGAATTCAAATTGAGAACTTTCAATCACTAATCTTGTACATCTTTCAGGCTACACACCCATAAAATTTGAGCCAAAAACACCTTCGGGAACAGCCTCAACGCCGCTGTCCGAGGGCGGTCCGCACCCACGGACGTCATGTCCGGGGTCCCGGACTCCCTATCCGTAAGCCCGGACGCCCACGGACGGCGGCGGGATTTTAAAAAATTCAAAATTTAGGTTTTCTAATAATATCCGGGCCCACGGACAGCCTGACCGTGGCCCCGGACTTTGCAATTTTTTGTTTTCCTTTAAATTCGACTCTTCTGTATGATTAGGTTAACTGGGGTCCGTGGTCTCGGACATGGGGTCTGTGGCTACGGACATAAGCAAAATTCGACCTAATTCTGCCTCCGAAACCCTAGTTTAGGTATCTTTCAATTTCACTTTAGTTTTCTGTCAAAAAATGCTAAAAAACACAAAAAAACAGAAGCTCGCGCACTTAGGTTAAAACGACTCGTAATAAGCCGTAAAAACCAAGTAGAGGAAAAACGACCTAGGAAGGGTAATGAAAGTAATTGAACCCTAAATAAGTCGAATACCAAGCCCCCAATCCGAACTCTACCTTTCCTGATTTACTCTAGGTTAAAATTAGGTGGTGACTCATAATAGGTTCCAGTGAGCTAGCTTAGGTTTTAATAATTATTGTTATATGACATAGTTATTAACCTTAGGTTATAAGTGGACCTAAAACCCGACTAGATCCCAATCAACTTAATCAACATAGGATAGGGTTTAAAATCGAGGCTCACAGACTGGCGACTCTGCTGGGGACAAACTCTTAATTTTAACTTGTTTAATTTTAAGAAAGAGGGCTTAACTCGAAAATGTTTATTTATGGCTTTATTACTTTGTTTGTTTACTTTTGTGCGCACTTTAATTTCTGCACCTTTGCATCATGTGAGAGCGAGGGCCCATGCAAACCGATTTTACCCCGGGACCCGTTTGAGGGTCCCCTGTCAAGGACTCACACCTTTTAGGTGATGTGAATAAGTGGGGAAAAGAGGAGGGTGTCGTCTAACCACACCCCCTTAATACCTGGGCTTTAGCCCCATGCATTTTCCTGACAGTATCCTTACCTAACCAATTGTTTGGTCAGTCAAAGACTCGACCGTAGACGCACACCTTCAGGTGATGTGAAAAAAGTGGGGAAGCCCAAAGAGAATAGCGTGCAAGCCCTATTCCTTTGAGGTGACCTGGGCCCATGCCCTAAGCACCTCTCCGGATCGATCCATACCCGGTTTGATTTAAACGTCTAGTGAGGACATGTTGAATTTGTGTGGGCCTTGTTTGCTTGTATGATCGGCCCATTACCCAGCCTAGAGATTGATAGGAACTTCTCCTACATTAACCTAGCCCAACCTGAATTTACGGCTTTATTGTTTGCGGCCCAGAGGCCCTGTTTGGTTTGATATGTGAAACATTTGGGCTTCGACCCAAAAGTTCGGACTTAGGTGATTTCTCTCTTTCGGCCCAATTTGAATAATCAATCAGGCCTTTCCTTTTCGAAGCCCATTCTAGTCCAGGAAGACTTTTTCACTCAGGTTTTGACCTACGATCCTAGACATGGGTATCATCTTCAGGCCCAATCATAATCACTCGGCCCAAATTCCAATTCACATCCAGAATATGGTTTAGAAATCACTTCGGCCCATGCGCTTTACTTCTAGCTGAAACACATTCTGGCCCAAGCGCCCAATTCTCAGAACATTCCGGCTCAAGAATCACGCTCTTCAAACATTTCAGCCTAGGCACCAGTTCACAGCTCATGAATCATTCCGGCTCATGTGCCTCCCTTCCAACTCATTTCGGGCCTCAGTGCCTACCCACAATCTTCGAAACATTCCAGCTCATATGCTTTTCTTGCAGCCCAAACAAGTTTTTACCTAAAACTTTTCACGGTCCAGAATTTTAGCTCAATCCACTTTTGTTTTCCAACAGATAAGCCCGAATCCCAAGTAGGGCAGAGGGAGGAAACCCAGTCAGCATGGAGGCCCAGTTTGCAGCCTTAGAGCAAAGGTACATGGCCGCCTTTGATGCCATGGAACAGAAACATAGGTCCACCACTAATGACATGGAGGCAAAGTATGTCACCATCATCGAAGAGCTGAAAAGCAAAATCAATTCCCTTGAGGTTGGTCATCATGAAAACATTTCAGGAAAGATTGCTGACTCTGGGAACGAGCGTGACTACATCGAAGTTAACTCTGTTGAGGCCCAGGATGCACAAGGATTTGTAGGGCAAGTCGTCCCGGATCGCCAACTAACTGCAGAATTAAGGAGGGCCCTAAAAAGGATTGAGCGCATGGAAAAAGCTAGCAAGCCAGCTGGTTTCGATTACTCTTCTATGGAATCGTACCCCGAGGTTAATCTCCCTCTAAAGATGAAGCTACCCACACTTGCTCTATACAAGGGTTCCTCAGACCCACAAGTCCATCTAGTGATGTTCGATAGGGAAATGTCCATCCTCAGGTTGAATGACATGCAAAAGGCCAAGGTTTTCGCCCGTTATCTCGATGAAATACCTCAATGTTGGTACTTGACTCAGAGGATGAACACCAAAACCTATGAAGAGGTTTGTGAGGCTTTCCTGCACCATTTCGAGTATGCTAAAATCTTGAAGTCACCAGGTCCGACCTTGCCAGTACCCGGCAGGGAAACAGTGAATCAATGTCCGACTTCATCAAACGGTGGAGGATGAAAGCCGCTGCTATGCCTACAAAATGGATGAGCAAGAACAAATTCGAATGATTGTGGACAATATGCAAGACAATACAACAACGAGCTGAGTTGCACATACTTCCCTAATTTCGACATGCTGATGGGTCAGGTAAGGGTCATGGAAGAAAAGATTCACAAAGGCGAGCTGAAGCGGGACAACCCAAAGCCCAGGGTGTGAGTATCGAGACCTTTAAGTCAGGACCTGCCAGAGTAGCTCAAGTTTCGTACCGAGTGAGCACCATACAAAAACCCAGTGCTGCAAAACAGAGCGTCAAGGCCTCACCCCGATCCAAGAGGTTCTCTGCACCGAGACAGTTTACCGACATTGGCCGGCCTCTCAGTCAAGCACTCGTGAAGCTACAAGAGCTAGACTTACTAAAGCCTCTCACACCTAGTCCTGGGATCACCCAAGCCGGGGAACATCTCCATCAGTTCTGCCAGTTTCATCAACTACCAGGACACAGTACTGACGACTGCAAAGCATTGAAGCACAAGATCGAAGACCTTATCGAGCAAGGACTCCAGTTTGTTGAGTAGGCAAAAGTCTAGCAGTGTTTTGTTTACTCATTTCAATTGTGTGGGAAGTTTATCACATTTCTCGTTTAATGAAGTTTAGATTTGAAAATTTCAGTTTTTTTGACTTTTTTAGTTTGTAATCACAAAAATGATAATAAAAGAAATGTGTTTGTTCACCTTGCATCTTGCTCATTAGCAAACATTTCTTAAAACTAATGTTCATGAAACGGTCATTTCTTGGCAACTGAACAAAACGACTTGTCTTTTGTTCTAAAAAGATGAACATGTCCAACCAAACACCATACTCACCCCAAAACATCCAAGCAACCCACGAAGCGGTTCAAGTCTACATTTGTCAAATTGTTGTTATAAACCCTGGATTAATACTAGGGGTAATCTGAGTTTAAGTTCGTCATCTTTCACCTTTCGTTAAAATATGCGAACAAGTCTCAGAGTGAGAATTCACGAGAGTGACTTGAGCGGAAAAACCAAGAGTGAACGAGCATGTCATTCTTACACGACTCCGGTGAGACCACATTCAAAGGTGAGGTAAACGGCATAACTCCGACCGAAGGAGATAATTTGTAAATTTACTCTTAGACCTGCGAAAAGTAACAACGAACGGATACACAACTATCAGGAATGACGAAGCACCTAGGTACAACACCACATAGCTAAAAGATTGTAAACCCTGACATTAAACCTTAGGCACCCCCGTTGAGCCTTTCATATATCCCTTTTCGATGTTGCAAAGCTCCACAGAACAAGCCAGCCCGTGATGAATAACCAACCCGGTGACCAAAGGAAGCGAGGAGCCTGACTCTAGATAACGTTTTCATCAGTCCAGAGAAGCAAAGCCGCTATCAGCATGACGAAGTGATCCGCAAATGGTCCCAGAGTGACACAGGATCCAAAGAGCTCACATCAAAACAGCTCTCGAAGCCCAAAACCGGGAAACACAAGAACCCCGAAGGCAAAATCAAGAAAGGATAAAGAAAAAAGGCAAACCCGAAGTGCCTCGAAGAAATCCAAATGACAAAGAGAAGAGAAATGGTGTAAAGGACAACTTCTAAAGTCCAAGTCCAGAAGCTCAAAAACAACGTCAACATGAAGCAGTTAGACGACTTCAAGACAAGGAAGATGAATCTGAAAGAAGACGCAAGTTGCAGCTTTGGTCACCCACTTAAGCTCCACATACCTCAAATATCCCTCCATGGTCCCGTTGTCCTTCATCACACCCCGTGGCCACGTTATAAGCTTTAAAGACTTCCGGCTTGATAGTTGTGTGTCCAATCACGTGAAAGTAACAGATCAAACGCGTAAATCCATCAAATATCGAATTCAATGGTCTAGAAGTTGTGACTGTTGGTGAGGAACGAGTGCAAGCACCAAACACGCCGAGTGTAGGTTAGGAAGCACCACATAAAAACATAAGCCCTGACCCTGTGAGGACGAGACTCGTTCGCACGTTTGATAAAAGAAAATACTGGGGGCAATCGATCGGAACGATCGATTGCCATGAACTCTAGCTCAGATTGTCTTAAGGGAAAAATACTGGGGGCAATTGTTGGTTCCAACAATTGCTATGACAACACCAATTGGAACCCAGAGCTCAAACATCACCACCACCATCACACACCACCGGCCCGCATAAGCCCTTACCTCCACATCAAACACCACAGGCCCACATAAGCCCTTACCTTTACATTACACCATACCCCACCGATGGCATGTTCATCTCCTAGGAGATAAATTACAAGTCCGAAGTCTATGGTCAGGAAATGATAATTTCGCTTTCCTTTTCATTAAACAGATTATTCTTCAAACACTGCCACGTTTGGCACCTCTTTCAACAATTTCTTGTTTTGGACAAATTTCCTACATACACTTTGATCGTATTTTGACATGCACATACTCATTGCCACGTTTGGCACTTTCATAATTAACTTTCATCATGACTATTGCATCTATTCGTATGAGACTCCTCGTCATAATTCAGGGATACAGATTCTCAGCCGAAGGTACAGATTCTTCAGGGATACAGATTCTCAGCCGAAGGTACAGACTCTTCAGGGATACAGATTCTCAGCCAAAGATTCAGATTCACAAGAGCAGCAGAACTCACCAGAGCAGCAGAACTCACCCGAATAGAAGAACTCGACCCAACACCAATTTTCAATCACATATAGGTAGTCAACGCCTCAGAATAGCTTGACATCACTTCATTCATTATAGGTAGCCAGCGCCTTAGAATATCTTGACATCATCTCATTCATTATAGGTAGCCAGCGCCTTAGAATAGCTTGACATCGTCTCATTCATTATAGGTAGTCAACGCCTTAGAATAGCTTGACATCATATCATCCTTATAGGTAGTCGGCGCCTTAGAATAGTCTGACATTACTTCATTATTACCTTTAGGTGGTCGACGCCTTAGAACAGCTCGACACCCTTCCACTTTACTCATAGGTAGTAAGCGCCTTAGAATAGCTCGACGCGACTTGTCGGATTGCACGTGCGGTCTTTTAAGATCCAAAATTTTGGGGTATCACTCAAGCATCAACTAGCCTTTTCATTTCCATTACAAAGTCTAGTTGACGGGGGGCAATCTGTTATACCCAAAATTTCAACCCCCCCGGAAGAGAGTCTCTACTAATAGGTTAGTAGCGAGGGTTCCCAGTTCGATCGGCACATTTCAGAGTACTAGGGACAGCTTAGTCATCTCCAGGGGCATTTTCGTAATTTTTCAAGGCTCTTAAGCCCCCTATAGGCTTTCTCTCTCCTCCAAATAAGGGTCAAATCAATTGAAAATGCTTTGAAATTTTAACCCATGATAGAGGATGATATCTGAAGCATAATGGCGTTGGAATTTTGATTTTTCGAATTTCCAATAATTTTCTAGCAATTTCTGATTGAATATGACGAGAAATTGAATTTAAAAATATTCCAATATCCAAAAAATTCGATTCCACTTTAGAAAATTCAGAAATATCATCCTTTACCCATGTGTAAAATTTCATAATCAAATTCCTTTTGGAAGCCCTTGAGCTAAAACGTCGGTAAATCTCGGTTTTCACCGGATTTTTCTATCTTTAAGGAAGCCTATATAAGGAACCTTATCCCATGATCAAATCAGAACCTCAAGAACCCTAGACTCTCAAAGAAGGCAGCCGTCTCTCTCTCTCCACGTTTTTGAACTCCAGAGCCACAATCAAACACCGAAATCTCACCAAAATCAACACCAAAACATATTTTTCAACTCCCACAACATCATCAATCATCAAACATCAACCAAACCACCTCCAAAACGTGAAGAACACCTTCAACAATCAACAACCAGAAGCTCGGGTCGAACACAATCCAGAACCGGCACCATCGGAGCCTCCGAAGAATCCCGACGTGAAGAACCCTTTTGAATTCGAAGGTAAAACAGGTTACAATTCTACTTTTCTAATTCCCCACGACCTTATTAACTCTCTGTCAAATTTTGGGTTCAAACTAACCTTTTTACGCTTCTGTATTGCTGTTTATTTAAGCTTTTGTCCAATAACTTGTTTACCAAGTTTCGTGCTTAATTCGAATTCAAATTGAGAACTTTCAATCACTAACGTCTTGTACATCTTTCAGGCTACACACCCATAAAATTTGAGCCAAAAACACCTTCGGGAACAGCCTCAACGCCGCTGTCCGAGGGCGGTCCGCACCCACGGACGTCATGTCCGGGGTCCCGGACTCCCTGTCCGTAAGCCCGGATGCCCATGGACGGCGGCGGGATTTTAAAAAATTCAAAATTTAGGTTTTCTAATAATATCCGGGCCCACGGACATCCTGTCCGTGGCCCCGGACTTTGCAATTTTTTGTTTTCCTTTAAATTCGACTCTTCTGTATGATTAGGTTAACTAGGGTCCGTGGCTACGGACGTAAGCAAAATTCGACCTAATTCTGCCTCTGAAACCCTAGTTTAGGTATCTTTCAATTTCACTTTAGTTTTCTGTCAAAAAATGCTAAAAAACACAAAAAACAGAAGCTCGCGCACTTAGGTTAAAACGACTCGTAAGAAGCCGTTAAATCAAACCAATAGAGGAAAAACCTAGGAAGGGTAATGAAAGTATTGAACCCTAAATAGTCGAATACCAAGCCCCCGAATCCGAACTCTACCTTCCTGATTACTCTAGTTTAAAATTAGGCGTGACTCATAATAGGTTCCGTGAGCTAGCTTAGGTTTTAATAATTTTGTATATGACATAGTTATTAACCTTAGGTTATAAGTGGACCTAAAACCCGACTAGATCCCAATCAACTTAATCAACATAGGATAGGGTTTAAAATCGAGGCTCACACCATGGTTGAGCTTCCAAAATCGTTCTAGCAGCTAGAGAGGAGGAGCGAGCTGGATGCAGGAAGGAGAAATAGAAGAGAGAGGGGGAAATCTTGGGAGGGGAGGAATTAAATAGAGAGGGAAAAAGGGGTTTTATTACTTTTTACTTTTGCTTTTTTCTTTACTTTAGCTAATAAGCTAGTCAAGTGTGAAAGAGCTTATTCTTCTCTCATAAAAACCGGCCCCACTAATTAATTAAGCTGGGGTGTTTTATTTTGTCTTTTACAGGAAACGCTCGTTAATTTACCCAGTTTTAGCACTATTCACTAACCGGGCCCTTTTTTCGGATTTTTCTCGTTTCTTTAATTTTAATGGTTCTTAAGCTTCCATTAATGTTGAATTATAGTTATTTGATTGACTATAATTTTTACGGGTCCATTTGACCACTCAAAGTCACGTTTTCGGGTTTTCTCGAAAAACATGCTCTAAAGCTTCATTAGCGGTTTTAATCCATTTTATGGATCCATTTTCTTCGGGAATTGTTCCCGTACATCAATTAGGCATATTTAAGCTGTAGGAATCCATATAGGATCCTGTTCAAGGTCACACACCTCCTAGAGTTACGTAACGTAAAATTTTATGTTTTGTGCTTTTTACGTGTTTTCTCTTTCCTTTAGGATTTATTTTCTTCACCAAAATTCTCTAGACATTATTAGGCATTCAAATACCATATTAGCATAATTTAATTACCATAATTAAGTTTAGGGTTTTTCAATCTACCCCCTTAAAGAACTTTACCCTCAAATTTGGTGAATCTAATATCGTTAGTCACATAGGTATTTTATGCTAAGGTTATAACCTCTATATCACCTCACAGACTCAAAGATCCGATCTGATGTATACCACACATCCACACAATATGTCACTGCATGCATATCAATAAAAATACTTATTTTCCTTCTCTCCATGGGGTTCATCCGAAGATAATTAAGGCACACCAGGCCTCTCCCATATCGAGTGATCCCTCAGGTACCGATCACATTTGAACACTTACGCTTTCTGGTTCATGGCCGTCATGACTTTGGGCACTTACGATTTCTGGCCTACGGTTCCTTTGGTTCAGATCAAAATCATTTGCACATCTAAAGATCCTCAGGCACTCACTAGTCAACCACATTGACACATGTGTGAGCCTCGATTTTTGAACCCTATCCTATGTTAATTCAGGTTGATTAGGATCTGGTTGGATTCTAGGTCCACTTATAACCTAAGCTAAACAACTATGTCATATAACACTAGTTATTAAATCCTAAGTTAGCTCACTGGAACCTAATTAGAGTCGCCACCAAATTTTGACCTAGGGTTAATTAGGAAAGGCGAGTTCGGGTTCGGGGGCTTGATATTCAAATTATTTAGGGTTCAAATTACTTTCATTACCCCTCAAAGTCGTTTTTCCTCTACTTAGTCATTTACGGCTTTAACCTATAGTTGATTTACTAAGAGGCGGCTTCTGTTTTTTTTTGTGTTTTTTTGTATTTTGAAAGAAATTGAAAGAGTAAATTAAACTACCTAAATAATGGCTACGGGACTTGAATTAGTCAAAATTTCTTCTTCTGTCCGTGACCCCCGGACTTGTTGTCCTGACCACGGACTTATAATAGAAAATAACATCAGGAACACGAAAATAGCAAAAACATAGTTTTTTTTAGTGTCCGGGACCCGACCTAAAGGTCCGTGACCCCGGACATTATCCATAGTTAAAATCATCAAATTTCAAAAAAATATTATTTTTCCGTCTGGGGCCTCGGACAGGGTGTCCACGCTGCGGACGCCTACCAGACGGGCTCGTTTTTAGGGTTCCAGGTGGAGTTTTTTGCTCAAATTTTGAGCGTATGCTCCTAATGTTATTCTAAACCTGTTGATGACTTTAAATTTCAGTTTTAAGGTTGAATTTTAGGGGAAACTTGGTGAGCAAATTAGTGACTAATAACATAAACAAACAATAATTTGGGAGCCGAAAAAAGGTCAGTTTGATCCCAAAATTTAACAGAGAGTTAATAAGGTTGTGGAGAGTTAGAAAAGTAGAATTATAACCTGTTTGAACTTCAAATTCAAGATGATTCTTCACGTTGGGATTCTTTGGAGGCTCCGATGATGCCGGTTCCGGATTGAGTTCGACACGAGCTTCTGGTTGTTGATTGTTAATGATGTTATTCATGTTTTAGAGGTGGTTTGGTTGATGTTTGATGATTTTTGATGTGTTGGGAGTTGAAAAGTGTGTTTAGGTGGTGATTTTGGGGGGTTTTTGATGCGATTTCGGTGCTCGGATCTGTAAAAACGTGGGGGACTTGGACGGCTAGGTTTTCTGACTTTCTAGGGTTCTTAGAGTTCTCATTTGATCAAGGGATCAGGCTCCTTATATAGG
Source organism: Limonium bicolor (assembly GCA_023374045.1). Classification (NCBI taxonomy): domain Eukaryota; kingdom Viridiplantae; phylum Streptophyta; class Magnoliopsida; order Caryophyllales; family Plumbaginaceae; genus Limonium; species Limonium bicolor. The sequence goes on from CM041779.1 coordinate 122,344,774, forward strand.
CTTCCTTAAAGATAGAAAAATCCGGTAAAAATCGAGATTAACTGACGTTTTAGCTCAAGGGCTTCCAAAAGGAATCTGACTATGAAATTTTAAACATGGGTAAAGGATGGTATTTCTGATTTTTCTAAAGTAGAATCAAGTTTTTTGGATATTGGAATATTTTTAAATTCAATTTCTCAGCATATTCAATCAGAAATTGCTAGATAATTATTAGAAATTCGAAAAATCAAAATTCCAATGCCATTATGCCCAAAATGTCATCCTCTATCATGGGTTAAAATCTCAAAGCATTTTGAATTGATTTGACCATTCTTTGGAGGAGAGAGAAAGCCTATAGGGGGCTTAGGAGCCTTGAAAATTACGAAAATGCCCCTGGAGATGACTAAACTGTCCCTAGTACTCTGAAATGTGCCGATCGAACTAGGAACCCTCGCTACTTGACCAAACTAGCCTATTAGTAGAGACTCTTCCGGGGGGGTTGAAATTTTGGGTATAACAGATTGCCCCCCGTCAACTAGACTTTGTAATGGAAATGACAAGGCTAGTTGATGCTTGAGTGATACCCCAAAATTTTGGATCTTAATTGACCCCACATGCAATTGAAATCCGACAAGTTGTGTCGAGCTGTTCTAAGGCGCTGACTACCTATGAGTAAAGTGGAAGGATGTCGAGCGATTCTAAGGCGTCGACCACCTAAAGGTAAAGATGAAGTAATGTCGGACTATTCTAAGGCACCGACTACCTATAAGGATGATATGATGTCAAGCTATTCTAAGGCGTTGACTACCTATAATTGATGAGATGATGTCAAGCTATTCTAAGGCGCTGACGACCTATAATGAATGAAGTGATGACAAGCTATTCTAAGGCATTGACTACCTATAATAAATGAAATGATGTCAAGCTATTATAAGGCGTTGATTACCTATAATGAATAAAATGATGTCAAGCTATTCTAAGGCGTTGACTACCTATAATGAAAATAAAGTATGCCGAACATTCTAAGGTGTTGGGAACCTGTAATGCAAATGTAGATGTCATGTAAAAGAAGATGATATGATATGTTGATGATGCTCGAATGCTTCTGGGGACCGAAACCCGTTCCAATGCTCCTGGTTGGTATACTATGAGGACTTATTGCCTCTGCCCACCAACTGGGGTGCTGGGATAACTTCTAGATTACCAAGGGGACTTATTGCCACTGCCCACTAGTTGTTTCTCCAAAGAAGTTGACATGAAGATGGGGACTTATTGCCTCTACCCCGCCAACTTAGATTACGCTCTGTCTCGCACTAAAGATGATACTAGGTCTCGTACTGGTCTCGCACTGGATGATGACGCTTGGTCTCGCACTAAAGAAGATGCATGGTCTCACACTGAAGAAAATGATGGGTCTCGCACTGAAGAAAATGCATGGTCACGCACTGAAGGAAATGATGAGTCTCACACTGATGAAGATGGTGGGTCTTGCACAGAAGTCTCGCACTAAACGGATGAAGGAAAAGCTGGATCTCGCACTGATTCCAGGTCTCGCACTAAATGAAGATGGTGGGTCTCGCATTGAAGTCTCGTACTAAACGGATGAAGGAAAAGCTGGATCTCGCACTGATTCTAGGTCTCGCACTGAATGAAGATGCTAGGTCTCGTACTGAATGATGAAAATGCAGGCCCTCGTTTTGATTTTGGGTCTCGAACTAAAAATGAGTTAGGAAGATAATGGTCTCGTGCAAATGATGAAAACTGATTACTGGAGTGTCGAACATGGCAATGATGATAAGATGTATGCAATCAAAATATATGAAAGATACTTGTTCAGAATAGGAAACTGTTGGAAAAGGTGCCAAACTTGGCAATTTTGAGGTGTTATGCAAAAGTTGTAAGATGCAACTAAAGTGTTTGTTGGAAGCTTGCCCAAAACAAGGAACTGTGGAAAAATGTGCCAAACACGGCAATTAGGCCTGTCAAACGGGTTATCCATTCGGGTTTTGGGTCATATCTTTTCGGGTCAATATCCGTTCGGGTCATTAAACTTTCGGGTCATTTCGGGTTTGGGTCTTCGGGTTCGGGTCATTTCGGGTTCGGGTTGTAATAGTGTCAGATAGAATCGGGTTTCGGTTATTTCGGGTCATGGTTAATATTTTTTGAAAAAATTATAATATAAATATATACCTAATTTCTCTAAGAATACACAACATATAGATTGCAGAACTTCAATACAATGTCTATTATGAATTTCATTCGGATATACTAAGTTTAAATCAATTTTTTTGTCATATTTATTTGGGTCATTCAGGTATGGGACAATTTATAGTCACTATTATTTCATATTATTCGAGTTTGGCTAATTTTTAATTACTATTATTTCGGGTCATTTCGGGTTCGGGTCGGTTTTCGGGTTAAAAAGTTTTCGGGTCATTTCGGGTTCGGTCATTTGGGTTTTACCCAATCGGGTTTTGGGTTTATTATATTTAAATATTTTCGGGTTCAGTCGGGTTTCGGGTTCGGATAAAAACAGACGGGTTTTCGGGTTGGGTCAAATTTTGACAGATCTAGCGGCAATGCATGAGAATAACTCTGCTGAAAAGGAAAGTGAAATTTCATATCTGCAATTTGTCTCTTAGAAAATGAACATGCCGTTGGTGGAAGTGTGTGGTGTTTGTTGTGATAGACCTGGGATTGGGTTGTGATTTTAGATGCCGGTCAGGGTTATGACGGGCCTGATGTTTTTGTGGAGGTAAGACCAATGACGGGCTTGAGAGTGTGTGTGTTGGTAAGGGCTTATGTGTGCCTGTGGTGGGATGGTGGTGCTCAAGCTTTGGGTTTCAATTGGTGTTGACATGGCAATTTTTGGAACCAACAATTGCCCCCAGTATTTTTTCCTTAGGACAATCTGAGCAAGAGTTCATGGCAATGGATCGGAACGATCGATTGCCCCCAGTATTTTCTTTAATTAAACGCGCAAACGAGTCTCGTCCTCACAGGGTCAAGACTTAGGTTTTGATGTGGTGCGTCCTAACCTACACTCAGCGTGTTTGATGTTTGCACTCATTTCTCGCTCATGGTCATAAATTTTAGACCATTGAATTTGACATTTGATGGATTTACGCATTTGATTTGTTACTTTCACGTGATTGGACACACAACTATCAAGTCGGTAGTCTTTAAAGCTTATAACGTGGCCATGGGGTGTGATGAAAGACAACGGGACCATGGAGGGATATTTTAGGTATGTGGAGCCAAAAGGGTGACCAAAGCTGCACCTTGCGCCTTATCTCAAAATCATCTTCCTTGTCTTGAAGTCGTCTAGCTGCTTCGTGTTGACGTGGTCTTTGAGCTTCTGGACTTGTACTTTTGAAGTCGTCCTTTACACCATTTCTCCTCTTTTTGTCATTCGGATTTCCTCGAGGCATTTCGGGTTTACCTCTTTGTTTTATTCTTTCTTAACTTTGCCTTCGAGGTTCTTGTGTTTCCCGGTTTTGGGCTTCGAGAGCTGTTTTGATGTGAGCTCTTTAGATCCTGTGTCACTCTGGGACCATTTGTGGATCACTTCATCATGGTGATAGCGGAGTTGCTTCTTTGGACTGATGAGAACGTTATCTGAGAGTCTGACTCCTCGCTTCCTTTGGTCACCAGGTCGGACATTCATCATTGGCTGGGTTATTTTGTGGAGTTCATAATATCAAAAAAGGATATATGAAAGGCTCAACGGTGGTGCCTAGGGTTTAACGATAGGGTTTACAAGCTTTTGGCTATGTGGTGCTGTACCTAGGTGCTTCGTCAACCCTGATAATTGTGTATCCGCTCTTTATTACTTTTCACATGCCTAAGAGTAAATTTACAAATTATCTTCTTCGGCCGGAGTTATGCCATTTACCTCACCTTTGAATGTGGTCTCACCGGAGTCATGTAAAAATGACACGCTCGTTCGCTCGTGGTTTTTCCACTCAAGACACTCTCATGAATTTCACTCAGAGACTAGCTCACACGTGTGAGCCTCGATTTTAAACCCTATCCTATGTTGATTAAATTGATTGGGATCTAGTCAGGTTTTAGGTCCACTTATAACCTAAGATTAATAACTATGTCATAAAACAATAATTTATAAACCTAAGCTAGCTCACTGAACCTATTATGAGTCGCCACCTAATTTTTACCTAGATCAAATTAGGAAAGGAGATTTGGGTTGCGGGGGCTTGATATTCGACTTAATTAGGGTTCAAATTATTTTCATTACCCTTCCTAGGTCGTTTTTGTTTTTCCTCTACTTGGTTCAATTACGGCCTTTCTACAAAGTTGTTTTTAACCTAGGTGCGCGCTTTTGTTTTTTTTATTTTTTAACATTTTTTTGACAGAAAATTAAAGTGGAAATTAAAATTACCTAAACTAGGATTTTGGAGGCAGAATTAGGTCAAATTTTGTTTCCGTCCGTAGCCACGGACCTAATGTCCGAGACCACGGACCCCAGTTAACCTATATGAAATAAAAGTCAAATTAAACGAAAACAAAAATTGTAAAATCCGGGCCACGGACAGGCTGTCCGTGGGCCCGGACATTATTAGAAAACCTAAATTTTTAAAATTTAAAAAAAACCCGCCGCCGTCCGTGGGCGTCCGGGCTTACGGACATGGAGTCCGGGACCCCGGACATGACGTCCGTGGGTGCGGACCGCCCTCGGACGGCGGCGTTGAGGCTGTTCCCGAAGGTGTTTTTGGCTCAAATTTTATGGGTGTGTAGCCTGAAAGATGTACAAGACGTTAGTGATTGAAAGTTCTCAATTTGAATTCGAATTAAGCACGAAACTTGGTAAACAAGTTATTGGACAAAAGCTTAAACAAACAGCAATACAGAAGCGTACAAAGGTTAGTTTGAACCCAAAATTTGACAGAGAGTTAATAAGGTCGTGGGGAATTAGAAAAGTAGAGTTGTAACCTGTTTTACCTTCGAATTCAAGATGATTCTTCACACCGGGATTCGTCGAGTGCTTCGTTGATGGCAGACCCAAAAGGATTTCGAACCAAGCTTCTGGTTGTTGGTTGTTCTTGCTGTTCTTCACGTTTTGGTGGTGTTTTTGTGGGGTTTTGATGACTATTGATGCTTTGGGGATTGGAAAACGTGTTTAGATGGTGATTTCGGGGGATTTTCGGTATGATTTGGGTGGCCGGGTGTTGGAAAACGTGAGAGAGAGAGAGAGGAGGCTGTCTTTTCTGACTCTCTAGGGTTCTTGAGCATATGAAGTTCTGATTTTATCCAAAAAACCTATCCTTTATATAGACTTTCTTAAAGATAAAGAAAATCTAGTAAAAGTAAGATTTTGTTGATATTTTAATTAAGTGACTTCCCAAAGAATTTTGCTATGAAATTTTAACCACGTGTCAAGGATGGAAATTATGAATTTTCTAAAGTGGAATCGGATTTTTTAAATGTGGGAATATTTTTAAATTGAATTTCTCGTCAGATTCAGTCAGAAATTGCTAGAAAATTATTGGAGATTCGAAAAATCAAAATTCCAACACCATTATGCTTAGAATGTCATCCTATATCATGGGTTAAAATATCAAAGCATTTCAAGCTGGTTTGGGCATCCTTTGGAGGAGATAGAAAGCTTATAGGAGGTCTTAGGAGCCTTAAAAATTATGAAAACGCCCTTGAAAATGACGAAGCTGCTCCTCATGCCATGAATGCGCCGTTCGAGCCGGAATCCCTCACTACTTGATTAAAATGCCCCTCACAACACCAGGACCTCGTAGACCCTAACCAGGGGGGTCAAAATTTTGGGTATAACAACACGCTTAAACGAAAGATTAAAGACGACGATCCTGAGCTCAGATTGCCCCCAGTATTGATTTAGGGTTTATGACAACACTTAAACAGTGGAATGCTTTATGGATGTTTTGAGATAGACTATGGTGTGTGGACGGACATGTTCACCCTTTTTAGAAACAAAAGACAAGTTGTTCTATTCTGTTAACAGAAAATAATTATTTCAAGATTTCCTTTTTTTTGACAAAACGTGGGTGTTCATCATTTTTTTGTTTTTTTAAAATGCATAGAAATTATGAAAATGAAACTATGCTCTTATCCATGTACGAAAATATAACTTTGGAAATTACAAACTCATAAAAACTACCAAAAATGATTAAGGATATCAACTACTACTGAAGTTGAAAGACAACTAATCAAGAAAAGAAACTTAATGGAAGAATAAGATAGCAATCTGTAATGACGTTGAATTGTCTGGTGCCAACGCATTAAAGACTCGAGCTCTCGACCGTCGGGACGCCATTGAGATGACCATGATCGTCTTCCTTCTAAACCTGGAGTGGGCTTCGTAGAACATCTGAACTAGGAATGCCTAGGAGTTATGAATGAGGTGCTTGGGCCTGAATCTTTCCCCAAACTGAGAGTGAGATGGATGGGATAGAGTGATTCCTAGACTAGAATGGATATGTGGGCCTGAGTACCCTTAATCTGGAAGTGAAGCAAACAGGCTGAAGAGAGCCACATGGGCTGTGAATGGGCCACTGGACCGAGAGAGAAAATTTAAAGTCTAAGATTTATTTGATGTTCCTGTTGGGCCTTAAGGCCAAAAACTAGAATGAATGGGTATGAAATCTATCGTGGATTCGAATGGGCCGAAACCTAAACAAACGGTTCTGACTGGGCCTAAAGACATGAGACCTAGACGTAGGATTTTGGGTCAGAGCCCGAATGAAAAGTTTGCCTAGACTAGGATGGGCTTTGGGCCAAAATGTTTTGAGAATTTTGCAACTGGGCTAGAATGTGTGTGGGCTTAGAAATAAGGCGCATGGGCCGGAATGATTTCTAATGCACGTTCTAGATAAGAATTGAAATTTAGGCCGACATTTAAGCGAATGATTCTGATTGGGCCTGAAAGATGATTCCTAGATCTTGGATTTTGGGCCAAAGCCTGAGCGAAAATTCTTCCTAGACTAGAATGGGCCTTTGTGCTGAAAAGGTTTTTAGAGAAAAGGCTTGATAGATTTTTTTAGTCTTATGGATTACTTCAAGTTTGAGTGAATTTCTTTTTCATGGGCCTAGAACTAAATGGATAATATAAATTGGGCCGAAAGAGAAATCACCTACATCTAAGGTTTTGGGCCTAAGCCCAAACAAATGACTCACACATTTAACCAAGCAGGGCCCTTGGGCTGCAAACAACAAAGCTACCAATTCGGGTTGGGCTGAGTTGATGTAGGAAAGTTCCTATCAATTTCTAAGCTTGGTAGTGGGCCGATCATGCAAGCAAACAAGGCTCACACAAGTTCAACATGTCCTCACTAGATGTTTAAATCAAACCGGGTATGGATCGATCCAGAGAGGTGCTTGGGGCTTGGGCCCAGGTCACCACAAAGGAATAGGGCTTGCACGCTATTCTCTTTGGGCTCCCCCACTCTTTTCACATCACCTGAAGGTGTGCGTCTACGGTCAGGTCTTTGACTGACCAAACAATGGGCTTGATAAGGGCACTGCCAGGAAAATGCTTGGGGCTAAAGCCCGGGTATTAAGGAGATGTGGTTAGACGACATCCTCCTCTTTTCCCCCACTTATTCACTTCACCTTGAAAGGTGTGAGTCCCTGACAGGGGACCCTCAAACAGGTCTCGGGGTGAAGTCGGTTTGCGTGGACCCTCACTCTCATATGATGCAATGGTGCAGGAATTAAAGTGCGCACAAAAGTAAACAAACAATGTAATAAAAGCCGTAATAAACAATTTCAAGTTAAGCCCTCTTTCTTAAAATTAAACAAGTTTAAAATTAAGAAGTTGTCCCGAGTAGAGTCACCATTCTGTGAGCCTCGATTTTTGAACCCTATCCTATGTTAATTCAGGTTGATTGGGATCTGGTTGGATTCTAGGTCCACTTATAACCTAAGCTTAACAACTATGTCATATAACACTAGTTATTAAATCCTAAGTTAGCTCACTGGAACCTAATTAGAGTCGCCACCTAACTTTGACCCAGGGTAAATTAGGAAAGGTGAGTTCGGGTTCGGGGGCTTGATATTCAACTTATTTAGGGTTCAAATTACTTTCATTACCCCTCAAAGTCGTTTTTCCTCTACTTAGTCATTTACGGCTTTAACCTAAGGTTAATTTACTAAAGGAGGTGGCTTCTGTTTTTTGTGTTTTTTAACGTTATTTGACAGAAATTGAAAGAGTAAATTAAACTAACCTAAATAAGGGCATCGAAACTTGAATTAGGTCCAAATTTCTTCTGTCCGTGACCCCGGACTTGTTGTCCGTGACCACGGACTTATAACAGAAAATAACGTCTGGAACACGAAAATAGCAAAAACACAGTTTTTTTAGTGTCAGGGACCCTGGACATAAGGTCCGTGACCCCATACATCATATACAGAGTTAAAAACATCAAATTTCAAAAAATATTATTTCGCGTCCGTGGCCTCAGACACCCTGTCCAGGGCCTCGGACAGGGTGCTCACGGCTGGGAACGCCTACCGGACGGGCTCGTTTTTAGAGTTTCGGGTGGAGTTTTTTGCTCAAATTTTGAGGATATGCTCCTAATGTTATTCTAAACCCGTTGGTGACTTCAAATTTCAGTTTTGAGGTTGAATTTTAGGGGAAACTTGGTGAGTAAGTTATTAACTAATGACGTAAATAAACAATAATCCGGGAGCCGAAAAAAGGTCAGTTTGATCCCAAAATTTAACAGAGTTAATAAGGTTGTGGGGAGTTGGAAAAGTAGAATTATAACATGTTTTACCTTCCAATTCAATATGATTCTTCACGTTGGGATTCTTCGGAGGCTCCGATGATGCTGGTTCCGGATTGAGTTCGACCCGAGCTTCTGGTTGTTGATTGTTAATGATGTTCTTCACGTTTTGGAGGTGGTTTGGTTGATGTTTGATAATTGTTGATGTGTTGGGAGTTGAAAAGTGTGTTTAGGTGGTGATTTCGGGGGGTTTTTTTATGTGATTTTGGTGCTTGGATGTGTAAAAACGTGGGGGACTTGTGACGGCTAGGTTTTCTGACTTTCTATGGTTCTTAGAGTTCTCATTTGATCAAGGGATAATGCTCCTTATATAGACTTCCTTAAAGATAGAAAAGTCCGGTAAAAACCGAGATTTACCGATGTTTTAGCTCAAGGGCTTCCAAAAGGAATCTGACTATGAAATTTTAAACATGGGTAAAGGATGGTATTTCTGATTTTTCTAAAGTAGAATCAAATTTTTTGGATATTGGAATATTTTTAAATTCAATTTCTCACCAGATTCAATCAAAAATTGCTAGAAAATTATTGGAAATTCAAAAAATCAAAATTCCAACGCCATTATGCCTAAAATGTCATCCTCTATCATGGGTTAAACTTTAAAAGCATTTTGAATTGATTTGACCCTTCTTTGGAGGAGAGAGAAAGCCTATAGGGGGCATAGGAGCCTTGAAAAATTATGAAAATGCCCCTGGAGATGACTAAACTGTCCCTAGTACTCTAAAATGTGCCGATCGAACTGGGAACCCTCGCTACTTGACCAAACTAGCCTATTAGTAGAGACTCTCTTCCGGGGGGTTGAAATTTTGGGTATAACAACATGACTTCTCTACGTCCCGCTGCCCTTGAAAAAATACAAAACACACACTACCAACGTCCTACCGGTCACTTAATACCGTTGCTCGTCCGTTGTAGTGGTTTTAAAACTAATCATCACTCCCACCGGCTCATACACTAGCCTTACTTCCCCGGTTTTGACCCGATACCGTGTCTAGCATGGTGGGAAGGTTCAGCTAGCACCCGTGGGAGCGGTTTCAAAACCGGTCCTCATTCTCAAGTTTAAAGAAAATTCATTTTTGCCAAAATCAGTTGGAAATTCATTTTGAAAACTCAATACAATTCCAATTTATACTAATTGTACCCATTCTTAGCGTTGTTACTTGTGACCACTTATAGGGAGCTTCAAGAGTCATTCAACCCCAATGTGATCAGCATTGGTGTTGAACTATCCTTCCACCCCAATTTGTGTTTGGTTTCCTTTGATCGCTAGCAAATCAAGTTCCACCTCCCACCTCGATTCACACAAATAAATAGTCAAACATTATTCCATTTTCGATCTTTTAATCTTTCTTGTCATAATCACAAAGCAATACTATTGGGGTAAAACCTAACGGCAAGTGTACCGGTCAATTCTAGCAAGTTATAATAGAGAGTATTCCCTAAGTCGAACCAGAGGAGGCTATGTCTAGTTTTAATCTGTACTTAACGAAAATAAATAAAAAGACTAAATAACAAATAAAAACATGATATTGGGGGGGTTCTGATTTGATGAAAATAAAAGTTGTAAACAGATTGTAAAACAGTAAATAGCAAGAAAATAATTGTTTCGAAACTGATTTGGGAAAGATATCTCGGTTTACTACTTGTCCCTAAATTTGTAATTCCTTTCCCTAAGTGATTTCCAAAATAGTTCTGAATAACACCTTAGAACAATAGTAATTCACATCCGGTCTCCCACTCAGCAAATTCTAATTAGTAAAGACCGAATTCTAACTCTCGTTACGAACCCACTGTTTACTAACCACTTTAAGGACAATCTAGATTAATGGTCAATTAGTAATTTAGAGGAATTACCGTCTCTATACTAACTGGTTCTTTTCCTGTATTCAATTGAAAGCCGCAGTCGTCACTTATAAGTTAACAAAATAATAATCTTTATAACTGCCCAGATTATAAACGATTAAGGAAATTCAACAAGGAAAAGAGCTTTATTCAATCGAATTGTAGAAAATCACAAAGGTACAGGAATAATCAATCTAAGGATACATAGCAAACCGAAATTAAAAGAGACTACTTAGACATATTCATAATAACAATGCTCAGATTGAATAGAACAGACTCGGGGAAGGAAGAACTAGAAGTAACTCTAAGTTCAGTAGTCGTCGTGAATTCTCTGTTGTTCCTTCAGTCTTCTCTCTTTGATAATCTCCAAGATCTTCCCAAAGCTCAACCTTTCTCTCTCTCCTTTCTCTTCTGTGTAAAAACTATGTTCTGTGGTGTATTGAAGCATGCCCTTCACGTCAGGTAAGCCTCTCCTTTTATAACTTAGAAAATCTATCATTAATCAACTGTCTTCCATAAAGAAAAAGCTGCGTTTTATTAGTTTGGTCCAGGACTTGGTCTAAGTATAAGGTCCCGGACCAACCTCTAAAAATCACCGAGAGTTCATCTTCACGCATGGTCCAGGACTTAGGATATGTATCAAGTCCCGGACCACCCTTTAAAAACCGTCGAGAGTCAAGCCTTGTTATGGTCCGGGACTTAGGGAGTGTATCAAGTCCTGGACCAGTCTTCGAATCTAGTCGAGAGTCAGGCCAATGGTTGGTCCAGGACTTAGTGTGTGTATCAAGTCCCGGACCAGTCTTCAAATATGGTTGAAAGTCAGGTAAATGGTTGGTCCGGGACTTAGGGTCTGTGCAAGGTCCCGGACCCAACCTAAAATTGAAGAATAATGCAAGTCTTCACTCTGTTCAACTTGTTTGAGAGTCTAGAATAACACTACAATGATCGGGTACGCGTTTTCTTGAGATTTTCGCCTGAAATAACACATAAACCCATCATAGAAGACAATTGCAACTAGAAGCATAAAAATAACTATAAGGCGGGAATTTAATAATAGATAACAATGAATTAAGCACAAATAAACCCCATAGACATAGATAAATTCTCGACTTATCAACTTTCTCACACTTAACCTTTGCTTGCCCTCAAGCAAATACTGCAATAAGAATATACTGGATTTCAATAGCGGGGAATAATCAGATTAGGAAAAATGTACAAGGAAATCTAATATTGAACAACAACCAAAAGTCACATTGGTTAGTACTGCAGGTTTTCATAAACAGTGAAACGGGAATGTTGTTAAATGCTTGAGAAATTTTTCATAACTATCCAGTCCAGGAAGAATTTGTTATATACCACATTACCTTTCATTGCCACGTACTCATAATCAAGGAAGAATTTGTTATAAACTTATTAAAATGAAAGTACTTTCCTTCCGATTTTCTGAATTAGCATTATTCTTTTTCATCCCCCCCAGAATTTTCTCCCCATCCATGTAGCGGTGTTGGGCCTTCTATCCCAGATCAGATGACCTTAGGTAGATAAGTGATGAGGCACTCCAAGGGCTTAATAACCAGAGGGGAGAGGCCTGTTCCGATTCAGAATAGATTAGAGGAGTACCTTGCCTTTGTCCTTTCTTTCCTTTCATTCCATTACTTTCCAAAGCCCCAAGTTAGTCCAAACAAAAATAGTCACAAAAATGGTCTCACCTTTTATTGAAGGAAATAGATAAAAATTTAACAAAATTTATACATACAAGTAGCATAACCAGAGTGTCTTTGACTGAAATCCAAATTTAACTTCACAAAATGTGCTTCTTGTACGGTATTTCCAACTGACTCATCTTACCACAAATCAAAACCAGGTAAGTCTTAATCAAAAATTTTTGTTGAGGGTTAGCAAAAGTTAGTGATAGAAAAACAGATAATGTCAAAAGTCAAAGAAAAATAAGCAAATTGAGTTCCTAAATAAAAACCAAGTGTAACCCCCATTTCTCACACTTTAGAATTAAGTAATGCCCTCATTGCTTTCAAAATAAAAACCAAGTGTAACCCCCCTTTCTCACACTTTAAAATTAAGCAATGCCCTCATTGCTTTCAAAACAAAAACAAAGTGCAAAAGGGAGAATAGAACTCCCCTGGTTAATTGGTAATAAGATCGGGCAGATGGAATTTTGGAAACAATCGGGTAGAGTCTCCTTTCTAACTTGTGTGAAACTTATCAAAACATTGGCAAACCTGGATGAATATCAGACAAAGCGCTACAACATAATAATATATCATTATCCATGGAGAGAAAGGTGCAAAATCATTAGAGTCATAAATTACATCCCAAATAGAAACGATAAAATTCATAGAAATGATAACTAAGAATCTAAAAAGACATCAAAATATCGAAAATGAAGAAATAAAAGAAAAGCTAAAAGAACAATAAAAGATAGTTAGTCTGATAAAGAAGAGAGCATAAACCAACAAATGAACTACTGACGGGTAGGCGCCAGGACTCCAGCTGAGCAAAACAAGTGTCATAGTCTGAGAATCGTGCCTCCTGGTGAGCTGTATACTCAGCAAGCCGCGCATCCTACCGAGCCTCATACTCTATCTGGCGGGTCTCCAAAGCTGAGATCCACACTCCATAATCATAGAGGCTTGAACTCATCCCATCCAATTGAGCATCCACCCGAGTCATGTAATTTGCAAAGCCATCAAAACGAGCTGTGGCCATCCACCTCCAGTCAGTAAACTCACGGAGCAGCTCATCATATCCCGAGGCCGGACCAGCAGGCATCGGAACGTCCGGGGTCTCACCACTAGCGGTAGCAGCCTCAGCAGCCTTAGCAGCCTCAGCAGCTCGGGGTGCTCATGCACCAGGTAGAGCGCGTTGACGCTTCACCCATTGACCGTCGATCTTCTCCCACTGAAAGAAGTGTATCATAGTCATGTCGAGACTAGATCGAGGAAATTGAGGCTACTCATCAGAAAAATCCACCCCTGCATCAACAAATAATGACTGTAGAAAATGCGGGAATGGCCGAGAAGCGGTGCTGTCTGTCTCAACCACCCGGACCATGGAGTTAAATATAATACGGTGCAGAGAAGGTGGAACCCCTGCCTGGGAAAAATCATCGTCCAGGATGTAGCGCAAGAAACAACAGTCAGAAGTGTTTAGATCGGCGCACTCCCGGGGGCGAACATTGTACATTAGTATCCCTAGAATCAGCCGCTCAACCGGTGTAGGTAGCTTATCCCCCGTTACTACCTGCTTGTCCCGATTATTCCTCCTCTGCCGGTTTTGAACCTCAAGATCATTGACAATCAAATTGGTGTAATTTTCCTTAGCCTATCGCTCTAACACAGGCTGATTATCCCTATTCTCCTAAGTCGGAATCCGAACAGCTACAAGTAAATCCAGAAACCTCCAAACGTGGGAGGCAGTCACCATAATATCCTTCCCTTTAACCACAGAATTAATCGCACTGCTATCCTCATTTACACTTGCATTCGCATAAAACAGTTTAACCAGTCTTAGATAAAATTTTCCACCTCTATTTAGAAGACACAACCAGCTTCTTGCACGAAATAATCTCTCCAAATCAAACTCAGCAATTAAACTTGGGCAAACTGACCTTTCAGCTATGATTTTTTGCTCCCGCGCGTGGAACCAATTTGCGGCAGCCTCATTAATGAATTCCGATTAGACCGTCTCTCGGACCCGAATTGGAGCCGCTTCGGGGGAGGAAGGAGCTCCAGCGGAGGAAGAAGCTCCGGTGGTGACAGAACGGCGGGCACGTTTGGGAGCCATGGTGAATTCTGACAATTGGTATTTATGTGGTGTGTCAGTGGGTACTTGAATGCCAATCGGGAAAGTTGAAAGTGGTGCGGTTGGTTTGGAAGTTGGAAGTGGGCACGGGTGGAGCTGGGATTGAAAACGGGTGGAGCTTGTTGGGGTAAATGGGGTTGGCTACTGGTTTGGTTTACGGAAGTCGTAGGTAGTGGATGTGGCGAGTGGAGTAATGGTGGACGGAAGTGGTGATGTGGTGATGGGTGGGTGGCGACTACAGACGGGTGGTTGACGGTAGTGGGGATGTCGGGGCGGAAGTCGGGGTGACTGGTGGAGTGTAGGTGGTGGCGTGGTGAAGGCGGAGATGATAGGTGATGGAGGTGGTGGTAGCGGCTAGACTGGGCGATGATGTATGTGGAAGCCGGCGCAGGTGGTGGAGGCGGAAGACGACACGGAGATGGCAGTCGACTGAGACTCGACAGAGATGGTGAGGCGGATGACAGGGACTGGGGCATGTGCAAGGTATGCGGTGCGGTTAGGGTTGGGAATTGATGGGGACGACGTGTATTATTTTTTTCAGAGGAGCAGTTGGTCCGGGACTTAAGTCATGGGAAAGGTCCTGGACCATGTAAAAATATGGTTCGAAGGTTAGGTGCTCCTCTGGTCCGGGACTTAGGGTATGGATCAGGTCCCGAAACACAATCTACGATTCTTCGGAATTTCTACCATTCGTGGGTCCGGGACTTAAGTCTTGTAACAAGTCCCGGACCACCCCATTTTTCCTGCTGAAACTTTTCACTTTGATTGGTCAGGGACTTAAGTCTTGTAACAGGTCCCGGACCACCCCATTTTTCCTGTCGAAACTTTTCACTTTGATTGGTCCGGGACTTAGGGTCAGCCCAATGTCCCGGTGAAATACCCCAAATCTTGGTATGTTGTTTAAATGTTAAAATAAGGTACTTAAAGGCTAAAAAGTGCCTTAGGAACATCAGTGCATAGTTTAAACCATAGTTAAAACGCAATAAAACACTGAGACACGGTTCGAGCAAAAACATGCTCTAAGCTTGGAGTAAACTTGGTTAGGACCCAAAGAGCCTACCAAGATTTGATAATATTAATTATGATTTTATAAGGCTAATTAAGTCCTTAGGAAACCCTGGTGGACAATGAAACCAAACAAAACACAAATAAATACCTTAAGGTCAATGTGGGCTAAAATGTGCTCTAAGCTTGGGATAAATTTGTATAAGACCTAATGGTCATACCTATACCTTATAAATATGTTAATGAACATATTAAATCAATTACCAAAGAAAACCAAGCTTGAAAACAAGTTAAAACACAAAATGTGCTTTAAGGAGTCTTAAAGCACGTTTTTGAAAAATTGTCTTGTAAATGAGTTTTGAATGGCTAAATGTCCATCATTACTCTTTAATTAACATGTGTACTATATAGTATCACATTTGGGTGGCTATATCAATGGGAAATCAAAAATTTCACTTCTATGTGCCTTGTTTTGTGAATAGTGATTTTTATAAGCTAGTTTGTAACATATAATGTTATAAGTAATTAAATTGACAAATAAGGACTAAAGTACCCTTCTAACTAAATGGGGGCCGGTTTTTCAAGGTGTGAGTCACCAACTTGTAAAAGAAATCAAATAAGTAAAGTAAAGCTTAAAGTAAAGTACTATTTTTGCTTTATACATAAATATCTTAACAAAGGCAAACTTATCTCCTCATTCTCTTCTTTCCTTTCATTTCCCACGGTGGCCATCTTCTTCCTCCTCTCTCCATCGGTTTCCAACAGAACCATATCATTCTTCATCCTTCTTCACTTGTAACTTATGACTCCATGCTCCGAATTTAATTCCGAGACTACCGTTCTCTTAGTTGGAGCAAGCTCTACAACATTGTCTTTTCAAATCATCAAAACCACCATTTCGGTGCCAAGGAGAACTTCCATGGAAGGAGCTTGAGCTAATATTTTTATGCCTTGTTGATCACCTTTGCTTCAAGGTAAGGAAAAACCAAAGAAAACTCCATTTCCTTCATTTTTGGTGTTGACCGAAAATGCACCTTGTAATGGTGTCTTCTCTTGTCTTGTTTTAGCTTCATTTAAATCTTCCAAGGGCTAGGAGGGGTCCTCTCTTGATACTCATTCAAGCTCTCTTTCCATTCAAAGGTAAAATAATTACCTTGATGTGTTAAAACAATATATGTAATTAGGGTTTACAATGAGATGGAGCTTAAAGCTTGAAAACTCATTATGATGTTTGTATATTGTTAAGTAGTTGACAAGGAGTGAAATGCCTTACCGGTTTTAAGAGGAAACAAGAAAGAATTTTGAGTGGAAAAGAGGTAAATATGCTATCTCAATGTGGTTTAATGCCTTAGGAGAAATGAGCTTATAATGCTTGCTAAAACTACCTAAAGAGCAAATGGTGAATGACTTAGTATGGTGTTCTCAAGGAGATTAGTAAAGGAACATATGTCTTGGTGTGTGTAATTGCAGGTCAAAGGCTTATGTATTGTGGAAATTCAGTGTTTAAGGATTATGCAATTTAAGGGCCTAAGAGCCATGTTATTTAAGGGCTTAAGTGCCAAGCAAGTTTAATTATGCACTATATTGTGATGTAGTGTAAATTTGGTGAAGTTTTGTGAGTGATAGTGTTCTTGATGGAATTAGGTGTTCTTGAGTGTTTAATGGTGAAAACTATGAGTTTTGGAATGATGATGTGCTAAGAGAACCCATGGCGAAATTTGTAAAATGTATAAGGAATTCTAAGTGCTTAAATGAACTTGGGTGAACTAGGAATTGTTAGGAATGGATACATGCTTCACTAAGGAAGAACACATGCATTAAGGTGTTCTAAGTGCTATAGGATTTAGGCATCGTCTTGGAAGTTCTAGGAATTCAATATGTGTTTTGAGAATGTATTAAAGTCTTGGAGAAGTTTGTTTAAGGTTTAGGTTATGTGATGTGCAAGGTGGGAATAATGTGTAGATAAGGTTTTGAGAAAGGAACTTTAAGGAGTTGTGAAAAAGAAGATTTGGTTAGTAAGAGAAGATGCTTGGGATGATGTTATGATGGTGAGGAAACACTTTGGTATAGAGGTTATTATGGATGAAACACCACTTAAGAAACTAGGAAAACATTTTAAGTGTTGAAATTTTGTGAAGATATAAGTAAAGGTTTAAGGAATTAGAAAAAGAGTTTTGTGAGTGTTTAAGGATATCTTAAGGTGTGTTTGAAGTGCTCAAATGAGGTTAGGATGTACTAGGTCATATGGGGTGAAGTTTGGAGTTGAGTGTAAAAAGGAAACAAAGATTTGGGGCAGACCGGACTTGCGACCGGACTTGCAAGTTCGGTCGGGCCCAGTTTACCCTGCGAGAATTAGCTTCTGGAATGGACCGGACATAGGACCGGACTTGGCAAGTCCGGTCGGGCTAAATTTCCAAAGGGAAGAAACTCTCGGGAAAAGACCGAACATGCGACCGGACTTACAAGGTCGGTCGGAGTAGAAAATTTGGCGGAAATATGTTCTGGAATTGACCGGACATGGACAAGTCCGGTCGGTAAGTCGTCGGACCAAAAACATGGGTTAAGGTTATGAAATGATATGTAATATGGGATTGATTGTAATGAGGTTATAAAGTTGTTTAAGGACATGTTAGGTGAGTTTTAATGACAATTAAGTGGGTAAAAAGTTGTATTGAAATGTAAAAGTAAACAAGTTAAAGAGTGAAGTTATGTAACTAAGTTAACGGGAAAAAGTTATAAGCATTAGACATTAAATAATCATGCTACCCCCGATGTTAATAAAAGTACATGTAATGTTATCAGTTGTTCGAGAATTGCTCGAGGAACATAAGTGGACGTGGTAAAGTGGACTCCGGTGACAGGTATGGTTTTCTTGCAACCTGTGTCCTACCGGATTACACCGGCTTGTATGCCAATATGTTTCCTTGAGTGTTTGCCACCTTGTAAGATTAAAACATGTAATGAGTTTATAGTAATTCATTTATGTGGCGAATTTGGCCTCCGATACCATTTAACCTCAAGTATGTGTTAAACCTTAGCTAACCAAAACTAGGAACACATGAGTGATCGGTATACGGAGTTGACGGCCCAAACCTTGGGAACGTGCTAACCCCGGCTATGTGTGAGTTAGTTGGATATTGTTGTTGTATGCAAGTGTGTGAACCTCCCTTGCGTGCTTAACCCGGTTATGATACCGTATGGTGTGTGGATGTGGTAGGCTCCATAATGGACTCTAACTACTTATTTATAAGTGTATATGTACTAATGGGGGGTGAGGAGTCCGGTTGTTCCGGCCACGCGTGTGATGGACGGGAGTCGATGTCATATCCAGTTCGGCTCTCTTGGTGTATGTATAGGTGGTATTCCAATTTGGTTTCTACCTTCCCTAGCTTATCCAAAGCTAGTTACTGACTCACGTCGGGCCACAGGGGCATACGTAATGTTATTTCGGTGTGCTTGGGATTACTATATCCGACACACCTTGGGTTAAGTTAACCGTTCTATATAACCGGACGGTAACGAGGTTGGTAACGAGCTTAGCATGGGATTGACATAATCTCTAGGCTCACTATATATACTACTATGGTGGAAGGTTCCTTGTGTGAACCGATCTTATGGTGTTATGTTTGGTGTTGTGCTATGGCAATTCCCTTGCTATGCTACGATATGTATACGTTAGGTGTTAAAATGATTGTGATGTTATCATGTGTCGTCGAAACAAGAAGGTTTGTTATGTTTTGTTATGTGAGGAATGAGCTATGTTGTAGGATATGGAGTGTGTGGATCATGGAAATGAATCCCAGTTTGACAAGAGGCGTTTAAGGATAACCCGATTAATGGGTACATGTCGTTCATTAAGGAAGTAGCTCCGTTTTAGAGGAGAGCCACTCTAGGGTTTAAGGAATCATTGGATGATTGTTAAGTGTGGATGTGTTGGTTATAGGTTGAGCCCATTGAGGTGAAATATTATGTGTTGTATGTTTATGGCTTGTATGCATGATTTAAATATAATCAACTGCATGCTAAGACGACAATTAGTTGTGCGTGGCCCGGTAGCATGTGGGCTGCGGGATTACCATACCAGCAAAGGTGCTGAGCCCCTTGGGGGCCACCCTTTCTCTCCTTTTCTATTTCAGGTACAAGGAGCTGGAAGCCGTTCGAGAGTAGGACGGGGTAGATGTTTATACATGGGTAGCCATTTAAATGGCGTAAGCATTGTAGGCGTAGTAAGACCGAAATTGTTATCGGCATTAGTTTGTAAATACTCGGTACGGTTGGAATGTAATAAGTATATGGGTTGTTGTTAAGGGAAGAAAATGTAACGTGTAGTTGCTCGGGAGTCTAGTCCATCAGACCGATACAAAGTACATGTATTAGCCTTGTTAGCCATGTGGGTGGTTAACGGCGTGTAACACCATTGAAATAGGTAATGTGATGAGTTGAGTTTCCGCTGCAATGTGTTGTTAAGTGTACGATGGTGGTTGGGGTGTTACAAAAAGTGGTATCAGAGCGAAGTATCGCTCTGATGACTGAATTACCGAGCTTAGGAAGTACCGAGTTAGGATTTAAGTACTTTGGGTTAAGGGTTGAGTGATAGCGTGAGAGATACGCTAGTAAGGAACTACCAGTGAATATTGGAAACCTACTATATCCATCCCACCCTCCACAATCCCTGTTATATAACTTGGGAAACAACGCCAGAGAGATGGAAGTCCACTCTCATACTCGGGAATACCCGATCTGGCTGTTATTAAATACCTTTAGGGTACGGAGAACCTGTCATACGGTAGATCCCGAAAACTGGGAATCCCGGAGACGGTTCCCATCTAAACAGTGTTAACCGCATTTCATAGCGAAGAGCGAAGAATCAGTGTACAGAAGAATAGAATTTCCAGCCTGGGTCGACATGCTGAGCAGTCGAGAACAACCAGCTTGCAACGCACCAACCGTGCAACAGCAAGAAATGGATTAATAAAACCCGAGACGAGTGTCTACGGGACCACAGTTGATAAATAATACACCAACGGTATATTAAACGACAAGGGAACTACAATGTAGTGCCCAAATACGTGGAACGGGCTACAAAGAGAATACAATACTAAGAAAAAGGGGTCTCCCAGAATGGGAAACACCCTAGTTAATGATTATCATGTGAAAACAGTGAGAAGTCACCTAGAGGAGTATTTATCAAGGCAGTAAGATCAGTGAGGGCCAACAAGGCCACTGATGACAATATGGGTCAAAACAATACCACAATCGGTATGTGTCAAACCGATAGCCAGTTAGCATGGCGCACTTGCCATAGCAAGTGCTGCTATAACAGGGCTGTTCGGGAAATTCATAACCACTACAAAGTACTTGGAAAAGTACCATAAAGTTAAATGTGATTGTCATAACAGTGGAAGGGCCTGTTAGCCTAACCTCTGCAATTGGAAATACACCAGTCAGCAAGAAGCTAGACTTGGCTAAGGTAAGAAGATGTTGTGAAACCATGAAAATTTTCTTTCAAACCCAAATTTATTCAAACCCTTTCTTTTCAAAACCAGATTTTCTTTCAAACCAACACTTCTTTCCAACCTTCTTTTTAACCAAACCAGTGAAACCAGGGGCAATTGACAAGGATACAACAGTGGATAAACCTTCCCTCGATTAAGTTCGGGAAGCAAGGAATGAATATTGTCACGGGACAATATAAGGGAGTTGACAATAGAATACTTCACCTAGGCGTGTGACGGACACTACAAGTGTACCAACTGTGTTGTGGGACGACCGCACTCCGATGGGAGCATGTGGGCCTGACAGACCTACTTATAGGTTAGTTGGGTAAGTAGTAATGTATCAGTATGATACCCCATATATGTATACGAGTAGAGTCCGAAACACGGGAAGTAGTCGACTCCGTCTACGGTCAGCAGTATAAATCAAACGAGAGCTAGAGATTACAAGGAATGGTTGAAGTTAAGGAACTCAGTTAAGTTAACGAGACTAGAGGAATTAGTGAATTCCTTTCAAGGAAATGTTTAAGAGTCAGGAGGTGCGAAGTGCACTAACTGAATGTAAGACAGCTTTTATGACTTAAGGATCCCCAGGGATAAACATGATAGCTGGAAAGCAGGGCAAGGCAGATGCCTAATGTGGACACAGTAAAGTGCAATGGACGGGATGAAATTCCCAGAATGAGTACCTACATTATTAGGAAATGATGACCTTCACAGAAGAAGATAATAACCAGTGAAGAACGCAAAAGGCGTGGCTAACTGAATGTACCAATAACTGTGAACCAGATGTAAAGGCATAACTTAACAACACCCAGGAGAAATCCTTGAAGGGTGTGCGCATCAACAATTGTGGAACGAAATACATGACAGAAACGCAAGGGTTGAAATTAACACCCAGTTTAGACATAAGTTGTCAGGAGACGGACTGACAAACCTAAGGGGCATCCCATGAAAGGAAACGGAATGCAACGACCTTGTCATGGAGCCCACTACAACCTCTAAACGTAATGTTGTACAGAGAAGTACATATGTGTGGACAGCCTACAATGAGCCCAGCTCAAGGCAAATAAGGCTTATAAGCCATAAGCAAGATATGTTATATAATTCGATTGATTGTAGAAGTTTATGTTGTATAAGTGGATAAAGTGGTAAGCGAACCACTGCATTAAGAGTGGGGATACCTCTCGATATTGTGAGACCGCAGAAGCGGTAGTTATGTGAATCAAGTTCAAGAAATATGTGGAGGATGGACCACGTTGTTATTACCCCAGGGTGATTTGAATAAAATAACACGAAAGGAAGTGCTCGTACCAGTTGTGTACACAGGAAGAGTAATAAGTCTGATAGCAATCACCATAGGTGTGTGAAGCTAAATGTGTAGCGAACGACGCTCAAGAAAACATAAAGACTCAAAAAAAAAATATAGTATATTCAAAAATCAGCCAAATAAGTGGCCAGATAAACCCAGTGTAATAGCGGAAGCTAATATAATCGATGCAGTATAGTTGATGTTGTATAATGAGTAAGGATACGGTGCGCGATAAGCGACCGTTGTGTGAGTATTGTTAAACGATAAAATGGGAGTGAGCAGAGTTATGAGTTAAACCCAGTGGAGGCACAACAATAAATGATAGCAAACGAAACGAGCAGTAAGCCGGTGACAAGTATTATGTGATGAGAATTTCAGTAAAACACAGTGTAAATTCCTATCGCAATCGCATGAGAGATTTACTGTCAAGAGTTTACGCCTCTGCACTCTGTATGACTGAGTGTTTTGGTATTGCACTTGCGCAGTAATGATCAAGTGGGATAGCTAGGGATCAGAAGCATGGTAATTATGGAGGAATAATGTTATAATGGCCGATGCATAGGAAATGCAAGGCCGCACCAATAAAAGAGTACTTGTACAAAACCAAATGTGGAGACATGATTAACAGTAAGTGTCTACGGTAGCACTAACTGCCAAATATCGGTATGGAATATACCCCAAATGTTGTAAATAGCTGAGAGAGCACTACACACTAGCTAGTAGCTCAATCTCAACCGACAGTAAGTCGGTAGAAGCAAGTCAATCATTGTGAATTACATAGTAGTTTACGCTGTAAGCTATTGGAGAAGTGGATGGAAAGTTTTGAAACTCACCGAATTCGCTCAGGGTAAGAGATACCATGCGTCGGTTGAGAAACCATCCTTCCCAAGATAAGGGTAATACATTGGAGATGTACAATACAGTAACAGTAACGAATGGGGCAAACTAGCTCTATAATTATCAGGGTTGCGCAACAGAGGCCAGCGAGCCCATGCGTCAGATACCGGATATACATTGTGAATATGAATGGATGGCTAGTTATCAATGCCTAAAAGCCTCACAGGCCAGGACCGAAACCGGTTATGAGTTACAACTCCAATGCGAATTCTTGGTTTAGGGATTAAACCGCCAATATGGTTAAAATCCTCTAACCAAAACGCATTGTGTACCAGACCGTGTGGAAGTCAAAATACTTCACGACGGCAGAACATTTTAAAGCCAATGTTCAGTGGTTGATTACGTGGGCGTAATCCCTCTTAAGGGGGGTAGAGCGTAAAGCCGCTTAGTGTGTTTTACCGTACAAGTGTACGTGAACTATGTTGTGCATTGCACAAAAATAAATTGTTATGATGGTTGGCGCGTGTGTTATACAAGCATACGCACTCATTTATGGTTAAAATTGTGGTAATTGCGCACAGAAGATGCGAATACCATTGTGGGAAGTGTGTTCATTTTGTTGACAGTGGTGTGTGAGAGTACAAGTGGAAGGGAGTAAAGAAACTCCCGGGGATCTAAAACCCCGATGGTGCATAAATGTAAGCCATGTATTGTATTTTGATAAAAAAAATATGTATATATATACAGTGTTGTGATTTATGAAGGGGTATGAGACCGACATAGAACCTAGTAAGAATTAAATTCCCTAGGTAACTTGAATTAAGTTGGATTTGGGTGATGATTGATAGACGGAGTTCTATCCCTTGGAGATGTATGATTATGACTAGAAGGATTGAAAGATAGAAAATGGAATATGCTTGAATTAGTTGTTGGTTGAAAAAGAAGTGGGAGGTGAAACTTGATTATCATGAGATCAAGGGAAGCCGAACACAAATTGGGGTGGAAAGATAGTTCAACACTGATGCTGATCACATCAGGGTTGGATGACTCTTGAAGCTTCCTGTAAGTGGTCACAAACAACCACGTTAAGAAATGCAAAGAGCATAAACTGGACTTGGAGTTGTGTTGTGTTTTCAAAAAGGATTTTCAATGAGTACTTCCAAAACAGACGAGTAATATTTTGAATAAAGGATTCTCTTATATACTTAACCTAGTAAAGAATATTTTTGTAGTACTTGCTCACGAGCTGAGGACGTATGAGCCTTTGTCTTCGGACCGGTGACATGAGAAGTATATATGTTAAAAATTAAGTGAATGTTTTGACCTCCCAAAGGAACGGGGACCAGAAGGTGTCCATCGCGACCGGGTTCTGCGGGATCACAGTGTATATGTACTCAACGTGGGATTCGAACCCATGGAGAGATGGAAAAGGTATTTCTGTTTGATATACATGCTATGACATGTTGTTTGGTATGTGTGATAAAGGTTATTTGATTTGATCTCCTAAAGTGTATGCTATGAAGACCTATGAGTCTAAATGTGTTGTGTTACATAGACCTATGTGTCTAAATGTGGTTATGTCACCCATACCTAAGAGTCTGAGGGATATTATGTAAGTGCAAATGTGGTGAAGGTACCCGGACCATTAAGTCCGAGGTTACCATGTGAGTATGATTTTATGTATAATGTGGATAGGTTGCCCGGACCATTAAGTCCGAGGTTGGATGTAAAGGGTGGTTGGTAATGGAAGTTTTATGGCTATAAGTAATTCCCGTATTCTAATCCAATGATGCGAGAGAATGTGAACTTCGAGGACGAAGTTCTTTTAAGGGGGGTAGATTGAAATACCCCAAATCTTGGTATGTTGTTTAAATGTTAAAATAAGGTACTTAAGGCTAAAAAGTGCCTTAGGAACATCAGTGCATAGTTTAAACCATAGTTAAAACGCAATAAAACACTGAGACACGGTTCGAGCAAAAACATGCTCTAAGCTTGGAGTAAACTTGGTTAGGACCCAAAGAGCCTACCAAGATTTGATAATATTAATTATGATTTTATAAGGCTAATTAAGTCCTTAGGAAACCTTGGTGGACAATGAAACCAAACAAAACACAAATAAATACCTTAAGGTCAATGTGGGCTAAAATGTGCTCTAAGCTTGGGATAAATTTGTATAAGACCTAATGGTCATACCTATACTTATAAATATGTTAATGAACATATTAAATCAATTACCAAAGAAAACCAAGCTTGAAACAAGTTAAAACACAAAATGTGCTTTAAGGAGTCTTAAAGCACGTTTTGAAAAATTGTCTTGTAAATGAGTTTTGAATGGCTAATGTCCATCATTACTCTTTAATTAACATGTGTACTATATAGTATCACATTTGGGTGGCTATATCAATGGGAAATCAAAAATTTCACTTCTATGTGCCTTGTTTTGTGAATAGTGATTTTTATAAGCTAGTTTGTAACATATAATGTTATAAGTAATTAAATGACAAATAAGGACTAAAGTACCCTTCTAACTAAATGGGGGCCGGTTTTTCAAGGTGTGAGTCACCAACTTGTAGAAAAGAAATCAAATAAGTAAAGTAAAGCTTAAAGTAAAGTACTATTTTTGCTTTATATAAATATCTTAACAAAGGCAAACTTATCTCCTCATTCTCTTCTTTCCTTTCATTTCCCACGGTGGCCATCTCTTCCTCCTCTCTCCATCGGTTTCCAACAGAACCATATCATTCTTCATCCTTCTTCACTTGTAACTTATGACTCCATGCTCCGAATTTAATTCCGAGACTACCGTTCTCTTAGTTGGAGCAAGCTCTACAACATTGTCTTTTCAAATCATCAAAACCACCATTTCGGTGCCAAGGAGAACTTCCATGGAAGGAGCTTGAGCTAATATTTTTATGCCTTGTTGATCACCTTTGCTTCAAGGTAAGGAAAAACCAAAGAAAACTCCATTTCCTTCATTTTTGGTGTTGACCGAAAATGCACCTTGTAATGGTGTCTTCTCTTGTCTTGTTTTAGCTTCATTTAAATCTTCCAAGGGCTAGGAGGGGTCCTCTCTTGATACTCATTCAAGCTCTCTTTCCATTCAAAGGTAAAATAATTACCTTGATGTGTTAAAACAATATATGTAATTAGGGTTTACAATGAGATGGAGCTTAAAGCTTGAAACTCATTATGATGTTTGTATATTGTTAAGTAGTTGAAAGGAGTGAAATGCCTTACCGGTTTTAAGAGGAAACAAGAAAGAAGTTTGAGTGGAAAAGAGGTAAATATGCTATCTCAATGTGGTTTAATGCCTTAGGAGAAATGAGCTTATAATGCTTGCTAAAACTACCTAAAGAGCAAATGGTGAATGACTTAGTAAGGTGTTCTCAAGGAGATTAGTAAAGGAACATATGTCTTGGTGTGTGTAATTGCAGGTCAAAGGCTTATGTATTGTGGAAATTCAGTGTTTAAGGATTATGCAATTTAAGGGCCTAAGAGCCATGTATTTAAGGGCCTAAGTGCCAAGCAAGTTTAATTATGCACTATATTGTGATGTAGTGTAAATTTGGTGAAGTTTTGTGAGTGATAGTGTTCTTGATGGAATTAGGTGTTCTTGAGTGTTTAATGGTGAAAACTATGAGTTTTGGAATGATGATGTGCTAAGAGAACCCATGGCGAAATTTGTAAATGTATAAGAATTCTAAGTGCTTAAATGAAGGGGTGAACTAGGAATTGTTAGGAATGGATACATGCTTCACTAAGGAAGAACACATGCATTAAGGTGTTCTAAAGTGCTATTAGGATTTAGGCATCGTCTTGGAAGTTCTAGGAATTCAATATGTGTTTTGAGAATGTATTAAAGTCTTGGAGAAGTTTGTTTAAGGTTTAGGTTATGTGATGTGCAAGGTGGGAATAATGTGTAGATAAGGTTTTGAGAAAGGAACTTTAAGGAGTTGTGAAAAAGAAGATTTGGTTAGTAAGAGAAGATGTTTGGGAGATGATGTTATGATGGTGAGGAAACACTTTGGTATAGAGGTTATTATGGATGATGAAACACCACTTAAGAAACTAGGAGAAAACATTGTAAGTGTTAGAAATTTTGTGAAGATATAAGTAAAGGTTTAAGGAATTAGAAAAAGAGTTTTGTGAGTGTTTAAGGATATCTTAAGGTGGTTTGAAGTGCTCAAATGAGGTTAGGATGTACTAGGTCATATGGGGTGAAGTTTGGAGTTGAGTGTAAAAAGGAAAACAAAGATTTGGGACAGACCGGACTTGCGACCGGACTTGCAAGTTCGGTCGGGCCCAGTTTACCCTGTGAGAATTAGCTTCTGGAATGGACGGGACATAGGACCGGACTTGGCAAGTCCGGTCGGGCTAAATTTCCAAAGGGAAGAAACTCTCGGGAAAAGACCGAACATGCGACCGGACTTACAAGGTCGGTCGGAGTAGAAAATTTTGGCGGAAATATGTTCTGGAATTGACCGGACATGGACAAGTCCGGTCGGTAAGTCCGGTCGGACCAAAAAACATGGGTTAAGGTTATGAAATGATATGTAATGATGGGGATTGATTGGTAATGAGGTTATAAAGTTGTTAAGGACATGTTAGGTGAGTTTTAATGACAATTAAGTGGGTAAAAAGTTGTATTGAAATGTAAAAGTAAAACAAGTTAAAGAGTGAAGTTATGTAACTAAGTTAACGGGGAAAAAGTTATAAGCATTAGACATTAAATAATCATGCTACCCCGATGTTAATAAAAGTACATGTAATGTTATCAGTTGTTCGAGAATTGCTCGAGGAACATAAGTGGACGTGGTAAAGTGGACTCCGGTGACAGGTATGGTTCTTTGTAACCTGTGTCCTACCGGATTACACCGGCTTGTATGCCAATATGCTTTCTTGAGTGTTTGCCACCTTGTAAGATTAAAACATGTAATGAGTTTATAGTAATTCATTTATGTGGCGAATTTGGCCTCCGATACCATTTAACCTCAAGTATGTGTTAAACCTTAGCTAACCAAAACTAGGAACACATGAGTGATCGGTATTCGGAGTTGACGGCCCAAACCTTGGGAACGTGCTAACCACGGCTATGTGTGAGTTAGTTGGATATTGTTGTTGTATGCAAGTGTGTGAACCTCCCTTGTGTGCTTAACTCGGTTATGATACCGTATGGTGTGTGGATGTGGTAGGCTCCATAATGGACCTCTAACTACTTATTTATAAGTGTATATGTACTAATGGGGGGTGAGGAGTCCGGTTGTTCCGGCCACGCGTGTGATGGACGGGAGTCGATGTCATATCCGGTTCGGCTCTCTTGGTGTATGTATAGGTGGTATTCCAAATTGGTTTCTACCTTCCCTTAGCTTATCCAAAGCTAGTTACTGACTCACGTCGGGCCACAGGGGCATACGAATGTTATTTCGGTGTGCTTGGGATTACTATATCCGACACACCTTGGGTATAAGTTAACCGTTCTATATAACCGGACGGTAACGAGGTTGGTAACGAGCTTAACATGGGATTGGTAATAATCTCTAGGCTCACTATGTATACTAACTATGGTGGAAGGTTCCTTGTGAGAACCGATTTATGGTGTTATGTATTGGTGTTGTGCTATGCAAATTCCCTTGCTATGCTACGATAAGTATACGTTAGGTGTTTTAAAATGATTGTGATGTTATCATGTGTACGTCGAAACAAGAAGGGTTTTGTTATGTTTTGTTATGTGAGGAATGAGCTATGTTGTAGGATATGGAGTGTGTGGATCATGGAAATGAATCCCAGTTTGTGACAAGAGGCGTTTAAGGATAACCCGATTAATGGGTACATGTCGTTCGTTAAGGAAGTAGCTCCGTTTTAGAGGAGAGCCACTCTAGGGTTTAAGGAATCATTGGATGGTTGGTTAAGTGTGGATGTGTTGGTTATAGGTCGAGCCCATTGAGGCGAAATGTTATGTGTTGTATGTTTATGGCTTGTATGCATGATTTAAATATAATCAACTGCATGCTAAGACGACAATTAGTTGTGCGTGGCCCGGTAGCATGTGGGCTGCGGGATTACCATACCAGCAAAGGTGCTGAGCCCCTTGGGGGCCACCCTTTCTCTCCTTTTCTATTTCAGGTACAAGGAGCTGGAAGCCGTTCGAGAGTAGGACGGGGTAGATGTTTATACATGGGTAGCCATTTAAATGGCGTAAGCATTGTAGGCGTAGTAAGACCGAAATTGTCATCGGCATTAGTTTGTAAATACTCGGTACGGTTGGAATGTAATAAATATATGGGTTGTTGTTAAGGGAAGCAAATGTAACGTGTAGTTGCTCGGGAGTCTAGTCCATCAGACCGATACAAAGTACATGTATTAGCCTTGTTAGCCACGTGGGTGGTTAACGGCGTGTAACACCATTGAAATAGGTAATGTGATGAGTTGAGTTTCCGCTGCAATGTGTTGTTAAGTGTACGATGGTGGTTGGGGTGTTACACCCGGACCACCCCATTAATTCCACCGAAAGACTGCTGAAATACCCCTAAATTTCAAAATACATATATTATGTAGTTTATATGTATATTATATAGTTTACAAATATATTACATAGTTTATGGGATCATTTATAATTACAAGCATATAAAATAGATTACGAATATATTATATACTTTGTGAGTATATTATACAATATTTAATAAAGACAATGCGTTTAATAAAATAATCTGTTTTAAAACTATGGTAGTGGTGATTTTTATCTTCGTATTAATGATCCTTGTATTTCTCTAGCTAACTCGGTATATTTATTAATTACAAGTGGAGTAATAATAATAAGGATATGATTAAAATAATATTGTTCATTCAAAGTACATCTATTATATAGTTTAGTAGTATATTAGTTCGCAAGTATAATAAGTAGTTTTGAGGATTAAACTATGATTTACGAGCAAGTTATATAGTATTTAATAAAAATGATTCATTTTAATAAATAACCCGATTCAAAATACTTCGGTTATGATTTTTGATGTAATAATATGATCCAATGTATTTCCTATTATTTTAGTGTATTTATTTGTTTATAACTTATTATAATAATGATAGTTTTGATTTAATTACACACACTAAATAAGTTTGTTTTAGTATATGTCGGTTACACCTTTTGGTATTTTCTGATTTTATTTAGTTAATCACTTTAAACTTTCCATATTTCCAACTCCATTTATTAAATCATCTTTACCTTTCCACATTTCCTAACTTCTACTTTTATATTCATTAAAAGTTTAATATTCTTTATTGATTGAATAATTACTTTATGTATTAATTAAACAGTTTATATTCCTTGCTCTTCAGTTACCCTTGGCCTCCTATATATACGCTCATTTGATGTTCCATTTTATCTGCCCATCCTCTATATTCGAATACCTCTATTCTTCATCTAGACTAGAAAAAAATAAATTTCTTCTATGTTGTGCCTATTTTCTCTGTATCATAGATTTAAAAAGAAAAAAAATCTCTCTTCTCACACACACAGAACAGGAAAAGATTAAAAAAGGGATCAATTAGTTTTCTTTTTCTATCTTGGGCGGCCACAATATGAAGTAACGGGAGCATGTAGCAGCAGCTAGAGTTGTTTCTTTCATTGATGATGAAATACCCCTAAATTAATTTAGGGGATTTCTTTTATTAAAGAATTAAATTATTATATGGAATTATGAATATTAAATTATTATATGGAGTTGTGAAATTTATTTAGGGGTTTTCTCCTATTTAACCCTAATTATCATACATTATTAGATAGTATTATGAATTTAATAATAAGATTTATAAGTCAATAAATCTTGGGGAAATTACTAAACACTCCAAGTATATTATAAAGATTTTAGGAAGTGTTGGAACATTGTTTTGAAACATAAAAGTCAATATAAAATTCTAGAAACCTTAAAGCTTATTAAGCCTTGCTAGAGTTGACTTTTTGAGAATGGTCAAACCAGGCCATGAAACCTATACCAATAAATAGGTTATGGAAAACCATGAAGATCGATAAAAAGAACGTCAAAAACGGATCATCCTAGCCAAAGTTATGATAGAATGAAGTTTAGAGCCAAAATTTTAAAATCTGCCACGTGTCAAACTCACACGCGCCCACACTTGGATAGATTTTATCTCCATGATTTTCGGAACCGATTTTGCTCTATCTTGTGACCTTCATAACTTTCTCATCTTATGGAATTTTTGAGTGTCGTCTTCTTTGTTGCCTTCTCCTACATTTCCTCTAAACAACCATAACTCACACAAGCCCTAACTCATTCTAAATCAACCGAAAATTCGAGCCAAAGTTGCCACCCCGCAAAACCGTTGCTGCAGTTTTCCAGTTTCTCTTCGAATTCAGGTAACTTCGACTAGCCATAACTTCTTCGTTTCTCAGCCAAATTCCATGTTCTTTAGCTCGTTTTGAAGATCTCTAATCCCTATATAACTTTCATGTTGATGACCAAAGCCAATTCCAAACCGTTTGTAAGAGAGAGGTGTCTAAAGTTTCGAATTCATCACAGCATAAAATCACAGTTTTCTTTCCAGAAAACGTAAGGTAAACTCGCAACTTCTAGCTTCGATTTCTTTCTGTGTGTTGCGAGTTAGGATTAGTTCTTGTTATCAATATGTAGATCTAAGTTTCCTCTTTCCATTAAGCCTTTATACGTATTCTAATTCGATCTAGAACTTAACTTATAGATCTGCAAAGTGAGCTCCTCGAAAACATTCAAGTTCGAACTTTTCCAGATTTACGAATTCGAAATCACTCAATTCGCACAACTTCTGTAAGTTTCCTTCAAATTCCTTCTACCATGCTAAACTATGTTACATTATCGGTCAAAAACACGTTTCA
Organism: Limonium bicolor; assembly: GCA_023374045.1. Lineage (NCBI taxonomy): Eukaryota > Viridiplantae > Streptophyta > Magnoliopsida > Caryophyllales > Plumbaginaceae > Limonium > Limonium bicolor. The sequence goes on from CM041779.1 coordinate 122,376,700, forward strand.
ATTGTATCAATTACGCAATAGATTGAGTGAATTTGTAAGAATCGAATTCGAAACCCTTAGAACTCTATTCGAATATAAACCCAGAATCGAATTCGATGAATACTGCATTATAATTGGGGAAATTGGTATCATTAGGACCGAAATTTGATTTCGAAACCATAGAAACAAGAATCACTCGATTTCGTTCTGTAGATTGAGAGAAAATCGCGAATTAGTACTCGAAGTCGAGTTTGAATTCGCTGATGAACTTGGGCTTCAGGGACCGTTCGATCGGTTCTTAAAGGATTGGACGGCTGAGATTAAAACGTTTCAGATTTTTGAACAAATCCTAGTATATATAAATATATACACATTTAACATAAATAAAATTAGATACCTTATACGAAATATAATACGAAGGAATTAGTAAGTTAAACTAAACCTTTACATAATACTAATGGGAGAATATTATATGAGGTGGTATTAGATTATAGTTATGTATTAGGCTTAAAAGTTACCTTTGAGTTTCCAAGGTTTATATATAACCATATTAAAATGCATGTATAGTATTATTTGTCAATAACCAGGATGTAAGTCTAAAATTGGGGTTAAGTAATTAATAAGTTAAAACTTAGGGGAAATTGTGATTAGATTACATAAAATGTTGCACAAATAGATCTTATTCTATAATTAATGATAAACAAATGTAATACGATTACATCTAAATATTCTTAGTATATAAACCATAATAAAATAAGTAAAATACTTTTACATCTAAATGTGAGGTGGATTAGTAAGTCTATATTTAATCATTTCTTAACATTTATGGTAGTGAAATATAACTTAATGTTTTAAGATAGAATCATTATAAGGATTATGATATATTCTGTATTAAACGATGATTTGGAAATTTATCTAAACAATTATCCTTAAGTTTCTTAGAATTAGATAAGCCATATAAAATACATTTATTACTAGTATTCAGGGGTGAGTATACAATTAAGTGGGGTATTTAGTAGTTAGAGTCTATAAGAGGTTTATAGATAGGAATTTGATACTTAAAACCTTTGAACCTTTTTATTAGATAAAACTAAGTTACATAAGATATTATATTGATATACTTTACGGTAATGGGAAATAATGATATGTTGTTTTGAATATAAAATATGAGAATTTTCATAATGGTTTATCTTATTAAATAGTTAACAATTTCACTTGCGAACCAGAATTTAATTCTTTGATAAATACTAATCTATGTAGATATATTGTCCATCCTAAATACAATAAAGGAAATTAATTTATTAAGTTATTCCTTTGAAACCTTAGGTTTTGTGAAACAATTTTAAACGTATTTAAGGCTTAAGTTTATTGAAGTTTAGTACAAAAGGATTATACATAGTCTATAGAGTGAATGGGTGTAAAAATAAAATATTTAGGAGATTAAAGGTAAGTAAGGATACATAAAAGGTTATATTTAAACACTTTATTATATAAGTAATAATTAAGCAAATAATGTACCTTGTGAATACTAAATGTAAGAGTTCGATAAGTCTAAGTTAACTATAATATAGTTGTTTCAAGATGAAAAGTAATTTAACATCTTATGTCAAGATTATTAGCTAGATGTAATAAAAAGTCTTTCTAGACTAAAGATAAGATAAATGAGATAGTAACTCAATTAGGTTATGATATAATGCGTCTACAACACTATGGTTCCAATATACAAGATGTAGATCTTAATTAAGTTAAGGGGAAAACTTAATCACAATGGATTATCTAGTAGATATTGATAAAATGCATAATCATTACATTGTGAAATAATAGTATAGTATTATGGGATGAATCCATCATAGGTCATAATACAATGTTTATTCTAAATTAAGAATAAAGGTTTTAGCTTAAGATTACTATTGGAATTCTTAGATTTAATTATATAATGTAAACACATTTGTGTTATAAAGGTCTCAAAAGTCTTGAATGTGAGGAATGTGGTTAAATATGAATAAAGTGGATAGGAGTGGTCAGTTAGCAGGTGTTAATAAGATACATTCCTTGATCTTACCACCTTGGGCTATACAACGTTCTCAGATAACTCAAAGATTATACGTAACACATAAGTGAGGGCTTAAAAGATAATTGAGACTTTGAAATAAGAGTAAGGAGTTTATTTAAGCGTAACATAGGCTACAAGTGATTGATGATAGATTACCTTTAATATTCTTCAGAGTACTGTTGATTGTTTGCGCAAGTTGATTAGAACTGCTACAGCGTTACCCAGGTACGATTTCTCGTACTCAGCTTGTTGTTTTGGACTCTATGGAATGTTTTGTACGATTTCTCGTACTCAGCTTGTTGTGTTTTGGACCTTATGGAATGTTTTGTACGATTTCTCGTACTCCGTTACTTTTGCTGATTGACTTGTGAGTCGTTTTCGGGAAACGCTAACTGACTTTAAGAGGACTTTCTAAAAAGGAAATGGTTGTGTGACTAACTCAGCTTGTGTGACTAACTAAGCCTTGGGTGTGAAACTCACTTGGGTATTGGTTCTTTCTATTTGGTTGCTCCACTAGACATTGACTGCTCAGGGTTTACGCTTCTGCACTCTGTAGGACTGAGTGTTTTGGTATTGCTCTGGGTAGTTAGTGATCTAGTGGGAATTTGGAAAAAAAGGTCAATCTTGGAAATTCTTCTTTTGACTCTGGATATCGTTTCATCCATGAGCTGGTTCTTAAGGTTTCGACGTGCGCACGTCTTCAATGGTAACAGAGAGGGGCTGTATATCCCCTGTCCCAAAAGGGACGTAGTTAACAGAGAGGGGCTGTATATCCCCTGTCCTTAGTGGACGTGGTAAACAGGAGGGGTTGTATATCCCCTGTCCCAGAAAGGGACGTGATAGACAGTGAGGGGCTGTATATCCCCTGTCCTTAGTGGACGTGATAGACAGTGAGGGGCTGTATATCCCCTGTCCTTAGTGGACGTGATAGACAGTGAGGGGCTGTATATCCCCTGTCCTTAGTGGACGTGATAAACAGTGAGGGGTTGTATATCCCCTGTCCTTAGTGGACGTGATTGGCGGTGGGGGCCATCTCTCCCAGTTAAAATTATTCCACTCTTGAGTATATATTGTCTATGGGATTCAGCTTTCTGAAATGGTGGGGACATAAACTGTCTACCACGGGTTATGGGTATTCATATCATTCCTAGTCCCTTGTGACTATTTGAGTCTGTCTCTTCTTAACCAGAATTGGTTCTAACATCAACAATGGATGCTTACTAACTATGTGGTGTGACTACTTAAGTGGACGACTTGGTTTGGAAGTTCTCTATCTCTATCTTTGTCTTGTTTTCTTTTCTCTTTAACTTGATTGTTTTGAAGTGCTTTATCTCTATTTTACTTTTAAGAGTTTGTTTTCATGTTATTGTTTATTTTGAAGAGTTATGTTTTATAAGTTTGTTTTTGGAGAATTGTACCAGTTCCATTCCAGGGAACTGACCCGCCCCTTTCGGGGTGGGCTGCTTGGTTTCATCTTGCAGGTACGAATTGATTTACAGGTGGCCACGAAGAGAATGAGCGTTTGGGATGGGACTAGGTTTTGTGGAGAGTTAATGTGTTTAATTTCTATTATGTTTGTGTTAAGTTTTTCTCGAGTTCAGACCGTAGCTTTTGTAGATTGTAAGTTGTAATTGGTGAGGTTTGGTGCCGGGTGTTTGGAACCCGATGGTCGGTAATCGCCTTAGAGTTTTATTTCCGCTGTATTTATGGTTAATAGGGGCGTTACCGAAAGTGGTATCAGAGCGTAGTTACGCTCTGAACCCGAGAAAACAAGCCGAGTGAAATACTTAGATTATAGGTGCACTTAAAACTGGTGAACTGGGGTAGAATTGGGAAGTAAGGACTCCAGTAAGGCACGACTCCTAACCCTTCTTGGAATTGTGAAAGATTCCTTTAGTCACTTTTCTTTTGTGAATGTCTGTTGAGTGTGATGTGTTGTTATACCGTTCCAACAATAAACTACAGAAAAATATATATATATAAGTTTGGAACATCCTATATTAAGTATGATAAGATTTTGGTTGAGATAAACCAAATATTAAGCTATTTTTCAAAAGCATACTCATGGAGAATACATTGCTAAAAATGCAATCCTTTAAAAGCTAGTACACAAATTCCTAGAATTTTAAAGAATACTTTTGGTTGAAAACAGTATACAAATAGAACTTTACATAACTAAATTAGTATTGATATTATGTGAAGTACTTCAACTCCTTTAAGGTTTAAAAATAAATCTCAAGAATTACTTGGTACAAATGTTGCCTAAAGGTGATATTTGGATAAATCCTAAGTCTAGAAAATTATTAAGTTAACAAACACTAGTAGCATACACCCGAACCCGTAAAACACATTAAAACTCTATGTTAACTTTAGAAAGAAAACACATAAACCTAACACCCTACGGGAAGTGCCTGGTGCGACGAACTCCTAGGCTGAAAGTAGTGGGGGTGCACACCCACTTCTAGAAGTTTAGGGGCTAGGCAAGCCTTGTCATCTAACCGTAAATAAACTTCTACGCAGGTGATGGATTGTGTTGAACTTGAGGGGAAGTGGTGGTAAGACGTTACCATCATGAAATCTTGAGCTAGGCATATTTCCTTACTAGCCACAATGAACAATTCAAAACTTATATATTAAGATCCAGTACTAAATTCATACATGTAAAGAGTTTACCGAGTTAAATCCTTGGTGAAAAATACTTACCTATGGAGTGAAAACACATGAGTAGCACTAAACTAAATATCATTGATCCTTAAATACTCGGAATATTGAGCATCTAGTGAGAAATTGAGAGTTACTTAAAGATTGGAAATTCTCATGTTTACTTGGAAGTTTAACATTATACATGTATAAAATTTTAGGAGCCACACTAACCGTGATATTTACCAAAGGCCACCATTATCTAAGAGAGTACTAACATCTAATGATCAGAATAATACTTATATAGAACAAACCTTAAGAAAAATAATTACCAAGAGTGAGTGAGTTTTCATTAGACTAGTTCATTTGACTTAAAATTTTATATAGAGTCCCTACCTTAAAAAAAATATATATAAATTTTAAGATAAAGGAATCAGATTTTTAGAGCTACATTATAATTAATAAGAACTTCCTAAAACTCTGCCTTGTGTGAAATTATGTAAATATATAATAAGTAAATTTTATGAAGTAAATACCTAATGGTTCGTCTAGAATACTATAGTTAATTATAAAAACAATTGAAACTTGAAAAGTCACAGAAAATATTTATATTATAGAGTTTTAACATATGGTTGGCTAATAAACCCTTGAAGATAATTTTGAAAGATTATCTAGGATTATTAAATGATCTGAAATATTATTTTAAACTACTCAAGTGTGTTACACCTGAGTTGTAGCTTGTTAATATAATTGATATGATAAAATGAACATATAATGGACATATAATGAATGGATAATAATCATAAGATAAAATTTTATAACAGTTAAGAAAATACAAATGCAAAACAATCAAGAGATACAGATATATATATCGATCACAGATAAAATCAACGGTGCAATAAAATTTACAACAAAGCTGGTTAATAAGGTGTTGAATTCTTTGAATGTGTCGTTAGTAGCGGTACGAGGGCGTACCTTAGCTCTTTTAAGGGGGATATACTGGCATACTCTTCCTTCGTCACCTCATCCAGATTATGCCATGTTGCCTTATTAGCAGAATGAGAGGTGTATATGTGCATGTAATTTTTACATTATGACACAGTTTGTGACTTTTGATTTTCATCATGATATATATTGGTATATTTTGGTTCGGTTTGATTTTGAGTAATCTCGAGGGGAATGTTGGAATGGAAATGGATGGAAATAAAGGATTGGTTTGGTATGGAATTCCATTGGAACTAGTATTGTCTCAGCACACCCGAAGCGGTGTGAGTGCCTATTAGTGGATTGTTAAACTTCGAGGCGAAGTTTCTTTTAAGGGGGATATACTGAAATACCCCTAAATTAATTTAAATTAATTTAGGGGATTTCTTTTATTAAAGAATTAAATTATTATATGGAATTATGAATATTAAATTATTATATGGAGTTGTGAAATTTATTTAGGGGTTTTCTCCTATTTAACCCTAATTATCATACATTATTAGATAGTATTATGAATTTAATAATAAGATTTATAAGTCAATAAATCTTGGGGAAATTACTAAACACTCCAAGTATATTATAAAGATTTTAGGAAGTGTTGGAACATTGTTTTGAAACATAAAAGTCAATATAAAATTCTAGAAACCTTAAAGCTTATTAAGCCTTGCTAGAGTTGACTTTTTGAGAATGGTCAAACCAGGCCATGAAACCTATACCAATAAATAGGTTATGGAAAACCATGAAGATCGATAAAAAGAACGTCAAAAACGGATCATCCTAGCCAAAGTTATGATAGAATGAAGTTTAGAGCCAAAATTTTAAAATCTGCCACGTGTCAAGCTCACACGCGCCCACACTTGGATAGATTTTATCTCCACGATTTTCAGAACCGATTTTGCCCTATCTTGTGACCTTCATAACTTTCTCATCTTATGGAATTTTTGAGTGCCGTCTTCTTTGTTGCCTTCTCCTACATTTCCTCTAAACAACCATAACTCACACAAGCCCTAACTCGTTCTAAATCAACCGAAAATTCGAGCCAAAGTTGCCACCCCGCAAAACCGTTGCTGCAGTTTTCCAGTTTCTCTTCGAATTCAGGTAACTTCGACTAGCCATAACTTCTTCGTTTCTCAGCCAAATTCCATGTTCTTTAGCTCGTTTTGAAGATCTCTTATCCCTCTATAACTTTCATGTTGATGACCAAAGCCAATTCCAAACCGTTTGTAAGAGAGAGGTGTCTAAAGTTTCGAATTCATCACAGCATAAAATCACAGTTTTCTTTCCAGAAAACGTAAGGTAAACTCGCAACTTCTAGCTTCGATTTCTTTCTGTGTGTTGCGAGTTAGGATTAGTTCTTGTTATCAATATGTAGATCTAAGTTTCCTCTTTCGATTAAGCCCTTATACGTATTCTAATTCGATCTAGAACTTAACTTATAGATCTGCAAAGTGAGCTCCTCGAAAACATTCAAGTTCGAACTTTTCCAGATTTTCGAATTCGAAATCACTCAATTCGCACAACTTCTGTAAGTTTCCTTCAAATTCCTTCTACCATGCTAAACTATGTTACATTATCGGTCAAAAACACGTTTCAATTGTATCAATTACGCAATAGATTGAGTGAATTTGTAAGAATCGAATTCGAAACCCTTAGAACTCTATTCGAATATAAACCCAGAATCGAATTCGATGAATACTGCATTATAATTGGGGAAATTGGTATCATTAGGACCGAAATTTGATTTCGAAACCATAGAAACAAGAATCACTCGATTTCGTTCTGTAGATTGAGAGAAAATCGCGAATTAGTACTCGAAGTCGAGTTTGAATTCGCTGATGAACTTGGGCTTCAGGGACCGTTCGATCGGTTCTTAAAGGATTGGACGACTGAGATTAAAACGTTTCAGATTTTTGAACAAATCCTAGTATATATAAATATATACACATTTAACATAAATAAAATTAGATACCTTATAGGAAATATAATACGAAGGAATTAGTAAGTTAAACTAAACCTCTACATAATACTAATGGGAGAATATTATATGAGGTGGTATTAGATTATAGTTATGTATTAGGCTTAAGAGTTACCTTTGAGTTTCCAAGGTTTATATATAACCATATTAAAATGCATGTATAGTATTATTTGTCAATAACCAGGATGTAAGTCTAAAATTGGGGTTAAGTAATTAATAAGTTAAAACTTAGGGAAAATTGTGATTAGATTACATAAAATGTTGCACAAATAGATCTTATTCTATAATTAATGATAAACAAATGTAATACGATTACATCTAAATATTCTTAGTATATAAACCATAATAAAAAAAGTAAAATACTTTTACATCTAAATGTGAGGTGGATTAGTAAGTCTATATTTAATCATTTCTTAACATTTATGGTAGTGAAATATAACTTAATGTTTTAAGATAGAATCATTATAAGGATTATGATATATTCTGTATTAAACGATGATTCGGAAATTTATCCAAACAATTATCCTTAAGTTTCATAGAATTAGATAAGCCATATAAAATACATTTATTACTAGTATTCAGGGGTGAGTATACAATTAAGTGGGGTATTTAGTAGTTAGAGTCTATAAGAGGTTTATAGATAGGAATTTGATACTTAAAACCTTTGAACCTTTTTATTAGATAAAACTAAGTTACATAAGATATTATATTGATATACTTTACGGTAATGGGAAATAATGATATGTTGTTTTGAATATAAAATATGAGAATTTTCATAATGGTTTATCTTATTAAATAATTAACAATTTCACTTACGAACCAGAATTTAATTCTTTGATAAATACTACTCTATGTAGATATATTGTCCATCCTAAATACAATAAAGGAAATTAATTTATTAAGTTATTCCTTTGAAACCTTAGGTTTTGTGAAACAATTTAAAACGTATTTAAGGCTTAAGTTTATTGAAGTTTAGTACAAAAGGATTATACATAGTCTATAGAGTGAATGGGTGTAAAAATAAAATATTTAGGAGATTAAAGGTAAGTAAAGTTACATAAAAGGTTATATTTAAACACTTTATTATAGAAGTAATAATTAAGCAAATAATGTACCTTGTGAATACTAAATGTAAGAGTTCGATAAGTCTAAGTTAACTATAATATAGTTGTTTCAAGATGAAAAGTAATTTAACATCTTATGTCAAGATTATTAGCTAGATGTAATAAAAAGTCTTTCTGGACTAAAGATAAGATAAATGAGTTAGTAACTCAATTAGGTTATGATATAATGCGTCTACAACACTATGGTTCCAATATACAAGATGTAGATCTTAATTAAGTTAAGGGGAAAACTTAATCACAATGGATTATCTAGTAGATATTGATAAAATGCATAATCATTACATTGTGAAATAATAGTATAGTATTATGGGATGAATCCATCATAGGTCATAATACAATGTTTATTCTAAATTAAGAATAAAGGTATTTAGCTTAAGATTACTATTGGAATTCTTAGATTTAATTATATAATGTAAACACATTTGTGTTATAAAGGTCTCAAAAGTCTTGAATGTGAGGATTGTGGTTAAATATGAATAAAGTGGATAGGAGTGGTCAGTTAGCAGGTGTTAATAAGATACATTCCTTGATCTTACCACCTTGGGCTATACAACGTTCTCAGATAACTCAAAGATTATACGTAACACATAAGTGAGGGCTTAAAAGATAATTGAGACTTTGAAATAAGAGTAAAGAGTTTATTTAAGCGTAACATAGGCTACAAGTGATTGATGATAGATTACCTTTAATATTCTTCAGAGTATTGTTGATTGTTTGCGCAAGTTGATTAGAACTGCTACAGCGTTACCCAGGTACGATTTCTTGTACTCAGCTTGTTGTTTTTTGGACTCTATGGAATGTTTTGTACGATTTCTCGTACTCAGCTTGTTGTGTTTTGGACCTTATGGAATGTTTTGTACGATTTCTCGTACTCCGTTACTTTTGCTGATTGACTTGTGAGTCATTTTCGGGAAACGCTAACTGACTTTAAGAGGAATTTCTAAAAAGGAAATGGTTGTGTGACTAACTCAGCTTGTGTGACTAACTGAGCCTTGGGTGTGAAACTCACTTGGGTATTGGTTCTTTCTATTTGGTTGCTCCACTAGACATTGACTGCTCAGGGTTTACTCTTCTGCACTCTGTAGGACTGAGAGTTTTGGTATTGCTCTGGGTAGTTAGTGATCTAGTGGGAATTTGGAAAAAAAGGTCAATCTTGGAAATTCTTCTTTTGACTCTGGATATCGTTTCATCCATGAGCTGGTTCTTGAGGTTTCGACGTGCGCGCGTCTTCAATGGTAACAGAGAGGGGCTGTATATCCCCTGTCCCAAAAGGGACGTAGTTAACAGAGAGGGGCTGTATATCCCCTGTCCCAAAAGGGACGTAGTTAACAGAGAAGGGCTGTATATCCCCTGTCCTTAGTGGACGTGGTAAACAGAGAGGGGCTGTATATCCCCTGTCCCAGAAAGGGACGTGATAGACAGTGAGGGGCTGTATATCCCCTGTCCTTAGTGGACGTGATAGACAGTGAGGGGCTGTATATCCCCTGTCTTTAGTGGACGTGACAGACAGTGAGGGGCTGTATATCCCCTGTCCTTAGTGGACGTGATAAACAGTGAGGGGCTGTATATCCCCTGTCCTTAGTGGACGTGATTGGCGGTGGGGGCCATCTCTCCCAGTTAAAATTATTCCACTCTTGAGTATATCTTGTCTATGGGATTCAGCTTTCTGAAATGGTGGGGACATAAACTGTCTACCACGGGTTATGGGTATTCATATCATTCTAGTCCCTTGTGACTACTTGAGTCTGTCTCTTCTTAACCAGAATTGGTTCTAACATCAACAATGGATGCTTACTAACTATGTGGTGTGACTACTTAAGTGGACGACTTGGTTTGGAAGTTCTCTATCTCTATCTTTGTCTTGTTTTCTTTTCTCTTTAACTTGATTGTTTTGAAGTGCTTTATCTCTGTTTTACTTTTAAGAGTTTGTTTTCATGTTACTGTTTATTTTGAAGAGTTATGTTTTATAAGTTTGTTTTTGGAGAATTGTACCAGTTCCATTCCAGGGAACTGACCCGCCCCTTTCGGGGTGGGCTGCTTGGTTTCATCTTGCAGGTACGAATTGATTTACAGGTGGCCACGAAGAGAATGAGCGTTTGGGATGGGACTAGGTTTTGTGGAGAGTTATGTGTTTAATTTCTTTATGTTTGTGTTAAGTTTTTCTCGAGTTCAGACCGTAGCTTTTGTAGATTGTAAGTTGTAATTGGTGAGGTTTGGTGCCGGGTGTTTGGAACCCGATGGTCTGTAATCGCCTTAGAGTTTTATTTCCGCTGTATTTATGGTTAATAGGGGCGTTACAGATGATGTCAAAAATCAGTGCTAAAATTTGTAAACGAAGAGTAGTGGCTAGTTATATGTTTGGTGGGTGCAAATGATAACGTTCTTTTTGTGGTAAGTTACTACGTTCACTAATTTTTATTATATTTATAATAATGAATTTTCACGTGGATGTGAATTTTGAGTGTGATCATTGTTTGAGATTGAAGTGTTAAGTGTTAGTGATAATTTCATTTTCTTATGTGAGTGATTTTTTTGTAGTGGATATCAGTGGTTATTTAAATATATTTTCTAAAAGAGATTGAGGGAAAATTGTTATGAGTTTATTTATGAGATCAACTGATATTGTTGTGAAATCGTTAACGAAATGATTTTGTGAAAATTAAATTATTTATTCAATAAGGATGATATCATAATTTATTTATGTTGAAATATGTGGATTTGACGAGATTATATGGTAAAGAATAATAACGAATAAAAGAATTTTTAAGAGAAGAAAACCATGGTGCATGTGGGCCGTATTAGGACACATGAATGAGATGATAAATGCGGGCTGCATTAGGACGCATAAGTTTGAGATACTGTAGGCCGCACTAGGACACAGTTAGCCCTAGATCTACTCCGTAGTTTTTTGAACTATTGGGGGGTGTGCACACTTAAGGATTTTGTGGCATGGTTGGATTCCCGGCTGCATGTTGGGGTCCTGGTTACAGCTGCGTGTTGTACCCAAAGAGAAAGTAAAGTTGTTTTGTCCTGGCTGCGTGTTGGGACAAGGAAGATAATTAAAATAATCTGACTAATATATTTTTGGGTTATTAAAGAAATCCAATGTGAAGTATTTTACAGTTATGATAATTTTGTTGTTGTGTGTTAATATTGTTGAAATGTGTTGTATGTTGTGTGGTTATATTGTTAAAAATGATTTCTAAAGAGAAAATGATTTTTACGTGGTGAAGTGGTAGCTTACTCAGTTTTTCTGACTTTATCGTGGCCCTTTCTATGTTTGTTTGGATTTCTGCCACAGGTACTGATGAAGTCCTTGGGGTTTGGGCAGGCAACTCCATATAGTCTGATTATTTATAGTTGGATTTTATTTTTGGCTTGATAATTCTACATTTGTAAGAAATTATTTTTAATAGGCGTTGTATTTACTTTATTAATAATAATAGGTCGTTAGTGCGTTAATTATTTAGGCCTTAGCACTCGTTTAGTTGCGAGTGTGGCAATAATGCCCCAGGTTTAGGTTTCGATTCCGCTGCTTACTAATATTAAACTTGAATTGAAAAAAAATTGACCAAATAAAATGTTTGAAAATCCGGGGTGTTACAATTGCTTTCCTTGAACTCTGTTTCTCACCCTTCATCAAGCCTACAACTTAACAAAACCAAACATGGAAAAAACAACTAAAAGAAGAATTATAACAAGTAAAAGCATTAAACAAACTAAAAGAAGGAAAGAAAATGAAAGAAGATTGGGTTGCCTCCCAATTAGCCACCTGTCTTTTCGGTCTTTGGCTAGACCGTACAACTGTATGATCAATATGGAGGATCGTGCACCGTAATCACTGAATGAACTTCAGTGATGTCACCACTTAGATAATGCTTTAGCTGGGACCCATTGACTTTGAATGTCTCCCCTTCTGTATTGATTAAACCGATGGCTTCATAAGGTGAGACACTTGCAACCGTGAACGGTCCAGACCAACGAGACTTTAACTTCCTTGGGAATAGCTTCAGGTGGGAGTTCAATAGAAGAACCTTATCCCCAACGTGAAACTCTCTCTTGACCAATAGCTTATCATGCCATCTCTTCATTTTCTCTTTATAGATCTTGGCATTCTCATAGGCTTCCTCTCTAAATTGCTCCAGGTCACACAACTACAATTTACTCTTCTTGCCAGCCTTTTGTAGGTCAAAATTTAATGCTTTGATTGCCCAAAAAGACTTATGCTCCAGCTCTACCGGTAAGTGACATGCCTTGCCATAAACCAACTTGTACAGGGACATACCTAAAGGTGTTTTGAAAGCAGTGCGGTATGCCCACAAGACGTCATTTAACTTGAGTGACCAATCTCACCTCGAGGATGTGACAGATTTCTGGAGAATCCACTTAAGTTCTCTGTTTGTAATCTCAGCTTGCCATTTGTTTGTGGATGATATGGTAGAGAAACCTTATGCCGTAAGCCATACTTCTAGAAGAGCGTCAAACTGTTTGTTGCAGAAGTGGGTACCTCTGTCACTAATGATCGCTCGTAGGACACCAAAACGGGTGAAGATATTCCTCTTTAAAAACTTCAGTACCACTCTTGCATCATTGGTAGGTGCTGCTATTGCTTCAGCCCACTTTGTAACATAATCCACTGCTACCAAGATGTAGAGGTTACCTTGAGATGATGAGAATGGTCCCATGAAATCAATGCCCCAAAGATCGAACGGTTCAACCTCCAAGATAGAATTCAATGGAATCTCGTGACGTCTAGATAAATTCCCCAGCCTTTGACATTGATTGCATGTGGAAACAAACTGATAGCAATCCTTATTCAAGTTCTTCCAAAAGAAACCAGCCTCCAAAACTTTTATGACTATCCTAGCCGGACCGAAATGACCTCCTACTTCTCTAGAGTGACAATGCGATAGGATATCTCTAGCTTCATCCTTAGAAACTCACCTACGAATCATACCGTCTGCACAAACCTTGAACAGAAAAGGGTCGTTTCAAAGGTAATGCTTAACCGTGGAGAATAACTTCTTCTTCTGCTGATATGTCAACTCTGGAGGAACGATGCCCTTAGCTAGGAAGTTCGCAATATCAGCATACCAAGGGTCCGTGGATCGACCGATCATGTAGACATACTTATCAAGAAAATATTCATTGATCGGTCTGCCATCATCTGGAACTTCCATATGGGATAAGTGATCAGCCACTCTGTTATGTGCTCCAGGTTTGTCTCTGATCTCAATGTTGAATTCCTACAAAAGTAAAATCCATCAATTAAACGAGGTTTATCATCAACCTTGTCAAAGAGATACCTGAGAGTGGAGTGGTCGGTGTGCACAATGACTCTGCTAGCAATGATGTAATGTCGAAACTTGTCACACGCAAAGACAATTGCCGGCAACTCTTTCTCCGTTGTTGCATAATTCTTCTGCGCCTCATTCATAGTCTTACTAGCATAGTAGACTATCCTCAACACTTTGTCATGCCGCTGACCTAAAGCTGCTCCCAAAGTGTAATCACTAGCATCACACATAATCTTGAAAGGTAGTGACCAGTCAGGAACGACAATAATAGGTGCATAAACCAATTTAGCCTTAAGCAAATTAAAAGCATCTAAACACTCTTTTGTAAACTCAAATTTAGCATCCTTAATTAACAAATCACAAAGAGGTTTAGAAATCGTAGAGAAATCCTTAACAAAACGCCTATAAAAACCTGTATGACCGAGGAAGCTCCGGACATCCTTTACCGATGATGGTGGTGGCAGCTGCTCTATTACTTTAACCTTAGCTCTATCGACTTCGATCCTCTTCTTGGAAATCTTATGTCTAGCACGATACCTTCCTGCACCATGAAGTGGCACTTCTCCCAATTAAGCACCAAGTTAGTCTCCCTGCACCTGGCTAAGATTAAATCCAAGTCTCTCAAACAAGAATCAAAAGTCGGTCCAAATACAGAGAAATCATCCATAAAGATCTTGATGCACTTTTCAATAAAATCAGCAAAAATAGTAGTCATACATCGCTGAAAAGTAGCTGGTGCGTTACATAAACCAAAAGGCATGCGTCGATAAGCATAAGTACCATACAGACATGTAAAAGTGGTTTTCTCCTGATCTTCCTTAGGAATTGGAATCTGAAAATAACTGGAATAACCATCTAAGAAACAATAATATTCTTATCCTATAAGCCTTTCTAACATCTGGTCACTAAAGGGAAGGAGAAAGTGGTCTTTCCTAGTGGCGGCATTCATTTTCCTATAGTCAATACAAACTCTATGCCTAGTAATAGTACGCTGAGGAACTAATTCACCTTTATCGTTAGGTACCACAGTTAAACCTCCCTTCTTAGGTACTACCTGTGTAGGACATACCCATTCGCTGTCAAAAATAGGGTAGATAATACCTGCATCCAAGAGCTTTATAACCTCCTTCTTAACTACCTCTTTCATGTTTGGGTTCAGTCTTCACTGGGGCTGTCTCAATGGCTTGTAATTCTCCTCAAGATAAATGCGGTGGGTGCAGAACGTGGGAGCAATACCTTTGATATCAGTAATGGACCATCCTAACGCCTCTTTGTTCCTCTTTAGAATCTGCAACAAAGCTTTCTTCTGTTCATCGGTTAAAGTACTAGAAATAATAACAGTCAAATCAGATGGAGGAACTAAGAAAGCATATTTAAGGTGACTAGGAAGAGGTTTAAGTTCAAGATAAGGTGGTGATTCCATAGAAGGAGCTAGTGTCTTTGGAACTCGGTCCAGCTATTCCTCCTCGATTTTGTGGTTCTTCCTATATGGCCTCCCAACAGAGAGCTGAAATGCTGTAGCAGAAACCTCAAAAACCTCAGAATCATCATGAGTGGTTTCTATGGAATTTACCAAACATTTCTCCAATGCATCCAGCTCCACGGGGCTGTAAGAATAATCCTGCATCAAGGTGTCAATACAATCTAAACTGAAATAAGCATGAACATCAGAAGGATGGGTATCAGCCTTGGTCATGTCAAATACGAGTTGCTCATCATGTAACCGCAGTATTATCTTTCCCCCCCTTAACATCAATGAGAGTCCTTGCTGTTCACATCAATGGTCGACCTAAAATAAGTTGTACTACCTTGTCTTCCTCCATGTCTAAAATAACAAAGTCAACAGGGAAAACAAAAGTACCAACTGAAACAATTAAATCTCTTACCACCCCTTTAGGCAATATGATCGACCTATCAGCTAATTGCAAAGTAATCTGGGTAGGTTCACACTCTCCTAAACCAAGCTTTAAATACATATATAAGGGCATTATATTAATACTCGCACCTAAATCACATAAACCCTTAGCACAATTCACATTACTTATCGCGCAAGGTATGACTGGAGTACTTGGATCATCAAGCTTAGGTGGAAGCTATTTCGAAAGAACATCTGAGACGCTCTCGGTAAGCTGCACAGTATCCTTCTCCACTAAAGACCTTCTGTTGGACAGGATGTCCTTCATTAACTTTGCATATATCGGCATCTGCTTCAAAGCTTCAGAAAAAGGAATGTTAATGGTTAGCTTCTTAAAGATACTTAAAAACTTACCAAACTGCTCATCCAAGTCTCTCTTCTTTAACCGGTTTGGATAAGGAACCGGCGCTTCAGCAACTGCGCGTCGTGGAGGTGATGAAGTCTTAGGAGCTTTGTTAACCGTCACCTCTTCTTCAGATGGTTTCTCCTGAGAACTTGCTGGTGCAGTTTTTCCATTATGCTCATCATTAGGCAATGGAGACTCAGCTTCAGGAACCACCGGGTCAAGCTGCGTACCACTCCTTATTGTGATTGCCTTGGCATGTTCTCTTGGGTTCTGCTCTGACTGATTAGGCAAAGAGCCCAAAGGACGCTGACCTAACTGCTGAGATATCTGAGACAGCTGAGTCTCGATGTTCCAATTAAACGTTCTCTGATCATTATTAAAGGTCCTCTGCTCCTGATTGAAAGCTTCCAGCTCATTAAATTTCTTTGTGTTAACCGAGATGAAATCATTCATCCTGGCCAGAACTTTATCCATGCTAGAAGACGCACCAGCACCCAAATTCTACGCTTGCTAATTCTGCAGTGGCTTCTGATAAGATGAATTGTATTGCTGTTGTGGTCTCTGGTTGTAGTTGATGTTACTGCCAGCTTGGTAATGATTCTACTGTTGTGGATGGTAACCCAAATTACCTTGATTCCCAAAATAATTTCCCGGTCTGTTACCAACATAATTCGCTGCTTCCTCTTGCGGTGGAGCACACTGGCACATGTTGGAACCTCTCCCACAGTATTCACAAGGTGGGTAAGCCTCAGGAGCAGGAGCAGCTGCTACATTTGACCGCGGGTTCATCACTGCACACATGTGCTCAAATTGCTTCGACATTGCTTCTATCTTGGCAGCTAGAAAAGTGTTCGAATCTACTTCATACACACCAGCAGTTTTCTTTGGTGCAGCTTCTCCGGTTCTCGAACCTCCCCATTGATTAGCTGTTGTAGTGATGGTCTTCAACAATTCCTTAATTCTTGCAATAGGCAGCTCCATTAAACTTCCCCCTTGTAACACCCCATCCAACATTAACACACTTAACAACAAACTGCAGCGGAAAACAAACTTCATCATATTACTTAACTTCTTGGTGTTACACGCCGGTAACCACCCACGTGGCTAACAAGGCTATTACATATACATTGTACCGGTCTGATGGACTAGATTCCCGAGCGACTACACATTACTATCCCTTTTCATTAACAACAACAACAATATATACCTTTCAACTGTACCGAGTATTCACAAACTGATGCCGATAACAATCTCAGTCTTACTACACCTACTGTACATATACAACTTAAATGATTACCCATGTACAACGACTACCCCATCCTACTCTCGAACGGCTTCCAGCTCCTTGTACCTGCAAATAGGAAAAGTAGAGAAAGGGTGGCCCCCCAGGGGCTCAGCACCTTTGCTGGTATGGTAATCCCGCAGCCCGCACACTACTGGGCCACACTCAACTAATTGTCGTCTTAGCATGCGGTTGATTATAATTGAATCAAGCATGTAAACTACAAATACACAACACATTACACTGCACAACAATGGCTCATTAAAACAGCCAATACAACTACATTTAACAAATCACTCATTGTGATCTTAAACCCCTAGAGTGTTTCTCCTTTAATGGAGCTATTTCCTTAATAGGCGACACTTACCCACCAATCGGGTTATCCTTAAGCGCCTCTTACAATAAACTGGAATTCATATCCATGGTCCACATACTCCACATCTTAACAACATATCACATCACATCGCAATAAGAATTGCAGCACCATAATAAAACATAACATAACGGGAACGGTTCCCTTTATGAACCGGCCCAAACATAGTCAGTTCACTTGTAGCCTAGAGAATGTTGCCAGTCTCATGATAAGCTCGTTACATAACTCGTTACCGTCTCGTTAAATGAACGGATAACTTAACACAAGGTGCCTCGGATATAGTGATCCAAGCACACCGAACAAACATAAACATAGTATGCCCCTGTGGCCCGACGTGAGTCAGTAAAATAGCCTTGGTTAAGCTAAAGGGAAGGTTGGGAACCAAATTGGAAAACAACCATAACATATAAAGAGAATCGAACCGGTTATGACATCGACTCCCATACTCACACGCGTGGCCGGAACAGACCGGACTCCTCACTTCCCCCGTTAGCACTTGTTAGTAGTTCAACATTGAACTTAATAAACAATCACAAACATTGGGTTAAGTCTTGTTAGACACACATAAGGGAAGAAAGAGTCATACATTCACACACAAACATCACACACAAACATCACATGACTAACTCACGCATAGCCGTGGTTAGAATGTTCCTTAGGTCGGAAACGTTATTACCGGATACCGTTCTCTTGCGTTTACCTAATAGTGGTTAACTAGCCCTTCATGCGCATTAAAGGTTACCGGTATCGGCACGTAAACACACAACAACAATAACGACTGTAAACTCGTTTCATGATTTATCTTATAACGTGGCAAACATACAGAAAAACACATTGGCATACAAGCCGGTGTAATCCGGTAGGACACAGGTAGCAAGAAAACCATACCTGTCACCGAGGTCCACTCTATTGTGTCCTCCTATGTTCCTCGAACAATCCTTGAACAAGTGGAAACAATACAATTACTTTCATTAACATTGGGGTATTATGTTGTTTAACGTCTAATGAGCCCATAGTTAACCCCGTCATCCCGTTATACTTAATTTTACTCTTGTGATCTTAAGTTCAGAACTCACACATCAAACCTAACACTTGTTTTCACATCTTAAGGCCTTCACATGTCACCAAACAAGGCCTAAACATCACCTAAAACCATTACCATTCAATCCCCCATCATTAGGAGCCTTAAACAAATTTTTTTCTTCATTTCTGGTCTGGACCGCCCCTCTGGTGCGGTCCCAGGGGCTGTCCACAACAGAAGCTACATGTTTTTTTTTTCACTTCTCTGCACTGGACCTCCCCACAGGGGCGGTCCGTAGGGGCGGTCCACTGCAGAACCAATTTTCTAATGTGCTTTTCTCCTCTTTCTGAACTCCAAATTCATCCTCATTTTTTTCCTATGCTTTACACATGTTCTCCCACATGTTTTAAAATCTTTTGGGCATACTTAAACCCTCTCTAAACATCCCAAAAATTCTTTAAACTTTTACTCAACTTTTACTAAGTCCTTAACACTTAGAACATTTTTTTCTTACACTTGTAACTTGTATTCTTGCCTAAAACTTCACCTAACCAAAGTACTCCCTCACTACCTTATAACCACCCTTTTAAACATCATTTGCACTACACTCATCCCCTTTACACACACTCCTCAAGTCTTTCCCACAAGTTCATAATTAAACCTTCACAAGGCGTTACACTTCCATTGTTCACCAAACTTTGCACAAGACTTTACGACACCTCCACCATCACCTTGGTGTATCAAGAAATCATCCATTAGTTCCCTAAATATCCAAGGCTATGCCTAAGGCATCTTAACACCTAAGAACACCTTAATTCACTTTCTTTCACCATCTTAACACTTAACAATTCCTAGTACCTTCTAGGTCATAAAATCTCATTACAACACATAAACTCTTTTGTTTATCAACTAAATTTTGCCATAGCTTCTCTTGTATCACCTTACACCAAAACACATTGTTTTCCACCTTTAGACAATCAAGAACATTCAATCTCTTAATACACACTCTTATACACAAACACATGGTTTTTCATCCTTTAACCATCAAACACATTCACCTTCACAAGAGATGTTCTTTACACACAACTAAACCTTTAAACTACACTACATCACAATATAGTGCATAAACTTAAATTGCTTGGCACTTAGGCCCATAAATAACATGGCTCTTAGGCCCTTAAATTGCATTAAACTTAAACACTGAATCTCCACATTTAAATGCCTTCAACCTGCGAATACACACAACAATGCTCCCATGTCTTTTTAGTCCACCTAGTGGATAGTTTTCTAGCTCATTTCCATTGGCTCTTTAGGTTAATTATTAAGCAAATATAGCTCAATTTCCTAGTACATAAAACTACATTAAGAGAGATCATTTACCTCTTTGTTTTTAAAGCTTTCTCACTTGTTTTCTCTTGTTCTTTCTTGATTGAAAATTGGCAAGGAACTTTTATCACTTGTCAACCTTCTAACCAATACACATATAAGGGTAATGAGAATTAAGTTTAATACTCAAACTCATAATTAAACCCTAGGTTTACATAAGTGTCTTGAAACACTAAAATTTGATGTTTACCTTTGGAATTTGAAAGAGAACTTGAATAAGTGGCAAGATAGGACTCCACCTAGCCCTTTGAAGTTTGAAATGAAGCTAAACAAAGGCAAGAGAAAACACCATTACTAGGTGATTCTCGGTCACACACAAAAACAAGTGGAAACATTGATTTTCTTTGGTTTTCCTCACCTTGAAGCAAAGGAGAATGACAAGGCATGAAAATATGAGCTCAAGCTCCTTCAATGGTGAATCTTCATGGCACCAAAATGGAGTTCTTGAAGATTTGAAAAGATAGGAATGAAGAGCTTACTCTAACTAAGACAGCGGTAGTCTCGGAATTAAATTCGGAGCATGGAATCATAAGTTACAAGTAAAAGGAGATGGGATATGAATGGTGCTGTAGGAGAACGAGATTGAGAAGGGAGGATGAAGATAGGTGACGGTGGGAACCAAGGAGAAAGAAGAGAATGAGGTGAGAGAGTATACTTTGAAGATATTTATGTTAAAAGCAAAAGTAACCTTTTACTTAATTTTCTTTCATTCTTTTAATTGGCTAGCCAAGTGTGATGACTCACACCCATAAAACCGTGCCCCCCTTACACATTAGAGATATTTATGGTCTTTGTTGACCAAATATTTGACTTATGTTGACTTATAACTTAAACTAGCACTATTTGAGTACTATTCACAAACCAAGGCACATATTTGTGAAATTTTTGATTTCCCATTGATTTAGACTTCCTAATGTGATACTAAGTAGTACACATGTTGATTGAAGAGTAATGATGGACATTTAGCCACTCAAAACTCATTTACAAGACAATTTTTCAGAAATGTGCTTTAAGGCTCCTTAAAGCACATTTTGTGTTTTAGCTTGTTTTCAAGCTTGGTTTTCTTTAGTAATTGATTTAATATGTTCATTAACATATAATAAGGTCTTGGTAAGCTTATTAGGTCTTAACCAAACTTATCCCAAGCTTAGAGCACATTTTCGCCCATATTGGCTTTAAGGTATTTATTTGTGTTTTGTTTGGTTTAATTGTCTACCAAAGTTTCCTAAGGACTTAATTAGCCTTATTAAGTCATAATTGAATGTTATAAAGTCTTGGTAGGCTCTTTGGGTCCTAACCAAGTTCACTCCAAGCTTAGAGCATGGTTTTGCTTCAACTGTGTCTTAGTGCTTATTGTGTTTACTATGGTTTAAATTGTTCACTGATGTTCCTAAGGCACTTTTTAGCCTTTACATATCATAGTTTAATGTTTAAGAAACATATCAAGGTTTGGGGTATTTCAATCTACCCCCCTTAAAAGAACTTCGTCCTCGAAGTTCACACTTCCCACGCATCAAACGAATTAGAACACGGGGATACTTACAAAATAAACCTTCGTGTAACCAAACATACTTTACATCACAACCTCGGACTTAACGGTCCGGGTACATATACACATCCATACATAACATAACATACCCACATGATAACCTTGGACTCAATGGTCCGGGTATCTTAACAACATTTGCACATGCATACAACCCTTAGACTCTTGGGTCTGGGTACCATAACAACATTTAGACCCATAGGTCTTGATACATAACAGCCTTTAGACACATAGTCTATGTAACACACCCGCATTTAGACTCATAGGTCTTAACATACACTTTGAATTCAAGGTCAAAATAACATTTATTACCCATACCACTCAACATGTCATAGCATGTATAACAATCAAAAATATCTTTTATTTACACTGTGATCCCGCAGAACCCGGTCGCGATGGACACCTTCCGTCCCCGTTCCTTTGGGAGATCAAAACAATCACTTACATTTGAAATTTTTCCTTGTGAGGTTAAGTAAGAGAACTTTAATTATGTAAAGTATCTATCGACGTTTTATAAATACTAATTCAAAATCCTTTTGAAAACACATACAACTCCAAGTCCAACTTATGCTCTTTGCTTCTTTCTTAGCGTGGTTATTTGTGACCACTTATAGGGAGCTTCAAGAATCAACCAACCCTGATGTTATCTGCATCAGTGTTGAACTATCCTTCCACCCCAATTTGTGTTCGGCTTCCCTTGATCTCATGATAATCAAGTTTTACCTCCCACTTCAATTTCAAGCATCAAGTAAATCACTCATTTCCAATTTTCTATCTTTTAATCATTCTAATCATGATCATAAACTCCAAGGGATAGAACTTCGTCTATCAATTATTTCCATTCACTTTAATCCTGTTGCCTAGGGAATCTTATTCTCACTAGGTTCTATGTCGGTTTCATACCCTTTTATGAATCACTATATTGTATATATACACATATATTTTATCAAAATGTGACACATAGTTTCACATTTATACACTGTCGGGGGTTTTGTTCCCCGGGAGTTTCTCTACTCCCTACACTTGTACTATCGCACACAACTGTTAACGAATAAACACACTTATCACAATCACAATGGTATTTCGCATCTACTGTGCAGAATTACCACAATTAAACCATGAATGAATGCGTATGTTTATGTAACGTACGCATCAATCATCAAAACAATTATTTTGTGCTATGCACAATATAGGTCACATACACTACGTACTCTTATACGGTAATACACACTAAGTGGTTTTGCGCTCTACCCCCCTTAAAAGGGATTACACCCACGTAATCAGTCACTGAACATTGGCTTAAAATGTTCTGCCGTCGTGAAGTGTTTTAACTTCCACGCGGTCTGTTATACAATGTGTTCTGGTTAGAGGATCTTAACCATATTGGCGGTTTAGTCCCTAAACCAAGAATTCTCATTGGAGTTTGTTTAAACTCTTAGCTGGTTTCGGTTCTGGCCTGTGAGGCTTCTAGGCATTAATAATTAGCCATTTATTCGTATTCACAATGCATATTCGGTATCTGAAGCATGGGTTCACTGGCCTATGCTGCACAACTCTGATAACTGTAGAGCTTAGTTTGCCCCACTTGTTATTCTTAATGTATTGTACTTCTCCAATTATCACCTTTATCTTGGTAATAACGGCTCAACTGATGCGTGGTATCTCTTACCGTGAGCGAATTCGGTGAGTTATAAACTTTCTATCCACTTCCATAATACTTTACTGTGTATATTGCTATGTATTTCACAATGATTGGCTTGTTTCCTTCCGACTTACTGTCGGTTAAGATTGAGCTACCACCTAATGTGTAGTGCTCTCTCGGTTATTTCCCACACTTGAGGTATAATCCATACTAATATTTGGTATCCCGTGTTACTACAGTCACTTATTGCTAATCACACCTCCATATTTGATTTTGTACAAGTATCATTTCATTGGCACGACCTTGCATTTCCTATGCATCGGTCATTATAGCGTTATAAGTCTCTTTCTACTTCCACCAGCATTAACATTTCCCAAGTCCTAGCTATCCCACTCGATCATTACTGCGCAAGTGCAATACCAAAACACTCAGTCATACAGAGTGCAGAGGCGTAAACTCTTGACAGCAAATCTCTCATGCGATTCGCAACGGAATTCACACTGTGTTTCATTGAGATTCTGATCTCGTAATACTGGCTACTGGCTCACTGCCTAGTTTGTTTGGTATTCACTTACTGTTGTATCTCTATTGGGTTTAACTCGTAACTGTGTTTAGTTGCCATATTATCGTTTAACAATACTTATACAACAGTCGCTTACTGCGCACCGTGCTCCTTGTATAACACTAACTTACATGGTGTATTTACTGTCACATTAACTTTCACACATATACTTACATCCTTTGTATTATGGTTCGCCATTCATTTGGATGACTACTGAATGGTCCTTGAGCTTAGCTCACTCGAGTTACAAGCCGCTGTTATTCAGCCGGGTGCTTCACATGCTACTAAACTAACTGTTCTCTCGCAATATCAACATGATCAATCCTTAACATATTTCTTGAACTTGGTTCACATAACTACCGCTCCTGCGGTCTCTCAATATCGAGAGGTATCCCCACTCTTAATGCAGTGGTTCGTTCTCCACTCTATTCACTTATACAACATAAACTTCTGCAATCAATCAAACTTACATAACATATCTTGCTTGTGGCTTATAAGCCTTATTATCTTGAGCTGCGCTCATTGTAGGCTGTCCTCACACATGTACTTCTCTGTACAATGTTACATGGTTTGGATGCCATATTAGGCTCCATGACAAGGTCGTTGCACCACGTTTCCTTTCATGGGATGCTCCTTAGGATTGTCAGTTCGTCTCCTGACAACTTATGTCCAAACTGGGTGCTAGTTTCAACCCTTGTGTTTCTGTCACGTTATCTCGTTCCACTATCGTTGATACAGTTTCAAGGATTGCTCCTGAGTGTTGCTAAGTTATGCCATTACATCTGGTTCGCACTTATTGGTATATTCAGTTAGCCACGCCGTTTTGCGTTCTTAACTGGCTTATTATCCTCTTCTGTGAAGATCAACATTTCCTGGTAGTGTAGGTACTCATTCTAGGAGTTTCATCCCGTTCATTGCACATTAATGTGTCCACATTAAGCATTTGCCTCGTCATGTGCAAGTTGGGTCACCATTCCAGCTATCATGTTTATCCCTGGGATCCTTAAGACATATGGTATGTCTTTACATCACAGTTAGTGCACTTCGCACCTCCTGACTCTTAAACATTTCCTTGAAAGGAATTCACTAATTCCTTTAGTCCCGTTTGTGGAGGGTGATTTTTCGGTATGAGGGGGGTCTATCTAAATATGGTCTGGCTGAGAAGCCAAGATCCTAGAAAATGCCATTCTGTGGAGGGTAAAAACCCGTTATTCTGGCATCCCTCAAATACCTACTACATCGTCCGTCTTTCCCAGAAAGCATAAAGGGGAGTGCAAGTGTGCACTACACCCGCTCTCAATGGGCCCCACGCGGACTTATGCCTCTATAAGGCGGATTTGACTAGAGTCACCACCTAGTTTGACCTATGATAACTAGGGAAGGAGGGTTCTAAGAACGTTGATTGACTCTGCAATTGTTGCCTATGGATAGGACTTATCTGGTCATGTCAGAGATTCTGTGTGGGTTCGCACTGGGTTACACCCCTTAGAAGTGGCAACGACCACGACTTCGGATTGGTGCCCGAGGAAACCTCGGTCTCCAATTGTCGGGATTACCTTCTTTCAAACCTTTTTAGAGAGATTCAATTAAAAGCCAAGGATAGGATAGATCAAGAGGAGAGAAAACGAGTGGATGAGGCGAGCTTTACTGCCAAACTAGCGCCATGAAAAAGAATTGATGAATTCGAATGAGTATGGAATGAAAGATTAGGAGAAGTCTGAGGTTGAGTGGGTGAACAAGACTTAGAGTTTGATAGTTTTTCAGTTTGTGGGAGCTGAGGAAGGTTTAAACGTTTGAGAGGTATGAAGAACACCTTAGAGTGGGAAAAAGGGTTTTTTGTTTGGAATGGGGTCGCACCCTAGATGGGCTGCCTACGTACTCAACTTCCTGTTGAGATCAGACCTTACGTAGTTCACTGTATTTGGGTTTTGGAAGTTTTGATGTTTGTGGAGTTTGAAGATGTTTGAGGTGTTCAAGGTTTAGAAGGGTGCGGAGTTTCGAGAAGTTTCGGGTTTGGGTTTGGGATGCTAGTCTGTGAGACGCTCGGGTCTGTGAGACGTTTGAAACCTTGAGATGTCGAAGTCTGTGAGACGCTCGGGTCTGTGAGACGCGCGGGTCTATAAGACGCTCAGGTCTGTGAGACATTCAAATCATTGGAATGACAGTCTGTGAGACACTCGAGTTTATGAGACATTTAGAGTGTAGAGAAAACTGGGGTGGAATTGGAGTTGAAATCGGATTGAAATTGAAGTTGAAATTGAATTTGAATTGGATTTGGGATTGAATTTGAATTTGATTGGAATTGAAATTGAATTGAAGTTGAATTGGATTTGAAACTAAATCAGGATCGAATTGAGGTAATGGGCCGGATTTGGGCCTTGACATGAGGGCCAGATTTGGGTCGGGATTAGAGAACGAGCCAGGTCAAAGTTTAGGCTGGTCAAAGTTAGATCGGTCAAATTTTGGATTGGGTCAAAGTTGGGTCAAAGTCAACGTTTTTTGGTCAAGGTTTGACTTTTGTGGACTTGGTTTGACTTTTGTGGACTTGGTTTGACTTTTGTGGACTTGGTTTGGTCTGGGCTTAATGGGCCGAATTGGATTTGGACCCAGAATGGGTTTGGGTTAAACTGGGCTTGAATCGGGCTTGATGGGCCAATTGTGTTTTGAAATGGGCTTTGATTTTATTTTCAAGGCTGGGCCACACATGGATTAGGCCCGATGGGCTTTTATTGGGCTGAATGGGTCAAGCTAGGAGTGGGTCAGGCAAGAAGTGGGCCAAGTTGAAAGATTTGGGCCTGATTTGTTATTTGGGCTTGTTGGAGAGAATATTTGATTGGGAATATTGGTCTATGTACATATATACATATTTTAGATCTGTTTTAGGGTTTAGGGATGTCACCACCACGAGATTGGTCAATGACCTATCAGGCCAGGGGGACCCCTCTATCCTAATGGCTTGGACCTAAGGACATAGTAGCTAAGGCTTATGACAAATAAGCAACAAGCAAAGGACATAAATCACAAAACAACAAAGCAAATATCTCACATAGGGTAAAACATTGGAGAAGCAAAATGAATGAAGTGTAAACATTATGTAAAAAATTTGGTGATTTAACACTAGCAAAAATCCTACATGATTTCAAATAAATTTCCAAGCTCTAATCAATACTCCCTCCGTCCCGGTCAATCTGTCCAGTTTACTATTTGGATGTGTCGTTTGACTTTAATATTTAACCTATAAGATAATATATTTTTATAAATCTATGTTTTATAATGGAATCCTTGTGAGAAAAACTATATATTATACAACTTAATTTTTAAAAATTATTTTATCTTATATGTTTAATATGAAGTGGAAAAACGTGCCAAAAAGCAAACGGGACACTTATGACGGGACGGAGGTAGTATGTAGGAAGGGGGCAAGATAAGCGCTAGGACAATATAACCCAAAACCAGCTTGAGATAACATGCTAACCTTGTTCACGTGCAAAGAATGAATCAAATTATGAAAATGAATAAGTCCAAAGACTACAACCGAAAGTAAGAACAATAAACAAATTACAGATTAATACAAACATGGATAAAAATCTTAAAAATGAAGCTGCTATGGGGGGTCACATTGACGCCGCCTCACTTGAGCTGATAGGATCAGCAAGAAGTGCACCAACCGTTACATGTGTTTGAAGCGGAGACCCTGGTAGTCCAAGCCAAGATCCCGTTCCTTAGTCTTAGAGTAGTTTCCCGTTTCACGAGCATTATGTACATGTCAAAAACACAACCAAAAGAGGCAAAATGCATTAGTCAAAGAACGGAAGAAGGTTGGGATGTGTGCAATGGGATCATACGGCCCCTCTCAATGGGAGGAAAGGGGGCAATCTAATCATCTCCCACACCCCAACCGAGAACACAGAAAAGAGTATTAAGCTGCCAACAAATGCTAAGGATTGTAGGATAAATCAAGCATTGGGGTTGCTACTCAAATTAATTCATCGTCTTAGATTATGACTCAAACCGAAGTGTAGTATCAAAGAGGTGAAGTTGTGAGTCATGTGGGATCATACCTAGAAGGATTTATATCACTTCCCTCTAAGATAAAGAATTAGTAAGGACCATCCAGCCAATGAGTGATTCATCTACCAATTATAGCATTCGGACAACTATCACTCAATTCATGCTCTTATCTAAGCGCAAAGGACAATTTATACACTGATCTCAAACCAGTTTCCAAACCGAACATCTATGCACAAGGAGCAATTAATTAGAGAAAGAAGAGGTTAGAATTTCCAAACCCAATGAGAAGGTTTTAGGCCGAAAGTGCATCGTAGCATAGACACGGAGTCCAAGTCAAACACAGTGCAGCCCAAACACAGCGCATCCCAAACAAAGCAAGGAGCGGTGTACATCCAGTTGAAGATATGTGTACCTCGGTTAAATGGCAAAACAATGGCAATTAATGGTCGATACAAATCAGCCCATGTCTAAACATTCAACTATAACGATTTTAAGAAACGAGCACAGGTCTCAAACTGGCGGATAGTAAAGTCGGCCCAAACCAAAATAGACCACCAAATAAAATGATATCCGCCATGAATCCTCAAGCTGGGTCCAAATCTCAGACCAAAATGCAATCCAAAGAGACTCCATCAGGTCAGATGACAACACAGGGGCAATAATCAATTATTTAATACCAAACCGCAACTTAAACTCGATGTCAGTAAGTCACAGGTGAAAAATGGAATCACGGTCATATATTCTATCCCAACAAAACGAACTCAGTCCCTAAGGAGTCGAATGTATGGCCCCAGTAAATGTATTCTGGTCTAACATTCCAAGCATCATAAACATA
Source organism: Limonium bicolor (assembly GCA_023374045.1). Lineage (NCBI taxonomy): Eukaryota > Viridiplantae > Streptophyta > Magnoliopsida > Caryophyllales > Plumbaginaceae > Limonium > Limonium bicolor. Next base: position 122,405,671 of record CM041779.1, read on the forward strand.
TTTGGAAGTACCCACCGAAGCAGAAAATCTGTGACCAATTCGTTAGGTCTACCACAACTTAATCAAGCGTCAGTCACCAACAAAGCAGTAGATTCATCAAACAAAACCCAGTTAATTCATAAACATCAGTCAATGGTATAATATCAAATTGAACAGAACTTATCCACTGGAATTTCAAATGGCCAAATGAAGATTCACCAATCTGGACTGCTCTCAAAGTTCGTACTCCCTAAGCCTATGGATCGTATGAACGAACAAATCAGAGAGAAGGGTGAGTACAACATTGAACCAATCGAAATTAGCATGTCATTGTCGAAATCACAAATTATCAGCGAAGGATAGCTTCCCCGTAAGACACAACCAGCATCATTCCAAGCATGTTTCGCCTGGGTTAGGATCGGTGAAACCAAGATCTTTCCGAATATAGAGAAGAATCAGAACTCCGCAAACATTTTGAACTCTTACGCATCGGGTCCAAACCAGAATCAACCATACAACAACAAAAATGGCGAAGGGGTAAGAGATTCAGGAAAAACGAGAATGAAATGTGGGGACCGACATCGTGAAGAAAGAAAGGAAAGGGAAAAAGAAAAATCGGGAATACAGTATAACCTTTAATAGATGCAAGTATGTTCTCATTCCGCCGGATTGAGCGAGCAAAATTACAGTGAGTGCAGCACGAAAGAAGGCGCAGAGTATGCTCCTTGGTCGTCAGTTTCTTGATGAATGAGTATCGAGCGTGTCCCTGGGTTTTTTCTGAGTTTTAGAGGAAATGATCGGGAAGGAAGGCGAAGCTGACGACGACAGTGGCTAACCATTGCTAGTGATTTCGATTTTGAGACAGAGGGAGGAAGAAGAATTGATGGGGGTGAACGACGATACGAATGATCTCCTCCTTTGTTTTTCAGGTATTCGAATAGAGGAAGGAAGGCGATGGTGAAGAGATAATGAAGGTGGGCGTCGGATGGAGAAGGGCGAGGGGGAGATGAATGTGTTCTCGTAGTTAGAATTTTTTGGCTTCTTCAAAAATGAAGATCGGAGAAGATGCAGAAGGCTCTGGGTGTGGAAGAACAAAATGTTCCAGAGATCAAGATGTGGCTAGGTTTTTCAGGTTGGAGGGAGCATCAAGCCGTGTTTTTCGAAGTTATGAAAAATGGCGATCGAGAGAGAGGGAGTCCGTGGGGTGGGCTACTGCTGCCCCTGGTTGAAAAAAATCCATCGGGAGCAGGGAGCGGCTACAGTAAAAACGAGGATCTCCTGCCCACTGTAGGGTTTCCTGTTATCTTATAATGAGAAGGGTGGATTCTAGGGTTTAGGAGGTGGGTTGGGTTTTAATGTGGGCTTCTTGAAGCCATGGGCTGAAAATAGAGTGGGTTTAAGGAATTGGGCTAGACCAGATTTCAACCAAGTGTGGATTAGGTTTGAAAGATGAAAATGAGTGTGTATAAATAGAAATGAAAATAAAAATACTAATGCTAATAGTAGAATAAAATAAAATATAAGAAAAAAGTGAATAGATGATTAAAAATAAAATAAAATAAAATAGTAAAATAAGTGAATAAACAAAAGGGGACGACCTTGAAACTGGACTGTCGATGGAAATTCATTTTCGAACAATCGTGTTTTTCTGAAATGTTTTGAAAAAGATTATAAAATGATGGTTTCGTCTTAGCACGCATGTTAATATGTTTTGGAAAAAAGAAAGGCGACGACCCCTCTTATTATTTCAGAATTTACTTTATGGGGTGAGAATATTTGGTGTCTACAGATGGCTCCTGTGAGCCTCGATTTTAAACCCTATCCTATGTTGAATAAATTGATTGGGATCTGATTGGGTTTTAGGTCCACTTATAGCCTAAGATTAATAACTATGTCATATAACAATAATTATTAAAACCCAAGCTAGCTCACTGGAACCTATTATGAGTCGCCACCTAATTTTAACCTAGATCAAATTAGGAAAGGAGAGTTCGGGTTCGGGGGCTTGATATTCGACTTAATTAGGGTTCAAATTACTTTCATTACCCTTCCTAGGTCGTTTTTCCTCTACTTAGTTTATTTACGGCTTATTACGAGTCGTTTTAACCTAAGTGCGCGAGCTTCTGTTTTTTTTTGTTTTTAACATTTTTTGACAGAGAATTAAAGTGAAATTAAAAGCTACCTAAACTAGGGTTTCGGAGGCAGAATTAGGTCAAATTTTGCTTACGTCCGTAGCCACGGACCAAACGTCCGAGACCACGGACCCCAGTTAACCTAAATATACAGAAAAGTCGAAATTAAAGGAAAACAAAAATTTGCAAGGTCCGGGGCCACGGACAGGATGTCCGTGGGCCCGGACATTATTAGAAAAACCTAAATTTTGAATTTTTAAAATCCCGCCGCCGTCCGTGGGTGTCCGTGGTCTCGGACAACGCGTCCGAGGTCCCGGACCATAGGTCCGAGGTCACGGACCACCCACGGACAGGGGTTTTCAGAAGGTTCCCGAGGGTGTTTTGAGCTCAAATTTTATGGGTGTGTAGCCTGAAAGATGTACAAGACGTTAGTGATTGAAAGTTTTCAATTTGAATTCGAATTAAGCACGAAACTTAGCAAACAAGTTATCTGACAGAGGCTAAAATAAACAGCAATACAGAAGCCTACGAAGGTTAGTTTGAGCCCAAATTTTGAGGCAAGACAGATAATACCGTGGTGAATCAGGGAAGTGGAGTTTCTACCTGTTTTACCTTCGGATTCACAACGTTTCTTCACACCGGGACTCGTCGAGTGCCCCGTTGATGGCAGACCCGAGAGGATTTCGACCCAAGCTTCTGGTTGTTGGTTGTTCTTGCTGTTCTTCACGTTTTAGAGGTGTTTTTGTGAGGTTTTGATGGTTATTGGTGCTTTGGGGATTGGAAAACGTGTTTAGATGGTGATTTCGGGGGAACTTCAGTATGATTTGGGTGGCCGGGTGTTGGAAAACGTGAGAGAGGAGAGGAGGCCGTGTTTCTGACTCTCTAGGGTTCTTCAGCATGTGAGGTTCTGATTTTATCCAAAAACCTATCCCCTTATATAGACTTCCTTAAAGATAAAGAGAATCTAGTAAAAGTAAGATTTTTCGATATTTTAACTGAGTAACTTCCCAAAGGAATTTTGCTATGAAATTTTAACCACATGTCAAGAATGGATATTATGAATTTTCTGAGGTGGAAACGAATTTTTTAAATGCTGGAGCATTTTTAAATTGAATTTCTCGTCAGATTCAATCAGAAATTGCTAGAAAATTATTGGAAATTCGAAAAATCAAAATTCCAACGCCATTATGCTTAAAATGTCATCCTCTATCATGGGTTAAAATATCAAAGCATTTCGAGCTGATTTGGGCACCCTTTGGAGGAGAGAGAAAGCCTATAGGAGAACTCAGAAGCCTTAAAAATTACGAAAACGCCCCTGACAACGACAAAACTGCTCCTCTGGCCCTGGAACACGCCGATCGGGCCGGAGTCTCTTACTGTTTGATGGAGATGGCTCTCACAACCTCGTAGACCTTAACCAGGGGTCAAAATTTTGGGTATAACAGATTGCCCCCCGTCAACTGGACTTGTAACGAATGTGAAAAGTCTGGTTGATGCTTGAGTGGTGCCCCAAAATTTTGGACTCCACAGAATCCTCCACGTTGTGTGAAACCGGGTTAACGATGCCCAGCAATTCGGAGGCGCTGACTACCTAAGCTACAAAGCACTGTCGAGCTATTCTAAGGCGCTGACTACCTAGAGGTAATAATGAGGTAATGTCAGACTATTCTAAGGTGCCGACTACCTATAAGGATGATACAATGTCAAGCTATTCTAAGGCGTTGACTACCAAAATGATGATATGCTGTCGAGCTATTCTAAGGCGCTGTCTACCTAAAGTGATGAAAATGATGTCAAGCTATTCTAAGGCGCTGACTACCTAAAGTGATGAAAATGATGTCAAGCTATTCTAAGGCGCTGACTACCTAAAGTGATGAAAATGATGTCAAGCTATTCTAAGGCGCTGACCACCTAAAGTGATGAAAATGATGTCAAGCTATTCTAAGGCGCTGACCACCTAAAGTGATGAAAATGATGTCAAGCTATTCTAAGGCGCTGACCACCTAAAGTGATGAAAATGATGTCAAGCTATTCTAAGGCGCTGACCACCTAAAGTGATGAAAATGATGTCAAGCTATTCTAAGGCGCTGACTACCTAAAGTGATGAAAATGATGTCAAGCTATTCTAAGGCGCTGACCACATAAAGTGATGAAAATGATGTCAAGCTATTCTAAGGCGCTGACTACCTAAAGTGATGAAATGATGTCAAGCTATTCTAAGGCGCTGACATAAAGTGATGAAAATGATGTCAAGCTATTCTAAGGCGCTGACTACCTAAAGTGATGAAAATGCAAGAATGCTGAAATGCTAATGATGCAAATGATGCTGATGCTGATGATAATGCCGATGATGTTGATGATGCCGATGATGCTGATGATGCTCGGATGCTTCAGGGGGACCGAAACCCGTGCTAATGCTCCTGGCTGGACCCAATGTGGACTTATTGCCATCGCCCCCCAAGCCGGTGTGCAGGGATAACTCCTGGTAAAAACCCTGGGGACTTATTGCCTTTGCCCACCATTCGTTGATCCCAAAAATAAGTTGACATCGCAAAAGGAGGATTTATTGCCATCACCTCGCCAACTTTCTGTCGCCAGGTCTTGTGACGCGCCTGGGTAATGCAGCTAGGTCTTATGACGAGCCCATATGAATGAGATGAATGCAATGTGTTTAATGAGGTGGGTAAGCTAAAGGTAATACTAGGTCTTACTACGAGCCTAAGGGAATGCAACTAGGTCTTATGACGAGCCTAAAGGATGGTTCTAGGTCTTATGACGAGCCTAAAGGTGGGATCTAGGTCTTAGACGAGCCTAAGGAATGCAACTAGGTCTTATGACGAGCCTAAGGATGACTAGGTCTTATGACGAGCCTAAAGGTGGATCTAGGTCTTATGACGGCCTAAAGGTTGGATCTAGGTCTTATGACGAGCCTAAAGGTTGGATCTAGGTCTTATGACGAGCCTAAAGGATGGTTCTAGGTCTTATGACGGGCCTAAAGGTGAATCTAAGTGAACGTGAGTAAGATGTATGATGGGTCTAAACAGATGTAGAAGGATTAGGGTTTATGTCAAACCTGGAAACGGTGGGGCTCAAGACGGGCCTGCGGGTGTTTGAGTTGTGAAGGTAGGACGGGCCTGAGGGAATTTGATGTGGAGGTAGGGCTTAGGACGGGCCTGTGGATGTTTGATGTGGAGGTAGGGCTTAGGACGGGCCTGTAGAAATTTGATGTGGAGGTAGGGCTTAGGACGGGCCTGAGTGATATGAGGAGGGTTTGATCCTTTGGATTTTGGATTTTTGGGACTCAATCAGTGTCATTGTTGCAATTGTTGGGACCAACAATTGCCCCCAGTATTTTTCCTTAAGGCAATCCGAGTTTTTTAGGATTTTATGGCAATCGATCGGAACGATCGATTGCCCCCAGTATTTTCTTTGATTAACTGCACAAAACAAGTCTCACTCTCACAAGGTCAGGGTTTATCTGATGTGGTGCTTTCTATCTACACTCAAAGTATTTGATGCTTGCGCTCGTACTCTCCTTTTGGGTCAAGACATCTCAACCATTGAATTTGACATTTGTTCGATTTACGCGTTCAACCTGTTACTTTCACGTGATTGGATACACAACTACTAAGTCGGAAGTCTTTTGAGCTTATAACATGGCTATAGGGTGTAATGAAAGACAATGGGACGATGGAGGAATGTTTAGGATATGTGGAGCTATAAGGGTGACCAAAGCTGCAACTTGGCCGTCTCTCGGACTTGCCTTCTTTGTCCTGAAGTCGTTTGGCTACTTCGTGATGACTTCGCTTACGAGCTTGGAACTCTGGATTTTTGAATTGTTCCTTGCATCCTTTCTCCTTCTTCCAATTTTTGATTTCTTCAAGGCTTTTCAGGTTTGCCTTTCTTTGATTTTCTTTCCTTTCGGGGTTCATGTGTTTCCCGGTTTTGAACTTTGAGAGCTGTTTTGATGCTAGCTCATTTGGATCCTGTGTCACTTTGGGACCATTTACGGATCGCTTTGTCATGCTGGTAGCGGTTTTGCTTCTTTGGAGTTGTGAAGTTGTTGTTCGGAAGTCGGGCTCCTTGCTTCCTTTGGTCACCGGATTGGTTATTCATCACTGGCTGGCTTATTTTGTGGAGTTCGTAGTGTTGTAAAGGAGGATATATACGAAAAGCTCAGCGGGGGTGCCTAGGGTTTAATGACTGGGTTCACAGGCTTTTGGCTGTGTGGTGCTGTACCTAGGTGCTTTGTCATCCCTAATAGTTGTGTATCCGTTCTTTGTTACTTTTCACAGGTTTAAGCGTAAATTTACAAGTTATCTCCTTCGGTTGGAGTCATGCCGTTCACCTCACCTTTGGATGCGACCTCTCTGGAGTCGTGTAAAAATGACACGCTCTTTCGCTCTTGGTTTTACCGCTCAAGGCACTCTCGCGAAACGTTCACTCAGAGACTTGTTTGCGCATTTAAACAAAAGAAATAAACATTATCGCTCCTTAACTCAGATTGCCCCCAGTATCGTTGGGGTTTCTTTGACAAACCTTAGAATGCCCAAGTTTTTGTGGAGGGTGACCGCATGTGCGGTGAACAAAGGTGGTGAGTGGTGATGGGGTGATTGCTGAGTGATTCTTTTTTTGGCGGCGGCAGCTCTTTTTTTTTTTAATGAAACGGTAGAAATGACGGAACGCTGCGACATGTGGGATGGCTGTGGGGGAGGTGGCAAATGTGTGGATGGGTAGGCGGTTTTGTACAGGGGTTTCGTGAAAGATGAAGGTTCTTACTCTTATATGCTTGTAGACATGCTTTAAAAGAGAGAGTTTTTCTTTCCTTCTTTTTTCTTTTTCCTTTTTTTCAGCACATAAATGGAAATATACTCGTTAGAACACGAATCAAAGAGGAAATTTTATTGATAACCAAAGGAAGTAACAACGACATTGAGTACCAACTAAATGGGAGTGACAACTAAACTAGCTAAAGAACTAAAAGAAAAGACAAAACAAATGCTACGCAAAACAATAAAAGGGAGAAGAAAAGCAACAGCGATCCTTAATGGTGTTTTGGCATAGGATTCCCGAAGATATTTCCGCGCTCTGAGAACTGAAGCCCCTGGTCAATCAGGTCTTGGATCTTATGCTGTAGGGCCCTGCAATGATCGGTGTCGTGACCTGGCAACTGATGGTAGAGACAGAACTGATTTGGGTTCCTGCCCAAACAGGTGACTCCTGGTCGGGGCGGAAGAGGCTGTAAGATGTTCTGCTCCTGGAGTTTTTTCAGAGCATGACTCAATGGCCGACCAATATCTGTGAATTCTCGTTGACTGAAATCCTGCCTTGGGGGTGGTACTGCTCGATAATTCCTCCCCTGTTCCCTTGGCTGCTGGACCGCATTTACTTCGTACTGTCCCGCGTATCTCTGCGGTGCGCTCTGCGCATAAGCTGTGCTTGAGTAGGAGGCCTTTGCTGTTTCAGATTTTGGGAACTTCGAATTTCCCCCGGACCCCCGGGGGTATCCAAGCTTTAGGTCTCCCTTGTGGATCTTCTCCTCCAAAACCCCCACCTGGCCCATGAGCATATCAAAGCTTGGAAAGTACATATACTTTAATTCATCATTGTACTGCTTTTGCATGTTCTCAACAATCATGCGGATTTGTTCCTGCTCATCCATCCTTGTAGGCATGCCTGCTGCCTTCCTCCTCCACCGCTTTATAAAATCGGACATGGACTCACTTCCCGTTTGGCGTGTGCTAGCAAGGTCAGATCGGGTGATTTCCAGATTTTTAGCATACTCAAAGTGAGTCAGGAAAGCTTCGCATATCTCCTCATAGGTCTTGGTGTTCATCCTCTGAGTTAGGTACCATCGTTGAGGGATCTCATCTAGGTATCGGGCGAAGACCTTGGCCTTCTGCATATCATTGAGCCTCAGGATAGACATCTCTCGATCAAACATCGCCAAATGAATTTGGGGATCGGTCGAGCCTTTGTAGAGAGCTAAAGTAGGGAGCTTCAGTTTCGCGGGCAGCTCAACATCTGGATAGGATCCCATGGAAAGATAATCAAATCCAGCGGGTTTACCGGCCTTTTCCATGCGCTCAATGCGCCTCAAAGCCCTCTGAACTTCGGTGGCTAGCTGGTTCCCGGGAGCACCACCAACGTATCCAACTTGGGTGTCATGCCCTTCTAAGGAGATATTGTCCATGCCGTATAAAGGATTAACAAATCCTTGTAGCGGTCTTTCCTGTCTTGCCGCCTCCAAAGATCCTATTTTCTCATGGAGCTCAACTGTTGCCGCCGTATGCCGTGCCTCCAAGGCTTCAATGGCGGCTTGATGTTTCCGTACCAGGCTGGCTATTTGATCCTGCTCCCCTGTCAGACCCTCGGTGGCCCTGCTTTGGGCTGCCGTTTCCAATGCAGCCAACTTATCTTCTAGCTTGGCGATTGTGTCCACATATTTATTCTCGAGCGCCTGGATCGCTTCCTGGTGTTTCAAATCAAAGTTTTTCATGAGTTCTTCAACAGAAGTGTTCTGGTTTTCTCCCCCCGTTGGTTGATCCTCCTGAGAGATATCGTCATGCGCTTGGACCGACATGTCAGATGAGCTAGAATCTGCCTCGGGCTGAAATAACGGAGGTGGGGGAGTAGGCAGTCGGGTCAAACGTCCGGAACTTCTGTCCCAGCGCCTTTCTGAAATCTTGCCTTCTTTCTGTTTTGGAACATAAAAAGAAATATTAGGGCACGGGCTTTTAGTGACGTGGAAAGGTTTTCCTATGAGGGCCCTTGTGTTCTAATTACGGGACTTTTTTGCTTCTTCGGATTATTTGGGCCGTTTGAAACATTCAAGCATTTTGATCGGACTGGGGGAGATTGATGGGTCGATGCAGACATTGGGCCTGAGGCCCAGGAGAAAGAGAACACATACTCAGAAGTCTTACGTAAGGCGGTGATGCAAATGCCCTCACAAGATGACTCAGTCCAACAGGTATAGGTCGATCCGGAGAGGTGCTTGGGGCGCAGGCCCAGGTTACCACAAAGGAATAGGGCTTGCACGCTATTCTCTTTGGGCCACCCCACTTTTTCACATCACCTAAAGGTGTGCGTCTACGGTCGGGTCTTTGACTGACCAAACAATGGGCTTGGTAAGGGTACTGCCAGGAAAATGCTTGGGGCTAAAGCCCAGGTATTAAGGGGGTGTGGTTAGACGACACCCTCCTCTTTTCCCCCACTTATTCACATCACCTAAAAGGTGTGAGTCCCTGACAGGGGACCTTCAAACGGGTCCCGGGGTGAAATTGGCTTGCGTGGACCCTCGCTCTCATATGATGCAAGTAGAAATTAAATTGCGCACAGTAAACAAACAATGTAATAAAGCCATAAATAAACATTTTCAAGTTAAACCCTCTTTCTTAAAATTAAACAAGTTAAAAATTAAGAAGTTGTCCCCAGCAGAGTCGCCAGTCTGTGAGCCTCGATTTTAAACCCTATCCTATGTTGAATAAATTGATTAGGATCTGATTGGGTTTTAGGTCCACTTATAGCCTAAGATTAATAACTATGTCATATAACAATAATTATTAAAACCTAAGCTAGCTCACTGGAACCTATTATGAGTCGCCACCTAATTTTAACCTAGATCAAATTAGGAAAGGAGAGTTCGGGTTCGGGGGCTTGATATTCGACTTATTAGGGTTCAATTACTTTCATTACCCTCCTAGGTCGTTTTTCCTCTACTTAGTTTATTTACGGCTTATTACGAGTCGTTTTAACCTAAGTGCGCGAGCTTCTGTTTTTTTTTGTTTTTAACATTTTTTGACAGAGAATTAAAGTGAAATTAAAAGCTACCTAACTAGGGTTTCGGAGGCAGAATTAGGTCAAATTTTGCTTACGTCCGTAGCCACGGACCAAACGTCCGAGACCACGGACCCCAGTTAACCTAAATATACAGAAAAGTCGAAATTAAAGGAAAAAAAAATTTGCAAGGTCCGGGGCCACGGACAGGATGTCCGTGGGCCCGGACATTATTAGAAAAACCTAAATTTTGAATTTTTAAAATCCCGCCGCCGTCCGTGGGTGTCCGTGGTCTCGGACAACGCGTCCGAGGTCCCGGACCATAGGTCCGAGGTCACGGACCACCCACGGACAGGGGTTTTCAGAAGGTTCCCGAGGGTGTTTTGAGCTCAAATTTTATGGGTGTGTAGCCTGAAAGATGTACAAGACGTTAGTGATTGAAAGTTTTCAATTTGAATTCGAATTAAGCACGAAACTTAGCAAACAAGTTATCTGACAGAGGCTTAAATAAACAGCAATACAGAAGCCTACGAAGGTTAGTTTGAGCCCAAATTTTGAGGCAAGACAGATAATACCGTGGTGAATCAGGGAAGTGGAGTTTCTACCTGTTTTACCTTCGGATTCACAACGTTTCTTCACACCGGGACTCGTCGAGTGCTCCGTTGATGGCAGACCCGAGAGGATTTCGACCCAAGCTTCTGGTTGTTGGTTGTTCTTGCTGTTCTTCACGTTTTAGAGGTGTTTTTGTGAGGTTTTGATGTTATTGGTGCTTTGGGGATTGGAAAACGTGTTTAGATGGTGATTTCGGGGGATTTTCAGTATGATTTGGGTGGCCGGGTGTTGGAAAACGTGAGAGAGAGAGAGGAGGCCGTGTTTTCTGACTCTCTAGGGTTCTTCAGCATGTGAGGTTCTGATTTTATCCAAAAACCTATCCCCTTATATAGACTTCCTTAAAGATAAAGAGAATCTAGTAAAAGTAAGATTTTTCGATATTTTAACTGAGTAACTTCCCAAAGGAATTTTGCTATGAAATTTTAACCACATGTCAAGAATGGATATTATGAATTTTCTGAGGTGGAAACGAATTTTTTAAATGCTGGAGCATTTTTAAATTGAATTTCTCGTCAGATTCAATCAGAAATTGCTAGAAAATTATTGGAAATTCGAAAAATCAAAATTCCAACGCCATTATGCTTAAAATGTCATCCTCTATCATGGGTTAAAATATCAAAGCATTTCGAGCTGATTTGGGCACCCTTTGGAGGAGAGAGAAAGCCTATAGGAGAACTCAGAAGCCTTAAAAATTACGAAAACGCCCCTGACAACGACAAAACTGCTCTGGCCCTGGAACACGCCGATCGGGCCGGAGTCTCTTACTGTTTGATGGAGATGGCTCTCACAACCTCGTAGACCTTAACCAGGGGGTCAAAATTTGGTATAACAGCTCCCCTTGATTCAATTTGCAAGCCCTTGCAGAATTGGATCAAGGTTGACGGGGCGCCAAAAATTCTCACTGTGGTTTAGTGGTGCATTGGGATGCGACCGTGATTGTATGAAGGCGATTGAAAGCACGAGGACTTATGACGAGCCTCAGTTAGACCTCTTGACATCTAACCCTAGGACTTATGACGAGCCTAGAATACCGACAATCTGATTGGTTTAGGGTGCACGAGGACTTAGGTGTGCCTCAACTGAACCTCTTGATATCCAGTCCTAGGGCTTATAACGAGCCTAGAATGCAATTCAGAGTACGAGGACTTAGGAGAGCCTCAACTAGACCTCTTGACATCTAGCTATAGGACTTATGACGAGCCTATAATACTTTGATCGAGTTCCGTACTAGTAGCGTAATAGCTGCCTAGTGGAGGAAAGGAACGGGACCGCACTAGTAGCGTAATAGCTGCCTAGCGGGTTATGCAGTGAACGATCTCACACTAGTAGCGTAATAGCTGCCTAGTGAAGGAAAAACGGCGGGACCGCACTAGTAGCGTAATAGCTGCCTAGCGGGTTATGAAGTGAACGATCTCGCACTAGTAGCGTAATAGCTGCCTAGTGGAAAAACGGGGGGACCGCACTAGTAGCGTAATAGCTGCCTAGCGGGTTATGAAGTGAACGATCTCGCACTAGTAGCGTAATAGCTGCCTAGTGAAGGAAAAATGGTGGGACCGCACTAGTAGCGTAATAGCTGCCTAGCGGGTTATGCAGTGAACGATCTCGCACTAGTAGCGTAATAGCTGCCTAGTGAAGGAAAAACGGCGGGACCGCACTAGTAGCGTAATAGCTGCCTAGCGGGTTATGAAGTGAACGATCTCGCACTAGTAGCGTAATAGCTGCCTAGTGAAGGAAAAAACGGCGGGACCGCACTAGTAGCGTAATAGCTGCCTAGCGGGTGTAAAATGAAAGGCGACCGTACTAGTAGCGCAAAAGCTGTCTATAGTAGGTGTAAAAAACGAAAGACGACCGTGCTAGTAGCGCAATAGCTGTCTAGCAGGTGTAAAATGAAAGGCGACCGTACTAGTAGCGCAATAGCTGTCTAGCAGGTGTAAAATGAAAGGCGACCGTACTAGTAGCGCAATAGCTGTCTAGCAGGTGTAAAATGAAAGGCGACCGTACTAGTAGCGCAATAGCTGTCTAGCAGGTGTAAAACGAAAGGCGACCGTACTAGTAGCGCAATAGCTGTCTAGCAGGTGTAAAATGAAAGGCGACCGTACTAGTAGCGCAATAGCTGTCTAGCAGGTGTAAAACGAAAGGCGACCGTACTAGTAGCGCAATAGCTGTCTAGCAGGTGTAAAACGAAAAAATTCGACCACACTAGTAGCGCAATAGCTGTCTAGCGGGTGTAAAACGAAAGGCGACCGTACTAGTAGCGCAATAGCTGTCTAGCAGGTGTAAAACGAAAAAATTCGACCACTAGTAGCGCAATAGCTGTCTAGCGGGTGTAAAACGAAAGGCGACCGTACTAGTAGCGCAATAGCTGTCTAGCAGGTGTAAAACAAAAAATTCGACCGCACTAGTAGCGCAATAGCTGTCTAGCGGGTGTAAATGTAAAATGAAAGGCGACCGTACTAGTAGCGCAAAAGCTGTCTAGCAGGTGTAAAACGAAAAATTCGACCGCACTAGTAGCGCAATAGCTGTCTAGCGGGTGTAAAATGAAATGCGACCGCACTAGTAGCGCAATAGCTGCCTAGCGGGTATGAAGATACGTCAGATAGTGAGCAAATTTTATGGGTATATGCAGATGATATGTGATGTGAGGTGATTAACCAATGTATTAATTGAATTAAACTCCCTTTTTGTGGATGTAGGTTTTTGCGTGAGCAGATGGCTCTATAGTAACGTCAAACTCTCGGGATGGCTCCGGTATGGCTCCGGCATGGCTTTAAGGATCTGAGATGGCTCCAGCATGCGTTGATGGCTCCAGTATGCATTGATGGCTCTGGTAGGCACTGATGGCTCCGGTGTGGCCGACGGTCCGGGGTGGTTGGTGGGTTTTGATATGACCGTGACCTTGAGAATGGTCGATGGTCTTGATGTGGTTGTTGAAGTTCGAGGTGACTGATCGGTCGGCTCTATATGATGGATTTGCTGTGGGTGAACTTGTTATCATTCTGAATTGCCAAACTTGGTTGGATGTCTTCGGTATAGTTCTCACCCATGGCTCCGGGATGGCTCCGTCATGATTCGTGACCCCATTGTGAGTAACGGCTCTGGGATGGTTGGTGGGTTTCAATTTGAGTGAAGATTATCGGGATGGTTGGTGGGTTCCATTTGGATTGGATTTTGAGTCGAATGTTGGGTTGATGTGATTAGTGGATTTTGATGTGATTGATTTTTTGTGGTGATGAACGGCTTTGGTGTGGCTCCGGAATAGCTTCAATGTGACTCCGAGGGGAAGAAGGGGGAGTTTTTTTTCTTTGAGGTGGTCGCACCCTGGACGGGCTGCCTACGTACTCAATTCCGTATTGAGATCAGACCATACGTAGTTCGATAGTCTGCAGGCAAGGCCCTGATGACGAAATGGCTCTGACAGGGATTTGAGGTGGCTCCCGTATTGTTCTCAGGCTGTTGGGATGGCCCCTGTGTAGCTCTATGGATGGTCTCAATGTCTGAGGATGGCTCCAGCTTAGTTCGAGATGGCCTCGATGTTGCTCGGAGCTGGTCTTGGTGTGACTCGTGAATGACACTGGACGGCTCCGTGATGATCTTCGAATGGCTTCGGGTGGTTTTCGTTTGGTTCGATGTAGCTCGAGGATAGCTCTGAGATGGCTCGATGTAACTTGATGATGGCCTGGGGTGGCTCCAGTTGACATCTTTTGATCAAAAGTTATGCTTCAACAACTGCAACTGAAGTCGACTTTCAGCGAGACTAGGTAGAGTTCTTACTCGTCGGATGTTTGGAGATGAAATGGTTATGATGCATGCAAATACTAAATGCTAGATGAGATGCAAGATGCATGTATAATTTTTGGGAGAAGGTACGGCCCTATCTCTATTACTATAAGGTTTACGAATATAAGACATCTTCGGTTCGATCTTGAATGATTGTTGAACTGGAATGCGTGAATCACTTTTCTCTCATGGAGGGATACGGGTCAATCTCTCGTGAGTATAGCCGTGTGTGCTAATGTCGTGATGATACTCTGATGCTCGGAGCAGTATTTTCCTTAGAATTCTTTTTGAGGTCATGGGCTTTCCGTTCCTCACAAATTCCTCACCTGTAATGGGGTAGGCTGATTATGGTTTGGTGATTTAGTCGAACAGTCACTCGCACTCTAAAGACCTTGTGAGATAAGGTCACACTCATTCGCTCATGGTCCCTTTAGTATGACGGGACATGTTGATAACAAATACGAAGCTTACGATTCATGTTTTAGATCCGATACTTTCGGTCAACGCTCATCAACTAACGAGTCAGAGGTCTTTTATCGGGTTATAACGGGGCTGAGGGGTATGATGTATGTCACATGGGACTGGGGGATTTATTTGGAAGTTGTGGAGCTTTGTGCAATAGAGGATATGTTTCACCTTCGCCATGGGTGGAATGATTAGACGGGTTTCTGATAACCTTTTATTGATTTCTGCGGGACATCATTGGTCCTTTGGATTTGGCCTCCTCATTCTTGCCTCTTTTGGTGTACGGTTTTCACTTCCTTCTCATTTGTGTTTTTGAAATTGCATTTGGCTCATCAACTTTCTCAAGCATTCTCTGCTTTGTATTGACTTTCAGTTTTGGAGTTGCATTGACTCATCGATCTTCTTGAACATTTTTGGTGTTCTTTTTTGGTGTTTGGCTTCGGAGTTGCATTGACTCACTGATTTCTTCAAACATTTCATTTATTGTGTTTATGAAAGATGGTGGGGAGGGGCCATGGCTCCGGCTCCTTCGAGCTCCTCTATTGCAAAGGTAAGTATGTATATGTCAGGTGGCCTGTTGTGGAGTTCGCAGAAAAAGGTTTATCATGAAAAGCTCAGCGGGGCTCACTAAGGGATTATGTTGAGGGCAGTTGAAAGCTTTTGGTTTTGTGGAGATTTTGATCC
The DNA here is from genome assembly GCA_023374045.1 of Limonium bicolor. Classification (NCBI taxonomy): domain Eukaryota; kingdom Viridiplantae; phylum Streptophyta; class Magnoliopsida; order Caryophyllales; family Plumbaginaceae; genus Limonium; species Limonium bicolor. The sequence goes on from CM041779.1 coordinate 122,421,099, forward strand.
TAAGTGCCTCGTCATTCTCATTAGTTAAAAATGTTTTCTTACTATTCTCGGATCTTTGCATGAATCACAGTTAGTATCCTGTTTATCGACATTGATCTCACTTTCAATCATGCCTCTCCATGTGCTAAAGGAAAGCACAAGTCACTCGTGGTTTTACCTCCGTTGGATCTCTCTACCTTCCCTCATCGCTCGATAGATCGTCCAAAACACTCAATCAAAATTCAAGAGAAAATACCGCTCTTCGCACACTACTCACTTGGTTTGTGGTGCTAATTTTGATTGGACCCTTGTGTTCATTGACGGGTCGAGAGTTCAGTGGTTCACGCAATCTGTTCAATCAATCTCTCAAGATTTTTTTCAAAGATGTCATTTCGATACGGAAGTATGCAAATGCAACTATCTACAATGGATTATGTTGTGGTAATATGGAATTACTATGTATAGACGCATAAAATACTGACAACGATGAATGGAGATGGTTGATTTTGGATTTTGACCGAAATTTTTTTTTATGCTTTTTCTTGGATGCAATGCATGGTAAGGTTACACCTAGTCTCACTTGAATCAGTTCCAGCTGATGGTCCATGAAGCTCGTCCTGTCAATATCGACCTTGCAGATGGCCTAGCTGTTGGGTGTGATGTGAGAGAAATTGTTCTAGAGTGATATTCGGTTGATTATTGGCTCCTGGAGTTATGGACTTTTAGGGAGTGACAACTCCCGCATGGTAGTCCCACGATATGATAGTGACTGCCTGCATTTTTGGGATTTTTGGGGTATGATTTTTTTTTGGATTTTTGAATGTGTGATTTTTTTTTGGATGTATGCTTTTTTTTTGGAATATGATTTTTGGGGATTTGTTTTTTTTTGTGTGGTTGTGGTCTCTATGTACATGGTATGCCGAATGGGAAGATGCTTGAATCCTTGGTATCTCTTGCTATCACTTCGAGGGTCACGCTTTCATTTGTGGGCAAACGCGGTTAATCACCTGCAAACACAGTCATTATAACAGAAAAAAGAATATGACAAATGTGAATGTTAGCATGCTTTGAAAAAATGGGATGAATGCTTGTGTGTGATGTGTTGGGAATGCAACATGTGATTATGCAATTTTTCTGAGGTGAGCGTGATTCATGCATGATTAATGAATGTGAACTGATCGGAAATGGAAAGAAGCAAATCGTAGGTGCTTAAAGAAATCAAGTTTTAGAAAACGTTTTTGAAAACACGTGTTTTCGAAGTGGTGGATTTTCTCGGTAGGAATTTTGATGCTCGTTCATTCGCAAATAAAGAAGGGAGTGAGGAACCCTATACACATTGATCTAAATAAATTCAGAGGGAATGTATAAACCTATACATGAAGTCTATTTAGAAATTGACAAGAGAGAAAAGAATGCTAGAGGAAAACCTATACATCAATTCTAAAAGTCATTAAATGGGGGAGTTTGAGTAAAAAACCTCTTCCGAATTCTTCTGCTTCGTCTTCGAGCTTCTGACTGACTGCTTATTCATGTGTGGGCTCCTGATTGGCCGTTCGATCGTCTTCGGGTTCGGTCAACAAGGTGACACTATGATCAAGAGAAATTGGTTGGTGCTCTTCTGACCCTCAGCAACTTCGAACTCGGATGGTTGTTTATAGTCTTCATGTCACTGGACTCGGGTTGGTGCAGCTCTGATTTTTGGTTCAGACTGTTGTTGATCTTCATGCGCTCCACTTGCTCCGACGAGGAAGATGAGGGGCTTCTTTTTTTTTTGAGAAAGGAAAGATGAATGATCGAGCACAAAATCTTTGTGAAAATCCACCACTTTTGTGAAAACACGAAATGACTAGTACGCTCCACAGTAATGACCACTGCTCTTGAAGGTGGGTTGAACTTCAAAAATAGCGAGTCACAACATGGGGACTAAATCATTTATTTTGAAATACGTTTGTGAAAATCAACTTCGAAAACTGTTTTCAAAAACAAGTTTGAGATAATATTCATGAAAAAGTTGTTTGAAATTCGTTTGTAAAAAGCAGGTTTTTGAAATCCGTTTTTGGAAATAGTTTTTTTTTGAAATAACATTTGTAAGAAATACTGATCGAAAATCATTTGAAAGTAATAGATTTTGAAATCTGGTCTTTACAAACCGTTGGACAAAGTTTATTTTCTGAAAGAATTTGATTGAAAATGATTTTGAAAACTGCTTTGGAAATAATAATTTTGAAATCATTCGAGATGAACGGCTTTGAAGATATTTCATTAGAGCGTTTGACATGATTCGTTTTCTGATTTTTCAAGTGTTTAAATCGTGATCACACAGACATAAGAACGAAAATATAAATCGTGGCTGCTTTTATGTGGAGCTGAGTGCGAATGATTGGGATAATCACCTTCCAGGTCAATCAGTGCTTCCATACCACCGGGGGAACCGTCGTTCCTTCACTGTTCATCTCTCGGGATTTATCTCTGTTATGCCTTGTGGGGCACGTCATCAAGAAAGTCCGGAGTGCTTAAGTTCGAAAGGTCAGGATACCCGAAGTGATACAGTCACATGAGCCACGGCCGGGGATTATCACAACATACCCACTTTTAGGAAACTTGGGGAAGTACTGCATGGGAACGGGTCTCTCGTCATCTGCACGGTCAGGTGTGTCTAAAGTCCAAATTATTCACTGACTACGTTGTGCCATGTATGGGTATCCGGTAAATACGGGATCCTCTATGGACGTGTAGCGTGACATTGGGCTTTAGAGACACCCGTGGTGCAGAGGAACAATGGAGAACTGAGCCCATGCAATCTTCAGGGTAAGGCAGAGGGTGGTCAGACAGGCGGCATACAAAGGGGGTGACTACCCATAAAACCCGTCCTAGACACCAGATTAGGCAGCTGGACACTGAAGGCTCATGGTTCACTATATGCTGGCTTGGACTCGGATATGGAGGATAATTTTGGATCATGAGTCTTCAGGGCGTAGGTCGGTGACCGTCTCGCCTCGCGGGCTTAACCACTCAATGAGTGACCCGACTCATGGGAAATCAATCGTGGACCGATTGGGATGCCGTGACTTGTGGAAATAGGGGTGACACAGAGGAATGCATGTCCTAAGCTACCCATGCACTCACAACTTGTAAATGTAAAGAGCGGTAATGGTGTAGGTCAGTGACCGTCTCACCCCCAACAAGCAATAATAATATGAATGCGGTAAATAAAGCAAAGAAGAACAAACAACCCTATTTACTAACTGTTTTGTCTTGAAGGCGGTGATTCCAATTGGTTGTTTTAACCTGAAGGGAAGTTAGCTTCATTCAATCCTAAGTGTCTCTTTCTAATCGTGAGCTAATCATTAACCCAATTGTTGCAATGTTTGTTGAGGATCTAACAAATCCTAGCTGTCCTCATCAGCTACACACTCTAAGTGTGGAGTAGAATAATCCTAAGGCTTTGAAAAAAATCTCAAGAAGGTTTTGAAAGAAGTGGGGAAGTCCCGACAATTTTGAATGGAGTTCAGTCTTCCTTGAGTTTGAGAAAACTTACTCAAGTTTTCCCCAGCAGAGTCGCCATTCTGTGGAGGGTGATTTTTCGGTATGAGGGGGGTCTATCTAAATGGGTCTGGCTGAGAAGCCAAGATCCTAGAAAATGCCATTCTGTGGAGGGTAAAAACCCGTTATTCTGGCATCCCTCAAATACCTACTACATCGTCCGTCTTTCCCAGAAAGCATAAAGGGGAGTGCAAGTGTGCACTACACCCGCTCTCAATGGGCCCCACGCGGACTTATGCCTCTATAAGGCGGATTGACTAGAGTCGCCACCTAGTTTGACCTATGATAACTAGGAAGGAAGGTCGGGTTCTAAGAACCGTTGATTGACTCTGCAATTGTTGCCTATGGATAGGACTTATCTGGTCATGTCAGAGATTCTGTGTGGGTTCGCACTGGGTTACACCCCTTAGAAGTGGCAACGACCACGACTTCGGATTGGTGCCCGAGGAAACCTCGGTCTCCAATTGTCGGGATTACCTTCTTTCAAAACCTTTTTAGAGAGATTCAATTAAAAGCCAAGGATAGGATCAAGAGGAGAGAAAAACGAGTGGATGAGGCGAGCTTTACTGCCAAACTAGCGCCATGAAAAAGAATTGATGAATTCGAATGAGTATGGAATGAAAGATTAGGAGAAGTCTGAGGTTGAGTGGGTGAACAAGACTTAGAGTTTGATAGTTTTTCAGTTTGTGGGAGCTGAGGAAGGTTTGAACGTTTGAGAGGTATGAAGAACACCTTAGAGTGGGAAAAAGGGTTTTTTGTTTGGAATGGGGTCGCACCCTAGATGGGCTGCCTACGTACTCAACTTCCTGTTGAGATCAGACCTTACGTAGTTCACTGTATTTGGGTTTTGGAAGTTTTGATGTTTGTGGAGTTTGAAGATGTTTGAGGTGTTCAAGGTTTAGAAGGGTGCGGAGTTTCGAGAAGTTTCGGGTTTGGGATGCTAGTCTGTGAGACGCTCGGGTCTGTGAGACGTTTGAAACCTTGAGATGTCGAAGTCTGTGAGACGCTCGGGTCTGTGAGACGCGCGGGTCTATAAGACGCTCAGGTCTGTGAGACATTCAAATCATTGGAATGACAGTCTGTGAGACACTCGAGTTTATGAGACATTTAGAGTGTAGAGAAAACTGGGGTGGAATTGGAGTTGAAATCGGATTGAAATTGAAGTTGAAATTGAATTTGAATTGGATTTGGGATTGAATTTGAATTTGATTGGAATTGAAATTGAATTGAAGTTGAATTGGATTTGAAACTAAATCAGGATCGAATTGAGGTAATGGGCCGGATTTGGGCCTTGACATGAGGGCCAGATTTGGGTCGGGATTAGAGAACGAGCCAGGTCAAAGTTTAGGCTGGTCAAAGTTAGATCGGTCAAATTTGGATTGGGTCAAAGTTGGGTCAAAGTCAACGTTTTTTGGTCAAGGTTTGACTTTTGTGGACTTGGTTTGACTTTTGTGGACTTGGTTTGGTCTGGGCTTAATGGGCCGAATTGGATTTGGACCCAGAATGGGTTTGGGTTAAACTGGGCTTGAATCGGGCTTGATGGGCCAATTGTGTTTTGAAATGGGCTTTGATTTTATTTTCAAGGCTGGGCCACACATGGATTAGGCCCGATGGGCTTTTATTGGGCTGAATGGGTCAAGCTAGGAGTGGGTCAGGCAAGAAGTGGGCCAAGTTGAGAGATTTGGGCCTGATTTGTTATTTGGGCTTGTTGGAGAGAAAATTTGATTGGGAATATTGGTCTATGTACATATATACATATTTTAGATCTGTGTTTTAGGGTTTAGGGATGTCACCACCACGAGATTGGTCAATGACCTATCAGGCCAGGGGGACCCCTCTATCCTAATGGCTTGGACCTAAGGACATAGTAGCTAAGGCTTATGACATTAATAAGCAACAAGCAAAGGACATAAATCACAAAACAACAAAGCAAATATCTCACATAGGGTACAAACATTGGAGAAGCAAAATGAAGTGTAAACATTATGTACAAAAATTTGGTGATTGAACACTAGCAAAAATCCTACAAGATTTCAAATAAATTTCCAAGCTCTAATCAATATGTAGGAAGGGGGCAAGATAAGCGCTAGGACAATATAACCCAAAACCAGCTTGAGATAACATGCTAACCTTGTTCACGTGCAAAGAATGAATCAAATTACGAAAATGAATAAGTCCAAAGACTACAACCGAAAGTAAGAACAATAAACAAATTACAGATTAATACAAACATGGATAAAAATCTTAAATAGGGAGCTGCTATGGGGGGTCACATCGACGCCGCCTCACTTGAGCTGATAGGATCAGCAAGAAGTGCACCAACCGTTACATGTGTTTGAAGCGGAGACCCTGGTAGTCCAAGCCAAGATCCCGTTCCTTAGTCTTAGAGTAGTTTCCCGTTTCACGAGCATTATGTACATGTCAAAAACACAACCAAAAGAGGCAAAATGCATTAGTCAAAGAACGGAAGAAGGTTGGGATGTGTGCAATGGGATCATACGGCCCCTCTCAATGGGAGGAAAGGGGGCAATCTAATCATCTCCCACACCCCAACCGAGAACACAGAAAAGAGTATTAAGCTGCCAACAAATGCTAAGGATTGTAGGATAAATCAAGCATTGGGGTTGCTACTCAAATTAATTCATCGTCTTAGATTATGACTCAAACCGAAGTGTAGTATCAAAGAGGTGAAGTTGTGAGTCATGTGGGATCATACCTAGAAGGATTTATATCACTTCCCTCTAAGATAAAGAATTAGTAAGGACCATCCAGCCAATGAGTGATTCATCTACCAATTATAGCATTCGGACAACTATCACTCAATTCATGCTCTTATCTAAGCGCAAAGGACAAGTTATACACTGATCTCAAACCAGTTTCCAAACCGAACATCTATGCACAAGGAGCAATTAATTAGAGAAAGAAGAGGTTAGAATTTCCAAACCCAATGAGAAGGTTTTAGGCCGAAAGTGCATCGTAGCATAGACACGGAGTCCAAGTCAAACACAGTGCAGCCCAAACACAGCGCATCCCAAACAAAGCAAGGAGCGGTGTACATCCAGTTGAAGATATGTGTACCTCGGTTAAATGGCAAAACAATGGCAATTAATGGTCGATACAAATCAGCCCATGTCTAAATATTCAACTATAACGATTTTAAGAAACGAGCACAGGTCTCAAACTGGCGGATAGTAAAGTCGGCCCAAACCAAAATAGACCACCAAATAAAATGATATCCGCCATGAATCCTCAAGCTGGGTCCAAATCTCAGACCAAAATGCAATCCAAAGAGACTCCATCAGGTCAATGACAACACAGGGGCAATAATCAATTATTTAATACCAAACCGCAACTTAAACTCGATGTCAGTAAGTCACAGGTGAAAAATGGAATCACGGTCATATATTCTATCCCAACAAAACGAACTCAGTCCCTAAGGAGTCGAATGTATGGCCCCAGTAAATGTATTCTGGTCTAACATTCCAAGCATCATAAACATATTTGGAAGTACCCACCGAAGCAGAAAATCTGTGACCAATTTCGTAGGTCTACCACAACTTAATCAAGCGTCAGTCACCAACAAAGCAGTAGATTCATCAAACAAAACCAGTTAATTCATAAACATCAGTCAATGGTATAATATCAAATTGAACAGAACTTATCCACTGGAATTTCAAATGGCCAAATGAAGATTCACCAATCTGGACTGCTCTCGAAGTTCGTACTCCCCAAGCCTATGGATCGTATGAACGAACAAATCAGAGAGAAGGGTGAGTACAACAATGAACCAATCGAAATTAGCATGTCATTGTCGAAATCACAAATTATCAGCGAAGGATAGCTTCCCCGTAAGACACAACCAGCATCATTCCAAGCATGTTTCGCCTGGGTTAGGATCGGTGAAACCAAGATCTTTCCGAATATAGAGAAGAATCAGAACTCCGCAAACATTTTGAACTCTTACGCATCGGGTCCAAACCAGAATCAACCATACAACAACAAAAATGGCGAAGGGGTAAGAGATTCAGGAAAAACGAGAATGAAATGTGGGGACCGACATCGTGAAGAAAGAAAGGAAAGGGAAAAAGAAATCGGGAATACAGTATAACCTTTAATAGATGCAAGTATGTTCTCATTCCGCCGGATTGAGCGAGCAAAATTACAGTGAGTGCAGCACGAAAGAAGGCGCAGAGTATGCTCCTTGGTCGCCACTTTCTTGATGAATGGAGTATCGAGCGTGTCCCTGGGTTTTTTCTGAGTTTTAGAGGAAATGATCGGGAAGGAAGGCGAAGCTGACGACGACAGTGGCTAACCATTGCTAGTGATTTCGATTTTGAGACAGAGGGAGGAAGACGAATTGATGGGGGTGAACACCGATACGAATGATCTCCTCCTTTGTTTTTCAGGTATTCGAATAGAGGAAGGAAGGCGATGGTGAAGAGATAATGAAGGTGGGCGTCGGATGGAGAAGGGCGAGGGGGAGATGAATGTGTTCTCGTAGTTAGAATTTTTTGGCTTCTTCAAAAATGAAGATCGGAGAAGATGCAGAAGGCTCTGGGTGTGGAAGAAAAAATGTTCCGGAGATCAAGATGTCGGCTAGGTTTTTCAGGTTGGAGGGAGCATCAAGCCGTGTTTTTGAAGTTATGAAAAATGGCGATCGAGAGAGAGGGAGTCCGTGGGGTGGGCTACTGCTGCCCCTGGTTGAAAAAAATCCATCGGGAGCAGGGAGCGGCTACAGTAAAAACGAGGATCTCCTGCCCACTATAGGGTTTCCTGTTATCTTATAATGAGAAGGGTGGATTCTAGGGTTTAGGAGGTGGGTTGGGTTTTAATGTGGGCTTCTTGAAGCCATGGGCTGAAAATAGAGTGGGTTTAAGGAATTGGGCTAGACAGATTTCAACCAAGTGTGGATTAGGTTTGAAAGATGAAAATGAGTGTGTATAAATAGAAATGAAAATAAAAATACTAATGCTAATAGTAGAATAAAATAAATATAAGAAAAATGAATAGATGATTAAAATAAAATAAAATAAATAAAATAAAATAGTAAAATAAGTGAATAAACAAAAGGGGACGACCTTGAAACTGGACTGTCGATGGAAATTCATTTTCGAAGAATCGTGTTTTTCTGAAATGTTTTGAAAAAGATTATAAAATGATGGTTTCGTCTTAGCACGCACGTTAATATGTTTTGGAAAAAAGAAAGGCGACGACCCCTCTTATTATTTCAGAATTTGCTTTATGGGGTGAGAATTTTTGGTGTCTACACCGTTAACTTTACTGAGTTCCTTAACTTCAACCATTCCTTGTAATCCTTAGCTCTTGTTTGACTTATACTGCTGACTGTAGTACGGAGTCGACTACTTCCCGTGTTTGGGACTCTACTCGTATACATATGTGGGGTACCATGCTGATACATTGCTACTTACCCAACTAACCCATAAGTAGGTCTGTCAGGCCCACAAGCTCCTATCGGAGTGCGGTCGTCCCACATTACAGTTGGTACACTCGTAGTGTCCGTCACACGCCTAGGTGAAGTATTCTGTTGTCAACTCCCTTATATTGTCCTATGACAATATGCATTCCGTGCTTCCCGAACTTAATCAAGGAAAAGTCTATCCACTGTTGTATTACTATGAACTCAATCCATTCCCTCGGGTTATTACCCTTGGGTTTACCGGTTTCCGTCCGGTTATTCAAATCGCTGAGGCCGGTGTAGGTCCTCTAGTTGGGTTTAAAAGAAGGTTAGAAATAAACATGGGTTGGAAAGAAAATTTGGTTTGAAAAAGAGTCTGAAACAAATCCGATTTGAAAGAAAAATCCCCATGGTATTACAATGCCTTCTTCCCTTAACCAAATCTAGCTTCTTGCTGACTGGTGTACTTCCAATTACAAAAGTTAGGCTGTTAAGCCCTTCCACAGTTATGATGATCACAGTTAACTTCATGGTACTTTACTAAGTACTTCGTATTTGTTAAAACTTTCCCGAACAGCCCTGTTATAGCAGCACTTGCCATGGCAAGTGCGCCATGCTAACTGGCTCTCGGTTAAACACACACCGGTTGCGGTATTGTTCTCACCCGCACTGTTATCAGTGGCCCTGTTGGCCCTTACTTGACCTTACAGTCCTGACAATAAATCCTCTGGGTGACTTCCCACTGTCTTCACATGATAATCATTAACTAGGGTGTTCCCTTTCTTGGAGACCCCTTTTTACCTAGTACCGTATCTTCTTCGTAGCCCGTTCCACGCATTTGTCGTGGTCACTGAGACTTGTCTCTCGTTTGGGCACTACGTTGTAGTTCCTTTGTTGGTTGGTATACCGTTGGTGTATTATTTAACAACTGTGGTCCCGTAGACACTCGTCTCAGGTTTCATTAATCCACTTCTTGCCTGTTGCACGGTCAGTGTGTTGCAAGCTGGTTGTTCTCGACTGCTCGGCATGTCGACCCAGGTTGCCGGAAATTCTATTCTCCTATACACAAAATTCTTCATTCTTCGCTATTTAATGCGGTTAACATTGTTCAGATGGAAACCGTCTCCGGGATTCCCACTTTTCGGGATCTACCGAATGACAGGTCCTCCTTACTTACAGCGTTGTTTAATAACAGCGAGATCGGGTTTTCCCGAGTAAGAGAGGACTTCCTTCTCTCTGGCGTTGTTTCCGAAGTTATAAAAGAGGGATTGTGGAGGGCGGGATGGATATTGTAGGCTTCCAGTACACACTGGTAATACCTAACTACCGTATGTCTCACGCTATCACTCAACCCTTAACCCAAGGTACTAAAATCCTAACTCGGTACTTCCTAAGCTCGGTAATTCAGTCATCAGAGCTATACTTCGCTCTGATACCACTTTTTGTAACACCCCATCCAACATTAACACACTTAACAACAAACTGCAGCGGAAAACAAACTTCATAACATTACTTAACTTCTTGGTGTTACACGCCGTTAACCACCCACGTGGCTAACAAGGCTATTACATATACATTGTACCGGTCTGATGGACTAGATTCCCGAGCGACTACACATTACTATCCCCTTTCATTAACAACAACAACAACATACACCTTTCAACTGTACCGAGTATTCACAAACTGATGTCGATAACAATCTCGGTCTTACTACACCTACTGTACATATACAACTTAAATGATTACCCATGTACAACGACTACCCCGTCCTACTCTCGAACGGCTTCCAGCTCCTTGTACCTGCAAATAGGAAAAGTAGAGAAAGGGTGGCCCCCCAGGGGCTCAGCACCTTTGCTGGTATGGTAATCCCGCAACCCGCATACTACTGGGCCACGCTCAACTAATTGTCGTCTTAGCATGCGGTTGATTATAATTGAATCACGCATGTAAACTATAAATACACAACACATTACACTGCACAACAATGGCTCATTAAAACAGCCAATACAACTACACTTAACAAATCACTCATTGTGATCTTAAACCCCTAGAGTGTTTCTCCTTTAATGGAGCTATTTCCTTAATAGGCGACACTTACACACCAATCGGGTTATCCTTAAGCGCCTCTTACAATAAACTGGAATTCATATCCATGGTCCACATACTCCACATCTTAACAACATATCACATCACATCGCAATAAGAATTGCAGCACCATAATAAAACATAACATAACGGGAACGGTGCCCTTTATGAACCGGCCCAAACATAGTCAGTTCACTTGTAGCCTAGAGAATGTTGCCAGTCTCATGATAAGCTCGTTACATAACTCGTTACCGTCTCGTTAAATGAATGGATAACTTAACACAAGGTGCCTCGGATATAGTGATCCAAGCACACCGAACAAACATAAACATAGTATGCCCCTGTGGCCCGACGTGAGTCAGTAAAATAGCCTTGGTTAAGCTAAAGGGAAGGTTGGGAACCAAATTGGAAAACAACCATAACATATAAAGAGAATCGAACCGGTTATGACATCGACTCCCATACTCACACGCGTGGCCGGAACAGACCGGACTCCTCACTTCCCCCGTTAGCACTTGTTAGTAGTTCAACATTGAACTTAATAAACAATCACAAACATTGGGTTAAGTCTTGTTAGACACACGCAAGGGAAGAGAGAGTCATACATTCACACACAAACATCACATGACTAACTCACGCATAGCCGTGGTTAGAATGTTCCTTAGGTCGGAAACGTTATTACCGGATACCGTTCTCTTGCGTTTACCTAATAGTGGTTAACTAGCCCTTCATGCGCATTAGAGGTTACCGGTATCGGCACGTAAACACACAACAACAATAACGACTGTAAACTCGTTTCATGATTTATCTTATAACGTGGCAAACATACAGAAAAACACATTGGCATACAAGCCGGTGTAATCCGGTAGGACACAGGTAGCAAGAAAACCATACCTGTCACCGAGGTCCACTCTATTGTGTCCTCCTATGTTCCTCGAACAATCCTTGAACAACTAGTAACAATACAATTACTTTCATTAAAATTGGGGTATTATGTTGTTTAATGCCTAATGAGCCCATAGTTAACCCCGTCATCCCGTTATACTTAATTTTACTCTTGTGATCTTAAGTTCACAACTCACACATCAAACCTAACACTTGTTTTCACATCTTAAGGCCTTTACATGTCACCAAACAAGGCCTAAACATCATCTAAAACCATTACCATTCAATCCCCCATCATTAGGAGCCTTAAACAATTTTTTTCTTCATTTCTGGTCTGGACCGCCCCTCTGGGGCGGTCCACAACAGAAGCTACATGTTTTTTTTTCACTTTTCAGCACTGGACCTCCCCACAGGGGCGGTCCGTAGGGGCAGTCCACTGCAGAACCAATTTTCTAATGTGCTTTTCTCCTCTTTCTGAACTCCAAATTCATCCTAATTCTTTTCCTATGCTTTACACATGTTCTCCCACATGTTTTAACATCTTTTGGGCACACTTAAACCCTCTCTAAACATCCCAAAAATTCCTTAAACTTTTACTCAACTTTTACTAAGTCCTTAACACTTAGAACATTTTTTTCTTACACTTGTAACTTGTATTCTTGCCTAAAACTTCACCTAACCAAAGTACTCCCTCACTACCTTATAACCACCCTTTTAAACATCATTTGCACTACACTCATCCCCTTTACACACACTCCTCAAGTCTTTCCCACAAGTTCATAATTAAACCTTCACAAGGCGTTACACTTCCATTGTTCACCAAACTTTGCACAAGAGTTTACGACACCTCCACCATCACCTTGGTGTATCAAGAAATCATCCATTAGTTCCCTAAATATCCAAGACTATGCCTAAGGCATCTTAACACCTAAGAACACCTTAATTCACTTTCTTTCACCATCTTAACACTTAACAATTCCTAGTACCTTCTAGGTCATAAAATCTCATTACAACACATAAACTCTTTTATTTCAACTAAATTTTGCCATAGCTTCTCTTGTATCACCTTACACCAAAACACATTGTTTTTCACCATTAGACAATCAAGAACATTCAATCTCTTAATACACACTCTTATACACAAACATATGGTTTTTCATCCTTTAACCATCAAACACATTCACCTTCACATGAGATGTTCTTTACACACAACTAAACCTTTAAACTACACTACATCACAATCTAGTGCATAAACTTAAATTGCTTGGCACTTAGGCCCATAAATAACATGGCTCTTAGGCCCTTAAATTGCATTAAACTTAAACACTGAATCTCCACATTTAAATGCCTTCAACCTGCGAATACACACAACAATGCTCCCATGTCTTTTTAGTCCACCTAGTGGATAGTTTTCTAGCTCATTTCCATTGGCTCTTTAGGTTAATTATTAAGCAAATATAGCTCAATTTCCTAGTACATAAAACTACATTAAGAGAGATCATTTACCTCTTGTTTTTAAAGCTTTCTCACTTGTTTTCTCTTGTTCTTTCTTGATTGAAAATCGGCAAGGAACTTTTATCACTTGTCAACCTTCTAACCAATACACATATAAGGGTAATGAGAATTAAGTTTAATACTCAAACTCATAATTAAACCCTAGGTTTACATAAGTGTCTTGAAACACTAAAATTTGATGTTTACCTTTGGAATTTGAAAGAGAACTTGAATAAGTGGCAAGATAGGACTCCACCTAGCCCTTTGAAGTTTGAAATGAAGCTAAACAAAGGCAAGAGAAAACACCATTACTAGGTGATTCTCAGTCACACACAAAAACAAGTGAAAACATTGATTTTCTTTGGTTTTCCTCACCTTGAAGCAAATGAGAATGACAAGGCATGAAAATATGAGCTCAAGCTCCTTCAATGGTGAATTTTCATGGCACCAAAATGGAGTTCTTGAAGATTTGAAAAGATAGGAATGAAGAGCTTACTCTAACTAAGACAACGGTAGTCTCAGAATTAAATTCGGAGCATGGAATCATAAGTTACAAGTAAAAGGAGATGGGATATGAATGGTGCTGTAGGAGAACGAGATTGAGAAGGGAGGATGAAGATAGGTGACGGTGGGAACCAAGGAGAAAGAAGAGAATGAGGTGAGAGAGTATACTTTGAAGATATTTATGTTAAAAGCAAAAGTAACCTTTTACCTACTTTTCTTTCTTTCTTTTAATTGGCTAGCCAAGTGTGATGACTCACACCCATAAAACCGTGCCCCCCTTACACATTAGAGATATTTATGGTCTTTGTTGACCAAATATTTGACTTATGTTGACTTATAACTTAAACTAGCACTATTTGAGTACTATTCACAAACTAGGGCACATATTTGTGAAATTTTTGATTTCCCATTGATTTATACTTCCTAATGTGATACTAAGTAGTACACATGTTTATTGAAGAGTAATGATGGACATTTAGCCTCTCAAAACTCATTTACAAGACAATTTTTCAGAAATGTGCTTTAAGGCTCCTTAAAGCACATTTTATGTTTTAGCTTGTTTTCAAGCTTGGTTTTCTTTAGTAATTGATTTAATATGTTCATTAACATATAAATAAGGTCTTGGTAAGCTTATTAGGTCTTAACCAAACTTATCCCAAGCTTAGAGCACATTTTCGCCCATATTGGCTTTAAGGTATTTATTTGTGTTTTGTTTGGTTTAATTGTCTACCAAAGTTTCCTAAGGACTTAATTAGCCTTATTAAGTCATAATTGAATGTTATAAAGTCTTGGTAGGCTCTTTGGTTCCTAACCAAGTTCAGTCCAAGCTTAGAGCATGCTTTTGCTTCAACTGTGTCTTAGTGCTTATTGTGTTTAATATGGTTTAAATTGTTCACTGATGTTCCTTATGCTAGTGGAGTGCTAGAATGCTAGTTTAGGTTTTGTTTTTTTGTAACATAATAATCATGGAAATTAGGTACTTGTCTATCTAGGTTAATCAAACAGCACTCATCTCCTTAATGTTTTGTCCATTATCGGCAATCACATGCCCATTTACCAACTTGCTTAATTTGTTTAATTGCCTAGTCAAGAGTGTGACTAGATTTGCATTTAATTTCCTTATCTTCATTTAAGCTAATCTCTAATGTTTTCTTGTTGTTATCCTGCTGGTAATACGGTGGAGGAGTTTATTTGACTACAATCAGTTGCTATATTAACATACACTACTTGCTAGGATGAGTCATCTTAGCATAAGATATAATTTTGCAAAAATCCTAGTCTTTTACCACCTTAAATGGCGCATAGAATTGGGAGTGAATGGGTCTGATTTTTTATTTAATTTTTGCCACACTATATTGTATTAAGACCATACTAATATGTGTAATAGGTTCCAGCATTTAATTGTGTGACAGCCCAGACAAACAGCCCACTTGTGTGATATTGTCCGCTTTGGCACGCAGGCCGCACGGATTTGTTCCCGGGGTTTCGCCCCAAAACGCGTCACACAAGGGAAGAGTATCCCCACCCTAATAAGGTATGGTTCGTGCTCTCTCCCGATCGATGTGGGAGGTAACACCACGCCGGGTGTTACACCCTACCCCCCTTAAGGAGCCCAGTGCCCTCACGGGCTCACTGGACCCACACCGACCTGGGTCTGGCTCTGATACCATCTGTGACAGCCCAGACAAACAGCCCACATGTGTGATATTGTCCGCTTTGGCACGCAGGCCGCACGGATTTGTTCCCGGGGTTTCGCCCCAAAATGCGTCACACAAGGGAAGAGTATCCCCACCCTAATAAGGTATGGTTCGTGCTCTCTCCCGATCGATGTGGGAGGTAACACCACGCCGGGTGTTACACGGGGTAGGGTGTAACACCCGGCGTGGTGTTACCTCCCACATCGATCGGGAGAGAGCACGAACCATACCTTATTAGGGTGGGGATACTCTTCCCTTGTGTGACGCGTTTTGGGGCGAAACCCCAGGAACAAATCCGTGCGGCCTGCGTGCCAAAGCGGACAATATCACACATGTGGGCTGTTTGTCTGGGCTGTCACAGATGGTATCAGAGCCAGACCCAGGTCGGTGTGGGTCCAGTGAGCCCGTGAGGGCACTGGGCTCCTTAAGGAGGGTAGGGTGTAACACCCAGCGTGGTGTTACCTCCCACATCGATCGGGAGAGAGCACGAACCATACCTTATTAGGGTGGGGATACTCTTCCCTTGTGTGACGCGTTTTGGGGCGAAACCCCAGGAACAAATCCGTGCGGCCTGCGTGCCAAAGCGGACAATATCACACATGTGGGCTGTTTGTCTGGGCTGTCACAAATTGGTACATTTATATCATGGTAAAAGATGAAAGTTTTTAAGGTAAAAATGCTGATTTTAGGTACCTTTTTGACCCAAAAATCGCCCCCATTTGTACTATGAATTTAGTAATGCCATTAATTAATTTAGATGGTCAACTTATCCCCTTTTAAGATTATCAACTCGTGGCTCCTCAAAAACTTCAAGGCAGTTGCGTAAAACGCATTTTCGTGACACCCGAAGGTGCGTTTTTGTGCTTTAAGGGTTTTCTGGGAAATAAGTGGTCGCTATGTGTTCCAAGTGTTTATAACCATTGTTTATAGTCAATAATAATATGTTAAGGTGTTACATTGGGTTATATGGGGTTATACCATCTCAGAACACAATTCCCGTGCTAACCGGGCAAAAAGGAGCGTTAAGAAATTCGTCCGAGCACTTTGTTAATTTTTGAGGAAGTAGCTCGACTATTCTATTTAGAATGTTGAATAATGATGTTATAGTGTATTTGGAATGAAGTGTAATGCTTTACTTCATCCTATAACGTATATCCGGGACTTTCAGGCCTTAAGGGCCTTTAAGGGAATTCCCGAGCCATTTGTATTTTTATTCAATTTTTTGATGAGGTCCTGCGTTCTAAGGGTCATATAATGATCCTTGATTATCTTCATATGGAGTTTATAGCTTATATAACTTATTTACTTAAGGTCGGGCTTTAACACACGTTTTTTACATTAAGGAGTTTAGGTGCGTTCTTAACGCCTGAGTGTTTATATACTCTCTTAGGGTTTAATAATCCCCTAAATAATATATATTTACCATTATTAAAGTATTTAAATGTTAGGGGTATTTCATCAACCTTTCTCTCTCTCCTTTCTCTTCTGTGTAAAAACTATGTTCTGTGGTGTATTGAAGCATGCCCTTCACATCAGGTAAGCCTCTCCTTTTATAACTTCCAAAATATATATTTAATCAACTGTCTTCCGTAAAGAAAAAGCTACGTTTTATGAGTTTGGTCCGGGACTTGGTCCAAGTATAAGGTCCCGGACCAACCTCTAAATATCGCAGAGAGTTCATCTTCACACATGGTCCTGGACTTAGGATATGTATCAAGTCCCGGACCACCCTTTAAAAACCAACGAGAGTCTAGCCTTGTTATGGTCCGGGATAGGGTGTGTATCAAGTCCCGGACCAGTCTTCAAATCCAGTCGAGAGTCAGGCCAATGGTTGGTCCGGGACTTAGGGTGTGTATCAAGTCCCGGACCAGTCTTCAAATCTGGTCGAGAGTCAGGTCAATGGTTGGTCCGGGACTTAGGGTCTGTGAAAGGTCCCGGACCCAACCTAAAATTGAAGAATAATGCATGTCTTCACTCGGTTCAACTTGTTTGAGAGTCTAGAATAATACAACAATGATCGGGAACGCGTTTTCTTGAGCTTTTCGCCTGAAATAACACATAAACCCATCATAGAAGACAATTACAACTAGAAGCATAAAAATAACCATAAGGCGGGGAGTTTAATAACATATAACAACGAATTAAGCACAAATAAACCCCATAAAGATAGATAAATTCCTGACTTATCAAATACATTTTTCAATTTCTAGAATTCCTTTCCTTACTTATCAATCATCTCATCAATTATTACCAAATTTATCTCCAACTAGTTTACCTAGGTAATTCAATAGTATAACTTAAGTTAATTTTCTATCCTCCAATCATTCCCAACTCAAATCAAATCAAGTCACCTAGGGAATTCAATTCCCACTAGGTTTAACATCGGTTTCATACCGATTTATACCCAACATATCTCACAGATATACTCATGTCTAATTCTAAAATAGGCATATCCTATCGGGGTTCCCATTCCCTAGGAGTTTATCTGTAACACCCATATAAGTAACTGTCCAACAACCTAGCTCCCAAGCTGTTCCGACTTTAAAACTAGCCACTTTAAGCCCTTTGTCCTCACTTGATCTTAAAAGTGGAAGGTCTTGTTGTTGTAGTCAACACATATGTATTATTATAAACCACTCACATTATAACTCATATCCTGATGTGGGATGGGGGTATTACATACTCCCCCACTCAAAGAACGTGACGTCCTCGTCGCAAGCCTAATATCCAAGTCCCATGGACCTCCTCGGTAGGTGTCAGGTTGCCCATCCCGACACGGTCCCGAGTCCGCTCTGATACCATTTGTAACACCCCATACGGGTAACTGTCCAACAGCCTAGCTCCCAAGCCGTTCCGGCTTTAAAACTAGCCACTTTAAGCCCTTTGTCCTCACTTGATCTTAAAAGTGGAAGGTCTTGTTGTTGTAGTCAACACATATGTATTATTATAAACCACTCACATTACAACTCATATCCCGATGTGGGATGGGGGTATTACATTATCTACTCCTTTCCCCTTGTATACTCACACCAGAGTTACAAGATAATCAAATTTTATCAATGGCATTCGCATTTCCAGTGTGTAATAACCATAATTACACAATGAGTGAATACACATGTTTATGTAACATAAGTATCAATCATCAAAGAAAATTCTTTTGCGCTATGCGCATTGTAGTTTACGCACTTATTATGTAAAACATACACTTTGCGATTTTCGCTCTACCCCCCTTAAAAGGGATTACGCCCACGTAATCTACCATGTGTCAATATTAGACGTTGGTCTAAGGCGTTCAGCCGTCATGGAGTGTTTCAATCCCATACGATCTATTATACAATGTTCCTTGGTCAAATGGTCTTAACCATATTGCAGGTTTAGTCCCTGCACCAAGAATTATCATTGGAGTTTGTTTAACTCATAACCGGGTTCAATTCTAGCCTTTTAGGCTTCAAGGCATTGCTAATTAGCCATTCGCTCTTATTCCTTAAGTATGTCAAACCTTGGAATTCTGGCTCTACTAGCTTCTGCTGCGCGACCCTGATAACTTGGGGTTCGTTCACCCTTCTCGTTATTCTTAATGTGTTACACATCACCTTTTTATCTCTTTTATCATGGGAATAAGGTTTCTCAATTGATGAGTGGTATTTCTTACCGTACGCAAACTCGATGAGTTATAGATTTTCACTTGGTTCTTCCGACATGCTGTCGGTTGAGGTTGAGCCACAACTTAGTTGTAGTGCTTCCTCTGTTATTAAAGGCTACTAAATTATGCCAAATCATCTGATTCTATACAAGTGTTCTTTTACTTGTATGACCTTGCATTTTCTATGCACCGGTCCTCTAAATGTTCATAGGTTTCCTTCCGCTTTTATTCCGGTGGAATTCACTTCTTGTGATTGTTGGTGTGTCCAACACTCTTCGTGCTTCTTTGGCCCAAGGCCGCATAGTTGTCGCTGAGCTTCCACTTAACTGGCTTGTTCCATATTCGTTGATATGTTTGTATACCTTCCATATCCAATACGGTTGATTATTCATCAATTGGGTACTCTTGTCCCGAAGTTTCTTACTTCACTATCAATTTGCTCCTCCAAGGATACACTTCTAGTTCCTTATGCTACTGCAATAGTAATGAACATTGCCTCCTCTGTGAGGTCTTCCATCACATGGTACAGACTTCTGGCTTGTTGTCCGGTCTGTCTACCATCTTTTATTTAACATCCCCATGTCATTGTGTGATTATTCATATACACTGGTCGCTTGCTGTGCGCCATGTTCTTACTGATTCTACAGTATTGATTTACATGACATCCGCTGTTACTAGCTTCTGCTCATGCATTTCCACCATTTATACCATGGTTCACCATTTACTTGGCTGATTACAGAATATGTTATTCTTTATGTTTCTGAGCTCCTTGAGCGTTATTGACTTTACACTTCAGGTTATGCACATACTGTGTTTCTTTTATACCGGTTACTCTTCGGTTTTTGACAATTGCCATCAAAGCTTATTTCACATTGCTTGGCACTAATTATATGCTCAAGCTTCACTACATTAGTAGTTCTGAAAGAGATGTATTATCAAACATCCACTGCCGAATCCCCTCTTCTTTAGAGTCTATGTGTTCACCGCCGCCGCGGCCTCACAATAGCAAGAGGTATCCTCACTCTTACCACAAGTGGTTCCTTGCTCGTTAGTTATTAAACGGTCTTAATGGTGCCGTTCTTGGCAACTCTCCATATGGTTTAGTTAGGTTTTGAAACCTTTGTGCCTACGTATCATAGTTGTTTGACGGCTTACAAGCCACGTTGCCTAGAGCTCTACTCATCTTAGGTTGTTCACAAGCATTGTACCCCGTATACCATCTAATGGCTTGGAGTTATTATTGGGCTTCATGATAGAATCATTGCATCATACTTCCGTTTATTGAAGGCCCTTTAGGTATTTTGATACTATCGGTGCCATTCATCAATTTAGGGTATCCTCTGTCAAGTGGGATCCCTTCGGTGTTCTCACCGAATGTTCTCTTTAATTCTTGTGCTCTTATCACGACACTTTGTTCGTCACCCGCCAAGGATTGCTCTTGGGTGTTGCTAAGTTATGCCATTACATCTGGCTAACATTATGTGTACGTTCAGTTTATTACCCCGCTTTGCGGTTCTAGATTTCGAATTGTCCCGTTTAGGGTCATAACGTCTCCCGTTCTTAGGGTAGACCATTGAGATTTTCTCCTTTGTGTTCTTGACTGGGTTTATTATCCTCTTAGTGAAGAGTAATACTCTGGGTAGTTGTGGTGATCGTTCTGGGAGTCCCATCCCATTCATTGGACATTGATGGGTTATATTAGGCATTTGCCTTACTGTGTTTAGATTGGGTATTCATTCCAGCTAACATGCTTTACTTCAATGTTCTTGAGACATATCCAATGTCTTTACTCCATTGTTAGTGCTTCTCGCACTCTCTAACTCTTAATCATCCTCCTAGAATGAGTTCTTGACTCTTTTAGCTTTGTAAGCTTACCTGAGTTTTCTCTCGGTCGTTCAAGGTGTCCAACTGTTCTGATTTGAGCTTACCTTGTCGTCCGCAGCATGGAGTTGACTACTTCCCATGTTTCATATACTACTTGTACACATACGTGGGGTACCTTACTGGTACATTGCTACTTACCTGACTAACTCATAAATAGGTCGGTCAGGCCCACAAGCTCCTTCGGATCGCGGTCGTCCCACATCCCATTTTTGGGTACCCTCATAGTGCTCATCACACGCCTAGGTGAAGTGTTCTATTGTCAACTCCTCTTGTATCATTCTATGATAACTTACTGTGATTCCTCTGGTTTGGTTTGAAATCTGGGGTTTAAAAGAAATGTTTGGGTTTGAAAGAAAAGTTTTGAGTTTGAAATAAAAAATTTCCATGGTGTTACCAAGTTTGGGGTTTTGACCAAGCCTAGCTTCCCGCTGACTGGTATGTCCGTTAATACAATGGTCAGGCCATTAGGCCCTTCCAAAGTTCCATCCTTCAAGTCTATAGGATTGGTGATCCTATATTTGCTTCAATTGTCATAGTGGTACTTTAGTAAGTACTTGTTGGTCATTAAAAGTTTTCCAATTGGCCTTGTTATTACTGCACTTGCCATGGCAAGTGCGCGGGTAGGTCAGTTTTTCAGTTTAGCATATACCGGTTACGGTATTGTTTCCATCCGTATTTGGTGGTTTTATTGGCTCTTCCTTTGATCTTTGGATCTTTGTGATCGGTCTCCTGAGTAGCTTCTCCGTGTTCTTTACATGGTTGTCATTAATCCGGTGTTCCTCCATTCTTGGGGATCCCTGTTCATTTAGTTTGTGTCTTTCCTCATTGCTCGTTCCCACTCTTTTACTGTGGTTACCGAGGCTTGACTTATCCTTAGGAACTACGTCGTAGTCCTATTAAAGTATGTTTCATGAATATTCTCATAGTTGGCTGACTATGTTATTCGGGTATTACAGCCTTTTAGCGTTGTAGGTTTGGAGTTATCCAACCTCGACTAATTCCTTTGTCGGTTAGTATACCGTTGGAAGTATTATCAAGCGTTTGCAGTCTGCAAACACTCTTGTCTCGGGTTTTATTACTTCTCCTTTTTGCTTCATTACGCGGTTGTGCTTTCCTTCTTGTTGGTTACGTATGGTTCTCGCGACTGCGAAGCACGTTGCCCCATGGTATCGTAAATTTCATTATTCTATGGTTAGGATTCTCAATCTCCCGCCATTAAGTGCGGTTATTGTCATTCAAACGGGAACCGTCTTCGGGATTTCTGGTTCTTGGAATCTACCGTATGACAGGTTCTTTCTCTTACAAGGTTTATTTTACAACTCCCAGATTAGGTTTGTCCGAGTATGAGAGGTCTTTCCATCTCTCTCGCGTTCTTGTCCCAACTTTATAACGTGGGATGCAAAGGGTGGGTATGGTTATTATAGGTTTCCGGTTCACACGGAAGTTCCTATCTAGCGTACCTCTCATGCTAACACTCAACCCTTAGCCCTAAGTCTCTAATTCCTAACTTGGTATTTCCTAAACTTGGTATTTCAATCATCAGAGCGATACTTCGCTCTAATACCACTTTTTGAAACACCCCTACCGCTAATCAAGTCATTACCTCCTAATCCATCTCAATTACCAATACCAACACAGTGGAAATTCACTACAAACGGTGGGTGATACAATGCCGTTAGTCACCCACGTGAATAACAAGGTCAATCCAAATCCAAATCTATTATCGGGATGAACTTATATACCGAGTAATCAAACAATACTATTACATTCCTTAAACAATCACAATACAAATACAAACATCAACTAATTCTACACCGAGTCTACTACAATCCTCAAACTGCCGATAACACTTCGGAGTTACAACTCAACCATTACAATTACAAAATCAATACAAAGGTTCTTAAATAACTACCCATGCTTATACAGCAACCCCATCCTACTCTCGAACGGTAAAAGGATCCAAAGTACCTGTAAGTAAAAACGGTGCCCCAAAGGGCTCAGCGAATTGCTGGTATGAAATTCGCATACCCCGCGTGCTAACAGGGGTACGCCGACTACTTTGTCGAGAACATGGGATTCATTTTTATTCAATCATCATGCAAGATAGCAATACATTAGACATGTACAATAGCCCAAACATTATTCGACATAGAATACAACCACTAACTAACCCATCAAGGTAGTTAGTTTATTTCATCTTGCTCTTAGGCCTTGAGGGTTTCTACCTCACTATGCCTTATTCACTTATTCATTGTCTTACCCACTCTCTTGCATTACTCTTACTCAAGCTCTCTAATTCTCAATCTCAATTCAAGTTCTACAATTCTTAAAGTTCTCAAACTTCAAACTCAATTCTCAATTCTCAATTTTCAACTCTCAAATTCTCAATTCTTATCTCCATTCTCAAATTCTCAAGTCTCAAATCTTAATTCTCAAAGGGACATCTTTTAAGTCATTACCCATGACCTCCGGGCAAAGTCATACACAAGACACCACCGGGCTTACAATACTCGTCTTACTTCCCCGACTACGACCCTATACCTGGTCTAGCATGGTGGGAAGGTTTGACTATCAAACGGAACTATACACCTAGTTCCTCAAATTCACAAATGTCCGTTTCTCTACTGGGCTACTCAATTTCCCAAATGCTCTTCTCTCGGAGTTATATCACAATCTCATGGATTAGCCTAGAAGTATCACTCTCGATATCATCTAATAGCTTAGGTAATTTCTCAATGTCTAGTATTCTCAGAGTTAAGGGTTTCCCTAACTTATCGAATACTTTTCTATTCAGGACATTTTCTCAATTAGGTCGGATCCTCACATTATGGATCGACTATCTTTTAAGGAGTTGGACGGTCCTTTATATCACTTTTACTTTTATTATAAGTTCATATCCTTGAACTATCAACAATCTTGTAATAGAGGTTTCATCATTTCTTTTCACCATTGATTATTTCGTGGATTGTTCATTTCGGTTCTCTAACCGTTATTGGGAGTTTAGTAATCCCGTATGACTCTCTCTCACGTTCTAGTAAGTTAATATGTTTGTCTTATCGTATTTTTAATTGATAGTTTTCGTGTGTTTCCATGTTTTCGTTAATTTGTGAAACAACTCTTTCTACGAGTCACTAATCAAACAATACTCATCTATGAGTTGGTCTATAACACTAAGTTGGACCACACAATCATTCAAGTATGGTTAGCTCATACATCATGCATCAAAACACACAATCAAGTGCAATAAATCATTTTCATGCTTTTATCTTGATTAAATCGGCACACAAGCAAACACACACAAATCAGTGTAATCCCGGTAGCATACGGGGCATGAGAAAATCATACCTTTCACCATGGATTAACTTTACCGTGTCACCTCACGTTCCTCGAGTCTTACTCTCGAATCATTGATCACATGTCAAATGGTTCTATTAACATCAATACCTTATGGTAGGTAAATGAATATTACTCCCGTACTTACCTCATTGTCCCGTTAACTTCATCTTTATTCTTGTTAACTTAAGTTCTTACTTTTCACTCACAGCACTAGTTTATGCTTCTTAGGACCTTTTACATATCACCAAACAAGGCCTAAACATCATCTAAAACCAATACCAATCAATCCCCCATCTTTAGAACCCTTAAAAACACTCTCGGGGAAATTCTGGAGGTGGTCCGGGACTTGGTCCAACCCCTAAGTCTCGGGAGCTAACAAAAACCAAACTTTTGGCCATTTAATAGGTTGGTCCGGGACCTTGTACCTAGCTCACGTCCCGAACCAAGTGCAGACTTACACTTTCGGCTCAAATTTAAGTGTGGTCCGGGAATTCGTCCAAGGACCAAGTCCCGGACCCTGCTAAAAAGCTGCTAAGTTGCAAATATTCAATCCCAATTCAACCCCTAATTCACACCCAATCTTTTCTAATCTTTTCACATGTTTTCTAACATGTTTAACCACCTTAAAACACTCATAATCATGCTCTAAACCTCCTAAAATCATTGGTCATACTCCTGCTCAATTCTTGCTCACTTCTACAATTTTAATTCTCACATTTTTGCATTTTGCACACTTGTGCATTTGTAAACTTCCCCTTGACAATTTACACTTCTTCTCTCAACCATTTGACCATTCCAAATCCTCCAAGACAAATGCACTTCTAAAACACAAGTTCATGCCTTATTCTTAAAGTCTTAAATTCTCATCTTTCTCTTAAATTCCCAAGGCACTTAAACAACCCCTTTGCTGCAGATTTTGCTCAACTTAATTCAAGCTTTCCACCAAATTCCTAGGGCGATTAACTATCCCAAGTGAACCTATTCCAACACCTAGTTAATCCTAGGTTATTCTTCACTCATAATACACTTAAACCACTTAGATTTCTACATAAATTTTTCCATGGTTCACCTACAATACTAACATTTCCAAATGCACCAATTCCGACCTTAATACATTCGCAACTAACCACACCCATAAAGGGTCCTACCAGCACACAAGTTCAATCAAAATTCATCAATCAACAACATACACACATTCTCAAATAATTTGGCTCTAAGGCTCTTAATTCAAACAACAATTTCACAAATTCTCTCTAAATTTAACAAACACATTATCCCTCACATTTTGGGTGCATTAGTTAATTTATCCATCCCAATATTCTTACACATATAGGATTAAACATTAAGGTAGATTTTTACCTTAAATTCCTGAAGTTTTCCTTTCAATTCTTCTCTTCCTCTTCTCCACTTCTCTACACTCAAAATCGGCCAAGGGCAATGTAGTTGCCCAATTACAGCCCAACATTTAATAAAGGAAAGGATTCTAAGTAAAAACACTTAACTCACTAATTAAAAATGCTTAAAGCACTAAGATTGGTAATTACCTTGGAAACCGTACAAATGGGTTTTTGCCATGAATCAAAGGAGGGTTTTCAACCACCATTTGAGACTTGATTCAATGCTCCAAATCGAGAAGAACGCAAGGAATCAAAATGGGTAGAAATCAGCCAAGACAAGGGATGGAGAAAAAATGAGTTTTTCATGAATCTTTTTACCTTAAATGAAAGAGGGGGCTCCAAGCTTCAAGAAACTCCAATCTCCTCTTCAAATGGGCTAAACCCATGAAACTAAACTTCTAGGTTTTGGGATTTTAAAAAGAGAAAAGGATAGAGTTTGGTGAGAGGAGCAAGAATATGTACTTATTTTTGTGTTTGGAGCTTGGTGGAAGCTTGGGCAAGGAGATGAAGGTGGAGAAGCCATGGCTGAGCTTCCAAAATTGTTCCAGCAGGTAGAGAGGATGAGGGAGCCGGCTAGAGGAAGGAGAAATATAAGAGAGAGAGAGAGAGAGAGAGAGAGAGAGAGAGAGAGAAAATTTGATGGGAGGGGAGGAATGAGAGGATAGAGAGGGAAAAGGGGTTTTATTACTTTTTGCTTTACTTTAGCTAATAAGCTAGTCAAGTGTGAGAGAGCTGATTTTTATCTCATAAAAACCGGCCCCAATAATTAATTAAGCTAGGGCATTTTTTTCGTCTTTTACAAGAAACGCTCGTTAATTTACCCGGTTTTAGCACTATTCAATAACCGGGCCCGTTTTCCAGATTTTTCTCGTTTCTTTAATTTTAATGGTTCTTAAGCTTCAATTAATGTTGAGTTATAGTTATTTGATTGACTATAATTTTTACGGGTCCATTTGACCACTCAAAGTCATGTTTTCGGGTTTTCTCGAAAAACGTGCTCTAAAGCTTCATTAGCGGTTTTAATCCATTTTATACATCAATTAGGCATATCTAAGCCTTAGGAATCCATATAGGATCATATTCGAGGTCACACACCTCCTAGAGTTACGTAACATAAAATTTTACGTTTTGTGCTTTTTACGTGTTTTCTCTTTCCTTTTAGATTTATTTTCTTCACCAAAATTCTCTAGGAACTATTAGGCCTTCAAATACCATATTAGTGTAATTTAATCACCATAATTAAGTTCGGGGTATTTCACGGAGAGCTTCAAATAAGTCGGCGATGCTCTTATCGATCTTCGCGTTCTGCTCTATGAACATCGCTTGAATCTGTGGATTCAATGAAGCTTTCAATTCTTTCATGGCATCACGGATGAGTTGACTATTTCTTGTTTCTACCATTGAAGCACATAATTTCTGGAATCTGATACCTCTAATGCAGAAGGAGAGAAGCTACGACAAGAATGGGATAAGGGTGGTAGATGGAAACTGGTGTTCAGGAAACAACAGCTTCCGGCTAAACTCTCAGGTTGCCAGCCATAGAACACAACCACGCAATGTTTAGACAAGGAGATAGTTTGATATGAAGAATGAGTAGAATCTATATTATTTTCATGTATGTCATTTTGTGTGTACAATGCGCTAAAGTCGTCATTAGTACTAACACTACTAACAGATAACAGAATTTGTTACAGTTTGTTATTCTTGGTGCAACTATATTTTGTAACCTGTATATCCTATAATAAACTAAAGACTATAAATATAAACACATGTATTGGGATATTTGTTGTGGTCGACCCAGAACCCTCTGGCTAGTATCTTCTTGCACTACAGTCTTCAAAGATGAGAAAGCACAAAACTAGCTTGAAGCAGTGAACTCTACATTTCATAAATAGATTAATTATATGAGGAAATCAGCAATTTGCTCGCCAGAGAGAAGGTACAAAATCATGATGCCCCATTTCTAACTTGTTCACGCACAAAATAGAAATCAATGGCGACATTAGGGGCTGCTAGTTTGATTGTAGGATTATAGATTATAGTTTCTGTTCTGGTTAATGTGTATCTACTGTAATATATGTATTAAGGAGTAGGCTCTGTTAGTTTAGTAAGTAAGGGGGCAGCTGACCATCATTCTTGGTCAGTAGGTTAGAGTTAGCCGTTTTAGAATTTAGTATTTAGTAAGTGTACAGAACTGGTGTGCGGTGTGTAGTTCATTTTCTGGAGCTCTCTTTCCTCATTCCTAACTCTGTTTCTAGGTTGATGATGAATTAGAAAGAAAGTGTTACAATTCTTGAAGAATCTTTCATGGTATCAGAGTGCAGATCATGGGATCCAGCTCTTTTCTCTAATTCCCGTCGTAATCTTCTCCTTTACCAATTCATCTCCTCGATCTTCCACTTGCGTCTCTGAGAAATTTCCCACTTATTTTCCCATTTCTCCTCGATTTTGAGTTTCTCGACATCAAGAAACTCCGCTCTTGGTGTAATTTCTCGTGAGGAAGGATGAGTGGAGTAATCAACGAAGATGAAGAACCCAAAATTGGAGACGGCGGCAAAACTACCGTGAAAAGCAACGAAGGAAGAATCGATGTTTGAGGCCCCCTTTATCTCTTGAACTCATACCAAACAGGATTCACTAGTAGAAAAAAGGCCTTTTTTGGCCCCCAATTTTTGGCGGTTTTAACAATTTGGCCGAAAAAGAGTGTCAGGTTAGTGCATTTTCGGCGGTTGTATACAGGAACCGCCGAAAAAAGTGTTTTTTTTTAAACATCATTTTCGGCGGTTCCTGTATACAACCGCTGAAAATGAACCTTATTTCTCCCCAACTCGAGTTCGACATTACTGAAATCAGTAACGTCGACTCTCACACCCCATTCAAACCCTCTGCTCCGAATCGCCTCCAAATCACCGCCCTGGTTTCCATCCAACGCCGCCGTGCCAGCCACCCCCGTCGCCACCGCCTGTAGTCGCCCCACCAACCGCTGTCGCCGCCGCTGCACCTGCCAAGTTCAGTTGCAAACAGTGGCGAATTAGGTTGTTTTTTTCCGGATTTTAACTATCGAATTTTTTTGAATTGGGTCCTAATTTGTTGTTTTATGTCATTGTTGATTGAATATGTCATTTGGAGGTGTAAGTTATTGATTGGTTTAATTGGAAATACTATATGTGGTGAATTTTTGAAAATAATCTATATGCTCATAAGGTGTTCGATGAAATGACTTAACCAATTTCAGTGACTTTTTTGCTATTTTACCATTGTTTGTGTGAATTGTTGACAAGTAAATGACATTGGTGAATTATCGTATAATTTAACATTAAAAATGTTGACTAATAGTACTAAGTTGTTTATAATTATTAGTTTTTTACATAACTATAACTATTATACTCACTTCTAATTTATATAATTCTTTACAGTTACACCCTTTGACATTCCCTTTGTCGTTGTCATCCGCTCTATTACCTCCCTTTGAGCTCCGCCTGAGAATCTCATCCTTTCATTCAACATTTATACGTGGTGCACTTATACCAAGACAGGTTAGCTTTATTTTTCAATTAACCTCAATCAATTACCGTTTATCATAATTGTGTGTGTAATTAGTTTATTTTTTATGTAATAGTTAGTTGAGATAAGTTTATATAACCAAATAGTTTTATATATATTATTGTAGATGTAGATGTATTATATATATATATATATAATATATATATGTAACACCCCTAAAACCGGCCTAAGAGTTAAGGGTATTACACGCCGCGTATTACTACCAATAACGCAAGGCTCTAAAACACTCAAATGCAATAAAGGCCCAAAACAGAGTTTACATAAACATTATAAACCAAGGTACTCAATTACAGCGGAAGTAATACGAAATCCCAAATACATATCCAAGTCAGAAACAAAAGTCAAATTAGTGTAAGGCTCTAAGGCTACAACATCATAAATAATAGTCTGAACAACGAAAAGCTAAACTCTATAGCTCCAGAATCTTAAGATGATCCTCGCTGATCAGTCTGCAAAAATGTTAGAAGTAGGGGAATGAGCACACAACTATGCCCAGTAAGCAGCGACCGTCATCAGTAACGTCGCTCAAAACAATTGGAAACAGAAGAAGAGAAGATAAACATAATATCCACATTCCTCAAACAGTCAGAAGCTTTCAGAATCAGAAACAGAATGGGACACAAGAGTCCCCGGTGCAGAAACAGTCAGAGTTCTTAAACAGAGAAGGGACAAGACACAATGCACACACTCAGAAGGGTTGAAGACCCATAGACCATGACAGATCTCTCGGCAACGCAGAAATGACTCGAAAGAGCCAAAGGGTTCGTGAACCCCACAGAACAGAAAGGGAATGACCCACACTCAGAACGACGTCTACATGGTATACCACGGAATAGCTCGACCCAGCCATTCACGGCTCAGAAACAATGTGAAATGTCACAAAACAGAAGGGTTGCTTAAACAGAAGCAAGATTGCATTTAAATATGCCAGAACACTCATAAATCAGTAGCACAGGTCATAAGGGACCCAACGCCGCAGACGGCACTGAAATCGGAGTTCAAACGAAGAAGTTACGCTGAAAACAGAGGGGTGTCCGAACTTGTGTCCGGACGTCGAAGTTCGGACGCAAGTCGAGACTCGGAAACCAAGATTGTCAAATGTCCGAACTTGTGTCCGGACATCAATGTTCGGACACAAGTCGAATTGAAATCAGATAGAGGAATTCAGAAGGTCCGAACATCAATGTTCGGACTGATGTTCGGACGGGTTACCGAAAAGAGTTACGCGGAAGGTCTGACCTTGTGTCCGGACGTCAAGTTCGGACACAGGTCGAACTAAAATCAGAGAAGAACCCAAGGGCGTGTCCGAACATCAAAGTTCGGACTTATGTTCGGACATGCCCTGAACTTTGAAAATCAGTAGAGCAAAACGCACTGTCTGAACTTCAAAGCTCGGACGGAAGTTCGGACAGTGCGAAAACTGCATTTTCCAGAAGACGAGTAGAGCAGAAACTTGTGCAAAAACATCATCACGAATTGCCAAATTGATACACACACCAAATCACAGAGAAAAACAGAGAACCATGGGGTTTTAACCATTCCAAAACGCAACCAAGCAGACAGCACAAACAGAATTCACACCCAAAACAGAACCGTTGCAATCCCCATGGCTGAACTTCCAAACCGAATCGAGTAACCACGGTCTGAATCAACAAGCGCAGTCTGAACAACCCAGCAGCCAGGCACGAATAAAGATCACTGAATTCCCACAACAACGATCCAAAATCAGAACAAGGAAGAAACCTAGAACTTGGAAATTCAAAACTGCAACACTCTGCATCACAAACCTGAAATCAAGACTAGACGTAGTACTGCAGTAGAATCCCAATCCGAATGCGGCCGACGACAACTGATTCGAACACAATCAGAATCCTTAATCAGAAAAACTGAGCAACACGAAGAAAACAACGAAGTCCCAATTCTGCAATCAAACCTGAAGTCGAAGGGAGAACCACACCACAACGAAGATCGCCAATCTGATTGCAGCGGTAGAGCCAAAATTCTCAACGCAGGAAAAGATGGAGAGAGAGGGAAAAAGAGAGAAAACTGTCGCTCTGCACCACGATGGAGAACGCTCCTCACGAATGAACT
Organism: Limonium bicolor; assembly: GCA_023374045.1. Classification (NCBI taxonomy): domain Eukaryota; kingdom Viridiplantae; phylum Streptophyta; class Magnoliopsida; order Caryophyllales; family Plumbaginaceae; genus Limonium; species Limonium bicolor. The sequence goes on from CM041779.1 coordinate 122,452,617, forward strand.
GACGTGATGTAAAATAATTAGAAGAGAGCTAAATTAAATAAGGTTCCCTTCCTCATTAATTAATAAAACAATTACCTTAATTGTTTTATGCAAAGACTTCCCTGCCCTTGTCATTTAAAAGAATGCCGATCAAGTCCCACTGACATAAGCAATGTAATTCATCTTAGATACAACAACACAACCCAGGCATAATAAAATGTTGAAAATATGCGGGTTATAACATCACCTCCCCCTTAAAAGAATCTCATCCTCGAGATTAACTCACCTTACTGCTCGAACAGGGAGGGAAACTTGGCACGCAGCTCATCTTCGAGTTCCCAAGTCGCTTCACTCTCTAACTGATTAGACCACTGGACCTTCACCATAGGCAGGGTCTTACTACGAAGCCGACGAACATCCCTGGCTAAAATGCGAGTAGGCACCGCCTCGAAACTGCAGTCCTCTCTCAACTGAAGCTGGCTGTAGTCGATCACGTGAGACGGATCATGCAGGTACTTCCTCAACATCGAGACATGAAAAACACTGTGGACAGCAGACAAAGCGGGTGGCAATGCTAACCGGTAGGCCACAGGGCCAATCCTCTCTAGAATCTCAAAAGGTCCTACAAACCTCGGGCTAAGCTTCCCACGCTTCCCAAACCGAACTACGCCTCTGACCGGCGACACTCGCAGATAGACATGATCTCCAACCTCGAACTCGAGCGGCCTACGCCTCTGGTCTGCATAACATTTCAGCCTACTCTGAGCAACAAGCAAACGCTCCCGAATCTTCCTGATCTTCTCTACTGCACCCTGCACCAGCTCAGGTCCAACCAAGACCCTCTCCTTCAGGTCATCCCAACAGATGGGAGACCTGCACCTCCTACCGTACAACGCTTCAAACGGAGCCATACCAATGCTCGCCTGAAAGCTATTGTTGTAGGCAAACTCAATCAGGGTCACGTGCTGCTCCCAGCTACCCCCAAAATCCAGGACACATGCGCGAAGCATGTCCTCCAGGACCTGATTAGTCCTCTCTGTCTGGCCATCCGACTGAGGATGGTAGGCTGAACTTAACGCCAAACTCGTACCCAGGGCCTTATGCAAACTGCGCCAAAATCTTGAAACAAAGCGCGGGTCACGATCAGAAACTATAGTAGTAGGCACACCATGTCTCATCCAGATACAGACGAGCTAGACGCTCCAGACTGAAGGTCTTCTTCACCGGCAGCAAATGAGCAGACTTCGTCAGACGATCAACAATCACCCAAATAGTATCACAACCCGAGGAAGTCTTGGGCAAACCCATGACAAAGTCCATCCCCACACTCTCCCACTTTCACTCAGGAATGGGGAGGGGCTGAAGCAAACCCGCTGGCCTCTGGTGCTCAGCCTTCACCTGCTGGCAGGTCTGGCACTTCGAAACAAACTCAGAGATGTCACGCTTCATCCCAGACCACCAGAACGACTCTCTGAGATCTCGATACATCTTCACCCCTCCTGGGTGAACTGAATATGGCGCTCCGTGAGCCTCCTGAAGGATCTCCATACGCAGAACTGCATCGTCGGGCACACACATTCGGCCTCTGAAACGTAGACAACCATCACTGGAGACACTGAAGTCTGAGTTCTGCTTTGAAGGCAGCCCCTCTCTGATCCGACTCAAAGCTGAATCCGACTACTGACCAACTCTGATCCTGTCGACCAACGAAGACTGAACCTGAAGTGCTGCTATCACACTGGCACTGGCTGGTCTGACTACCCAGACGCCCATACGCTGAAGCTCTAAGGTGGACCTCTGAACTCCTGTCAAGGCACAAGCTACACCCGGAGCACCTCTCCGGCTCAAAGCATCTGCAACAACAACATTCGCTCTACCCGGGTGGTAGAGGATCTCTAAATCATAGTCGTGAAGTAGCTCCAACCACCTCCGCTGTCTCAAGTTCAGCTCCTTCTGAGTGAACAAATACTTGAGACTCTTGTGGTCCGTGTAAACCTTACACGACGCCCCATACAGATAATGTCTCCAAATCTTCAGCGCGAAAACCACAGCTGCCAACTCCTGATCGTGGGTAGGGTAGTTCTTCTCATAAGGTTTAAGCTGCCGAGAGCCATAAGCCACCACCTTACCCTGCTGCATCAAAACACATCCTAGTCCCTTATGGGACGCATCACAGAAGGCCTCGAATCCCTCGGTCCGAGATGGTAAAGTCAGAATCGGTGCGGTCGTCAACCTCTTCTTAACCTCCTAGAAGCTCTGCTCGCAAGCCTCGCTCCACTCATACTTGATCTCCTTCCTCAACAGACGGGTCAGTGGGGATACAATCTTAGAGAACCCTCAACAAACTTCCTGTAATACCCAGCTAACCCAAGGAAAACTACGGATCTCTACAACATTCGTGGGCCTCGCCCACTCCATAACTCTCTAATCTTCTCAGGGTCCACTGAGATACCGTCCTTCGAGACCACATGTCCAAGAATACTAAACACGATCCAGCAGAAGTCACATTCTTCAACTTAGCATATAGCTCACGATCCTTCAACATGCAAGACAATCCTCAGATGCTCCTCATGCTCCTCGCGCTTGGAGACACCAAGATGTCGTCTATGAAGACCACTACAAACTGATCCAGATAGGGTTTGAAAACCCGGTTCATCATATCCATGAAGACTGAGGGAGCATTAGTCAAACCAAACGGCAAACTAGGAACTCGTAATGACCATAACGAGTCCTAAAAGCGGACTTAGGCACGTCCTCGGCCTTGATCCTCAACTGATGATAGCCTGAACGAAGGTCGATCTTCGAGAACACTGTGGCGCCAGCCAACTGGTCAAACAGATCATCTATGCGCGGAAGGGGATATCGGTTTGATGGTCACCATGTTCAGCTTTGTAGTCGATGCACAATCTGAAGGGTCCCATCCTTTTCTTCACAAACAGCACTGGCGCTCCCCAAGGCGAAACGCTAGGGCGATGAAGCCCTTGTCTAGCAACTCCTGAAGCTGGACCTTCAGCTCCTTCAACTCCGCCGGACCATACGGTAAGGGCCCTAGAGATGGCTGAGTCTCTGGCGCTAAATCGATGGTGAACTCCACCTCTCTCACTGGTGGTAGTCCGGGCACGTCATCCTGGAAAACCTCAGGGAACTCTGACGATCGGGATGCTCTCCAAGTGGATCCCTCTCGCACCTCTGGCAGATAACACAAGAATCCCTGGCAGCCCTTCCTCAAGAAGCTGGCTGCCTGCATCGCAGACACAATCACAGGCGCACACGGACTGCATTCCCAGCGAAAACAAAACAGCTCCCGTCTGGCAAACCAAACACTACTCTCCTCGCTGCACAGTCTATATGGCATGGTGCTTTGCTAGCCAGTCCATGCCCAAATCCCATCAAAACAGGTAATCCGCATCGGGATGAGGTTATTTAAAGAAAGTCTTGTCCCTAACTGCTAGGGAAAGCCTTACACACAGAATCAAGAATACAAGGAGCAATCCATCCCAGGGACTACTCACACAAATCTACTTCATAGGCACAGCAGTCAATTCAAGTCTACCCAACAAATCACAGCAGATAAAGGAGTGCGTAGCTCCGGAGTCAAACAGACAAACACATCCTGAGAATGGATCTGGAGAATACCTGAGACGACGTGATCACTAGCACGATCACGCTCCCCTGCCATAGCATACACTCGGGCCTGAGTCTGAGGCTTCTTGGTCGACCTCGCCTGAATCTGAAAACCAGTGCCCTATCTCTGAGCCTCTACCGACGCCTGAGGGCACTGAGCGATCCGGTGCTCCATCGACCCGCACTTAAAGCAGGCACCAGTCTTTTGTAGCACTCCCTACCAGGATGGGAGTGACCAAGATCCACACTTCGCCCCAGCTGACGACGATGAAGAAGCTCCCCGGCGATCTCCATATGATGCTTCTTCTGAGGAGCAGCCTCCTTCCTCCGAGGCTCTTCAGCACGCACCCTCTTTCCCTGTGGTCTTGCCAGCCTGTCTCCCCTGATGTCGGCCTCTACCAGCAAAGCAACTCTGCCCCATCCCTGAGGCTGGTGACGAAGAGGTGTCAGCGGACTGATATCTGGTCTGAGCCCCATTCTCGAACTTACGGCCTTCCTATGCTCATCTGGTCCGGAGCATACTTCGAAAGAGTCACAAACTTCCTCACGTACTCCTCTACAGACATCTCTCCCTTGGGCAGCCGGTGATACTCGTTGATTTCTGATCCTTGTAAAGTCCGGATAGAACTGCTTGTGAACTCCAAGCATAACTGATCCAGGTCCAAGGCTGGGGAGCCTACCCATCACCATGCACCACCACTCCTTCGCCTCCCCCTAAGAGGAACGTGGCGAAGTCCACCTTCTGGTCATCCTCTGACCCCATCACTCTCAGCAGGTCCTCGACCTCTGTAATCCAATGGCACCTCCTGAGGGTCACCCCCAGCCGGCAAAGGCAGGCGTAGCTTCATGAACTCTGGAGCACCTGACTCGGCCTCCCACGCATTGCCCCCTGTGGGCCTGCTCACCAGCTCCTCCACCAGCTCCCCAGCAGCTGCAGCCATCGTCTGCATCAACTGCGCCACAAACTGCTGCACTGCATCCGCAGCATCTCCCTGAGGGGTCACTGGTGCTCTACGAGGAGGCATTCTGAGATACACAAATCCAAAACTTGTCAGAACTGACTCACACTTCAACAATTGCCACAACTGAACCTCACACAAGCAAACACAACCACAGACCCTAAAGAAAGCCAAACCTGGCTCTGATACCACTAAATGTAACACCCCTAAAACCGGCCTAAGAGTTAAGGGTATTACACGCCGCGTATTACTACCAATAACGCAAGGCTCTAAAACACTCAAATGCAATAAAGGCCCAAAACAGAGTTTACATAAACATTATAAACCAAGGTACTCAATTACAGCGGAAGTAATACGAAATCCCAAATACATATCCAAGTCAGAAATAGAAGTCAAAATAGTGTAAGGCCCTAAGGCTACAACATCATAAATAATAGTCTGAACAAACGAAAAGCTAAACTCTATAGCTCCAGAATCTTAAGATGATCCTCGCTGATCAATCTGCAAAAATGTTAGAAGTAGGGGAATGAGCACACAACTATGCCCAGTAAGCAGCGACCGTCATCAGTAAGGTCGCTCAAAACAATTGGAAACAGAAGAAGAGAAGATAAACATAATATCCACATTCCTCAAACAGTCAGAAGCTTTCAGAATCAGAAACAGAATGGGACACAAGAGTCCCCGGTGCAGAAACAGTCAGAGTTCTTAAACAGAGAAGGGACAAGACACAATGCACACACTCAGAAGGGTCGAAGACCCATAGACCATGACAGATCTCTCGGCAACACGAGAAATGACTCGAAAGAGCCAAAGGGTTCGTCAACCCCACAGAACAGAAAGGGAATGACCCACACTCAGAACGACGTCTACATGGTATACCACGGAATAGCTCGACCCAGCCATTCACGGCTCAGAAACAATGTGAAATGTCCCAAAACAGAAGGGTTGCTTAAACAGAAGCAAGATTGCATTTAAATATGCCAAACACTCATAAATCAGTAGCACAGGTCATAAGGGACCCAACGCCGCAGACGGCACTCAAATCGGAGTTCAAACGAAGAAGTAGTTACGCTGAAAACAGAGGGGTGTCCGAACTTGTGTCCGGACGTCGAAGTTCGGACGCAAGTCGAGACTCGGAAACCAAAGATTGTCAAATGTCCGAACTTGTGTCCGGACATCAATGTTCGGACACAAGTCGAATTGAAATCAGATAGAGGAATTCAGAAGGTCCGAACATCAATGTTCGGACTGATGTTCGGACGGGTTACGGAAAAGAGTTACGCGGAAGGTCCGACCTTGTGTCCGGACGTCAAAGTTCGGACACAGGTCGAACTAAAATCAGAGAAGAACCCATGGGCGTGTCCGAACATCAAAGTTCGGACTTATGTTCGGACATGCCCCGAACTTTGAAAATCATAGAGCAAAACGCACTGTCCGAACTTCAAAGCTCGGACGGAAGTTCGGACAGTGCGAAAACTGCATTTTTCCAGAAAGCAGAAGAACAGAAACTTGTGCAAAAACATCATCACGAATTGTCAAATTGATACACACACCAAATTGATAAGTGTGAAATTGATATGATTTATAGGTGTTAAATTCTTATTTTATGTAGCATTTTTATGCGCTTTCTCACACTTATCGTATGTTTTTCATGACTCTTACTTTGGGTAAAATCTGATGCAAATTTATATTTTAAAAGCAGGAAATGATGGTGAAAATGCATAGATCTCCTCACAAGCTTTCCAACACCACAAACGGGGAACAAATCGGAGCTCATATGAAGAATTTAGACCCTGTCAAAGTTGTGTCCGATGTGATATATTTATATATATATTTACGAGACTGCCGTGAAAGGATTCAGAAGAAGAAGGGGTGAGATTGGAAATATAAAAGAAAGGAACTCCAAAGGTTTCCAAGAGTTTGAGATGTGAAAGGTCTTCATTTATTTCGAGAAACTGAAGGGAATTAAAATAATATCATCAATGAGCTAAGTGGGCCTTGAATTTAACCTATAAATATGGAGGACTTTTGCAAAGAAACTCATCCACTCATCCACTCATCCACAATTCACCATTCAGGATTCAACATTCAGATTTCAAGACGAGGCATTTGGAAGACTAGCGCAGCGCCGTGAACCCTCTTCGACATCAAGAAGAGATTTTCTGCTCCGTTTTCACTAGTCCATTCAACCTGACTTCTAGCAAATCTTGAGATTAATTTGGAGATGACTTCTAAACCTCTCTCTCCTTTTATTTCTTCTCTAGATATGCTAGGCTAAGGGATTTTTCTCTGGGGGATGGTAGTTGTAAATAGTTAAACTTTACAGAATTATTATCAGTTGATTTGGGATTTATATTGGGTTTGTTTCAGATTATAAATTTTCTATGAGCTATTAATAAAAATTGCTAATTTATTTATAGCCTTGCGAAATCTGTCAAGAACTGATCGGTAATTGATAGATAGGTCAAATAATCTGTTAGTCTGTGGAAAAAACTTTATCTGATTAATGAGTTTAGCCTTCAGATGCGATTAAAATTCTTGTGCTTATTCTCTCTACATTTGTAGTGATAGGTTCATGATTTAATTTATCGCGTTCTATGCGGAGGAGTTCTAATTGGCTAGGATTTAGTCATATAGAAATTGTAAGAATTTGCCGAACCCTTTTCCCGAATCAACTGGGAATAAAACTGTAGGATTTAACTAGGATCCACTACCTGAACCCGGAGTTCCGCTTTTATTATTTGAATATCAGTGTGATTTTCTCTTGTTCTTTATTTTATTAATCGACAATTTTCCCCCAACAACTACAGCTTTCGCTAGGATTAGACTAGTTCGTTTAGTCCCTTGGTTCGACATCCCGGTAGCTTATTTTACTTTACTACTACGACCGGGATTTGTTTTGCAACCCGTAGGTTTATTTTATTTACTAAATTCTAGATTATTTTCATAGTTTTAGTAGATCAAAAATTCCGTTTGCAAATTGGCGCCGTTGCCGGGGACTAGATTTCTGTCTAGTCCTTAGCCTTGGTTGTTAATTGTTTTAATTTCTTTTATTTGATTTTTTTTGTTTAGTTCATATTATTTTAAGTTATTTCTTTATGTTGTTTTTACTTAATTTATTTAGTATCATTTTTTAGTTATTGTTCTAATTTTATATTACTCTTTTTCTTATTTTAGTATTCGGTTTTTAGTATATTTTGTTATTAGCAATTTCACTAATTTTGTTAATTTATTTCTTTCTTGTTTTAATTTAGCTATAACTTTAATTTTGTGTTTTGCTTAACATTGTTAGTTATTTTTATTTTTTTTTTGTTTATTGTTTTTTAATTTGTTTTTTTCCCTTTGTTTTCCTTCTGTTTATTTTAATTTATCTATTAGCTTAATTTCATTTTTCTTTATTTCGGTATTTTTCATATATTACTTTTCTATCCTTTATTTTATTTTCAGTTCTAATCCTTTTTAGTTTGTGTTGTTTCTTTTTGTGACCTTTTGCAGGTAGTTGATGGTACATACTCGCTCTCGGTCAGATACTTATATTGATTTAAATAAGGTTTTGGACCCAGAGATCGAGCGTACTTTTCAGCGAGCTAGACGCCAACAGCAGTTCCAAAGACAGTTAGAAATGGCGGCTCCTGTAAATGGTGCTCAGGCGATGAGGCAATTTAATCGACCTGAAGCTGTGCCTAGAAGAAGTCCGGTAGTCCTCCCTGTGCTCACACCTGCACTCACAGAGGAGTGGAAGGGCCTGAAACCTTTCCACCAGTCCAAGGTTGTTCGGGAGCTACCTGGAGGCACATTCAATGGTACTAATCCCAATGACGCTCTGGATCATGTAAATCGCTTCCTTATTCACATTGATCAGATTGGGTGTTCTGAAGGTTTGTTGGAATTTGTTCGGTTGAGTCTCTTTCCTAATACCCTATCTGGTGAGGCTGTTAATTGGTTTTATCGTCTTCCTTCTGGTATTATCACGACATGGGAGCAGATGACTACCAGGTTCTATGATAAATATTATCCTATTTCCAGAACTATTGACTTGGTAGCTGCTTTGCTTGCTTTTAAACAGAAGAATTGAGACGATATGTGAGGCATGGGATAGATTTAAGGAGATGCTTCGCCAGTGCCCACACCATGGCCAAGACATGACCTGCATTGCTATGACGTTCTTCCACGGGCTCCACCATATACATAAGGCTGAGGTACGATCTGCTTTGGGTGGTGACATCCTCAACAGGTCTGGTACTAACTTCATGGCAGCCATGGAGACTTATATTGATGAGGTGCGCCAGTGGGGATCAGAAGGTAGCAGGTCTATGACAGTTGGGGCAAAGGGTGTGCAAATCTTGATCCTTGGATGGCACACATGGAGGAGACCCAAGCACAACAAACTACTCTGGTAAGCTCTCTGGTTAAAAGATTTGATGATTTTATGATTAATCAACAACCAGTGCAGCAGGTGAAGAGGATAGCTACCAGCTCATCAGACCCACTTTGTTGTCAATGTGGGGGCGCTCATGTTTTTGAGATGTGCCCACAATTGGAGGAGATGAGACAAGCTGAGGAAGCTCACTTTGTGGGGCAGGAGAATTACCAACCTTGGAACAAAAATCAACATCCAAATCTCAGGTATGGTAATCCCAACAATGCTTTGAATTCTAACCTTTTGCAGGGCAACCAGCAAGGACCACCTGGGTTCTCTCGGCCTTCTTATAACCAAGCCCGCCCACAAAGCCAGTTTCAGCAGGGCCAGAGCTCCTATCAGCCAGTTGTTACCTCAACAACCTGTTAAATCCTCTCTGATGCAAAGATGGACCAACTTCAGGAGTTGATTGCATCCATGACGAGTACTCAGAAGACTCACACTGAGACGCAGAACAATATCAATCAATCCTTGATGGCTGGTCAGAAAAGTTTAGAGAATTCGGTTCAGAGTATGCAGCAACAGATGAATCAGATGAACCAGATACTCCTTAATCAACAGCAACAACGACAACCTGGCACATTTCCTTCCCAACCTCATCCAAACCCGAAGGAATCAGCTAAGGCGTTGTGTTTGTAAAGAGGTAATATCTCCTGTGGTTGATCTTGAAGATGATACCGTATCTACTGCAGTAACTTTGAGGAGTGGAAGGCAGTTGGAAGATAAGCAGAAAGAACAAGTGGCTGAAGATCAAACTAGTGAAGAGATCAACCCTTCTATTGTTGATGTACCATCAGGGTCTTCAGTCCCTCCTGTGGAGATGCCTAATTATGCTAAATTCTTGAAGGATCTCCTGACAAAGAAAAAGAAGAAAGAGGATAAAGAAACAGTCCACCTGACAGAGGAGTGCTCTGCTGCTCTTCTTCGAGCACTTCCTCCTAAGCAAAAGGATCCAGGCAATCCCATTGTCCCTTGTTTTATTGGTGATGTAGACTGCGGGTAGTGGCTTGTGTGACTTGGGTGCTAGCATCAACATCATGCCCTATGCCACCTTCTTGAAGGTAAGAGGTGGAGAGTTGCAACCAGTCCCCTTCAAGCTCCAGCTAGCCGACAGATCTGAGATTAAACCAATGGGTATTGTTCGAGATTTAGTAGTTGGGGTGGACCGTTTCATTTTTCCTGCTGATTTTGTTGTTTTAGATATGGATGATGATGTGGAAGTTCCTCTTATTTTGGGTCGACCTTTTCTGAGTACTGCTAAAGCTGTAATTGATGTGCATGATGGTAAGATTACTTTGCGGTACGAGGACGAAAAGATTGAGTTTGACATGAAAAAGATGATGAGGTCAACTTCTAATTCTGTTCATTCTGTGATGTCGATAAGTCTGGTAAATGATGATGGAGAAGATTGTGATTTGTTAGATAATGATGACATGTTTGCTTTTACTTCTTTTTCACTTACTGATTCTGAGCCATTGGAGCAAGTTCTTGTTGCTTCTTTGGAGGAAAAGACTACCAATCTTGAGGTGAATGCAGCGCTTGCTCATATGGAGAGAGGAAGGGTTGGTTTTCATGCTTATCGCCCTCCGTTGGAGAGGCTTGATAGAGAGGTTCAGAGGCCCATTCCTTCTGTTGAGCAGCCACCTACACTTGAGCTTAAGGAGCTCCCTTCTAACCTTAAGTATTCTTTTCTTGCTGATAATAATTGCTTGCCTGTCATTGTTTCTTCTTCTTTGACTTCTGGGCAGGAAGGCAAGTTACTTGAGGTTTTGAAGAGGCGCAAGAGAGCGATTGGGTGGACGTTAGCTGACATTAAGGGCATTGACCCGGCCTTCTGCACACATCATATCTACATGGAGGAAGATTACAAGCCTGTCAGACAGCCACAGCGTCGGCTTAACCCCAACATGCAAGAAGTTGTCAAGAAAGAGGTGTTGAAGCTTCTCGATGCTGGGATCATCTACCCCATTTCTGACAGTACATGGGTGAGTCCAGTACAGGTAGTTCCTAAGAAAGGTGGGTTTGAGGCTGTTCTGAACGACAAAGGTGAGTCAATTCCTCAAAGAAAGATCACTGGTTGGCGCATGTGTATAGACTATAGGCGTTTGAATTCTGCCACCAGGAAAGATCATTTCCCTCTCCCTTTTATTGATCAAATGCTTGAGAGGTTGGCTGGGCAAGAGTATTATTGCTTTTTAGATGGTTTTTCAGGGTACTTTCAGATTCCCATTGCGCCAGAGGACCAAGACAAGACCACTTTCACTTGTCCTTATGGTACCTTTGCGTATAGAAGAATGCCCTTTGGACTGTGCAATGCTCCTGCCACCTTTCAGCGTTGTATGCAGGCAATCTTTGCTGATTTCATCGAGCAGAGCATTGAGGTATTTATGGATGATTTTTCTGTTTATGGCTCTAGCTTTGATGTTTGTTTGGAACTTGATCGAATCCTAGGCCGATGTGAGGAGACAAATCTGGTTCTCAACTGGGAGAAGTGTCACTTCATGGTCAAGGATGGGATTGTGCTAGGCCACAAAGTGTCTGCTAAGGGGATTGAGGTTGATCAAGCGAAGGTAGAGGTAATTGAGAAATTGCCAACACCTACTTGTGTGAAAGAGGTAAGAGCTTTCTTAGGGCATGCAGGTTTTTATAGACGGTTTATTCAGGATTTCTCTAAAATTGCAAAACCGTTGACTGACCTGCTTCTGAAAGATGCCCCATTTGTCTTTTCTAATGATTGCGTATCTGCTTTTGATTTGATTAAGCAAAAATTGGTAGCTGCACCCATTGTTGTTTCACCTGACTGGTCATTACCTTTTGAGATTATGTGTGATGCCAGTGATTATGCAGTGGGGGCAGCTCTGTGCCAAAGGAAGGACAAAATTCTCAGGGTCATTGCTTATGCAAGCAAAACATTGAATGATGCCCAGAGGAACTACACCACCACTGAAAAAGAGCTTCTGGCTGTGGTATTTTCCCTAGATAAGTTTAGATCATATCTTTGGGGAAGTAAAGTAATTGTTCATACTGACCACACTGCTCTTAGATATTTATTTGCTAAGAAAGAGGCCAAGCCTCGCTTGCTTCGTTGGATTCTCTTGTTACAGGAATTTGACATTGAAGTGAGATAAAAGTGGTAAATTGAATGTCGTGGCTGACCATCTTTCTCGGTTGGTAGTTCCTGATGATGGTGTACCAATTAATGAATTTTTCCCTGATGAGACTGTTTTTGTTTTGCATAAGGTGCATGAGCCATGGTACGCTGACCTGGCCAATTATCTTGTTTCTGGGGTGGTACCTTATGACTTTTCCTATGCTCAAAAGAAGAAATTTTTATCTGACGCTAAGCATTATATCTGGGAAGACCCCTATCTCTTTCGAGTTTGTGCAGATGGTTTAATTCGCAGGTGTCTTCCAGATGATGAGGTTGCTAGTGTCATAGAGTTCTGTCACTCCAGAGAGGCGGGAGGTCACCATGGTTCCCACAGGACACTGCAAAAGTTTTGGAGTCTGGTTTTTATTGGCCTACTCTTCATAAGGATTGCCAAGCCTTTGTAGCCAAGTGTGATAGTTGTCAAAGGCTAGGCAACACTTCTAGACGGCACGAGATGCCTCAGCACGGTATTTTAGAAGTTGAATTGTTTGATTGCTGGGGTATTGACTTTATGGGCCCTTTTCCTTCTTCTCAGGGTTACCAGTATATTCTCGTCGCCGTTGACTACGTGTCAAAGTGGGTAGAGGCTATTCCTTGCCAGCATGCTGATTCCAAAACAGTGGTTAAATTTCTGAAGAAGCACATCTTTACTCGCTTCGGGGTTCCAAGGGCGATCATTAGTGATGGAGGATCACATTTTTGTAATCGTTCCTTCGATGCCCTGATGGCTAAGTATGGAGTGCGCCACAAGGTTGCTTTGCCCTACCATCCACAGACAAATGGACAAGCTGAAGTGTCCAATCGAGAGCTCAAGTGGATTCTCCAAAAGACCGTCAGTTCTTCCAGAAAGGATTGGTCTCAGAAGCTCGATGACGCTCTATGGGCCTACAGAACTGCATTCAAGACTCCCATCGGGATGTCTCCTTTCAGGTTAGTGTATGGTAAGTCTTGTCATTTGCCAGTGGAGTTAGAACACAAGGCATACTGGGCACTTAAGGCCCTGAACTTTGATATTCATGCTGCTGGTGAAAGAAGGAAGTTTCAGCTCTCAGAGCTAGAAGAGCTCAGGGATGAAGCTTACAACAGTGCGAAAATTTATAAAGAGCGCACCAAGAAGCTCCATGATCAGATGATTCAGAGAAGGGACTTCAAAGTTGGAGATTGGGTGCTGCTCTACAATTCTAGATTGAAGCTTTTCCCTGGGAAGCTTAAGTCCCATTGGGCCGGTCCTTTCAAAGTTGTTGGTATCACTTCCTATGGAGCCTACGAGCTTGAGAATAAAAAGGGTGAAGTGTTTAAAGTCAATGGGGCTCGCTTGAAAAAGTACTTTGGTATAGTTGATGCTAACATTGATTTGCATGCAGTTTCTTTTGTGCTGGATCAGCCGGCTGCCCCAGATGCTTCAAGTCTCTCGAAGTCGAAAGATAAAAAGAATAAAATTCCTTGGAGGCTTCGATATGCATTTAGGAAGCTTCGAAAGCTTGCTCTAGGAAGTTGTGGTATTCCCAGCCACACTTCCTCTTCTTCTGATCAATAGCTTGGGAAGTCTAGCCAGAGACTTTAAATCTGGGCAGCTTGGTGGGAGGCAACCCACCGGTTTGCATCTCTTTTCATTTTTTTAGTTAATTGTTTGTTTTTTCCTTCTCTTTTAGCTTGTGGTATGTTGACTGGTGCTATGCTTACTGCAAGAGCCTTGGCTCTTCTTATTTTTCTGCTGATGGTTTTGTCTGGTTCCACTTGAGTTCTCCTGGCTTTGCAGATTATATTTCTCATCTTGCTTACTTTGTCGCTTAGCTGAACTCAAGTGTGGGGTTGGACTAGCTACACACCCTGAGCGGACTCTGGGGAGTATTCTTACCTTTTCTTCTCTTAAAATTTTTTTCATGCTCCCTTGTGATCTGCTGTGTACGATTTTGTTTCCCCGTTGGATTGCTTGCACAATGTTAATTCTTCCTAAGCAATGAGGACATTGCTTCACTCTAAGTGTGGGGTGGGGTAAGCTCCTTCGCCGCTTGTTTTTTGTGCGTCTCTGAGCTCTTTTCTCTTGCATTTGTTAAAGTCTTGCTGTGATTACTCAACTTGGAAGGAAGTCATAGAGGAAGTATAGTTGGTTAGCTGATCTTGGGGTGCAAAATTTTGAAATTTTATGGTTTTTAATTGCTAAATTGAAGTCTTTGTTCTAGAAATGCTTAAATAAATGAGAATATTCTCCATCTGAACTTTGTTCTTAGCTTTGAGCCTTGGAATGAATTGGATTGAAATGGTTGAAAAAGAACAAGGCAAGGTACTCCGCTGATCCTAAGCATGCTAATTTTAATTCTGATCCAAATCAGGCCTCGTCCACTTGGTTATTAAGTCCTTTGGGGTGCTTCATCACCTAGCTACCTAAGGTCCTTGTGATCTGGGATAGTTGACCCAAAGCCGCTACATGGGTGGAGAGAAAAGTCTGTGGTGAAAGAAATTGAAAGCGCTTTAATTGAAATATTTATGCACACTATGCTATGCTGAATTTAGATTATTTTCTTTTATGGATCAAGAGTATGTGGCATTGAAAGGTACGATGGAATATGATCTTACTTCATGCCCCTTGTCGTTTCCGTGGTTTGTGAAGGAAAAAGGTGGATTGGCTCAAGGTTAAAGACAAGGCTCTTATGGTTTTGTTTCTCATTTGTTAGCTTTGAATGACTTAATGTTTATGGAAAGAATGAATTATTTTGAATAGTTTGAATTGCCCCCTTGATTGGTAAAGCTAGCAATTCCTTTCTTCTGTGCTCTTCCTTTCCTGTTGAGTTCCAATAGCTTGGCATTACATGTGCTTGAGAGTTTTGCTTGAGGACAAGCAAAAGGCTAAGTGTGGGGTGATTTGATAAGTGTGAAATTGATATGATTTATAGGTGTTAAATTCTTATTTTATGTAGCATTTTTATGCGCTTTCTCACACTTATCGTATGTTTTTCATGACTCTTACTTTGGGTAAAATCTGATGCAAATTTATATTTTAAAAGCAGGAAATGATGGTGAAAATGCATAGATCTCCTCACAAGCTTTCCAACGCCGCAAACGGGGAACAAATCGGAGCTCATATGAAGAATTTAGACCCTGTCAAAGTTGTGTCCGATGTGATATATTTATATATATATTTACGAGACTGCCGTGAAAGGATTCAGAAGAAGAAGGGGTGAGATTGGAAATATAAAAGAAAGGAACTCCAAAGGTTTCCAAGAGTTTGAGATGTGAAAGGTCTTCATTTATTTCGAGAAACTGAAGGGAATTAAAATAATATCATCAATGAGCTAAGTGAAGGGCCTTGAATTTAACCTATAAATATGGAGGACTTTTGCAAAGAAACTCATCCACTCATCCACTCATCCACAATTCACGATTCAGGATTCAACATTCAGATTTCAAGACGAGGCATTTGGAAGACTAGCGCAGCGCCGTGAACCCTCTTCAACATCAAGAAGAGATTTTCTGCTCCGTTTTCACTAGTCCATTCAACCTGACTTCTAGCAAATCTTGAGATTAATTTGGAGATGACTTCTAAACCTCTCTCTCCTTTTATTTCTTCTCTAGATATGCTAGGCTAAGGGATTTTTCTCTGGGGGATGGTAGTTGTAAATAGTTAAACTTTACAGAATTATTATCAGTTGATTTGGGATTTATATTGGGTTTGTTTCAGATTATAAATTTTCTATGAGCTATTAATAAAAATTGCTAATTTATTTATAGCCTTGCGAAATCTGTCAAGAACTGATCGGTAATTGATAGATAGGTCAAATAATCTGTTAGTCTGTGGAAAAAACTTTATCTGATTAATGAGTTTAGCCTTCAGATGCGATTAAAATTCTTGTGCTTATTCTCTCTGCATTTGTAGTGATAGGTTCATGATTTAATTTATCGCGTTCTATGCGGAGGAGTTCTAATTGGCTAGGATTTAGTCATATAGAAATTGTAAGAATTTGCCGAACCCTTTTCCCGAATCAACTGGGAATAAAACTGTAGGATTTAACTAGGATCCACTACCTGAACCCGGAGTTCCGCTTTTATTATTTGAATATCAGTTTGATTTTCTCTTGTTCTTTATTTTATTAATCGACAATTTTCCCCCAACAACTACAGCTTTCGCTAGGATTAGACTAGTTCGTTTAGTCCCTTGGTTCGACATCCCGGTAGCTTATTTTACTTTACTACTACGACCGGGATTTGTTTTGCAACCCGTAGGTTTATTTTATTTACTAAATTCTAGATTATTTTCATAGTTTTAGTACATCAAAAATTCCGTTTGCACAAATCACAGAGAAAAATAGAGAACATGGGGTTTTAACCATTCCAAAACGCAACCAAACAGACAACACAAACAGAATTCACACCCAAAACAAAACAGAACCGTTGCAATCCCCATGGCTGAACTTCCAAACCGAATCGAGTAACCACCTACCTCAACAATCAGCAACAATCCGACGATCTGAGAAGTCCACAGCAGTCCCAAACAACCCAGCAGCCAGACACGAATAAAGACCACTGAATTCCCACAATTTAACAATCCAAAATCAGCAATCAAACAAGGAAACCTAGAACGTCAACGTTTCCAAAATTCTATATTCCGAACCTGAACACAAGAGGCAAAATTCCCAACTCTTAATGGAGTAGCAGTCTCACACGGTTCACTGATCCAATTGCAGAAACACAAACGCTGGATTCATCACAGCCACAACCAGAAATCAGAAACTGCAGGGGAGAAAAACAGCATCGGAATCCAGAATTATCTCAACACAAACCTGATTGAAGAAGGAGAGAAACGCAGCAGCAACGAGACCTTCTATCCAATTCCAGCAGCAGAAATCTCACAGAGGCAGAACTTGAGAGAGAGAAGAGAGGGAAGAAGAGGCAAAACTATCGCTCTGAAAGCACAACGAAGAGATGCTCCCATGATCTATCTGACGTGATTACCAATGATCAGGGAATGAAAGTAAAATAAGGAAACCTTTTCCTTATAAATCAGATAATTAATTACCTTAATTAATTAACCAAATGACCTCCTCGCCCTTGACAAATGAAACAATGTCGCTGACGTCCCAACTAACAGCAAGAGATTTAAATCCAACTTTAGAATAACGTTGTAGCAGATATAATATTAGGTAGGAATTATACGGGTTATAACATGTAACATATGTATTCTGTGAGTTAATCTTCAGAGGGGACGTGAGAATTGTAGTTGCTTAGTAACTAATCTAAACACCTACTAACACTCCCTGAAATACCCCAAACTTATTAAACATGGATTAAATATTTAATTACATTAATTAAGGCCTAAACATGCCTTAAAAGTCAACTGAGAACAATAGTGGTCAACACAAAGCAAGGTGTTGCACCCTTTGACTGGTGAGGGTAAATAAATACCCAAATAAACTTCTTAGGACCTATAAATTTGTCCTAAGTTTATTAATATAATACTAAACACATTACAATTTTTGGACAACACTCCAACACAAAGAACAAGCATTTACATGCTTTAAGGTCAAAAAGGGCAAAAATGTGCTCTAAGAAACCTTAAAGGTCTAATGACCTCTAAATGATATAAAATTGGATACCATGATCAAATATCATGTAAGGAACGCAACAAAACCGTTGTCAAAGAAAACCAAGCTCAGAAACACCTTGAGACACAAAATGTGCACTAAAACTCCTTAAAACACGTTTTTGTGTAATTGTCTTCTAAATTGGTTTTAAATGGGCTAAAAGGTTATAATTACCTTTAAATATAATAAAATATCATATTATATGATATTAGGAATTTAATTCCAGAAATTTATGAATTTTTACAAATTTAATATTAAAATATTAATAAAACCCTAAAGTGGGGCCCGTTTGGGTCAACATTGACTAAGTTGGTCAATGTTGACCATTGACCACGAATTGGACCTCTTAAAATAGGTGAAGAGAGCCTCCTAGCAGACCAAGAGACAAGTCCCATGTGACAATTAAATATATCCCTTTACTTTTGCATAAAATAAGTAAAAGTTAACTTTAACATATAAAACTAAAAGGTTGTCTACCACTTACCTTAGCCCATGTGATAAGGCTGCCGATTTGGAGCCTCATTTCCTTCATGTTATTCGGTGGCTCCAAGCTATACAAGACAACCATAGTGTAACACCCCTACTCTAATCGGCTCCTAACTATCTTGCTTAACATTATAATCGCAGCGGTAATCTCAACAATTGTACTACTGGTGTCACCGTTCTTACTCGCCCATACGAGTAATAACGTGCTTATTGATATATCCTTAAATACGAAAAAATTTCCCACAGTGACAACTAGAGATAGATCTAACCTTCCAAAACCAATATAAAATACATTCACAGTGAGCATTCCAAGCATCCCAATCCTATACACGTTTCTAAGTTCGTATCAAATGCAACAGTGCATATTTAAACAACTGTAATTAAACTACCCAGCGTGTCCCTCTCTTTGCCGACACCGGAAGCTGCATACCTGCAAAAATGGTTGTTTGTGGTATGGAATCAGCCCCTGCTGAGTATGTTACTACATGACTATCATGCCCCCTCGGACCCTCAGTTATTTGGTCGAGAACATGCAATTCATTTTCATGCAAGTAGTTTAATGTTAAAACTGTAAAGCAACAATATATATTACAGTAAATTCAATTAACAAACAAGCCCCCGGCTTCACACATCGCATCGTAATAAACCACTGAAAGCGTTACACGCTTATATGAGGACAGAGACTCCATTCCAACAAACTTAATAGTTCATTGAGTTCGGCGACTCACCCGACCAAACAATCCACAATAATCCACACACGAGCACAGCGACTCAACTCAACCAGATCACAATACAGACAAAAGTACAACGACTCAATCAAACCAATTCAAACCACAAATATGAGCACAATGACTCGTTTCAAAAATCTACCAACATTCAACACATAACCACAAAGCATAACCACTGAGCACAAGGCGAAACAACGAGAATTATACAAGTATATTTCCCGTCTTTGGCATACAAGCCCAAATAATGTTCGTCTAATGTATGAGCTAATATAGCCGTTCATAATTGTTCAGTCATGCCTAATGATAACGTCTCGTTAGAACAACGCGTCTCTAAGTTACCCATCTCCTATGGCGGGTCACCCACGGGAGTAGCCACTTCATCGCGGCAGAGTCTCGACCTACGAACCATCTGTAGTCCGTTGGAAATTTATCCAGATACTTACGGATGCTCACACGGCATCCTAGTATCGTAAGTTGATCACAATACACAGTAAGAGCCACAACCTCTTGATTTACCTATCTATACCATCGCATCGTCTTACTATTTTTCCTACCACATCAGACTAAGGTCGTTAGTCCAATCCTGAGTATGTCGACTCGGGATCCAGTGTTAGATACGAGAGCGGCGTTGTAACACCCCTACCATTAATACATGCTTATCGTCCAATCTCCTTACACATCAGATACACGCAGCGGATACTTACTTACATACAATGGGTGATACAATGCCGTTAACCACCCACGTGGCTAACAAGGCTACTACTACTGCTTACAGCATCGGTCTGATGGACCGGAATCCCGAGTACTACACATCTATAATACATACTCCATTCATCAAACGAATACTACAAGGTTCCATTCAATAATTTACTCCTTCGTAAACCATACAATATAAAATACATAACCGAGTTTACTAGGTTCCCAATACAATTACAATGCTTCATCCAAGTTCATACATACTCACTAAGAGTCTACTTACTACCCGTTCCTCACAAACTACTCGTTTCTAATTACAAGGGTGTGCCTCCGGTCTCTTATCTTGACCATATTCGCTTTGGTACCTGCATACTAAAAACGTTCCCCCTAGGGGGTCAGCTTTCGCTGCGCATGATAACCGCATACCCCGCATACTAGTGAGGGTACGCCGACCACTTGGTCGAATACATGCGGTTCATTTTCATACAACATACATGCATACATGCTCTTATACACAATATTACAGTACATTACGCAAGACATACACACGTACATACACTTCATTACATACAGGAGGTACAACATAAACCATTCAATACATACTTACCTTTTTCCGAATTACACATACACATTACATACACAATATACAATTCTTGTTAGCTTCATCGGTCCACCCGGGTTAATCGGGTGGAGATTACTCTTTTACTCGTTACTTCATACATACGCATACATACTCATACTCATACATACTTACGGATCCATACTTACTTACTCTTACTCTTACTCAAGTTAAGTCGTCGGGACCTCCGGCCCTGGGGACTACTCCGTCCCACCTCCGGGATTTACTTGACTCACCAATCCGGGATGCTACCCATTTAAGGGATTTGGGCCGCGGACCAGTTTAAGAGTCAGGAATTGCAGCCAACCTCTTGTGACTCCGCATCCTCACGCGTGGCCGAAACTATATCGGACTTCTACTCATTCCAATTTACTCACTTAAGTTAGGAGTTAGGTAGTTAGGAATTAGTAGAAGTCATTCATTCAAGCCACAATAATACAATACAAAGCTCATATACACATCCATACAAAATACAGTGCAATGTACGAGTATACTACAAAATACAATACACATCATCATCATTCATATGTTTCATGAATTATACAAACTATTGTTCAAGACAAATATCAAGAACAATGTAAACAAGCACATGTAAGTGCAATATAGTCTGATTCATGCATTTATCTTATTAGGTGATCAAATAAGCACACAAATCGGGGTAACCAGATTAGGATACAGGGCATGAAGAAATCATACCTTTCACCGTTGACTTTGGACTCACCGACTCCTTTCGGTGTTCAACTATATGAATCCTATCACATACATACAGTTGGGCGGTTAATTATCCATAATTAACCTTACTTACTACTTTCCTAGAGTTTCCTAGTTTATACTCATTAATGCTTCATTATTCAAATACCTTTACTTATGTTACTTAGTTAAAATTACTTCCTAGACTTGTTTATGGCCTTAATGACCTTTAAACATCATTAATTATGTCTTAATCATCTTATAATATCATTACCCATCATTACCCATCCTTACTTAAGCTTCAAAATACATTCTGGAGGAATTTAGTGTTGGTCCGGGTTGGTGTCCAGGTTTACAAACCCGGACCAACTCGTTTGAACTACATACGGGTGCAATTAAGGCATGGTCCGGGTTTACACCCTGGTTTACAAACCCGGACCATCTGTTTGGAAATGCTACGGGTGAGTTTTGACATCGTCCGGGTTTGTGTGCTACTTTGCAAACCCGGAAAATTTGTTTTAGTAACTTACGGGTGTATTTTGGGGTGGTCCGGGTTAGCATCTTGGTTTGTAAACCCGGACCATCCCATTGTAAAACTTTCTGTCAGATTTTAAGGCTAGTCCGGGTTTGTGTTCTGGTTTGCAAACCCGGACTAGTTACAGTATTGTGATTTATATAAGTTTTTCAACTTGTTTAAATTCCAAACTTCTACCCATCTCTTCCCCATTATTCCTACATATAATCTAGCATGTTTTAGCATTGATTAAGCACTTTATACTAGCCTAATCCACTCTACCAAAATCTGTTACAAAACATACTCCACTGTTACATTTTTCTCCACTGTTACAGCTTTCTTTCTTCTACAATTGTTACAGATTTTCCTTTCCTCCTTACCATTCAATACTCCCTCTACTAATGCTCCTCCTAGCATTCTAATTACCTTATCTTACCACTCTAGTTCTCCCTTTACTTAAACCTTTCTCAATCTGTTTTTCAAACTACTAAAACTGCTCACATGAGCTTCTCAAATACACCTAGTCACCACCTAGGTTACCCTTTCTCCTTCCACATCTAAGTCCTTCAATTTCTATACAAATTAGGGCAGAGGTTCCCCTATATTTTTAACATTTCCCACACACATTCTCAGCTCACACATTCATTCAAATGCCTATATCAAGTTACACATCATTCTACACAATATACCACAAATTTTGCCTGCACATACACATACTTTACCCAATGTTTTCCCAAGTCTTTAAACCTCTTTTAGACTTCCCAAAAACTGTTACATTCTCTTCCTCATTATACTACAATATACTCACTACTCATCACCATATACTTTACACATTTCCAACTACTAAAAATGTTACAATACACATACTAGAGTTACACAAGGTGAGTGTAATTTACCTTGTTCTCCTCTAGCCTTTCTTTCCTTCTTCTTCTTTCTCCTTTCTTTCTTTTTCCTTTCCACCGGTTGTAAACCCAATTCCCTAACACTTCAACCCATACACACACCACCATTTAAATACCAAGAACTAACCCTTAGATTACATTAATGCTTTGAGGTAATTTCTAGGGTTTAGGAATATATTACCTTCCAAGGGAGTGGATGAAGCTTAGAGGAGCTCATGAACAATATTTCTACTCCTTCAAAGAGGCCAAAATTGGCTGGGTACAAAAGGAGCAAGGAGTTCAAAACTTGAAATCTTTATTTTGCAAATGAGAGCAAGAAAGGAAGTGTTTTTGGATTTCTTTTTACCTTAAACCAAAGAGAAGAAGGTGGGCCTTCTAATGGTGGTCTTGAAGCTCCAAAGCAAGAGTACCATGGAAAAGAAAGTTCTTGTTTTCGAATTTTGAAAAGAGGGAAATGTTCCCCTTGATGAGAGGAAGACAATGGTGTAGTTTTTGTAATTTTTGGAGTGGAGTTGTGTGTGGTTTCTCATTTCCTCCATGGCTGTCGCTTGGGAAGAAGAAGAAGGAGCCAGAGAGGGGATGAGTGGGTCTGTACGTGAGAAGAGAATGAGAGGATAGGAGAGAGAATGTAAGGTAGTAAAGTGGGATATGTTACTTTTTGCTTTTTAGATTATATTTGTCTTTTGCAAATGAAAAGAGAATAAAGAGTGTGTGTGAGGGGGAAACAAATCGGCTGACATACACAGCCCACATGGGTTTTAAAATTCTATATACAATATTGGACCACACTAGTTTGCTTTATTTACACTCTCACCCCACAACTTCTTGATTTTTACAGTTTTTACTATTTTCTCGTTTAATTGATTTTATTGGTTCTAGACCTTCATTAATGTTTATTAATGACTATTTGGTTGACCAAAATTGTTACGAGTCTATTTAACCCGCTTAAAGTCGCGTTTTCCCGGTTTCCTCGAAAAACGCGCTTTATGATTCGTTTGTGTTTTTAATCCATTTTAAGGATCCGTTTCCTTCGGGATTTGTTCCCTAATTATTTAGGTCTTATTAAGCCCTTAGAATCCATATAATACACTAACCGAGGTCTCATACCTCCTATGGTTATTTAACGCTTATTTAGCGTTTTTCGCTTTTTTAAGCATTTCTTCATTTCTTTTGGACTTATTTTTCCTTACCAATATTACTTAGGCGTCATTAGGCCCTTAAATACGTATTAGATTAATTTTAATCCCTATATTTAAGTTCGGGGTATTTCAATCTACCCCCCTTAAGAACTTTGTCCTCAAAGTTGTTCGCGGTTATGGGATTTACAATGCTTGCCCATTCTTACATGTCTAATACCAAAGCCATATGTTCTTCCTCCTTACTAATCCCAAATCAGTTACTCAAGGTTTCTCCTTTCCATACCATACCAATGTACTATAGTTACTCCAATCCGCATTACTACCGACCATCTGGTTCCTCATTACCAATTTATACATACATACAATGCAAGGCTATTCCCAAAGCAATGCAATACACATTACAATCCTGCAGGCACTCAGGTCATCTAGACACAGGACTCCTCTATGTCCCACTGCCTTTGGAATAATACAACGTAATATACTACTATCTTCTCCCGTACCAGCTTCCAACACATACTTAGTCTCCAGTCTATAGAAAATCCTTCCCCATGGCTACATCGAAATCCTTCTAAAACATACAACTTCAGATTCCAATTTATGTTCATTACTTCTATCCTATGTGTGATTCTTGTGACCACTTGAGGGGAGCTTCAAGAATCGTTCGACCCTGATGTGATCAGCACCAGTGTTGAACTATCTTTCCACCCCAATTTGTGTTCGGTTTCCCTTGATCTGATCAGGATCAAGTTCGACTTCCCACATCAGATTCAATCAAACAAATAATTTAATTGTTTTCATTTTCTATCTTTTTACTCTTTCTAGTCGTAATTACGAATTCATACATCTCCAAAGGATGGAATCAGTCCATCAATCATCCTCACTCTACTTCCCAAATGCTTTACTCCATGGTTCAATCCTAATGCTCATTTCATCAACCTTCACTACTTCCATCCATTACTCACTATCATCTCCTATATTCTAACTAAGGAATACTACATTTATAAGATTTAGTTGACTTCAATTGTTTCGAATATTTTACTTACGATTCCACTACTCATAAACTTCATTCATCTACTATCCTCATTCATTTCGTACTACTTCTTCAGAGGTTACAATACTTGTGGAGCTCCGTCCACTACTCATTACTTTTCTTTTACTAATACTCTTACATCGGTGTTACCAGATAGATATATCCATTCCATGGTATTTGCATGTTTAATGCCTATTACCATAATTACATATGAATGAGTACCTATGTTTATTTAACATAGTATCAATCATCAGTTTGGTTCTCATTTGTGCTATGCACATTGTGGTTTATGTGTTTTATTCACAAAACTTACATTAAGCGGTTTTCGCTCTACCCCCGTTAAAAGGGATTACGCCCACGTAATCTACCATATGTTATTATTATTAAACATTGGTTTAATCAGTTTGGGGAAACTGAAGCGTTTAGCTTCACTACTGTATACTATAGAATATGCTCTGGTCAAAGGGTCTTAACCATACCAACGGTTTAGTCTTTGCACCAAGAGTTCCTATATGAGTTTATTTAACTCATCGTTAATTCGATTCTAGCCTATCAGGCTTCAAGGCATTAATAGCCATTGTATTATACTCACTAGGTATATTGTCTCCTAGCTAGGGCCCACTAGCTTCTGCTGCGCGACCCTGATAGCTTGGGTTACTTACCCTTCGTGTTATCATTAATGCGCTATACATCACCTTCTTATCCATCTATTGTGGGAATAAGGTTTACTAGACAAATGCGGTATTCTTTTACCGTGGTTGAACTCAATGAGTTTCAGATTTATAACCAGCTCTCTGGTAATCTACTACACATGCTATTCGTGCCTCCACGATTACTCGTTAAGTTCCTCCGACTTATTGTCGGGCGAGGTTAGGTCACTACTTAGTTGTAGTACTTCCTCTATTGTCAATAGCTTCTGAATTATACTAGTTCTCCTGGTTCAGTACAAGTGTTCTTTACTTGTATGACCTTGTATTGGTATGCATCGGTCCTAGTGACTTCCTTAAGTCTCCCTTCACCTTTTATTCCATTGGAATTCACATCTTGTGATTGTTAGCGTGTTTTACACTCTTCGTGCTTCTTTGGCCTTAGGCCGCACGGTTTGCTGCTAAGCTTGCTTAACTGGCTTATGCCATGTTGTTGGTGAAAAGAAAGTTTTACTACGGTTTACATTCTCCATATCCCTAGCCATCCCATTAGGTCATTAGCTGCACAAGTGCAATACCAAAACACCTAGTCATACAGAGTGCAGAGGCGTAAACGCTTGACAGTAAGTCACTTATGTGATAGGAAAGAATATTTCTGCCTGTCATCTCATGCTTATACTCCGTGTTATTATCTGCTACTTCCTCATAGCGGTCGCTTGTTGCGCACCGTATTCTTACTCATTGTACAACATTTTTCTTATTGTCTCTGTTACTGTGGTAGCTTATCTTTACTCGTTGCCATTGTCGTTGGCACCATTTCCTTATGGTGTAAATACACTAGGAGTTTCCTATGTTCGTGTGTATGACGGTCGTCGTGGCATACCGCAATCTTATTATCTTCCCAATATGGAGATGTCTTATTGCAATATAAGTTTCATGTGTAGGTTAGCTTACCTCACATTCTATCATCATTTGTGATACAATTTACCAAGTATCTTGGTTGACCAAGGATGAAGTGGTTTACCGGGTTACAAGCTCTCTTGAGCGTTGGTCATTCATGGTGTGCAATGTGCACTCACATTGATTGTTTTTGACAATTACTGTCCTCTCAAAGTTGAGCATTGGTTATAGGCTCTAGCTGTGCGGTTTTATTCTTGTATGTACATCACCGGGACATCCCATAAAGCTTCAAGGGTTTTCTGGTCCCGTTCTCCAATTGAAGAGTACTCTGTCATTGATAAATGAAGTTCTTGTTGAGGGGTTTGTCTTCACTCATAGGTCTAATGACAAGGTTGGCTATGTTGGTGTTTACACAATGGTTTACCACATGCTTGGGTGCATATGGAGTATACTTACTCCTTTAAGTCGTAATGGTTTGGAAATCTTATTTCCTTATTCCTTCACCCCTTGGCAATATCTATTGCGTGGTTTTATTGTCATAGTAGATTGAAGCCTTTTCTAAGGGTTCACATCATCACCGTATCGGTGGTCTTCGGTTAACGAGGGGTACCTTCCCTTGGGTTTCTCGTACTATCCAAGTGTGGACTAGGCCAATGTTGGCATTATCATGATTCTTATGCCTCTGTGTACAATTGCTACAGAAGGCATGAGGGGTATTTAAACTCCGTCAACTGTATACTAGACTGGTGCTCTAGTGACAGTGACACTGAGGTGGCCATTACTACAAGCCACTCAGGATGTTGGGTTTGAATTGATGGTCCAGTTGTTGATTTCTTGTCGTGTGAGGCAATATTTCTTGCAAGTCTTGTTAGTAATGGTGTGGGTTTTACAACCGTTTAAGGTTACACAACGCATCAGGTTTATGGCTTTAGAGCCATATTGCTGCAAGCTATGCTCTTTGCAAGCTGCTTATACATGTTTCCACTCCATGTATACCGTCATAGGTTGGATGTATTATTGGGCTCCATGGTAAGTCGTGGCATCACGCTTCCGTTCATAGGAGGCCTTTTTAGGCAAATGGTATTAATAGGTGCCTCTCAGTATCTTAGGGCATTTCCTGTTAAGTGAAATCCCGTCGGTGTCCTAACCGAGTGTTCATTTTAGCTCCCGTGCTCATATCATTACGCTTGTTCAACTGTTGTTAACGCAGACACCCTTCAAGGATCGCTCCTGGGTGTTGGTAGCTGTGCCGTTACATCCGGCTAATGTTTATAACATGTGTTGTCCTCTATACCGTCTTGTGGTATTGTACTTGAGTTGTCCCTTTTGGGTTATGACGTCTCCCGTCCTTGGGTAGACTGTTTACGCTTGCTCCTAGTGCTTGAGTCTAGGGTTATATATCCTCTCCGATGATGGATTATATTTAGCGGTAATTTAGTGATCGCTCTTGGGAACCCTGTCCCGTTTGTTGAGCATTGTGATGTTCACGTTATAGGCGATTGCCTTGCTGTGTTTAGGCTGGGTATACTTCCCAGCTGTCATGTATTTCCTTGGTGTCCGGAGACATATCCAATGTCTGTACTTACTAGCATGTGCTCTTTGCACTTCCTAGTTCTTATTCCTCATCTTCAGATGGATTCTCTAAATTCTTTTATGCTAATTACTTAGCTGAGTTCCTTCTCCTTGATTGTCTGAGGTGTCCAGTTGTTCTGGTTTGAACTTACTCGTGGTCCGTAGAACGGAGTTGACTACTTCCCGTGCGTCGCACACTACATGTATACATACGTGGGGTACCATATTGATACGTTACCACTTACCCAACTATATGTCAGGCCCGCAAGCTCCTTCGGAGTGCGGTTGTCCCACATCCCGTAACGGGTACACTCGTAGTGTTCGTCACACGCCTAGGTGAAGTATTCTATTGTCAGCTCCTCTTGTATCAATCTATGATACTCACCGTAATTCTGTTGGTTTTGTTTAAAAATCCAAGGTTTAAAAGAAAAGTTGTGGTTTTGAAAGAAGAATTTTGGGTTTTGAAACAATGGTTCGGTGTTAAAAGAAGTTCTACATGGCATAGCCATGTTTGTGGTCTTGACCAAGTCCAGCTTCCCGCTGACTGGTATGTTCTTAATACAATGGTCAGGCCGTCAGGCCTTTCCATGGTTTGATTCCTCTAGCTTCAAGGATTTGCGATCCTACAGTTGTTTCACTGCTGTCACGGTACATTACTATGTACCTGTGGTTTGTTAAAGTTCCTCTACATGTTCCTGTTCTTACTGCACTTGCCGTGGCAAGTGCGTGGTACTGTTGGTTTTTGGTTAAGCCTATACCGGTCTTGGTATGGCTTCCACTTGTATCTAATAGTCTTGTTGACTCTTCCCTTGATCATATTGATCTATGTTTGGGATACTCGATCCTTTTAAGTAGCTTCTCATTGATCTTGACATGGTTGTCTTGGTCAGGGTACTTCTCCAATCCTTGGAGGTAACCATTTATTTAGTTTAGTGTCGTTCCTTATGGCTCGTTCCCACACATCTGTGGTGGTTACTGAGCCTTCCTTGTTTAGGCACTACTCTTGTAGTCCTATCGGATTATATCCCGTGGATATCCTTGTAGCTGTGTACGCTATGTCAGCCAGGTATTGTAGCCTTTTGGGCGTTGTAGTTTCGGAGTTAATCACTCCTAACTATGTCTTTAGTCTAGCATACCGTTGGTGGTATTACTTAGCTATTATTGTTCCGTAGACTTGTGTCTCGGGTTTTGTTACAACTCCTTTTCCCACACTGCTGCACGCTTAGTGCTTCTTTTCCTGTTGATGATTGATTAGCTAGGTTCTCACGACTGCTAAGCACGTCGCCCCATGCTGTTGTAAGTTGTAGCCTCCTTATGGTTGGAGTGCTCATTCAACCGCTATTGAGTGCGGGTATTGTTGTTGAACCGGGATCCATCTCCGGGACTTCCATTTCTTGGAATCTACTACTTATCAAGTTCTTGTTT
This sequence comes from Limonium bicolor, assembly GCA_023374045.1. Taxonomy (NCBI): domain Eukaryota; kingdom Viridiplantae; phylum Streptophyta; class Magnoliopsida; order Caryophyllales; family Plumbaginaceae; genus Limonium; species Limonium bicolor. Next base: position 122,481,677 of record CM041779.1, read on the forward strand.
ACTGTGTGATTTCTTTACAACTGCCAGATCGGGGTTTCCCGAGTATGAGAGGACTTTCCTTCTCTCTGGCGTACTTTCCCAAGTTATACAAAGGGATTTGTGGAGGGCGGGTCTGGTATTGTAGGTATCCGGTACTCACCGGAGTTCCTAACTAGCATATCTCTAATGCTAACACTCAGCCCTTAGCCCTAAGATTCTAAGTCCTAACTCGGTATTTCCTAAACTCGGTATTTCCAGTCATCAGAGCGATACTTCGCTCTGATACCACTTTTTGTAACACCCCTACCATTAATACATGCTTATCGTCCAATCCCCTTACACATCAGATACACGCAGCGGATACTTACTTACATACAATGGGTGATACAATGCCGTTAACCACCCACGTGGCTAACAAGGCTACTACTACTGCTTACAGCATCGGTCTGATGGACCGGAATCCCGAGTACTACACATCTATAATACATACTCCATTCATCAAACGAATACTACAAGGTTCCATTCAATACTTTACTCCTTCGTAAACCATACAATATAAAATACATAACCGAGTTTACTAGGTTCCCAATACAATTACAATGCTTCTTCCAAGTTCATACATACTCACTAAGAGTCTACCTACTACCCATTCCTCACAAACTACTCGTTTCTAATTACAAGGGTGTGCCTCTGGTCTCTTATCTTGACCATATTCGCTTCAGTACCTACACACTAAAAACGTTCCCCCTAGGGGGTCAGCTTTCGCTGCGCATGATAACCGCATACCCCGCGTACTAGTGAGGGTACGCCGACCACTTGGTCGAATACATGCGGTTCATTTTCGTAAAACATACATGCATACATGCTCTTATACACAATATTACAGTACATTACGCAAGACATACACACGTACATACACTTCATTACATACAGGAGGTACAACATAAACCATTCAATACATACTTACCTTTTTCCGAATTACACATACACATTACATACACAATATACAATTCTTGTTAGCTTCATTGGTCCACCCGGGTTAATCGGGTGGAGATTACTCTTTTACTCATTACTTCATACATACGCATACATACTCATACTCATACATACTTACGGATCCATACTTACTTACTCTTACTCTTACTCAAGTTAAGTCGTCGGGACCTCCGGCCCTGGGGACTACTCTGTCCCACCTCCGGGATTTACTTGACTCACCAATCCGGGATGCTACCCATTTAAGGGATTTGGGCCGCGGACCAGTTTAAGAGTCAGGAATTGCAGCCAACCTCTTGTGACTCCGCATCCTCACGCGTGGCCGAAACTATATCGGACTTCTACTCATTCCAATTTACTCACTTAAGTTAGGAGTTAGGTAGTTAGGAATTAGTAGAAGTCATTCATTCAAGCCACAATAATACAATACAAAGCTCATATACACATCCATACAAAATACAGTGCAATGTACGAGTATACTACAAAATACAATACACATCATCATCATTCATATGTTTCATGAATTATACAAACTATTGTTCAAGACAAATATCAAGAACAATGTAAACAAGCACATGTAAGTGCAATATAGTCTGATTCATGCATTTATCTATTAGGTGATCAAATAAGCACACAAATCGGGGTAACCAGATTAGGATACAGGGCATGAAGAAATCATACCTTTCACCGTTGACTTTGGACTCACCGACTCCTTTCGGTGTTCAACTATATAAATCCTATCACATACATACAGTTGGGCGGTTAATTATCCATAATTAACCTTACTTACTACTTTCCTAGAGTTTCCTAGTTTATACTCATTAATGCTTCATATTCAAATACCTTTACTTATGTTACTTAGTTAAAATTACTTCCTAGACTTGTTTATGGCCTTAATGACCTTTAAACATCATTAATTATGTCTTAATCATCTTATAATATCATTACCCATCATTACCCATCCTTACTTAAGCTTCAAAATACATTCTGGAGGAATTTAGTGTTGGTCCGGGTTGGTGTCCAGGTTTACAAACCCGGACCAACTCGTTTGAACTACATACGGGTGCAATTAAGGCATGGTCCGGGTTTACACCCTGGTTTCAAACCCGGACCATCTGTTTGGAAATGCTACGGGTGAGTTTTTGACATCGTCCGGGTTTGTGTGCTACTTTGCAAACCCGGACAATTTTTTTAGTAACTTACAGGTATTTTTGGGGTGGTCCGGGTTAGCATCTTGGTTGTAAACCCGGACCATCCCATTGTAAAACTTTCTGTCAGATTTTAAGGCTAGTCCGGGTTTGTCTTCTGGTTTGCAAACCCGGACTAGTTACAGTATTGTGATTTATATAAGTTTTTCAACTTGTTTAAATTCCAAACTTCTACCCATCTCTTCCCCATTAATCCTACATATAATCTAGCATATTTTAGCATTGATTAAGCACTTTATACTAGCCTAATCCACTCTACCAAAATCTGTTACAAAACACACTCCACTGTTACAGCTTTCTTTCTTCTACAATTGTTACAGATTTTTCCTTTCCTCCTTACCATTCAATACTCCCTCTACTAATGCTCCTCCTAGCATTCTAATTACCTTATCTTACCACTCTAGTTTCTCCCTTTACTTAAACCTTTCTTAATCTGTTTTCAAACTACTAAAACTGCTCACATGAGCTTCTCAAATACACCTAGTCACCACCTAGGTTACCCTTTCTCCTTCCACATCTAAGTCCTTCAATTTCTATACAAATTTGGGCAGAGGTTCCCCTATATTTTTAACATTTCCCACACACATTCTCAGCTCACACATTCATTCAAATGCCCATATCAAGTTACACATCATTCTACACAATATACCACAATATTTTGCCTGCACATACACATACTTTACCCAATGTTTTCCCAAGTCTTTAAACCTCTTTTAGACTTCCCAAAAACTGTTACATTCTCTTCCTCATTATACTACAATATACTCACTACTCATCACCATATACTTTACACATTTCCAACTACTAAAAATCTGTTACAATACACATACTAGAGTTACACAAGGTGAGTGTAATTTACCTTGTTCTCCTCTAGCCTTTCTTTCCTTCTTTCTTCTTTCTCCTTTCTTTCTTTTTCCTTTCCACCGGTTGTAAACCCAATTCCCTAACACTTCAACCCATACATACACACCACCATTTAAATACCAAGAACTAACCCTTAGATTACATTAATGCTTTGAGGTAATTTCTAGGGTTTAGGAATATATTACCTTCCAAGGGAGTGGATGAAGCTTAGAGGCTTAAGAACAATATTTCTACTCCTTCAAAGAGGCCAAAATCGGCTGGGTACAAAAGGAGCAAGGAGTTCAAAACTTGAAATCTTTATTTTGCAAATGAGAGCAAGAAAGGAAGTGTTTTTGGATTTCTTTTTACCTTAAACCAAAGAGAAGAAGGTGGGCCTTCTAATGGTGGTCTTGAAGCTCCAAAGCAAGAGTACCCATGGAAATGAAAGTTCTTGTTTTCGAATTTTGAAAAGAGGGAAATGTTCCCCTTGATGAGAGGAAGACAATGGTGTAGTTTTTGTAATTTTTGGAGTGGGTTTAGACACCTAACAAGATGAGAGAAGTGGAGTTGTGTGTGGTTTCTCATTTCCTCCATGGCTGTCGCTTGGGAAGAAGAAGAAGGAGCCAGAGAGGGGAGGAGTGGGTCTGTGCGTGAGAAGAGAATGAGAGGATAGGAGAGAGAATGTGAGGTAGTAAAGTGGGATATGTTACTTTTTGCTTTTTAGATTATATTTGTCTTTTGCAAATGAAAAGAGAATAAAGAGTGTGTGTGAGGGGGAAATAAATCGGCTGACATACACAGCCCACATGGGTTTTAAAATTCTATATACAATATTGGACACACTAGTTTGCTTTATTTACACTCTCACCCCACAACTTCTCGATTTTTACAGTTTTTACTATTTTCTCGTTTAATTGATTTTATTTGTTCTAGACCTTCATTAATGTTTATTAATGACTATTTGGTTGACCAAAATTGTTACGAGTCTATTTAACCCGCTTAAAGTCGTGTTTTCCCGGTTTCCTTGAAAAACGCGCTTTATGATTCGTTTGTGTTTTTAATCCATTTTAAGGATCCGTTTCCTTCAGGATTTGTTCCTTAATGTTATTTAGGTCTTATTAAGCCCTTAGAATCCATATAATACACTAACCGAGGTCTCATACCTCCTATGGTTATTTAACGCTTATTTAGTGTTTTTCGCTTTTTAAGCATTTCTTCATTTCTTTTGGATTTATTTTTCCTTACCAATATTACTTAGGCGTCATTAGGCCCTTAAATACGTATTAGATTAATTTTAATCCCTATATTTAAGTTCGGGGTATTTCAGGCGTTAAGAAGGCCAATGCTCCGTATATAAGTCTCGGATATAATATATATATATCTTATTATCCTAATGCTATAATGTTTTACTTACGTTCCTTATATTACACATATAAGATAACATCATTGCCGCTAGTTCGTTTTATAATATGTTCATATATACGAACTGTACTGTTATCGTTCAACAGTAATAGAAATAAAGCAGCATTAATACACAACTCAAGCCTATTAATTCACTCAAGCAGACATTCAATCTTAACACAGATTTTCACACAATGGCTGAACTGAGGAAGTCCTCAGAGACAGTCAAGCCACATAATAACATACCGTGCACCAGGAATATAGGACCATGGAGTATGAATCAAGCTAACTCCGATGCTCCTCGAGATGCCTCCAACAATCTAATAATACGTATCACACTATGTATTAGCATCTCATGTAAAACAATACTATACGGTACCCCGTACCGTCTCTAATCCCTCCCGGTTCATTCCCCGTTATTAGCTAATAACGTCTCTTGGGTTTTCGGTTTAACTCGGGATTAGTTTTACGTAAAGGTCCTCTTGCATGCATAGTAAGATTGTCGTTTATTATATAAATAAACTTATACATTCATTGTCGCATGTATATTATTATACACTTGTATATCATATAGTTTGACTCTATATTGCATGTATATTTTCAATCATATATTATACATCTCTCCTTAGTATCTTATCACTAAAAGTTTAGCCAGATAAGTTTGACCAAGTCAAGGTCGTTAATTTGACTCGTTTATATTGTCTTGGTTAATTTTATCCAAGTTTACAATATCCATATAATTCATACTTAAACACGTTGAATTATATAACTCACCCATTATTTTATGTACACATCTTTAACATTAGAATTTCCTTAACAAATGTTTGTAATTATATTTCTCCACTTTATATCATCTTACTTATGATATTATATGGTTATTGAACCATATTATATTCTCACTCCATAACATATATTTATTTATATATACAAATTATGGGACCATTTATCATATGGTATTTCCTTATAATATATATATATATTCATTCTTTCTTAATGATATTCTTATATTATAAATGTTATAATTCTTATAACATTATAACCATATTATAAATTTCCAATCCTAAATATCCCTTAATTTCGAACAACACTTATATTTTCTCATATTAAGCTTTCCTCTTAATACATCAAATCATAAACTATATTGTATAGTTAAAACATTCCATACTTTGTCCCAAAAGTTCCATTCCTTCAATTATATATAAATATGTGTTTGCACACCTATATATACATAGATATGTCTCATAAACTCCATTGTTAAGCCATTATCTACACACACCCACATAATATATATACATATATATAAGTTTTCATATGATTAACATTAAACTTAATGCCATTAATAATTAAAACAAGTTTATAGAACAATTCTAACTCATTCTAACCCATCCAATGATCCCTTAATAAAATTCATTAATCTCCTTTATAACTAGTCAATTTACTACTACTTAACCATTTAGAGTTTGCCCAATTTAACATCCAATTACATCCACTTCCAACTTGGGTTTGGCGCAACCAACGTCTAGATTCTTGCCTCCTCCTTACTTGAGGTTGGCCCAATTAAAATTCTCTTACTCTCTCATTATCTCCAAGCCCATATTATAAACAAACATTACATAATAAATAGACAATTAAATATGTAACACCCCAACTCAATCCAATTGTGGTCTCGCAACTTAACAGCATATATATATACATGTCACAGCGGAATTCTTTACAATCCAGGACCTTGCCACGGTCTGACTACAGAATATACCGAACATTAGTACAACAATCTTAACCATATACATATCCTTCTTACAACCCCCTCACATCCTATACATCTTACTAACTCAAATTGCCATACGAGTGTACATGCACAACTCGTAGGCCACACTAAACCCTTAACAACTGTATCCTCTTCTTACTCTCGCGTCGGCCGCTTCCTGATGTACCTGTGTAGTAAAAACAGCCCCCAAAGGGGGTCAGCACGAATGCTGGTACGATCCCCTCATGGCCCCCAAGCTAACGTGGCTACGACTGAAATACCCCGACCTTAAATATGGCGATTAAATTATCCTAATAGGTATTTAAGAGCCTAATAATGCTTAAGTAATATTGGTAAGGAAAAATAAATCCAAAAGAAATAAGAAACGCTAAATAAGCGTTAAATAACCATAGGAGGTATGAAACCTCGGTTAGCGTAATATAAGGATTCTAAAGGCTTAATTAAGTCTAAATAAATATTAGGGAACAAATCCCGAAGAAAACGGACCTTTAAAATGGGTTAAAAGCATAAACGAACCTTAAAGCGCGTTTTTCGAGGAAACCGGGAAAACATGACTTTAAGCGGGTCAAATAGACTCGTAACAATTTTGGTCAACTAAATAATCATTAATAAATATTAGTGAAGCTTTAGAACCAATAAAATTAATTAAACGAGAAAATTCTGGAAAACGGGTACCGGTTAGTAAAAACTGTAACGACCGGTAAGTTGTGGGGTAAGAGTACAAATAAACAAACTTAGTGTGTCCACTTTGCAAATAAAATTTAAAATCTGTGTGTGTGTGTGCATATGTGGACCGATGGCCCCCTCCCTCTCTCATTTATTTAATAGTTCCTAATACACTAGAAGACAAATAAAGTAAATAAAGACAAGAAAGAAAAGAAAGGGGAGTCTCTCTCCTACTCCCCCTTGGCTCTCTCACGTTGGCACTCCCCTCCCTCCTTCTCCTTCTCTATTTTTCTTCTTCCCTGCGACAAACATGGAGAATGGAAGAAACCCACAAAACTCCTCACTTCTCTCCTCTCTTTGAACACTCAAATCTTCTCCAAACTCAATAAAAATTACACCATTGCAACCCCCTTGCAAAGGAGAACATTTTCATCCTTTCAAAAATCCAAAAGCTCCATTTTCGATTTTATGGGTATTCACCATTTGGAGATTTGAAGCCACCATTAGAAGCACCTTCACCTCCTTATCATCTTGAGGTAAAAAGAAGTTCGAAAATCCATCGTTTCTAGCTCTCATTAGCATTCTAAGAATTTTTCAGTTTTTGAATGCTTTCTCCCTTGTTGCTTCAGCCGATTTTGGCTCTTCCTTGGGCTAGGAATATTGTTCTCTTGCTAGTCAAGAACTCCATTCATCCATTGAAAGGTAATACCCTTGTCTAAACCCAAAAACATTGAATTCTAGGGTTAGAGTAAAATGAATGCTAAATGGTGTTGTGCATGTGTTATGTGCTGTAGCACTTGTGTGTGTGTGAATCTCATTGGGACCGAGAACAAGGGAGAAGAAAGGAAGAGGAAGGAAAAGAAAGAAAGAAAAACTAACAAGTCAAGGTAATGCTCTTACCTTGGGTTAGTTGTGTATTGCCTTGTAACAGTTTTGAGTAAGTAAATGGAGTAAATGTATTTGAGTAATGAGTAGTGGTAATGTAATAATGCATTGGAGAAAAGAATGTGACAGTTTTTGAAGTTTTTAAATGAGTTTAAAAGCTTGGGAAAACCTTGGGTAGTATGCGTATACGTGCAGGATTTTATTGTTGTTGGAGTAGTATTGAAATGTGTATAATAAGTGTTGTGTAACAGGTTGTGAGAAATGGAAATGTGAGCTGGAGTAATGTGTGGTGAATGTTAGAAATATAGGGGAGACTATGTCAAAATTCATCTAGGAATTTGAGGACTCGAGATGTTAAGAGAGGAAGTACTTGGAGAGTTTTAATGGAGTGTTTTAGTAGTTTGTAACAGATTTGGAAATGAGTTTATAAATGGAATGAACTAGAGTGTATGGTAATGCATTTTGGATGCTAGGAGTAGCATTAGTTGAAGGAGTATTGGAGTGTAAGAGTTGAGATGAAAATCTGTAGCATAATGAAAGAAACCAAAATCTGTAGCATTAGTGTGAAGAAAAACAATGTAAGTGTTGAGATGAGATGTTGGAAATTTGTATAACTTGTGTAAGGATTGAGTAGCAAGTTTAGTGTATGAATTAAGGTGATTTAGAGTAATTAACTAGTGCTAAATCATGTGGGGAAATGTTGGTAAAGATTGGGGAAGCAATGGGTAAAGAATGCAATTGAAAACAGATTTTTAAACTGAAGTACTGGGGCCGACCGGACTTGCGACCGGACTTGCAAGTCCGGTCGAGCAGAAAAATTTCCCGTCAGAAAGCTACTGGAATCGACCGGACTTGCAAGTCCGGTCGGACCAAAAAAATTCCCCGACGAAACCTTCTGGAATGGACCGGACTTGCGACCGGACTTGCAAGTCCGGTCGGCCAGAAGAATTTCGGTAATCTGAGCTACTGGAATGGACCGGACTTGCAAGGTCGGTCGCAAGTCCGGTCCTGACTAAAAAAAAAAAAAGAGTATTTTTATCATATGATTATAGCAATCATATGTATAGGTATATATACATATATATGCCTATATACATATATGCATATATATGTGGTAGTACATTATAAATGAAGTAGTAAAGGTAAGGAAGCAAGAGTAAGAGGTAATGAGAAAAGAATGGGTATAATAATCAAGTATGAATGTAAAGGAGTAGTAGGTATATATTAGGGATTAATGAAGGAATAAGTTGGATCATTAATAGACCATTGATCATACAACTTCATGTATGTATAGGAATCAAATAGTTGATCCTCGAAGGAACCCGGTAGTACGTATACGACGGTGAACGGTATGATTTCTTCATGCCCTGTATCCTAATCTGGTTACCCCGATTTGTGTGCTTACTTGACCACCAATAAGATAAATGCATGAATCGGACTATATTACACTTACTTGTGTTTGTTATATTGTTCTTGGTATACTCTCTTGAACAATAGTTTGTATAATTCATGAAATGTATGGATGATGATATGGTGTAAATGAATCTTGTACTGTACTTATGTATTGTATTGCATTTCGTATGAACGTATATTGGGCATTGTATTTGTGAATGTGGCTTGAGTGTTGACTTCTACTAAATTCCTAACTACCTAACTCCTAACTTAAGTGAGTAAACCGGAATGAGTAGAAGTCCGATATAGTTTCGGCCACGCGTGAGGATGAGGATACACAAGAGGTTGGATCCGATTCCTGGTTCGTAAGCTGGTCCATGGCCCAAATCCCTTAAGGGGTAGCATCCTGGATTAGTGAACCAAGTAAATCCCGGTGGTGGGACGGAGTAGTCCCCGGGCCGGAGGTCCCGACGACTTAACTTGAGTAAGAGTAAGAAAGTAAGTATGTATGAGAATGAGTATGAGTATGTATGTGTATGTATGGAGTAAACGAGTAAAAGAGTAATCTCCACCCAATTAACCCGGGTGACCAACGAAGCTAACAAGAATTGTATACTGTGTATGTAATGAGTATGTGTATCTGGAATAAGGTAGTATGTATTTGACGGTTGTATTGTACTCCTTGTATGAATGAAGTGTATGTATGTATGTATGTCTTGCGTAAGTATTATTATTGTGTATAAGAGCATGAATGCGTATAAGTTTGTATGGTAATGAACCGCATGTATACGACCAAGTGGTCGGCGTACCCTCACTAGTACGCGGGGTATGCGGTTATCATGCTCGGCGAAAGCTGACCCTTCGGGGGACATTTTTTTTAGTGTGCAGGTACCCGAAGCGAATGTGGTCAAGGCACGAGACCGGCGACTACATGGATAGTAGTAGTAGGATGTAGAGGTGTATCAACTAGCACACCCTTGTATTTAGAAAGTAATGTAGTAGTGAGGAATGGGTAGTAAGTAGTCTTTTAGTGAGTATGTATGAACTTGGAAGAAGCATTGTAATTATATTGGGAACCTAGTAAACTCGGTTAAGTATATTGTATTGTATGGATTGAAGAGGAGTAAGTACTGAATGGAGTATTGTTGTAATTGATTGATGAATGGAGTATGTATTCTAGATGCGTAGTACTCGGGATTCCGGTCCATCAGACCGATGCTGTATGTAGAAGTAGTAGCCTAGTTAGTCACGTGGGTGACTAACGGCATTGTATCACCCATTGTATGTAAGTATATATCCGCTGCGTGTATCTGATATGTAGGGAGATTGGACGGTAAGCACTGTATTAATGGTAGGGGTGTTACAAAAGGTGGTATCAGAGCGAAGTATCGCTTTGATGACTGGAAATACCGAGTTTAGGAATACCGAGTTAGGAATTAAAAGCTTAGGGCTAAGGGCTGAGTGTTAGCATTAGAGATATGCTAGTTAGGAACTACCGGTGAGTACCGGATACCTACAATACCAGACCCGCCCTCCACAAACCCATTGCATAACTTGGGAAAGAACGCCAGAGAGAAGGAAAGTCCTCTCATACTCGGGGAAACCCGATCTGGCAGTTGTGAAGCCATCACACAGTAAACAAGAACCGGCACATGGTAGATTCCAAGGATTGGAAGACCCGGAGATGGATCCGGTTGAACAACAATACCCGCACTTAATGGCGGTAGATAGAATGAGAACTCCAACCATAAGGAGACTACAACATAAACAGCATGGGGCGACGTGCTTAGCAGTCGCGAAACCTAGTTAACCAACCAGCAGCAGGAAAGGGGCACTGACCGTGCACGAAATGGAAAAGGAAGGTAATGGAACCCGAGACACAAGCAGAGTAAATGGAACCCGAGACACAAGTCTGGCGGGACAACAGTAATAGCTAGCTGGCTAAGGACATAGTCGGGAGTGATTGACTCCAAAACTACAACGCCAAATAGGTTACAAACCTGGCCAACATAGCTCAGACAGCTACAAGAACATTCAAAGCTATAAGCTGATGCAACTACAACCGTAGTGCCTAAAACAACTCAGGCTCAGGAACCAAACAAACGTGTGGGAACGGGCAACAAGGAAGAACACAACCGAATCAAAGGGGAATCTCCAAAGATTGGAGAATTACCCTGATCAATGACAGCCATGTCAAACTTACTAAGAAGTTACTCAGAAGAGTAATTAACCCAAGTAAATGGTCAACAAGATCAAAGGAAGAGTCAACAAGACTATCGAGAACCAGTGAAAACCATACCGTGACCGGTATCGGCTTACCCAAAAACCCCCAGTACCACGCACTTGCCACGGCAAGTGCAGTAATAACGGGAGCATTCAGGAGGACTTTTAACAGACCACAGGTACATAGTGATGTACCGTGACAGCAGCGAAACAACTATAGGATCACAAATCCTGGAAGCTAGAGGAATCAAACCTTGGAAAGGCCTGACGGCCTGACCATTGTATTAAGAACATGCCAGACAGCGGGAAGCTAGACTTGGTCAAGACCACAAACATGGCTATGCCATGTAGAACTCCTTTTAACACCAAACCATTGTTTCAAAACCCAAATTCTTCTTTCAAAACCACAACTTTTCTTCTAAACCTTGGATTTTTAAACAAAACATCAGAATTACGGTGAGTATCATAGATTGATACAAGAGGAGTTGACAATAGAATACTTCACCTAGGCGTGTGACGAACATTACGGGTGTACCCAATTACGGGATGTGGGACAACCGCACTCCGAAGGAACTTGCGGGCCTGACACATAGTTAGGAAGGTGGTAACGTATCAACATGATACCCCACGTATGTATACATGTAGTGTACGACGCACGGGAAGTAGTCAACTCCGTTCTACGGACCATGAGTGAGTTCAAATCAGAACAGCTGGACGCCTCAGACGATCAAGTATAAAGGAACTCAGAGAATCCATCTGAAGATGAGGAATAAGAACTGGAAAGTGCAAGGAGCACAGACTAGCAAGTATAGATATTGGATATGTCCCAGAGACATCAAGCAAATATATGACGGCTGGAAAGTATACCCAGCCTGACACAGTAAGGCAACTACCTAAACGTGAACACCACAATGCTCGACAAATGGGACAGGACTCCTGAGAGCAATCACCAGATTACCATAAAGTAAAACCCATCATTGAAGGGAATATTAAACCTAGTCGCAAGCGCTAGGAGCAAGAATAAACGGTCTACCCAACGACGGGAGACGTTATAAACCTAAAGGGAATTGCTTAATACAATACCATAAGACGGTATAGAGGACAACACATGTTATAAACATTAGCCGGATGTAACGGCATAACTACCAACACCCAAGAGCGATCCTTGAAGGGTATCTGCGTTAACAACAGTCGAACGAAGCGTCATGATAAGGGCACGACAACTAGAACAAATACTCGGTTAAGATACCGAAGGGATTTCACATAACAGGAAATACCCTAGAATACAAAAGGCACTGATTAGCACCAGAATGCCTAAAGGACCTCCTATGAACGGAAGCGTAATGTCACGACTTGCCATGGAGCCCAGTAATACCCCCAACCTATGGGGTACACAAGGAGTGGAAACAGATATAAGCAGCTGGCAAAGAGCATAGCTCGCAGCAATACGGCTTAAAAGCCATCAACCAACTATGTTACGTAAACCTTAAAGGTTGCATAAACCACACCATTCGATAACAAGACTTGCAAGAGATATTGTCTCATACGACAAGAAATCAACAACTGGACCATCAGTTCAAACCCAACATCCTGAGTGGCTTGGAGTAATGGCCATCTCAGTGTCACTGTCACTAGAACACCAGTCTGCTATACAGTTGACGAGCTCTAATTACCTTTCATGCCTACTGTAGCTAATAACACAGAGGCATAAGAATCAGGATAATGCCAACATTGGCCTAGTCCACATTTGGACACTACGAGAAACCCAAGGGAAGGTACTCCCCGTTAGCCAAAGACCACCGATGTGGTGAAGATGGGAACCCTTAGAAAGGCTTCCATCTATTATAACAGTAAAGCCTACACATATAGATATTGCCAAGAGGCGATGGAATCAGGAAATGAGATTTCCAAACCATTACGACTTAAGGGAGTAAGTATACTCCACATGCACCCAAGCATATGGTGAACCATTACATAAATACTAACATGGTAAACCTTGTCATGAGACCTATGAGTGGCAACAACCTCTCAACCAGAACTTCATTTACCAATGATAGAACGGGACAGAAAACCCTTGAAGTTTCATGGGATGTCCCGGCAATGTACCTACAAGTAGAACTACAGCTAGAGCCTATAAACCAATGCTCAGCACTGGAAGACAATAATTGTCAAACAACAATCTAACGGGAATGCACATTGCACACCATGAATGACCAGCGAAAGAGAGCTTGTAACCCGATAAATTATTCATCCGTTATCAACCAAGATAATGGTAATTATAAAAATGATGATATTAAATGTGAGGTAAGCTAACCTACACATAAAACGTAAGTTGAAAAACATCTCCACATTGGGGAATAATCACATTGCGGTATGCTACGACAACCGTCATACGAAACAGGGGAAGGAAACCCTCAGTGACTACAACAACATAAGATAATGGTGCAATCGAAATGACAAACAGGAGTGAAAAGGAACTATCACAGTAATAAAACAGTAAAACAATGTTGTACCATGAGTAAGAATACGTGCGCAACAAGCGACCGCTATGAGGAAGTAAGCCAAATAATAACACGAGTATAAGTATGAAAGACAAGAAATATTCTTTCCTATCACATAATGACTTACTGTCAAGCGTTTACGCCTCTGCACTCTGTATGACTGAGTGTTTTGGTATTGCACTTGTTCACTATGATCTAATGGGATGGCTAGGGATATGGAGAATGTAAAACCATAGTAACCTTTCTTCACCAACAACGTGGCATAAGCCAGTTAAGCAAGTTAGCAACAAACCGTGCGGCCTAAGGCCAAAGAAGCACGAAGAGTGTAACACACACTAACAATCACAAGATGTGAATTCCATCGGAATAAAAGGTGAAAAGAAATGTATGAAAGTCACTAGAACCGACGCAAGATCAAGGTCATACAAGTAAAGAACACTTACTGAACCAGAAGAACTGGTATGTTTCAAAACTATTGACACCAGAGGAAGCACACAACTAAGTATGACTTAACCTCGCCCGACAATAAGTCGGAGGAACTTAGTGAATAATGTGGAAGCACGAATAGTATGTATAATAGATTACCAGGAAGCTGGTTATAATCTAAACTCGTTGAATTAAAAAAGCGGTAAAAGACACCACACTTGTTTGTAAACCTTATTCCCCCAAAAAGGGATAAAAGGCGATGAGTAACACATCTATAATACCAAAGAGTGCATTAAAACACTAGGCTATCAGGGTCGCGCAGCAGAAGCTAGTGGGCCCTAGCTAAGGATGTAATACCCAGTAGTAGCGAGATTGGCTATTAATGCTTTCAAGCCTATAGGCTAAACCAAATTGATTGTGAGTTAAATAAACTCATATCGAATTCTTGTACAAAGACTAAACCATTGGTATGGTTGAGAACCCTTTGACCAGAACCTATTGTCGTATACCGTAGTGAAGCTAACCCCCTCAGATTGCCCAAATTGATTAAACCAATGTTTTAAGATAATAACACATGGTAGATTACGTGGGCGTAATCCCTTTTAAGGGGGTAGAGCGGAAACCGCATAATGTGAATTTTATAAATAAAACTCATAACCATAATGTGCATAGCACAACGAAATCAAATTGATGATTGGTACTGTGTTAAATAAACATATGTATTCAATTATATTGAAATTCTGGTAATTAGGCATGAGAGATGCAAATACCATAGGAGGATTACCTACTTTGTACACCATGTAAGAGTATTAGTAAAAGAAAAGTAATGAGTAGTGACGGAGCTCCACAGTATTGTAACCCTTAAGAAGTAGTAAAAATGGATTAAGAGTAGTAGAGGAATGTAGCCATAAGTTAGTTATTCGTAAGTACGTCATTCGATAGTGAATCGAGAACAACTGAAATTCATAAATACGGTATTTCTTAGTTAGAATAGTTGAGATGAAGAAGAGTAGTGAATGGAAGTAATGAGTCGATGAAATGAGCACTTAGGTACTGAACCCGGAGTAAAACATTTGGGAAGTAGAGTGAGGATGAGTGATGGACTATTCCATCCTTTTAGATGTATGAATTCAAATCATGACAGGAAGTAAAAGATAGGAAATGAAAACAACTAAATTCTGTTTGTTTGAAACTGACGTGGGAAGTCCGAACTCATCCTGATCAGATCGAGGGAAACCGAACACAAATTGGGGTGGAAAGATAGCTCAACACTGATGCTGATCACATCAGGGTCGAACGATTCTTGAAGCTCCCCTTAAGTGGTCACTAGAATCACACTTAGGATAGAAGTAATGAATATAAATTGGAACTTGGAGTTGTATGCTTTAGAAAGATTCCTAATTAGTAGTTGTAAAAGAATTTTCTTAGCCTTGAGAGTAAGTAATTGTTGGAAGTTATACAGGAGAGGATAGTAGTGTAGCCTATTATATTATTCCAAGGGCAACAGGGCATAGAGGAGTCCTGTGTCGAAATGATCTGAGTGCCTACGGGATTGTAATGTGTATTGCATTGCTTTGGGGATAGCTTTGCACTGTATGTATGTATGAATTTTGTACAAGAGGAACCGGATGGTTGATAGTAATATGGATTAGAGTAAGTATTGTACATTGGAATGATAGGGAAAGGAGAAACCTTGAGTAACGAATTTGGGAATTGAAAGGAGGAAGAATGTGTACGACGGTATTAGACATGTAAGAACGAGTAAGCATTGTAAACTTATAACCTCGAGCAACTTTGAGGACAAAGTTCTTAAGGGGGGTAGATTGAAATACCCCGACCTTAAATATGGCGATTAAATTATCCTAATAGGTATTTAAGAGCCTAATAATGCTTAAGTAATATTGGTAAGGAAAAATAATCCAAAAGAAATAAGAAACGCTAAATAAGCGTTAAATAACCATAGGAGGTATGAAACCTCGGTTAGCGTAATATAAGGATTCTAAAGGCTTAATTAAGTCTAAATAAATATTAGGGAACAAATCCCGAAGAAAACGGACCTTTAAAATGGGTTAAAAGCATAAACGAACCTTAAAGCGCGTTTTTCGAAGAAACCGGGAAAACGTGACTTTAAGCGGGTCAAATAGACTCGTAACAATTTTGGTCACTAAATAATCATTAATAATATTAGTGAAGCTTTAGAACCAATAAAATTAATTAAACGAGAAAATTCCGGAAAACGGGTACCGGTTAGTAAAAACTGTAACGACCGGTAAGTTGTGGGGTAAGAGTACAAATAAACAAACTTAGTGTGTCCACTTTGCAAATAAAAATTTAAAATCTGTGTGTGTGTGCATATGTGGACCGATGGCCCCCTCCCTCTCTCATTTATTTAATATCTCCTAATACACTAGAAGACAAATAAAGTAAATAAAGACAAGAAAGAAAAGAAAGGGGAGTCTCTCTCCTACTCCCCCTTGGCTCTCTCACGTTGGCACTCCCCTCCCTCCTTCTCCTTCTCTATTTTTCTTCTTCCCTGCGACAAACATGGAGAATGGAAGAAACCCACAAAACTCCTCACTTCTCTCCTCTCTTTGAACACTCAAATCTTCTCCAAACTCAATAAAAATTACACCATTGCAACCCCCTTGCAAAGGAGAACATTTTCATCCTTTCAAAAATCCAAAAGCTCCATTTTCGATTTTATGGGTATTCACCATTTGGAGATTTGAAGCCACCATTAGAAGCACCTTCACCTCCTTATCATCTTGAGGTAAAAAGAAGTTTGAAAATCCATCGTTTCTAGCTCTCATTAGCATTCTAAGAATTTTCAGTTTTTGAATGCTTTCTCCCTTGTTGCTTCAGCCGATTTTGGCTCTTCCTTGGGCTAGGAATATTGTTCTCTTGCTAGTCAAGAACTCCATTCATCCATTGAAAGGTAATACCCTTGTCTAAACCCAAAAACATTGAATTCTAGGGTTAGAGTAAAATGAATGCTAAATGGTGTTGTGCATGTGTTATGTGCTGTAGCACTTGTGTGTGTGAATCTCATTGGGACCGAGAACAAAGGAGAAGAAAGGAAGAGGAAGGAAAAGAAAGAAAGAAAAACTAACAAGTCAAGGTAATGCTCTTACCTTGGGTTAGTTGTGTATTGCCTTGTAACAGTTTTGAGTAAGTAAATGGAGTAAATGTATTTGAGTAATGAGTAGTGGTAATGTAATAATGCATTGGAGAAAAGAATGTGACAGTTTTTGAAGTTTTTAAATGAGTTTAAAAGCTTGGGAAAACCTTGGGTAGTATGCGTATACGTGCAGGATTTTATTGTTGTTGGAGTAGTATTGAAATGTGTATAATAAGTGTTGTGTAACAGGTTGTGAGAAATGGAAATGTGAGCTGGAGTAATGTGTGGTGAATGTTAGAAATATAGGGGAGACTATGTCAAAATTCATCTAGGAATTTGAGGACTCGAGATGTTAAGAGAGGAAGTACTTGGAGAGTTTTAATGGAGTGTTTTAGTAGTTTGTAACAGATTTGGAAATGAGTTTATAAATGGAATGAAACTAGAGTGTATGGTAATGCATTTTGGATGCTAGGAGTAGCATTAGTTGAAGGAGTATTGGAGTGTAAGAGTTGAGATGAAAATCTGTAGCATAATGAAAGAAACCAAAATCTGTAGCATTAGTGTGAAGAAAAACAATGTAAGTGTTGAGATGAGATGTTAGAAAGCTACTGGAATCGACCGGACTTGCGACCGGACTTGCAAGTCCGGTCGGACCAAAAAAATTCCCCGACGAAACCCTCTGGAATGGACCGGACTTGCGACCGGACTTGCAAGTCCGGTCGGCCAGAAGAATTTCGGTAATCTGAGCTACTAGAATGGACCGGACTTGCAAGGTCAGTCGCAAGTCCGGTCCTGACAAAAAAAAAAAAAAGAGTATTTTTATCATATGATTATAGCAATCATATGTATAGGTATATATACATATATATGCCTATATACATATATGCATATATATGTGGTAGTACATTATAAATGAAGTAGTAAAGGTAAGGAAGCAAGAGTAAGAGGTAATGAGAAAAGAATGGGTATAATAATCAAGTATGAATGTAAAGGTAGTAGGTATATATTAGGAGTATTAATGAAGGAATAAGTTGGATCATTAATAGACCATTGATCATACAACTTCATGTATGTATAGGAATCAAATAGTTGATCCTCGAAGGAACCCGGTAGTACGTATACGACGGTGAACGGTATGATTTCTTCATGCCCTGTATCCTAATCTGGTTACCCCGATTTGTGTGCTTACTTGACCACCAATAAGATAAATGCATGAATCGCTATATTACACTTACTTGTGTTTGTTTATATTGTTCTTGGTATATCTCTCTTGAACAATAGTTTGTATAATTCATGAAATGTATGGATGATGATATGGTGTAAATGAATCTTGTACTGTACTTATGTATTGTATTGCATTTCGTATGAACGTATATTGGGCATTGTATTTGTGAATGTGGCTTGAGTGTTGACTTCTACTAAATTCCTAACTACCTAACTCCTAACTTAAGTGAGTAAACCGGAATGAGTAGAAGTCCGATATAGTTTCGGCCACGCGTGAGGATGAGGAGACACAAGAGGTTGGATCCGATTCCTGGTTCGTAAGCTGGTCCATGGCCCAAATCCCTTAAGTGGGTAGCATCCTGGATTAGTGAACCAAGTAAATCCCGGTGGTGGGACGGAGTAGTCCCCGGGCCGGAGGTCCCGACAACTTAACTTGAGTAAGAGTAAGAAAGTAAGTATGTATGAGAATGAGTATGAGTATGTATGTGTATGTATGGAGTAAACGAGTAAAAAGTAATCTCCACCCGATTAACCCGGGGACCAACGAAGCTAACAAGAATTGTATACTGTGTATGTAATGAGTATGTGTATCTGGAATAAGGTAAGTATGTATTTGACGGTTGTATTGTACTCCTTGTATGAATGAAGTGTATGTATGTATGTCTTGCGTAAGTATTATTGTATTGTGTATAAGAGCATGAATGCGTATAAGTTTGTATGGTAATGAACCGCATGTATACGACCAAGTGGTCGGCGTACCCTCACTAGTACGCGGGGTATGCGGTTATCATGCTCGGCGAAAGCTGACCCCTTCGGGGGACATTTTTTTTAGTGTGCAGGTACCCGAAGCGAATGCGGTCAAGGCACGAGACCGGCGACTACATTGGATAGTAGTAGTAGGATGTAGAGGTGTATCAACTAGCACACCCCTTGTATTTAGAAAGTAATGTAGTAGTGAGGAATGGGTAGTAAGTAGTCTTTTAGTGAGTATGTATGAACTTGGAAGAAGCATTGTAATTATATTGGGAACCTAGTAAACTCGGTTAAGTATATTGTATTGTATGGATTGAAGAGGAGTAAGTACTGAATGAAGTATTGTTGTAATTGATTGATGAATGGAGTATGTATTCTAGATGTGTAGTACTCGGGATTCCGGTCCATCAGACCGATGCTGTATGTAGAAGTAGTAGCCTTGTTAGTCACGTGGGTGACTAACGGCATTGTATCACCCATTGTATGTAAGTATATATCCGCTGCGTGTATCTGATATGTAGGGAGATTGGACGGTAAGCACTGTATTAATGGTAGGGGTGTTACAACGACGACTAATTGTCGATAGCATGGAGGTTGATTAAATGCACAACATAATAGTAAATGCTGTAAACAACAATCCATATATGAACAATCAAAGTTCACACACAATGAACGACTTAAATGCGTTCCCTTAATTGGAGAGTTAGTTATTTAACTCCTTAAGTAATGTTCCCTCTTAACCTTAGTCCATCCTTATCTCACCTTAATCTTAGTCTTATCTTAACCTTAGAAACAACCATCCTTTAATAAGGAGTGGATGTTGCTTATCCTAATCTTAATTATACAAATCATCCTTTAAAAGGAATGATTGTAACTTATCTTAATCTTAACTTAATCTTAATCTTAACTTAATCTTAATCTTAACAATACAATCATCCTTTAAAAAGGAATGATTGTAACTTATCTTAATCTTAACAATACAAATCATCCTTTAAAAAGGAATGATTGTAACTTATCTTAACCTTAACTTATTCTCAGAATACAAACCGTTCCTGGAGGGGAATGGTTGTAGCCTAAGTCCAAACCTGGGATTTAGGTGATCCCACCGCACCATCTTAATGCCACCTACCCTGGACGGGAATCCAGCGTAGCTGAGCCGGCAACCGGCCCTAGGCTACAAGTCCGAAGACAAGTCCTTAAGCGGAGGGCGGATCTGATTCAGATACCGTCCCCCTTTTTCCTTAGCATGCATGACCGGAGATCGGTCCCAGGTTTCCTCACTCAAGTTCCAGTTAGTAATAGTCTCAAGACCATGTTTGTTGGTTAACCTCTTTCGGTTCATATCGTCCCTTATTAGGGGCGTTCCTTAGTCTCACTCAATTCCTTACTAAACATTGGTTAGTAAGTTCTCACGGTATGTTGTGTTAGTTTTCAAACATCACACAACAATACAAGAAATATAATATATTCCGATTGCATGCTTTATCTTGTTTAGTGAGCACACAAAAACAAATAGCACACAAGCCGAGGGACACCTCGTTAGCAAGCAGGTCACAAGAGAACTGTACCGTTCACCGTTGGTCGTTCGGCTGCTTACTCTCTTCTGGAGTCCAAACTCCCAAGTCCTAAAACATTCATTCAGTTTTAGGTTGTTAATCACTTAACTTAATTCAACTTACTTAACCCTTAATGATCCCCACCTAACACCTCTTAAGTCTTACAACTTAATCTTACAAACTTAATCTTAAACTTTTAAGTTTATTCTTAACTTAATCCCTTAGGTCTTTATACCTCTAATCATCATTGCCCCCTTAATGGGGTACCATTAATACCACTAAACTCTCTTAGGGTTTCTTTCTTTTTTTTTTTTTTTTTATGGTCCGACCGACCGACCCACCGACCGACCCACCCCCTGGGTAGGTCGGCTGCAGAGAACATCCAACTTCACAGTTTCAGCCCGACCGACCCAGACTGGGGTCGGTCCCCTGGGTAGGTCGGCTGCAGAAACTTCCCATACATTGTCAAACTTTCTCCAAATTTTTCCTCAAGCCTCCTAATGTGTTCTAACATCATTTGGCACATCAAACACACCTTATAACCTCCACCAAACTCATTAAAACAACTTCCAAAGATCTTCTCAAACATTTGCTCAATTCTTACAAACACTCCTAACACTTATCATATAATTCCTTACATTACCAACTTGTATCTTTACCAAAACTTCAACCAACCCAAGTGTTCCCTCCTTAACAGTTTGGGCACTTCATAAACATTATTTTCCATCTTCAGTTCATTTACCAAAACTTCCTCAAGTCATCTTACATAACCATGCACAAATTCCTCTCTTTTCCATTTATTACTCATCATTCCTAAACTCTTGGGCATACCTAAACATTTCTTGTCATCCTCTTAGCACCTCAACCTTGTTCTTCTTTACCTTAACTATACTACACCCTCCTTGGACATTTGTACCTCCTTTTACTTACTTACTCACCATTATCACGATCATACGCTCTTTTACATTCCTAGTCATTTTCCTTGATGACTTACAACATCCTCCTACCTTTTTCACTTCCATCACCCAAGTCCACACATTACCATTCAACTAAACCTTACTAGTCCACCACTAACATCATCACACTTACACAAGTTCTCAAAACTCTCATTGTCTTACTCTCTAGTTCATACCTAAATCTCCTTAAGGCATTATACACCTTTCCTTAAAACTTATGCACAAGTCCTACATTCCTCATATCATGATTTTGGTGTGTTTAATAAACCCATCTAAACTCTAATTGCTCATAAACCATCCTAGGTCATTCTAATCCTCAAGAACTCCTTAGTTAACTCATTTCCACCCAATTTTTCTTTTCATGCTCCCTAGTAAACCCTAGGGCATATTAACTCACCACCATCACCTAAACACTTATTTTCTACTCAAATTTCGCCATAGCTCCTCTAGTATCTTATCATGCCCAAACACATTATTTTCCTCATCACATCTCATCACCAAACCAACTCATTCACAACAACTCATTATATTGCAATAATCTTAAATTGCATAGCACCAAGGCTCTTAAATAACATGGCTCTTAGGCCCTTAAATGACTTAAACTTAAACACTGAATTTCCCACATATAAAAGCTTTCAACCTGCAAATACACCCATCAATCTCATAGTAATTATAATGTTCTTAAAACTCATCTTAAACTTACATTACTAACTCATTTCCTTTGGCTCCTTAGTCACAAGTTCTCAAGCTTATTTAAGTTCTTTTTCTTAGGTTATACAACCCAATACACAATGTAAGCTCTAAGCCACATTGGTATCCACTTAAACTCATCCCTTAAAACTTAAACCACCATTAGGTAAGCATTTTACCTTGTTTCTCAAGCTTATCTTAATCTCCTCCTTAGACCTTCTTCTTGCATAGATCTCGGCCACCACTTAAATTCCCCTTGCCAATGTTCTAATCAATATTCAAGGACTCATATGAGTACTAAACAATGCACTAACCTCAAGGAATAAAAACCTAGGTTAGAAATGTGTTCTAAGGCATAAAAGTGGATGATTACCTTTGAAGTCTCAAGGTAGACTTTGGCATTGAATGAAATAGGACCTCCACTAGTCCTTGGTGAATAAATCAAGCTAGAACAAGGCATAAAAACAAGGCCCCATGAGTAGAAATTTTCGGCCATGTACAAGAGATGATGGAAACATGGTTTTTCTTACATTTTCTTTACCTTAAGAGAATGGAGAAGCTAATGAGCTCTTCAAACTTGATTTTCCTCCATCAATGGAGTTTTCTCATGGCACCAAACTTGAGCTTTGCAAGATTTGAAAAGATAGAAAGCTAGAGCTTGAGCTAACTAAGAATAATATGTGTTTAGTTTTTGATTTGGCGCTAAAATGAGTAAGTTGTTGCCAAAGCAAGGTGAAGCAACAATGGAGGCTGCTTGGGACGGTTTGGAACAGAGGAAAAGAAGAAAGAACCGTGGAAGAAGAAGAGAAATGAAGAAGAGAGGAGAGAGGTAGGCTAATATAAGGTATTTGCTTTTATAAAGCAAATAGTACTATTCTCTCTTTTACTCTTCTTTTCCTTTATTTGCTTAGTCATGTGGTGACTCCTCACATCAAAAACCGGCCCCCCTCTTGTAGTTGGAGATATTTATGGTCTTAGTTGACCATCTCATTGACTTATGTTGACTTAAGCATAATTTGGGCACTATTTGGCACTATTCACTAATTAGTGCACATATTCGTGAAATTTTTGGTTTCCCATTGATTTAGGCTTCCTAATGTGATACTAATTAGTACACATGTTGATTAAAGAGTAATGATGGACATTTAGCCACTCAAAACTCAATTCTAAGACAATTTCTCAAAAATGTGCTTTAAGACCTCTAAAGCACATTTTGTGTTTTAACTTGTTTTCAAGCTTGGTTTTCTTTGCTAATTGATTTAAAATGACCATTAGAAATTACTAAGGTCTTATCATGATATTTGGGTACTCACCCAAGTCTCTCCAAGCTTAGAGCACGTTTTTGCCCTGATTGCCCTTAAGGCACTTTCTTGTGTTTTCCTTGGTTTAAATTGTCTACCAATCTTTCTAAGGCATATTTAGCCTTACTACATCATGATTTGATGTTTACTTAGCATACTTAGGTTTGGGGTATTTCAAAATATCTTAAAGGTTAATAACCCTAGCTGATCCCAATTAAGTTGATTTCCAATTTGTCTTAAACTTCCTCAACATACAACAGAAATCCCCAAATCGATTTCAATTTAAAAGGCTAAATTTGAGTCGTCACAATTTCCACAATAACTTTAATCCCTAACTTGACCGCACCTCAGTTTGACCAATTTTCAAATCTCAATTTAATCTCGACCATCTTGAGCCACAATTCAAATTTTACTAACCTTAATCCAATTCTTGACTTGTTGACCATTCCAGAATACCCAAATTAATTTTTTTTTTGTACCTAACCTAATTACACTTAGGTCCTTGAATTTCCAGAAATTGCCAAATCTCCTAGAATTTTCTCCAAATTACCAATTCAACCCAACATTTCCAGATTCACGTTTTTGCCCTAAAGATATTATAATTACAATTCCATCCACAATTTTCTCATAGTTTCGATTTCACCCCCAAATTACTTCTTCGATTCCAATTTCCTATATTTCAATCTGTCACATAAAATTTCTCCTTGCTCTTTCTAAACCTTACATCATTTTTTTTTGTTCACCAGAAACTAGAAATTGGATTTGGATGTCCAAATACAAAAATCTGTTCACGGTTCTTACAAAATTTCGCAAGCAATCGGCTACCACCACTACACAAGTTTTTGCAAGAAGGTATACAATACTTCATGAGAGAAGTCAGGCTTCAAGCGCCGACAATCAGAGAAGAAAAAGGATGACAGTTTCAGTTTCTTGTTTTCAGTTTGAACATAGCTAAAATCGTACAAAACACAAAAATAATATGTAAATTTGACTCATCTACACCTTTGAAGATTTTCCAGAAGCAGTACGTTGCCTCCATTGTTGGTTACTTGCGAATTTCTTCAGATATAGCCACATGAATAGGCTTCTGTTGGTTTCTTGTTTGGACTCGAACTGGCGAACACAAGAAGGGAACGAAGGGAGTCAGGGCTCCATGTTCGGTGGCATCGAACAGAAAGAGGAGGAGAAGAATGGCAAATTTCGGTTTCCAGAAGTTGAATTCGAAAATAATAGAGTGGTAGTATTTACCTCAAATCTGTTGTGGAATAGAAGAGGGTGTATGCTCCTTGTTCGTTCGCGGTAGAACCCGAAAGAAGAAGAAAGGCGCAGAGATTCGCCAGATTTAGGGTTCGAATTTTTGAGAGAAGAAGAGAGGAAGAGCAGCGTGGAGGAAGGGAAGTAAGAAGATCGCCAGTTAGGGTTTGTGATATTACCGTGAATAAAGAGCAAGAAGAGGGAGGCGCAAGCTTGTTCCAATTAGGTTAGGGTTGCATTGCAAATTACCGCAAGGGAAAAGAATAAAGACTGGACTGCATATTTTTTGTTTGGGTCTGGGCTGGACGGAAGTGAAGGGGCGACTGGAGACTGGGCCGGCCCAGTCTTTTGACTGGTCAACCCATTTTTTTTTATTTTTAAAACGTTTCACATATAACGTTGTTTTTAGCTCGTTTCTAGCCTGTTTTTAGTGCCATTCACGACACGATGTCCCTTTTGAGGAGATGAACATTTTCACATCTCCAAATTTATACTTTCAAACAATAATTTTGATTGTTATTTATAAATTTGACTGGTATTTAATTCCTAATCGGTTTGTGTTTCGCCATTTTAGGCGAAAATGCCACGTCTTTTATTCCGATTTGTTTAACCAATTTTCCAATTCCTCTAAAATTACCCAAATAACCTCGTAAGGTATCTAGGACCTTGTTTTCACTCCTAAAATATTTTGGGCACGTTTTTCAATGTAAAAACGATTAATTATATTTTCATTTACATTTCGTTTCCTAAACCCGCCCGACATCGTTTTAGGTTTCGTTAACGTTTCCTAAAGACTTCTTAGGGTTTATTCCAATATTATATTATTCCCTTTTAATTTTTTAAGGGTATTTAATTCATCAACCTCTCATTAATTACTTTCATTTAATTAATTCAGTATAAATTAAAGTAATTAATATTTGGGGTATTTCACATAGTGACTCACTTTTCACTTATTAATTAAAAGTAACATTATTAGTCCATTTTTGAATCAAATTGGAATCAATCACCACCACCTTTCTTCAATCAAGGACGGCTGCGCCTTGCTCTTGTCTCCACCGAATTAGCTTTCAATAATCAACACCAATAAGTCATTGGTGAGTCATCAAAACAATAAGACATAAAATAAGTGAAAAATGTGTTTTAAGGCAAATTAGGTCATTTTCCTCATTAGTCCCATTCCAACCGTGGGACTCATTGCCAAACTCTCCCTTTGGCTCCTCTTGACAGAAGGTAAGTATCCCAAGCTCCATTGATGAGAGCTCAAGCTCTAGGTAAGCTTCTAAGGCATAAAAATGCCCATTTTCTCCATCTTTCTTTCCTTTTTCCATTGATCTAGACTCCAACCTTTTCTATACATCTATGTAGAGTATTTTGGAGGTTAAAGGAAGGATAAATTTCGGCCATAACAAGATCTAAGGAGAAGAGTTCAAGTTTTGACCATTTAAGGTAAAAATGTGCTCTAAGCACATATCTCTTCTTCCTTGTGGATTTCGGTTGTAAACCTTGGTTCCCTAGCCTTATTTTCTTCTCCTTTTCATGTAGATTCAGTTGGTATACCAAGATATACAAGGAGTAGCTAGATCCAAGCCAAAAACACCATTTTTGGCATCTTAAACAAGGTAGATCGTAGCCATCTTCCAAGCTAGCTACCCATGGTTTTATATCTTGTTCTTAAGAGTGTTTTGATACTCTTTCTTTACTGGAAAAATAGGGCCAAGACAGATCTATAACAAGCTTGAAGATCTAAGGTAAAAATCAATGATTTTCATGACTTAAATTACTTCTCATGGTTAGCTCATGTTTGGAGTTTAATCATGTCTTGTTTTCTACATGAAGACAAGTAAATCAAGCTTTGGAGAAACTCTCCTTAAGGTGGCCGAATCCAAACAAGGCTTTACCTAAGCTAAATCAAGGTATAAATCACTTAAACATTAACCTTGTTAAGTTAATATGTTCTAAAGCTATTTCTAATTAATTGCCGTGAGTGAAGAAGTATAATAAGGTCATGTTTGACCTTAAAATGATTAAGGAATGGTTTAATAAATTTTATGACTAATTAAACAAGCATAAATGTCAAATTTAAGACATTATGTGGAAGTTTGGTAATTAAATGAAAAATCTATGGTGAGGCCGAGATTTATAAGTATTTTTGGGACATTTATGTGTAATTTATTTTGTGAGCAAATGTTTGTAATAAGGCCATGTACTTTAGGCCATTTTATTTATGTATTTACAAGCTTTTAATTAAGTTTAAGTGATATAAATGCACTACCGAAAGTAAATGGGGTATTAGGTGTAATTAAGTTAAATTTAGGGGCTTTAAAATAATAAGGCCAAAAATTAGAGTTAAAAAGGATTTAAAATAAAGTTTATAAGATTTTATAAAGTTTTGGGGTTAAATGGTGATTTCTAGAAAATATGGGTGCAAACCGTATCATTAGAAATTAATGGTCAAGGAAATATTAAGGAGGTCAACCTTGACCATATGGTAGGTTTTGACCAAATTAGATAAGTTAAATAACTTATTTAAGGTTTCATAATAAAGATAAGTATCTTATGGTAATATTTTTATAACATATATGGTAAATATGTTATTACCGAAAATAAAGGGTGTACAATGGTATTTTAAACACCCATGGGCTATTAGGAATTTTTAGGAATTTATTGGATTGATTTTGGAATTAAAATAAACTATATATGTATAATATATAGTTATTATGACACTTTGGAGAAATATAGGTGGTGGAAAGGTGAATACCGAAAATATATGGGTTAATAAGGATATTTATAACCCTTTGGAGAAATTTGGTGTTTTTTAGAAATTATATAAGTGTATTTATTAAGATATATGTATAATATATGGTTTTAAGGAATTATAAAACTATATGTTATAAAATGGGCCAAATGGCAATATAAAATATATATTGAGGTCTGTTCGGTTATTAAATAAAATAACCATAGGTTATACATTTTTTATAAGTTAGAATGTTATATTAAATGGGATATATAACATGGTATAAGTTATGGGATGATTTTGTAAATAAAGGAAACTATGGTTTATGGAAAAGTATAAGGTTTAATATATATGCCTATGAGGCAATATATAATAGTTTTGTATAAAAACTATAGGTTATAAGTTAAGGAAATAAAAAAATATCATATCAAATGATATTATCATATGGTATAACATTACATAATGTTATGTGGTCAAAATAGAATTTAAATAAATTCAAGGGCTATACCGAATTAACAAGAGTTGGAAAATGAATTCTAGACTAAGGTCTATAATGTTATAAATGTTATAACAATTATTTGGTATTAAGGTGGTTTAATGGAATTAATACAAATAAGGTATTCACATTAAATGATGTGACAAACAATAAGTAAATGAGATTTATAAACTAAGGTGTTTATGGAATAAACCTTAGGAGTTGTGAATATACAACATAAAATGTTACATAATATTAGGATAATAATCTTAATATAGTTGTATAACATAATACAACTAATGGGAACAATCATCTAATAAAAGATGATAGAATGTAACATAAAATATAAGGGTTTATTAAACTCATGGGAATTACCTACGTGGTAAATATACATACACAAGAATAATGTATATAAGGTGGATAGATATTTTGGTTGGAAACCAAATGATTTAATGGTGGTGGTAATTTTAAAAAAATATAGTTACGAACTATATGTTATGAGTTTTTGAATGCAAATATGATTTGCTAAGATAATAGATAATATAATACAATGTATTATAATGGAAGGTGGGATGATACAATATAATTAATGATACGATACAAAAGAATATAATATAAATGTAACCATGCATGCATACATGCAACTATGGGTTATGTACCTATATTTATTGGTGGATAAGATTTAAGAAATATAACGAATTAAACTTAACAGTTGAAATAGTTTGACATACGAGCTTAAGTAACAAAGCCGACTGTTTTAGAGAAACCCGTAACAAAACTGTAAAAAACAGGGGTGAACTATCGGGGTTACTTATTATTCGGAAATACCGGATGTGGTTAGTCATGGAGACTGACTTATAGTTTTAATACTGTTTAGATTGTACTTCTGACAAGACGCTCGACGAGCTAGTGGACTACACGAAGCATAGGATCTTGCTGATTCATACTCCACCGTAATACGATCAGGGTGAACGGTATGTAAAGGGGTTTGATCCGAGTTGTCCTAAGGTTGCTCCTTGGGCTCGGATTTGGTTGATATAACTTGTGTGTTATATGTTTGTGGTTACATGTATGTGTTTAAGTGTTACTGCACTATTTATTATGCACGAGCGTCTTACGGGACTAACACTACGTCGACTATATATCGACTTATATAAACATACATATGCGTTGTGATGACATGACGGTTACTTGATATAATACCATGATATTAATATTTAGTATATGGTAACCTAAGTAAAATACTTAGGAACGAGTCACAACATTGTCGGTCTCTAGAGCATGGTTCTCGAACATGAATATAACCTAGATTACTTCTAGGTATGCGTGAGACCCATTGGGCAGCTAATTAATAATTAATTCTCCATAAGACTAAGAGCATATCTTAACATTATGAGAGAGAGATGGTATGAGTTGAGTTGAGTTGAGTGGAGGAATCCCGGTAGTTTACGAACTACTTGGTTGCGCATTTGTGATCACTGAGGGGTTTCCTAATTGGATTCCGCTCCAGGTTATATCCAACGAGCCCAAACTGGATCGTGGATCAGGTAGCTATGGCCTTTTTATGGATGTCTTACGAGACATAAGAGAGTCAGGGCCTCCGGACCTCTAGCGAAATGAGCACCTTTGTGTGTACGGGAGGACTACTGTCCATGGTGAGGTTATCGGGTTGTCCTAACATGACGCCCAACTGACAATAATAATTAAACATGGTTGGATGGAGCCTACAGGCTAGGGTAAATTAAATATGAAAACTGTTCGCTACGGCGAATGTACATTGTACATATGGATGGGGCCTTGAAGGCCAAACTAAATAAATTAATAAAGGATGGTATACGCTACGGCGATTGTACATTGTACATCATATTGTGGTTGTTCGATACGTTCGATATGTAATTGTGGATTGTGTTATTAAATGATTGTTTGATGGATGTTAAATATCTATGAATATTTGTATGGATGATTATGTATATTATACATGTATGTTACAGTATTGTTTATAACTGTAAAATGGTAAAGCATGAAACCGATCTAATAACAAGATGGTTAAAATGACAAGTGACCATTAGGGTTTAGGCCCGGCATACTCAGCGTCTATCGCTGATACTACACCATTTCAGGTTGTTGGTTATTGTCGAAGCCGAAGAGCAGGAACAGGGTAATTGGAGTTTGTCTACGTGGCAGTAAAGAGGTGGATTGTATTATGGTAAGGTTATGTATTTACAGGTTGAGGTAGACGCTCACTTGTCGCTGTTTATGGTTTGTGGACTTAGTATGATGTATAGGAGTTTCTTGTTATCACGGCGGTTAGCAGTTTATTTATGTTGGAAGTTGGATGTAGTTTGGCTTCGTTGCTCGCAAGGGCGAGTAATGGCCGGTGACACCCGAGTGAGTTTTGTAGTTGTTATTTATTTTCCCGCTGCGAGACGTTTTATTTATTGCTACGTGAGAGACTATATCGTGTTTTTGAACAGGGGTGTTACACTCCAACTCGAGTAGTAACCAACCTAGTATACACAGGAGGAAAATTAAGATCAAATTAGTAAGTGGAAAGAAAAACAGAAGAAAGGAAATCATGGAAAAAAAAAGAATGCAGCAGCTCACATCTGCTGATTTCTGTTTTCAGTTTTACAGATTTGGAGTAAGACAACCTTAGTAGTGCATACCATGTGATTTTAGGCCTGTACTTGAGTAAAATCGTGGGAGTCGCTTAGCTGAATGAGACAGTAACCTGGGGAAACTAGAAATCAGATTAAGAGAATATGATAAAACAATATCAGCTTCATGTTTCAGTTGGTTTAGTTTCTGAAAACTTTTATTTCAGTAGGAGTGGCTTTCTGCAACCTTAACTTATTACCTTGGGTGTGTTTTGAGTCAAAAAAAAAAAACTGGATAAACTATTTAACTAAATGAGTAAGCAAGTTGAGTAAACAGAAAACAGATTTGGGAGCAGAAAGAGAAGCAACAACAGAAAATGTATATTAGTTCATGGGTTATGTTTCTTTTCAGTTTTACGTTTTCTGTCCTAGTATAATGATGCATCAGTGAGGATAACAATGTTGTTGTGGATTCTTTTGAGGATATAACCATATTAAGACACCTAACTAAGAAACAGTTGGATAACAGAAGATAATAAAACAGTTCCAGTTTTCAGTTCCTGAAATCGTTGTTTCAGTATAAGTAACTTCTGTAACTTTAACTAGGCTGTTGCGGGTCTGTCTCAAGGATAAAGCTGGATTAAAACACCTAGCTAAGTGGGTAAATCAGTGGGGAAAACAGAAATTAGATTACAGAACAGAAAAGAAAGACAAAAGGAAAAAGAAACACATCAGTTTCATATTTTCAGTTATTGCAGTTTTATGTTTCAGTTTAAGAAGGTTTCAGCAAAATTATCAGTGTGATGGTTCGGGTCCATAAGTAGTGACAATTGCCCTATGAAGACTCGCCTTCGCTACGGCTCCGGTGGGTTCCCTTAACCAAGCCACTGCCTATGAGACGCCGACTCATTCTTCAACAGGCACGCGGTCAGAGTCTTTGGCTCCTCCCACTGCTTGGGAGCTTACGGTTTCATGTTCTATTTCACTCCCCAATGGGTGGTTCCTGAGTTTAAGATCTTGCAAAATCAATTAAATTTTGGATAAGCAATTCGGGAAAGAATTTGGAAGTGAGATTAAAGAACTGTAAGAGAAACAGAAAAGAAGAAAATCAGTTTTTGTGTTGCAGTGTACAGTTTTCTCTTCTGAAAACTTACGTTCTGTGGGACTCTGTAACAGAGAGTTATAATAGGTTGTATGGTGTTGTTAATGATCCTAACACATTTCTAATGCACTTAATTAAATTATAGACACTTTAGGAAGGGGAAAGGGATCAATGTAATACAAGAGAGCAGAAGTGCACTGAAGTTGTGATCTCAGTTTCCTTCCAGTTTACAGTTTCTGTAAAATGAACTTTCAGTAGCTTTAACAGCCCAGTTTTGAGTTGTTTTTAAGTTCAAATCCTTCCTTAAACAATTATCTAGTTGGGTAAAGATTTTGGGTGAGACTTGACACAGATTAATGGACTAAAAGGAAGTTGGTAAGCTGCTGTACAAAACTAGTGGTTACAGTTTTTCTACAGTTTTCGTTTCTGTATAATGAACTTTCAAAGGGGTTAATAGTGCTGTTTTAAGTTGGGTTTGAGCTTAAAACCTCCTTAATACACTTACCTAGTTTGGTGAAAGTTTTGGGTGGAAATGAAAACAAATTTATGAACTAAGAGAAGGCTTGAAGAAGTAATATACAAACTGTGTTTTCAGTTTCTTTGTAGATTGCTGTTTCTGCATAACTATAGTACAGCTGTTATGAGAGGGTTGTATGGCCTAGTAATTAACTTATAACCTTGCTAATATATCTACCTAAGAGGGTAAACAATTTGAGAGGAATTAGAAAGCAGTTTAATACATTAAAAAGGGAGAGGGTTAGTGGAGGATTTGCACAAGGTTGATGTTCAGTTTTCTGAAACTTGTGTCACTGTATGATCATTATCCAGAGGTGTTAAAAGTGTGGTGTTGGTTTAAAAATGAACCCAAAACATGGCTAATATAATTATCTAAGTTGGTGAAACATGTTTGGGAAGATTAAACCTCAGTTGATACCCTAAATGTGGGATTAGTGAAGGTTAGACACCAAAAGTGTGTTTTAGTTTTTCTAAACCTTGGGGCTTTTGTATAGGCTTTAGGAGTATTTTAAAGAATTTATTTCGGTGATAATGGATTAAACACATTGCTAACCTATGGATATAAGGAAGAAATACATTTTAGGGGAATAAAAGTCCACCTTATATAAACTTGTTACATATTAGTGTTTAAAAATACTCTAGAATATTAACTAGAGGGAGTACTTAGTTAACCCATACAACGACGATGTAAACGTCCTAGGAGTTAAATTATGATCTAAGGTGAGTACTTGGGATGTCCTAAGGTTTAGAGTAAGTTGTGCATTCAACGACTCACCTAGGGGATAACACCCGATATAAATAAGAAAACTAGAAAAGTGTCGTCACATGAAATCATGAACTGACACGTTATCTCTAATCAACGTTAGGTCCATAACGAACACCAACCGGGACCCCGTGTGTGAGACGACACTTGCTTCTGATCCAGGTATGGACATGTGTGGTTCGTATGTTGCCGTGTTACACGGCTTGTGTGTTGTGTGCCTTGTTTGTCTATGACCACAAGACTATTGCATGAAAATGGATGCTTGTTTTACCGTGCTTATTTGTCTGTTGTGATCTTGTGTAAAGCATGTGAATGGATGGATTATTTTCCTTGCTTACCCACTTGCTATTATTGTGCATATTGCTTGCGCACACACAGTAGTGTAGTCCCTTCTCGTTGATGAATCCTTGAGATGAAACACAACGAACCTCGTAAACAAAACAAAGGAACTACATAAAGGGAAAACTCCTCTTAACTGTAAAGGACGTCTAATTACACCCACTATGGTGTCGATCTATCCATGGTAATGATAAGCCAATACCCGTTAGAGATGAATAGGGAGACGAACCCTTTGTATCCGGGGTAGAGACCAATGATATAAAAAGGAATAGGGAGACGGACCCTTTGTATCCGGGGTAGAGACCAGAACATTAAAAGGCATAGGGAGACGGACCCTTTGTATCCGGGGCAGAGGCTAGTAACATTGAAAAGGAATAGGGAGACGGACCCTTTGTATCCGGGGTAGAGACCAATGATATAAAAAGGAATAGGGAGACGGACCCTTTGTATCCGGGGTAGAGACCAGAACATTAAAAGGCATAGGGAGACGGACCCTTTGTATCCGGGGCAGAGGCTAGTAACATTGAAATGGAATAGGGAGACGGACCCTTGGTATCCGGGGCAGTGGCTAGTAACCTTGAAAAGGAATAGGGAGACGGACCCTTGGTATCCGGGGCAGTGGCTAGTAACATTTAAAAACAATAGAGTGAGAGAGAGCTATCTGGGAATGGAGGATTGGCTATGGACAAGACGTGCTCCAAATTGTGGTGATAAAAGAATTCACAAATAATCCTTAAAGAACAAGGAAAGATTGGCACCTACATGATATGGTCGCGGGATCTAACTATATCCCCAAACCTGGTGCAAGGAAAGAGAAAGTAATACACATTATGAGAACAAGAGAAAAGAAATAAAATCACACAACGCTCGAATGATCCCATAGTGAGGATCAGGAGTATAACGTACCTATACACACGTATCATTATGTACATGATTATTGTTGCGATACTAGCGGCTTGTTGTACTTGGTTGTGTGTTTGATGTGGCTATGACGCCAGTATATTATGCTTGGTTGCTTTGTTAATGCTTGGCTACCCTTGAGTGTGTATGAAACCATGATGTATTGTGGGCTGCTTTACTGGTTTATTATAGCATGTAAATTGACTTAATAATATTCGACCAAGTAGTTGTGTGGCCCGGCAACATACGGGCTACACACGTTCATACTCAGCGTAGTTTGCTGAGTCCTTTACAACCCAATTTTTACAGGTATTGAACCGGACGATAAAGGTGCGTAGGCGGGGTGGCTACCATGGGGGTAGTCCATTAGGGCATAATTCTTGAGTTGTAGTAGTATGCTAGATGTATGGGTTGTTACTACACCCGGGATGTAATTTCCAGTTTATGATTCGGTAATATTGTTGTAGACACTCGGTATTCAGAATTGTATCTTGTATTGTATAAAAGTTTTGGTTGAGGGTTGTTTCCAGTCATGGAGACCGTAACTTAGTATTAGTAATGTGGTTTGTCAACCACGTGGGTGGTTGGCATCTGTAGCACCCGGATGATATCGAGAATCCGCTGTGTAGTTATCATGTAATATGACCAGAGTTTGGTTTTGTACTAGTGGATGTTTATTCGGGGGTGTTACAGAAAGTGGTATCAGAGCGTAGTTACTCTCTGATGACTGGAACGGGCAATACCGACTTTAGGAATTCTGACAATGAGTTAAGGGTTGGGGTAGTACGTGAGGCGCGTTAGTTAGGATTCTTCCCAGTGATTACTGGATACCTAACAGACACCTACAACCAACCTCTACATCCCTAACTTTCTTTAAAATTCAGGGGAAGAACGCCAGAGAGGTAGAACGTCTCCTCATACTCGGGAAAACCCGATCTGGCAACTACTTAATGTCATGCAATCAACCCATGGAAAAAAGACTATACTATACAACAGACGTTGCCGAAGGGATAATACCCATTGAGGGACCAATTTTAGCGGCAACTTGGGTCGACATGCTTAGCAGTCGATAGGACCCTACCTCACAAGCAAAGGGGAACAAAATAACCTAAAAGATTTATGAAATAAATAAAGCCTAAATAAGCAATTAATTAAGCCAGTGATGGGATGGAAATGAATTCCCCAACTTGTACACTTGAGAGGTTAATTGTAGAAAACCTCTCGTAAAACCATAAAAATAAGGAGATACAGTTTGAGACGAAAATTACACCATAAAATTGGTACAATCTTTAATGCTTGATAAAGCATGACACAATGTTGTACACAAACATCTAATATTTCAGGCTCAATGAATTCCCTGCTCCTTCCTATATTTATCTTCATTTTCTGCATTAGCTAAAAGACACAACGCCTCAACTGGCAATCGGTATGCATCGTCACCGTCTCCTTTCTCCTTCTTTATACTCAATTATTCTTCTACATCTCTCCATCTCAAACAAATGAAACTAGTGACCATTACTGGGTTTTTCTCCTGCTTCTACCACCGGTGAACAAGGAACATACATACACGCTTATCAACGTCTCCTTTTGATTCTCTGTTTCTCATTGCTTCTTGCACAACAATTCTTCTCAACTTTAATTCGCATTTCTTGGAGATTAAAAACACACTGATATAGACCTGTATATATAACGTAACAAAGTTAAGTGGTCGGTATCTAACTAATAACGTGATTTATTATATATACATAAGCATGTATATAGCTTATACATAAAAAAAAAGAAAAGGAGCAAATGTGCTCCCATCAAGGTTCGAACACAGAACCTCTCGTACCTCTCCTGAATGCCTTAACCGATTGAGCTATGTTTGAATTCGGTAACTAATACCCATCTAACTAAACTAGTACTGCGACTATTATTGTAACTACAAAAAAAACAAACAAGAAACAGACCTCCAGTCCCTAAGCGTGAGTCAGCCATGGATCATCCCTCTTGCTGATTCCCTAACACAATATTATCAGGCATAAGTTGCCACCCTAACACAGCCCAACAGATACAGAAATGGTAGCGAACTCGCCATTATATTTCAAAACCAATACCAAGTATCAGATCGCGGAGATCAAAACCAAGGGGGTCACGATTAGTAAATTAATCAAACCTGACTTAAGTTAATGATTTTAGGTAACAACCAGAAATAAATATTGGGATCTCAGTAGTGGTCATTCCTGAGTACTTACCACACCTAGAGGTTTGTACAGTTAGAGGATTTGAACGATTAATCTAAAGGCTTAGATGGTGACACTAGTCAATGAAATGATTGCCAAAGGACTAGAAACGAATGGGGATAAGAATTCAAAGGTGAATAATGGGTTGATCGTGTAAATCGGACGTGCAAAGTTGAACTCGACCCTGGCTAGGTCAAGTGACATGGAGCACAAATTGGGGTGAAAGGGTAGTCCAACACTTACGCTGATCACGTCGATGTTGGATGATTCCCGAAACCTCCTACAAGTGGACACATGAACTACAAATAGGTGGCAAATTGTATGAAATTGGTTGCTAAAGTGCGGAGAAAGCGTTGTTGCTATTAGATAATAAAATCACATAAAATACATGGATACATGGTTCGAAACCTAGAAAGCAAACACATGCAAAGATGTTAAGACTTGAAATTGTAGGAGGAATGGTGTGATGTCACTAATAACCAATTAGATAATACATGAAAACAGGTACTACAGAAACCAAATGCAAGACACTGGACCTTGCGACTACGCAGAGCTAATCGACAAGCTGCTGCTCGATACAATCATAAGAACAATGATAATGATAAGGAAACTAAATATCTCATGTTAAACAATTTACAATCATAGAGACTTAAAACATATACGATCCGGCAACCTTTAGACTTAAACTAAAGGAGGTCAACCAGCAGTATCAAGACCATAATGGGGAAAGAAAATAAAAGCCTAACTAGGCTGTACACATCAAGGGAGAAAATAGGTAACAATGCTAGGAAAGTAAACTAGCTAACTACATATAATTATGATCGGTAATATCAACCAAACATGTTGTCGTAACAACGACACGTTTGTAACATTGGAAGACACCAGACATTAATACAAAGCATATATGAATATAAACCTAAAGGGCAAAATAACTCAGACGCTTAAAAGCGCATGAAAAGAATGAATATTCGACCTCCAAAGAAAATGGATAGACAATTCCAAGTCACTGAGACCATTACAAATTAAAATACCCCATGTCGGTCAAGAGACTTTACCCATAGCTTAATCGAACAACAAGTGATTTATCTACCAATACCTTAGACCCAGAAACTAACCCATTGACATGGTCAAGACATTCGATTTTATAAATTGAACTAAATGGCATAGAAACAAAAATGCCCACGAGAATTAAACATCATGAACCAAGGTTCAAGGATAAATTTAAAGGGATTACGTGGGCGTTATCCATTTTTAAGGGGGGTAGGCGTGCTGCATTTTCACGGTGTTATCGTGCTTTCACGGTATTATGGCTAGTTCGTGGTGTTGTTTTGAATGCGATGTGTGAACTGTGTGTGGATTGGTTTGAATGCATGGTAGTCATAAATGAATGACTTGTTCATCTGGTTGCTATGAGTGCAGTACATAAATATTATTGGTACATTGCAGTGTTATTGAGCCACAGATGTGGCGTGGTGCTTATGAGCACAAATGGTGAAATAGAATTGTGGACCTTGGTTAGAAATTGACTATGTGACTATGTGTATTCCTACAACCACACGTTGGTTGGTAGGTTTGTGTATATGAATTGTGTAGAATTGTGTGTACTGTATTGGATGTACCTTGTGCTGCTATGAATGAATGCTGTGTACCTTGGGTTACACCTTAGCATGTTATATAAACATTGCTAATACCTTGGATTACTATGAGAACTGGTGAGAAGCCATTAATGTGGCAAAGTGCCTATGGGTAGTGAGAATTATGGTATATGGGACTTGATCCCTAGGATTAATAGGAATGGAAAACACAAGTTAAGGAAGTAAGACTTCGGGACGAAGTCTCTTTTAAGGGGGGTAAGTTGAAACACCCCTAAATATTTAAACAGATAAAATCATAAACGCGAGGAGATTATCCGAAAATAATGCGTTATATAAGTCAGACATAAAACAATGTATGAACAATTAAACTTAGTATATATGTGTCCGAAAGCGTGACGACGTTACATACCAATATAGTCATGTACCTATATATGTACGAATTCGAAAATACATGTACGTAACGTTACGATATAGTAACGTTGTAATAAGTAATAATAACATCGCTTAACATCATAACAAAAATAAACACGATATAATATATCTTACATATGTATAGCTTATTCAAAAAAAAAGAGAAAGAAAAAGGAGCAGAGCAGATACGCTCCGATGAGGTTCGAACCCCGTACCTCTCGTATACCCCTTGAACGTCTTAACCGGTTGAGCTAAGTTCGAATTCGGTAACAAAAACGAGCCTAATTAAACTAGTCATGAGACTAGTAAGGTAACACTACAAAAAGAATTCATACAGGAATAACCATGTTTCCTTCTTGACATCACCACTGATCGGACAAAAAAACAAACGGGACAACTCTGTGTTAACTGGTCAAGGAGACAACAATGTCTCAAATTCTGAGAAGCCTAAACCCCCACACATTCCCTCGGAAACCCTCAAGCACCCACTTCATAAACTAGTGCTCTCACTCAGCCCATCTCTTCCCTTCTTCTCTGCATGCCCACGCCAATGTAGGTGACCAGAACCCTCTTCATTCCCTTCTGTTTTCTCATGCAAGAAGCTCTAGCCTCCTAACCCTCTGTGCATGTATGACTGGTGCGTTCAAGTTGCGGGGAAATCTGGAACAGGTCCATACAAATGAGCGAGGTTCGAGTCTTGTTCAAGTTTGCTTGGTTGGTAAAGCTGGAGCAAAACACTCCATTCCTCTTGAACTTCTGCGCAAGGCCATAGAAAACACCAGTTTCACAAGCTTCTTGAGTGCTACCGTGGGTAAGTGTCATGAACCAGAAAAGTAAACAACTCAATCGCTGATCCCAGCAAGGTGAATATCAGGCGTTAATCTTTTCATTCTCCTCTGTCTCATGCCCGAGATTTTCTCTGCTGTCTAACCCATTATCTCTTCAATCTTGCATAACGCTGTCTAGGAATTTAATCCATGAAGAGTGAGCCAGAACCCCATGAGCAACAGCCACCGCTGTTTAAAAAAAAAAAGAGAAACAACGTAACCAGGTATTACTCCCTACCAGTCCTACACAATCTATTTTCATCTAGGATTAGCAAGCCTAACCTCTGGGAAACCATCTCAGGTGTTGTCGATCAACCATGGCGTAGGAAGTCTGGTAGTGTGCCAAGGAGCATCTGGGAGGCAACAAAGATATCAAGTGGTGAGCTATTCCTAAATTAATGCCAAGAACAGAAAACAAAATAATATGTCAGTCTCGGTTGATGAGTATCTCAAATCTGTAACATATGTATTCTGTGAGTTAATCTTTAGAGGGGACGTAAGAATTGTAGTTGCTTAGTAACTAATCTAAACACCTACTAACACTCCCACTCGAGTAGTAACCAACCTAGTATACACAGGAGGAAAATAAAGATCAAATCAGTAAGTGGAAAGAAAAACAGAAGAAAGGAAATCATGGAAAAAAAAAAGCAGCAGTTCACATCTGCTGATTTCTGTTTTCAGTTTTACAGATTTGGAGTAAGAGAACCTTAGTAGTGCAGACCATGTGGTTTTAGGCCTGTACTTGAGTAAAATCGTGGGAGTCACTTAGCTGAATGAGACAGTAACCTGGGAAACTAGAAATCAGATTAAGAGAATAGGATAAAACAATATCAGCTTCATGTTTCAGTTGGTTTAGTTTCTGAAAACTTTTATTTCAGTAGGAGTGGCTTTCTGCAACCTTAACTTATTACCTTGGGTGTGTTTTGAGTAAAAAAAAAACTGGATAAACTATTTAACTAAATGAGTAAGCAAGTTGAGTAAACAGAAAACAGATTTGGGAGCAGAAAGAAAAGCAACAACAGAAAATGTATATTAGTTCATGGGTTATGTTTCTTTTTAGTTTTACATTTTCTGTCCTAGTATAATGATGCATCAGTGAGGATAACAATGTTGTTGTGGATTCTTTTGAGGATATAACCATATTAAGACACCTAACTGAGAAACAGTTGGATAACAGAAGGTAATAAAACAGTTCCAGTTTTTCAGTTCCTGAAATCGTTGTTTCAGTATAAGTAACTTCTGTAACTTTAACTAGGCTGTTGCGGGTCTGTCTCAAGGATAAAGCTGGATTAAAACACCTAGCTAAGTGGGTAAATCAGTGGGGAAAACAGAAATTAGATTACAAACAGAAAAGAAAGACAAAAGGAAAAAGAAACACATCAGTTTCATAGTTTCAGTTACTGCAGTTTTATGTTTCAGTTTAAGAAGGTTTCAGCAAAATTATCAGTTTGATTATGGGTGGTTCCTGAGTTTAAGATCTTGCTAAATCACTTAACTTTTGGATAAGAAATTCGGGAAAGAAATTGGAAGTCAGATTAAAGAACTGTAAGAGAAACAGAAAAGAAGAAAATCAGTTTTTGTGTTTCAGTGTACAGTTTTCTCTTCTGAAAACTTAAGTTCTGTGGGACTCTGTAACAGAGAGTTATAATAGGTTGTATTGTGTTGTTAACGATCCTAACACATTTCTAATGCACTTAATTAAATTATAGACACTTTGGGAAGGGCAAAGGGATCAATGTAATACAAGAGAGGAGAAGTGCACTGAAGTT
This sequence comes from Limonium bicolor, assembly GCA_023374045.1. Lineage (NCBI taxonomy): Eukaryota > Viridiplantae > Streptophyta > Magnoliopsida > Caryophyllales > Plumbaginaceae > Limonium > Limonium bicolor. Next base: position 122,523,061 of record CM041779.1, read on the forward strand.
GTGATCTCAGTTTCCTTCCAGTTTTCAGTTTCTGTAAAATGAACTTTCAGTAGCTTTAACAGCCCTGTTTTGAGTTGTTTTTATGTTCAAATCCTTCCTTAAACAATTATTTAGTTGGGTAAAGATTTTGGGTGAGACTTGACACGGATTAATGGACTAAAAGGAAGTTGGTAAGCTGCTGTACAAAACTAGTGTTTACAGTTTTTCTACAGTTTTCGTTTCTGTATAATGAACTTTCAAAGGGGTTAATAGTGCTGTTTTAAGTTGGGTTTGAGCTTAAAACCTCCTTAATACACTTACCTAGTTTGGTGAAAGTTTTGGGTGGAAATGAAAAACAGATTTATGAACTAAGAGAAGGCTTGAAGAAGTAATATACAAACTATGTTTTCAGTTTCTTTGTAGATTGTTTGTCTGCATAACTATAGTACAGCTGTTATGAGAGGGTTGTATGGCCTAGTAATTAACTTATAACCTTGCTAATATATCTACCTAAAAGGGTAAACAATTTGAGGAATTAGAAAGCAGTTTAATACATTAAAAAGGGAGAGGGTTAGTGGAGGATTTGCACAAGGTTGATGTTCAGTTTTCTGAAACTTGCGTCTCTGTATGATCATTATCCGGAGGTGTTAAAAGTGTGGTGTTGGTTTAAAAATGAACCCAAAACATGGCTAATATAATTATCTAAGTTGGTGAAACATGTTTGGGAAGATTAAACCTCAGTTGATACCCTAAATGTGGGATTAGTGAAGGTTAGACACCGAAAGTGTGTTTTTGTTTTTCTAAACCTTGGGGCTTTTGTATAGGCTTTAGGAGTATTTTAAAGAATTTATTTCGGTGATAATGGGTTACACACATTGCTAACCTATGGATATAAGGAAGAAATACACTTTAGGGGAATAAAAGTCCACCTTATATAAACTTGTTACATATTAGTGTTTAAAAATACTCTAGAATATTAACTTGATGGAGTACTTAGTTAACCCATACAACGACGATGTAAACGTCCTAGGAGTTAAATAATTATCTAAGGTGAGTAATTGGGAAGTCCTAAGGTTTAGAGTAAGCTGTGCATTCAACGACTCACCTAGGGAATAACACCCGGTATAAATAAGATAAACTAGAAAAGTGTCGTCACATGAAATCATGAACTGACACGTTATCTCTAATCAACGTTAGGTCCATAATGAACACCAATCGGGACCCCGTGTGTGAGACAACACTTGCTTCTGATCCAGGTATGGACATGTGTGGTTCGTATGTTGCCGTGTTACACGGCTTGTGTGCTGTGTGCCTTGTTTGTCTATGACCACAAGACTAATGCATGAAAATGGATGCTTGTTTTACCGTGCTTATTTGTTTGTTGTGATCTTGTGTAAAGCATGTGAATGGATGGCTTATATTCCTTGCTTATCCACTTGCTATTATTGTGCATATTGCTTGCGCACACACAGTAGTGTAGTCCCTTCTCGTTGATGAAACCTTGAGATGAAACACAACGAACCTCGTAAACAAAACAAAGGAACTACATAAAGGGAAAAATCCTCTTAACTATAGAGGACCTCTAATGACACCCACTATGGTGTCGATCTATCCATGGTAATGATAAGCCAATACCCGTTAGAGATGAATAGGGTGACGGACCCTTTGTATCCGGGGTAGAGACCAATGATATAAAAAGGAATAGGGAGACGGACCCTTTGTATCCGGGGTAGAGACCAGAACATTAAAAGGCATAAGGAGACGGACCCTTTGTATCCAGGGCAGAGGCTAGTAACATTGAAAAGGAATAGGGAGACGGACCCTTTGTATCCGGGGTAGAGACCAATGATATAAAAAGGAATAGGGAGACGGACCCTTTGTATCCGGGGTAGAGACCAGAACATTAAAAGGCATAGGGAGACGGACCCTTTGTATCCGGGGCAGAGGCTAGTAACATTGAAATGGAATAGGGAGACGGACCCTTGGTATCCGGGGCAGTGGCTAGTAACCTTGAAAAGGAATAGGAGACGGACCCTTGGTATCCGGGGCAGTGGCTAGTAACATTTAAAAACAATAGAGTGAGAGAGAGCTATCCGGGAATAAAGGATTGGCTATGGACAAGACGTGCTCCAAATTGTGGTGATAAAAGAATTCATAAATAATCCTTATAGAACAAGGAAAGATTGGCACCTACATGATATGGTCGCGGGATCTAACTATACCCCAACCTGGTGCAAGGAAAGAGAAAGTAATACACATTATGAGAACAAGAGAAAAGAAATAAAATCACACAACACTCGAATGATCCTATAGTGAGGATCAGGAGTATAACGTACCTATGCACACGCATTATTATGTACATGATTATTGTTGCGATACTAGCGGCTTGTTGTACTTGGTTGTGTGTTTGATGTGGCTATGACGCCAGTATATTATGCTTGGTTGCTTTGTTAATGCTTGGCTACCCTTGAGTGTGTATGAAACCATGATGTATTGTGTCCTGCTTTACTGCTTTATTATAGAATGTAAATTGACTTAATAATATTCGACCAAGTAGTCGTGTGGCCCGGCAACATACGGCTACACACGTTCATACTCAGCGTAGTTTGCTGAGTCCTTTACAACACAACCCATTTTTACAGGTATTGAACCGGACGATAATGGAGCGTAGGCGGGGTGGCTACCATGGGGGTAGTCCATCAGGGCATAATTCTTGAGTTGTAGTAGTATGCTAGATGTATGGGTTGTTACTACACCCGGGATGTAATTTCCAGTTTATGATTCGGTAATATTGTTGTAGACACTCGGTATTCAGAATTGTATCTTGTATTGTATAAAAGTTTGGTTGAGGGATGTTTCTAGTCATGCAGACCATAACTTAGTATTAGTAATGTGGTCTGTCAACCACGTGGGTGGTTGGCATCTGTAGCACCCGGATGATATCGAGAATTCGCTGCGTAGTTATCATGTAATATGACCGGAGTTTGGTTTTGTACTATTGGATGTTTATTCGGGGGTGTTACAAAGGTAGTATAACTCGTTGGCCCCATGCCATAGCGGAGTCGATGGCTCAGCCCGTCATAGAAGCAGTCCACCAGAATCTGGTCTGAATACCCCAGTCCCGGCAGAAGACGTAGCAAGGCGGTGAACTCTGAGTAGTACTCGTCCACCGTCATCTTGTCCGTCGCTTCAGCACATCTAACTGCAAGCGCTTCTTCATCAGGACATGGGCGGGGTAGTATTTGGCTCGTAGTAGAGCTGTGTACTGTTCCCAGCCGAACTCTGGATTGGTCACATGATCGGCCCTCACCAGCTTCCACCAATCACCCACCGCTCCCTTCTGATAAAAGGCGGCAAGTCAAACCTTGACTCCAGCAGGTACGTTAAGGGTCTCGAATGTATTCTCCATCTCGAAGATGTATGCTTCGAGCTTGGCGGGATCAGTCACCCCCTTGAAAGATGCGGGTCGAAGGTCAACAAGACTCTTCACCCAAATTGGTTCCCGGGGCAGTGGCGGTGGTGGTTGTGCACCAGGCTGATAGCCCATATGCCCAAAAGCGGCAGCCATGATCTCAGCGATCGTCTGCCCTCCCGGTATCTCAGTAGCCTTATCGCCTCGGCCACGGCCTCGGCCTCCTCATGGACGTCCTGCCATCTGAACAATTACAATGAACATTATGCTTGTATTCACAACGGTTTCGGTTCACGCATTTATAACGTCCGTAGACGGTAAAGACGATCCATACTTAATTGTGGTCATCTGACTCTTCTCACTCTAACATCTCACACCGAACCCATAACTTATGTCTTAACTCATATCCTAACTTGGTGGCTATCTAAGTTCGGTATTTCCTTATTTAGAGCGTAACTACACTCTGATACCACTATTTGTAACACCCCGTCATAATCCAACCGTTGTTATCGCAAACTTAACAACATAAATACAAACATCGCAGTGGAATTTATTATATACCAGGATCTTTCTAAGGTCTGAAATGCAAGAATACCCGAACTTAAATACTTACAACCTTCTAACCAAAATACATACCAACCGAGTTTCCAAGTATCTCAAGAACTAACATAATTCTCCACAAGCTCCAATAACAATAGACGGGTGCACATGCGCATCCTGTACTCAAAATAAAACCATTCCTAAGTCTACCCACTCCTACTCTCAAGGTGACTCTTCTGCGGGCGCTTACCTGAAAAATGTAAACAGTTGCCCCCGAGGCGGTCAGCACCTTTACTGGTACGATTCTCTTATAGCCCCCAAGCTAACGGGGCTACAAAGACTAATTATCGATAGCATGAAGTTGATTAGATACACAACATAAGTAAGAAGTGCAATAAACAACAAGCCACATATGAACAAACATAGTTCACACCCAATGAACGACTTAAAAGTGTTCCCTTAATAAGTGAGTTCATTATTTAACTCCTTAAGTTACGATTTCTCTTAATCTCAGTCCATTCTTATCTTACCTCAACCTTATTCCTTGTCTCGGTCTCAATATACAAACCGTTCTTTAATTATAATTGGTTGTATATTATCTCATTGTTTATCTTTGTCGGGTCAAAAGTAACCCTAGCCAATGAGCTATTAACTCCATTGGTTAAATAAACAACTTATCTTAAGTTTGGGATTTAGGTGATCCCACCGCACCATCTTAATCTGCCTCCCACCTTGAACTGTAGCCCAAGGTGGCTGAGTCGAATTCGACTCTAGGCAAAAGTCCGAAGATAAGTCCTCAAGTGGAAGTGGATCTGATTTAGATACCGACCCCCTTTCCTTAACATGCATGACCGGAGTCAGTCCTGGATTCCTCACTCCCCCCAAGTTCCAGTTAGTAGAAAGTCTTAAAGATGAAGTGTTAGTTAAACCTTTCTCGGGTATTAACCAACCAATAATTTGGGAGTGAATTATCTTATCTTATCCAATGTTACTAAGTATTGTTAGTAACTAATCTCAAGGTCTAGTGTGTTAGTACAACGCAAACACACAAGTAAATAAATGGTCCGGTTGCATGCTTTATCTGGTTTTAGTCGAAGCAAATAAACAGATAGCACACAAGCCGAGGGACACCTCGTTTGCAAGCAGGCTACAAGAAAACCATACCGTACACCGTCGGTTGTTCGGTTGTTTAATTCCTCTTCTGAGTCCGAAGCCTCAAATCCTAAACATTCATTCAACCGGGTGGTTAATTACTTTTAATTAACTTAGCTTAACTAATCACTAATGATTCCCGATTAATAAACACTAAGTCATTGTAATTTAAACTTAACCTCAAAAGCCACTTACTTCTCATCATTTCTTAAGCTTGTTTATGCCCCTAATGACCATTATATGTCATTAATTATGTCCTAACAATCATATATCATTACCAAACAAGTCCCAACCTTAAAACCCCATTTTTCAACATTCTGTGGCTTTTTTTATTGGTCTGGGTTTGTGTCCGAGAATGTAAACCCGGACCAATGCATCGCATAAGTTTCTGGACAGTTTTGTGACTGGTCCGGGTTTGTGTACCGGGATATAAACTCGGACCAAGCCACGGCATAAGTTTCTGGACAGTTTTTGATGTGGTCCGGGTATATGTACTTGGTTACAAACCCGGACCAAGGCTAAACTTGTACAGAATTGTAATTTTTGACTTCTTATGAACCTCAAATCTTACCTAATCTTTTCCTAACCTCTCCACAAGTATTCTAGAAGGTTTTAACATCACTTTAACACCTTAAAATCCTCATACTTCATCCACCAAACTCATACCTAATTCCTTGATCATTCACTCAAGTTCTTACAACAATTCCTAACACATATACTTAGTTTCCTACACTTCTAACATGTAAACTTGCCTAAAACCTCAACTAACCAAAATGTTCCTTCACAACCATTATGACCACTCCTAAGGCTTTATTACTCATTCTCATTTCCTTTACACAAACTTCTCAAACTTCCTTAAGGTTATTTACTCTAGCTCATGCTTAACTCTTCACAAGACAACATACCTTATTTTCCTTCAAACTTTGCATAAGTTTCCTAGCTCCTCTTATCATGGTTTTGGTACCTTAAATTCACCTAACCCCTAATTCCTCTTAGGCATTCCAAGGTCATACTAATACTCAAGAACACCTTAACTTACTCATTTTCACCAAAACAACCCTTAGTGTTTACTAGTACCTTCTTTGTCATAAAACCTCCTTAAAGTCCAAAAAAACATTTAGTTTCTCCACCAAATTTTGACATAGCCTACCTAGTACCCAAACACTTAGGTTTTCACCCTTAAAATAACCAAGAACACTCAAATCCTCAAAACATTTTTACACACAATACTACAGCCAAACTACACTACATCATAATATAGTGCATAAACTTAAATTGCTGGGCACTTTGGCCCTTAAATAAAATGGCTTTTAGGCCCTTAAATGACAAACTTTAACCACTGAATTTCCCACAATTAATAGCTTTCAACCTGCAAATACACACAACAATGATCCCATTGCAATATAAGTGAAATACCCCAAACCTAGGTATGTTGTTTTAAACACTAAATAAGGTATATTAAGACTAAAAAGAGTCTTAGAAACATTAGTAAACAATTTAAACCATAGAAAACTCAAGTAAATACCTTAAGGTCAATAAAGGCTAAAATGTGCTCTAAGCCTGGGATAAGCTTGGTTAAGACCTAATGAGCTTACCAAGACCTCATTTATACATTAATGAACATATTAAACCAATTACTAATGAAAACCAAGCTTAAAAACAAGTTAAAACACAAAATGTGCTTTAAGGAGTCTTAAAGCATGTTTTTGAAAAATTGTCTTGTAAATGAGTTTTGAGTGGCTAAATGTCCATAATTACTCTTTAATTAACATGTGTACTACTTAGTATCACATTAGGAAGTCCCAATCAATGGGAAATCAAAAATTTCACAGCAATGTGCCTTGTTTTAGTGAATAGTTACTAAAATAAGCAAGTTTATAACATATGTCAATATAAGTGTGACAATTGGTCAACAAAGACTAAAATACCCCTTAGTATATTATGGGGGCCGGTTTTTATAAGGGTGAGTCATCTCCCCCTTGTTAGTTATCAAGTAAGTAAAATTAATAAAGCAAATCACTATTCTTTTTACTTTAAATACCAAAAACTAGTTACTTATCTTCATTCTCTTTCTTTCCCTCTTCATTTCCCACGGTTCCAACCTCTCTTCTATCTCCTTCTTGCTCTCCATTCACGGTTTTGCAATAGTACCAACACCAACACCAACTTCCATTGTCATTATCTCCTAGCTCACTTTGCCAAATCAAAAACAAAGACCACCATTCTCTTAGTCTCATCAAGCTCTTCATTCCTATCTTCTCAAAATTCCAAGAGCTCCATTTCGGTGCCAAGAGGAATATCCATGGGAGGAGCTTGAGCTCATCTTTTCACATATTGTTGTTCTCCTTTGCTTCTAGGTAATGAACTAAAAAAATAACATTTCCTTCATGTTTGTATGTTGTCCTAAAAACACCATTAATGGTGCCCTTTACCTTGCTTGTTTTAGCTTCATTTGAATCTTCCAAGGGCTTGGTGGAGTCCTCTCTTGCTACATATCCAAACTCTCTTTCATATCCAAGGTAAAACAATCATCTAAATGTTCTAAGACAATATATGTATCTAGGGTTTACAATGAGATGAAGCATAAAGGTTGTATAATCATTTCTTTATTTGTATATTGTTTAGAAGTTGACAAGAAACCAAACACCCTTACCGATTTTTAAACAAGGAAACAAGAAAGAAGTTGTGAGGAAAAGAGGTAAATATGCTAACCTAATGTATTTTAAAGTCTTAGGGGAAATGAGCTTATATTGCTTATTTAAATGATCTAAGGAGCCAATGGTGAATGACTTAGAAAAAAATGCTCTCAAGGGCTTAGTAAAAGGCATATGTATTGTTGGGTGTATTTGCAGGTCAAAGGCAAATATATTGTGGAAATTCAGTGTTTAAGGTTTATGCATCTTAAGGGCCTAAGAGCCATGTTATTTAAGGGCCTAAGTGCCAAGCAATTTAAATTATGCACTATATTGTGATGTAGTGTTGAAGACTGAAGTTTTGTGTACAAGAATGTTCTTGATGGATTTTAGTGTTCTTGATTGTTTATTTAATGGTGAAAACAATGTGTTTTGGCTTAGTAATGTTCTATGAGAGTTCATGTCAAAATTTAGGTAATGTACAAGAAGTTCTAAGTGTTTAAACAAGTGTTGATGAACTAGGAAGTGTTAGAAATGTTTAGGTATTTTACTAGAGGAGAAGTAATATTAGGTGATCTAGGAAACAAAAAGGACTTAGACATCAACTAGAAATTTTGGTTAGGAAGAAAAGATGCTTGGGAGATGATGTTGTAGTGGTGAGAAAACATTTGGGAATAGTGGAAGTTGTAGGTATGAAACACCACATAGAAACTTAGTGGGAAACATTGCAAGTGTAAACCTTTTTATAAGAATTTGTGTAATGCTTGAGAGGATTTTGATGAATGATGATTTAAGGAGTTTAATGGAGGTCTTAAGGTGTGTTTGAAGTTCCCAAATAAGGTTAGAACATACTAGGATATATGAGGTGACTTTTGGAGTTAAATGGGCAATTAAAAACAAGGGTCTGGAGCAGACCGACCTTGGGGACCGGACCTGCAAGGTCAGTCGAGCCCAGTTTACCCTGTGAGAAATGGTTTCTGGAATGGACCGACCTTGGGGACCGGACTTGCAAGGTCGGTCGGGCATGGATTTTTAGTACGGATTGAGTCTCTGGAATAGACCGACCTTGGGACCGGACTTACAAGGTCGGTCATGCCTAAATTTTTGTACGTAAGTGAGTCTCGGGAATCGACCGATCTTGCGACCGGACTTGTCAAGATCGGTCGGGCCTGAATTTTCAAAGGAAAGAAACTCTCGGGAATAGACCGAACTTGTGACCGAACTTGCAAGGTCGGTCGGAGTAGAAATTTTGACAGTAATATATATGTTCTGGAATGGACCGACCTTGTGTAAGGTCCGTCGGTAAGTTCGGTCGGACCAAAATTTATAAAAAAAAAACAAACAAAGAGTGGCTTAAGTAGTTAACCCTAGGGGGTATAATGTAGGTAATCAAGGATAAGTTTGGACATTAAAACATGTCATATAACCATGTTAAACACTTAGCAAATTTGAAGTTAAGTAAGTTAATTAACCGACATTCTTAAATCATGTATAGGAGTGACCTACGGTGGAAACCAGTCGAAGCAAGGACCAAGGTATGGTTTTCTTGCAGTCTGTTGCCTACCGGTTTACACCGGCTTGTGTGTTGTTTGTTTTTCTGTGTGTTTATGACCTTGTAAGACTTAAGTCATGTAATGAGTTTACAGTTGTTAAATATTATTGTATTGTTAAGTGTGACTCTCTCTTCCCTTGTGTGTGTCTAACAAGACTTAACCAATTCTTGTGATTTGTTTATTGAGTTCAATGTTGAACTTCTAACAAGTGCTAACGGGGGAAGTGAGGAGTCCGGTCTGTTGCCACGCGTGTGAGTATGGGAGTCGATGTCATAACCGGTTCGATTCTCTTTGTATGTTATGGTTGTCTTCCAATTTGGTTTCCAACCTTCCCTTTAGCTTAACCAAGGCTATTTTACTGACTCACGTCGGGCCACAGGGGCATACTATGTTTTGTTTCGGTGTGCTTGGATCACTATTCTGAGGCACCTTGTGTTAAGTTATCCGTTCAATCTAACAGGACGGTAACGAGTTATGTAACGAGCTTAGCATGAGTTTGGCAACATTCTCTAGGCTCTCCATGGGAAATAATTGTGTTGGTTCATTTCCTAAAAGGAATTGTACTTGTATATTATGTGTGTTGTTGTGTGCAATACTCTTGCATTGAAATATATATGTTGTATGTTTAAAATGAATGCCATGTCATCATGACAATTAGTTGCGCGTATCCCGGTAGCCGATGGGCTGCGCGTTAACCATACCAGCCAAGGGTTGCTGACCCCCTCGGGGGCTCCATATTTTACTGCAGGATGAGGATCGAAGAAGCGGAATGGCTTTAGATTCTAGGATGCAGGATTACTTTTGATTATTTTGGGAGTTGTGCCCGGGATGCGCCTGTGCTCCCGTGGCGATGTATTTTTGGTACCGTTGTAGTACAGTAACGGTCGTTGACAGTTTGTGGTGTACAGTTACAGTGTATGGATGTAGTTACAAACTCGGTATTATGTTAATGTATTAAAAGTTATTAGTTCTATGCTCTGGGGGTCTGATCATCAGACCGATACGCTTTATTTATTCTGCCTTGTTAACCACGTGGGTGGTTAACGGCGTTGTAGCACCGAACCGTTTAGTTATTGTTTAGTTGTTATTTCCGCTGTGATTTCGTTTATTGTTAAGTGCGTAGTAGGGGTGTTACAAAAAGTGGTATCAGAGCGATACTTCGCTCTGATGGCTAGAATACCGAGTTTAGGAATATACCGAGTTAGGAAATCTAGCTATAGTTACCTAAGAGAACAGTTGTGGAAAGGTTAACCACTAACTAAGTGTGGAAATACCTTATTGACGGGAAGATGTTACAACCGTTGGACCGATAAGAGTGCAAGCACAGTGCTAATAAATGTTCATGTGAATTCAGATGTCAGGTATACCACGAGGTCGAGGCCACGGGGCGGCATGGTGATACTGGGAACCAGGGGAGAACCCTACGGTGCAGGTCATGGCCGACGCTGTTGCGGCCGCCGTAGCCTAGATGGTCCCACAGTTATTAGCTGCGATGCAGCAGCAGCAGCAGCAAGGCGGTGAGGGTCAACAAGGGCCACAACCGTAACCACAGCCACGCGAGACCAACTGGGTCAAGGCGTTGGCGGATTTGAGACCCCCATCATTCAGTGGGGAGACTGACCCTAGTAAGTTGGAGGCGTACATCTCCGAGATGGAGACCGCTTTCGAGACCTTGGATGTTCCTGCTGGTGCCAAGGTTCGACTAGCCACTTACTACCTGAAGGGATCGGCTAAGACTTGGTGGAAGCTGGTAAGGGAGGGCAGAGTTAGTGATCCTACCTTTTAGTGGAGGGAGTACGCGGCCATGCTGCGAGCCAAGTACTACCCGATTCATGTTCAGGAGGCCAAGCGCCTGGAGCTTGACAGTTTGAGACAAGGGGATAAGATGACAGTTGACGAGTATTACACCGCTTTCATCGGACTTATCCATCTGCTGCCGGATCTGGGTTACTCAGACCGGATCTTGGTGAACCGTTTTTACAACGGGTTGAGCTACCACCTACGTTATGGTATGGGGCCGAGCGGATATACTACTTTGCAGGTAATGAACTACAGTATGAAGTGAATAAGTATGTATAGTGTGTAATGTGACTGTGAGTTTGTTTAGCGGGGCATAACTAACACCCTAAATATAGGAGTGCTATCATGCCGCTGCAATTGTTGAGATCACCGTCCGTCTGAAAGACGAGGAGAGTGCGCTCAAGCGCAAGGCCATGAGCGAGGGCCAAGGCACGCAAGGCAAGGGGGAGGAAAAGAAGAAGCCATACCCCCAGTCCCAGAAAGGACAGCAACAGGGTGGCAAGGGCCAGGCCCAGACCACCACTGCTGAAGAGCCTCTGCAGCTCACCTACGCATATGCAGCCAAGCCCTTACGCTCTTACCCACCCAAGGGTAATTAATAAAATTCCAATACCGAATTCTAGTGTGTGTTGCTATTTGTGAAATATACTGAGTGTGTGATGTGTTAGCAGCTAGCACGGGCTCTAGACCGGAGCGCCACTACTATTGTAAGTGGTGTAACGGAGACCACCCCGGCAAGGACTGCAAGGGTAATGATGTGCAGTGCCGATACTGCAAAAAGATGGGGCACCGCGACTATGAGTGATGGCAGAACCCGAACAGCAGAAACTACAGGCCTAAGGGGCAGTGGAAGGGTAAGACCACCGTGACCACCGATGGCCCGAAGATGGCGAACCAGCCACCCCCAGATCAGAGGTACACATATTCCCAGAAGGGGAAGGGGTCGGGGTCCGGCAAGGCCGCCCTGAATGTGGTGGACCGGTCTGAGGCGCCAGGGCCCTCTTCTAGACCAGGTTCCGCCTAAACTGTTGAATGAAATAAGTGATTGCATACCGCATTTCATGCATGTGTGTTAGTGAGTTTAAGTAAACAACCATGTAAGTAAACAGTTAAATTATAATGTGAGGACACCTAATTAGGTAAATTGAAAACTTAGGAACCTTCAATATTTGCTATCCAATCCCACCCACACCAAACCCTGAAGAGACCACCATCAACACCACCGACTTTCCAATGGAGCGATGTCAGGTCATCCAACCAGGTATGATACTCTTAAATGGATACCTGACACCGGAAGCGCAAATCCACATCATCAGACGATGCAATGAACTAGGAGCACACCTGGAGGTTTCTACACACCCGAATACCCGAGTGGATCGAAGATGAAATTGAAGATGATGTGCATGGGTAAGGACTGGTGAAATACCCCTACTTAATTAAACATGAATTAAACGTATAATTGATCTTATTAAGACCTAAGCAATTAAACATATAAAACCTTATAGCATAAGGTTACATTAAAGGAAAGGTGTTACATTCTTATGAGTATGTAATAACTTGCGGACAACGAACAGTTTAATATTACCGTACTTATGTACATACGGATATATATGTACATATACACAACGTTACAAGATTATAATGTTGTACTTATAACTAAAACGCGACAAATAAAATAGTCGTAACCGTATATATGTAAGATTAAAAACGTGACATAACAAAACAGTCGTATATATATATGTACATACTACTAACGACGCGACATGTTAATACAGTCTCATATATACAAAGAATAAGCATGTATAATGCTGAAACAAAAAAAGGGGGACAAACATGCTCTAGCCGGGATTCGAACCCGAGACCTCTCGTACCTATCCCGAAACCTTAACCGTTTGAGCTATGCTAGTATTCAGTATTTATGATGCAGTACTTAAACTTGTTATAAAACAACAAGTAAAATCAGATAGAAACCATGCTCTTTAATTCTACAAGTATTACTAACTCGCATTTGAGTAACCACTCAGCATGGACTAACTACGCAGCACATGTATTACATCGAATATCTGAAGTATTCACAAACTCCCAAACAATGTCCCCTGCACGGGTCATACTCTGCACGGTTCAAAATAAATTCCTACGCCCATACACACCAGCATCCTCTAACTGTCTCTGGATTCAAAGCTGTGCTCTTTCCTTCTCGGGTGTGTGGGTGTTATCGGCTACCAAACCCACTCTACTCCTTTCACACCCTCTCAATTACTCCACGTACATGTAGCCCCAGTCCAGAGCGGGACTTCTTAGATTTCTACATTCCATGGGTGCAAGTAACCCAAGCGTTTTGTTCGATTCCCTCTGTGCATGACTGATTCCCTGTGCTCAAGCTGCCGACAAGAAATGTTTAAGCAACTCAAGGCAAACAAACGAGTCTCTCTGTGCACGTTGAACCTTGGCTCAAGTTCTGGAAGTCCTGGAGTAAACCAACTCAAAGGGAGCAAGGTAAAAACCGCTGCCCAGTTTTCTCCTGTTCCTCCTCAATCCCTCGTCTTCTCTGCCTTGTTTTCTGCCCGAAAAGAAACATGGGTTTTTGACCTCCTTATTTCTTCCCCCTTCACGCATGAAAACTGATGGAGATGCATCCATAATATGCACCGGAACTTGCTAAGAAGACCCAGCAATACCTCTGGAATACCCATTCACGGTAAGAGCTCGAATCATTCCCCCCTTACATTCTCTTCTCTGTTTTCTGTTTTCTGATGTCCGAAACACTACAGACTTACACCTCCAAAGCACTTGCTCCTTCCATGTATGAATCCTTCAGGCAGTCGCCTTAGATCTCTTCGAGAAAATCACTTGAGTAGGAGCTGCCCAATATCTCTGAAGCGATACAAGAAGGTAAAAACTTCAAAACAACTTCCTGATTTCTCCAACTCCCTATCTCTCTTTGTCTGTTTTGTTGGGTCTGATCCTGAGTGATCTCTTCAGTTGAGGCCGGAAGTCCAAGCCTGAGAGTTTCCACATTCTACCAGAAGTAGATCAGGAGAACCAGCTGCAGAGAGGAAGATGAAAAGAACCCAAGGTAGTAGACGGATCCAAAGAAAAATCTATATTGTTTGTTTTTCGAATCCAGTTCTGTTAAGCCACATACACGTATAGTACTCTGAGAAAGGAAAATGTTGCTTAATGAACTAGTTGGGGACTATAGAATCCTGATGCATTGTCTGGCAAAAATGCCAGCTGCTGAGAGCTAAATAGCGGGCAAAATGTGAGAGTTAAAGAGCCCACCTATTATCAACATGTAATATTGGATATAAAAGAAACAATGTGTTCTGTATGTGGACTTACTAAGCCGAGAAGAGAATAGGCAATGTACATATAGAGAGCTAACTAGCAGTAATTAAGAAATGGAAACTTACACATATATATATACATATATCCTAAGTGCTTATCCTTACATAAACAAGTTCAGAGCAAAGGAAATTCTGCATAGAATGGTAACAGAAAACTAGAGCAGAAAGGAGTCAAAAAAATTTGCAACTGTATGTTTCAGTATAAGTGGTTTCAGGAGCATTTACCGTGACATTAGGGGTCTGCTTTGAGAGTTAAATTTCATTGGGCTTTAACTAAACAGCTAAACCATTTGGGTGGAATAGAAAACAGACATGAACAAAAAAAAACTTAAATAGGAACAGTACAAAGTTAACAAGTTCAGGTTTTCACAGTTGCGGTTCCTGTATACTAAAGTTACAGAAAGTGGGACGATATCATTTTGGAGTTTGTTCATAAATTAAAAAAAAAAGAACTAGATCATACACTAAACTAAATGGGTCAGTAATGAGGGAGCAGTTAGAAGACAGGCTGCTAAGTAGAAAGAAGAGGAACAGAAAGAAAAACATGTTCATGATTCAGTTTGGTGCAGGTTCTGAAATCTCTCGTTTCAATAGAGGTAAATCAGTAGCAACAACCATGTTGTTGCGGGACTGATTAGAAATTTAAAACCAAGGTAAAACATCTTACTAATTGAGTCAACAACGTGAAACAAAAGGAAAAAAAAAACAGAAGGTCAGAGCCGTGAATAATTGGAAGCAGTAGAAGAGGGAAATCTTGACACTTCAGTTTTACAACATTCCTGAAAGTGTGAGCTCTGTGTAACTTTGTTTCAGAGAAGTTATAAGGAGTTTTTTTGAGTTTCTAATGAGCCTAAACATTTCTAACGTGATTAAGTAAGTTTATGAATACTTTGGGAGTGGTTACAAGACTGATTAAAGAACTGAAAGTAAGCGATATAAGAAAAGACACTATTCCAGTTTCAGTCCTGTACTCTCGGCCTTTCAGGATGATAACCTTTCAGAAACTTAAATGGTGTGTAGTGGATCTGTTTTGGGAGTTGAGATTATACCAAAACACATAACTAGAAGCTAGGCATATTGGAAAAAAAATTTAGAATCAAATTATGAACCGAGAAAGGAGAAGAAGTAAGGTATGTCAGTTCTATGTTTTTCTAGCTTCTGTTGTATTTTACAGTCCAGTATGAGAAATTCCCAGGGAGCTGCCTATGTGTTTTGTGTCTGTTTCGAATTTAGAAACCTGATGATACACTTAGCTAGGTGGGAAATCTAGTTGAGGGAAATCTGAAGACAGACTGATAACTAGATCAAAGACAGGAGAGGGAATTCACAGATTCTAATTTCCAGATGTTCGTTGCTTGGTTGTTTCAGTGTATGGGATTTTCAGGAGTATTGACGGGGCTGTTTTGGGCTGGTTTTGGTTTGAGGCTACCTGATATGCTTAACTAAACGTGTAAACATCTTGGGGAAACTGGAAGTCAGAACTTAAAGTAAAGAGGAGGAGTAGAAGTGAGGTAATCAGATTAGTATATCAGCTTCCGAGTTTGGTATTAAACACTTACAGAGGGCTTGCATGGGTGGTGTTAAATGGTAAACAATCCTAGAACTTAACCAATACACTCAAGTAGGATATTAACGTCTTGGGGAAAAATCAGATATCTGCTCGACAGCTGACGGTGGAAGGGAAACGATACTGCACCAGTGCAGGTTTTGTTTTGGTTATCATGTGAATGTGTTTCTGTATAACTGCTTTACAGGAATGTTAAGGAGATCGTAATGGCTTAATAAGGAATTTAAAACCTGTCTGATACATTGAGGAGAGGTTAGAAACAGTTGGGACAGGATAGCATAAAAAAAACAGACAAAGAGAAAGAATGAAGAAGAAACACCCAGATTGTGTTTTCAGATTCTCTATAATTAGCTGCCTCTGTATAATGGTAACACAGATGGAATAAGAGTGTTTCTTTGGTCGGGAAATGAACCTAGAACCCCTATAATACACCTACCTAAGAGTGTAGATACTTATGGAAAAATTAGAAATTCAACCAATGCATTAGAAGAGAAGTTGGACTGAAAGTATGTACAGTTTTGAGGTTCCGGTTTTCTGAAATTATTGCCTCTGTATAATCAACTTCCAGAGGTGTTAGAAGTGTGGTATTGGTTTACCAATGAACTCAAACCATAGCTAACAACTTCAGCTAGGTTAGCTAAGCGTTCGAGAAGATGAAACATCAGTGGAGCTAGCTAGGAACAAGAACCAAGAAGAGTTGTGTAGTTGTTTCAGATTTCATTATAGGATGTTTCTGTGTAGCAGAGCTGCAGTGGGGGATTAAGACATAGTGTAATTTTAAGTTTTATAATGTATGATGAGTGCAGTATGATATAAAGTAAGTGGTAAAATTTGGAATGTTGAGAGTATAGGATTTGATGGGTAATGGAATCAAGATATGCATTACCGGTAATTATAACAAGGGTTATAAAACCTTGGATTATATTCTATTACAAGTTTGATGTTATAAAGGTAAGTATCTACGACAAGTTATAAGTATGTGATTATATTGTGATCAATAAGAATTATGAAATAAAGGAGCACAAGTATAACATACGTGCGTGTCATTATTTTCGGTACATACATATAGTTACCAAAACTATATGTTATAAGTTGAATGACACATAAAATATCATACTATAAAACATCAAGAAATAAGTGTAACGCTAAACAATATTATGTGAGCAAAACCATAGTTTAATAGAACTGTCATGCTGAGCGCATGTGCATATGTGAACACATGCCAAAAATAAAGATATAAACTATAGTATACCATGACATGAAAATACTATAGTTAGCATACGATTTTAGTATGATAAACAAACCTTGAATGAAAGATAACAAGTGTACAATGGGATGTTCCATACCCCAAAGTAAACCGAGTATTATCTCACACTACAAAAAAAAAACTTAAAGTTAACGATACCGGAACTCATAACAGTTGCATTATCGGGGTTACTAATGTTATTCGGAGATACCGAAACATAATGTCATGTGGATTGACACTTAGTGTTCCTCATATTGTTAGATCGTCATTCGGATGTGCGTGCTCGATAGCCCTAGCGGTCTACACTGCGCGATCGTGACACGGTGTACGGTATGTAAAGGGATTTGATCCGGGTTGTCTTGAGGAATTCCTCGGGCTCGGATTTGTTTGATAAATAACTTGTGTGAATGTATGTATGTGATTTATGTGTGTGATGTGTAGTTATGTTCACTGCATTAATTATTTATGCACGAACGTCCTACGGGACTAACACTACGTCGACTATAGATCGACTTATACAAAACTACATATGTGAAATGTGTGTTGTGACCACTGTTGTGTGACCTAATACGCTAAGTAATACAAGTATGTAGTTATAACCTAAGTAAAACACTTAGGAACGGGACACGACATTGTCGGTCTCTAGAGCTTTGACTCGAACGTGAATACTACCTAGAATAATTCTAGGCATGCGTAAGACCCATAGGGCAGCCAACAAATTAAGTGATGTACTCCATAACTAAAACTGTAACTGACTATCTAACAAACAAAGTTAACAGGGGAGTGTGAATGAATGTGATGATGTACCCTAATCTAGACAGTCACTGGCTGCTGGTCGCGCGTAGCGATCTCTTGGGTTATCCCGTATCGGGTTTTCCCTAGTTAATCCTGATCGAGCCTAGATAGATCGTCAGGCGGAGTGTGCTACCGTTGGCACAAGGCCCTTGGCCACCTAAATGGATGCCTTTACAAAGGCAAAGTGAATAAGTCCCAGAGTCTTCGGATGATCAGGGCAGTGAGCACCTTTGTGTGTACGTGGGACAACTGTCCAAGTGAGTATGTTTCGGGTTGTCCTAACTGACGCCCGACTGTGCTAACCTAAACAAACGATATGTGAAGGCCCGGAGGGCCGAGTGATGTACTATGTGATAATGTTAACATACGATGAATGAGTTCTCAATGCCATTGTATTGTATGATGTATGACAGTAATGTGTATATCCATATATGACTGTTTGGATTGAATGAATGATTATATAATCATGCATGTTGTTACAGTATCTATTATATCTGTAAAATGGTAAAGCATGAAAACAATCTAATATCAAGACGGTTAAAAATGACAAGTGACCAATAGGGTCCAGATCCGGCATACTCAGCGTCTATCGCTGAGACTACACTTATTGTGCAGGTTGCTGAACACGTCGAAGCCGAAGTGCGGGGCTGGGTAGTTAGGACGTTGTTGAATTTGGATTTACCGTTCATACCTCGTTATGTATTAAATGATTCCTCTGGAAAGGGGTTGTAAGATCTGGATTATGTTTAGATGCTCACAGTAGTTGTGCTTTTGATACTTAGATAGAAATGTAGGTGGTATCTTGTTGTCACCGCGGATTGTATTTTTATGTTTAATTTTGTTAAGATGTTGTACTGCTACATCACTCGTATGGGCGAGTGGTGGCAAGTAACACCCATGTGAGTTCTATTACTGTAATTCCTTCCGCTGTGAGACGCCTTTATTTCCTGTTCACGTGAGCGACTATTACGGATTTGTTATGAGGGGTGTTACAACTGGAACCCTTACACCAAGACATATCAAGAAGTGCGAGCTGAAGACGGAGCAATTGTACCAAGTATACCTGAGGAGTTCCTTGCGGTTGTTAACCACGCTATGGGAATTGCTCAGCAAGTTGAATCAGATTCAATGCCAAGTGTTAAAGCGGATTTATGTATTGTGAACTTCTACCAGAAAGGTGGACGGTTAGGGTTACACCAAGATAAGGACGAGTCACCCGAGTCTCTAAGTAAGGGAGTACCCGTGGTGTCTTGGTCCATTGGTGATACCGTAGTGTTTGTGTACGGCAAGCAGAAGCGTGCTGATCTCGCGAAGAAGCTAGTGTTGAAATCAGGAGATGTACTAATCATGGGTGGGCAGTCAAGGATGCTATATCATGGCATCAGGAAGATCAAACTGAATACCGTACCATCGGCAGTGATCAATGCCACATACATGAAACCCGGACGTTTGAATTTGACCTTCAGACAGTTTTAAAGCCTTGTAGAATTATGTGATGTGTTGAACCAGTGTATGTTAAGGATGTTGTATGTGTTAGTTATGTCGACAGTGTAAACCAACGAATGTTGTAAGAAGAGTGTGTTAATGAATAAAGTGGAGTTGTTTGAAGTATGTCAACCGTGTTGTTACCGAATACTTATTAGTTTGCCAATGAATTAGGCTGTGCACTCGGAACGGGAGGTATACTGAGTGTCTGCAATGAGGCAGAAGCCGGCAAGAGCGGCACAATCCTCACTGGTACCTTTCCAGTCAATGGCGTGGACGCTTCGATCTTGTTCGACTCCAGAGCCTCACATACATTTATTTCGCTATCTTTTGCGAAGAGGCTGGGGTTAGACGGTGATGAGATGCCAGATTTTCTAGTCACGACTCCAGGTGTACCCGCTACCACCGAGATGTTGTTGTATGAATCAGAGACGAAGAGTTTCCGATCGACTTGATAGAGTTCGACGGACTTGGTTTTGATGTGATTGTCGGGATGAACTGGTTGGAGCGGTACAAGGGTAGAATCCTATGTGCCGAGCATCGTCTGCTTCTTCGGAGTCCGTCTGGGGTTACCATATCTTACCGCCAAAGGCCCAGGGTGCCTTCGACTTAGATCATCACCGCCATGGCTATGTGTCGTGAACTATGACGAGGGAATGATGTATACCTCTGCTATGTCCAGGACATAGAGAGAGACCCAGAGTTTAGTCCTGATGTGCCGGTAGTGTTGGAGTTTCCTGATGTATTTCCTAAGGAACTGCCGGGCATGCCGCCAGTGCGGGAAGTGGAGTTTTAGATTGATTTGGTTCCGGGCACCGGACCAATTGTGAAGGCACCCTATCATATGGCTCCAGCAGAGATGACAGAGCTCAAGGAGCAGTTGAGAAACTTACTCGACAAGGGATTTATCCGCCCTAGCGTTTCACCATGGGGAGCACCAGTCCTCTTCGTGAAGAAGAAGGACGGTGGCCTCCGCCTGTGTATTGACTATCGAGAGCTGAATGCAGTTACAGTGAAGAACCGTTACCCTTTACCACGCTTCGACGATTTATTTGATCAGTTGAAAGGGGAATCAGTATTCTCCAAGATAGATCTACAATGGATGCCATCAGATTGCCATCCGTGACAGTGACATTGAGAAGACCGCTTTCAGAACCAGATATGGACATTATGAGTTTACGGTTATGCCGTTTGGTCTATCCAATGCACCAGCCAAGTTCATGGACTTAATGAACCGCTTGTTCCAAGATCAGTTGGACAAGTCAGTGGTAGTCTTCATCGACGATATTCTTGTGTACTCGAAATCAAGGGGTGAGCACGAAAGCCACCTGAGAAGTGTGTTGCAAACATTGAGAAAGAATCAGTTATATGCGAAATTTTCTAAGTGTGAGTTTTGGTTGAACCAAGTATCCTTTCTTGGACATGTGATTTCTGAAGCCGGGATCGCTGTTGATCCGGCAAAGATTGATGCAGTGCGCACCTGGCCTAGGCCGAAGACAGTTACCGACATCGGAGCTTCCTCGGTCTGGCAGGTTATTATAGGAGGTTTGTGAAGGACTTCTCCAGTGTCTCGAAACCGATGACTTCCTTGATGAAGAAGGATGCTCCATTCGAGTGGACAGATGACTGTGAGAGTTCTTTTCAGAGTCTCAAGGATGCTCTGACATCTGCACCAGTCCTAACTTTACCAAACGGTCCAGATGGGTTTGAGGTCTATTACGACGCATCAGGCAGAGGTATGGGTTGTGTGTTGATGCAACACGGGAAGGTCGTAGCATACGCCTCCCGACAGCTGAAGAAGCATGAAGAGAACTACCCTACCCATGACTTAGAATTGGGTGCCATTATCTTAGCACTGAAGATATGGCGACATCATTTGTATGGGGTAAATGTGACAATTTATTCTGACCACAAGAGTTTAAAGTACTTGTTCACTCAGAAGGAGTTGAACATGAGACAAAGAAGATGGGACGAGTTTCTAAACGACTACGACAACAATCTGCAGTATAAAGAGGGTAAGGCAAATGTGGTAGCTGACGCATTGAGTCGCCGAGCACACTCTCTCCATTCGCTAGTCTCTCATTCTAGCTTGGTTGAAGAGGTGCGAAGTGCTCAATGACGGATCAGTATATGTTGGAGATTAGACAGAAGCTCATTGATGGCACATTCGAGGGTCAGAAGTACGACTTCCGGCTCCATGATGATGACCTGATTAGGCTGAATGGCCGACTGTGTATTCCGAGGAGTAGCGCTGAGCTGAAGGAGCGCATACTGAGTGAATGCCATTGTTCTACGACTTCGATTCACCCCGGAGCTTCAAAAATGCATAAGGGAATGAAACGTTACTTTTGGTGGACCGGCATGAAAAAGGATGTGAATGATTATGTATTGAGGTGTCTCACTTGTCAGAAGGTCAAGTTTGAGCACCGACGGCTTGGTAGTATGGTGCAGCCAATGCCAGTGCCTGAGTGGAAGTTCCATGACATTTCTATAGACTTCATAGTAGGGCTTCCGCCTACAAGGGGAAGTCTGAATATGATTTGGGTTGTTGTTGACCGACTGACCAAAGTGGCCCGATTCATTCCGATGAAGGACACTTGGAAAGTGGCAAGACTTGCAAAGCTCTTTGATGGAGAGATTGTTCGGCACCATGGGGTACCGAAGACTATCGTGTCTGACAGGGATACCAGATTCCTCTCCAGGTACTGGAAATCCACACGGGAAGCGCTTGGTACCGAGCTGAAGCTAAGTACAGCGTTCCACCCACAGACAGATGGTCAGAGTGAGCGCACTATCCAGACACTTGAGGATATGTTACGTGCATGTGCACTTGATTTTCAGACCAGCTGGATTGATAAGTTACATCTGATCGAGTTTAGCTACAACAACAATTACCATGCTTCAATCAAGATGTCTCCCTTCCAGGCATTATACGGTAGACCATGCCGCATGCCATTATGCTGGGATGAGTCGAGTGAGACGGTCATTATAGGACCAGAGTATCTGGAGCAAGTTCAAGTAGAGGTACGACAAATCCGGGCTAACATGAAGTCAGCTCAGGATAGGCAGAAATCATACGCCGATGTGCGCAGACGTGACCTAGAGTTCGCCGTGGGCGATCAGGTATTTCTTAGAGTATCCCCCATGAAGGGAGTGTTTCGTTTTGGCCAGAAAGGCAAGTTGAGCCCAAAATATGTGGGACCTTATGATGTGACGGAGCGGATCGGCCCGGTAGCTTACAGACTTGATTTACCCGCCGAGCTGGGCAAGGTACATGATGTATTTCATGTGTCCCAGTTGAAGAAATATATGTCTCATCCGTCTCATGTACTTTAGCCTGAAAGGCTAACCTTAGAGCCGACCATGCGATCAGTGGAGACTCCGGTACGGATTCTGGATACTAAGACTCGAGACACTCACCATAAGTTTGTGAGACTGGTGAAGGTTCTCTGGTCTAACCAGGACGTTGAGGAGGCCACTTGGGAGCTGGAAGATAAGATGAAGGCGAAGTACCCGTCGTTGTTTACTTCTTAGTATTTACATGTATAGGTACGGGGCGTACCCCTATTTTAAGGGGGGTAGAGCCGTTTCGGTTATGTGTGTACGACATGTATTTGGATACATTGTCTGTGTTATGTTTTTATGTTGTTACCTTGCTATGTTACAGACCGTTGAGTCTGAATGATGTTGTGTTTTTATGTGCTTGGACCTTGTGTCCGATGTTATGTAAGTATGTTGTTAATGTTGTTATGGAAGTATTGTTTATATGTGTTCCCGTGTTATAATATTTAGGATATATGGGAAGTATGAACTTTGGGGACAAAGTCCTTTTAAGGGGGGTAGATTGAAATACCCCAAACCTAGGTATGTTGTTTAAGCACTAAAATAAGGTATATTAAGACTAAAAAGAGTCTTAGAAACATTAGTAAACAATTTAAACCATAGAAAACTCAAGTAAATACCTTAAGGTCAATAAAGGCTAAAATGTGCTCTAAGCTTGGGATAAGCTTGGTTAAGACCTAATGAGCTTACCAAGACCTCATTTATACATTAATGAACATATTAAACAATTACAAAAGAAAACCAAGATTAAAAACAAGTTAAAACATAAAATGTGCTTTAAGGAGTCTTAAAGCACGTTTTTGAAAAATTGTCTTGTAAATTTGTTTTGAGTGGCTAAATTCCATCATTACTCTTTAATTAACATGTGTACTACTTAGTATCACATTAGGAAGTCTAAATCAATGGGAAATCAAAAATTTCACAACAATGTGCCTTGTTTTAGTGAATAGTAACTAAAATAAGCAAGTTTATAACATATGTCAATATAAGTGTGACAATTGGTCAACAAAGACTAAAATACCCCTTAGTATATTATGGGGGCCGGTTTTTATAAGGGTGAGTCATCTCCCCCTTGTTAGTTATCAAGTAAGTAAAATTAATAAAGCAAATCACTATTCACTTTTTACTTTAAATACCAAAAACTAGTTACTTACCTTCATTCTCTTCTTTCCCTCTTCATTTCCCACGGTTCCAACCTCTCTTCTATCTCCTTCTTGCTCTCCATTCACGGTTTTGCAATAGTACCAACACCAACACCAACTTCCATTGTCATTATCTCCTAGCTCACTTTGCCAAATCAAAAACAAAGACCACCATTCTATTAGTCTCATCAAGCTCTTCATTCCTATCTTCTCAAAATTCCAAGAGCTCCATTTCGGTGCCAAGAGGAATCTCCATGGGAGGAGCTTGAGCTCATCTTTTCACATATTGTTGTTCTCCTTTGCTTCTAGGTAAGGAAACTAAAAAAAATAACATTTCCTTCATGTGTGTATGTTGTCCGAAAAACACCATTAATGGTGCCCTTTACCTTGCTTGTTTTAGCTTCATTTGAATCTTCCAAGGGCTTGGTGGAGTCCTCTCTTGCTACATATCCAAACTCTCTTTCATATCCAAGGTAAAACAATCATCTAAATGTTCTAAGACAATATATGTATCTAGGGTTTACAATGAGATGAAGCATAAAGCTTGTATACTCATTTCTTTATTTGTATATTGTTTAGAAGTTGACAAGAAACAAAACACCCTTACCGATTTTTAAACAAGGAAACAAGAAAAAAGTTGTGAGGAAAAGAGGTAAATATGCTAACCTAATGTAGTTTAAAGTCTTAAGGGAAATGAGCTTATATTGCTTATTTAAATTATCTAAGGAGCCAATGGTGAATGACTTAGAAAAAAATGCTCTCAAGGGCTTAGTAAAAGGCATATGTATTGTTGGGTGTATTTGCAGGTCAAAGGCAAATATATTGTGGAAATTCAGTGTTTAAGGTTTATGCATCTTAAGGGCCTAAGAGCCATGTTATTTAAGGGACTAAGTGCCAAGCAATTTAAATTATGCACTATATTGTGATGTAGTGTTGAATGAGTGAAGTTTTGTGTACAAGAATGTTCTTGATGGATTTTAGTGTTCTTGATTGTTTAATGGTGAAAACAATGTGTTTTGGCTTAGTAATGTTCTAGGAGAGTTCATGTCAAAATTTAGGTAATGTACAAGAAGTTCTAAGTGTTTAAACAAGTGTTGATGAACTAGGAAGTGTTAGAAATGTTTAGGTATTTTACTAGAGGAGAAGTAATGTCTTAGGTGTTCTAGGAAACAAAAAGGACTTAGACATCAACTAGAAGTTTTGGTTAGGAAGAAAAGATGCTTGGGAGATGATGTTGTAGTGGTGAGAAAACATTTGGGAATAGTGGAAGTTGCAAACCTTTTTATAAGAATTTGTGTAATGCTTGAGGAGGATTTTGATGAATGATTTAAGGAGTTTAATGGAGGTCTTAAGGTGTGTTTGAAGTACCCAAATAAGGTTAGAACATACTAGGATATATGAGGTGAAGTTTGGAGTTAAATGGGCAATTAAAAACAAGGGTCTGGAGCAGACCGACCTTGGGGACCGGACCTGCAAGGTCGGTCGAGCCCAGTTTACCCTGCGAGAAATGGTTTCTGGAATGGACCGACCTTGGGGACCGGACTTACAAGGTCGGTCGGGCATGGATTTTTAGTACGGATTGAGTCTCTGGACTAGACCGACCTTGGGACCGGACTTATAAGGTCGGTCATGCCTAAATTTTTGTACGTAAGTGAGTCTCGGGAATCGACCGATCTTGCAACCAGACTTGTCAAGATCGGTCAGGCCTGAATTTTCAAAGGAAAGAAACTCTCGGGGATAGACCAAACTTGTGACCGAACTTGAAAGGTCAGTCGGAGTAGAATTTTTGATAGTAATATGTTCTGGAATGGACCGACCTTGTGTAAGGTCGGTCGGTAAGTTCGGTCGGACCAAAATTTATAAAAAAAAAAACAAACAAAGAGTGGCTTAAGTAGTTAACCCTAGGGGGTATAATGTAGGTAATCAAGGATAAGTTTGGACATTAAAACATGTCATATAACCATGTTAAACACTTAGCAAATTTGAAGTTAAGTAAGTTAATTAACCGACATTCTTAAATCATGTATAGGAGTGACCTACGGTGGAAACCAGTCAAAGCAAGGACCAAGGTATGGTTTTCTTGCAGTCTGTTGCCTACCGGTTTACACCGGCTTGTGTGTTGTTTGTTTTTCTGTGTGTTTATGACCTTGTAAGACTTAAGTCATGTAATGAGTTTACAGTTGTTAAATATTATGGTATTGTTAAGTGTGACTCTCTCTTCCCTTGTGTGTGTCTAACAAGACTTAACCAATTGCTTGTGATTTGTTTATTGAGTTCAATGTTGAACTTCTAACAAGTGCTAACGGGGGAAGTGAGGAGTCCGGTCTGTTCCGGCCATGCGTGTGAGTATGGGAGTCGATGTCATAACGGGTTCGATTCTCTTTGTATGTTATGGTTGTCTTCCAATTTGGTTTCCAACCTTCCCTTTAGCTTAACCAAGGCTATTTTACTGACTCACGTCGGGCCACAGGGGCATACTATGTTTTGTTTCGGTGTGCTTGGATCACTATATCCGAGGCACCTTGTGTTAAGTTATCCGTTCAATCTAACAGGACGGTAACAAGTTATGTAACGAGCTTAGCATGAGTTTGGCAACATTCTCTAGGCTCTCCATGGGAACTAATTGTGTTGGTTCATTTCCTAAAAAGAATTGTTCTTGTATGTTATGTGTGTTGTTGTGTGCAATACTCTTGCATTGAAATATATATGTTGTATGTTTAAAATGAATGCCATGTCATCATGACAATTAGTTGCGCGTATCCCGGTAGCCGATGGGCTGCGCGTTAACTATACCAGCCAAGGGTTGCTGACCCCCTCGGGGGCTCCATATTTTTACTGCAGGATGAGGATCGAAGAAGCGGAATGGCTTTAGATTCTAGGATGCAGGATTACTTTTGATTATTTTGGGAGTAGTGCCCGGGATGCGCATGTGCTCCCGTGGTGATGTATTTTTGGTACCGTTGTAGTACAGTGACGGTCGTTGACAGTTTGTGGTGTACAGTTACAGTGTATGGATGTAGTTACAAACTCGGTATTATGTTAATGTATTAAAGGTTATTAGTTCTATGCTCGGGAGTCTGTTCATCAGACCGATACGCTTGTATTTATTCTGCCTTGTTAACCACGTGGGTGGTTAACGGCGTTGTAGCACCGAACCGTTTAGTTATTGTTTAGTTGTTATTTCTGCTGCGATTTCGTTTATTGTTAAGTGCGTAGTAGGGGTGTTACAATAAGTGTTCTTGTAATTCACCTTGTGATTGTTTTACTAACTCAATTTCCATGGGCTCCTTAGTCACAAGTTCACAAATATAATCATATTCATTCTCCTTGGTTTTATAGCCCTCACATAATGTAAACTCTAAGCTACACTTATCATCTATCTAAACCCATCCCTTAAAGCATTAAACAACCTTATGGTAAGTCATTTACCTTGTTTTTGTCAAGTTTCACTTAGTTTCCTCCTTGGTTTCCTTGACTGATTTTCGGCAAGCACTATTGTTCTCTTGCCAAATCTTCCAATCAACATTCAAATAATCTAATAAGTGCTAATTAATGCACCTAAACTTAATGAATCATTCGTAGGTTAAAAAGAGTGCTTTAAGGCATAAAAGTGGATGATTACCTTTGAAATCTCAAGATAGACTTGGGCAATGAATCAAAGAGGACCTCCAATAGTCCTTGGACATTAAAACAGGCTAGTTCAAGATATAAAAATTAGACTCCATGAGAGGCAATTTTTGGCCATAGGTAAAAATGAGAGGAAAGTTGATTTTTCTTTCACTTTCCTTACCTTTAATGAATGAAGAAGCAAAAGAGCTCTTCATACTTGATTTTCCCCCCATCAATGGAGTTTTCTCATGTCACCAAACTTGAGCTTTTCCAGTTTTGAAAAGATAGGAAGAAAGGACTTGTTTTAACTAAGAGTAATCGATGCTTGGTTTTCGATTTGGAGCTAAAATGAGCATTTGGTGAGCAAATGAAGATGGAGGAAGAATGGAGCAGCACTTATGGTTTTCTAGAGAGGAAGAAGAAGAACAATAAGGTGGAAGAAGAAGAAGAAATGAAGAAAGAAGAGGAGAGAGGTAACTAAAGGTGAGATATTTTCCTTTTAAAAGTAAATAGTAACTTCTCATTATTTCCCTCTTCTTTTCTAACTTGGCTGGCACACGTTGGTGACTCACCCCTTCAAAACCGTCCCCCATTCATTAATAAGATATTTATGGTCTTTGTTGACCAATTAATTAAGTAGAGTTGACTAAAGACTAATTTGGGCACTATTTGGTTACTATTCACAATTAATGCACATATTTGTGAAATTTTTGGTTTCCCATTGATTTAGGCTTCATAATGTGATACTAAGTAGTAGACAAGCTTATTAAGGTGTAATAATGGGCATTTAGCCACTCAAAACCCATTTCTAAGACAATTTTATCAAAAATGTGCTTTAAGCGTCCTTAAAGCACAATTTGTGTTTTAACTTGTTTTTGAGCTTGGTTTTCTTTGGTAACTGAATTAACATGTCAATTAGCATGTTAATAAGGTCTTAGAATGACCTTTGGGTCCTAATCAAACTTACACCAAGTCAAGAGCATGTTTTTGCTTAAATTGTCTTTATGGTGTTTCCTTGTGCTTTCTATTGTTTAAATTGTGTACCAATGTTTCTAAGGCATATTTTAGCCTTCTTATATTTTAGTTTAACATCTAAACACCATAGCTAGGTTTGGGGTATTTCAGGTAGAGCACCCTTTAAGAAGAAAAGTTCATTTTCTGGAGCTAGTTCATCTCCTCTTTGATTCAAGGTAAGAAAGAAACTAAAAAAAATAATCATTTTCCCTCCATTCTTGACTTGGCCGATTTTGGCTTCTCAAGTGCTTTATTTTTTTTCCTTGTATGAGCATTGAATCAAGCTACAAAATTAGAGTGGAATCTCTCCTCCAAGTCATGACCAAAAATCTATTCTTAAGCTTCAAAGGTAATGCCCTAATTTTTGTGCTTTAAGCACCTTCTCATTTACTTCAAATTGAATGTTGGTCTAGAGTTTGGAAATGGTAATGCCCCATGACCAAGAATGAAAAA
The DNA here is from genome assembly GCA_023374045.1 of Limonium bicolor. Lineage (NCBI taxonomy): Eukaryota > Viridiplantae > Streptophyta > Magnoliopsida > Caryophyllales > Plumbaginaceae > Limonium > Limonium bicolor. The sequence goes on from CM041779.1 coordinate 122,552,130, forward strand.
GAAAAGAGAAGATGAAATACCTTAAACCTTAATATGTTAATTAATTATGTAATTATGATTTTCTATGGCTAATTATGTCCTTAAGATCATTGGTGAAGAAATAAAAACCAAGAAGAAAAAGAAAATGCGTAAAAGTCACAAAACGTGAAAACACGTATTTAATTATTTTAGGAGGTATATAACCTTATCTAGGTTTATAAATATATTTTTATACCCTAATTACACACTAAGGACATGTGGGAATAATTCCCGAAGAAAACGGATCCAAATAATGCGTTAAAACGCTAACGGACTCTTAAAGCGCGTTTTTCGAGAAAACCTGAAAACGTGACTTTAAACGGTCAAATGACCGTGTAAAAATTATAGTTGATCATATAACTATAATTAAACACTAATGGGAGTTTAAAAACCATTAAAATTAAAGAAACGAGAAAAATCTAGAAAACGGGCCCGGATTAGTGAATAGTGTATAAACCGGGAACATATGGGGTGTAAACTGTAATAAGAGTGAAATACTCTCCAATATTGTAAAACAAAATCTGATTTTTCCCCCTTCCTCTATGACTCACACGTTTTTGCCTCTCCTCTCACCTCTTTATTTCAAATTGGTCACAAAAAGACAAATATGTAAAGTAGAAAAAGTACAAATGTTACTTTTTACCTTTTCTCTCTCTTCTATTCCCATTTCCCCTTCTCCCTCACGATTTGTTTCTTCCTCCCAGCACTCACCTTGCTCTCTTCTTCCTCAAATGGCGATTCCATAACCCTCCACCCAGCTCATTTTTCTTCTTCCATTTTCTACCATTATACAAGCTCCAAATTGAAAAATATATACACCATAATACTCCCCTCACCTTGGAGATTAATTTCCACCCTTCAAAACCTCCAAATGATGATTTCGAATTTGTAACACCCCATCCAACAACAAACACGTAATAACCATCTGCAGCGGAAACTTAACTCATCGCATCACTTATTCCAATGGTGTTACACGCCGTTAACCACCCACGTGGCTAACAAGGCTAATACATACACATTTGTATCGGTCTGATGGACTGGATTCCCGAGCAACTACACAATACATTCCTCATTCCATTTCAACATTTATTATATACATACATTCCCACTGTACCGAGTATTTACAACTACTGCCGATAACAATTTCGGTCTTACTACGCCTATCATACTCACGCCATTTAAATGGCTTCCCATGTATAAACATCTGCCCCGTCCTACTCTCGAACGGCTTCCAGCTCCTTGTACCTGAAATAGAAAAGGAGAGAAAGGGTGGCCCCCAAGGGGCTCAGCACCTTTGCTGGTATGGTAATCCCGCAGCCCACATGCTACCGGGCCCGCACAACTAATTGTCGTCTTAGCATGCAGTTGATTATACTTAAATCATGCATACAAGCCATAACCATACAACACATAATATTTCGCCTCAATGGGCTCAACCTAACCAACACATCCCACACTTAACCAACCATCCAATGATTCCTTAAACCCTAGAGTGGCTCTCCTCTAAAATGGAGCTACTTCCTTAACGAACGGCATGTACCCATTAATCGGGTTATCCTCAAATGCCTCTTGTCGCAAACTGGGATTCATTTCCATGATCCACACATTCCATCATACATAATATCTCATTTCTCCCATAATAAAACATAAACAACACCTTCCTTGTTTCAACGTACATATGATGACATCGCATTCATTTAAAACATCCAATATATATGTTTATACCATAGCATAGCAAGGGAATTTGCATAGCACCATAACATTACATAACACCATAAAATCGGTTCTCACAAGGAACCTTCCACCATAGTTAGTATACCATGTGAGCCTAGGGGTTTTTGCCAATCCCATGTTAAGCTCGTTACCAACCTCGTTACCGTCCGGTTATATAGAACGGTTAACTTATACCCAAGGTGAGTCGGATATAGTAATCCCAAGCACCGAAATAACATACGTATGCCCCTGTGGCCCGACGTGAGTCAGTAACTAGCTTTGGATAAGCTAAGGGAAGGTAGAAACCAAATTGGAATACCACCTATACATACACCAAGAGAGCCGAACCGGATAAGATAACGACTCCCGTCCATCACACGCGTGGCCGGAACAACCGGACTCCTCACCCCCCATTAGTACATATACACTTATAAATAAGAGTTAGGGATCCATTATGGAGCCTACCACATCCACAAACCATACGGTATCATAACCGAGTTAAGCACACAAGGGAGGTTCACAACTTGCATACAACAACAATATCCAACTAACTCACACATAGCCGTGGTTAGCACGTTCCCAAGGTTTGGGGCCGTCAACTCCGAATACCGATCACTCATGTGTTCCTAGTTTTGGTTAGCTAAGGTTAACACATACTTGAGGTTAAATGGTATCGGAGACCAAATTCGCCACATAAATGAATTACTATAAACTCATTACATGTTTTAATCTTACAAGGTGGCAAACACTCAAGAAAACATATTGGCATACAAGCCGGTGTAATCCGGTAGGACACAGGTTGCAAGAAAACCATACCTGTCACCGGAGTCCACTTTACCACGTCCACTATGTTCCTCGAGCAATTCTCGAACAACTGTTGACATGACATGTTCTTTTATTAACATTGGGGTAACATGTTGTTTTAAAGTCTAATGCTTTAAACTTTCCCCGTTAACTTGGTTAGATAACTTTACATTTTAACACGTTTTACTCTCGCATCTTAATACAACCTTTAGCCCACTTTATTGTCATTAAAACTCACCTAGCATGTCCTTAACATCTCATATCATCATTACCTACCAATCCCCATCATCACATAACATTTCATAACCTGAAACCATGTTTTTGGTCCGACCGACCCACCGTCCGACCCACAGCTGGGTCGGTCCATTACAGAACCCTTTTACTTCCTTATAATCATGCCCGTCCGACCCACGTCCGACTCACTCGACTGGGTCGGACCATGTGCGAACATTTTCTTCCTTTGAAACTTGACCGACCGACCCATGTCCGACCCACCCTTTTGGGGTCGGACCATTACCGAACACATTCCTAACATCTAACAGAGGCTCGACCGACCCAAAACTGGGTCGGACCCCTGGGTCGGTCGCCTTCTATACTTACCCAAACTTTGCCAATCTTCACCAAACTTCTCCTAAGGCTCTTAATGCTTTCTAACAACATTTGGTAACCTTATATCCACATACAACATCCATGAAACTCATTTTCTAACTCCTTAAGCCTATTTTTTCCTTGTAAAATTTCCTTAACACTTTCAACATTTGTACTAGGTTCCTAAATGGTGTTTCTCACCTATTATAACTACTATCCCAAAACACTTTCTCCTCATCTAACATCATCTCTTAAGCATCATTTTCTCCTTATTCATCAACATGACCAAACCTTAACAAACTTCTCCAAGACTTTAATATCTCCTAAAAAACTCTCATTGGATTTCTAGAACTTCCAAGGCAATGCCTATATCCTTATAGCACCTTAGAACACCTTAATGCATGTTTTCTTCTCAAGTAAACATTCATTCACCTTTAACCTCCTAGTTCACCAAAACTCACTTACCACACTAGAACTTCTTACACATTTCCCAAATTTGGCCATAGCTTCTCTAGTATATACCCACATCCAAACACTTAGGTTTTTACCTTAATTCATTCAAGAACACCTAAAATCCATTAAACACATTTTATACACAAACTTCACACATTTTGCACTACATCTCAATATAGTGCATAACTTAAATTGCTTGGCACTTAGGCCCTTAAATAACATGGCTCTTAGGCCCTTAAATTGCATAAACCTTAAACACTGAATTTCCCACAAAATAATGCCTTTGACCTGCAAATACATACACCAATACATATGTTCTTTTACTAGTCTCCTTGAGAACACTTTACTAGGTCATTCCCCATTGCTCTTTAGGTAGTTTTAACAAGCATTATAAGCTCATTTCTCCTAAGGCATTAAACCACATTGAGATAGCATATTTACCTCTTTTCCTCACAAATTTCTTTCTGTGTTTCCTTGTAAAACCGGTAGGGCATTTGGTTCTTGCCAAAAAACTAAACATATAACCAACATTGAAATGAGTATATAAGCTTTAAGCTTATCTCATTGTAAACCCTAGTACATATATTATCTTAATGGTATTAACATGATTGTTTTACTTGGAATGGAAACGAGAGCTTGAATATATATCAAGAGAGACTCCTCCTAGCCCTTGGAAGATTCAAATGAAGCTAAACAAGCAAGGTAAAGACACCATAGTGAGGTTAATTTTCGGCCATGTACTAAAAAGAGAGGAAATGGAGTTTTCTTTGGTTTTTCCTTACCTTGAAGCAAAGGTGATCAACAAGGCATAAAAATATTAGCTCAAGCCCCTTCCATGGAAGTTCTCCTTGGCACCAAAATGGAGGTTTTGAAGTTTTGAAAAGACAAGATTGTAGAGCTTGACTTAACTAAGAGAATGGTGGTCTTGAAATTGAATTTGGACCATGGAGCTAGAAGATACAAGAGATCAAAGATGGAGTTTGGTGTGGTACTATTGCAAACCGTAGAAGAGAATGAAGAGAGGTTGGAGAAGGTTGGATACGTGTGAATGAGGAGGGAAATGAGAGAATGAGGTTTGCTTTTGCTTTTAGAAGATATTTGTACTAAAGTGAATAGTAACTTTTGCTTTATCATTTAGTTAACTCATTTGTTTGTGTAGGTGTGGTGAGTCACTAAGGAAAACCGGCCCCAAAGTAGCAAGGGGGTATTTTTAGACTTAATTAGTCAATTGTCTCACTTATAACATTATATGTTTCAAACTAGTTATAAAAATCACTATTCACCAAAAACAAAGCACATAGAAGTGAAATTTTTGATTTCCCATTGATATAGCCACCCAAATGTGATACTAATAGTACACATGTTAATTAAAGAGTAATGATGGACATTTAGCCATTCAAAACTCATTTACAAGACAATTTTTCAAAAACGTGCTTTAAGACTCCTTAAAGCACATTTTGTGTTTTAACTTGTTTTCAAGCTTGGTTTTTCTTTGGTAATTGATTTAATATGTTCCTTAACATATAAATAAGGCATAGGTATGACCATTAGGTCTTATACACATTTATCCCAAGCTTGAGCACATTTTAGCCCTTATTGACCTTAAGGTATTTATTTGTGTTTTGTTTGGTTTCATTGTCCACCAAGGTTTCCTAAGGACTTAATTAGCCTTATAAAGTCATAATTAAATATTATCAAGTCTTGGTAGGCTCTTTGGGTCCTAACCAAGTTCACTCCAACCTTAGAGCATGTTTTTGCTCAAACCGTGTCTTAGTGTTTTATTGTGTTTTACCATGGTTTAAATGGTTCATTTATGTTTCTAAGGCACTTTTTAGCCTTTAAATACCATAGTTTAACATTTACACAACATACCAAGGTTTGGGGTATTTCAATCTACCCCCCTTAAAAGAACTTCGTCCTCGAAGTTCACATTTCCTTGCATCATTGGACTAGAATACGGGAATTACTTATAGCCACAAAACTTCCATTACCAACCATCTTTCACATCCAACCTCGGACTTAATGGTCCGGGCAACATATCCACCTTATACATAAAATGTCATATTCACATGGTAACCTCGGACTCAATGGTCCGGGTACCTTCACCACACTTGCACCCATACAATATCCCTCAGACTCTTAGGTCTGGGTGACATAACCACATTTAGACTCATAGGTCTATGTAACACAACACATTTAGACTCATAGGTCTTGATAGCACACACTTTAGGAGATCAAAGTCAAATAACCCTTATCACCCATGCCAAACAACATGTCATAGCATGTATATCAAACAGAAATACCTTTTCCATCTCTCCATGGGCTCAAGTCCCATGTTGAGTACATATACACTGTGATCCCGCAGAACCCGTCGCGATGGACACTTTCTGGTCCCCGTTCCTTTGGGAGATCAAAACATTCACTTAATTTTTAACATATGTACTTCTCATGTCACCGGTCCGAAGACAAAGGCTCATACGTCCTCAGCTCGTGAGCAAGTACTACAAAATATTCTTTACTAGGTTAAGTATAAGAAGATCTTTTATTCAAAATATTAATCGATTGTTTGAAAACACCAATTGAAAATCCTTTTGAAAACACCACACAACTCCAAGTCCAGTTTATGCTCTTTGCATCTTTCTTAACGTGGTTGTTTGTGACCACTTACAGGGAGCTTCAAGAGTCATCCAACCCTGATGTGATCAGCATCAGTGTTGAACTATCTTTCCACCCCAATTTGTGTTCGGCTTCCCTTGATCTCATGATAATCAAGTTTCACCTCCCACTTCATTTTCAACCAACAACTAGTTCAAACATGTCCCATTTTCTATCTTTGAATCCTTCTAGTCATAATCATAACATCTCCAAGGGATAGAACTCCGTCTATCAATCATCACCCAAATCCAACTTAATTCTCACTAGGTTCTATGTCGGTCTCATAGTCCTTCATAAATCACAACATTGTATATATATATATATATATTTTTTCGAAATACAATACATGGTTTACATTTATGCACCATCGGGGTTTTAGTTCCCCAGGAGTTTTTTTACTCCCTTCCACTTGTACTCTCACACACCACCGTTAACAAAGTACACACTTCCCACAATGGTATTCGCATCTTCCGTGCGCAATTACCACAATTTAACCACAAATAAATGCGTATGTTTATATAACACACGCGCCAATCATAATAACAAATCATTTTGTGCTATGCACAACCCAGTTCACGTACACTTGTACGGTAAAACACACTAAGTGGTTTTGCGCTCTACCCCCCTTAAAAGGGATTACGCCCACGTAATCAATCACTGAGCATTAGCTTAGTATGTTCCGCCATCGTGAAGTATTTTAACTTCCACGTGGTCTATTACACAATGGATTCTGATTAGAGGATCTTAACCATAATGGCGGTTTAGTCCCTAAACCAAGAATTCGCATTGGAGTTGTAACTCATAACCGGTTTCGGTCCTGGCCTGTAAGGCTTCTAGGCATTGATGACTAGCCATCCATTCATATTCACAATATATATCCAGTACCTGACGCATGGGCTCACTGGCCTCTGTTGCGCAACCCTGATACTTATAGAGCTAGTTTGCTCCATTCGTTACTGTTACTGTATTGTACATCTCCAATGTATTGCCCTTATCTTGGGGACAATGGGTTCTCAACCGACGCATGGTATCTCTTACCCTGAGCGAATTCGGTGAGTTTCAAAACTTTCCATCCACTTCTCCAATAGCTTACAGTGTAAACTAGTATGTAATTCACAATGATTGACTTACTTCTACCGACTTACTGTCGGTTGAGATTGAGCTACTACCTAATGTGTAGTGCTCTCTCAGCTATTTCCCCCACCTGGGGCATATCCCATGCCGACCTTTGGTATTTAGTGTTACTGTAGTTATTTACTGTTAATCATGTCTCCACCCTTGGTTTTGTACACGTATTCTTTCATTCCTGCGGCCTTGCATTACCTATGCATCGGCCATTATAGCATTATTCCTCCATAATTACCATGCTTCTGATTCCTAGCTATCCCACTCGATCATTACTGTGCAAGAGCAATACCAAAACACTCAGTCATACAGAGTGCAGAGGCGTAAGCCCTTGACAGCAACTCTCTCATGCGATTGCAATAGGAATTTTCACTGAAATCCTTATCATTTAACACTTGCCACCGGCTTACTGCTCGGTTTGTTTGCTATCGCTTATTGTTGTGCCTCCACTGGGTTTAACTCATAACTCTGCTCATTCCCCCTTTTATCATCTAACAATATTCAGGCAACAGTCGCTTATTGCGCACCGTATCCTTACTTAATATACAACATCAACTTATACTGCATCCGCTATTATATTAGCTTCCGCCATTACACTGGGTTTATCTGGCCACTTATTTGGCTGATTTTTTGTATATACCACTATATTTTTTTTGAACCTTTATGTTTCTTGTGCGTTGTTCGCTACACATTTAGCTTCACACACCTATGGTGATTGCTATCAGACTTATCATTCCTCTTGTGTACTCAACTGGTACGAGTACTTCCTTTCATATCATTTTATTCCAATCATCCTGGGGTAATAACTACGTGGTCCATACTCCACATATTTCCTGTACTTGATTCACATAACTACCGCTTCTGCGGTCTCACCATATCGAGAGGTATCGCCACTCTTAATGCAGTGGTTCGCTTACCACTTTATTCACTTATACCACATAAACTTCTACCATCAATCGAATTTATATAACATATCTTGTTTATGGCTTATAAGCCTTATTGGCCTTGAGCTGGGCTCGTTGTAGGCTGTCCACACACATGTACTTCTCTTTACAATATTACATGTTTAGAGGTTGTAGTGGGCTCCATGACAAGGTCGTTGCATTCCGTTTCCTTTCATGGAATGCCCCTTAGTTTGTCAGTCCGTCTCCTGACAACTTATGTCTAAACTGGGTGTTAATTTCAACCCTTGTGTTTCAATTATATTGCTTCATCCAACAATGTTTAATCCAAATACCCCTCAAGGATTGCTCCTGGTGTTGTTAAGGTATGCCACTACATCTGGTTCACAGTTATTGGTACAGTCATTTAGCCACGCCTTTTTGCGTTCTTCACTGGTTATTATCTTCTTCTATGAAGATCAACATTTCCTAATAGTGTATGTACTCATTCTGGGAATTTTCATCCCGTTCATTGCACATTAATGTGTCCACATTAGGCATCTGCCTTGCCATGCATAGACTGAGTCTCCGTTCCAGCTATCATGTTTTATCTCTCGGCTTATTAAGACATATGCGATGTCTTTACATAACATTTCGTGCTCTTCGCACTTCTTAACTCTATACATTTCCTTAAAATAAACTCACTGGTTCCTTTAGTCCTTTTTAACTTAACTGGGTTCCTTTACTTCAAGCATTCCTTGTAATCCTTAGCTCTTGTTTAATTTATACTGCTGACCGTAGACGGAGTCGACTACTTCCCGTGTTTCGGACTCTACTCGTATACATATATGGGGTATCATACTGATACATTACTACTTACCCAACTAACCTATAAGTAGGTCTGTCAGGTCCACATGCTCCTATCGGAGTGCGGTCGTCCCACAACACAATTGGTACCCTTGTAGTGTCCGTCACACGCCTAGGTGAAGTATTCTGCTGTCAACTCCCTTATATTGTCCCGTGACAATATTCATTCCTTGCTTCCCGAACTTAATCGAGGGAAGGTTTATCCACTGTTGCATCCTTGTCCACTGTCCTTGGTTTTACTGGATTGGTTTAAAAGAAGGTTGGAAAGAAGTGTTGGTTTGAAAGAAAATCCGGTTTTGAAAAGAAAAGGGTTTGAATAAATCTGGGTTTGAAAGAAAATTTTCATGGCTTCACAACATCTTCTTACCTTAACCAAGTCTAGCTTCTTGCTGACTGGTGTGCTTACAATTACAGAGGTTAGGCTATTAAGCCCTTCCATGATTACAATGATCTCACTTAACTTCATAGTACTTCACTAAGTACTTCGTAGTGGTTATAAATTTCCCGAATAGCCCTGTTATAGTAGCACTTGCTATGGCAAGTGCGCCATGCTAATTGGCTATCGGTTTGACACATACCGATTGTGGTATTGTTCTGACCCATATTGTCATCAGTGGCCTTGTTGGCCCTCACTGATTTTACTGCCTTGATAGATACTCCTCTAGGTGACTTCTCACTGTTTCCACGTGATATTCATTAACTAGGGTGTCTCCCATTCTGGGAGACCCCTTTGTCTTAGTATTATATTCACCTTGTAGCCCGTTCCATGTATTTGGGCACTACGTTGTAGTTCCCTTGCTGGTTGGTACACCGTTGGTGTATTATTTATCAACGGTGGTCCCGTAGACACTCGTCTCGGGTTTCACTAATCCACTTCTTGTGTTGCACGGTCGGTGCGTTGCAAGCTGGTTACTCTCGACTGCTTTGCATGTCGACCCAGGTTGCCGGAAATTCTATTCTTCTGTACACTGATTCTTCGCCCTTCGCTATGAAATGCGGTTAACACTGTTTAGATGGGGACCGTCTCCGGGATTCCCAGTTTTCGGGATCTACGTGACAGGTTCCCCGTACCTAAAGGTATTTAATAACAGCCAGATCGGGTATTCCCGAGTATGAGAGTGGACTCCCATCTCTCTGGCGTTGTTTCCCAAGTTATAAAACAGGGGTTGTGGAGGGCGGGTTGGATATAGTAGGTTTCCAGTATTCACTGGTAGTTCCTTACTAGCGTATCTCTCACGCTATCACTCAACCCTTAACCCAAAGTACTAAAATCCTAACTCGGTACTTCCTAAGCTCGGTAATTCAGTCATCAGAGCGATACTTCGCTCTGATACCACTTTTTGTAACACCCCATCCAACAACAAACACGTAATAACCATCTGCAGCGGAAACTTAACTCATCGCATCACTTATTCCAATGGTGTTACACGCCGTTAACCACCCACGTGGCTAACAAGGCTAATACATACACATTTGTATCGGTCTGATGGACTGGATTCCCGAGCAACTACACAATACATTCCTCATTCCATTTCAACATTTATTATATACATACATTCCCACTGTACCGAGTATTTACAACTACTGCCGATAACAATTTCGGTCTTACTACGCCTATCATACTCACGCCATTTAAATGGCTTCCCATGTATAAACATCTGCCCCGTCCTACTCTCGAACGGCTTCCAGCTCCTTGTACCTGAAATAGAAAAGGAGAGAAAGGGTGGCCCCCAAGGGGCTCAGCACCTTTGCTGGTATGGTAATCCCGCAGCCCACATGCTACCGGGCCACGCACAACTAATTGTCGTCTTAGCATGCAGTTGATTATACTTAAATCATGCATACAAGCCATAACCATACAACACATAATATTTCGCCTCAATGGGCTCAACCTATAACCAACACATCCACACTTAACCAACCATCCAATGATTCCTTAAACCCTAGAGTGGCTCTCCTCTAAAATGGAGCTACTTCCTTAACGAACGGCATGTACCCATTAATCGGGTTATCCTCAAATGCCTCTTGTCGCAAACTGGGATTCATTTCCATGATCCACACATTCCATATCATACATAATATCTCATTTCTCCCATAATAAAACATAACAACACCTTCCTTGTTTCAACGTACATATGATGACATCGCATTCATTTAAAACATCCAATATATATATGTTTATACCATAGCATAGCAAGGGAATTTGCATAGCACCATAACATTACATAACACCATAAAATCGGTTCTCACAAGGAACCTTCCACCATAGTTAGTATACCATGTGAGCCTAGGGGTTTTTGCCAATCCCATGTTAAGCTCGTTACCAACCTCGTTACCGTCCGGTTATATAGAACGGTTAACTTATACCCAAGGTGAGTCGGATATAGTAATCCCAAGCACACCGAAATAACATACGTATGCCCCTGTGGCCCGACGTGAGTCAGTAACTAGCTTTGGATAAGCTAAGGGAAGGTAGAAACCAAATTGGAATACCACCTATACATACACCAAGAGAGCCGAACCGGATAAATAACGACTCCCGTCCATCACACGCGTGGCCGGAACAACCGGACTCCTCACCCCCCATTAGTACATATACACTTATAAATAAGTAGTTAGGGATCCATTATGGAGCCTACCACATCCACAAACCATACGGTATCATAACCGAGTTAAGCACACAAGGGAGGTTCACACACTTGCATACAACAACAATATCCAACTAACTCACACATAGCCGTGGTTAGCACGTTCCCAAGGTTTGGGCCGTCAACTCCGAATACCGATCACTCATGTGTTCCTAGTTTTGGTTAGCTAAGGTTTAACACATACTTGAGGTTAAATGGTATCGGAGACCAAATTCGCCACATAAATGAATTACTATAAACTCATTACATGTTTTAATCTTACAAGGTGGCAAACACTCAAGAAAACATATTGGCATACAAGCCGGTGTAATCCGGTAGGACACAGGTTGCAAGAAAACCATACCTGTCACCGGAGTCCACTTTACCACGTCCACTTATGTTCCTCGAGCAATTCTCGAACAACTGTTGACATGACATGTTCTTTTATTAACATTGGGGTAACATGTTTGTTTTAAAGTCTAATGCTTATAACTTTCCCCGTTAACTTGGTTAGATAACTTTACATTTTTAACACGTTTTACTCTCGCATCTTAATACAACCTTTAGCCCACTTTATTGTCATTAAAACTCACCTAGCATGTCCTTAACATCCTCATATCATCATTACCTACCAATCCCCATCATCACATAACATTTCATAACCTGAAACCATGTTTTTGGTCCGACCGACCCACCGTCCGACCCACAGCTGGGTCGGTCCATTACAGAACCCTTTTACTTCCTTATAATCATGCCCGTCCGACCCACGTCCGACTCACTCGACTGGGTCGGACCATGTGCGAACATTTTCTTCCTTTGAAACTTGACCGACCGACCCATGTCCGACCCACCCTTTTGGGTCGGACCATTACCGAACACATTCCTAACATCTAACAGAGGCTCGACCGACCCAAAACTGGGTCGGACCCCTGGGTCGGTCGCCTTCTATACTTACCCAAACTTTGCCAATCTTCACCAAACTTCTCCTAAGGCCTCTTAATGCTTTCTAACAACATTTGGTAACCTTATATCCACATACAACATCCATGAAACTCATTTTCTAACTCCTTAAGCCTTTATTTATTTCCTTGTAAAATTTCCTTAACACTTTCAACATTTGTACTAGGTTCCTAAATGGTGTTTCTCACCTATTATAACTACTATCCCAAAACACTTTCTCCTCATCTTAACATCATCTCTTAAGCATCATTTTCTCCTTATTCATCAACATGACCTAAACCTTAAACAAACTTCTCCAAGACTTTAATATCTCCTAAAAACTCTCATTGGATTTCTAGAACTTCCAAGGCAATGCCTATATCCTTATAGCACCTTAGAACACCTTAATGCATGTTTTCTTCTCAAGTAAACATTCATTCACCTTTAACCCTTCCTAGTTCACCAAAACTCACTTACCACACTTAGAACTTCTTACACATTTCCCAAATTTGGCCATAGCTTCTCTAGTATATACCCACATCCAAACACTTAGGTTTTTACCTTAATTCATTCAAGAACACCTAAAATCCATCAAACACATTTTATACACAAACTTCACACATTTTGCACTACATCTCAATATAGTGCATAACTTAAATTGCTTGGCACTTAGGCCCTTAAATAACATGGCTCTTAGGCCCTTAAATTGCATAAACCTTAAACACTGAATTTCCCACATAAATAATGCCTTTGACCTGCAAATACATACACCAATACATATGTTCTTTTACTAGTCTCCTTGAGAACACTTTACTAGGTCATTCCCCATTTGCTCTTTAGGTAGTTTTAACAAGCATTATAAGCTCATTTCTCCTAAGGCATTAAACCACATTGAGATAGCATATTTACCTCTTTTCCTCACAAATTTCTTTCTTGTTTCCTTGTAAAACCGGTAGGGCATTTGGTTCCTTGCCAACAACTAAACAATATACCAACATTGAAATGAGTATATAAGCTTTAAGCTTTATCTCATTGTAAACCCTAGTTACATATATTATCTTAAGGTATTAACATGATTGTTTTACCTTGGAATGGAAAGAGAGCTTGAATATATATCAAGAGAGGACTCCTCCTAGCCCTTGGAAGATTCAAATGAAGCTAAACAAGCAAGGTAAAGACACCATGGTGAGGTTAATTTTCGGCCATGTACTAAAAAAGAGGAAATGGAGTTTTCTTTGGTTTTTCCTTACCTTGAAGCAAAGGTGATCAACAAGGCATAAAAATATTAGCTCAAGCCCCTTCCATGGAAGTTCTCCTTGGCACCAAAATGGAGGTTTTGAAGTTTTGAAAAGACAAGATTGTAGAGCTTGACTTAACTAAGAGAATGGTGGTCTTGAAATTGAATTTGGACCATGGAGCTAGAAGATACAAGAGATCAAAGATGGAGTTTGGTGTGGTACTATTGCAAACCGTAGAAGAGAATGAAGAAGAGAGGTTGGAGAAGGTTGGATACGTGTGAATGAGGAGGGAAATGAGAGAATGAGGTTTGCTTTTGCTTTTAGAAGATATTTGTACTAAAGTGAATAGTAACTTTTGCTTTATCATTTAGTTAACTCATTTGTTTGTGTAGGTGTGGTGAGTCACTAAGGAAAACCGGCCCCAAATAGTAGCAAGGGGGTATTTTAGACTTAATTAGTCAATTGTCTCACTTATAACATTATATGTTTCAAACTAGTTATAAAAATCACTATTCACCAAAAACAAAGCACATAGAAGTGAAATTTTTGATTTCCCATTGATATAGCCACCCAAATGTGATACTATATAGTACACATGTTAATTAAAGAGTAATGATGGACATTTAGCCATTCAAAACTCATTTACAAGACAATTTTTCAAAAACGTGCTTTAAGACTCCTTAAAGCACATTTTGTGTTTTAACTTGTTTTCAAGCTTGGTTTTCTTTGGTAATTGATTTAATATGTTCCTTAACATATAAATAAGGCATAGGTATGACCATTAGGTCTTATACACATTTATCCCAAGCTTAGAGCACATTTTAGCCCTTATTGTCCTTAAGGTATTTATTTGTGTTTTGTTTGGTTTCATTGTCCACCAAGGTTTCCTAAGGACTTAATTAGCCTTATAAAGTCATAATTAAATATTATCAAGTCTTGGTAGGCTCTTTGGGTCCTAACCAAGTTCACTCCAACCTTAGAGCATGTTTTTGCTCAAACCGTGTCTTAGTGTTTTATTGTGTTTTACCATGGTTTAAATGGTTCATTTATGTTTCTAAGGCACTTTTTAGCCTTTAAATACCATAGTTTAACATTTACACAACATACCAAGGTTTGGGGTATTTCAGAATTCCATTGGTGTAGCTCATTCTTGAAGGAAGAACCTCCATTGTTGAGCCATAACACTCCTCATTGTTCTAAGGTAAGAAACGAGCAAGAAAAATCATGTTTTCCTCCATTTCTTTGAAACCGATTCCTACAGATTTTTAAGCTCCATTTTTCCTCCTTGTTCTAGCCTTGTTCATCTTCAAGAGGTGTTGGAGAACATCTATCTTGATTTCCTAATCCTCATTTGGAAGTTATAAGGTAATTCCTTCCATTTCAAGTGCTAAATAATGTTCTAAGTACAAGTCTTAAATCAAGAGCCTTATTGGTTTCTTAATGCTCATTAGTATTTAATTTGGTTTGGTCATTAGATTAGCAATACAAACTCATTAAAACTGGTTGCGGAACAAGAGTGAAAGAGGAGGAAGGAAATTTTTAAAAGAAATCCAAGGTATATAACTTACCTTAAGCTTATGTGGTGTTTTATGGAAATTTTATTGTTTTGGTGCAAATATAAATATTGAGTGTAGTGCAGGTGTTGCTAATATTATGAGGAAATTCAGTGTTTAAATTTAATGTTGTTTAAGGGCCTAAGAGCCAAGCTTTTAAAGTTATGTACATTGAGGTGATTGTTGTTAAAATGATGGAATTGATGTGTCGGTTAGTGCCTTGAATGAGTTGATGGTTGGAGTGATTTGGTGAGCTAAATAGTGTGTGGCAACATGTTAGAATTATGGGGAGACCATGTCAAAATTTGTATAGAAATCCAATGGTTTTAAGTGCATTTCTAGGTAGGAACAACCTAGGGAACACTAGGAACCCTTAAAGGTCATATTGGTGAAAGAAAGTGAATTTAAGTGTACATAAGTATTAGAATGACTTAGACATTGTTCATGGAAATTAGAGTTTAAAGGAGCGATTTTTAGTATACCAAAGAAATGATAAGAGTGTGGTTTGATCTTGTGCAAAGTTTGGTGAACAATGGGAGTGTAATGCCTTGTAGAGGTTTGATTATGAACTTGTGGGAAATACTTGAGGAGTGTGTGTAAAGGGGATGAGTGTGATGAAAAATGGTGTTTTAGGAGTGGTTACCTTGTTGTGGAAGAACACTTTGATTAGTAGATGTAATGGGTATAAAATTACCACTTGGAAACTTAAGGAAAAACATTACAAGTGTTAGGAATTTTATATGTAAATGAGTAATTGTTTGGGGAGATTAGAAGTGAGTTGGGAAAAGAGTTTGGTGGATCTTAAATGAAGGTTTAAGTGTGCCAAATGATGTTAAAACACATTAGAAGGCTTGAGGAAAAGTTTAGAGAAAGTTTGACCATGTATGAGAAGTTTCTGCAGCCGACCTACCTAGGGGGCCGACCCCAGTCTGGGTCGGTCGGGCTGAAATTGTGAACTCGGATGCTCTCTGCACCCGACCCACCCAGGCGACCCACCCAGGGTGGGTCGGTCGGCCACTTATAAAAAAATTTAAGGTTTCTAATGATGGGGATTGGTATGTAATAATGTTATAATGATTGTTTAAGACATGTTAGGTGAGTTATAATGACAATTAAGTGGGTGAATGTACACCCCAACTACTTACAACACACTTAATATCATAACGCAGCGGAATTCATAACTCACAACATAACTTGTCTCGTTGGTGTTACACGCCGTTAGCCACCCACGTGGCTAACAAGGCTAACATACATACATCGTACCGGTCTGATGGACTGAACTCCAGAGCAACTACACAATAATCCCGTTCCTTGTTCAACATTCATTATGCACTTACATTACAACTGTACCGAGTATCTTCTAACTAATGCCGATACATTTCGGTCTACTACACCTACAATACATCCACAAATCTCACGACTACCACATACAAATAACTACCCACTCCCTACTCTCGAACGGCTGCCAGCTCCATAATACCTGAAAAGTATGGGGGCCCCCAAAGGGGGTCAGCACCTTTGCTGGTATGGTAATCCCGCAGCCCGCATGCTACCGGGCCACGCACAACTAATTGTCGTCTTAGCATGCGGTTGATTTTATTTCAACATGCACAACTCACACATATCGTGCTTATAAGCAAACATCCATTAATAGGGCACAAACACAAGGTTAGCACACACACTCCCAACAACACACTTCATTTATAACATACACACAACTTAATTTCTCTCTTCTTAGAGGATATAACTTTACCTAAGGAGCGTCGGGGTGATATAAGCCCGAGCACTACGTACATACATTTCCTTTACTGGAGTGACGGCCTCATATAGGACCGATCACAACATACATAATTTCCCCCTAGCTCCAATAGTGATGAGTTAGGTAAGCCTTGGTTAAGCTTGTGGGTGGTTGTAATTCAAGGAGGAAAACAACCGTAACATAACAAAGAGGGAGTCGAAGCGAACTTAGGCTCCAACACCCTACCAACATTATACATAATTTCCCTCCTAGCCCGATATGGAGGTCGGGTAGGTAAGCTTTGGCTAAGCTAATGGGAGGTCGAAATCCAATGAAGGAAAACAACCCTTAACATAACAGGATGGGAGTTAATTCACATATATGTATTAACTCCCAAACAACACGCGCGACCGGCACACACCGGATTCCTCTCCATACATAACATATACTTATTAGTTAGAGGTTCCCTTATGGAACTTATCACATACATACATCACATAGTGTTACTAATCCGGTTAGACACATAAGGGGAGTAATATCCCTTTTAACAAACATGGATAACTGTATCCGATAACGACAACAACATACCAAACAAATCACATACATCACACATAATCACAACATACACTCACGCACGGATAGCCGTAGTTAGAACGTTCCCATGGGTTGGGACGTTTATTCCGAATACCGATTTCTTATGTGAACCTAAGGTCGGTTAACTATTATTTAACACATAACTAAGGTTAAGCGGTATTGGAATTAATTTACGCCACGATAATGAATTACTGTAAACTCATTTCATGTTTTATCTTGCAAGGTGGCAAACACACAGAAAAACACATTGGCATACAAGCCGGTGTAATCCGGTAGGACACAGGTTGCAAGAAAACCATACCTGTCACCGAAGACGCACTCTAATGTGCCACCACATGTTCCTTGAAAATCTTTGTACAACTGGTAACATTATAACTATCTTTATTAATATCGGGGTAACATAATTATTTAACGACTAATGCGCCCATGATTAACCCCGTTCGATAGTTTTATAACTTTACATTTGTATTACAATTTCTCACCACTCAATCACCATTATAACTTACTTAATTTATCCTTAACAACCTTATAATCTTAACTTTAAGCATTAAGGTTTATACTTAATCTTAACTTAATTACTTAAGTTCTTAGGGTCCCAATCATCACTACCCTATTAATGGCACACCTTAATACCAATTAACATTCTTAGAAATTAAAATTTCTTTTTTTTTTGTTAAGGGTCGACCGACCCACTGACCGACCCAACCCCTGGGTCGGTCCGTTCCAGTAACTTCCTGGTTCAGACAACAACCTTAGACCGACCCACGACCGACCCATCCTTATGGGTCGGTCCATTGCCGAAACTTCCCGTCCTTTGGAAATTCTCCGACCGACCCAAAGCTAAGCCGACCGACCCAAAACTCTCTGGGTCGGTCCATTGCCGAAACCTTTTTCCTTCGTTAAATTTTGCCCGACCGACCCAAAGCTAAGCCGACCGACCCAAAACTCTCTGGGTCGGTCCATTGCCGAAACTTTCTGGCTGGCTTAACGTGGTCCGACCGACCCAGAACTGGGTCGGACCCTGGGTCGGTCCACTACAGATTTTTCTCTTAATTTGTTCTTTCAACTCCAAACTTTTCCTCATATACCCTAATATGTTCTAACCTCATTTGGACACTTCAAACACATCTTAATGACATCCAATAAACTCCTTAAATCCCTCAAAACACTTGTAGCTCACTATTTTGCTCCCACTTAGAATGCATTTGAACCATTTTATATTTCTACACCAATTTTGACATGATCTCCCCATAACTTTACATGTCCACACCCACCGATTTTCATCCTTTCCATTCCTAATCTAGCCACACCCCTTTCAAGGGTCCTAACAACACATTACAATTCCTCAAATCTCATCACTTCAACATAATCATCAAAAATCTCCACAATCTCAATATCAACCTCAAACTTAAAACATTTGGCTCTTTAATGCCCTCAATTCAACATTAACTCCCAGATCATTTCTAACATCCATTAAACACAAGACAACATAGTTTTAAATCCATAATTTGGGTTCATTAGATTGTTTTACCCAATCCCAAACTCTAAAACAATTATAACAAGGTTTAAGGTGAATTCCTTACCTTGATTTCACAAGTCTCTCACATTATCCTCTTGCTCCTCATCTCTTCAAAAATCAATCTAGAGGGTATGGAGTTTCCAAACTCCATCCCAACATCCATGAACACAAAACATACACAATTAATTATCTAAACCCTTAGAAACTCAAATTAATCAAAGGGCTAGAATTAGGGTTTACCTTTTGAAGTTTTTAAAGGGGGATTCTCCCTTGAATCAAGAAGGAAACTACTCCACCATTGAAGGATAAATTTGGAGCTCAAGAACAAGGAAAAAGCAAGGTATCAAAAATGGTGAAAAATCAATTACACCAAGAGATGAAGGAAAAATGAGTTTTTCTTGGGAATCTTTACCTTGGAAGGAAGAGGAGACTACAAGCTTCTCATTGGTGCCATTTTCTCCTCAAATGGTGAAAACCCATAAAAATGAAACTCACCTTTTTCGAATTTTGGAAAGAGAGAAGTGTAGAGCTTGATGAGGGGAACACAAATATGTGTTTTGTTTTTGATTCGGAGCATTTATGTGGCTTGAGCATGGGAGAGAAGTTGGAGAAGCCATGGGTGTGGGTGGTGAGCTCAAAAACGGCAGCTACCAGAGGGAGAGAGGAAATCGCTGGGAAGGAAGGAAAGAGAGGAAAGAGAAGAGAGAGAGAGGAAAAAGAAAAATAAGGAAGGAGAGAGTGAGGGGGTATTTGTGCCCTTGTTATTTGGCTCTCTCTTGACTTAATTAATTAGTTAACTAGTCTTGTGTGAGTGGCTGTATACATTAATAAAACTGGCCCACTAATATAAACACGCTGGAGCGTTTTTCGTCTTTTAACAGAAAATGCTCGTTTATTTACCCGGTTTAGCACTATTCACTAGCCGGGACCGTTTTATGGAATTTTCTCATTCCTTTAATTTTAATGGCTATTAAACTCCATTAATGTTTAATTATTGATATAGAATCAACTATTATTTTTACGGGGTCGTTTAACTGTTTAAAGTCACGTTTTCGGGTTTCCTCGAAAAACGCGCTTTAGACTCCGTTAGCGTTTTAACGCATTGTTTGGATCCGTTTTCTTCCGGAATTTTTCTCACATGTTCTTAATGTGTAATTTAGGTATGGTAATATATTTATAACCCTTACTAGGGTTATGTACCTCCTAAAATAATTAAATACGTATTTTCACGTTTTGTGACTTTTACGAGATTTCTTTTTCTTTTTGGTTTTCATTTCTTCACCAATAATCTTAAAGACTTAATTAGCCTTAGAAAATTATAATTATACATTTAATTAACATATTATGGTTTGGGGTATTTCAATCTACCCCCCTTAAAAGAACTTCGTCCTCGAAGTTCACACTTCTCGCACATCATTGGTTAAAATACGGGGATTGCTCGTAACATAAAACTTCCATAACCAAACATACTTTACATCACAACCTCGGACTTAACGGTCCGGGTAATACATCCATACTTACATAGTAACCTCGGACTTATTGGTCCGGGTACCTTAACATCATTTGCACCTACATAATAACCCTTAGACTCTTGGGTCTGGGTAACATAACAACATTTAGACTCGTAGGTCTTGATAACATAACGACCTTCAGACACATAGGCCTGGGTGACATAACACTTTCGGAACTTAATCACATTTGGACTCAAGGTCCAAAGTAATAATTACTACACATACCACACAACATGTCATAGCATGTATATCAACCAGAAATTCCTTTTCCATCTCTTCATGAGTTCGAGACCCACGTAGAGTACATATACACTGTGATCCCGCAGGACCGGTCGCGATGGACACTCTGGTCCCCGTTCCTTTGGGAGATCAAAACAATTGCATACATCTTTAAAATATACTTCTCATGTCACCGGTCCTAAGACAAAGGCTCATACGTCCTCAGCTCGTGAGCAAGTAGTAGGAAGATACCCTCTATGAGGTTAAGTATAATGAAATCCTTTATTGGAAGGATCTTAATCGAAAATCCTTTACAAGGTCACATAAAAGTAGTCCTTCCTTTAAAAATACCGTTTAAGAATCTTAAAAATATTAATTGATATCTTGAAAATACCAATTGAGAATTTGAAACCCAATTTTAAAATTCTTTTGAAAATTCAATACAACTCCAAGTCCAATTATTGTTAACTGCATCTTATTCTTGATGTGATTATTTGTGACCACTTATAGGGAGTTTCAAGAATCATCCAACCCTAATGTGATCAGCATCAGAGTTGAACTATCTTTCCACCCCAATTTGTGTTCGGCTTCCCTTGATCTCATGATAATCAAGTTTCACCTCCCACTTCAATTTCAAACCACAACTAATTCAAACATGTACCATTTTCTATCTTTTTAATCCATCTAGTGGTAATCATTACATCTCCAAGGGATAGAACTATGTCCATCAATCATCTTCCAGATTTATTTTAGATCAAGTTACCTAGGGAATTTAATTCTCACTAGGTTCTACATTGGTGTCGTACCTCTTCGTAAATCACAATACTGTATATAATATTATATATATATATATATCCATACATATATTTTATCAAAGTATAATACACAATATTACTTTTGGTATCATATGAACATACATAGTCGGGGTTTAGTTCCCCGGGAGTTTTCTACTCCCTTATACATATACTTTCACACATCTCTTAACAAAATAACACACTTATCACAATGGTATTCGCATCTTCTGTGCGTAATTACCATAATTAAACCATGAATGAATGCGTATGTTTATGTAACACACGCCCATCCAATCATCAAAACAAATTATTTTGTGCTTTGCACACCATAGTTCCCGTACACTTGTACGGTAAAACATGCTAAACGGTTGGCGCTCTACCCCCCTTAGAAGGGATTACGCCCACGTAATCAATCACTTAATCACTGGTTTAAAACATCCTACCGTCATGAGGTGTTTTACCTCCACGCGGTTTATTATACAACATGTTCTGGTTTGAGGATCTTAGCCATATTGGCGGTTTAGTCCTTAACCCAGAATTCTCACTAGAGCTTATTTTAGCTCTTATCTGGTTTCGATTCTGGCCTGAGAGGCTATAGGCGTTAATAATTAGCCATCCACTCCTGTTCACTACACACATTTAGCACTTGAATTGCCAGCTCGCTACTTCCTGCTGCGCAACTCTTGATAACTTTAGGGCTTAGTTTGCCCCCATACATTATTCTTACTGTATTGTACATCCCCGATTATCACCTTTA
Source organism: Limonium bicolor (assembly GCA_023374045.1). Lineage (NCBI taxonomy): Eukaryota > Viridiplantae > Streptophyta > Magnoliopsida > Caryophyllales > Plumbaginaceae > Limonium > Limonium bicolor. Next base: position 122,574,723 of record CM041779.1, read on the forward strand.
TCTTGGTAATAACGGTTTCTCAACCGACGCGTGGTATCACCTACTGTGAGCGAACTCGGTGAGTTACAGCCTTATTATCCACTTTCATGATAACCTACTGTATTCCACAATGACTTACTTGACCTCTTCCGACTTACTGTCGGTTAAGTTTGAGCTACTACTAATTGTGTAGTACTCTGTCGGTTATTTCCAACACTTGAGGTATATTCCATACCAATATTTAATAATCGTGTTACTGTAGTCACTTATGTCAACCAAGTACCCTTTGATTGGTACGACCGTGCTTCTCTTATGCATCGGTTTTATCACACCATGAGTTTGTTCCTTTGTCACATTTAACATTTCTCAACTTCCCAGCTATCTCACTCGATCATTACTGCACAAGGGCGATACCAAAACATTCAGTCATACAGAGTGCAGAGGCGTAAACTCTTGAAAGTAAATCTCTTATGCGATAGCAATGGGAATTCACACTGTTTTCCTTATCACATAGTATCAACTACTGGCTTATTGCCCAGTCTGTTTATCATCACTTACTTGTATTTCCATTGAGTTCCACTCATAACTGGTCTTATTTGCCACATTATTATTTAACAATACTTATACAACAGTCGCTTACTGCGCACCGTGCTCTTCCTCATTGTATAACATTAACTTATACTACATCCGCTATTATATTAGCTCCCTGTGTTTCGCCACTTAGTTGGCCGACTGCTGAACACGCTATTGTTTTTGAGTCTTTATGCTCTTTGAGCGTTGTTCATTACACATTTAGCATCACACACCTATGGTGGTTGCTATTAGCCTTATTACTTTGGTGGTCTCCACAACTGGTACAAACACTTCTTTTTGATTTATTCCTACTCACATCCTTCTTGGGTAACGACAACATGGTCAACCCTTATCATACTCCCTGAACTCTGTTCACATAACCACCGCTGTTGCGGTCTCACAAATCAAGAGGTATCCCCACACTTTAATCAGTGGTTCGTTATCCGCTTTACTTACTTACATAACATAACTTCCAAAGTCAATAACATTTTCTTAACACATTCAACTTGTGGCTTACAAGTCTTATTGCCTCGAGCTTTGCTCTTGTAGGCTATCCACACACATTTACTTTTCCGTACAACATTACATAGTTTATAGGTTGCATTGGGTTCCATGACAAGGTCGTTGCTCCTTTCATGGTATGCCCCTTCAAGGATGTCAGACTTCCTGCTGACGACTTGTGCTTAAACTGGGTGTTAGTTTTAACCCTTGCATTCCTGTCATGTCATCTCATTCAACCATTGTTGATCTAAACACCCTTTTTAGGATGGTTCCTGGGTGTTACTAGGTTACGCCATTACATCTGGCTTGCACTCATTGGTATGTTTAATTTACTACATTGCCTTACTTCTTGGCTGTTTAATTATCCCCTCCAGTGAGATTGTTATCCCTCTGGCAATCTAAGTGATCATCCCGGGAGTCTCATCCCGATCATTGCACGTTAACATGTCCATAGTAGGCATCTGCCTCACCATACGTAGGCTGGGTACTTATTCCAGTTATTACATTCATCCCTCAGGATTCTTGAGACATATTCCACGTCTTTAATCACTAACCAGTGCACTTCGCACTTGTTCGCCTTTACACATTTCCTTAAAATGAATTTACTGATTCTTTTAGTCTCGTTGACTTAACTGGGTTGCTTTACTTCCACCGTTCTTGGTAATTCATTCTTCTGCTTGACTTTTACTTCGGACCGTAGTATGGAGTCGACTACTTCCCGTGTTCCAGACTCCACTCGTATACATACGTGGGGTACCCTACTGATACATTGCTACTTACCCGACTAACCCATAAGTAGGTCTGTCAGGCCCACAAGCTCCTATCGGAGTGCGGTCGTCCCACATTACCGTTGGTACACTCGCAGTGTCCGTCACACGCCTAGGTGAAGTATTCTGTTGTCAACTCCTCTTACATTATCCTGTGATAATATGCATTCCATGCTTCCCGAACTTGATCGAGGGAAATATATCCACTGTTGTGCTATTACGAACTCAATCCATTCTCTCAGGTTGTTACCCTTGGGTTTACCGGTTTCCATCCGGTTATTTTGAAAGTAACTGGGTAAAACTTACCTACCATGTGGCACTGAGGCCGGGGTAGGTCTTCCGGTTGGTTTAAAAGAAGGTTGGAAATAAAATGGGTTTGAAAGAAAATTTGGTTTGAAAAAAAAGTTTGAAAATAATTTTAGGTTGAAAAAAAAATTTCATGGTTTTACAACGTTTCCTTGCCTTAACCAAGTCAAGCTTCTTGCTGACTAGTGTGTTTCAAAGTACTGAGGTCAGGCTGTTAAGCCCTTCCACGGTTATGATAATCCCATTTAACTTCATGGTACTTTACTAAGTACCAGTGGTTGTTTGAAATTTTCCGTACAACCTTGTTATAGCAGCACTTGCCATGGCAAGTGCGCCATGCTAACTGGTTATCGGTTCAATACACACTGGTTGCGGTATTGTTTTCATCCGTACTAACATCAATGGCCTTGCTGGCCCTTGCTTGATCTTACAGTCCCAACAACGATCTTCCGGGTACTTCTCACTGTCTTCACATGATAACCATTAACTAGGGTGTTTCCCATTCTGGGAGACCCCTTTTTACTTAGTATTGTATCCTCCTCGTACTACCTTGCAGTTCTTTAATCAGTTGGTATACCGTTGGTGTATTAGTTAACATTTGTAGTCCCGTAGACACTCGCCTCGGGTTTCATTACTTCACTTCTTGCCGGTTGCACAATTGGTGCGTTGCAAGCTGGTTGTCCTCGACTGCTTCGCATGTCGACCCAGGGTGTTGGAAATTCCATTCTCTTATGCATAAAATTCTTCACTATTCGCTACCAGGAGCGATTAATGTTGTTCACATGGAGGCCGTCGTCGGGATTCACACCTTTCGGAATCTACCGTATGACAGGTTCCCCGTACTTATAAGGACATTTAATAACAGCCAGATCGGGTATTCCCGAGTAAGAGAGGATTTCCATCTCTCTGGCGTTCTTTCCAAGTTATATAATAGGGTTTGTGGAGGGCGGGATGGATACTGTAAGTATCCAGTACACACTGGTATTTCCCCAACTAGCGTACTTCTCACGCTATCACTCAACCCTTAACCCAAGGTACTAAACACTTAACTCGGTACTTCCTAAGCTCGGTATTTCAGTCATCAGAGCGATACTTCGCTCTGATACCACTTTTTGTAACACCCCAACTACTTACAACACACTTAATATCATAACGCAGCGGAATTCATAACTCACAACATAACTTGTCTCGTTGGTGTTACACGCCGTTAGCCACCCACGTGGCTAACAAGGCTAACATACATACATCGTACCGGTCTGATGGACTGAACTCCCGAGCAACTACACAATAATCCCGTTCCTTGTTCAACATTCATTATGCACTTACATTACAACTGTACCGAGTATCTTCTAACTAATGCCGATACATTTTCGGTCTTACTACACCTACAATACATCCACAAATCTCACGACTACCACATACAAATAACTACCCCGTCCTACTCTCGAACGGCTGCCAGCTCCATAATACCTGAAAAGTATGGGGGCCCCCAAAGGGGGTCAGCACCTTTGCTGGTATGGTAATCCCGCAGCCCGCATGCTACCGGGCCACGCACAACTAATTGTCGTCTTAGCATGCGGTTGATTTTATTTCAACATGCACAAACTCACACATATCGTGCTTATAAGCAAACATCCATTAATAGGGCACAAACACAAGGTTAGCACACACTCCCAACAACACACTTCATTTATAACATACACAACTTAATTTCTCTCTTCTTAGAGGATATAACTTTACCTAAGGAGCGTCGGGGTGATATAAGCCCGAGCACGACGTACATACATTTCCTTTACTGGAGTGACGGCCTCATATAGGACCGATCACAACATACATAATTTCCCCCTAGCTCCAATAGTGATGAGTTAGGTAAGCCTTGGTTAAGCTTGTGGGTGGTTGTAATTCAAGGAGGAAAACAACCGTAACATAACAAAGAGGGAGTCGAAGCGAACTTAGGCTCCAACACCCTACCAACATTATACATAATTTCCCTCCTAGCCCGATATGGAGGTCGGGTAGGTAAGCTTTGGCTAAGCTAATGGGAGGTCGAAATCCAATGAAGGAAAACAACCCTTAACATAACAGGATGGGAGTTAATTCACATATATGTATTAACTCCCAAACAACACGCGCGACCGGCACACACCGGATTCCTCTCCATACATAACATATACTTATTAGTTAGAGGTTCCCTTATGGAACTTATCACATACATACATCACATAGTGTTACTAATCCGGTTAGACACATAAGGGGAGTAATATCCCTTTTAACAAACATGGATAACTGTATCCGATAACGACAACAACATACCAAACAAATCACATACATCACACATAATCACAACATACACTCACGCACGGATAGCCGTAGTTAGAACGTTCCCATGGGTTGGGACGTTTATTCCGAATACCGATTTCTTATGTGAACCTAAGGTCGGTTAACTATTATTTAACACATAACTAAGGTTAAGCGGTATTGGAATTAATTTCGCCACGATAATGATTACTGTAAACTCATTTCATGTTTTTATCTTGCAGGTGGCAAACACACCAGAAAAACACATTGGCATACAAGCCGGTGTAATCCGGTAGGACACAGGTTGCAAGAAAACCATACCTGTCACCGAAGACGCACTCTAATGTGCCACCACATGTTCCTTGAAAATCTTTGTACAACTGTAACATTATAACTATCTTTATAAATAATATCTGGGTAACATAATTATTTAACGACTAATGCGCCCATGATTACCCCGTTCGATAGTTTTATAACTTTACATTTGTATTACAATTTCTCACCACTCAATCACCATTATAACTTACTTAATTTATCCTTAACAACCTTATAATCTTAACTTTAAGCATTAAGGTTTATACTTAATCTTAACTTAATTACTTAAGTTCTTAGGGTCCCAATCATCACTACCCTATTAATGGCACACCTTAATACCAATTAACATTCTTAGAAATTAAATTTCTTTTTTTTTTTTGTTAAGGGTCGACCGACCCACTGACCGACCCAACCCCTGGGTCGGTCCGTTCCAGTAACTTCCTGGTTCAGACAACAACCTTAGACCGACCCACGACGACCCATCCTTATGGTCGGTCCATTGCCGAAACTTCCCGTCCTTTGGAAATTCTCCGACCGACCCAAAGCTAAGCCGACCGACCCCAAACTCTCTGGGTCGGTCCATTGCCGAAACCTTTTTCCTTCGTTTAATTTTTGCCCGACCGACCCAAAGCTAAGCCGACCGACCCAAACTCTCTGGTCGGTCCATTGCCGAAACTTTCTGGCTGGCTTATAACGTGGTCCGACCGCCCAGAACTGGGTCGGACCCTGGGTCGGTCCACTACAGATTTTTCTCTTTAATTTGTTCTTTCAACTCCAAACTTTTCCTCATATACCCTAATATGTTCTAACCTCATTGGACACTTCAAACACATCTTAATGACATCCAATAAACTCCTTAAATCCCTCAAAACACTTGTAGCTCACTATTTTGCTCCCACTTAGAATGCATTTGAACCATTTTAATTCTACACCCATTTTGACATGATCTCCCCATAACTTTACATGTCCACACCCACCGATTTTCATCCTTTCCATTCCTAATCTAGCCACACCCCTTTCAGGTCCTAACAACACATTACAATTCCTCAAATCTCATCACTTCAACATATCATCAAAAATCTCCACAATCTCAATATCAACCTCAAACTTAAAACATTTGGCTCTTTAATGCCCTCAATTCAACATTAACTCCCAGATCATTTCTAACATCCATTAAACACAAGACAACATAGTTTTAAATCCATAATTTTGGGTTCATTAGATTGTTTTACCCAATCCCAAACTCTAAACAATTATAACAAGGTTTAAGGTGAATTCCTTACCTTGATTTCACAAGTCTCTCACATTATCCTCTTGCTCCTCATCTCTTCAAAATCATCTAGAGGGTATGGAGTTTCCAAACTCCATCCCAACATCCATGAACACAAAACATACACAATTAATTATCTAAACCTTAGAACTCAAATTAATCAAAGGGCTAGAATTAGGGTTTACCTTTTGAAGTTTTTAAAGGGGGATTCTCCCTTGAATCAAGAAGGAAACTACTCCACCATTGAAGGATAAATTTGGAGCTCAAGAACAAGGAAAAAGCAAGGTATCAAAAATGGTGAAAAAATCAATTACACCAGAGATGAAGGAAAAATGAGTTTTTTCTTGGGAATCTTTACCTTGGAAGGAAGAGGAGACTACAAGCTCTCATGGTGCCATTTTCTCCTCAAATGGTGAAAACCCATAAAATGAAACTACCTTTTTTCGAATTTTGGAAAGAGAGAAGTGTAGAGCTTGATGAGGGGAACACAAATATGTGTTTTGTTTTTTTCGGAGCATTTATGTGGCTTGAGCATGGGAGAGAAGTTGGAGAAGCCATGGGTGGGGTGGTGAGCTCAAAAAACGGCAGCTACCAGAGGGAGAGAGGAGAATCGCTTGGAGGAAGGAAGAGAGGAAAGAGGAAGAGAGAGAGAGAAACGAAAAGAAGGAATAAAGAAAAAAGAAAACAAAGAAAAAAAGAGTGAGGTGGTATTTGTGCCCTTGTTATTTGGCTCTCTCTTGACTTAATTAATTAGTTAACTAGTCTTGTGTGAGTGGCTGTATACATTAATAAACTGGCCCACTAATATAAACACGCTGGAGCGTTTTTCGTCTTTTAACAGAAATGCTCGTTTATTTACCCGGTTTAGCACTATTCACTAGCCGGGACCGTTTTATGGAATTTTCTCATTCCTTTAATTTAATGGCTATTAACTCCATTAATGTTTAATTATTGATATAGAATCAACTATTATTTTTACGGGTCGTTTAACTGTTTAAAGTCACTTTTCGGGTTTCCTCGAAAAACGCGCTTTAGACTCCGTTAGCGTTTTAACGCATTGTTTGGATCCGTTTTCTTCCGGAATTTTTCTCACATGTTCTTAATGTGTAATTTAGGTATGGTAATATATTTATAACCCTTACTAGGGTTTATGTACCTCCTAAAATAATTAAATACGTATTTTCACGTTTTGTGACTTTTACGAGATTTTCTTTTTCTTTTTGGTTTTCATTTCTTCACCAATAATCTTAAAGACTTAATTAGCCTTAGAAAATTATAGTTTATACATTTAATTAACATATTATGGTTTGGGGTATTCAGTGAAAAGTTGTAGTATATGTGAAAGTAAAACAAGTTTAAAATGTGAAGTTATTTAACTAGTTAACGGGGTTAACTATGGGCATTAGATGTAAACAATCATATTACCCCGATGTTAATGAAAGCAATTATAATGTTACCAGTTGTTCGAGAGTTATTCGAGGAGCATAAGAGGACACATTAGAGTGGACCATGGTGACAGGTATGGTTTTCTTGCAACCTGTGTCCTACCGGTTACATCGGCTTGTATGCCAACTTGTTTTCTATGTGTTTGCCACCTTGCAAGATAAAGCATGAAATGAGTTTACAGTAATTCATTAATGTGGCGTAAATAATTCTGATACCGTTTAACCTTAATTATGTGTAAACCGTAGCTAACCGACTCTAGGATCACATAAGAGATCGGTATTCGGATTAAACGTCCTAGCCCACGGGAACGTTCTAACTACGGCTATCCGTGTTTTTAGTTGTATATTGTGGTTATGTGTGTGTGTGTTGCCTTTGTTTAATGTATCGTTGTTAACGAATGTTGTTGTCCATGTTTGTCGAATGGGAGGTTACCTCCCTTGTGTGTGATTAACCAAACCTGTAACACCAAATGGTGTATGGATGTGATAAGTTTCATAAAGGAACTTCTAACTAATATGTATATATTATGGGGGGTGAGGAATCCAGTCGTTCCGGTCGCGCGTGTTGTTTGGGAGTTGATGTATATATTTGAATTAACTCCCACCCTGTTATGTTATGGTTATTTTCCTTCTTGGATTACAACCACCCACAAGCTTAACCAAGGCTTACCTACCTCATTATTATTCGGGGCTAGGGGGATTACTATTATGTTAAGGTTGCTTCCTTCCTTGGATTGCAACCACCCACAAGCTTAACCAAGGCTTATCTATCTCACTATTATTTGGAGCTAGGGGGAAATTGTGTATGTGTGATCGGGTCTATATTAATACCGCACATCTATGTAATGTTATGTGTATTGGTGTGCTTGGGTCTATATTAAGACCGACACGTCCAAGTAAAGTAAATATGTACGGTGTGCGGACCAATATTTAATCCGACACACCCTAAGTAAAATGTACATAATCTAACAAGTGATGAGTGTTGACTTTATTGGTTGTAACCCATTGGTTGTTTGTGTGTGCTTATAAGCATGTTATGTGTTTATAGTTTTCTTGCATGCTTTATAAAATAAAACTGCATGCTCACTCGACAATTAGTTGTGCGTGGCCCGGTAGCATCGGGCTGCTCGATTACCATACCAGCAAAGGTGCTGACCCCTTTGGGGGGGGCCCCCATACTTTTCAGGTACAATGGAGCTGGTACCATTCGAGAGTGGACGGGGTATCTATTTATACTTGGATAGTTATTTAGTTGTTTATGTAGTTGTAAGGGATTAAACCGAAGTTTGATATTCGGTAGCTGAAAGTATAGACTCGGTACGGTTGTAATGTAAATGTATGTATTTCAGTTTAGAAACGGTGGGCAATGGAAAGGTAGTGCTCGGTAATCTTGTCCATCAGACCGGTACATTGTGTAAGTATAGCCTTGTTAGCCACGTGGGTGGCTAACGGTGTGTAACACTGCCCCTTTTGATTAATGTTTATGATATAATTTCCGCTGCGATTAATGGTTAAGTGTACAATTTGTAGTTGGGGTGTTCAGAAAGGAGAGAGAAGGAAAACCCTAGGGAGATTAAGGTAAATAAATTACCATGATGTCATCCTTAATGCTTTTAGAATGTTGGGATGGGTAATTTAAAGAATGAACCAAAAATATGTGCTAGAAATGTGGTTTGGGTGACTTAAGAGAGAATTGTGATTTTCTTAATGAAATAGTGAAATTGATGTGTGATTTAAAGGCCTTGAGCCATGCAATTTAAGGTTATTGTATTACCTTGTGATTGACGAGATTTGGATGAATTGAGTGCTGGTAGAATCCAATATTGGATATGGCTAGTTTATTGCTTTAGGTGAACAAAATAATGCAAATTGGGCATGCTAGAGTTGTACGGAAACTATGGCAAAATTTGTGTAGAACCAAGTGGTTAAGGTGACATTATGAGTTGGAGAACCTAGGGGTTAACTAGGAGTTGATGGGGATCAAAACGGTAGTTAATCACCCTAGAATGCTTGTTGAATGATGGAAATTAATTGAGCAAAATCTGTAGCAAACATGAGGTTGGAGTGCCTTGGAATTTCTAGAAAAGAACTAGTGTGGGTAACCTTGAGAATAAAGGGGTACTTGAATAATAAGAGATGAAATGCCTAGGAAGAATTTGGCATGGTCAAAGGATTTGGAATGGTCAAAACAATTGGGTTAGTAAGTTGGAGAGTAAAGTGCAACTTAGGAATCTAGGAACTAAGTTGCAAGTATAGAAATGGAAGTGGAAATTGTCAAACTACTCAAGGAATAAGTGATAGGTGGATCAATGTTTTAGGAAGGTTTGAAGTGTGTTTATGGTATTAAAATGAGTCTATATTCATGTGGAAATTAGAAAAGGATTGGGTAAGAATTGAGGTGGAATTGCAGTTGAAAAATGTCAAATGTAGCATGTTTTAGCAGGGTCTGGGACCTAGTCCTTGTATAAGGTCCCGAACCAACACCCAAACTGTCTGAAAGTTGAATCCTGCACTTGTCCGGGACTTAGGATAAGGATATAGTCCCGGACCACCTTGAATTTTAACCGAGAGTAAGACCAGCAACTGGTCCGGGACAATAGGTAAGTACAAGGTCCCAGACCATTGTATAAATCACCCCAAGAGTTCTGTAATGGTGTGTCCGGGAGTAAGGACCCCGGACCAACCACCGCATTGCAACCGTAAGTGTGTTAATGCAATTAAATGATAGGGAATTGATTGGTAATGGTATTAGATGATATTAAGACTTGTTTGGTGACATGTAATGGTCATTAGGAGTATAAACAAGTGTTAGATTATGTGAAAGTGAGAACTTAAGGTCACATGAGTAAAGATAAATTAACGGGACAACGTGGTTAATTACAGGCACAATAGTCGTTTAAATTTTGTATTGCCTTAACGTTAATATAAACACTTGGAAAGTGATCAGTGATACGAGAATTACCTGAGGAGCGTGAGACGACACGCGAGAGTAATTCCTTGGTGAACAGTATGCTTTTCTTGCAACTTGTGTCCTACTGAGTTACACTCAGCTTGTGTGCTATCTGTTTGTGTGCCGAACTAACAAGATAAAAGCACGAAAATGTTTATTGCATTTGATATGTATATCTCGATGCCTGTTGTATGTGCTAACATCCTTATTGAGTGTGTGGTCTAACTGATTGTTGTAGACCGACTCGTAATAGAATAACGTTTGGTTAGTGACTCGTAGAAAGAGTCGAACCACAAATAAATTAAACGTGGTGAAACACATAAGACTCTAAACTAGCACTAGTACAAAAACGCCAATTTCGGCGGTTGTTTTGGGCCTACTTCTGCGGTTGTACAACCGCCGAAATGGAGACCACCGAAATAGGTTCTCAGAACTATTTTGGCGGTTGTACAACAACCAAAATAGACACCCTATTTTGGCGGTTGTTAGCTAAAAAACCGCCGAGATAGGCCTGTCTTATACAAAAAAAACAAAACACCTATTTCGGCGGTTGTTAGCTAACAACCGCCGAAATAGGTCCTTTTTTTTTAAAAAAAAATTTGATTGTCGTGTCGTCTTCAACCTCGGCAGCAGTTCTAGTGATTTTTGACAGAGGCGTAAACACGAGCATAGAGCACGTATGTTCACCTGCAAGTTTGAGTATATTGCTGGTTCGCAATGAACTGCTTCCGTTTGAGTATATTAACGGTACATCAATTAGGGTTGTGAAACTACCGTGAGAGTATGAATACAAGCGCAGAGCATGTATGTTCACCTGCAAAACTACCGTGAGAAAGAGGATGAAAGAGAGGTACGTAGCATGTTTGTTCGCTAGTAAGGGTTACGAATTTACCGTGAGAAAAAGAGATGAAGAGAGGAGCGTCGAGCATGTTTATTCACCGGTTTGAGTTGTGAAATCACCATGAGAGAAGAAGAGAGGGCAGACTGCATGTATTCGCCAGTTAGGGATGCAAAATTACAGTGAGAGAAGAGAGGATGAAGATATGAGGCCGGCGAGCAAATATATAATTAAATAAAGTCTATTTCGGCAGTTGTTAGTAACACCCGCCGAAATAGACTGAAGTTTAAGCGGAATTTCAAAAATTTTAGAAAAAAAAATCCCGGGAAACACTGCTGGAAAAAAAAAATAAACAACGCCCCTTTAAAAACGGTTATATTGTAAATCATTTTTATCATAGGCGGACATCTTAATAACGCTTTGCTTACAAAGCGTTGTTTATGTTATCGCGCTGAAAGACAAAAACAATGCTTTGTAAATAATCGTTCTTTAAGAGATACGTATAAAAACGCTTCACATAGGAAACGTTTTTTATGTGTTTGGGCGCGATAACATAAAAAATGCTTCAGTTAAGAAGCGTTCTTTATGCTACTTACGGTCAGCATAAAGAACGCTTCTTAGTGAAGCGTTCTTTATGTTACCTAAATTAATAAACACTTTTCGCCCTCTCGCCCAGTCTTCTCATTAATCAAATCACGAATGCTCCCCTACCACTCTCTGTAAACCTCGCTCGAAGCTCTCTTCTTTATCGAAACCACTAAGCCCAAAAATTATCATTTCCGCCGTGGCGCCTCTTCTCTTCCTTTCTCCCGATATCTGCGCTCGCCATCTTCAATATTCTATCTTTTAATCTCTGCAACCCGCGGCAAACTGGTGATGAAGGCAGGCCACAAGCACGCGTTGATATCGATCGGTGCCTCTCTCGCTATCGGTAATTTTGTGTTGCGAACAGTATACATATATATATATATTTGCCTATCCTTATTTTTCATATACTCTTTCGATTGGTAATTAATTTTTGCAAAATCGCACGAATAGGAACATACATGCCCTTTCGCACGCATGACGCACTCTGGATTCACTCTACCTAGAAATATTTTTACAACCCCAACTAGCGAAAAGAACAACTACATGCGCACTAGATCTATCGGCTCTATCTTCTGCTGATGAGGTAATTTTGAAAAACCAAACTTGTTAATCAGAAACATACGCATTCTCTGTTTGTTGGGATTAACAGGGCATGAAATAAAGTGTGCACTGTTTGGGAATAATTTTTGCATGCAAACCAAACTGTTCGCGCGCATTTATTGTTAACCTATGTGCTATTTTTATCGCCTCTATTCCTCTGCTCGGAGCAATTTGCAAACCAAACTTGTTAATCAGGAACATATATGCTCTGTTTGTTTGGGATTAAAGGCGTGAAATACAGTGTATGTGTGTTTGGGAATAATTTTGCATGCAAACCAAACTGTCGCGCGCATCTATTGTTGTACTATGTGCTGATTTTTACTTGCTGGTTGTACATTAATGGACTTGGGAATTAATATGTTTTTATTAGGCGTCAAATATATGCGTTTCGGCATGCATACAAATATAGCCACGTAGTTTGTATGGCAAAATTAATTTGGTTAGATGAATATCGGGTGTATTATTAATATTATATTATATTATAGTATAACCTAGGGTGCAAATATTAGATGACTATAGGGTGTATCAATTCATTACAAAGACATAGCATTACGGCATGGTCAGCTTGCCTGACGTCCCCTTCCCCATATTGCTTTTACCTTAACATCCACCCAGAAGTTTATCTACGTTTCTACCTATACCAACATCAACATTTAAGTTCCTTCACATTCTTCTCAATTTTTATCCGGTCAAGCTAGGCATTCCAATTAACCCTCTAATGTTTGGAAATCTATATGACCACCATTGGCCATATTAGAGACCTGATCTACTTACAGCTTCTTAATTTCTTGTAGTTATTATTTTAGTATCCCTCCTACATTTTTTGTCTAGCGCCTATGCACCTTCGATCGTCATCAACCTGTATTAAAAAAATTGAACTCGGACGGGCCCACCAACTTTATTTTCCTTCACGACCTTCCTTCTCTCCTTTTCCTTTAGTCACCTCTAACTAGTATATATGTTGTGGAAGCTTCAGTAGATCGAACAATCAAACTGGACAACACTGAAAACTTTGGGGATGACACGGCCGAATAATGTGAATTCTGATATCAGCAGAGACCGAGTGGTATTGATCTTCAGAAACATCACAGAGAAAATCGAATAAAAAGCCAGATGAATTTGGCCGATGGAGACAGTTGCTGCCTCTGTTGAAGATCAAAGTGCCGACGATCATGATGATTCTTCTACTAATACAAAAGAGACAGAAGAAGAAAACATGGTACAAAAGAGACAGAGGCAGATACTGATCAAAGGACGAATGAGAACTTAGAAACAGAGAGGTTGAAGAAATTGGCTAAAAAGTTAAGTGAGGCTGCCACGAGTAGAGTCCGATGGCGATTAACGAATTACTGGCCCACTTCATGACCTTGAATGAAGAAAATGGTTTTCTAGAATAGTTATATGATGAGGAGAAGGGAAACTTAGTCGATTATATGGTGGCATTGGGGACTATATGAAGATAAAGTTGTACCAAATCGCCCGGTTGATGAGTTTCATGTCTTTTGGATGGAGATGTAGATGAGAAGCTAGGCACTTCTCCATCTCCAGTTTCGATTGGGTTTGCATCTTATTTCAGTTTTGAACATGCGATAGGTCTGAGAAATCTTTAAACACTTGGACATGAATGTCTGTAGATTGCGTGCAGTCAATTGGAATACTAGCCACCACTGTTGATGTGGGGTGCATCCTATCTTTTTTAAAAAATTAGATGAAGTCCCTTGGCAATTAAAAAGATTGAGAGATTCCCACTAAGTAGGATTCCCCCTGAGTTTGCATGTTAAGAGCGTCTTTACATATGATAGTAATAAGTGACAGCTTTTATGCACAATACGCGACAACTTTTATGTTATACTATAACCATAGTAGAAAACATTCTACTATGGTTATAGCATAACATAAAAGCTGTCACTTATTGCTATCAAGAAACAAATGATAGCAATAAGTGACAGCTTCTACGCACAATAAGTGACAGCTTTTTGTTATACTATAACCATAGTAGAAAACTTTCTACTATGCTCTACTATAGTTATAGTATAACATAAAAGCTGTCACTTATTGTGCACAGAAGCTATCACTTATTGCAATCATTTGTGTTCTTGATAGCAATAAGTGACAGCTTTTATGCACAATACGTGACACTTTTATGTTATGCTATAACCATTTTTCAACTACGGTTATAGTATAACATAAAAGCTGTCACGTATTGTGCATAAATGTAACACCCTATCTCGATCCAATCGTGGTTATCACACAACTTATCACCTTAAATAAAATGTAGCAGCGGATTCAATTACATTTCAGGACCTTGCCACGGTCTGACTAACAAAATATACCGAACATTAGTACATACCAATCTTAACCAAATACATATCCTTCTTACAATCCCCTTACATCCTACATCTTACTAACTCAAATGCCATACGAGATTACATGCACAACTCGTAGGCCACACTAACCCGTAACACGTCTACCCCCTTCTTACTCTCATGACGGTGGCCTTCTGACGTTCACCTGCGTAGTAAAAACAGCCCCAAAGAGGGTCAGCACGAATGCTGGTACGATCCTCTCATGGCCCCCAAGCTAACGTGGCTACGACGACTAATTGTCGATAGCATGGAGGTTGATTAGATGCACAACATAATAGAAAGTGCAATAAACAACAATCCAAATATGAACAATCAAAGTTCAAACACAATGAATGACTTAAATGCGTTCCCTTAAATAGAGAGTTAATTATTTAACTCCTTAGGTTATGTTTCCTCTTAATCTCAGTCCAACCTTATCTTACCTCAATCTTAGTCTTATCTTAGTCTTAGAAAACACCATCCTTTAAATAGGAATGGATGTAGCTTATCTCAGTCTTATATTACAAACCATCCTTTAAATAGGAATGGTTGCAACTTATCTCAAACCTCATCTTAATCTAAAACACAACCACTCTTTAAATAGAAATGATTGTATCTTTCCTCAATGTTTATTTTTGTCGGGTCAAAAGCAACCCTAGCCAATGAGCTATTAACTCCATTGGTTGAATAAACAACTTATCTTATAATTTAGGATTTGGTGATCCTACCGCACCATCTTAATGCCTCCTACCTTGGACTGGATGTCCAATGTAGCTGAGCCGGCAACCGACCTAGGCAACAAGTCTTAACAGAAGTCGGATCTCTTAGACCGACCCCCTTTTCCTAGCATGCATGACCGGAGTCAGTCCCGGGTTCCTCACTCCCCCCAAGTACCAGTTAGTAGAAGTCTCAAGACAAAGTTTGTTGGTTAAACCTCTTTCGTTTTTAACAAACTTATATTAGGGAGTGTTTTTTAGTCTCACACAATTCCTTACTAAAGTTAGTTAGTAGGTTCTCACGGTAAGTTTGTGTTAGTTTTCAAACATCACATAACAATACAATAAGCATAATGTTCCGGTTGCATGCTTTATCTTGTTTATGAGGCACACAAAAACAAATAGCACACAAGCCGAGGGACACCTCGTTAGCAAGCAAGTCACAAGAAGAACTGTACCTGTAACATAACACCCCAACCGTTAATCTCGTCATTACCTCTTAACTGTTACTAATTACTCCTACTCACGCAGCGGAACTCTAATTACAACGAGGGGTGAAACAACGCCGTTAGCCACCCATGTGGCTAACCAGGCCTTTCTTACATACCGTAACGGTCTGATGAACTGGAACAAC
Source organism: Limonium bicolor (assembly GCA_023374045.1). Taxonomy (NCBI): domain Eukaryota; kingdom Viridiplantae; phylum Streptophyta; class Magnoliopsida; order Caryophyllales; family Plumbaginaceae; genus Limonium; species Limonium bicolor. Next base: position 122,590,848 of record CM041779.1, read on the forward strand.
CGAGTACTTCATACAAATACAATACCCAATTCATATCTCTACAATACCGAGTCTACAATATACGGATGCCGATAACATACTCGGACTTACACCTCATTCAAACGCATAAGTAATTACAATTTAACTACCCATGCTCACAGCAGTCCCCGTCCTACTCTCTCGAACGGTGGTCAGCTTCAAGTACCTGCACACTAAAAACGTTCCCCCTAGGGGGTCAGCTTACGCTGCGCATGAAATTCGCATATACCGCGTGCTAACCGCGGTACGCCGACTACTTTGGGTCGGATATACATGGAGTTCATTTTAATCAAACAACATGCATCATGGCAATACAATATATATGTATATCACACAAGGAATCTACATCCAATCACGGACACGATTCCTAACTAACATAACAATGTTGTTAGTGGTAACTGGTTACTCTTAGGCATTGAGGGTTATTCCTCACTATGCCTTGTTTACTATTTCAATACCTCACCCGCTCTCTCGGGTTACTTATTGTATACACACCCATTCTCTTGGGCTACTCATTCTTATACTTACCCACTCTCTCGGTTACTCATACATATACTCACCCCTTTCTCTCGGGTTATTTATACTCATTATCTCACCCACACTCTTGGGTTATTCATATCAAGCTCTTGTAGATTCTCGAGACACTACAGGTCTCCTACGTCACGCTTGTTACTCTTATTACATACTTAAGCCAAAACTCATGGCTCTCTAGCATAGTCTTACTTCCCCGGTTTCGACCCTACTCTGGGACTAGCATGGTGGGAAGGTTCAACTAGCTCACGGAACTCTCTCTTAGTTCCTATCTCTTTTACTTAGGTCCGACTACTCTCGGATTACTCTCATTCCCATACACTCCTCTCTCGGAGTTATAATAATATCATGTATATTAGTCTAGAAGCATCATTCTCGATGTTTCTAATGACTTTGGGTACTTTACTTAAATTCGGGTAATCTTAGGTTTAAGAGTTACCTTTATAATACATATACTCATACTTTCGGTCATATTCTTATACCGGTAAACCCTCTTATAGGAGGTCGACCATGTCTCAAGGGTGTTACATCGTCCCTAGGTCTCTTTTACCTTTCTTATAAGTTCACTTTATTGGACTAACTTCAATCCTCTCGATGGAGGTTCATTTATCTCTCCACCCATATTTATTCCGTGGATTGTTTCAATAAGGTTTTCTAACCGTTATCGGGTATTTACTCAACCCGTACATCCCCTCACGTTCTAGGGAGTTCATATGTTTGCGTTATCGTTATTCTTTATTCGATAGCTTGTGTGTGTTTGCATGTTACCATTGTTCGTGACTACTACCCATCTACGGGTTTCTAGTTGTTCACTACTCTCTATGAGTCGGTCTATGCACTATGTTAAACCACACCGGCATACAAGTATGTTAGTTCATACAACATACAATAAAGCATACTTAATCAAACAAGGGATTATTTTCATGCTTTAATCTTGATTAAGCCGGCAACAAACACACAAATCAGAGTAACTCGGTTAGCATACGGGGCATGAGAAAATCATACCTTTCACCGGGGTTTTTACTTTAACCGTGTCATCTCACCATGCTCGGGTCACGCACGATTCTCTGATAATGTTTCAAACATTATTATTAATACTAAGCTCATACGGTACATTATTAAATGCTACTCCCGTACTTACCCCGTTATCCCGTTATCTCGGTTTTACTTTTGTTAATTTGAGTTCTCACTTCTCAATCACTTCTAACACTTTCTTACACTTCCTAGGGCCTTTACATGTCACCAAACAAGGCCTTAACATCTTATAACATCATTAACATTCAAACCCCCATCATTTACAACCTTTAAAACACTCACGGCATGATTCTGGGGTGGTCCGGGACTTGGTCCATACCCTAAGTCCCGGACCAATCACAAACAACTCTCGGGTGAAAACAACACCTGGTCCGGGACCTTGTCCTGGAGTATAGTCCCGGACCAAAGCAGGATGTGCACTCTCGGCCTTATTTAGGTGTGGTCCGGGACTTTGTCCAAGGACCAAGTCCCGGACCCTGCTAAAACCTGCTCCAAACTTGATTTTTCCACTCCAAATCAATCCTTAAACCACCCTTAATCTTTCCATAAACTTTCCACAAGTTTTCCACACATTAATCACCTAGAACATGCTCTAAAACTCTTCAAATCATAGGCTCAAACCTTACCCAAATTCTTACTCAACATCACTTATATTCCATAACTAGTTTTCTTGTTTTGTTCAACTCTTGTAACAGATTCTGGTTGCATCATTATACCATTCAAACTTCCCTCACCAATGTCATTCTTAGCACTCAAATGACATTATCTTTACTCCTAATACCTTTCTCCTTAGCTTGATTTTTGCAACCCATTACTACTCTCACTTAAACCTCTTAAGCACACCTAGTCTCTTCCTCATCATAGAACACTCAAGACTTTCCATTCCTAGGTAAATTTTGACAGCACTTACTTGCTTTACTAAGCATTTTCACCACACTAAAATCAACTCACAAGCACTTTCTTCCCACCTGTTTGGTTTAGACATCAACAATCACATTAAAGTCCCATTTGCTCACATAAGTGCACTAACCTAACTTCAAGGTTTATTTACACACTCCCACACATTAAAACATTATCTTTCAGCTATGAATATTGTAGTACCAAGACTACACAAGCTCAAGTTATTTACACCACACCAACATAGGTTTTCAAAGAAAAAAACAAGCACAAGGTAAGCTCTTTACCTTGTTTACTTTCGGTTTTCACTCCTCTTCTTCCTCTTTATCTTGTTCCCTCTTTCTCTTCTTTTGTTTTCCCACACCACCAAGGATTATGGATTGCTAACTACAATCATATCCCATCACACATATAACCACAAGTCAATTTCAATTCTCTCCACACAACCTAACATGTAAAGAGCTAGTTTTCAAGGTTTAGTTTAGGTATTACCTTAGAATAACCAAATGGCTAGCTTGGCAATCAAATGGGCATTTCCAACACTCCACAAGGGCAAGTAGCTCACGGCTAGAATGGGGAAAATTTCAACGTGAGGAAAATTCTCCAAATTGTAAGAACAAGCTTGAAATGGTCCAAACACTTACTTATTAATACCTTAAGGCATTAAGGAAGAGAAGAAGGGTTGAAATCACTCTTCAAGCTTCAAAAGCTCCAACGTCAATGGAGATGAAGGTGGAGGAATCAAGATTTTGAGGGGTGGAAAACGTAGCCCTCGCCGACACGAATCTAACGGTACAGTTTTTGTGCGATTCGGTGAAGAAATGAGCAAGTGAGGAGAGGTTGAAGGTGGCTGTTGCTCACGTATGGGAATCGCCATACAGAGGATGAAGAAGAAGAGCTCTGGTGGGGGGGAAAAAGAAAGAACGTGAATGAAAATAAAAGAGGGGGAGAGAGAGTACTTATATTACTTTTACTATTCACCCCTTTACTTTAATATTTTGTCCTTTTGTGACTAATAAACTAGCTTGTTTATTTAAAGGCATGTATGAGTACCAATTAAAACCGGCCCACACAAAATACTAACTGGTAGCGTTTTCATTTTTTTACAGGAAACGCTCGATAATTTACCCGGTTTAGCACTATTCACTAACCGGGCCCGTTTTTCAGATTTTTCTTGTTTCTTTATTTTTAATGGCTATTAAGCTTCCATTAATACTTAATATAGTTATTTAATCAACTATAATTTTTACGGGTCCATTTGACCACTTAAAGTCACGTTTTCGGGTTTTTCTCGAAAAACGTGCTTTTATGCTTAATTAGCGTTTTAATCCATTATTTGGATCCGTTTTCTTCGGGAATCATTCCCGTATACTAATTAGGCCTAACTAAGCCCTAGGAATCCATCTCGGACCCTCTCGAGATCATATATCTCTTATACTCATTTAACGCACATTTAGCGTTTTTCGCTTTTCAAGCGTTTTCTCTTTTCTTTTGGTTTTATTCTTTTTACCAATGCTCTTTAGGCACATTAGGCCCTTAATAATTTTATTAGAGTAATTTAATCACCATTTTTAGATCCGGGGTATTAAATCTACCCCCCTTAGGAACTTTGTCCTCAAAGTTGGTGAATCTAGATGGTTACTCTCATGCGTACTATGCCAAGGTTATAATACATGTATAACCTTACAGACTCCACAAGTCTGTCTCATTTCATACTACACATACCACACACATATCACAGCATGTATAGCAATCAAAAATACTCTTTTTACTCTCTCCATGGAATCGGTCCGAAGACAAGAAGGCACTACAGTCCTCGAATCCATGTTGAGTGATATACTACTGATCCCTCAGGTACCGGTCACGTTGAACACTTACTCTTTCTGGTTCACGGCCGTTTCATGACAAATGGGCACTTACTCTCTCTGGCCCACGGTCCCTTCGGTTCTGATCAAAACGTTACACATATACATATCCTCAGGCACTCTGGTTGACTCACTCAACACAGGAACATCTCAGGGTACTCTCCCCGTCCCGCTGCCTTTGGAAAAATCACACACTGACACCGCCCCAACCGGTCACTTAGGACCGCCGCACGTACGGTGCAATGGTTTCAAAACTGTACACACGCCCACCGTTCTACCGGTCATCAAGACTTAAGGCCACAGCCATCGGCGGGTGATAGCGGTTTCAAAACCATTTTCGTTTCCATCTTCATACTTGAAGAAATTCTTTTTCAAAATCTGTTTGAAAATTCTTTTTTAAAACATCACACAACTCCAAATCAAATTTATGGTAGCTGTATCTTTTCTTAGCGTGATTACTTCTCTGATTTGGAGTGGAAAAATCAAGTTTGGAGCAGGTTTTAGCAGGGTCCGGGACTTGGTCCTTGGACAAAGTCCCGGACCACACATAAATTAAGGCCGAGAGTGCACATCCTGCTTTGGTCCGGGACTATACTCCAGGACAAGGTCCCGGACCGGTGTTGTTTTTCACCCGAGAGTTTGTTTTGTGATTGGTCCGGGACTTAGGGTATGGACCAAGTCCCGGACCACCCCCAGAATCATGCCGTGAGTGTTTTAAGGTTGTAAATGATGGGGGTTTGAATGTTAATGATGTTATAAGATGTTAAGGCCTTGTTTGGTGACATGTAAAGGCCCTAGGAAGTGTAAGAAAGTGTTAGAAGTGATTGAGAAGCGAGAACTCAAATTAACAAAGTAAAACCGAGATAACGGGATAACGGGTAAGTACGGGAGTAGCATTTAATAATGTACCGTATGAGCTTAGTATTAATAATAATGTTTGAAACATTATCAGAGAATCGTGCGTGACCCGAGCATGGTGAGATGACACGGTTAAAGTAAAACCCCGGTGAAAGGTATGATTTTCTCATGCCCCGTATGCTAACCGAGTTACTCTGATTTGTGTGTTTGTTTGCCGGCTTAATCAAGATTAAAGCATGAAAATAATCCCTTGTTTGATTAAGTATGCTTTATTGTATGTTGTATGAACTAACATACTTGTATGCCGGTGTGGTCTAACATAGTGCATAGACCGATTCATAGAGTAGTGAACAACTAGAACCCGTAGATCGGGTAGTCTCACGAACAATGGTAACATGCAACACACACACGCTATCGAATAAAGAATAACGATAACGCAAACATATGAACTCCCTAGAACGTGAGGGATGTACGGGTTGAGTAAATACCCGATAACGGTTAGAAAACCTTATTGAAACAATCCACGGAAATAAATATGGGTGGAGAGATAAATGAACCTCCATCGAGAGGATTGAAGTTAGTCCAATAAAGTGAACTTATAAGAAAGGTAAAAGAGACCTAAGGGACGATGTAACACCCTTGAGACATGGTCGACCTCTATAAGAGGGTTTTACCCGGTATAAGAATATGACCGAAAGTATGAGTATATGTATTATAAGGTAACTCTTAAACCTAAGATTACCGAATTTAAGTAAAGTTCCCAAGTCATTAGAAACATCGAGAATGATGCTTCTAGACTAATATACATGATATTATTATAACTCCGAGAGAGGAGTGTATGGGAATGAGAGTAATCCGAGAGTAGTCGGACCTAAGTAAAAGAGATAGGAACTAAGAGAGAGTTCCGTGAGCTAGTTGAACCTTCCCCATGCTAGTCCCAGAGTAGGGTCGAAACCGGGGAAGTAAGACTATGCTAGAGAGCCATGAGTTTTGGCTTAAGTATGTAATAAGAGTAACAAGCGTGACGTAGGAGACCTGTAGTGTCTCGAGAATCTACAAGAGCTTGATTATGAATAACCCAAGAGTGTGGGTGAGATAATGAGTATAAATACCCGAGAGAAAGGGGTGAGTATATGTATGAGTAACCCGAGAGAGTGGGTAAGTATAAGAATGAGTAGCCCAAGAGAATGGGTGTGTATACAATAAGTAACCCGAGAGAGCGGGTGAGGTATTGAATAGTAAACAAGGCATAGTGAGGAATAACCCTCAATGCCTAAGAGTAACCAGTTACCACTAACAACATTGTTATGTTAGTTAGGAATCGTGTCCGTGATTGGATGTAGATTCCTTGTGTGATATACATATATATTGTATTGCCATGATGCATGTTGTTTGATTAAAATGAACTCCATGTATATCCGACCCAAAGTAGTCGGCGTACCGCGGTTAGCACGCGGTATATGCGAATTTCATGCGCAGCGTAAGCTGACCCCCTAGGGGGAACGTTTTTAGTGTGCAGGTACTTGAAGCTGACCACCGTTCGAGAGAGTAGGACGGGGACTGCTGTGAGCATGGGTAGTTAAATTGTAATTACTTATGCGTTTGAATGAGGTGTAAGTCCGAGTATGTTATCGGCATCCGTATATTGTAGACTCGGTATGTAGAGATACGAATTGGGTATTGTATTTGTATGAAGTACTCGGTTGTTCCAGTTCATCAGACCGTTACGGTATGTAAGAAAGGCCTGGTTAGCCACATGGGTGGCTAACGGCGTTGTTTCACCCCTCGTTGTAATTAGAGTTCCGCTGCGTGAGTAGGAGTAATTAGTAACAGTTTAAGAGGTAATGACGAGATTAACGGTTGGGGTGTTACAAAAATGGTATCAGAGCGAAGTATCGCTCTGATGACTGGAAATACCGAGCTTAGGTAATACCGAGTTAGGAATTAGAGACTTAGGGCTATGGGTTGAGTGGTAGCGTGAGAGATGCGCTAGTTAGGAACTTCCAGTATGATCTGGATACCTACAATACCAGACCCGCCCTCCACAACCCCCGCATTAAAAGCTCGGGAAAGAACGCCAGAGAGACGGGGAAACCCAATCTGGCAGTTATTTAATATTTCAATATGAACTAGAACCTGTCATGCGGTAGATCCCGAGAACCGGAAATCCTGGAGACGGATCCCGCTGGAACGACAATAACCGCACTTAATGGCTAGAGAACGAGACATCCTAATCCAAGGAGACCAGAATTTGTGGCAGCCTGGGGCGACATGCTTAGCAGTCGCGAGAACCTAGCTAGCCGAGCAGCAAGAAGAAAGCACTAACCGTGCAAGAAGGCGGACTCATGAGAAATAACGAGAACCGGGACACAAGTCTACGGACCGCCATAGTTAACTAATACCACCAATGGTATATGTATGACTAAGGATCTAGTCAAGAGTAGATGCACCCACCCTGCCACACCCAAGAGATTGCAATACTTAACTGATATAGCTTAGACAGCTACGAGCATAACTACGGGATATACCCGAAGGGGACTACAGAAGCAGTGCCTGAATGACTTTAACCTCGGTAACCACAGTAAAGATGCGGGAACGAGCAACGAGGTAGAACAAAGCACTAAGTAATTAAGGAACTCCGAGAGTGGAGGAGCTCCTAAATGAACGACAGTCATGTCAAGAGGAATGACAATCAGCTCCAAGGAGCAGTTATCCAACTAGGGGATCAAGAAGAGCCAACGAGGCTACCAAATATAATGTGAACAATACCGTGGACGGTATGAGTTAATCCAAAAAACGCCTGTACCGCGCACTTGCCTCGGCAAGTGCAGTATAACGGACAGCTAAGAGGAGCTTTGACAAGCTATCAGTACTTAGCAAGGTACCAGGATGGCGAATGAAGCCAATATAGCAACTCGAACCTTAAGAATTCTGAAATGAAACCTTGAAAAGGCCTAACAGCCTAATCACTGTATAAAGAACATACCGGCCAGCAAGAAGCTGGACTGGGTAAGAATCAGCCGGCATTGAAATGCCATGAAGAACTTACTTTAAAACTGAACTTCCTTTCAGAACATAAAAATTTTCCAAAAACCCCCGAATTTTAAAACCAAACCAGAGAGCCATTGTAAATCATCATAGGACGATATAAGAGGAGTTGGCAACAGACACTTCACTTAGGCGTCTGACCGACACTACGGTATACTAAACGAGACATGGAACGACCGCACTCCGAAGGAGCTTGCGGGCCTGACAGACCAATTATGAGTTAGTCGGGTAGGTGGTAACGTATCAATAAGATACTCCATGTATGTATACAAGTAGAGTACGGTACACGGGAAGTAGCCCACTCCATACTACGGACGAAAGAGCCAATCCAAACCTAGACAGTAGACACCTCGAATGATCGAAGAACACAAGGAAGCTTACCGAGTTAAGGGAGTCTAGAATCCAGTAAGGTCACGGACCTAAGGATAAGGCGTTAATAAGTGCGAGAAGCACAGAGTATTAAGCACAGACATGAGATATGTCTCAGGAACCAAGGAAAAATACCTAATAACTAGAATGGATACAGTGTAAGCAATAAGATGAATGCCTTAATTGATCATATCAATGTTTGATAAACGGGATAGAATTCCCACAGTATACCTCGCTAAGAGAATAACGACCTAACTAAGTAGGTAAAGGAAGTACTAATACTCTACCCAATAACGGGAGACATTACAACCCTAAACGGGATAGTTTGAGTTATACATAGCCGCAAGGCGAAGTCGCAACCGAACATAACCATAAGTACAAGCCAGATGTAATGGCATTACTCAGTAACACCCAGGAGCAATCCGAGAAGGGTGCTGGAGTCAACAGTAGTTGAATGAAACATCGTGTTGAGAACACAAGTGTTTAAGCAAACACTCGGGTAGAACCCGAAGGGATCCCTCATAACACGGGATACCCTAGATTGCCAGAGGGCATAAACAACTATCAAGTTATTAAAAAAGGGCCTTCCATGTCTGGAAGTGTGATGAGACAACCATATCTAAGAGCCCAGAAATACCTCCTAACCATTAATGGCATGCGGAGAGGAAGAAACCTATATAAACAGCCCGCATGGAGCATGGCGAGGCAATGTGGCTTATAAGCCGGTAAAACTAACTGCAACTTGTAGATCTAACGTTGTAAACATATGCATAAGGCATAAGAGTTATTGTGGAGCACGAACCCTACCTTAGAGTGGGGATACCACTTGTTACTGTGGGGCCTAGGGAGCGGCAATTGCGTGAATCCTCCAGAGAAAGGCTACCACGTAGGCATGAATGTGAAACCGCTAGAGCGGTGTAGTAAAACTTGAGCATGTGTATATTGCCAAGGAGCATATGAACTATAATAGTGTGTAAAGAGGAACCTTGATGGCAGTACAAAGGAAACCGATAGAGTAATCGGATGAGTAGTGAACACTGTATGTGTACAGTATGAACTGCAGAGTAAACAGTGCGCAAGCGCGCAGAGAGATTTAAAGAGTAACGTATTTCATTGAGCCAAGTGAATGGCAAGCCATAGTATAAATGGCGGGAGTACATGAGCAGAAGCTAAAGTAGTAGCGGATGCCATGTAAACAATGTTGTAACGAGTAGAACATGGTACGCAGCAAGCGACCGTTGAAAGAGTATACTAGTTAATGATATGAGCTGATGAGAAAATGTGGTAAAGAAGACATGATCATTCCTATCTCATGAGAGATTTACTGTCAAGGGTTTACGCTTCTGCACTCTGTATGACTGAGTGTTTTGGTATTGCACTTGTGCGGTGATGATCGAGTGGGAGAGCCAGGAATTGAGAAATGTCAACAAAGCCTGTTGAGTGAGAATCTAGAGAGATAACCGTGCGGCCATTGGCTAAAGATGCACAAAGAACGTGGGCAGTAACCCACAGGGCCCAGGATCGATATGTGGAAAAATGCAGAGTAGTATGAATGAAGAACTCTGGCACAGAACCAAGAAACAAACATAATCCATGAGCCACTATTAAATGAGGAAGCACTACATGCTAAGTAGCAGCTTGACCTCAACCGACAATAAGTCGGGAAAAATATGTGAATAATCACAAAGGTATACAGTGTTAAGATTTCGAGAGAATTGGAGAGAAAATCTATAACTCATCAATTCGCATACGGTAAGAGATACCAAGCGACGATTGAAATACATTGAGAATACCTAAGAGCGAGTTAAGCTCTAGTTATCAGGTCACGCAATAGAAGCTTGTGGACCGTAACTCAAAGGTTAAGTATACCTAGCAATTGTAAGTGTTTTGAAGCCTTAGAGGCTAGAACCGAACCCGATTATGAGTTAATTAACCAATGTTCAGTGATAACATATGGTTGGTTACGCGGGCGTAACCCCTTTAAGGGGGTAGGGCGGGAAACCGCTTAGAGTATGTTTTACGTATTGGTGCGTAAACTACTATGTGCATAGCACAAAAAGAAATTGTTTGATGATTGGAACTCATGTTACATAAACATGTCTACCCATTCATCGTGTAAGTATGAGTATGTGCATGAGAGATGCGAGTAATGTGTATGTAATAAATATGAAAAGAGGAGTAGAGAAACTCCTGGGGAATGAGAATCCCTATAGTATATGTCTAGTGAGATTAGACATGAGATATGATGAGTATGAATCGGCATGAAACCGATGTGTAACCTAAGAGGAGTGAGTTCCCTAGGTGATTTTATTTGTGAATGATTGATGGAGTGAGTTCCATCCTTTGGAGTTGTATGTTGTATGTTTTAAGTTGAGTAATAATTTGACTAATGAGGCCACAAGTATGGAATGCCTAGGCAAGGTAAGTGAAACAAATAGAGAATAATGGATGACTTAAGTTCCATGATAAAGATAAATTGAAACAGATTGTTTTATGAATACGACTAGAAAGAAAGAGATAGAAAACGAAAGAGTGTATCTGTTTGATTGATTGTTGAAACTGACGTGGGAGGTGGAACTTGATCTGCTAGCGATCAAGGGAAACCGAACACAAATTGGGGTGGAAGGATAGTTCAACACTGATGCTGATCACATCAGGGTTGGATGATTCTTGAAGCTCCCTATAAGTGGTCACAAGTAATCACGCTAAGAAAAGATACAGCTACCATAAATTGATTTGGAGTTGTGTGATGTTTTAAAAAAAAGAATTTTCAAACAGATTTTGAAAAAGAATTTTCTTCAAGTATGAAGATGGAAACGAAAATTGGTTTTGAAACCGCTATCACCCGCCGATGGCTGTGGCCTTAAGTCTTGATGACCGGTAGAACGGTGGGCGTGTACAGGTTTTGAAACCATTGCACCGTACGTGCGGCGGTCCTAAGTGACCGGTTGGGGCGGTGTCAGTGTGTGATTTTTCCAAAGGCAGCGGGACGGGGAGAGTACCCTGAGATGTTCCTGTGTGAGTGAGTCAACCAGAGTGCCTGAGGATATGTATATGTGTAACGTTTTGATCAGAACTGAAGGGACCGTGGGCCAGAGAGAGTAAGTGCCCATTTGTCATGAAACGGCCGTGAACCAGAAAGAGTAAGTGTTCAACGTGACCGGTACCTGAGGGATCAGTAGTATATCACTCAACATGGATTCGAGGACTGTAGTGCCTTCTTGTCTTCGGACCGATTCCATGGAGAGAGTAAAAAGAGTATTTTTGATTGCTATACATGCTGTGATATGTGTGTGGTATGTGTAGTATGAAATGAGACAGACTTGTGGAGTCTGTAAGGTTATACATGTATTATAACCTTGGCATAGTACGTCATGAGAGTAACCATCTAGATTCACCAACTTTGAGGACAAAGTTCCTAAGGGGGGTAGATTTTAATACCCCGGATCTAAAAATGGTGATTAAATTACTCTAATAAATTATTAAGGGCCTAATGGTGCCTAAAGAGCATTGGTAAAAAGAATAAAACCAAAAGAAAGAGAAGAAAACGCTTGAAAAGCGAAAAACGCTAAAATGTGCGTTAAATGAGTATAAGAGATATATGATCTCGAGAGGGTCCGAGATGGATTCCTAGGGCTTAGTTAGGCCTAATTAGTATACGGGAATGATTCCCGAAGAAAACGGATCCAAATAATGGATTAAAACGCTAATTAAGCATAAAAGCACGTTTTTCGAGAAAACCCGAAAACGTGACTTTAAGTGGTCAAATGGACCCGTAAAATTATAGTTGATTAAATAACTATAATTAAGTATTAATGGAAGCTTAATAGCCATTAAAATAAAGAAACAAGAAAAATCTGAAAACGGGCCCGGTTAGTGAATAGTGCTAAACCGGGTAAATTATCGAGCGTTTCCTGTAAAAAAATGAAAACGCTACCAGTTAGTATTTTGTGTGGGGCCGGTTTTAATTGGTACTCATACATGCTTTAAATAAACAAGCTAGTTTATTTAGTCACAAAAGGACAAAATATTAAGTAAAGGGGTGAATAGTTAAAGTAATAAGTAAAACCTCTCTCTCCCCCTCTTTTTTTCATTCACGTTCTTTCTTTTCCCCCCCACCAGAGCCTCTTCTTCTTCATCCTCTGTAATGGCGATTCCCATACGTGAGCAACAGCCCACCTTCAACCTCTCCTCACTTGCTCATTTCTTCACCGAATCGCACAAAAACTGTACCGTTAGATTCGTGTCGGCGAGGGCTACGTTTTCCACCCCTCAAAATCTTGATTCCTCCACCTTCATCTCCATTGACGTTGGAGCTTTTGAAGTTTGAAGAGTTGATTTCAACCCTTCTTCTCTTCCTTAATGCCTTAAGGTATTAATAAGTAAGTGTTTGGACCATTTCAAGCTTGTTCTTACAATTTGGAGAATTTTCCTCACGTTGAAATTTCCCCCATTCTAGCCGTGAGCTACTTGCCCTTGTGGAGTGTTGGAAATGCCCATTTGATTGCCAAGCTAGCCATTGGTTATTCTAAGGTAATACCTAAACTAAACTTTGAAAACTAGCTCTTTAACATTTAGGTTGTGTGGAGAGAATTGAAATTGACTTGTGGTTATATGTGTGATGGGATATGGTTGTAGTTAGCAATCCATAATCCTTGTGTGGTGTGGAAAACAAGAAGAGAAAGAGGGAACAAGATAAAGAGGAAGAAGAGGAGTGAAAACCGAAAGTAAACAAGGTAAAGAGCTTACCTTGTGCTTGTTTTATTTTCTTTGTGAAACTATGTTGGTGTGGTGTAATAACCTTGAGCTTGTGTAGTCTTGGTACTACAATATTCATAGCTGAAAGATAATGTTTTAATGTGTGGGAGTGTGTAAATAAACCTTGAAGTTAGGTTAGTGCACTTATGTGAGCAAATGGGACTTTATGTGATTGTTGATGTCTAAACCAAACAGGTGGGAAGAAGTGCTTGTGAGTTGATTTTAGTGTGGTGAAAATGCTTAGTAAAGCAAGTAAGTGCTGTCAAAATTTACCTAGGAATGGAAAGTCTTGAGTGTTCTATGATGAGGAAGAGACTAGGTGTGCTTAAGAGTTTAAGTGAGTAGTAATGGGTTGCAAAAATCAAGCTAAGGAGAAAGGTGTATTAGGAGTAAAGATAATGTCATTTGAGTGCTAAGAATGACATTGGTGAGGGAAGTTTGAATGGTATAATGATGCAACCAGAATCTGTTACAAGAGTTGAACAACAAGAAAACTAGTTATGGAATATAAGTGATGTTGAGTAAGAATTTGGGTAAGGTTTGAGCCTATGATTTGAAGAGTTTTAGAGCATGTTCTAAGGTGATTAAATGTGTGGAAAACTTGTGGAAAGTTTATGGAAAGATTAAGGGTGGTTTAAGGATTGATTTGGAGTGGAAAAATCAAGTTTGGAGCAGGTTTTAGCAGGGTCCGGGACTGGTCCTTGGACAAAGTCCCGGACCACACCTAAATTAAGGCCGAGAGTGCACATCCTGCTTTGGTCCGGGACTATACTCCAGGACAAGGTCCCGGACCAGGTGTTGTTTTTTCACCCGAGAGTTTGTTTTGTGATTGGTCCGGGACTTAGGGTATGGACCAAGTCCCGGACCACCCCCAGAATCATGCCGTGAGTGTTTTAAAGGTTGTAAATGATGGGGGTTTGAATGTTAATGATGTTATAAGATGTTAAGGCCTTGTTTGGTGACATGTAAAGGCCCTAGGAAGTGTAAGAAAGTGTTAGAAGTGATTGAGAAGCGAGAACTCAAATAACAAAAGTAAAACCGAGATAACGGGATAACGGGGTAAGTACGGGAGTAGCATTTAATAATGTACCGTATGAGCTTAGTATTAATAATAATGTTTGAAACATTATCAGAGAATCGTGCGTGACCCGAGCATGGTGAGATGACACGGTTAAAGTAAAAACCCCGGTGAAAGGTATGATTTTCTCATGCCCCGTATGCTAACCGAGTTACTCTGATTTGTGTGTTTGTTTGCCGGCTTAATCAAGATTAAAGCATGAAAATAATCCCTTGTTTGATTAAGTATGCTTTATTGTATGTTGTATGAACTAACATACTTGTATGCCGGTGTGGTTTAACATAGTGCATAGACCGACTCATAGAGAGTAGTGAACAACTAGAAACCCGTAGATCGGGTAGTCTCACGAACAATGGTAACATGCAAACACACACAAGCTATCGAATAAAGAATAACGATAACGCAAACATATGAACTCCCTAGAACGTGAGGGATGTACGGGTTGAGTAAATACCCGATAACGGTTAGAAAACCTTATTGAAACAATCCACGGAATAATATGGGTGAGAGATAAATGAACCTCCATCGAGAGGATTGAAGTTAGTCCAATAAAGTGAACTTATAAGAAAGGTAAAAGAGACCTAAGGGACGATGTAACACCCTTGAGACATGGTCGACCTCCTATAGAGGGTTTTACCCGGTATAAGAATATGACCGAAAGTATGAGTATATGTATTATAAAGGTAACTCTTAAAACCTAAGATTACCCGAATTTAAGTAAAGTACCCAAAGTCATTAGAAACATCGAGAATGATGCTTCTAGACTAATATACATGATATTATTATAACTCCGAGAGAGGAGTGTATGGGAATGAGAGTAATCCGAGAGTAGTCGGACCTAAGTAAAAGAGATAGGAACTAAGAGAGAGTTCCGTGAGCTAGTTGAACCTTCCCACCATGCTAGTCCCAGAGTAGGGTCGAAACCGGGGAAGTAAGACTATGCTAGAGAGCCATGAGTTTTGGCTTAAGTATGTAATAAGAGTAACAAGCGTGACGTAGGAGACCTGTAGTGTCTCGAGAATCTACAAGAGCTTGATTATGAATAACCCAAGAGTGTGGGTGAGATAATGAGTATAAATAACCCGAGAGAAAGGGGTGAGTATATGTATGAGTAACCCGAGAGAGTGGGTAAGTATAAGAATGAGTAGCCCAAGAGAATGGGTGTGTATACAATAAGTAACCCGAGAGAGCGGGTGAGGTATTGAAATAGTAAACAAGGCATAGTGAGGAATAACCCTCAATGCCTAAGAGTAACCAGTTACCACTAACAACATTGTTATGTTAGTTAGGAATCGTGTCCCGTGATTGGATGTAGATTCCTTGTGTGATATACATATATATTGTATTGCCATGATGCATGTTGTTTGATTAAAATGAACTCCATGTATATCCGACCCAAAGTAGTCGGCGTACCGCGGTTAGCACGCGGTATATGCGAATTTCATGCGCAGCGTAAGCTGACCCCCTAGGGGGAACGTTTTTAGTGTGCAGGTACTTGAAGCTGACCACCGTTCGAGAGAGTAGGACGGACTGCTGTGAGCATGGGTAGTTAAATTGTAATTACTTATGCGTTTGAATGAGGTGTAAGTCCGAGTATGTTATCGGCATCCGTATATTGTAGACTCGGTATGGTAGAGATATGAATTGGGTATTGTATTTGTATGAAGTACTCGGTTGTTCCAGTTCATCAGACCGTTACGGTATGTAAGAAAGGCCTGGTTAGCCACATGGGTGGCTAACGGCGTTGTTTCACCCCTCGTTGTAATTAGAGTTCCGCTGCGTGGGAGTAATTAGTAACAGTTTAAGAGGTAATGACGAGATTAACGGTTGGGGTGTTACAGGTACAGTTCTTCTTGTGACTTGCTTGCTAACGAGGTGTCCCTCGGCTTGTGTGCTATTTGTTTTTGTGTGCTCACTAAAACAAGATAAAGCATGCAACCGGAACATTATGCTTATTGTATTGTTATGTGATGTTTGAAAACTAACACAACTTACCGTGAGAACCTACTAACTAACGTTTAGTAAGGAATTGTGTGAGACTAAAAAACACTCCCTAATATAAGTTTGTTAAAAACCGAAAGAGGTTTAACCAACAAACTTTGTCTTGAGACTTCTACTAACTGGTACTTGGGGGAGTGAGGAACCCGGGACTGACTCCGGTCATGCATGCTAAGGAAAAGGGGGTCGGTATCTAAAGCAGATCCGACTTCTGCTTAAGGACTTGTTGCCTAGGGTCGGTTGCCGGCTCAGCTACATTGGACATCCAGTCCAAGGTAGGAGGCATTAAGATGGTGCGGTAGGATCACCTAAATCCTAAATTATAAGATAAGTTGTTTATTCAACCAATGGAGTTAATAGCTCATTGGCTAGGGTTGCTTTTGACCCGACAAAAATAAACATTGAGGAAAGATACAATCATTTCTATTTAAAGAGTGGTTTGTGTTCTTAGATTAAGATGAGGTTTGAGATAAGTTGCAACCATTCCTATTTAAAGGATGGTTTGTAATATAAGACTGAGATAAGCTACATCCATTCCTATTTAAAGGATGGTTGTTTTCTAAGACTAAGATAAGACTAAGATTGAGGTAAGATAAGGTTGGACTGAGATTAAGAGGAAACATAACCTAAGGAGTTAAATAATTAACTCTCTATTTAAGGGAACGCATTTAAGTCATTCATTGTGTTTGAACTTTGATTGTTCATATTTGGATTGTTGTTTATTGCACTTTCTATTATGTTGTGCATCTAATCAACCTCCATGCTATCGACAATTAGTCGTCGTAGCCACGTTAGCTTGGGGGCCATGAGAGGATCGTACCAGCATTCGTGCTGACCCTCTTGGGGGCTGTTTTTACTACGCAGGTGAACGTCAGAAGGCACCCGTCATGAGAGTAAGAAGGGGGTAGACGTGTTACGGGTTAGTGTGGCCTACGAGTTGTGCATGTAATCTCGTATGGCATTTGAGTTAGTAAGATGTATAGGATGTAAGGGGATTGTAAGAAGGATATGTATTTGGTTAAGATTGGTATGTACTAATGTTCGGTATATTTTGTTAGTCAGACCGTGGCAAGGTCCTGAAATGTAATTGAATCCGCTGCTACATTTGTATTTAAGGTGATAAGTTTGTGATAACCACGATTGGATCGAGATAGGGTGTTAGTACATTTATGCACAATACGTGACAGCTTTTATGTTATACTATAACCGTAGTTGAAACTGGTTATAGCATAACATAAAAGTGTCACGTATTGTGCATAAAAGCTGTCACTTATTGCTATCAAGAAACAAATGATTGCAATAAGTGATAGCTTCTGTGCACAATAAGTGACAGCTTTTATGTTTTACTATAACTATAGTAGAGCATAGTAGAAAGTTTTCTACTATGGTTATAGTATAACATAAAAGCTGTCACTTATTGCGTAGAAGCTGTCACTTATTGCTATCATTTGTTTCTTGATAGCAATAAGTGACAGCTTTTATGTTATGCTATAACCATAGTAGAATGTTTTCTACTATGGTTATAGTATAACATAAAAGTTGTCGCGTATTGTGCATAAAAGCTGTCACTTATTACTATCATATGTTAAAGACGCTTAACATGCAAACTCAGGGGGAATCCTACTTAGTGGGAATCTCTCAATCTTTTTAATTGCCAAGGGACCTTCATCTAATTTTTTAAAAAGATAGGATGCACCCCACATCAACAGTGTGTGGCTAGTATTCCAATTGACTGCACGCAATCTACAGACATTCATGTCCAAGTGTTTAAAGATTTCTCAGACCTATCGATGTTCAAAACTGAAATAAGATGCAAACCCAATCGAAACTGGAGATGGAGAAGTGCCTAGCTTCTCCATCTACATCTCCATCCAAAAGACATGAAACTCATCAACCGGGCGATTTGGTACAACTTTATCTTCATATAGTCCCCCATGCCACCATATAATCGACTAAGTTTCCTCTTCTCCTCCTCATATAACTATTCTAGAAAACCGTTTTCTTCATTCAAGGTCATGAAGTGGGCCAGTAATTCGTTAATCGCCATCGGACTCTACTTCGTGGCAGCCTCACTTAACTTTTTAGCCAATTTCTTCAACCTCTCTGTTTCTAAGTTCTCATTCGTCCTTTGATCTGTATCTGCCTCTGTCTCTTTTGTACCATGTTTTTCTTCTTCTGTCTCTTTTGTATTAGTAGAAGAATCATCATGATCGTCGGCACTTTGATCTTCAACAGAGGCAGCAACTGTCTCCATCGGCCAAATTCATCTGGCTTTTTATTCGATTTTCTCTGTGATGTTTCTGAAGATCAATACCACTCGGTCTCTGCTGATATCAGAATTCCACATTATTCGGCCGTGTCATCCCCAAAGTTTTCAGTGTTGTCCAGTTCTGATTGTTCGATCTACTGAAGCTTCCACAACATATATACTAGTTAGAGGTGACTAAAGGAAAAGGAGAGAAGGAAGGTCGTGAAGGAAAATAAAGTTGGTGGGCCCGTCCGAGTTCAATTTTTTTAATACAGGTTGATGACGATCGAAGGTGCATAGGCGCTAGACAAAAAATGTAGAGGGATACTAAAATAATAACTACAAGAAATTAAGAAGCTGTGTAAGTAGATCAGGTCTCTAATATGGCCAATGGTGGTCATATAGATTTCCAAAACATTAGAGGGTTAATTGGAATGCCTAGCTTGACCGGATAACAAATCTGAGAAGAATGTGAAGGAACTTAAATGTTTGATGTTGGTATAGGTAGAAACGTAGATAAACTTCTGGGTGGATGTTAAGGTAAAAGCAATATGGGGAAGGGGACGTCAGGCAAGCTGACCATGCCGTAATGCTATGTCTTTGTAATTAATTGATACACCCTATAGTCATCTAATATTTGCACCCTAGGTTATACTATAATATAATATAATATTAATTAATACACCCTATATTCATCTAACCAAATTAATTTTGCCATACATAACTACGTGGCTATATTTGTATGCATGCCGAAACGCATTATATTTGACGCCTAATAAACACATTAATTCCCAAGTCCATTAATTGTACAACCAGCAAGTAAAAATCAGCACATAGTACAACAATAGATGCGCGCGACAGTTTGGTTTGCATGCAAAATTATTCCAAAACACACATACACTGTATTTCACGCCTTTAATCCCAAACAAACAGAGCATATATGTTCCTGATTAACAAGTTTGGTTTGCAAAATTACCTCATAGCAGAATAGAGGCGATAAAAATTAGCACATAGGTTAACAATAAATGCGCGCGACACAGTTTGGTTTGCATGCAAAATTATTCCCAAACAGTGCACACACTTTATTTCATGCCTTTTAATCCCAAACAAACAGAGCATGCGTATGTTTCTGATTAACAAGTTTGGTTTTCAAAATTACCTCATCAGCAGAAGAATAGAGCCGATAGATCTAGTGCGCATGTATGTTGTTCTTTTCGCTAGTTGGGGTTGTAAAATATTTCTAGGTAGAGTGAATCCAGAGGCGTCATGCGTGCGAAAGGGCATGTATGTTCCTATTCGTGCGATTTTGCAAAAATTAATTACCAATCGAAAGAGTATATGAAAAATAAGGATAGGCAAATATATATATATATATGTATACTGTTCGCAACACAAAATTACCGATAGCGAGAGAGGCACCGATCGATATCAACGCGTGCATGTGGCCTGCCTTCATCACCAGTTTGGCCGCGGGTTGCAGAGATTAAAAGATAGAATATTGAAGATGGCGAGCGCAGATATCGGGAGAAAGGAAGAGAAGAGGCGCCACGGCGGAAATGATAATTTTTGGGCTTAGTGGTTTCGATAAAGAAGAGAGCTTCGAGCGAGGTTTACAGAGAGTGGTAGGGGAGCATTCGTGATTTGATTAATGAGAAGACTGGGCGAGAGGGCGAAAAGTGTTTATTAATTTAGGTAACATAAAGAACGCTTCACTTAAGAAGCGTTCTTTATGCTGACCGTAAGTAGCATAAAGAACGCTTCTTAACTGAAGCATTTTTTATGTTATCACGCCCAAACACATAAAAAACGTTTCCTATGTGAAGCGTTTTTTATACGTATCTCTTAAAGAACGATTATTTACAAAGCATTGTTTTTGTCTTTCAGCGCGATAACATAAACAACGCTTTGTAAGCAAAGCGTTTATTAAGATGTCCGGCCTATGATAAAAAATGATTTACAATATAACCGTTTTTAAGGGGCGTTGTTTATTCTTTTTTTCCAGCAGTGTTTCCCGGGATTTTTTTTTCTAAAATTTTTGAAATTCCGCTTAAACTTCAGTCTATTTCGGCGGGTGTTACTAACAACTGCCGAAATAGACTTTATTTAATTATATATTTGCTCGCCGGCCTCATATCTTCATCCTCTCTTCTCTCACTGTAATTTTGCATCCCTAACTGGCGAATACATGCGGTCTGCTCCTCTCTTCTTCTCTCATGGTGATTTCACAACTCAAACCGGTGAATAAACATGCTCGACGCTCCTCTCTTCATCTCTTTTTCTCACGGTAAATTCGTAACCCTTACTAGCGAACAAACATGCTACGTACCTCTCTTCATCCTCTTTCTCACGGTAGTTTTGCAGGTGAACATACATGCTCTGCGCTTGTATTCATACTCTCACGGTAGTTTCACAACCCTAATTGATGTACCGTTAATATACTCAAACTGAAGCAGTTCATTGCGAACCAGCAATATACTCAAACTTGCAGGTGAACATACGTGCTCTATGCTCGTGTTTACGCCTCTGTCAAAAATCACTAGAACTGCTGCCGAGGTTGAAGACGACACGACAATCAAATTTTTTTTAAAAAAAGGACCTATTTCGGCGGTTGTTAGCTAACAACCGCCGAAATAGGTGTGTTTTTTTTGTTCTAAGACAGGCCTATCTCGGCGGTTTTTAGCTAACAACCGCCAAAATAGGGTGTCTATTTTGGTTGTTGTACAACCGCCAAAATAGGTCTGAGAACCTATTTCGGTGGTCTCCATTTCGGCGGTTGTACAACCGCAGAAGTAGGCCCAAAACAACCGCCGAAATTGGCGTTTTTTGTACTAGTGCTAGTTTAGAGTCTTATGTGTTTCACCACGTTTAATTTATTTTGTGGTTCGACTCTTTCTACGAGTCACTAACCAAACGTTATTCTATTACGAGTCGGTCTACAACAATCAGTTAGACCACACACTCAATAAGGATGGTTAGCACATACAACAGGCATCGAGATATACATATCAAATGCAATAAACATTTTCGTGCTTTTATCTTGTTAGTTCGGCACACAAACAGATAGCACACAAGCTGAGTGTAACTCAGTAGGACACAAGTTGCAAGAAAAGCATACTGTTCACCAAGGAATTACTCTCGCGTGTCGTCTCACGCTCCTCAGGTAATTCTCGTATCACTGATCACTTTCCAAGTGTTTATATTAACGTTAAGGCAATACAAAATTTAAACGACTATTGTGCCTGTAATTAACCACGTTGTCCCGTTAATTTTATCTTTACTCATGTGACCTTAAGTTCTCACTTTCACATAATCTAACACTTGTATACTCCTAATGACCTTTACATGTCACCAAACAAGTCTTAATTATCATCTAATACCATTACCAATCAATTCCCTATCATTTAATTGCATTAACACACTTACGGTTGCAATGCGGTGTTGGTCCGGGACCTTGTCCGGGTCCTTACTCCCGGACCACACCATTACAGAACTCTTGGGGTGATTTTATACAATGGTCTGGGACCTTGTACTTACCTATTGTCCCGGACCAGTTGCTGGTCTTACTCTCGGTTAAAAATTCAAGGTGGTCCGGGACTATATCCTTATCCTAAGTCCCGGACCAAGTGCAGGATTCAACTTTCAGACAGTTTTGGTGTGTGGTTCGGGACCTTATACAAGGACTAGGTCCCAGACCCTGCTAAAACCTGCTACATTTGACATTTTTCAACTGCAATTCCAACCTCAATTCTTACCCAATCCTTTTCTAATCTTTCCACATGAATATAGACTCATTTTAATACCATAAACACACTTCAAACCTTCCTAAAACATTGATCCACCTATCACTTATTCCTTGAGTAGTTTGACAATTTCCACTTCCATTTCTATACTTGCAACTTAGTTCCTAGATTCCTAAGTTGCACTTTTACTCTCCAACTTACTAACCCAATTGTTTTGACCATTCCAAATCCTTTGACCATGCCAAATTCTTCCTAGGCATTTTCATCTCTTATTATTCAAGTCCCCCTTTATTCTCAAGGTTACCCACACTAGTTCTTTTCTAGAAATTCCAAGGCACTCCAACCTCATGTTTGCTACAGATTTTTGCTCAATTAATTTCCA
This sequence comes from Limonium bicolor, assembly GCA_023374045.1. NCBI lineage: Eukaryota > Viridiplantae > Streptophyta > Magnoliopsida > Caryophyllales > Plumbaginaceae > Limonium > Limonium bicolor. The sequence goes on from CM041779.1 coordinate 122,613,673, forward strand.
TCATTCAACAAGCATTCTAGGGTGATTAACTAACCGTTTTAATCCCCATCAACTCCTAGTTAACCCCTAGGTTCTCCAACTCATAATGTCACCTTAACCACTTGGTTTCTACACAAATTTTGCCATAGTTTCCGTACAACTCTAGCATGCCCAATTTGCATTATTTTGTTCACCTAAAGCAATAAACTAGCCATATCCAATATTGGATTCTACCAGCACTCAATTCATCCAAATCTCGTCAATCACAAGGTAATACAATAACCTTAAATTGCATGGCTCCAAGGCCTTTAAATCACACATCAATTTCACTATTTCATTAAGAAAATCACAATTCTCTCTTAAGTCACCCAAACACATTTCTAGCACATATTTTTGGTTCATTCTTTAAATTACCCATCCCAACATTCTAAAAGCATTAAGGATGACATCATGGTAATTTATTTACCTTAATCTCCCTAGGGTTTTCCTTCTCTTCTCCTCTTCTGTAACACCCCAACTACAAATTGTACACTTAACCATTAATCGCAGCGGAAATTACATCATAAACATTAATCAAAAGGGGCAGTGTTACACACCGTTAGCCACCCACGTGGCTAACAAGGCTATTACTTACACAATGTACCGGTCTGATGGACAAGATTACCGAGCACTACACTTTCCATTGCCCACCGTTTCTAAACTGAAATACATACATTTACATTACAACCGTACCGAGTCTATACTTTCAGCTACCGAATATCAAACTTCGGTTTTACATCCCTTACAACTACATAAACAACTAAATAACTATCCAAGTATAAATAGATACCCCGTCCCACTCTCGAACGGCTACCAGCTCCATTGTACCTGAAAAGTATGGGGGCCCCCCAAAGGGGTCAGCACCTTTGCTGGTATGGTAATCGAGCAGCCCGCATGCTACCGGGCCACGCACAACTAATTGTCGAGTGAGCATGCAGTTTATTTTATTAAAGCATGCAAGAAAACTATAAACACATAACATGCTTATAAGCACACACAAACAACCAATGGGTTACAACCAATAAAGTCAACACATCATCACTTGTTAGATTATGTACATTTTACTTAGGGTGTGTCGGATTAAATATTGGTCCCGCACACTGTACATATTTACTTTACTTGGACGTGTCGGTCCGTAATATAGACCCAATCCACACCATACACATAACATTACATAGATGTGTCGGTATTAATATAGACCCGATCACACACCATACACAATTCCCCCTAGCTCCAAATAATATGAGATAGATAAGCCTTGGTTAAGCTTGTGGGTGGTTGCAATCCAAGGAAGGAAGCAACCTTAACATAATAGTAATCCCCCTAGCCCCCCCGAATAATAATGAGGTAGGTAAGCCTTGGTTAAGCTTCTGGGTGGTTGTAATCCAAGAAGGAAAAATAACCATAACATAACAGGGTGGGAGTTAATTCAAATATATACATCAACTCCCAAACAACACGCGCGACCGGAACGACTGGATTCCTCACCCCCCATAATATATACATATTAGTTAGAAGTTCCTTTATGGAACTTATCACATCCATACACCATTTGGTGTTACAGGTTTGGTTAATCACACACAAGGGAGTAACCTCCCATTCGACAAACATGGACAACAACATTCGTTAAACAACGATACATTAAACAAAGGCAACACACACACACATACCACAATATACAACTAAAACACGGATAGCCGTAGTTAGAACGTTCCCGTGGGCTAGGACGTTTAATCCGAATACCGATCTCTTATGTGATCCTAGAGTCGGTTAGCTACGGTTTAAACACATAATTAAGGTTAAACGGTATCAGAATTATTTACGCCACATTAATGAATTACTGTAAACTCATTTCATGCTTTATCTTGCAAGGTGGCAACACATAGAAAACAAGTTGGCATACAAGCCGATGTAACCCGGTAGGACACAGGTTGCAAGAAAACCATACCTGTCACCATGGTCCACTCTAATGTGTCCTCTTATGCTCCTCGAATAACTCTCGAACAACTGGTAACATTATAATTGCTTTCATTAACATCGGGGTAATGATGATGTTTTAACATCTAATGCCCATAGTTAACCCCTTAACTAGTTAAATAACTTCACATTTTTAACTTGTTTTACTTTCACATTTTACTACAACTTTTCACCCACTTAATTGTCATTATAACTCACCTAACATGTCTTAAACAATCATTATAACATTATTACATACCAATCCCCATCATTAGAAACCTTAAATTTTTTTTTTAAGTGGCCGACCGACCCACCCTGGGTGGGTCGCCTGGGTGGGTCGGGTGCAGAGAGCATCCGAGTTCACAATTTCAGCCCGACCGACCCAGACTGGGGTCGGCCCCCTAGGTAGGTCGGCGGCTGCAGAAACTTCTCATACATGGTCAAACTTTCTCTAAACTTTCCTCAAGCCTTCTAATGTGTTTTAACATCATTTGGCACACTTAAACCTTCATTTAAGATCCACCAAACTCTTTTCCCAACTCACTTCTAATCTCCCCAAACAATTACTCATTTACATTAAAATTCCTAACACTTGTAATGTTTTTCCTTAAGTTTCCAAGTGGTAATTTTATACCCATTACATCTACTAATCAAAGTGTTCTTCCACAACAAGGTAACCACTCCTAAAACACCATTTTTCATCACACTCATCCCCTTTACACACACTCCTCAAGTATTTCCCACAAGTTCATAATCAAACCTCTACAAGGCATTACACTCCCATTGTTCACCAACTTTGCACAAGATCAAACCACACTCTTATCATTTCTTTGGTATACTAAAAATCGCTCCTTTAAACTCTAATTTCCATGAACAATGTCTAAGTCATTCTAATACTTATGTACACTTAAATTCACTTTCTTTCACCAATATGACCTTTAAGGTTCCTAGTGTTCCCTAGGTTGTTCCTACCTAGAATGCACTTAAAACATTGGATTTCTATACAAATTTTGACATGGTCTCCCCATAATTCTAACATGTTGCCACACACTATTTAGCTCACCAAATCACTCCAACCATCAACTCATTCAAGGCACTAACCCACACATCAATTCCATCATTTTAACAACAATCACCTCAATGTACATAACTTTAAAAGCTTGGCTCTTAGGCCCTTAAACAACATTAAATTTAAACACTGAATTTCCTCATATATTAGCAACACCTGCACTACACTCAATATTTATATTTGCACCAAAACAATAAAATTTCCATAAAACACCACATAAGCATAAGGTAAGTTTATACCTTGGATTTCTTTTAAAAATTTCCTTCCTCCTCTTTCACTCTTGTTCCACAACCAGTTTTAATGAGTTTGTATTGCTAATCTAATGACCAAACCAATTAAATACTAATGAGCATTAAGAAACCAATAAGGCTCTTGATTTAAGACTTGTACTTAGAACATTATTTAGCACTTGAAATGGAAGGAATTACCTTATAACTTCCAAATGAGGATTAGGAAATCAAGATAGATGTTCTCCAACACCTCTTGAAGATGAACAAGGCTAGAACAAGGAGGAAAAATGGAGCTTAAAAATCTGTAGGAATCGGTTTCAAAGAAATGGAGGAAACATGATTTTTCTTGCTCGTTTCTTACCTTAGAACAATGAGGAGTGTTATGGCTCAACAATGGAGGTTCTTCCTTCAAGAATGAGCTACACCAATGGAATTCGAAATCATCATTTGGAGGTTTTGAAGGGTGGAAATTAATCTCCAAGGTGAGGGGAGTATTATGGTGTATATATTTTTCAATTTGGAGCTTGTATAATGGTAGAAAATGGAAGAAGAAAAATGAGCTGGGTGGAGGGTTATGGAATCGCCATTTGAGGAAGAAGAGAGCAAGGTGAGTGCTGGGAGGAAGAAACATCGTGAGGGAGAAGGGGAAATGGGAATAGAAGAGAGAGAAAAGGTAAAAAGTAACATTTGTACTTTTTCTACTTTACATATTTGTCTTTTTGTGACCAATTTGAAATAAAGAGGTGAGAGGGAGAGGCAAAAACGTGTGAGTCATAGAGGAAGGGGAAAAATCAGATTTTTTTTTACAATATTGGAGAGTATTTCACTCTTATTACAGTTTACACCCCATATGTTCCCGGTTTATACACTATTCACTAATCCGGGCCCGTTTTCTAGATTTTTCTCGTTTCTTTAATTTTAATGGTTTTTAAACTCCCATTAGTGTTTAATTATAGTTAATGATCAACTATAATTTTTACACGGTCATTTGACCGTTTAAAGTCACGTTTTCAGGTTTTCTCGAAAAACGCGCTTTAAGAGTCCGTTAGCGTTTTAACGCATTATTTGGATCCGTTTTCTTCGGGAATTATTCCCACATGTCCTTAGTGTGTAATTAGGGTATAAAAATATATTTATAACCTAGATAAGGTTATATACCTCCTAAAATAATTAAATACGTGTTTTCACGTTTTGTGACTTTTACGCATTTTCTTTTTCTTCTTGGTTTTTTTTCTTCACCAATGATCTTAAGGACATAATTAGCCATAGAAAATCATAATTACATAATTAATTAACATATTAATGTTTAAGGTATTTCATCTTCTCTTTTCTTTTTCATTCTTGGTCATGGGGCATTACCATTTCCAAACTCTAGACCAACCTTCAATTTGAAGTAAATGAGAAGGTGCTTAAAGCACAAAAATTAGGGCATTACCTTTGAAGCTTAAGAATAGATTTTTGGTCATGACTTGGAGGAGAGATTCCACTCTAATTTTGTAGCTTGATTCAATGCTCATACAAGGAAAAAAATAAAGCACTTGAGAAGCCAAAATCGGCCAAGTCAAGAATGGAGGGAAAATGATTATTTTTTTTAGTTTCTTTCTTACCTTGAATCAAAGAGGAGATGAACTAGCTCCAGAAAATGAACTTTTCTTCTTAAAGGGTGCTCTACCTGAAATACCCCAAACCTAGCTATGGTGTTTAGATGTTAAACTAAATATAAGAAGGCTAAAATATGCCTTAGAAACATTGGTACACATTTAAACAATAGAAAGCACAAGGAACACACCATAAAGACAATTTAAGCAAAAACATGCTCTTGACTTGGTGTAAGTTTGATTAGGACCCAAAGGTCATTCTAAGACCTTATTAACATGCTAATTGACATGTTAATTCAGTTACCAAAGAAAACCAAGCTCAAAAACAAGTTAAAACACAAATTGTGCTTTAAGGACGCTTAAAGCACATTTTTGATAAAATTGTCTTAGAAATGGGTTTTGAGTGGCTAAATGCCCATTATTACACCTTAATAAACTTGTCTACTACTTAGTATCACATTATGAAGCCTAAATCAATGGGAAACAAAAATTTCACAAATATGTGCATTAATTGTGAATAGTAACCAAATAGTGCCCAAATTAGTCTTTAGTCAACTCTACTTAATTAATTGGTCAACAAAGACCATAAATATCTTATTAAGAATGGGGGACGGTTTTGAAGGGGTGAGTCACCAACGTGTGCCAGCCAAGTTAGAAAAGAAGAGGGAAATAATGAGAAGTTACTATTTACTTTTAAAAGGAAAATATCTCACCTTTAGTTACCTCTCTCCTCTTCTTTCTTCATTTCTTCTTCTTCCACCTTATTGTTCTTCTTCTTCCTCTCTAGAAAACCATAAGTGCTGCTCCATTCTTCCTCCATCTTCATTTGCTCACCAAATGCTCATTTTAGCTCCAAATCGAAAACCAAGCATCGATTACTCTTATTAAAACAAGTCCTTTCTTCCTATCTTTTCAAAACTGGAGTGAAAGAAAATCAACTTTCCTCTCATTTTTACCTATGGCCAAAAATTGCCTCTCATGGAGTCTAATTTTTATATCTTGAACTAGCCTGTTTTAATGTCCAAGGACTATTGGAGGTCCTCTTTGATTCATTGCCCAAGTCTATCTTGAGATTTCAAAGGTAATCATCCACTTTTATGCCTTAAAGCACTCTTTTTAACCTACGAATGATTCATTAAGTTTAGGTGCATTAATTAGCACTTATTAGATTATTTGAATGTTGATTGGAAGATTTGGCAAGAGAACAATAGTGCTTGCCGAAAATCAGTCAGGAAACCAAGGAGGAAACTAAGTGAAACTTGACAAAAACAAGGTAAATGACTTACCATAAGGTTGTTTAATGCTTTAAGGGATGGGTTTAGATAGATGATAAGTGTAGCTTAGAGTTTACATTATGTGAGGGCTATAAAACCAAGGAGAATGAATATGATTATATTTGTGAACTTGTGACTAAGGAGCCCATGGAAATTGAGTTAGTAAAACAATCACAAGGTGAATTACAAGAACACTTATTGTAACCCCCTACTACGCACTTAACAATAAACGAAATCGCAGCGGAAATAACAACTAAACAATAACTAAACGGTTCGGTGCTACAACGCCGTTAACCACCCACGTGGTTAACAAGGCAGAATAAATACAAGCGTATCGGTCTGATGAACAGACTCCCGAGCATAGAACTAATAACCTTTAATACATTAACATAATACCGAGTTTGTAACTACATCCATACACTGTAACTGTACACCACAAACTGTCAACGACCGTCACTGTACTACAACGGTACCAAAATACATCACCACGGGAGCACATGCGCATCCCGGCACTACTCCCAAAATAATCAAAGGTAATCCTGCATCCTAGAATCTAAAGCCATTCCGCTTCTTCGATCCTCATCCTGCAGTAAAAATATGGAGCCCCCGAGGGGGTCAGCAACCCTTGGCTGGTATAGTTAACGCGCAGCCCATCGGCTACCGGGATACGCGCAACTAATTGTCATGATGACATGGCATTCATTTTAAACATACAACATATAATATATTTCAATCAAGAGTATTGCACACAACAACACACATAACATACGAAACAATTCTTTGTTAGGAAATGAACCAACACAATTAGTTCCCATGGAGAGCCTAGAGAATGTTCCAAACTCATGCTAAGCTCGTTACATAACTTGTTACCGTCCTGTTAGATTGAACGGATAACTTAACAATTTGCCGTCAGTTATGGTGATCCAGCACACAGAGCAAACCGAAACAAACATAGTATGCCCCTGTGGCCCGACGTGAGTCAGTAAAATAGCCTTGGTTAAGCTAAAGGGAAGGTTGGAAACCAAATTGGAAGACAACCATAACATACAAAGAGAATCGAACCCGTTATGACATCGACTCCCATACTCACACGCATGGCCGGAACAGACCGGACTCCTCACTTCCCCGTTAGCACTTGTTAGAAGTTCAACATTGACTCAATAAACAAATCACAAGCAATTGGTTAATCTTGTTAGACACACACAAGGGAAGAGAGAGTCACACTTAACAATACCATAATATTTAACAACTGTAAACTCATTACATGACTTAAGTCTTACAAGGTCATAACACATAGAAAAACAAACAACACACAAGCCGGTGTAAACCGTAGGCAACAGACTGCAAGAAAACCATACCTTGGTCCTTGCTTTGACTGGTTTCCACCGTAGGTCACTCCTATACATGATTTAAGAATGTCGGTTAATTAACTTACTTAACTTCAAATTTGCTAAGTGTTTAACATGGTTATATGACATTTTTAATGTCCAAACTTATCCTTGATTACCTACATTATACCCCCTAGGGTTAACTACTTAAGCCACTCTTTGTTTGTTTTTTTTTTTTATAAATTTTGGTCCGACCGAACTTACCGACCGACCTTACACAAGGTCGGTCCATTCCAGAACATATTACTATCAAAAATTCTACTCCGACTGACCTTTCAAGTTCGGTCACAAGTTTGGTCTATCCCCGAGAGTTTCTTTCCTTTGAAAATTCAGGCCTGACCGATCTTGACAAGTCTGGTTGCAAGATCGGTCGATTCCCGAGACTCACTTACGTACAAAAATTTAGGCATGACCGACCTTATAAGTCCGGTCCCAAGGTCGGTCTAGTCCAGAGACTCAATCCGTACTAAAAATCCATGCCCGACCGACCTTGTAAGTCCGGTCCCCAAGGTCGGTCCATTCCAGAAACCCATTTCTCGCAGGGTAAACTGGGCTCGACCGACCTTGCAGGTCGGTCCCCAGGTCGGTCTGCTCCAGACCCTTGTTTTTAATATTGCCCATTTAACTCCAAACTTCACCTCATATATCCTAGTATGTTCTAACCTTATTTGGGTACTTCAAACACACCTTAAGACCTCCATTAAACTCCTTAAATCATTCATCAAAATCCTCCTCAAGCATTACACAAATTCTTATAAAAAGGTTTGCAATGTTTCCCACTAAGTTTCTATGTGGTGTTTCATACCTACAACTTCCACTATTCCCAAATGTTTTCTCACCACTACAACATCATCTCCCAAGCATCTTTTCTTCACCTAACAAAACTTCTAGTTGATGTCTAAGTCCTTTTTGTTTCCTAGAACACCTAAGACATTACTTCTCCTCTAGTAAAATACCTAAACATTTCTAACACTTCCTAGTTCATCAACACTTGTTTAAACACTTAGAACTTCTTGTACATTACCTAAATTTTGACATGAACTCTCCTAGAACATTACTAAGCCAAAACACATTGTTTTCACCATTAAACAATCAAGAACACTAAAATCCATCAAGAACATTCTTGTACACAAAACTTCACTCATTCAACACTACATCACAATATAGTGCATAATTTAAATTGCTTGGCACTTGTCCCTTAAATAACATGGCTCTTAGGCCCTTAAGATGCATAAACTTAAACACTGAATTTCCACAATATATTTGCCTTTGACCTGCAATACACCCAACATATATATGCCTTTTACTAAGCCCTTGAGAGCATTTTTTTCTAAGTCATTCACCATTGGCTCCTTAGATAATTTAAATAAGCAATATAAGCTCATTTCCCTTAAGACTTTAAACTACATTAGGTTAGCATATTTACCTCTTTTCCTCACAACTTTTTTCTTGTTTCCTTGTTTAAAAATCGGTAAGGGTGTTTTGTTTCTTGTCAACTTCTAAACAATATACAAATAAAGAAATGAGTATACAAGCTTTATGCTTCATCTCATTGTAAACCCTAGATACATATATTGTCTTAGAACATTTAGATGATTGTTTTACCTTGGATATGAAAGAGAGTTTGGATATGTAGCAAGAGAGGACTCCACCAAGCCCTTGGAAGATTCAAATGAAGCTAAAACAAGCAAGGTAAAGGGCACCATTATGGTGTTTTTCGGACAACATACACACATGAAGGAAATGTTTTTTTTTTAGTTTCCTTACTCCTAGAAGCAAAGGAGAACAACAATATGTGAAAAGATGAGCTCAAGCTCCTCCCATGGAGATTCCTCTTGGCACCGAAATGGCTCTTTTGAATTTTGAGAAGATAGGAATGAAGAGCTTGATGAGACTAATAGAATGGTGGTCTTTGTTTTTGATTTGGCAAAGTGAGCTAGGAGATAATGACAATGGAAGTTGGTGTTGGTGTTGGTACTATTGCAAAACCGTGAATGGAGAGCAAGAAGGAGATAGAAGAGAGGTTGGAACCGTGGGAAATGAAGAGGGAAAGAAGAGATGAAGGTAAGTAACTAGTTTTTGGTATTTAAAGTAAAAAGTGAATAGTGATTTGCTTTATTAATTTTACTTACTTGATAACTAACAAGGGGGAGATGACTCACCCTTATAAAAACCGGCCCCCATAATATACTAAGGGGTATTTTAGTCTTTGTTGACCAATTGTCACACTTATATTGACATATGTTATAAACTTGCTTATTTTAGTTACTATTCACTAAAACAAGGCACATTGTTGTGAAATTTTTGATTTCCCATTGATTTAGACTTCCTAATGTGATACTAAGTAGTACACATGTTAATTAAAGAGTAATGATGGACATTTAGCCACTCAAAACAAATTTACAAGACAATTTTTCAAAAACGTGCTTTAAGACTCCTTAAAGCACATTTTATGTTTTAACTTGTTTTTAATCTTGGTTTTCTTTTGTAATTGGTTTAATATGTTCATTAATGTATAAATGAGGTCTTGGTAAGCTCATTAGGTCTTAACCAAGCTTATCCCAAGCTTAGAGCACATTTTAGCCTTTATTGACCTTAAGGTATTTACTTGAGTTTTCTATGGTTTAAATTGTTTACTAATGTTTCTAAGACTCTTTTTAGTCTTAATATACCTTATTTTAGTGCTTAAACAACATACCTAGGTTTGGGGTATTTCAATCTACCCCCCTTAAAAGGACTTTGTCCCCAAAGTTCATACTTCCCATATATCCTAAATATTATAACACGGGAACACATATAAAATACTTCCATAACAACATTAACAACATACTTACATAACATCGGACACAAGGTCCAAGCACATAAAAACACAACATCATTCAGACTCAACGGTCTGTAACATAGCAAGGTAACAACATAAAAACATAACACAGACAATGTATCCAAATACATGTCGTACACACATAACCGAAACGGCTCTACCCCCCTTAAAATAGGGGTACGCCCCGTACCCTATACATGTAAATACTAAGAAGTAAACACGACGGGTACTTCGCCTTCATCTTATCTTCCAGCTCCCAGTGGCCTCCTCAACGTCCTGGTTAGACCAGAGAACCTTCACCAGTCTCACAAACTTATGGTGAGTGTCTCGAGTCTTAGTATCCAGAATCCGTACCGGAGTCTCCACTGATCGCATGGTCGGCTCTAAGGTTAGCCTTTCAGGCTAAAGTACATGAGACGGATGAGACATATATTTCTTCAACTGGGACACATGAAATACATCATGTACCTTGCCCAGCTCGGCGGGTAAATCAAGTCTGTAAGCTACCGGGCCGATCCGCTCCGTCACATCATAAGGTCCCACATATTTTGGGCTCAACTTGCCTTTCTGGCCAAAACGAAACACTCCCTTCATGGGGGATACTCTAAGAAATACCTGATCGCCCACGGCGAACTCTAGGTCACGTCTGCGCACATCGGCGTATGATTTCTGCCTATCCTGAGCTGACTTCATGTTAGCCCGGATTTGTCGTACCTCTACTTGAACTTGCTCCAGATACTCTGGTCCTATAATGACCGTCTCACTCGACTCATCCCAGCATAATGGCGTGCGGCATGGTCTACCGTATAATGCCTGGAAGGGAGACATCTTGATTGAAGCATGGTAATTGTTGTTGTAGCTAAACTCGATCAGATGTAACTTATCAATCCAGCTGGTCTGAAAATCAAGTGCACATGCACGTAACATATCCTCAAGTGTCTGGATAGTGCGCTCACTCTGACCATCTGTCTGTGGGTGGAACGCTGTACTTAGCTTCAGCTCGGTACCAAGCGCTTCCCGTGTGGATTTCCAGTACCTGGAGAGGAATCTGGTATCCCTGTCAGACACGATAGTCTTCGGTACCCACCATGGTGCCGAACAATCTCTCCATCAAAGAGCTTTGCAAGTCTTGCCACTTTCCAAGTGTCCTTCATCGGAATGAATCGGGCCACTTTGGTCAGTCGGTCAACAACAACCCAAATCATATCAGACTTCCCCTTGTAGGCGGAAGCCCTACTATGAAGTCTATAGAAATGTCATGGAACTTCCACTCAGGCACTGGCATTGCTGCACCATACTACCAAGCCGTCGGTGCTCAAACTTGACCTTCTGACAAGTGAGACACCTCATACATAATCATTCACATCCTTTTTCATGCCGGTCCACCAAAAGTAACGTTTCATTCCCTTATGCATTTTTGAAGCTCCGGGGTGAATCGAAGTCGTAGAACAATGGCATTCACTCAGTATGCGTCCTTCAGCTCAGCGCTACTCCTCGGAATACACAGTCGGCCATTCAGCCTAATCAGGTCATCATCATGGAGCCGGAAGTCGTACTTCTGACCCTCGAATGTGCCATCAATGAGCTTCTGTCTAATCTCCAACATATACTGATCCGTCATTGAGCACTTCGCACCTCTTCAACCAAGCTAGAATGAGAGACTAGCGAATGGAGAGAGTGTGCTCGGCGACTCAATGCGTCAGCTACCACATTTGCCTTACCCTCTTTATACTGCAGAGTGTGTCGTAGTCGTTTAGAAACTCGTCCCATCTTCTTTGTCTCATGTTCAACTCCTTCTGAGTGAACAAGTACTTTAAAACTCTTGTGGTCAGAATAAATTGTCACATTTACCCCATACAAATGATGTCGCCATATCTTCAGTGCTAAGATAATGGCACCCAATTCTAAGTCATGGGTAGGGTAGTTCTCTTCATGCTTCTTCAGCTGTCAGGAGGCGTATGCTACGACCTTCCCGGTTTGCATCAACACACAAACCATACCTCCCTGATGCGTCGTAATAGACCTCAAACCCATCTGGACCGTTTGGTAAAGTTAGGACTGGTGCAGATGTCAGAGCATCCTTGAGACTCTGAAAAGAAACTCTCACAGTCATCTGTCCACTCGAATGGAGCATCCTTCTTCATCAAGGAAGTCATCGGTTTCGAGACACTGGAGAAGTCCTTCACAAACTCCTATAATAACCTGCCAGACCGAGGAAGCTCCAGATGTCGGTAACTGTCTTCGGCCTAGGCCAGGTGCGCACTGCATCAATCTTTGCCGGATCAACAGCGATCCCGGCTTCAGAAATCACATGTCCAAGAAAGGATACTTGGTTCAACCCAAAACTCACACTTAGAAAATTTCGCATATAACTGATTCTTTCTCAATGTTTGCAACACACTTCTCAGGTGGCTTTCGTGCTCACCCCTTGATTTCGAGTACACAAAGAATATCGTCGATGAAGACTACCACTGACTTGTCCAACTGATTTGGAACAAGCGGTTCATTAAGTCCATGAACTTGGCTGGTGCATTGGATAGACCAAACGGCATAACCGTAAACTCATAATGTCCATATCTGGTTCTGAAAGCGGTCTTCTCAATGTCACTGTCACGGATGGCAATCTGATGGCATCCATTGTAGATCTATCTTGGAGAATACTGATTCCCCTTTCAACTGATCAAATAAATCGTCGAAGCGTGGTAAAGGGTAACGGTTCTTCACTGTAACTGCATTCAGCTCTCGATAGTCAATACACAGGCGGAGGCCACCGTCCTTCTTCTTCACGAAGAGGACTGGTGCTCCCCATGGTGAAACGCTAGGGCGGATAAATCCCTTGTCGAGTAAGTTTCTCAACTGCTCCTTGAGCTCTGTCATCTCTGCTGGAGCCATATGATAGGGTGCCTTCACAATTGGTCCGGTGCCCGGAACCAAATCAATCTAAAACTCCACTTCCCGCACTGGCGGCATGCCCGGCAGTTCCTTAGGAAATACATCAGGAAACTCCAACACTACCGGCACATCAGGACTAAACTCTGGGTCTCTCTCTATGTCCTGGACATAGTAGAGGTATACATCATTCCCTCGTCATAGTTCACGACACATAGCCATGGCGGTGATGATCTAAGTCGAAGGCACCCTGGGCCTTTGGCGGTAAGATATGGTAACCCCAGACGGACTCCGAAGAAGCAGACGATGCTCGGCACATAGGATTCTACCCTTGTACCGCTCCAACCAGTTCATCCCGACAATCACATCAAAACCAAGTCCGTCGAACTCTATCAAGTCGATCGGAAACTCTTCGTCTCTGATTCATACAACAACATCTCGGTGGTAGCGGGTACACCTGGAGTCGTGACTAGAAAATCTGGCATCTCATCACCGTCTAACCCCAGCCTCTTCGCAAAAGATAGCGAAATAAATGTATGTGAGGCTCTGGAGTCGAACAAGATCGAAGCGTCCACGCCATTGACTGGAAAGGTACCAGTGAGGATTGTGCCGCTCTTGCCGGCTTCTGCCTCATTGCAGACACTCAGTATACCTCCCGTTCCGAGTGCACAGCCTAATTCATTGGCAAACTAATAAGTATTCGGTAACAACACGGTTGACATACTTCAAACAACTCCACTTTATTCATTAAACACTCTTCTTACAACATTCGTTGGTTTACACTGTCGACATAACTAACACATACAACATCCTTAACATACACTGGTTCAACACATCACATAATTCTACAAGGCTTTAAAACTGTCTGAAGGTCAAATTCAAACGTCCGGGTTTCATTTAGTATGGCATTGATCACTGCCGATGGTACGGTATTCAGTTTGATCTTCCTGATGCCATGATATAGCATCCTTGACTGCCCACCCATGATTAGTAAATCTCCTGATTTCAACACTAGCTTCTTCGCGAGATCAGCACGCTTCTGCTTGCCGTACACAAACACTACGGTATCACCAATGGACCAAGACACCACGGGTACTCCCTTACTTAGAGACTCGGGTGACTCGTCCTTATCTTGGTGTAACCCTAACCGTCCACCTTTCTGGTAGAAGTTCACAATACATAAATCCGCTTTAACACTTGGCATTGAATCTGATTCAACTTGCTGAGCAATTCCCATAGCGTGGTTAACAACCGCAAGGAACTCCTCAGGTATACTTGGTACAATTGCTCCGTCTTCAGCTCGCACTTCTTGATATGTCTTGGTGTAAGGGTTCCAGTTGTAACACCCCTCATAACAAATCCGTAATAGTCGCTCACGTGAACAGGAAATAAAGGCGTCTCACAGCGGAAGGAATTACAGTAATAGAACTCACATGGGTGTTACTTGCCACCACTCGCCCATACGAGTGATGTAGCAGTACAACATCTTAACAAAATTAAACATAAAAATACAATCCGCGGTGACAACAAGATACCACCTACATTTCTATCTAAGTATCAAAAGCACAAACTACTGTGAGCATCTAAACATAATCCAGATCTTACAACCCCTTTCCAGAGGAATCATTTAATACATAACGAGGTATGAACGGTAAATCCAAATTCAACAACGTCCTAACTACCCAGCCCCGCACTTCGGCTTCGACGTGTTCAGCACCTGCACAATAAGTGTAGTCTCAGCGATAGACGCTGAGTATGCCGGATCTGGACCCTATTGGTCACTTGTCATTTTTAACCGTCTTGATATTAGATTGTTTTCATGCTTTACCATTTTACAGATATAATAGATACTGTAACAACATGCATGATTATATAATCATTCATTCAATCCAAACAGTCATATATGGATATACACATTACTGTCATACATCATACAATACAATGGCATTGAGAACTCATTCATCGTATGTTAACATTATCACATAGTACATCACTCGGCCCTCCGGGCCTTCACATATCGTTTGTTTAGGTTAGCACAGTCGGGCGTCAGTTAGGACAACCCGAAAACATACTCACTTGGACAGTTGTCCCACGTACACACAAAGGTGCTCACTGCCCTGATCATCCGAAGACTCTGGGACTTATTCACTTTGCCTTTGTAAAGGCATCCATTTAGGTGGCCAAGGGCCTTGTGCCAACGGTAGCACACTCCGCCTGACGATCTATCTAGGCTCGATCAGGATTAACTAGGGAAAAACCCGATACGGGATAACCAAGAGATCGCTACGCGCGACCAGCAGCCAGTGACTGTCTAGATTAGGGTACATCATCACATTCATTCACACTCCCCTGTTAACTTTGTTTGTTAGATAGTCAGTTACAGTTTTAGTTATGGAGTACATCACTTAATTTGTGGCTGCCCTATGGGTCTTACGCATGCCTAGAATTATTCTAGGTAGTATTCACGTTCGAGTCAAAGCTCTAGAGACCGACAATGTCGTGTCCCGTTCCTAAGTGTTTTACTTAGGTTATAACTACATACTTGTATTACTTAGCGTATTAGGTCACACAACGGGTCACAACACACATTTCACATATGTAGTTTTGTATAAGTCGATCTATAGTCGACGTAGTGTTAGTCCCGTAGGACGTTCGTGCATAAATAATTAATGCAGTGAACATAACTACACATCACACACATAAATCACATACATACATTCACACAAGTTATTATCAAACAAATCCGAGCCCGAGGAATTCCTCAAGACAACCCGGATCAAATCCCTTTACATACCGTACACCGTGTCACGATCGCGCAGTGTAGACCGCTAGGGCTATCGAGCACGCACATCCGAATGACGATCTAACAATATGAGGAACAGTAAGTGTCAATCCACATGACATTATGTTTCGGTATCTCCGAATAACATTAGTAACCCCGATAATGCAACTGTTATGAGTTCCGGTATCGTTAACTTTAGTTTTTTTTTTGTAGTGTGAGATAATACTCGGTTTACTTTGGGTATGGAACATCCCATTGTACACTTGTTATCTTTCATTCAAGGTTTGTTTATCATACTAAAATCGTATGCTAACTATAGTATTTTCATGTCATGGTATACTATAGTTTATATCTTTATTTTTGGCATGTGTTCACATATGCACATGCGCTCAGCATGACAGTTCTATTAAACTATGGTTTTGCTCACATAATATTGTTTAGCGTTACACTTATTTCTTGATGTTTTATAGTATGATATTTTATGTGTCATTCAACTTATAACATATAGTTTTGGTAACTATATGTATGTACCGAAAATAATAGACACGCACGTATGTTATACTTGTGCTCCTTTATTTACATAATTCTTATTGATCACAATATAATCACATACTTATAAATTGTCGTAGATACTTACCTTTATAACATCAAACTTGTAATAGAATATAATCCAAGGTTTTATAACCCTTGTTATAATTACCGGTAATGCATATCTTGATTCCATTACCCATCAAATCCTATACTCTCAACATTCCAAATTTTACCACTTACTTTATATCATACTGCACTCATCATACATTATAAAACTTAAAATTACACTATGTCTTAATCCCCCACTGCAGCTCTGCTACACAGAAACATCCTATAATGAAATCTGAAACAACTACACAACTCTTCTTGGTTCTTGTTCCTAGCTAGCTCCACTGATGTTTCATCTTCTCGAACGCTTAGCTAACCTAGCTGAAGTTGTTAGCTATGGTTTGAGTTCATTGGTAAACCAATACCACACTTCTAACACCTCTGGAAGTTGATTATACAGAGGCAATAATTTCAGAAAACCGGAACCTCAAAACTGTACATACTTTCAGTCCAACTTCTCTTCTAATGCATTGGTTGAATTTCTAATTTTTCCATAAGTATCTACACTCTTAGGTAGGTGTATTATAGGGGTTCTAGGTTCATTTCCCGACCAAAGAAACACTCTTATTCCATCTGTGTTACCATTATACAGAGGCAGCTAATTATAGAGAATCTGAAAACACAATCTGGGTGTTTTTCTTCTTCTTTCTCTTTGTCTGTTTTTTTTATGCTATCCTGTCCCAACTGTTTCTAACCTCTCCTCAATGTATCAGACAGGTTTTAAATTCCTTATTAAGCCATTACGATCTCCTTAACATTCCTGTAAAGCAGTTATACAGAAACACATTCACATGATAACCAAAACAAAACCTGCACTGGTGCAGTATCGTTTCCCTTCCACCGTCAGCTGTCGAGCAGATATCTGATTTTTCCCCAAGACGTTAATATCCTACTTGAGTGTATTGGTTAAGTTCTAGGATTGTTTACCATTTAACACCACCCATGCAAGCCCTCTGTAAGTGTTTAATACCAAACTCGGAAGCTGATATACTAATCTGATTACCTCACTTCTACTCCTCCTCTTTACTTTAAGTTCTGACTTCCAGTTTCCCCAAGATGTTTACACGTTTAGTTAAGCATATCAGGTAGCCTCAAACCAAAACCAGCCCAAAACAGCCCCGTCAATACTCCTGAAAATCCCATACACTGAAACAACCAAGCAACGAACATCTGGAAATTAGAATCTGTGAATTCCCTCTCCTGTCTTTGATCTAGTTATCAGTCTGTCTTCAGATTTCCCTCAACTAGATTTCCCACCTAGCTAAGTGTATCATCAGGTTTCTAAATTCGAAACAGACACAAAACCACATAGGCAGCTCCCTGGGAATTTCTCATACTGGACTGTAAAATACAACAGAAGCTAGAAAAACATAGAACTGACATACCTTACTTCTTCTCCTTTCTCGGTTCATAATTTGATTCTAAATTTTTTTTCCAATATGCCTAGCTTCTAGTTATGTGTTTTGGTATAATCTCAACTCCCAAAACAGATCCACTACACACCATTTAAGTTTCTGAAAGGTTATCATCCTGAAAGGCCGAGAGTACAGGACTGAAACTGGAATAGTGTCTTTTCTTATATCGCTTACTTTCAGTTCTTTAATCAGTCTTGTAACCACTCCCAAAGTATTCATAAACTTACTTAATCACGTTAGAAATGTTTAGGCTCATTAGAAACTAAAAAAAACTCCTTATAACTTCTCTGAAACAAAGTTACACAGAGCTCACACTTTCAGGAATGTTGTAAAACTGAAGTGTCAAGATTTCCCTCTTCTACTGCTTCCAATTATTCACGGCTCTGACCTTCTGTTTTTTTTTCCTTTTGTTTCACGTTGTTGACTCAATTAGTAAGATGTTTTACCTTGGTTTTAAATTTCTAATCAGTCCCGCAACAACATGGTTGTTGCTACTGATTTACCTCTATTGAAACGAGAGATTTCAGAACCTGCACCAAACTTAATCGTGAACATGTTTTTCTTTCTGTTCCTCTTCTTTCTACTTAGCAGCCTGTCTTCTAACTGCTCCCTCATTACTGACCCATTTAGTTTAGTGTATGATCTAGTTCTTTTTTTTTTAAATTTATGAACAAACTCCAAAATGATATCGTCCCACTTTCTGTAACTTTAGTATACAGGAACCGCAACTGTGAAAACCTGAACTTGTTAACTTTGTACTGTTCCTATTTAAGTTTTTTTTTTGTTCATTAGTCTGGTTTCTATTCCACCCAAATGGTTTAGCTGTTTAGTTAAAGCCCAATGAAATTTAACTCTCAAAGCAGACCCCTAATGTCACGGTAAATGCTCCTGAAACCACTTATACTGAAACATACAGTTGCAGAATTTTTTTGACTCCTTTCTGCTCTAGTTTTCTGTTACCATTCTATGCAGAATTTCCTTTGCTCTGAACTTGTTTATGTAAGGATATGCACTTAGGATATATGTATATATATATATATGTGTAAGTTTCCATTTCTTAATTACTGCTAGTTAGCTCTCCCTATATGTACATTGCCTATTCTCTTCTCGGCTTAGTAAGTCCACATACAGACACACATTGTTTCTTTTATATCCAATATTACATGTTGATAATAGGTGGGCTCTTTAACTCTCACATTTTGCCCGCTATTTAGCTCTCAGCAGCTGGCATTTTTGCCAGACAATGCATCAGGATTCTATAGTCCCCAACTAGTTCATTAAGCAACATTTTCCTTTCTCAGAGTACTATACGTGTATGTGGCTTAACAGAACTGGATTCGAAAAACAAACAATATAGATTTTTCTTTGGATCCGTCTACTACCTTGGGTTCTTTTCATCTTCCTCTCTGCAGCTGGTTCTCCTGATCTACTTCTGGTAGAATGTGAAACTCTCAGGCTTGGACTTCCGGCCTCAACTGAAGAGATCACCCAGGATCAGACCCAACAAAACAGACAAAGAGAGATAGGGAGTTGGAGAAATCAGGAAGTTGTTTTGAAGTTTTTACCTTCTTGTATCGCTTCAGAGATATTGGGCAGCTCCTACTCAAGTGATTTTCTCGAAGAGATCTAAGGCGACTGCCTGAAGGATTCATACATGGAAGGAGCAAGTGCTTTGGAGGTGTAAGTCTGTAGTGTTTCGGACATCAGAAAACAGAAAACAGAGAAGAGAATGTAAGGGGGGAATGATTCGAGCTCTTACCGTGAATGGGTATTCCAGAGGTATTGCTGGGTCTTCTTAGCAAGTTCCGGTGCATATTATGGATGCATCTCCATCAGTTTTCATGCGTGAAGGGGGAAGAAATAAGGAGGTCAAAAACCCATGTTTCTTTTCGGGCAGAAAACAAGGCAGAGAAGACGAGGGATTGAGGAGGAACAGGAGAAAACTGGGCAGCGGTTTTTACCTTGCTCCCTTTGAGTTGGTTTACTCCAGGACTTCCAGAACTTGAGCCAAGGTTCAACGTGCACAGAGAGACTCGTTTGTTTGCCTTGAGTTGCTTAAACATTTCTTGTCGGCAGCTTGAGCACAGGGAATCAGTCATGCACAGAGGGAATCGAACAAAAACGCTTGGGTTACTTGCACCCATGGAATGTAGAAATCTAAGAAGTCCCGCTCTGGACTGGGGCTACATGTACGTGGAGTAATTGAGAGGGTGTGAAAGGAGTAGAGTGGGTTTGGTAGCCGATAACACCCACACACCCGAGAAGGAAAGAGCACAGCTTTGAATCCAGAGACAGTTAGAGGATGCTGGTGTGTATGGGCGTAGGAATTTATTTTGAACCGTGCAGAGTATGACCCGCGTGCAGGGGACATTGTTTGGGAGTTTGTGAATACTTCAGATATTCGATGTAATACATGTGCTGCGCAGTTAGTCCATGCTGAGTGGTTACTCAAATGCGAGTTAGTAATACTTGTAGAATTAAAGAGCATGGTTTCTATCTGATTTTACTTGTTGTTTTATAACAAGTTTAAGTACTGCATCATAAATACTGAATACTAGCATAGCTCAAACGGTTAAGGTTTCGGGATAGGTACGAGAGGTCTCGGGTTCGAATCCCGGCTAGAGCATGTTTGTCCCCCTTTTTTTGTTTCAGCATTATACATGCTTATTCTTTGTATATATGAGACTGTATTAACATGTCACGTCGTTAGTAGTATGTACATATATATATACGACTGTTTTGTTATGTCACGTTTTTAATCTTACATATATACGGTTACGACTATTTTATTTGTCGCGTTTTAGTTATAAGTACAACAATATAATCTTGTAACGTTGTGTATATGTACATATATATCCGTATGTACATAAGTACGGTAATATTAAATTGTTCGTTGTCCGCAAGTTATTACATACTCATAAGAATGTAACACCTTTCCTTTAATGTAACCTTATGCTATAAGGTTTTATATGTTTAATTGTTTAGGTCTTAATAAGATCAATTATACGTTTAATTCATGTTTAATTAAGTAGGGGTATTTCACCAGTCCTTACCCATGCACATCATCTTCAATTTCATCTTCGATCCACTCGGGTATTCGGGTGTGTAGAAACCTCCAGGTGCTGCTCCTAGTTCATTGCATCGTCTGATGATGTGGATTTGCGCTTCCGGTGTCAGGTATCTATTTAAGAGTATCATACCTGGTTGGATGACCTGACATCGCTCCATTGGAAAGTCGGTGGTGTTGATGGTGGTCTCTTCAGGGTTTGGTGTGGGTGGGATTGGATAGCAAATATTGAAGGTTCCTAAGTTTTCAATTTACCTAATTAGGTGTCCTCACATTATAATTTAACTGTTTACTTACATGGTTGTTTACTTAAACTCACTAACACACATGCATGAAATGCGGTATGCAATCACTTATTTCATTCAACAGTTTAGGCGGAACCTGGTCTAGAAGAGGGCCCTGGCGCCTCAGATCGGTCCACCACATTCAGGGCGGCCTTGCCGGACCCCGACCCCTTCCCCTTCTGGGAATATGTGTACCTCTGATCTGGGGGTGGCTGGTTCGCCATCTTCGGGCCATCGGTGGTCACGGTGGTCTTACCCTTCCACTGCCCCTTAGGCCTGTAGTTTCTGCTGTTCGGGTTCTGCCATCACTCATAGTCGCGGTGCCCCATCTTTTTGCAGTATCGGCACTGCACATCATTACCCTTGCAGTCCTTGCCGGGGTGGTCTCCGTTACACCACTTACAATAGTAGTGGCGCTCCGGTCCAGAGCCCGTGCTAGCTGCTAACACATCACACACTCAGTACATATTTCACAAATAGCAACACACACTAGAATTCGGTATTGGAATTTTATTAATTACCCTTGGGTGGGTAAGAGCGTAAGGGCTTGGCTGCATATGCGTAGGTGAGCTGCAGAGGCTCTTCAGCAGTGGTGGTCTGGGCCTGGCCCTTGCCACCCTGTTGCTGTCCTTTCTGGGACTGGGGGTATGGCTTCTTCTTCTTTCCTCCCCCTTGCCCTTGCGTGCCTTGGCCCTCGCTCATGGCCTTGCGCTTGAGCGCACTCTCCTCGTCTTTCAGACGGACGGTGATCTCAACAATTGCAGCGGCATGATAGCACTCCTATATTTAGGGTGTTAGTTATGCCCCGCTAAACAAACTCACAGTCACATTAACACACTATACATACTTATTCACTTCATACTGTAGTTCATTACCTGCAAAGTAGTATATCCGCTCGGCCCCATACCGTAACGTAGGTGGTAGCTCAACCCGTTGTAAAAACGGTTCACCAAGATCCGGTCTGAGTAACCCAGATCCGGCAGCAGATGGATAAGTCCGATGAAAGCGGTGTAATACTCGTCAACTGTCATCTTATCCCCTTGTCTCAAACTGTCAAGCTCCAGGCGCTTGGCCTCCTGAACATGAATCGGGTAGTACTTGGCTCGCAGCATGGCCACGTACTCCCTCCACTGAAAGGTAGGATCACTAACTCTGCCCTCCCTTACCAGCTTCCACCAAGTCTTAGCCGATCCCTTCAGGTAGTAAGTGGCTAGTCGAACCTTGGCACCAGCAGGAACATCCAAGGTCTCGAAAGCGGTCTCCATCTCGGAGATGTACGCCTCCAACTTACTAGGGTCAGTCTCCCCACTGAATGATGGGGGTCTCAAACCCGCCAACGCCTTGACCCAGTTGGTCTCGCGTGGCTGTGGTTACGGTTGTGGCCCTTGTTGACCCTCACCGCCTTGCTGCTGCTGCTGCTGCATCGCAGCTAATAACTGTGGGACCATCTAGGCTACGGCGGCCGCAACAGCGTCGGCCATGACCTGCACCGTAGGGTTCTCCCCTGGTTCCCAGTATCACCATGCCGCACCCGTGGCCTCGACCTCGTGGTATACCTGACATCTGAATTCACATGAACATTTATTAGCACTGTGCTTGCACTCTTATCGGTCCAACGGTTGTAACATCTTCCCGTCAATAAGGTATTTCCACACTTAGTTAGTGGTTAACCTTTCCACAACTGTTCTCTTAGGTAACTATAGCTAGATTTCCTAACTCGGTATATTCCTAAACTCGGTATTCTAGCCATCAGAGCGAAGTATCGCTCTGATACCACTTTTTGTAACACCCCTACTACGCACTTAACAATAAACGAAATCACAGCGGAAATAACAACTAAACAATAACTAAACGGTTCGGTGCTACAACGCCGTTAACCACCCACGTGGTTAACAAGGCAGAATAAATATAAGCGTATCGGTCTGATGATCAGACCCCCGAGCATAGAACTAATAACTTTTAATACATTAACATAATACCGAGTTTGTAACTACATCCATACACTGTAACTGTACACCACAAACTGTCAACGACCGTCACTGTACTACAACGGTACCAAAAATACATCGCCACGGGAGCATAGGCGCATCCCGGGCAAACACCCAAAATAATCAAAAGTAATCCTGCATCCTAGAATCTAAAGCCATTCCGCTTCTTCGATCCTCATCCTGCAGTAAAAATATGGAGCCCCCGAGGGGGTCAGCAACCCTTGGCTGGTATGGTTAACGCGCAGCCCATCGGCTACCGGGATACGCGCAACTAATTGTCATGATGACATGGCATTCATTTTAAACATACAACATATATATTTCAATGCAAGAGTATTGCACACAACAACACACATAATATACAAGTACAATTCCTTTTAGGAAATGAACCAACACAATTATTTCCCATGGAGAGCCTAGAGAATGTTGCCAAACTCATGCTAAGCTCGTTACATAACTCGTTACCGTCCTGTTAGATTGAACGGATAACTTAACACAAGGTGCCTCAGATATAGTGATCCAAGCACACCGAAACAAAACATAGTATGCCCCTGTGGCCCGACGTGAGTCAGTAAAATAGCCTTGGTTAAGCTAAAGGGAAGGTTGGAAACCAAATTGGAAGACAACCATAACATACAAAGAGAATCGAACCGGTTATGACATCGACTCCCATACTCACACGCGTGGCTGGAACAGACCGGACTCCTCACTTCCCCCGTTAGCACTTGTTAGAAGTTCAACATTGAACTCAATAAACAAATCACAAGAAATTGGTTAAGTCTTGTTAGACACACACAAGGGAAGAGAGAGTCACACTTAACAATACAATAATATTTAACAACTGTAAACTCATTACATGACTTAAGTCTTACAAGGTCATAAACACACAGAAAAACAAACAACACACAAGCCGGTGTAAACCGGTAGGCAACAGACTGCAAGAAAACCATACCTTGGTCCTTGCTTCGACTGGTTTCCACCGTAGGTCACTCCTATACATGATTTAAGAATGTCGGTTAATTAACTTACTTAACTTCAAATTTGCTAAGTGTTTAACATGGTTATATGACATGTTTTAATGTCCAAACTTATCCTTGATTACCTACATTATACCCCCTAGGGTTAACTACTTAAGCCACTCTTTGTTTGTTTTTTTTTTATAAATTTTGGTCCGACCGAACTTACCGACGGACCTTACACAAGGTCGGTCCATTCCAGAACATATTACTGTCAAAATTTCTACTCCGACCGACCTTGCAAGTTCGGTCACAAGTTCGGTCTATTCCCGAGAGTTTCTTTCCTTTGAAAATTCAGGCCCGACCGATCTTGACAAGTCCGGTCGCAAGATCGGTCGATTCCCGAGACTCACTTACGTACAAAAATTTAGGCATGACCGACCTTGTAAGTCCGGTCCCAAGGTCGGTCTATTCCAGAGACTCAATCCGTACTAAAAATCCATGCCCGACCGACCTTGCAAGTCCGGTCCCCAAGGTCGGTCCATTCCAGAAACCATTTCTCACAGGGTAAACTGGGCTCGACTGACCTTGCAGGTCCGGTCCCCAATGTCGGTCTGCTCCAGACCCTTGTTTTTAATTGCCCATTTAACTCCAAAAGTCACCTCATATATCCTAGTATGTTCTAACCTTATTTGGGAACTTCAAACACACCTTAAGACCTCCATTAAACTCCTTAAATCATTCATCAAAATCCTCCTCAAGCATTACACAAATTCTTATAAAAAGGTTTACACTTGCAATGTTTCCCACTAAGTTTCTATGTGGTGTTTCATACCTACAACTTCCACTATTCCCAAATGTTTTCTCACCACTACAACATCATCTCCCAAGCATCTTTTCTTCCTAACCAAAATTTCTAGTTGATGTCTAAGTCCTTTTTGTTTCCTAGATCACCTAAGATATTACTTCTCCTCTAGTAAAATACCTAAACATTTCTAACACTTCCTAGTTCATCAACACTTGTTTAAACACTTAGAACTTCTTGTACATTACCTAAATTTTGACATGAACTCTCATAGAACATTACTAAGCCAAAACACATTGTTTTCACCATTAAACAATCAAGAACACTAAAATCCATCAAGAACATTCTTGTACACAAAACTTCAGTCTTCAACACTACATCACAATATAGTGCATAATTTAAATTGCTTGGCACTTAGGCCCTTAAATAACATGGCTCTTAGGCCCTTAAGATGCATAAACCTTAAACACTGAATTTCCACAATATATTTGCCTTTGACCTGCAAATACACCCAACAATACATATGCCTTTTACTAAGCCCTTGAGAGCATTTTTTTCTAAGTCATTCACCATTGGCTCCTTAGATCATTTAAATAAGCAATATAAGCTCATTTCCGCTAAGACTTTAAACTACATTAGGTTAGCATATTTACCTCTTTTCCTCACAATTCTTTCTTGTTTCCTTGTTTAAAAATCGGTAAGGGTGTTTGGTTTCTTGTCAACTTCTAAACAATATACAAATAAAGAAATGATTATACAACCTTTATGCTTCATCTCATTGTAAACCCTAGATACATATATTGTCTTAGAACATTTAGATGATTGTTTTACCTTGGATATGAAAGAGAGTTTGGATATGTAGCAAGAGAGGACTCCACCAAGCCCTTGGAAGATTCAAATGAAGCTAAAACAAGCAAGGTAAAGGGCACCATTAATGGTGTTTTTAGGACAACATACAAACATGAAGGAAATGTTATTTTTTTAGTTTCCTTACCTAGAAGCAAAGGAGAACAACAATATGTGAAAAGATGAGCTCAAGCTCCTCCCATGGATATTCCTCTTGGCACCGAAATGGAGCTCTTGGAATTTTGAGAAGATAGGAATGAAGAGCTTGATGAGACTAAGAGAATGGTGGTCTTTGTTTTTGATTTGGCAAAGTGAGCTAGGAGATAATGACAATGGAAGTTGGTGTTGGTGTTGGTACTATTGCAAAACCGTGAATGGAGAGCAAGAAGGAGATAGAAGAGAGGTTGGAACCGTGGGAAATGAAGAGGGAAAGAAGAGAATGAAGATAAGTAACTAGTTTTTGGTATTTAAAGTAAAAAGTGAATAGTGATTTGCTTTATTAATTTTACTTACTTGATAACTAACAAGGGGGAGATGACTCACCCTTATAAAAACCGGCCCCCATAATATACTAAGGGATATTTTAGTCTTTGTTGACCAATTGTCACACTTATATTGACATATGTTATAAACCTGCTTATTTTAGTTACTATTCACTAAAACAAGGCACATTGTTGTGAAATTTTTGATTTCCCATTGATTGGGACTTCCTAATGTGATACTAAGTAGTACACATGTTAATTAAAGAGTAATTATGGACATTTAGCCACTCAAAACTCATTTACAAGACAATTTTTCAAAAACATGCTTTAAGACTCCTTAAAGCACATTTTGTGTTTTAACTTGTTTTTAAGCTTGGTTTTCATTAGTAATTGGTTTAATATGTTCATTAATGTATAAATGAGGTCTTGGTAAGCTCATTAGGTCTTAACCAAGCTTATCCCAGGCTTAGAGCACATTTTAGCCTTTATTGACCTTAAGGTATTTACTTGAGTTTTCTATGGTTTAAATTGTTTACTAATGTTTCTAAGACTCTTTTTAGTCTTAATATACCTTATTTTAGTGTTTAAACAACATACCTAGGTTTGGGGTATTTCACTTATATTGCAATGGGATCATTGTTGTGTGTATTTGCAGGTTGAAAGCTATTAATTGTGGGAAATTCAGTGGTTAAATTTATGTCATTTAAGGGCCTAAAAGCCATTTTATTTAAGGGCCAAAGTGCCCAGCAATTTAAGTTTATGCACTATATTATGATGTAGTGTAGTTTGGCTGTAGTATTGTGTGTAAAAATGTTTGTTGAGGATTTGAGTGTTCTTGGTTATTTTAAGGGTGAAAACCTAAGTGTTTGGGTACTAGGTAGGCTATGTCAAAATTTGGTGGAGAAACTAAATGTTTTTTGGACTTTAAGGAGGTTTTATGACAAAGGAGGTACTAGTAAACACTAAGGGTTGTTTTGGTGAAAATGAGTAAGTTAAGGTGTTCTTGAGTATTAGTATGACCTAGGAATGCCTAAGAGGAATTAGGGGTTAGGTGAATTTAAGGTACCAAAACCATGATAAGAGGAGCTAGGAAACTTATGCAAAGTTTGAAGGAAAATAAGGTATGTTGTCTTGTGAAGAGTTAAGCATGAGGTAGAGTAAATAACCTTTAGGAAGTTTGAGAAGTTTGTGTAAAGGAAATGAGAATGAGTAATAAAGCCTTAGGAGTGGTCATAATGGTTGTGAAGGAACATTTTGGTTAGTTGAGGTTTTAGGCAAGTTTAAATGTTAGAAGTGTAGGAAACTAAGTATATGTGTTAGGAATTGTTGTAAGAACTTGAGTGAATGATCAAGGAATTAGGTATGAGTTTGGTGGACGATGTATGAGGATTTTAAGGTGTTAAAGTGATGTTAAAACCTTCTAGAATACTTGTGGAGAGGTTAGGAAAAGATTAGGTAAGATTTGAGGTTCATAAGAAGTCAAAAATTACAATTCTGTACAAGTTTAGCCTTGGTCCGGGTTTGTAACCAAGTACATATACCCGGACCACATCAAAAACTGTCCAGAAACTTATGCCGTGGCTTGGTCCGAGTTTATATCCCGGTACACAAACCCGGACCAGTCACAAAACTGTCCAGAAACTTATGCGATGCATTGGTCCGGGTTTACATTCTCGGACACAAACCCAGACCAATAAAAAAAGCCACAGAATGTTGAAAAATGGGGTTTTAAGGTTGGGACTTGTTTGGTAATGATATTATATGATTGTTAGGACATAATTAATGACATATAATGGTCATTAGGGGCATAAACAAGCTTAAGAAATGATGAGAAGTAAGTGGCTTTTGAGGTTAAGTTTAAATTACAATGACTTAGTGTTTATTAATCGGGAATCATTAGTGATTAGTTAAGCTAAGTTAATTAAAAGTAATTAACCACCCGGTTGAATGAATGTTTAGGATTTGAGGCTTCGGACTCAGAAGAGGAATTAAACAACCGAACAACCGACGGTGTACGGTATGGTTTTCTTGTAGCCTGCTTGCAAACGAGGTGTCCCTCGGCTTGTGTGCTATCTGTTTATTTGCTTCGACTAAAACCAGATAAAGCATGCAACCGGACCATTTATTTACTTGTGTGTTTGCGTTGTACTAACACACTAGACCTTGAGATTAGTTACTAACAATACTTAGTAACATTGGATAAGATAAGATAATTCACTCCCAAATTATTGGTTGGTTAATACCAGAGAAAGGTTTAACTAACACTTCGTCTTTAAGACTTTCTACTAACTGGAACTTGGGGGGAGTGAGGAATCCAGGACTGACTCCGGTCATGCATGTTAAGGAAAGGGGGTCGGTATCTAAATCAGATCCGACTTCCACTTGAGGACTTATCTTCGGACTTGTTGCCTAGAGTCGAATTCGACTCAGCCACCTTGGGCTACAGTTCAAGGTGGGAGGCAGATTAAGATGGTGCGGTGGGATCACCTAAATCCCAAACTTAAGATAAGTTGTTTATTTAACCAATGGAGTTAATAGCTCATTGGCTAGGGTTACTTTTGACCCGACAAAGATAAACAATGAGATAATATACAACCAATTCTAATTAAAGAACGGTTTGTATATTGAGACTGAGACAAGGAATAAGGTTGAGGTAAGATAAGAATGGACTGAGATTAAGATAAATCGTAACTTAAGGAGTTAAATAATGAACTCACTTATTAAGGGAACACTTTTAAGTCATTCATTGGGTGTGAACTATGTTTGTTCATATGTGGCTTGTTGTTTATTGCACTTCTTACTTATGTTGTGTATCTAATCAACTTTAGCTATCGATAATTAGTCTTTGTAGCCCCGTTAGCTTGGGGGCTATAAGAGAATCGTACCAGTAAAGGTGCTGACCGCCTCGGGGGCAACTGTTTACATTTTTCAGGTAAGCGCCCGCAGAAGAGTCACCTTGAGAGTAGGAGTGGGTAGACTTAGGAATGGTTTTATTTTGAGTACAGGATACGCATGTGCACCCGTCTATTGATATTGGAGCTTGTGGAGAATTATGTTAGTTCTTGAGATACTTGGAAACTCGGTTGGTATGTATTTTGGTTAGAAGGTTGTAAGTATTTAAGTTCGGGTATTCTTGCATTTCAGACCTTAGAAAGATCCTGGTATATAATAAATTCCACTGCGATGTTTGTATTTATGTTGTTAAGTTTGCGATAACAACGGTTGGATTATGACGGGGTGTTACAAATAGTGGTATCAGAGTGTAGTTACGCTCTGAATAAGGAAATACCGAACTTAGATAGCCACCAAGTTAGGATATGAGTTAAGACATAAGTTATGGGTTAAGGGTGTGAGATGTTAGAGTGAGAAGAGTCAGATGACCACAATTAAGTATGGATCGTCTTTACCGTCTACGGACGTTATAAATGCGTGAACCGAAACCGTTGTGAATACAAGCATAATGTTCATTGTAATTGTTCAGATGGCAGGACGTCCATGAGGAGGCCGAGGCCGTGGCCGAGGCGATAAGGCTACTGAGATACCGGGAGGGCAGACGATCGCTGAGATCATGGCTGCCGCTTTTGGGCATATGGGCTATCAGCCTGGTGCACAGCCACCACCGCCACTGCCCCGGGAACCAATTTGGGTGAAGAGTCTTGTTGACCTTCGACCCGCATCTTTCAAGGGGGTGACTGATCCCGCCAAGCTCGAAGCATACATCTTCGAGATGGAGAATGCATTCGAGACCCTTAACGTACCTGCTGGAGTCAAGGTTTGACTTGCCGCCTTTTATCAGAAGGGAGCGGTGGGCGATTGGTGGAAGCTGGTTAGGGCCGATCATGTGGCCAATCCAGAGTTCGGCTGGGAACAGTACACAGCTCTACTACGAGCCAAATACTACCCCGCCCATGTCCTGATGAAGAAGCGCTTGCAGTTAGATGTGCTGAAGCGATGGACAAGATGACGGTGGACGAGTACTACTCAGAGTTCACCGCCTTGCTACGTCTTCTGCCGGGACTGGGGTATTCAGACCAGATTCTGGTGGACTGCTTCTATGACGGGCTGAGCCATCGACTCTGCTATGGCATGGGGCCAACGAGTTATACTACCTTTGTAACACCCCCGAATAAACATCCAATAGTACAAAACCAAACTCCGGTCATATTACATGATAACTACGCAGCGGATTCTCGATATCATCCGGGTGCTACAGATGCCAACCACCCACGTGGTTGACAGACCACATTACTAATACTAAGTTATGGTCTGCATGACTAGAAACATCCCTCAACCAAAACTTTTATACAATACAAGATACAATTCTGAATACCGAGTGTCTACAACAATATTACCGAATCATAAACTGGAAATTACATCCCGGGTGTAGTAACAACCCATACATCTAGCATACTACTACAACTCAAGAATTATGCCCTGATGGACTACCCCCATGGTAGCCACCCCGCCTACGCTCCGTTATCGTCCGGTTCAATACCTGTAAAAATTGGGTTGTAAAGGACTCAGCAAACTACGCTGAGTATGAACGTGTGTAACCCGTATGTTGCCGGGCCACACGACTACTTGGTCGAATATTATTAAGTCAATTTACATTCTATAATAAAGCAGTAAAGCAGGACACAATACATCATGGTTTCATACACACTCAAGGGTAGCCAAGCATTAACAAAGCAACCAAGCATAATATACTGGCGTCATAGCCACATCAAACACACAACCAAGTACAACAAGCCGCTAGTATCGCAACAATAATCATGTACATAATAATGCGTGTGCATAGGTACGTTATACTCCTGATCCTCACTATGGGATCATTCGAGTGTTGTGTGATTTTATTTCTTTTCTCTTGTTCTCATAATGTGTATTACTTTCTCTTTCCTTGCACCAGGTTTGGGGATATAGTTAGATCCCGCGACCATATCATGTAGGTGCCAATCTTTCCTTGTTCTATAAGGATTATTTATGAATTCTTTTATCACCACAATTTGGAGCACGTCTTGTCCATAGCCAATCCTTCATTCCCGGATAGCTCTCTCTCACTCTATTGTTTTTATATGTTACTAGCCACTGCCCCGGATACCAAGGGTCCGTCTCCCTATTCCTTTTCAAGGTTACTAGCCACTGCCCCGGATACCAAGGGTCCGTCTCCCTATTCCATTTCAATGTTACTAGCCTCTGCCCGGATACAAAGGGTCCGTCTCCCTATGCCATTTCAATGTTACTAGCCTCTGCCCCGGATACAAAGGGTCCGTCTCCCTATGCCTTTTAATGTTCTGGTCTCTACCCCGGATACAAAGGGTCCGTCTCCCTATTCCTTTTTATATCATTGGTCTCTACCCCGGATACAAAGGGTCCGTCTCCCTATTCCTTTTCAATGTTACTAGCCTCTGCCCTGGATACAAAGGGTCCGTCTCCCTATGCCTTTTAATGTTCTGGTCTCTACCCCGGATACAAAGGGTCCGTCTCCCTATTCCTTTTTATATCATTGGTCTCTACCCCGGATACAAAGGGTCCGTCTCCCTATTCATCTCTAACGGGTATTGGCTTATCATTACCATGGATAGATCGACACCATAGTGGGTGTCATTAGAGGTCCTCTATAGTTAAGAGGAGTTTTCCCTTTATGTAGTTCCTTTGTTTTGTTTACGAGGTTCATTGTGTTTCATCTCAAGGTTTCATCAACGAGAAGGGACTACACTACTGTGTGTGCGCAAGCAATATGCACAATAATAGCAAGTGGGTAAGCAAGGAATATAAGCCATCCATTCACATGCTTTACACAAGATCACAACAAACAAATAAGCACGGTAAAACAAGCATCCATTTTCATGCATTAGTCTTGTGGTCATAGACAAACAAGGCACACAACACACAAGTCGTGTAACACGGCAACATACGAACCACACATGTCCATACCTGGATCAGAAGCAAGTGTTGTCTCACACACGGGGTCCCGATTGGTGTTCGTTATGGACCTAACGTTGATTAGAGATAACGTGTCAGTTCATGATTTCATGTGACGACACTTTTCTAGTTTATCTTATTTATACCGGGTGTTATTCCCTAGGTGAGTCGTTGAATGCACAGCTTACTCTAAACCTTAGTACTTCCCATTTACTCACCTTAGATCATTATTTAACTCCTAGGACGTTTACATCGTCGTTGTATGGGTTAACTAAGTACTCCATCAAGTTAATATTCTAGAGTATTTTTAAACACTAATATGTAACAAGTTTATATAAGGTGGACTTTTATTCCCCTAAAGTGTATTTCTTCCTTATATCCATAGGTTAGCAATGTGTGTAACCCATTATCACCGAAATAAATTCTTTAAAATACTCCTAAAGCCTATACAAAAGCCCCAAGGTTTAGAAAAACAAAAACAAACTTTCGGTGTCTAACCTTCACTAATCCCACATTTAGGGTATCAACTGAGGTTTAATCTTCCCAAACATGTTTCACCAACTTAGATAATTATATTAGCCATGTTTTGGGTTCATTTTTAAACCAACACCACACTTTTAACACCTCCGGATAATGATCATACAGAGACGCAAGTTTCAGAAAACTGAACATCAACCTTGTGCAAATCCTCCACTAACCCTCTCCCTTTTTAATGTATTAAACTGCTTTCTAATTCCTCTAAAATTGTTTACCCTTTTAGGTAGATATATTAGCAAGGTTATAAGTTAATTACTAGGCCATACAACCCTCTCATAACAGCTGTACTATAGTTATGCAGACACAACAATCTACAAAGAAACTGAAAACATAGTTTGTATATTACTTCTTCAAGCCTTCTCTTAGTTCATAAATCTGTTTTCATTTCCACCCAAAACTTTCACCAAACTAGGTAAGTGTATTAAGGAGGTTTTAAGCTCAAACCCAACTTAAAACAGCACTATTAACCCCTTCGAAAGTTCATTATACAGAAACGAAAACTGTAGAAAAACTGTAAACACTAGTTTTGTACAGCAGCTTACCAACTTCCTTTTAGTCCATTAATCCGTGTCAAGTCTCACCCAAAATCTTTACCCAACTAATAATTGTTTAAGGAAGGATTTGAACTTAAAAAAACTCAAACAGGGCTGTTAAAGCTACTGAAAGTTCATTTTACAGAAACTGAAAACTGGAAGGAAACTGAGATCACAACTTCAGTGCACTTCTCCTCTCTTGTATTACATTGATCCCTTTGCCTTCCCAAAGTGTCTATAATTTAATTAAGTGCATTATAAATGTGTTAGGATCGTTAACAACACAATACAACCTATTATAACTCTCTGTTACAGAGTCCCACAGAACTTAAGTTTTCAGAAGAGAAAACTGTACACTGAAACACAAAAACTGATTTTCTTCTTTTTGTTTCTCTTACAGTTCTTTAATCTGACTTCCAATTCTTTCCGAATTTCTTATCCAAAAGTTAAGTGATTTAGCAAGATCTTAAACTCAGGAACCACCCATAATCAACTGATAATTTTGCTGAAACCTTCTTAAACTGAAACATAAAACTGCAGTAACTGAAACTATGAAACTGATGTGTTTCTTTTTCCTTTTGTCTTTTTTTCTGTTTGTAATCTAATTTCTGTTTTCCCCACTGATTTACCCACTTAGCTAGGTGTTTTAATCCAGCTTTATCCTTGAGACAGACCCGCAACAGCCTAGTTAAAGTTAAGAAGTTACTTATACTGAAACAACGATTTAGGAACTGAAAAACTGGAACTTTTATTACCTTCTGTTATCCAACTGTTTCTCAGTTAGGTGTCTTAATATGGTTATATCCTCAAAAGAATCCACAACAACATTGTTATCCTCACTGATGCATCATTATACTAGGACAGAAAATGTAAAACTAAAAGAAACATAACCCATGAACTAATATACATTTTCTGTTGTTGCTTTTCTTTCTGCTCCCAAATCTGTTTTCTGTTTACTCAACTTGCTTACTCATTTAGTTAAATAGTTTATCCAGTTTTTTTTTTACTCAAAACACACCCAAGGTAATAAGTTAAGGTTGCAGAAAGCCACTCCTACTGAAATAAAAGTTTTCAGAAACTAAACCAACTGAAACATGAAGCTGATATTGTTTTATCCTATTCTCTTAATCTGATTTCTAGTTTCCCAGGTTACTGTCTCATTCAGCTAAGTGACTCCCACGATTTTACTCAAGTACAGGCCTAAAACCACATGGTCTGCACTACTAAGGTTCTCTTACTCCAAATCTGTAAAACTGAAAACAGAAATCAGCAGATGTGAACTGCTGCATTCTTTTTTTTCCATGATTTCCTTTCTTCTGTTTTTCTTTCCACTTACTGATTTGATCTTTATTTTCCTCCTGTGTATACTAGGTTGGTTACTACTCGAGTGGGAGTGTTAGTAGGTGTTTAGATTAGTTACTAAGCAACTACAATTCTTACGTCCCCTCTAAAGATTAACTCACAGAATACATATGTTACAGATTTGAGATACTCATCAACCGAGACTGACATATTATTTTGTTTTCTGTTCTTGGCATTAATTTAGGAATAGCTCACCACTTGATATCTTTGTTGCCTCCCAGATGCTCCTTGGCACACTACCAGACTTCCTACGCCATGGTTGATCGACAACACCTGAGATGGTTTCCCAGAGGTTAGGCTTGCTAATCCTAGATGAAAATAGATTGTGTAGGACTGGTAGGGAGTAATACCTGGTTACGTTGTTTCTCTTTTTTTTTTTAAACAGCGGTGGCTGTTGCTCATGGGGTTCTGGCTCACTCTTCATGGATTAAATTCCTAGACAGCGTTATGCAAGATTGAAGAGATAATGGGTTAGACAGCAGAGAAAATCTCGGGCATGAGACAGAGGAGAATGAAAAGATTAACGCCTGATATTCACCTTGCTGGGATCAGCGATTGAGTTGTTTACTTTTCTGGTTCATGACACTTACCCACGGTAGCACTCAAGAAGCTTGTGAAACTGGTGTTTTCTATGGCCTTGCGCAGAAGTTCAAGAGGAATGGAGTGTTTTGCTCCAGCTTTACCAACCAAGCAAACTTGAACAAGACTCGAACCTCGCTCATTTGTATGGACCTGTTCCAGATTTCCCCGCAACTTGAACGCACCAGTCATACATGCACAGAGGGTTAGGAGGCTAGAGCTTCTTGCATGAGAAAACAGAAGGGAATGAAGAGGGTTCTGGTCACCTACATTGGCGTGGGCATGCAGAGAAGAAGGGAAGAGATGGGCTGAGTGAGAGCACTAGTTTATGAAGTGGGTGCTTGAGGGTTTCCGAG
The DNA here is from genome assembly GCA_023374045.1 of Limonium bicolor. NCBI lineage: Eukaryota > Viridiplantae > Streptophyta > Magnoliopsida > Caryophyllales > Plumbaginaceae > Limonium > Limonium bicolor. Next base: position 122,649,469 of record CM041779.1, read on the forward strand.
GGAATGTGTGGGGGTTTAGGCTTCTCAGAATTTGAGACATTGTTGTCTCCTTGACCAGTTAACACAGAGTTGTCCCGTTTGTTTTTTTTGTCCGATCAGTGGTGATGTCAAGAAGGAAACATGGTTATTCCTGTATGAATTCTTTTTGTAGTGTTACCTTACTAGTCTCATGACTAGTTTAATTAGGCTCGTTTTTGTTACCGAATTCGAACTTAGCTCAACCGGTTAAGACATTCAAGGGGTATACGAGAGGTACGGGGTTCGAACCTCATCGAGAGCGTATCTGCTCTGCTCCTTTTTCTTTCTCTTTTTTTTTGAGTAAGCTATACATATGTAAGACTATATATTATATCGTGTTTATTTTTGTTATGATGTTAAGCGATGTTATTATTACTTATTACAACGTTACTATATCGTAACGTTACGTACATGTATTTTCGAATTCGTACATATATAGGTACATGACTATATTGGTATGTAACGTCGTCACGCTTTCGGACACATATATACTAAGTTTAATTGTTCATACATTGTTTTATGTCTGACTTATATAACGCATTATTTTCGGATAATCTCCTCGCGTTTATGATTTTATCTGTTTAAATATTTAGGGGTGTTTCAACTTACCCCCCTTAAAAGAGACTTCGTCCCGAAGTCTTACTTCCTTAACTTGTGTTTTCCATTCCTATTAATCCTAGGGATCAAGTCCCATATACCATAATTCTCACTACCCATAGGCACTTTGCCACATTAATGGCTTCTCACCAGTTCTCATAGTAATCCAAGGTATTAGCAATGTTTATATAACATGCTAAGGTGTAACCCAAGGTACACAGCATTCATTCATAGCAGCACAAGGTACATCCAATACAGTACACACAATTCTACACAATTCATATACACAAACCTACCAACCAACGTGTGGTTGTAGGAATACACATAGTCACATAGTCAATTTCTAACCAGGTCCACATTCACCCCATTTGTGCTCATAAGCACCACGCCACATCTGTGGCTCAATAACACTGCAATGTACCAATAATATTTATGTACTGCACTCATAGCAACCAGATGAACAAGTCATTCATTTATGACTACCATGCATTCAAACCAATCCACACACAGTTCTCACATCGCATTCAAAACAACACCACGAACTAGCCATAATACCGTGAAAGCACGATAACACCGTGAAAATGCAGCACGCCTACCCCCCTTAAAATGGATAACGCCCACGTAATCCCTTTAAATTTATCCTTGAACCTTGGTTCATGATGTTTAATTCTCGTGGGCATTTTTGTTTCTATGCCATTTAGTTCAATTTATAACCCGATCGAATGTCTTGACCATGTCAATGGGTTAGTTTCTGGGTCTAAGGTATTGGTAGATAAATCACTTGTTGTTCGATTAAGCTATGGGTAAAAGTCTCTTGACCGACATGGGGTATTTTAATTTGTACATGGTCTCAGTGACTTGGAATTGTCTATCCATTTTCTTTGGAGGTCGAATATTCATTCTTTTCATGCGCTTTTAAGCGTCTGAGTTATTTTGCCCTTTAGGTTTATATTCATATATGCTTTGTATTAATGTCTGGTGTCTTCCAATGTTACAAACGTGTCGTTGTTACGACAACATGTTTGGTTGATATTACCGATCATAATTATATGTAGTTAGCTAGTTTACTTTCCTAGCATTGTTACCTATTTTCTCCCTTGATGTGTACAGCCTAGTTAGGCTTTTATTTTCTTTCCCCATTATGGTCTTGATACTGCTGGTTGACCTCCTTTAGTTTAAGTCTAAAGGTTGCCGGATCGTATATGTTTTAAGTCTCTATGATTGTAAATTGTTTAACATGAGATATTTAGTTTCCTTATCATTATCATTGTTCTTATGATTGTATCGAGCAGCAGCTTGTCGATTAGCTCTGCGTAGTCGCAAGGTCCAGTGTCTTGCATTTGGTTTCTGTAGTACCTGTTTTCATGTATTATCTAATTGGTTATTAGTGACATCACACCATTCCTCCTACAATTTCAAGTCTTAACATCTTTGCATGTGTTTGCTTTCTAGGTTTCGAACCATGTATCCATGTATTTTATGTGATTTTATTATCTAATAGCAACAACGCTTTCTCCGCACTTTAGCAACCAATTTCATACAATTTGCCACCTATTTGTAGTTCATGTGTCCACTTGTAGGAGGTTTGGGAATCATCCAACATCGACGTGATCAGCGTAAGTGTTGGACTACCCCTTCACCCCAATTTGTGCTCCATGTCACTTGACCTAGCCAGGGTCGAGTTCAACTTTGCACGTCCGATTTACACGATCAACCCATTATTCACCTTTGAATTCTTATCCCCATTCGTTTCTAGTCCTTTGGCAATCATTTCATTGACTAGTGTCACCATCTAAGCCTTTAGATTAATCGTTCAAATCCTCTAACTGTACAAACCTCTAGGTGTGGTAAGTATTCAGGAATGACCACTACTGAGATCCCAATATTTATTTCTGGTTGTTACCTAAAATCATTAACTTAAGTCAGGTTTGATTAATTTACTAATCGTGACCCCCTTTGGTTTGATCTCCGCGATCGTGATACTTGGTATTGGTTTGAAATATAATGGCGAGTTCGCTACCATTTCTGTATCTGTTGGGCTGTGTTAGGGTGGCAACTTATGCCTGATAATATTGTGTTAGGGAATCAGCAAGAGGGATGATCCATGGCTGACTCACGCTTAGGGACTGGAGGTCTGTTTCTTGTTTGTTTTTTTTGTAGTTACAATAATAGTCGCAGTACTAGTTTAGTTAGATGGGTATTAGTTACCGAATTCAAACATAGCTCAATCGGTTAAGGCATTCAGGAGAGGTACGAGAGGTTCTGTGTTCGAACCTTGATGGGAGCACATTTGCTCCTTTTCTTTTTTTTTATGTATAAGCTATATACATGCTTATGTATATATAAAATCACGTTATTAGTTAGATACCGACCACTTAACTTTGTTACGTTATATATACAGGTCTATATCAGTGTGTTTTTAATCTCCAAGAAATGCGAATTAAAGTTGAGAAGAATTGTTGTGCAAGAAGCAATGAGAAACAGAGAATCAAAAGGAGACGTTGATAAGCGTGTATGTATGTTCCTTGTTCACCGGTGGTAGAAGCAGGAGAAAAACCCAGTAATGGTCACTAGTTTCATTTGTTTGAGATGGAGAGATGTAGAAGAATAATTGAGTATAAAGAAGGAGAAAGGAGACGGTGACGATGCATACCGATTGCCAGTTGAGGCGTTGTGTCTTTTAGCTAATGCAGAAAATGAAGATAAATATAGGAAGGAGCAGGGAATTCATTGAGCCTGAAATATTAGATGTTTGTGTACAACATTGTGTCATGCTTTATCAAGCATTAAAGATTGTACCAATTTTATGGTGTAATTTTCGTCTCAAACTGTATCTCCTTATTTTTATGGTTTTACGAGAGGTTTTCTACAATTAACCTCTCAAGTGTACAAGTTGGGGAATTCATTTCCATCCCATCATTGGCTTAATTAATTGCTTATTTAGGCTTTATTTATTTCATAAATCTTTTAGGTTATTTTGTTCCCCTTTGCTTGTGAGGTAGGGTCCTATCGACTGCTAAGCATGTCGACCCAAGTTGCCGCTAAAATTGGTCCCTCAATGGGTATTATCCCTTCGGCAACGTCTGTTGTATAGTATAGTCTTTTCTCCATGGGTTGATTGTATGACATTAAGTAGTTGCCAGATCGGGTTTTCCCGAGTATGAGGAGACGTTCTACCTCTCTGGCGTTCTTCCCCTGAATTTTAAAGAAAGTTAGGGATGTAGAGGTTGGTTGTAGGTGTCTGTTAGGTATCCAGTAATCACTGGGAAGAATCCTAACTAACGCGCCTCACGTACTACCCCAACCCTTAACTCATTGTCAGAATTCCTAAAGTCGGTATTTCCCGTTCCAGTCATCAGAGCGTAACTACGCTCTGATACCACTTTCTGTAACACCCCCGAATAAACATCCACTAGTACAAAACCAAACTCTGGTCATATTACATGATAACTACGCAGCGGATTCTCGATATCATCCGGGTGCTACAGATGCCAACCACCCACGTGGTTGACAAACCACATTACTAATACTAAGTTATGGTCTCCATGACTGGAAACATCCCTCAACCAAAACTTTTATACAATACAAGATACAATTCTGAATACCGAGTGTCTACAACAATATTACCGAATCATAAACTGGAAATTACATCCCGGGTGTAGTAACAACCCATACATCTAGCATACTACTACAACTCAAGAATTATGCCCTAATGGACTACCCCCATGGTAGCCACCCCGCCTACGCTCCGTTATCGTCCGGTTCAATACCTGTAAAAATTGGGTTGTAAAGGACTCAGCAAACTACGCTGAGTATGAACGTGTGTAGCCCGTATGTTGCCGGGCCACACAACTACTTGGTCGAATATTATTAAGTCAATTTACATGCTATAATAAAGCAGTAAAGCAGCCCACAATACATCATGGTTTCATACACACTCAAGGGTAGCCAAGCATTAACAAAGCAACCAAGCATAATATACTGGCGTCATAGCCACATCAAACACACAACCAAGTACAACAAGCCGCTAGTATCGCAACAATAATCATGTACATAATAATGTGTGTGCATAGGTACGTTATACTCCTGATCCTCACTATGGGATCATTCGAGCGTTGTGCGATTTTATTTCTTTTCTCTTGTTCTCATAATGTGTATTACTTTCTCTTTCCTTGCACCAGGTTTGGGGATATAGTTAGATCCCGCGACCATATCATGTAGGTGCAATCTTTCCTTGTTCTTTAAGGATTATTTGTGAATTCTTTTATCACCACAATTTGGAGCACGTCTTGTCCATAGCCAATCCTCCATTCCCAGATAGCTCTCTCTCACTCTATTGTTTTTAAATGTTACTAGCCACTGCCCCGGATACCAAGGGTCCGTCTCCCTATTCCTTTTCAAGGTTACTAGCCACTGCCCCGGATACCAAGGGTCCGTCTCCCTATTCCATTTCAATGTTACTAGCCTCTGCCCCGGATACAAAGGGTCCGTCTCCCTATGCCTTTTAATGTTCTGGTCTCTACCCCGGATACAAAGGGTCCGTCTCCCTATTCCTTTTTATATCATTGGTCTCTACCCCGGATACAAAGGGTCCGTCTCCCTATTCCTTTTCAATGTTACTAGCCTCTGCCCCGGATACAAAGGGTCCGTCTCCCTATGCCTTTTAATGTTCTGGTCTCTACCCCGGATACAAAGGGTCCGTCTCCCTATTCCTTTTTATATCATTGGTCTCTACCCCGGATACAAAGGGTTCGTCTCCCTATTCATCTCTAACGGGTATTGGCTTATCATTACCATGGATAGATCGACACCATAGTGGGTGTAATTAGACGTCCTTTACAGTTAAGAGGAGTTTTCCCTTTATGTAGTTCCTTTGTTTTGTTTACGAGGTTCGTTGTGTTTCATCTCAAGGATTCATCAACGAGAAGGGACTACACTACTGTGTGTGCGCAAGCAATATGCACAATAATAGCAAGTGGGTAAGCAAGGAAAATAATCCATCCATTCACATGCTTTACACAAGATCACAACAGACAAATAAGCACGGTAAAACAGGCATCCATTTTCATGCATTAGTCTTGTGGTCATAGACAAACAAGGCACACAACACACAAGCCGTGTAACACGGCAACATACGAACCACACATGTCCATACCTGGATCAGAAGCAAGTGTCGTCTCACACACGGGGTCCCGGTTGGTGTTCGTTATGCACAACTTACTCTAAACCTTAGGACATCCCAAGTACTCACCTTAGATCATAATTTAACTCCTAGGACGTTTACATCGTCGTTGTATGGGTTAACTAAGTACTCCCTCTAGTTAATATTCTAGAGTATTTTTAAACACTAATATGTAACAAGTTTATATAAGGTGGACTTTTATTCCCCTAAAATGTATTTCTTCCTTATATCCATAGGTTAGCAATGTGTGTAATCCATTATAACCGAAATAAATTCTTTAAAATACTCCTAAAGCCTATACAAAAGCCCCAAGGTTTAGAAAAACTAAAACACACTTTCGGTGTCTAACCTTCACTAATCCCACATTTAGGGTATCAACTGAGGTTTAATCTTCCCAAACATGTTTCACCAACTTAGATAATTATATTAGCCATGTTTTGGGTTCATTTTTAAACCAACACCACACTTTTAACACCTCTGGATAATGATCATACAGTGACACAAGTTTCAGAAAACTGAACATCAACCTTGTGCAAATCCTCCACTAACCCTCTCCCTTTTTAATGTATTAAACTGCTTTCTAATTCCTCTCAAATTGTTTACCCTCTTAGGTAGATATATTAGCAAGGTTATAAGTTAATTACTAGGCCATACAACCCTCTCATAACAGCTGTACTATAGTTATGCAGAAACAGCAATCTACAAAGAAACTGAAAACACAGTTTGTATATTACTTCTTCAAGCCTTCTCTTAGTTCATAAATCTGTTTTCATTTCCACCCAAAACTTTCACCAAACTAGGTAAGTGTATTAAGGAGGTTTTAAGCTCAAACCCAACTTAAAACAGCACTATTAACCCCTTTGAAAGTTCATTATACAGAAACGAAAACTGTAGAAAAACTGTAACCACTAGTTTTTTACAGCAGCTTACCAACTTCCTTTTAGTCCATTAATCTGTGTCAAGTCTCACCCAAAATCTTTACCCAACTAGATAATTGTTTAAGGAAGGATTTGAACTTAAAAACAACTCAAAACTGGGCTGTTAAAGCTACTGAAAGTTCATTTTACAGAAACTGTAAACTGGAAGGAAACTGAGATCACAACTTCAGTGCACTTCTGCTCTCTTGTATTACATTGATCCCTTTCCCCTTCCTAAAGTGTCTATAATTTAATTAAGTGCATTAGAAATGTGTTAGGATCATTAACAACACCATACAACCTATTATAACTCTCTGTTACAGAGTCCCACAGAACGTAAGTTTTCAGAAGAGAAAACTGTACACTGAAACACAAAAACTGATTTTCTTCTTTTCTGTTTCTCTTACAGTTCTTTAATCTCACTTCCAACTTCTTTCCCGAATTGCTTATCCAAAATTTAAGTGATTTTGCAAAATCTTAAACTCAGGAACCACCCATTGTGGAGTGAAATAGAACATGAAACCGTAAGCTCCCAAGCAGTGGGAGGAGCCAAAGACTCTGACCGCGTGCCTGTTGAAGAATGAGCCGGCGTCTCATAGGCAGTGGCTTGGTTAAGGGAACCCACCGGAGCCGTAGCAAAGGCGAGTCTTCATAGGGCAATTGTCACTACTTATGGACCCGAACCATCACACTGATAATTTTGCTGAAACCTTCTTAAACTGAAACATAAAACTGCAGTAACTGAAAATATGAAACTGATGTGTTTCTTTTTCCTTTTGTCTTTCTTTTCTGTTCTGTAATCTAATTTCTGTTTTCCCCACTGATTTACCAACTTAGCTAGGTGTTTTAATCCAGCTTTATCCTTGAGACAGACCCGCAACAGCCTAGTTAAAGTTACAGAAGTTACTTATACTGAACAACGATTTCAGGAACTAAAATTGGAACTGTTTTATTATCTTCTGTTATCCAACTGTTTCTTAGTTAGGTGTCTTAATATGGTTATATCCTCAAAAGAATCCACAACAACATTGTTATCCTCACTGATGCATCATTATACTAGGACAGAAAACGTAAAACTGAAAAGAAACATAACCCATGAACTAATATACATTTTCTGTTGTTGCTTTTCTTTCTGCTCCAAATCTGTTTTCTGTTTACTCAACTTGCTTACTCATTTAGTTAAATAGTTTATCCAGTTTTTTTTTTTGACTCAAAACACACCCAAGGTAATAAGTTAAGGTTGCAGAAAGCCACTCCTACTGAAATAAAAGTTTTCAGAAACTAAACCAACTGAAACATGAAGCTGATATTGTTTTATCATATTCTCTTAATCTGATTTCTAGTTTCCCCAGGTTACTGTCTCATTCAGCTAAGCAACTCCCACGATTTTACCCAAGTACAGGCCTAAAATCACATGGTATGCACTACTAAGGTTGTCTTTCTCCAAATCTGTAAAACTGAAAACAGAAATCAGCAGATGTGAACTGCTGCATTTTTTTTTTCCATGATTTCCTTTCTTCTGTTTTTCTTTCCACTTACTGATTTGATCTTTATTTTCCTCCTGTGTATACTAGGTTGGTTACTACTCGAGTTGGAGTGTAACACCCCTGTTCAAAAACACGATATAGTCTCTCACGTAGCAATAAATAAATCGTCTCGCAGCAGGAAAATAAATAACAACTACAAAACTCACTCGGGTGTCACCGGCCATTACTCGCCCTTGCGAGCAACGAAGCCAAACTACATCCAACTTCCAACATAAATAAACTGCTAACCGCCGTGATAACAAGAAACTCCTATACATCATACTAAGTCCACAAACCATAAACAGCGACAAGTGAGCGTCTACCCCAACCTGTAAATACATAACCTTACCATAATACAATCCACCTCTTTACTGCCACGTAGACAAACTCCAATTACCCTGTTCCTGCTCTTCGGCTTCGACAATAACCAACAACCTGAAATGGTGTAGTATCAGCGATAGATGCTGAGTATGCCGGGCCTAAACCCTAATGGTCACTTGTCATTTTAACCATCTTCTTATTAGATCGGTTTCATGCTTTACCATTTTACAGTTATAAACAATACTGTAACATACATGTATAATATACATAATCATCCATACAAATATTCATAGATATTTAACCATCCATCCAAACAATCATTTAATAACACAATCCACAATTACATATCGAACGTATCGAACAACCACAATATGATGTACAATGTACAATCGCCGTAGCGTATACCATCCTTTATTAATTTATTTTAGTTTGGCCTTCAAGGCCCCATCCATATGTACAATGTACATTCGCCGTAGCGAACAGTTTTCATATTTAATTTACCCTAGCCTTGTAGGCTCCATCCAACCATGTTTAATTATTATTGTCAGTTGGACGTCATGTTAGGACAACCCGATAACCTCACCATGGACAGTAGTCCTCCCGTACACACAAAGGTGCTCATTTTGCTAGAGGTCCGGAGGCCCCTGACTCTCTTATGTCTCGTAAGACATCCATAAAAAGGCCATAGCTACCTGATCCACGATCCAGTTTGGGCTCGTTGGATATAACCTGGAGCGGAATCCAATTAGGAAACCCCTCAGTGATCACAAATGCGCAACCAAGTAGTTCGTAAACTACCGGGATTCCTCCACTCAACTCAACTCAACTCATACCATCTCTCTCTCATAATGTTTAAGATATGCTCTTAGTCTTATGGAGAATATAATTATTAATTAGCTGCCCAATGGGTCTCATACATACCTAGAAGTAATCTAGGTTATATTCATGTTCGAGAACCATGCTCTAGAGACCGACAATGTCGTGACTCGTTCCTAAGTATTTTACTTAGGTTACCATATACTAAATATTAATATCATGGTATTATATCATGTAACCGTCATGTCATCACAACGCATATGTATGTTTATATAAGTCGATATATAGTCGACGTAGTGTTAGTCCCGTAAGACGCTCGTGCATAATAAATAATGCAGTAACACTTAAACACATACATGTAACCACAAACATATAACACACAAGTTATATCAACCAAATCCGAGCCCAAGGAGCAACCTTAGGACAACTCGGATCAAACCCCTTTACATACCGTTCACCCTGATCGTATTACGGTGGAGTATGAATCAGCAAGATCCTATGCTCCGTGTAGTCCACTAGCTCATCGAGCGTCTTGTCAGAAGTACAATCTAAACAGTATTAAAACTATAAGTCAGTCTCCATGACTAACCACATCCGGTATTTCCGAATAATAAGTAACCCCGACAGTTCACCCCTGTTTTTTACAGTTTTGTTACGGGTTTCTCTAAAACAGTCGGCTTTGTTACTTAAGCTCGTATGTCAAACTATTTCAACTGTTAAGTTTAATTCGTTATATTTCTTAAATCTTATCCACCAATAAATATAGGTACATAACCCATAGTTGCATGTATGCATGCATGGTTACATTTATATTATATTCTTTTTGTATCGTATCATTAATTATATCGTATCATTCTCCCACCTTCCATTATAATACATTGTATTATATTATCTATTATCTTAGCAAATCATATTTGCATTCAAAAACTCATAACATATAGTTTGTAACTATATTTTTTTAAAATTACCACCACCATTAAATCATATGGTTTCCAACCAAAATATCTATCCACCTTATATGCATTATTCTTGTGTATGTATATATTTACCACGTAGGTAATTCCCATGAGTTTAATAAACCCTTATATTTTATGTTACATTCTATCATCTTTTATTAGATGATTGTTCCCATTAGTTGTATTATGTTATACAACTATATTAAGATTATTATCCTAATATTATGTAACATTTTATGTTGTATATTCACAACTCCTAAGGTTTATTCCATAAACACCTTAGTTTATAAATCTCATTTACTTATTGTTTGTCACATCATTTAATGTGAATACCTTATTTGTATTAATTCCATTAAACCACCTTAATACCAAATAATTGTTATAACATTTATAACATTATAGACCTTAGTTGTAACACCCCAACCACCACCATACACTTAACATCAAACTGCAGCGGAAATCTCAACACATCACATTACTCAATTCAATGGTGTTACACGCCGTTAACCACCCACGTGGCTAACAAGGCTAATACATATACATTTGTATCGGTCTGATGGACTAGATTCCCGAGCAACTACACAAAACAACCCTTATTCCATTTCCAACATTCATTGTATACATACATTGCCACTGTACCGACTATTTACAAGCTAGTGCCGATAACAATTTCGGTCTTACTACGCTTACAATGCTTACGCCATTTAAATGGCTACCCATGTATAAACATCTACCCCGTCCTACTCTCGAACGGCTTCCAGCTCCTTGTACCTGAAATAGAAAAGGAGAAAAAGGGTGGCCCCCAAGGGGCTCAGCACCTTTGCTGGTATGGTAATCCCGCAGCCCACATGCTACCGGGCCACGCACAACTAATTGTTGTCTTAGCATGCAGTTGATTATATTTAAATCATGCATACAAGCCATAAACATACAACACATAACATTTCGCCTCAATGGACTCAACCTATAACCAACACATCCACACTTAACCAACCATCCAATGATTCCTTAAACCCTAGAGTGGCTCTCCTCTAAAACGGAGCTACTTCCTTAACGAACGACATGTACCCATTAATCGGGTTATCCTTAAACGCCTCTTGTCACAAACTGGGATTCATTTCCATGATCCGCACACTCCATATCCTACAACATAACTCATTCCTCTCATAACAAACATAACAAAACCTTTCTTGTTTCGATGTACACATGATAACATCACAATCATTCTAAACACCTAACGTATACTTATCGTAGCATGGCAAGGGAATTTGCATAGCACAACACCAATACATAACACCGTAAATCGGTTCTCACAAGGAACTTCCACCATAGTTAGTATACATAGTGAGCCTAGAGATTATTACCATCCCATGTTAAGCTCGTTACCAACCTCGTTACCGTCCGGTTATATAGAACGGTTAACTTATACCCAAGGTGTGTCGGATATAGTAATCCCAAGCACACCGAAATAACATTCGTATGCCCCTGTGGCCCGACGTGAGTCAGTAACTAGCTTCGGATAAGCTAAGGGAAGGTAGAACCAAATTGGAATACCACCTATACATACACCAAGAGAGTCGAACCGGATATGACATCGACTCCCGTCCATCACAAGCGTGGCCGGAACAACCGGACTCCTCACCCCCCATTAGTACAATACACTTATAAAAAGTAGTTAGAGATCCATTATGGAGCCTACCACATCCACACACCATACGGTATCATAACCGAGTTAAGCACACAAGGGAGGTTCACACACTTGCATACAACAACAATATCCAACTAACTCACACATAGCCGTGGTTAGCACGTTCCAAGGTTTGGGCCGTCAACTCCGTATACCGATCACTCATGTGTTCCTAGTTTTGGTTAGCTAAGGTTTAACACATACTTGAGGTTAAATGGTATCGGAGGCCAAATTCGCCACATAAATGAATTACTATAAACTCATTACATGTTTTAATCTTACAAGGTGGCAAACACTCAAGAAAACTATTGGCATACAAGCCGGTGTAATCCGGTAGGACACAGGTTGCAAGAAAACCATACCTGTCACCGGAGTCCACTCTACCACGTCCACTTATGTTCCTCGAGCAATTCTCGAACAACTGATAACATCACATTGTTTTTTATTAACATCGGGGTTTGCTTGATTATTTAATGTCTAATGCTTAACTTTCCCCGTTAACTTAGTTACATAACTTTACATTTTAACTTGTTTTACTTTTACATTTTGATACAACTTTTCACCCCACTTAATTGACATTTAAAACTCACCTAACATATCCTTAACAACCTTATAACATCATTACCTATCAATCCCCATCATTACATATCATTTCATAACCTTAAACCATATTTTGGTCCGACCGGACTTGCCGACCGGACTTACCCAAGTCCGGTCGATTCCAGAACACGTTTCCGTCAAAATTTTTCTACTCCGACCGGACTTGTAAGTCCGGTCCTATGTCCGTCCATTCCAGAAACTAATTCCCACAGGGTAAACTGGGCCCGACCGAACTTGCAAGTCCGGTCGCAAGTCCGGTCTGCCCCAGATCTTTGTTTTCCTTTTACATTCAACTCCAAACTTCACCCCATATATCCTAGTATACCCTAACCTCATTTGGGCACTTCAAACACACCTTAAGATATCCTTAAACACTCACAAAACTCTTTTTCTAATTCCTTAAACCTTACTTATCTTCACAAAATTTCTAACACTTACAATGTTTTCTCCTAGTTTTACAAGTGGTGTTTCATCCTTAATAACCTTTATACCAAAGTGTTTCCTCACCATCATAACATCATCTCCAAGCATCTTCTCTTACTAACCAAATCTTCTCTTTCACAACTCCTTAAAGTTCCTTTCTCAAAACCTATCTATACATTATCCCCACCTTGCACATCGCATAACCTAAACCTTAAACAACTTCTCCAAGACTTTAATACATTCTCAAACACACATTGAATTCCTAGAACTTCCAAGATAACACCTAAATCCTTGCATCACTCTAAATCACCTTAATACTTGTTTTCTTCTCAAGTAAACATTTATTCACCTTTAACACTTCCTAGTTCATCAAAACCATTTAAAACACTTAGATCTTCTTACATTTTTCCCAAATTTGGCCATAGCTTCTCTTGTATATACTCACATCCAACCACTTAGGTTTTTACCTTATTTCATTCAAGAACACCTAAAATCCATCAAACACATTTTTATACACAAGACTTCACACATTTAGCACTACATCACAATATAGTGCATAACTTAAATTGCTTGGCACTTAGGCCCTTAAACAACATGGCTCTTAGGCCCTTAAACTGCATAAACCTTAAACACTGAATTTCCCACATAAGTAATGCCTTTGACCTGCAAATACACCCAACAATACATATGCCCTTAATAAACTCCTTGAGAGCATTTTACTAGCTCATTCACCATTGGCTCCTTAGGTATTTTATTAAGCAAATCAAGCTCATTTTCCTAAGGCATTAAACTACATTAAGATAGTTTTTTACCTCTTTTTCCTCACAAACTTCTTTCTTGTTTCCTTGTAAAACCGGTGTGGGTGTTTAGTTGTTTGCCAACTTCTATACAATGTACAAATAATAGAATGAGTATTCAAGCATTATGCTTCATCTCATTATAAACCCTAGTTACATATATTATCTTAAGGTGTTAAAATGATTGTTTTACCTTGGAATGGAAAGAGAGCTTGAATATATATCAAGAGAGGACTCCACCAAGCCCTTGGGAGATTCAAATGAAGCTAAAACAAGCAAGTAAAGAACACCATGGTGAGGTGAATTTTCGGCCATGTACTAAAAGGAGAGGAAACTTGATTTCTTGAGATTCCTTACCTAGAAGCAAAGGAGAACATATATGTGAAAAGGTGAGCTCAAGCTCCATCAATGGTGAATCTCCTGGCACCAAAAACTGAGTTTCTTGAAGATTTGAAAAGGTAGAAGTGTAGAGCTTGCTCCAACTAGAAGAATGGTGGTCTTGGAATTGAATTTGGACCATGGAGCTAGGAGTTACAAGCATTCAAAGATGGAAAACAATGGGTGGTGTTGGTGTTGTGTATCAGCTCGTAAAAGAGAGCAAGAAGGGAGTTGGGACGTGTGAAATGAGAGGAGGAAGGAGAAATGAAGATAGAACTTGCTTTAACAAGATATTTGTATTAAAAGGTACTTTCTCCTTTTTACCTTCCTACCCTTCCTTTCCTTAATTGCTTTTTACATGGTGGTGACTCACCTTCATAAAAAACCGGCCACCATTTAGTTAGAAGGTGTTTTGGTCTTTGTGACCAACTTAATCACTTATAAACGTTATATGTTACAAACTAGCTTATAAAGTTACTTCATAAAACAAGGCACATAGAAGTGAAATTTTTGATTTCCCATTGATATAGCCACCCAAATGTGATACTATATAGTACACATGTAATTAAAGAGTAATGATGGACATTTAGCCATTCAAAACTCATTTACAAAACAATTTTTCAAAAACGTGCTTTAAGACTCCTTAAAGCACATTTTTGCGTTTTAACTTGTTTTCAAGCTTGGTTTTTCTTTAGTAATTGATTTAATATGTTCATTAACATATAATAAGGCATAGGTATGACCATTAGGTCTTATACACCTTTATCCCAAGCTTAGAGCACATTTTAGCCCATATTGACCTTAGGTATTTATTTGTGTTTGTTTGGTTTCATTGTCTACCAAAGTTTCCTAAGGACTTAATTAGCCTATAAAGTCATAATTAAACATTATCAAGTCTTGGTAGGCTCTTTGGGTCCTAGCCAAGTTCACTCCAAGCTTAGAGCATGTTTTTGCTCAAACCGTGTCTTAGTGTTTTATTGTGTTTTACCATGGTTTAAATGGTTCATTTATGTTTCTAAGGCACTTTTAGCCTTTAAATACCATAGTTTAACATTTACACAACACACCAAGGTTTGGGGTATTTCAATCTACCCCCCTTAAAAGAACTTCGTCCTCGAAGTTCACATTTCCTCGCATCGTTGGATTAGAATACGGGAATTACTTATAGCCATAAAACTTCCATTACCAACCACCCTTTACATCCAACCTCGGACTTAATGGTCCGGGTAACATATCCACGTTATACATAAAATATCATACTCACATGGTAACCTCGGACTTAATGGTCCGGGTACCTTCACCGCACTCGCACTTATACCATATCCCTCAGACTCTTAGGTCTGGGTGACATAACCACATTTAGACACATAGGTCTATGTAACACAACACATTTAGACTCATAGGTCTTGATAGCATACACTTTAGGAGATCAAAGTCAAATAACCTTTATCACACATGCCAAACAACATGTCTTAGCATGTATATCCAACAGAAATACCTTTTCCATCTCTCCATGGGTTTGAATCCCACGTTGAGTACATATACACTGTGATCCCGCAGACCCGGTCGCGATGGACACCTTCTGGTCCCCGTTCCTTTGGGAGGTCAAAACATTCACTTAATTTTTAACATATATACTTCTCATGTCACCGGTCCGGAGACAAAGGCTCATACGTCCTCAGCTCGTGTGCAAGTACTACAAAATATTCTTTACTAGGTTAAGTAAGAAGATCTTATTCAAAATATTATCGATTGTTTAAAAACACCAATTGAAAATCCTTTTGAAAACACCACACAACTCCAAGTCCAATTTATGCTCCTTGTATTTTTCTTAACATGGTTGTTTGTGACCAATACAGGGAGCTTCAGAGTCATACAACCCTGATGTGATCAGCATCAGTGTTGAACTATCTTTCCACCCCAATTTGTGTTCGGCTTCCCTTGATCTAATGATAATCAAGTTTCACCTCCCACTTCTTTTTCAACCAACAATTAATTCAAGCATATCCCATTTTCTATCTTTGAATCCTTCTAGTCATAATCATAATATCTCCAAGGGATAGAACTCCGTCTATCAATCATCATCCAAATCCAACTTAATTCAAGTTACCTAGGGAATTTAATTCTCACTAGGTTCTATGTCGGTCTCATAACCCTTCATAAATCACAACACTGTATATATATACATATATTTTTTTTTATCAAGATACAATACATGGTTTACATTTATGCACCATCAGGGTTTTAGTTCCCCGGGAGTTTCTTTACTCCCTTCCACTTGTACTCTCACACACCACTGTTAACAAAATAAACACACTTCCCACAATGGTATTCGCATCTTCTGTGCGCAATTACCACAATTTAACCATAAATGAGTGCGTATGTTTGTATAACACACGCGCCAACCATCATAACAAATCATTTTGTGCTATGCACAACCCCGTTCACGTACACTTGTACGGTAAAACACACTAAGTGGTTCTGCGCTCTACCCCCCTTAAAAGGGATTACGCCCACGTAATCAATCACTGAGCATTAGCTTAAAATGTTCTGCCGTCGTGAAGTGTTTTAACTTCCACGCGGCCTATTACACAATGGATTCTGATTAGAGGATCTTAACCATATTAGCGGTTTAGTTCCTAAACCAAGAATTCACATTGGAGTTGTAAACTCATAACCGGTTTCGGTCCTGGCCTGTGAGGCTTTTAGGCATTGATGACTAGCCATCCATTTATTCACAATGTATATCCGGTATCTGACGCATGGGCTCACTGGCCTCTGTTGCGCAACCCTGATAATTATAGAGCTAGTTTGCCCCATTCGTTACTGTTACTGTATTGTACATCTCCAGTGTATTACCCTTATCTTGGGAAGAATGGTTTCTCAACCGATGCATGGTATCTCTTACCCTGAGCGAATTCGGTGAGTTTCACAATTTTCCACCCACTTCTCCAATAGCTTACAGCGTAAACTACTATGTAATTCACAATGATTGACTTGCTTCTACCGACTTACTGTCGGTTGAGATTGAGCTACTACCTAATGTGTAGTGCTCTCTCAGTTATTTCCCACACCTGGGGTATATCTCCACCTTTGGTTTTGTACATGTATTCTTTCATTCCTGCGGCCTTGCATTACCTATGCATCGGCCATTATAACATTATTCCTCCACAATTACCATGCTTCCAATTCCTAGCTATCCCACTTGATCATTACTGCGCACGTGCAATACCAAAACACTCAGTCATACAGAGTGCAGAGGCGTAAACTCTTGACAGTAAATCTCTCATGCGATTGCGATAGGAATTTACACTGTGTTTTACTGAAATTCTCATCACATAATACTTGTCACCGGCTTACTGCTCGGTTCGTTTGCTATCATTTACTGTTGTGCCTCCACTGGGTTTAACTCATAACTCTGCTCACTCCCATTTTATCATTTAACAATACTCACACAACGGTCGCTTATTGCGCACCGTATCCTTACTCATTATACAACATCAACTTATACTGCATCAGCTATTATATTAGCTTCCGCTATTACACTGGGTTTATCTAGCCACTTATTTGGCTGATTTTGAATATACTATATTTTTATAATATTTTTTTGAGTCTTTATGTTTTCTTGAGCGTTGTTCGCTACACATTTAGCTTCACACACCTATGGTGATTGCTACCAGGCTTATTACTCTTCCTGTGTAACAACTGGTACGAGCACTTCCTTTCGTGTTATTTTATTCAAATCACCCGGGGTAATAACAATGTGGTCCATCCTCCAATATTTCTTGAACTTGATTCAAAAACTACCGCTTCTGCGGTCTCACAATATCGAGAGGTATCCCCACTCTTAATGCAGTGGTTCGCTTACCACTTTATCCACTTATACAACATAAACTTCTACAATCAATCGAATTTATATAACATATCTTGCTTATGGCTTATAAGCCTTATTTGCCTTGAGCTGGGCTCATTGTAGGCTGTCCACACATATGTACTTCTCTGTACAACATTACATGTTTAGAGGTTGTAGTGGGCTCCATGACAAGGTCGTTGCATTCCGTTTCCTTTCATGGGATGCCCCTTAGGTTTGTCAGTCCGTCTCCTGACAACTTATGTCTAAACTGGGTGTTAATTTCAAACCTTGTGTTTCTGTCATGTCATTTTGTGTAACAATTGTAACACCCCAACTCAATCCAATTGTGGTCTCGCAACTTAACAGCATATATACATACATGTCACAGCGGAATTCTTTGCAATCCAGGACCTTGCCACGGTCTGACTACAGAATGTACCGAACATTAGTACAACAATCTTAACCATATACATATCCTTCTTACAATCCCCTCACATCCTATACATCTTACTAACTCAAATTGCCATACGAGTGTACATGCACAACTCGTAGGCCACACTAAACCCTTAACAGCTGTATCCTCTTCTTACTCTCGCGTCGGCCGCTTCCCGATGTTCACCTGTGTAGTAAAAGAAGCCCCCGAGGGGGTCAGCACGAATGCTGGTACGATCCTCTCATGGCCCCCAAGCTAACGTGGCTACGACGACTAATTGTCGATAGCATGGAGGTTGATTAGATGCACAACATAATAGAAAGTGCAGTAAACAACAACTCAGATATGAACAATCAAAGTTCACACACAATGAACGACTTAAATGCGTTCCCTTAATTAGAGAGTTAGTTATTTAACTCTTTAAGTAATGTTCTCTCTTAATCTTAGTCCATCCTTATCTTACCTCAATCTGATTCTTATCTTAATCTTAGAAACAACCATCCTTTAATCAGGAGTGGATGTAGCTTATCTTAATCTTAATATTACAAACCAGCCTTTAAAAAGGAATGGTTGCAACTTATCTTAACCTCACCTTAATCTTAATCTTAATAATACAAATCATCCTTTAAAAGGAATGATTGTAACTTAACTTAATCTTACCTTAATCTTAATCTTAATAATACAAATCATCCTTTAAAAAGGAATGATTGTAACTTAACTTAATCTTACCTTAATCTTAATCTTAATCTCAATATACAAACCTTTCCTGGAAGGGATTGGCCGTATCTAGTTCGAACCTGGGATTTAGGTGATCCCACCGCACCATCTTAATGCCACCTACTCTGGACGGGAGTCCAGCGTAGCTGAGCCGGCAACCGGCCCTAGGCAACAAGTCCGAAGACAGTCCTTAATCGGAGGTCGAATCTACTATGATAACGACCCCCTTCCTTAGCATGCATGACCGGAGATCGGTCCCGGGTTTCCTCACTCAAGTACCAGTTAGTAGTTATCTCAAGACCATGTTTGTTGGTTAACCTCTTTCGGTTCATATCGTCCCACATTAGGGGGCGTTCCTTAGTCTCACTCAATTCCTTACTAAACATTGGTTAGTAAGTTCTCACGGTATGTTGTGTTAGTTTTCAACATCACACAACAATATAATACATATATAATATGTTCCGGTTGCATGCTTTATATTGTTTAGTGAGCACACAAAACAAATAGCACACAAGCCGAGGGACACCTCGTTAGCAAGCAGGTCACAAGAAGAAACAACTGTACCGTTCACCGTTGGCCGTTTGGTTGCTTACTCTCTTCCGGAGTCCAAATTCCAAGTCCTAAAACATTCATTCAGTTTTAGGTTGTTAATCACTTAACTTAATTCAACTTACTTAATTTACTTACCTTGCTTAACTCTTAATGATCCCAACCTAACACTTTTATGTCTTACCACTTGATCTTACAACTTAACCTTACACTTTTAAGTTTATATTTAACTTAACTTAATCCCTTAAGTTCTTAGGGTCCTAATCATTACCACCCTACCAAAGGTATTCCTCATTACCCATTACCATCCTTAGAATTCAAAATTTCCCTTTTTTTTTTTTTTTTTTGATTGAGGGTCGACCGACCACCGAGACCCAACCCCTGGGTCGGTCCATTACAGAAATCCTCCGTCTTTTGGAACCCATCCGACCGACCCAGAGCTATACCGACCGACCAAACCCTCTGGGTCGGTCCCTTACCGAACCCATTTTCCTACATTAAACCTTTGTCCGACCGACCCAAAGCTAAGCCGACCGACCCAAACCCTCTGGGTCGGTCCAGTCCAGAGACATTCCGGCTGGCTCAACATGGCCCGACCGACCCAAAACTGGGTCGGACCCTGGGTCGGTCCACTACGATCTCTCTCTTAAATTGCCTCTTTCAATGCCAAACTCTTCCACAAGTGTTCTAATAGGTCCAACATCATCTTGGCACCTTAAACCCACCTTATAACCTTCACCAAACTCATTAAAGCAACTTCCAAAGATCTTCTCAAACATTTACTCAATTCTTGTAAGAAATTCCTAACACTTGTCAATTAATTCCTTATATTTCTAACATGTACATTTTGTCTAAAACTTCAACTAACCAAAGTGTTTCTACCCATATAACTCCTCCTTAACATCATTGCTTGTTAACCTTCCAAGGTTATCTTGCTGTCCATGCACAATTTCTCTTCTTTTCACTATTACTCATCACTCTAAACTCTTAAGTGCTTATACATTCCTTCCATTATCTTAATACCTTGACATTGTTCTTCATTTACCTTAACCATGCGACTCCTCCTAGACATTTCCACTTTCTTATGCAACATACTCACCATTCTCATGATCATACCCTCTTATACGTTTCGAGTCATTTTCCTTTGACGACTTACATATCCTCCTACCGTTTTCACTTTCATCACCCAAGTCCACACATTACCATTCAACTAAACCTTACTAGCCCACCACTAACATCGTCACACCTACACAAGGTTCTCAAAACTCTCATTGTCTTACTCTTTAGTTCATACCTAAATCTCCTTAAGGCCTTATACACCTTTCCTTAAAACTTATGCACAAGTCTTACGTCCTCATATCATGATTTTGGGGTGTTCAATACACCATCTAAACTCTAACTTCCTCATAGACCATTCTAGGTCTTCTCATCCTCAAGAATTTCTTAGTTAACTATTTCCACCAATTACCTTTCATGCTCCCTAGTAAACCTAGGGCATATTAGCTCACCACTACCACTTAAACACCTTGTTTCTACTCAAATTTCGCCATAGCTCCTCTAGTATCTTATCATTCCCAAACACATTATTTTCCCATTTAACCATCTCACACATCAAGTTCTTCTCATCATATCTCATCACCCAAACCAACTCATTCACAACAACTCATTATATTGCAATAATCTTAAATTGCATAGCACCAAGGCTCTTAAATGACATGGCTCTTAGGCCCTTAAATGACTTAAACTTAAAACACTGAATTTCCCACATATATAAGCTTTCAACCTGCAAATACACTCATCAATCTCATAGTAGTTATAATGCTCTTGAAATCCACCTTAAACTTATATTACTAACCCATTCTCATTAGCTCCTTAATCACAAGTTCATAAGCTTGTTTAGGTTCTTTTTCTTAGGTTATATAACCCAATACACAATGTAAGCTCTAAGCCACATTGGTATTTATCTAAAACTCATTCCTTAATCTTAAATCACCATTAGGTAAGCATTTTACCTTGTTTTCTCAAGCTTATCTTAACTTCCTCCTTAGGCCTTCTTCTTGCATAGATCTCGGCCACCACTCAAACTTCCCTTGCCAATGTTCTAATCAATAACCAATGACTCATATGAGCACTAAACAATACACTAACCTTAAGGAGTAAACCCTAGGTTAAAAATGTGTTCTAAGTATTAAACTGAATGTTTTACCTTGGATTCTCAAAGCAAGCTTGGATATGAATTAAGTAGGACCTCCTCTAGCCCTTGGAGAATAGAATCAAGCTAGAACAATGGATAAAAATGAATCCCCATGAGTAGTAATTTTCGGTAATGTGTAGAAATGGTGGAAAATGGTTTTTCTTACATTTTCTTTACCTTAAGAGAATGGAGAGCTAATGAGCTCTTCAAACTTGATTTTCCCCCATCAATGGAGTTTTCTCATGGCACCAAAGGAGCTTTGAAAGATTTGAAAGATAGAAAGATAGGTCTGACCTAACTAAGACAAATATGCAATTTGTTTTGGATTTGGAGCTTGGAGTTGTATTGGCAAGTGATTGAAGATGGAGAACCTGGAGAAGCAACACTCTCGGTTTTGGAACAGAGAGAAGGAGAAGAAGAAACCGTGGGTGAAGAAGAAGAAATGAAGGAAAGAGGGAAAAGTGAGCTAATATAAGATATTTTGCTTTTATAAAGCAAATAGTAACTTCTTTACTATCTCTTCTTTTCCTTTCTCATTTGATGACTCATGTGGTGACTCCCACATAAAAAACCGGCCACCCTCTTAATATAAGGCTAACATGGTCTTTGGTTGACCAATTAATTGACTTATATTGATTTAAACTTAAACTAGTCACTAAATAGTTACTATTCACTAAGCAGGCACATAATCGGGAAATTTTTGATTTCCATTGATTTAGACCTCCTAATGTGATATAATTAGTACACATGTTGATTAAAGAGTAATGATGGACATTTAGCCACTCAAAACTCAATTCTAAGACAATTTCTCAAAAATGTGCTTTAAGACTTCTTAAAGCACATTTTGTGTTTTAACTTGTTTTCAAGCTTGGTTTTCTTTGCTAATTGTTTTAAAATGACCATTAGGATATTACTAAGGTCTTATCATGATATTTGGGTACTCACCCAAGTCTCTCCAAGCTTAGAGCACGTTTTGCTCTGATTGCCTTTAAGGCACTTTTTGTTGTTTTCCTTGGTTTAATTGACTACCAATCATTCTAAGGCATATTTTAGCCCTACTACATCATAATTTGATGTTCACTTAGCATACTTAGGTTTGGGGTATTTCAACAATTATTGATGCGAACACCCTTTAAGGATTGCTCCTGGGTGTTGCTACTGGTATATTCAGTTAGCCACGCCGTTTGCGTTCTTAACCGGTTATTATCTTCTTCTGTGAAGATCAACATTTCCTGATAGTGTAGGTACTCATTTTGGGAGTTTCATCCCATTCATTGCACATTAATGTGTCCACATTAGGTATCTGCCTTTCCCTGCTTTCCAGCTATCATGTTTATCCCTGAGGATCCTTAAGACATATGCTATGTCTTTACTTAACAGTTTGTGCACTTCGCACTTCCTAACTCTTAAACGTTTCCTTGAAAGGAATTCACTAATCCTTTTAATCTCGTTAACTTAACTGGGTTCCTTAACTTCAACCATTCATTGTAATCTCTAGCTCTCGTTTGATTTATACTGCTGACCGTAGACGGAGTCGACTACTTCCCGTGTTTCGGACTCTACTCGTATACATATATGGGGTATCATACTGATACATTACTACTTACCCAACTAACCTATAAGTAGGTCTGTCAGGCCCACATGCTCCTATCGGAGTGCGGTCGTCCCACAACACAGTTGGTACACTTGTAGTGTCCGTCACACGCCTAGGTGAAGTATTCTGTTGTCAACTCCCTTATATTGTCCCGTGACAATATTCATTCTTTGCTTCCCGAACTTAATCGAGGGAAGGTTTATCCACTGTTGTATCCTTGTCAATTGCCCCTGGTTTCACTGGTTTGGCTTAAAAGAAGGTTGGAAAGAAGTGTTGGTTTGAAAGAAAATCTGGTTTTGAAAGGAAGAGTTTAGGTAAATCTGGGTTTGAAAGAAATTTTTTTTTTTTCATGGTTTCACAACATCTTCTTACCTTAGCCAAGTCTAGCTTCTTGCTGACTGGTGTATTTCCAATTACAGAGGTTAGGCTAACAGGCCCTTCCACTGTTATGATGATCACATTTAACTTCATGGTACTTTTCCAAATACTTTGTAGTGGTTATAAATTTCCCGAACAGCCCTGTTATAGCAGCACTTGCTATGGCAAGTGCGCCATGCTAACTGGCTATCGGTTTGACACCTACCGATTGTGGTATTGTTTTGACCCATATTGTCATCAGTGGCCTTGTTGGCCCCCCACTGATCTTACTGCCTTGATAAATGCTCCTCTAGGTGCCTTCTCACTGTTTCCACATGATAATCATTAACTAGGGTGTTTCCCATTCTTGGAGTCCCCTTTTTACTTAATATTGTATCCTCTTGTAGCCCGTTCCACGTACTTGTCGTGTGGTGGAGACCTGTCTCTTGTTTGGGCACTACGTTGTATTCCTTGTCGGTTGATTACGTTGGTGTTTTATTTATCAACTGTGGTTCCGCAGAACTCTTGTCTCGGGTGTTATTAATCCATTTCTTGCCTGTTGCACGGTAGGTGCGTTGCAAGCTGGTTATTCTCGACTGCTCTGCATGTCGACCCAGATTGTCGGAAATTCTATTCTCCTATACACAAATTCTTCATTCTTCGCTGTTAAATGCGGTTAACATGTTCAGATGGATACCGTCTCCGGGATTCCCAGTTTCGGGATCTACCATATGACAGGTTCTCCGTACTCACAGTAGTACTTAAACATAGCCAGATCGGGTATTCCGAGTAAGAGAGGACTTCCATCTCTCTGGTGCCTTTCCCAAGTATAAAACAGGGATTGTGGGGTGGGAAGGATACTACAGGTTTCCAGTATTCACTGTAGTTCCTATCTAGCGTATCTCTCACGCTATCACTCAACCCTTAACCCAAAGTACTTAAATCCAACTCGGTACTTCCTAAGCTCGGTAACTCAGTCATCAGAGCGATACTTCGCTCTGATACCACTTTTTGTAACACCCCAAACCACCACCATACACTTAACATCAAACTGCAGCGGAAATCTCAACACATCACATTACTCAATTCAATGGTGTTACACGCCGTTAACCACCACGTGGCTAACAAGGCTAATACATATACATTTGTATCGGTCTGAGGACTAGATTCCCGAGCAACTACACAAAACAACCCTTATTCCATTTCCAACATTCATTGTATACATACATTGCCACTGTACCGACTATTTACAAGCTAGTGCCGATAACAATTTCGGTCTTACTACGCTTACAATGCTTACGCCATTTAAATGGCTACCCATGTATAAACATCTACCCGTCCTACTCTCGAACGGCTTCCAGCTCCTTGTACCTGAAATAGAAAAGGAGAAAAAGGGTGGCCCCCAAGGGGCTCAGCACCTTTGCTGGTATGGTAATCCCGCAGCCCACATGCTACCGGGCCACGCACAACTAATTGTCGTCTTAGCATGCAGTTGATTATATTAAATCATGCATACAAGCCATAAACATACAACACATAACATTTCGCCTCAATGGACTCAACCTATAACCAACACATCCACACTTAACCAACCATCCAATGATTCCTTAAACCTAGAGTGGCTCTCCTCTAAAACGGAGCTACTTCCTTAACGAACGACATGTACCCATTAATCGGGTTATCCTTAAACGCCTCTTGTCACAAACTGGGATTCATTTCCATGATCCGCACACTCCATATCCTACAACATAACTCATTCCTCTCATAACAAAACATAACAAAACCTTTCTTGTTTCGATGTACACATGATAACATCACAATCATTCTAAACACCTAACGTATACTTATCGTAGCATGGCAAGGGAATTTGCATAGCACAACACCAATACATAACACCGTAAATCGGTTCTCACAAGGAACCTTCCACCATAGTTAGTATACATAGTGAGCCTAGAGATTATTACCAATCCCATGTTAAGCTCGTTACCAACCTCGTTACCGTCCGGTTATATAGAACGGTTAACTTATACCCAAGGTGTGTCGGATATAGTAATCCCAAAGCACACCGAAATAACATTCGTATGCCCCTGTGGCCCGACGTGAGTCAGTAACTAGCTTTGGATAAGCTAAGGGAAGTAGAAACCAAATTGGAATACCACCTATACATACACCAAGAGAGTCGAACCGGATATGACATCGACTCCGTCCATCACACGCGTGGCCGGAACAACCGGACTCCTCACCCCCCATTAGTACATATACACTTATAAATAAGTAGTTAGAGATCCATTATGGAGCCTACCACATCCACACACCATACGGTATCATAACCGAGTTAAGCACACAAGGGAGGTTCACACACTTGAATACAACAACAAATATCCAACTAACTCACACATAGCCGTGGTTAGCACGTTCCCAAGGTTTGGGCCGTCAACTCCGTTATACCGATCACTCATGTGTTCCTAGTTTTGGTTAGCTAAGGTTTAACACATACTTGAGGTTAAATGGTATCGGAGGCCAAATTCGCCACATAAATGAATTACTATAAACTCATTACATGTTTTAATCTTACAAGGTGGCAAACACTCAAGAAAACATATTGGCATACAAGCCGGTGTAATCCGGTAGGACACAGGTTGCAAGAAAACCATACCTGTCACCGGAGTCCACTCTACCACGTCCACTTATGTTCCTCGAGCAATTCTCGAACAACTGATAACATCACATGTGTTTTTATTAACATTGGGGTTTGCTTGATTATTTAATGTCTAATGCTTAACTTTCCCCGTTAACTTAGTTACATAACTTTACATTTTAACTTGTTTTACTTTTACATTTTGATACAACTTTTCACCCACTTAATTGACATTTAAAACTCACCTAACATGTCCTTAACAACCTTATAACATCATTACCTATCAATCCCCATCATTACATATCATTTCATAACCTTAAACCATATTTTTGGTCCGACCGGACTTGCCGACCGGACTTACCCAAGTCCGGTCGATTCCAGAACACATTCCGTCAAAATTTTTCTACTCCGACCGGACTTGTAAGTCCGGTCCTATGTCCGGTCCATTCCAGAAACTAATTCCACAGGGTAAACTGGGCCCGACCGAACTTGCAAGTCCGGTCGAAGTCCGGTCTGCCCCAGATCTTTGTTTTCCTTTTTACATTCAACTCCAAACTTCACCCCATATATCCTAGTATACCCTAACCTCATTTGGGCACTTCAAACACACCTTAAGATATCCTTAAACACTCACAAAACTTTTTTCTAATTCCTTAAACCTTACTATATCTTCACAAAATTTCTAACACTTACAATGTTTTCTCCTAGTTTTACAAGTGGTGTTTCATCCTTAATAACCTTTATACCAAAGTGTTTCCTCACCATCATAACATCATCTCCCAAGCATCTTCTCTTACTAACCAAATCTTCTCTTTCACAACTCCTTAAAGTTCCTTTCTCAAAACCTTATCTATACATTATCCCCACCTTGCACATCGCATAACCTAAACCTTAAACAACTTCTCCAAGACTTTAATACATTCTCAAAACACACATTGAATTCCTAGAACTTCCAAGATAACACCTAAATCCTTGTATCACTCTAAATCACCTTAATACTTGTTTTCTTCTCAAGTAAACATTTATTCACCTTTAACACTTCCTAGTTCATCAAAACCATTTAAAACACTTAGATCTTCTTACACATTTTCCCAAATTTGGCCATAGCTTCTCTTGTATATACTCACATCCAACCACTTAGGTTTTTACCTATTTCATTCAAGAACACCTAAAATCCATCAAACACATTTTTATACACAAGACTTCACACATTTAGCACTACATCACAATATAGTGCATAACTTAAATTGCTTGGCACTTAGGCCCTTAAACAACATGGCTCTTAGGCCCTTAAACTGCATAAACCTTAAACACTGAATTTCCCACATAAGTAATGCCTTTGATGCAAATACACCCAACAATACATATGCCCTTAATAAACTCCTTGAGAGCATTTTACTAGCTCATTCACCATTGGCTCCTTAGGTTTTTATTAAGCAAATCAAGCTCATTTTCCTAAGGCATTTAAACTACATTGAGATAGTTTGTTTACCTCTTTTTCCTCACAAACTTCTTTCTTGTTTCCTTGTAAAACCGGTGGGGGTGTTTAGTTGTTTGCCAACTTCTATACAATGTACAAATAATAGAATGAGTATTCAAGCATTATGCTTCATCTCATTATAAACCCTAGTTACATATATTATCTTAAGGTGTTAAAATGATTGTTTTGCCTTGGAATGGAAAGAGAGCTTGAATATATATCAAGAGAGGACTCCACCAAGCCCTTGGGAGATTCAAATGAAGCTAAAACAAGCAAGGTAAAGACACCATGGTGAGGTGAATTTTCGGCCATGTACTAAAAGGAGAGGAAACTTGATTTTTCTTTGAGATTCCTTACCTAGAAGCAAAGGAGAACAATAATATGTGAAAAGGTGAGCTCAAGCTCCATCAATGGTGAATCTCCTTGGCACCAAAACTGAGTTCTTGAAGATTTGAAAAGGTAGAAGTGTAGAGCTTGCTCCAACTAGAAGAATGGTGGTCTTGGAATTGAATTTGGACCATGGAGCTAGGAGTTACAAGCATTCAAAGATGGAAAACAATGGTGGTGTTGGTGTTGCTGTATCAGCTGGTAAAAGAGAGCAAGAAGGGAGGTTGGGGACGTGTGAAATGAAGGAGGAAAGGAGAAATGAAGATAGAACTTGCTTTAACAAGATATTTGTATTAAAAGGTAACTTTCTCCTTTTTACCTTCCTACCCTTCCTTTCCTTAATTGCTTTTTACATGGTGGTGACTCACCTTCATAAAAACCGGCCACCATTTAGTTAGAAGGGTGTTTTGGTCTTTGTTGACCAACTTAATCACTTATAACATTATATGTTACAAACTAGCTTATAAAAGTTACTATTCATAAAACAAGGCACATAGAAGTGAAATTTTTGATTTCCCATTGATATAGCCACCCAAATGTGATACTATATAGTACACATGTTAATTAAAGAGTAATGATGGACATTTAGCCATTCAAAACTCATTTACAAAACAATTTTTCAAAAACGTGCTTTAAGACTCCTTAAAGCACATTTTGCGTTTTAACTTGTTTTCAAGCTTGGTTTTTCTTTAGTAATTGATTTAATATGTTCATTAACATATAAATAAGGCATAGGTATGACCATTAGGTCTTATACACCTTTATCCCAAGCTTAGAGCACATTTTAGCCCATATTGACCTTAAGGTATTTATTTGTGTTTTGTTTGGTTTCATTGTCTACCAAAGTTTCCTAAGGACTTAATTAGCCTTATAAAGTCATAATTAAACATTATCAAGTCTTGGTAGGCTCTTTGGGTCCTAGCCAAGTTCACTCCAAGCTTAGAGCATGTTTTTGCTCAAACCGTGTCTTAGTGTTTTATTGTGTTTTACCATGGTTTAAATGGTTCATTTATGTTTCTAAGGCACTTTTAGCCTTTAAATACCATAGTTTAACATTTACACAACACACCAAGGTTTGGGGTATTTCATTAGTCTAGAATTCATTTTCCAACTCTTGTTAATTCGGTATAGCCCTTGAATTTATTTAAATTCTATTTTGACCACATAACATTATGTAATGTTATACCATATGATAATATCATTTGATATGATATTTTTTTATTTCCTTTAACTTATAACCTATAGTTTTTATACAAAACTATTATATATTGCCTCATAGGCATATATATTAAACCTTATACTTTTCCATAAACCATAGTTATCTTTATTTACAAAATCATCCCATAACTTATACCATGTTATATATCCCATTTAATATAACATTCTAACTTATAAAAAATGTATAACCTATGGTTATTTTATTTAATAACCGAACAGACCTCAATATATATTTTATATTGCCATTTGGCCCATTTATAACATATAGTTTTATAATTCCTTAAAACCATATATTATACATATATCTTAATAAATACACTTATATAATTTCTAAAAATCACCAAATTTCTCCAAAGGGTTATAAATATCCTTATTAACCCATATATTTTCGGTATTCACCTTTCCACCACCTATATTTCTCCAAAGTGTCATAATGACATAATAACTATATATTATCATATATAGTTTATTTTAATTCCAAAATCAATCCAATAAATTCCTAAAAATTCCTAATAGCCCATGGGTGTTTAAAATACCATTGTACACCCTTTATTTTCGGTAATAACATATTTACCATATATGTTATAAAAATATTACCATAAGATACTTATCTTTATTATGAAACCTTAAATAAGTTATTTAACTTATCTAATTTGGTCAAAACCTACCATATGGTCAAGGTTGACCTCCTTAATATTTCCTTGACCATTAATTCCTAATGATACGGTTTGCACCCATATTTTCTAGAAATCACCATTTAACCCCAAAACTTTATAAAATCTTATAAACTTTATTTTAAATCCTTTTTAACTCTAATTTTCGGCCTTATTATTTTAAAGCCCCTAAATTTAACTTAATTACACCTAATACCCCATTTATTTTCTGTAGTGCATTTATACCACTTAAACTTAATTAAAAGCTTGTAAATACATAAATAAAATGGCCTAAAGTACATGGCCTTATTACAAACATTTGCTCACAAAATAAATTACACATAAATGTCCCAAAAATACTTATAAATCTCGGCCTCACCATAGATTTTTCATTTAATTACCAAACTTCCACATAATGTCTTAAATTTGACATTTATGCTTGTTTAATTAGTCATAAAATTTATTAAACCATTCCTTAATCATTTTAAGGTCAAACATGACCTTATTATACTTCTTCACTCTCGGCAATTAATTAGAAATAGCTTTAGAACATATTAACTTAACAAGGTTAATGTTTAAGTGATTTATACCTTGATTTAGCTTAGGTAAAGCCTTGTTTGGATTCGGCCACCTTAAGGAGAGTTTCTCCAAAGCTTGATTTACTTGTCTTCATGTAGAAAACAAGACATGATTAAACTCCAAACATGAGCTAACCATGAGAAGTAATTTAAGTCATGAAAATCATTGATTTTTACCTTAGATCTTCAAGCTTGTTATAGATCTGTCTTGGCCCTATTTTTCCAGTAAAGAAAGAGTATCAAAACACTCTTAAGAACAAGATATAAAACCATGGGTAGCTAGCTTGGAAGATGGCTACGATTTACCTTGTTTAAGATGCCAAAAATGGTGTTTTTGGCTTGGATCTAGCTACTCCTTGTATATCTTGGTATACCAACTGAATCTACATGAAAAGGAGAAGAAAATAAGGCTAGGGAACCAAGGTTTACAACCGAAATCCACAAGGAAGAAGAGATATGTGCTTAGAGCACATTTTTACCTTAAATGGTCAAAACTTGAACTCTTCTCCTTAGATCTTGTTATGGCCGAAATTTATCCTTCCTTTAACCTCCAAAACACTCTACATAGATGTATAGAAAAGGTTGGAGTCTAGATCAATGGAAAAAGGAAAGAAAGATGGAGAAAATGGGCATTTTTATGCCTTAGAAGCTTACCTAGAGCTTGAGCTCTCATCAATGGAGCTTGGGATACTTACCTTCTGTCAAGAGGAGCCAAAGGGAGAGTTTGGCAATGAGTCCCACGGTTGGAATGGGACTAATGAGGAAAATGACCTAATTTTGCCTTAAAACACATTTTTCACTTATTTTATGTCTTTATTGTTTTGATGACTCACCAATGACTTATTGGTGTTGATTATTGAAAGCTAATTCGGTGGAGACAAGAGCAAGGCGCAGCCATCCTTGATTGAAGAAAGGTGGTGGTGATTGATTCCAATTTGATTCAAAAATGGACTAATAATGTTACTTTTAATTAAGAAGTGAAAAGTGAGTCACTATGTGAAATACCCCAAATATTAATTACTTTAATTTATACTGAATTAATTAAATGAAAGTAATTAATGAGAGGTTGATGAATTAAATACCCTTAAAAAATTAAAAGGGAATAATATAATATTGGAATAAACCCTAAGAAGTCTTTAGGTAACGTTA
This sequence comes from Limonium bicolor, assembly GCA_023374045.1. NCBI lineage: Eukaryota > Viridiplantae > Streptophyta > Magnoliopsida > Caryophyllales > Plumbaginaceae > Limonium > Limonium bicolor. Next base: position 122,681,487 of record CM041779.1, read on the forward strand.
ACGAAACCTAAAACGATGTCGGGCGGGCTTAGGAAACGAAATGTAAATGAAAATATAATTAATCGTTTTTACATTGAAAAACGTGCCAAAATATTTTAGGAGTGAAAACAAGGTCCTAGATACCTTACGAGGTTATTTGGGTAATTTTAGAGGAATTGGAAAATTGGTTAAACAAATCGGAATAAAAGACGTGGCATTTTCGCCTAAAATGGCGAAACACAAACCGATTAGGAATTAAATACCAGTCAAATTTATAAATAACAATCAAAATTATTGTTTGAAAGTATAAATTTGGAGATGTGAAAATGTTCATCTCCTCAAAAGGGACATCGTGTCGTGAATGGCACTAAAAACAGGCTAGAAACGAGCTAAAACAACGTTATATGTGAAACGTTTTAAAAATTAAAAAAAATGGGTTGACCAGTCAAAAGACTGGGCCGGCCCAGTCTCCAGTCGCCCCTTCACTTCCGTCCGGCCCAGACCCAAACAAAAAATATGCAGTCCAGTCTTTATTCTTTTCCCTTGCGGTAATTTGCAATGCAACCCTAACCTAATTGGAACAAGCTTGCGCCTCCCTCTTCTTGCTTTATTCACGGTAATATCACAAACCCTAACTGGCGATCTTCTTACTTCCCTTCCTCCACGCTTCTCTTCCTCTCTTCTTCTCTCAAAAATTCAAACCCTAAATCTGGCGAATCTCTGCGCCTTTCTTCTTCTTTCGGGTTCTACCACGAACGAACAAGGAGCATACACCCTCTTCTATTCCACAACAGATTTGAGGTAAATACTACCACTCTATTATTTTCGAATTCAACTTCTGGAAACCGAAATTTGCCATTCTTCTCCTCCTCTTTCTGTTCGATGCCACCGAACATGGAGCCCTGACTCCCTTCGTTCCCTTCTTGTGTTCGCCAGTTCGAGTCCAAACAAGAAACCAACAGAAGCCTATTCATGTGGCTATATCTGAAGAAATTCGCAAGTAACCAACAATGGAGGCAACATACTGCTTCTGGAAAATCTTCAATGGTGTAGATGAGTCAAATTTACATATTATTTTTGTGTTTTGTACGATTTTAGCTATGTTCAAACTGAAAACAAGAAACTGAAACTGTCATCCTTTTTCTGCTCTGATTGTCGGCGCTTGAAGCCTGACTTCTCTCATGAAGTATTGTATAGCTTCTTGCAAAAACTTGTGCAGTGGTGGTAGCCGATTGCTTGCGAAATTTTGTAAGAACCGTGAACAGATTTTTGTATTTGGACATACAAATCCAATTTCTAGTTTCTGGTGAACAAAAAAAATGATGTAAGGTTTAGAAAGAGCAAGGAGAAATTTTATGTGACAGATTGAAATATAGGAAATTGGAATCGAAGAAGTAATTTGGGGGTGAAATCGAAACTATGAGAAAATTGTGGATGGAATTGTAATTATAATATCTTTAGGACAAAAACGTGAATCTGGAAATGTTGGGTTGAATTGGTAATTTGGAGAAAATTCTAGGAGATTTGGCAATTTCTGGAAATTCACGGACCTAAGTGTAATTAGGTTAGGTACAAAAAAAAATTAATTTGGGTATTCTGGAATGGTCAACAAGTCAAGAATTGGATTAAGGTTAGTAAAATTTGAATTGTGGCTCAAGATGGTCGAGATTAAATTGAGATTTGAAAATTGGTCAAACTGAGGTGCGGTCAAGTTAGGGATTAAAGTTATTGTGGAAATTGTGACGACTCAAATTTAGCCTTTTAAATTGAAATCGATTTGGGGATTTCTGTTGTAAGTTGAGGAAGTTTAAGACTAATTGGAAATCAACTTAATTGGGATCAGCTAGGGTTATTAACCTTTAAGATATTTAATTGTCTATTTATTATGTAATGTTTGTTTATAATATGGGCTTGGAGATAATGAGAGAGTAAGAGAATTTTAATTGGGCCAAGCTCAAGTAAGGAGGAGGCAAGAATCTAGACGTTGGTTGCGCCAAACCCAAGTTGGAAGTGGATGTAATTGGATGTTAAATTGGGCAAACTCTAAATGGTTAAGTAGTAGTAAATTGACTAGTTATAAAGGAGATTAATGAATTTTATTAAGGGATCATTAGATGGGTTAGAATGAGTTAGAATTGTTCTATAAACTTGTTTTAATTATTAATGGCATTAAGTTTAATGTTAATCATATGAAAACTTATATATATGTATATATATTATGTGGGTGTGTGTAGATAATGGCTTAACAATGGAGTTTATGAGACTATATCTATGTATATATAGGTGTGCAAACACATATTTATATATAATTGAAGGAATGGAACTTTTGGGACAAAGTATGGAATGTTTTAACTATACAATATAGTTTATGATTTGATGTATTAAGAGGAAAGCTTAATATGAGAAAATATAAGTGTTGTTCGGAATTAAGGGATATTTAGGATTGGAAATTTATAATATGGTTATAATGTTATAAGAATTATAACATTTATAATATAAGAAATATTCATTAAGAAAGAATGAATATATATATTATAAGGAAATACCATATGATAAATGGTCCCATAATTTGTATATATAAATAAATATATGTTATGGAGTGAGAAATATAATATGGTTCAATAACCATATAATATCATAAGTAAGATGATAAAGTGGAGAAATATAATTACAAACATTTGTTAAGGAAATTCTAATGTTAAAGATGTGTACATAAAATAATGGGTGAGTTATATAATTCAACGTGTTTAAGTATGAATTATATGGATATTGTAAACTTGGATAAAATTAACCAAGACAATATAAACGAGTCAAATTAACGACCTTGACTTGGTCAAACTTATCTGGCTAAACTTTTAGTGATAAGATACTAAGGAGAGATGTATAATATATGATTGAAAATATACATGCAATATAGAGTCAAACTATATGATATACAAGTGTATAATAATATACATGCGACAATGAATGTATAAGTTTATTTATATAATAAACGACAATCTTACTATGCATGCAAGAGCACCTTTACGTAAAACTAATCCCGAGTTAAACCGAAAACCCAAGAGACGTTATTAGCTAATAACGGGGAATGAACCGGGAGGGATTAGAGACGGTACGGGGTACCGTATAGTATTGTTTTACATGAGATGCTAATACATAGTGTGATACGTATTTGTAACACCCCATCCAACATTAACATACTTACAATAAACTGCAGCGGAAGAACAACCTCATCACATTACTTAACTCGTTGGTGTTACACGCCGTTAGCCACCCACGTGGATAACAAGGCTAATACATACACATTGTACCGGTCTAATGGGCTAAATTCCCGAGCGTCTACACATTACTATCGCTTTCCATTAACAACAACACAACGCACTCCTTCCAACTATACCGAGTATTTATAAACTGATGCCGACAACAATTTCGGTCTTACTACACCTACTGTATACATACACTTAAATGATTACCCATGTACGACGACTACCCGTCCTACTCTCGAACGGCTTCCAGCACTTCGTACCTGAAATAGGAAAAGAAGAGAAAGGGTGGCCCCCAAGGGGCTCAGCACCTTTGCTAGTATGGTAATCCCGCAGCCCACATGCTACCGGGCCACGCACAACTAATTGTCGTCTTAGCTTGCGGTTGATTATTTTTAAATCATACAAGCAACTGTAAACACACAACACATAATCATTCGCCTCAACGGGCTCAACAAACGGATAATATATCCTTACTTAATAAGTCGCTCATGGTATTCATCATCCCTAGAGTGTTCCTCCTCTAATGGAGCTACTTCCTTAATAGACGACACATACCCTTAAATCGGGTTATCCTTAAACGCCTCTTTTCTCAAACCTGGACTCATATCCATGATCCACATACTCCACATTTTACAACATATAACATACACTACATAACAACACTTAACAACACTTTGCACGTTTCCACGTGCACAACATAACACCGCAATAGATATTGCATCACAACAAAGAAACATAACATAACGGGAATGGTCCTCTTAGGTACCGACCCAAACATTGCTAATACACTGGTGAGCCTAGAGAATGTTGCCAGTCTCATGATGAGCTCGTTACATAACTCGTTACCGTCTCGTTAAATGAACGGTTAACTTAACACAAGGTGTCTCGGATATAGTGATCCAAGCACACCGAAAAAACATAACAATAGTATGCCCCTGTGGCCCGACGTGAGTCAGTAATAGCCTTGGTTAAGCTAAAGGGAAGGTTGGGAACCAAATTGGAAAACAACCATAACATACAGAGAGGATCGAACCTGCTATGACAATGACCCCCATACTCACACGTGTGGCCGGAACAGACCGGACTCCTCACTCCCCCGTTAGCACTTGTTAGAAGTTCAACTTTGAACTTTATTAAACAATCACAAACATTGGGTTAAGTCTTGTTAGACATACACAAGGGAAGAGAGAGTCATACATCCACATACAAACATCACACACAAACATCACATAACCAACTCACGCATAGCCGTGGTTAGAACGTTCCTTAAGTCGGAAACGTTGTTACCGGATACCGTTCTCCTACGTTTACCTAATAGTGGTTAACTAGCCCTTCAAGCGCATTCGAGGTTACCGGTATCGGCACGTAAACATACAATAACAATAACGACTGTAAACTCGTTTCATGATTTATCTCATAACGTGGCAAACATACAGAAAAACACATTGGCATACAAGCCGGTGTAATCCGGTAGGACACAGGTTGCAAGAAAACCATACCTGTCACCGGAGTCCACTTTACCACGTCCACTTATGTTCCTCGAGCAAATTCTCGAACAACTGATAACATTACATGTACTTTTATTAACATCGGGGTAGCATGATTATTTAATGTCTAATGCTTAACTTTCCCCGTTAACTTAGTTACATAACTTTACATTTCAACTTGTTTTACTTTTACATTTTGATACTACTTTTCACCCACTTAATTACCATTAAAACTCACCCATCATGTCCTTAACAACCTTATAACATCATTACCTATCAATCCCCATCATTACACATCATTTCTATACCTTAAAACAACAATTTTGGTCCATACAGTGTCCTGTCCGAACTTGTGTCCGAACCTCCAAGTTCGGACGCAAGCCGCGACCTAATACTGAAAACTATACACATGTCCGAACTTGTGTCCGGACTTCCCAAGTTCGGACACAGTTCGAGAGCAGATAGAGATAGAAAACAGTCAGGTCCGAACTGTGTCCGGACTTCCCAAGTTTGGACACAGTTCGAGAATGAGAAAATCCTTTACCCACAGAGCTGTCCGAACTTCCATGTCCGGACAGGAAGTTCGGACACGGCAACACATTCAATTTCCAAGTCTTTAAAACACTTAACCTATTTCACCAAACTTCTGCCTAAAGCCTCTAATGTTCCTAACATCATTTGGCACATCAAAACACCTTTAGCCATGTGCTAAACTCTTTAAATCACTCCCCAAAACCATCTATACATTCACAAATTTCTTACAAAATTCCTAGCACTTGGGATGTTTTCTCCTAGATTCTAAGTGGTAGTTCACCAATAATGACCACTACACCAAGGTGTTTCCTCTACACCTTACACATCATCTCTCAACTTCTTTTCTTACTACTAAATCTCCTTTTTACAACTTCTTGAATTCTTTCTCAAAACCTTACTTAAACTCATTCTCCTTATTCACAACATTACCCAAACCTTAAACAAACTTCTTCAAGACTTTTTAATACACTCTCAAAACACACATTGAATTCCTAGGACTTCCAAGATAACACCTAATCCTTGCGTCACTCTAAATCACCTTAAACACATGTTTTCTTCTCAAGTAAACATCTTATTCACCTTTAACACTTCCTAGTTCACAAGACCATTTAAAACACTTAGAACTTCTCACATTTTCCCAAATTTGGCCATAGATTCTTTGGAAAATCACAATCCAAACACTTAGGTTTTTACCTTATTTCATGCAAGAACACCTAAAATCCATCAAGAACATTTGTTACACACAAACTTCACACATTAAGCACTACATCACAAATAGTGCCATAACTTAAATTGCTTGGCACTACGGCCCTTAAAAACATGGCTCTTAGGCCCTTAAATTGCATAAACCTTAAACACTGAATTTCCCACATAAGTAATTCCTTTGACCTGCAAATACATACACCCATACATATGTTCTTTTACTATCTCCTTGAGAACACTTTACTAGGTCATTCCCATTTGCTCTTTAGGTAGTTTTAACAGCTTATGCTTATTTCTCCTAAGCAATTCCCACCATTAATAGCATATTTACCCTCTTTTCCTCCCAAATTTCTTTCTTGTTTCCTTACAAAACCGGTAAGGCATTTTGTCCTTGCCACTACTAAACATACAAACACATAATGAGTATTCAAGCTTGAAGCTTAATCTCATTGTAAACCCTAGGTTTACATTATTTCAAAAACATTAATGTAGTTGTTTTACCTTAATCTTTGAAGGGTGTTTGAATATCTATGAAGAGAGGACTCCACCTAGTCCTTGAAAGATTCAAATGGAGCTAGAACAAAGCAACACAAGGCTCCATCAATGATATTTTCGGTCACACACAAAACATGGAGGAACTTGATTTTTCTTTGAGATTCCTTACCTAGAAGCAAAGGAGATCATAATATGTGGAAAGACAAGCTCAAGCTCCATCAATGGTGGAACTCCATGGCACCGAAATGGTGATCTTCAAATTTTGAGAAGATAGAAATGAAGAGCTTGATGAGAGGAAAGAATGGTGGTGTTTGTTTTTATTTGGTTAAGTGAGCTAGGTTTTAATGTGGTCAAAGATGGACTTCCATGGTGTATTTGTGTATTACCGAGAGAGAACATCAAGAAGGGAGAAGAAGGTGAAACCGTGTGAATGAAGAAAGGAAATGAGAGAATGAAGATTGGTTTACTTTTAGAAGATATTTGTAGCTTTAAAGTAAATAGTACATTCATTATCATCATTATTACTTAACAAAATAACAAGAGGGTGGTGAGTCACCACACCTTAGAAAACCGGCCCCCTTATTATAATGAGGGTAATATAGTCTTTATTGACTCATTTAATTACTTATAACATCATATGTTACAAACTAGCTTATAAAAATCACTATTCACTAAAACAAGGCACATAGAAGTGAAATTTTTGATTTCCCGTTAATATAGCCACCCAAATGTGATACTATATAGTACACATGTTAATTAAAGAGTAATGATGGACATTTAGCCACTCAAAACTCATTTACAAGACAATTTTTCAAAAACGTGCTTTAAGACTCCTTAAAGCACTTTTTGTGTTTTAACTTGTTTTCAAGCTTTGTTTTCTTTGGTAATTGATTTAATATGTTCATTAACATATTTATAAGGTATAGGTATGACCATTAGGTCTTATACAAATTTATCCCAAGCTTAGAGCACATTTTTGCTCATATTGACTTTAAGGTATTTCCTTGTGTTTTATTTGGTTTAACTGCCCACCAAGATTTCCTAAGACTTATTTAGCCTTATTAAATCATAATTGAATATTATTAAGTCTTGGTAGGCTCTTTGGGTCCTAACCAAGTTCACTCATAGCTTAGAGCATGTTTTTGCTCAAACTGTGTCTTAATGTTTTATTGCATTTACTATGGTCTAAATTGTCCACTGATGTTACTAAGGCACTTTTTAGCCTTTACATACCATAGTTTGATATTCAAACCACATATCAAGGTTTGGGGTATTTCAATCTACCCCCCTTAAAAGAACTTCGTCCTCGAAGTTCACACTTTCCACACATCATTAGGTTTAGAACGCAGGAAACACTTGGAAATAAACTTCCATAATCAAACATACTTTACATTACAACCTCGGACTTAATGGTCCGGGCAACACATTCACATCCACACATAACATAACATATCCACATGATAACCTCGGACTCTCTGGTCCGGGTATCTTAACAACACTTACACATACATAACAACCCCTTGGACTCACTGGTCTCGGGTAACATCACAACATTTGGACACATAGGTCCCCATAACATAACAGTCTTCAGACACTTAGGTCTATGTAACCCAACACATTTAGACTCATAGGTCTCAATAGCATACACTTTAGGAGATCAAAGTCCAAATAACATTTATTACACATACCACACAACATGTCATAGCATGTATACAATCAAAAATATCTTTTACCTACACACTGTGATCCCGCAGAACCCGGTCGCGATGGACACCTTCCGTCCCCGTGCCTTTGGGAGATTAAAACAATCACTTAAGTTTAAAATTTCCTTGTGAGGTTAAGTAAGAAGACTTTAATTATGTAAGGTATCCATCAACGTTTTATAAATACCAGTTTAAAATCCTTTTGAAAACACACACAACTCCAAGTCCAACTTAAGCTCTTTGCTTCTTTCCTTAGCGTGGTTATTGTGACCACTTATAGGGAGCTTCAAGAATCATCCAACCCTGATGTGATCAGCATCAGTGTAGAACTATCCTTCCACTCCAATTTGTGTTCGGCTTCCCTTGATCACATGCAAATCAAGTTCCACCTCCCACTTCATTTTCAAGCATCAAGTAAATCACTCATTTCCAATTTTCTCTCTTTTAAATCATTCTAATCATGATCATACATCTCCAAGGATAGAACTTCGTCTATCAGTTACCTCCACTCACTTTAATGCTGTTGCCTAGGGAATCTTATTCTCACTAGGTTCTATGTCGGTATCATGCCCTTTCTTGAATCACTATATAGTATATATATACATACATATTTTATCAAAATACATCACACCATTTCACCTTTATACACTGTCGGGGCTTTTGTTCCCCCGTAAGTTTCTCTACTCCCCACACTTGTACTATCACACACAACTGTTAACAAATGCACACACTTATCACAATGGTATTCACATCTTCTGTGCGCAATTACCACAATTAAACAATGAATGAATGTGTATGTTTACGTAACACACACACCAATCATCAAAACAATAATATAATTTTGTGCTATGCACAATATAAGTCACATACACTACGTACACTTGTACGGTAATATACACTAAGTGGTTTTGCGCTCTACCCCCCTTAAAATGGATTACGCCCACGTAATCAATCACTAAGCATTAGCTTAAATGTTCTGCCGTCGTGAAGTGTTTTAACATCCACGCGGTCTATTACACAATGGATTCTGATTAGAGGATCTTAACCATATTGGCGGTTTAGTTCCTAAACCAAGAATTCTCATTGGAGTTTGTTTAAACTCTTAGTCGGTTTCGATTCTGGCCTGTTAGGCTTCTAGGAGTTAATAATTAGCCATTCACTCATGTTCACCATGTACATTCAACACTTGAATCACTGGCTCACTAGTTTCTGCTGCGAAACTCCAATAACTGTAGAGCTTAATTGCCCCATTTGTTATTCTTACCGTATTGTACATCCCCAATTATCACCTTTATCTTGGTGACAATGGTTTCTCAACCGACGCGTGGTATCTTTTACCGTTAGCGAATTCGGTGAGTTATAAACCTTCTATCCACTTCCATAACAATTTACTGTGTATACAGCTATGTATTTCACAATGATTGACTTGTTCCCTTCCGACTTACTGTCGGTTGAGATTGAGCTACTACCTAGTGTGTAGTGCTCTCTCAGCTATTTACAACATTTGGGGTATATTCCATACCGATATTTGGCAATTAGTGCTACTGTAGTCACTTACTGTTAATCATGTCTCCACATTTGGTTTTGTACAAGTACTCTTTTACTGGTGCGGCCTTGCATTTCCTATGCATCAGCCATTATAACATTATTTCTCCACAATTAACATGTTTCCAATTCTTAGCTATCCCACTCGATTATTACTGCACAAGTGCAATACCAAAACACTCAGTCATACAGAGTGCAGAGGCGTAAACTCTTGACAATAAATCCCTTATGCGATTCGCCATGGAATTCACACTGAGTTCCTCATCACACAGTACCTACCACTGGCTTATTGCCCAGTCTATTTAACATCACTTGTCTTGCATCTCCACTGAGTTTAACTCATAACTGGTCTTATCTGTTACATTATCGTTTAACAACACTTATACAATGGTCGCTTGTTGCGCACCGTGCTCTTACTCCCTGTATAACATCAGCTTATATCGTATCCACTGTCACATTAACTTCCACACATATACTTGTATTATTCACATTATGGTTCATCACTCATTTGGATGACTACTGAATGCTCCTTGAGCATCGATCATTCGAGTCACAAGCCGGCATTATTTAGCTCGGTTTTTCACTTTATACACACACACTACTAAGCTAACTGCTCTCTTCCAATAATAACATCGTCCATCCTTAACATATTTCTTGAGCTTGATTCACATCACTACCGCTCCTGCGGTCTCACAATATCGAGAGGTATCCCCACTCTTAATGCAGTGGTTCGTTTACCACTCTATTCCCTTATACAACATAAACTTCTGCAATAAATCCAATTTTCATAACACATTTTATTTGTGGCTTATAAGCCTTACTGCCTTGAGCTGCGCTCATTGTAGGCTGTCCACACACATGTACTTCTCTGTACAACCTTACATGGTTTGGATATTATATTGAGCTCCATGACAAGGTCGTTACATCACGTTTCCTTTCACGGAATGCCCCTTAGGATTGCCAGTCCATCTCCTGACAACTTATGTCTAAACTGGGTGTTAATTTCAACCCTCGTGTTTCTGTCACGTCATTTCATGCAACAACTGTTGATGCGAACACCCTTCAAAGATTTTTCCTGGGTGTTGTTAAGTTATGCCTTTACATCTGGTTTACAGTTATTGGTACATACAGTTAGCCACGCCGTTTGCGTTCTTAACTGGCTTATTATCCTTTTCTGTGAAGATCAACACTTCCTGGTAGTGTAGGTACTCATTCTGGAAATTTCATCCCGTTCATTGCACATTAATGTGTCCACGCTAGCCATCTGCTTTGCCATGTACAGGCTGGGTCACCATTCCAGCTATCATGTTTATCCCTGAGGATCCTTAAGATATATATACGATGTCTTTACATAACAGTCAGTGTACTTCGCACTTCCTGACTCTTAAAACATTCCCTTGAAAATGAATTCACTGATTCCTTTAGTCTAGTTATCTCAACTGAGTTCCTTAACTTCAATCATTCCTTGTAATCTTTAGCTCTTGTTTGATTTATACTGCTGACCGTAGACGGAGTCGACTACTTCCCGTGTTTCGGACTCCACTCGTATACACATGTGGGGTACCATAATGATACATTGCTACCTACCCAACTAACCCCATAAGTAGGTCTGTCAGGCCCACAAGCTCCTATCGGAGTGCGGTCGTCCCACAATTCAGTTGGTACACTCGGTGTCCGTCACACGCCTAGGTGAAGTATTCTGTTGTCAACTCCCTTATATTGTCCCGTGACAATATTCATTCCATGCTTCCCGAACTTAATCGAGGGAAAGTTTATACACTGTTGTATCCTTGTCAACTGTCCTTGGTTTTACTGGTTTGGTTTAAAAGAAAATCTGGTTTTGAAAAGAAAAGGGTTTGAATAAATCTGGGTTTAAAGAAAAATTTTCATGGTTTCATAACATCTTCGTACCTTAACCAAGTCTAGCTTCTTGCTGACTGGTGTACTTCCAACTACAAAGGTCAGGCTGTTAAGCCCTTCCATGGTTATAATGTTCACACTTAACTTCGTGGTACTTTACTAAGTACTTGTAGTGGTTATAAATTTCCCGAACAGCCCTGTTATAGCAGCACTTGCCATGGCAAGTGCGCCATGCTAACTGGCTGTCCGTTTAACACATACTGGTTATGGTATTGTTTTTACCCATACTGTCATCAGTGGCCTTGTTGGCCCTCACTGATCTTACTGCCTTGATAATAACTCTCCTAGGTGACTTCTCATTGTCCTCATATGATAATCATTAACTGAGGTGTTTCCCATTCTGGGAGTCCCCTTTTTCTTAGTATTGTATTCTCTTCGTAGCCCGTTCCACGCATTGTCGTGGTTACTGAGACTTGTCTCTTGTTTGGGCACTACGTTGCAGTTCCTTTATCGGTTGGTACACCGTTGGTGTATTGTTTATCAACTGTGGTCCCGTAGACACTTGTCTCGGTTTCACTAATCCACTTCTTGCCTGTTGCACGGTTGGTGCATTGCAAGTTGGTTTTTCTCGACTGCTTAGCATGTCGACCCAGGTTGCCGGAAATTCTATTCCTCTATACACAAGATCCTTCATTCATAGATATGAAATGCGGTTAACATTGTTCAGATGGAGACCGTCTCCGGGATTCCCAGTTTTCGGGATCTACCGTATGACAGGTTCTCCGTACCTTTAGAGGTACTTAATAACAGCCAGATCGGGTATTCCTGAGTAAGAGAGGACTTCCATCTCTCTGGCGTTCTTTCCCAAGTTATCAAACAGGGATTGTGGAGGGTGGGATGGATTGTAGGTTTCCAGTATTCACTGGTAGTTCCTTACTAGCGTATCTCTCACGCTATCACTCAACCCTTAACCCAAAGTACTTAAATCCTAACTCGGTACTTCCTAAGCTCGGTAATTCAGTCATCAGAGCGATACTTCCACTTTTTGTAACACCCATCCAACATTAACATACTTACAATAAACTGCAGCGGAAGAACAACCTCATCACATTACTTTACTCGTTGGTGTTACACGCCGTTAGCCACCCACGTGGCTAACAAGGCTAATACATACACATTGTACCGGTCTGATGGGCTAAATTCCCGAGCGTCTACACATTACTATCGCTTTCCATTAACAACAACACAACGCACTCCTTCCAACTATACCGAGTATTTATAAACTGATGCCGACAACAATTTCGGTCTTACTACACCTACTGTATACATACACTTAAATGATTACCCATGTACGACGACTACCCGTCCTACTCTCGAACGGCTTCCAGCAATTCGTACCTGAAATAGGAAAAGAAGAGAAAGGGTGGCCCCCAAGGGGCTCAGCACCTTTGCTGGTATGGTAATCCCGCAGCCCACATGCTACCGGGCCACACACAACTAATTGTCGTCTTAGCTTGCGGTTGATTATTTTTAAATCATACATGCAACTGTAAACACACAACACATAATCATTCGCCTCAACGGGCTCAACAAACGGATAATATATCCTTACTTAATAAGTCACTCAGGGTATTCATCATCCCTAGAGTGTTCCTCCTCTAATGGAGCTACTTCCTTAATAGACGACACATACCCTTAAATCGGGTTATCCTTAAACGCCTCTTTTCTCAAACCTGGACTCATATCCATGATCCACATACTCCACATTTTACAACATATAACATACACTACATAACAACACTTTGCACGTTTCCACGTGCACAACATAACACCGCAATAGATATTGCATCACAACAAAGAAACATAACATAACGGGAATGGTCCTCTTAGGTACCGACCCAAACATTGCTAATACACTGGTGAGCCTAGAGAATGTTGCCAGTCTCATGATGAGCTCGTTACATAACTCGTTACCGTCTCGTTAAATGTACGGTTAACTTAACACAAGGTGTCTCGGATATAGTGATCCAAGCACACCGAAACAAACATAACAATAGTATGCCCCTGTGGCCCGACGTGAGTCAGTAATAGCCTTGGTTAAGCTAAAGGGAAGGTTGGGAACCAAATTGGAAAACAACCATAACATACAGAGAGGATCGAACCTGCTATGACAACGACCCCCATACTCACATGCGTGGCCGGAACAGACCGGACTCCTCACTCCCCCGTTAGCACTTGTTAGAAGTTCAACTTTGAACTTTATTAAACAATCACAAACATTGGGTTAAGTCTTGTTAGACATACACAAGGGAAGAGAGAGTCATACATCCACATACAAACATCACACACAAACATCACATAACCAACTCACGCATAGCCGTGGTTAGAACGTTCCTTAAGTCGGAAACGTTGTTACCGGATACCGTTCTCCTATGTTTACCTAATAGTGGTTAACTAGCCCTTCAAGCGCATTCGAGGTTACCGGTATCGGCACGTAAACATACAATAACAATAACGACTGTAAACTCGTTTCATGATTTATCTCATAACGTGGCAAACATACAGAAAAACACATTGGCATACAAGCCGGTGTAATCCGGTAGGACACAGGTTGCAAGAAAACCATACCTGTCACCGGAGTCCACTTTACCACGTCCACTTATGTTCCTCGAGCAAATTCTCGAACAACTGATAACATTACATGTACTTTTATTAACATCGGGGTAGCATGATTATTTAATGTCTAATGCTTAACTTTCCCCGTTAACTTAGTTACATAACTTTACATTTCAACTTGTTTTACTTTTACATTTTGATACTACTTTTCACCCACTTAATTACCATTAAAACTCACCCATCATGTCCTTAACAACCTTATAACATCATTACCTATCAATCCCCATCATTACACATCATTTCTATACCTTAAAACAACAATTTTGGTCCATACAGTGGCCTGTCCGAACTTGTGTCCGAACCTCCAAGTTCGGACGCAAGCCGCGACCTAATACTGAAAACTATACACACGTCCGAACTTGTGTCCGGACTTCCCAAGTTCGGACACAGTTCGAGAGTAAATCCCAGATAGAAACAGTCACGTCCGAACTTGTGTCCGGACTTCCCAAGTTCGGACACAGTTCGAGAATGAGAAAATCCTTTACCCAACAGAGCCTATCCGAACTTCCATGTCCGGACGGAAGTTCAGACACGGCAAAACATTCAATTTCCAAGTCTTTAAACACTTAACCAATTTCACCAAACTTCTCCTAAAGCCTCATAATGTTTCCTAACATCATTTGGCACATCAAACACACCTTTAGCCATGTGCTAAACTCTTTAAATCACTCCCCAAAACCATCTTATCATTCACAAATTTCTTACAAAATTCCTAGCACTTGGGATGTTTTCTCCTTAAGATTTCTAAGTGGTAGTTCACCAATAATGACCACTACACCAAGGTTTTTCCTCTGTGCCGCAACATCATCTCTCAACTTCTTTTCTTACTATCAATCTCCTTTTTACAACTTCTTGAATTCTTTCTCAAAACCTTACTTAACATCATTCTCCTTATTCATCAACATTACCCAAACCTTAAACAAACTTCTTCAAGACTTTTTAATATACTCTCAAAACACCCATTGAATTCCTAGGACTTCCAAGATACACCTAAATCCTTGCGTCACTCTAATCACCTTAACACATGTTTTCTTCTCAGTAAACATTTATTCACCTTTAACACTTCCTAGTTCACCAAGACCATTTAAAACACTTAGAACTTCTCACACATTTTCCCAAATTTGGCCATAGCTTCTCTTGTATATACTCACATCCAAACACTTAGGTTTTTACCTTATTTCATGCAAAACACCTAAAATCCATCAAGAACATTTTTACACACAACTTCACACATTAAGCACTACATCACAATATAGTGCATAACTTAAATTGCTTGGCACTTAGGCCCTTAAATACATGGCTCTTAGGCCCTTAAATTGCATAAACCTAAACACTGAATTTCCCACATAAGTAATGCCTTTGACCTGCAAATACTACACCAATACTATGTTCTTTTACTAGTCTCCTTGAGAACACTTTACTAGGTCATTCACCATTGCTCTTTAGGTAGTTTTAAACAAGCATTATAAGCTTATTTCTCCTAAGGCATTAAACCACATTAAGATAGCATATTTACCTCTTTTCCTCCCAAATTTCCTTTCTTGTTTCCTTACAAAACCGGTAAGGCATTTGGTTCCTTGCCAATACTAAACATTATACAAACAACAAATGAGTATTCAAGCTTTTAAGCTTAATCTCATTGTAAACCCTAGGTTTACATTATTTCAAAAACATTAATGTAGTTGTTTTACCTTAATCTTTGAAGGGTGTTTGAATATCTATGAAGAGAGACTCCACCTAGTCCTTGAAAGATTCAAATGGAGCTTGAACAAAGCCACAAGGAGCTCCATCAATGAATATTTTCGTCACACACAAAACATGGAGGAACTTGATTTTTCTTTGAGATTCCTTACCTAGAAGCAAAGGAGATCAATAATATTGGAAAGACAAGCTCAAGCTCCATCAATGGTGGAACTCCATGGCACCGAAATGGTGATCTTCAAATTTTGAGAAGATAGAAATGAAGAGCTTGATGAGAGGAAGAGAATGGTGGTGTTTGTTTTTGATTTGGTTAAGTGAGCTAGGTTTTACATGTGGTCAAAGATGGACTTCCATGGTGGTATTGTGTATTACCGAGAGAGAACAGCAAGAAGGGAGAATGAAAGGGAAACCGTGTGAATGAAGAAAGCAGAGAATTGAAGATTGGTTTACTTTTAGAAGATATTTGTAGCTTTAAAGTAAATAGTACATTCATTAGTCATCATTATTTACTTAACAAAATAACAAGAGGGTGAGTCACCACACCTTAGAAAACCGGCCCCCTTATTATAATGAGGGTAATATAGTCTTTATTGACTCATTTAATTACTTATAACATCATATGTTACAACTACTAGCTTATAAAAATCACTATTCACTAAACAAGGCACATAGAAGTGAAATTTTTGATTTCCCATTATATAGCCCCCAAATGATACTATATAGTACACATGTTAATTAAAGAGTAATGATGGACATTTAGCCACTCAAAACTCATTTACAAGACAATTTTCAAAAACGTGCTTTAAGACTCCTTAAAGCACTTTTTGTGTTTTAACTTGTTTTCAAGCTTGGTTTTCTTTGGTAATTGATTTAATATGTTCATTAACATATTTATAAGGTATAGGTATGACCATTACGTCTTATACAAATTTATCCCAAGCTTAGAGCACATTTTTGCTCATATTGACTTTAAGGTATTTCCTTGTGTTTTATTTGGTTTAACTGCCCACCAAGATTTCCTAAGGACTTATTTAGCCTTATAAAATCATAATTGAATATTATTAAGTCTTGGTAGGCTCTTTGGGTCCTAACCAAGTTCACTCATAGCTTAGAGCATGTTTTTGCTCAAACTGTGTCTTAATGTTTTATTGCATTTACTATGGTCTAAATTGTCCACTGATGTTACTAAGGCACTTTTTAGCCTTTACATACCATAGTTTGATATTCAAACCACATATCAAGGTTTGGGGTATTTCAGTATTATTAGATTGTTGGAGGCATCTCGAGGAGCATCGGAGTTAGCTTGATTCATACTCCACGGTCCTATATTCCTGGTGCACGGTATGTTATTATGTGGCTTGACTGTCTCTGAGGACTTCCTCAGTTCAGCCATTGTGTGAAAATCTGTATTAAGATTGAATGTCTGCTTGAGTGAATTAATAGGCTTGAGTTGTGTATTAATGCTGCTTTATTTCTATTACTGTTGAACGATAACAGTACAGTTCGTATATATGAACATATTATAAAACGAACTAGCGGCAATGATGTTATCTTATATGTGTAATATAAGGAACGTAAGTAAAACATTATAGCATTAGGATAATAAGATATATATATATATATATATTATCCGAGACTTATATACGGAGCATTGGCCTTCTTAACGCCTGAAGTACCCCAAACTTAAATATAGGGATTAAAATTAATCTAATACGTATTTAAGGGCCTAATGACGCCTAAGTAATATTGGTAAGGAAAAATAAATCCAAAAGAAATGAAGAAATGCTTAAAAAGCGAAAAACACTAAATAAGCGTTAAATAACCATAGGAGGTATGAGACCTCGGTTAGTGTATTATATGGATTCTAAGGCTTAATAAGACCTAAATAACATTAAACAATCCTGAAGGAAACGGATCCTTAAATGGATTAAAACCAAACGAATCATAAAGCGCGTTTTTCAAGGAAACCGGGAAACACGACTTTAAGCGGGTTAAATAGACTCGTAACAATTTTGGTCAACCAAATAGTCATTAATCATTAATGAAGGTCTAGAACAAATAAAATCAATTAAACGAGAAAATAGTAAAAACTGTAAAAATCGAGAAGTTGTGGGGTGAGAGTGTAAATAAAGCAAACTAGTGTGTCCAATATTGTATATAGAATTTTAAAACCCATGTGGGCTGTGTATGTCAGCCGATTTATTTCCCCCTCACACACACTCTTTATCTCTTTTCATTTGCAAAAGACAAATATAATCTAAAAAGCAAAAAGTAACATATCCCACTTTACTACCTCACATTCTCTCTCCTATCCTCTCATTCTCTTCTCACGTACAGACCCACTCCTCCCCTCTCTGTCTCCTTCTTCTTCTTCCCAAGCGACAGCCATGGAGGAAATGAGAAACCACACACAACTCCACTTCTCTCATCTTGTTAGGTGTCTAAACCCACTCCAAAAATTACAAAAACTACACCATTGTCTTCCTCTCATCAAGGGGAACATTTCCCACTTTTCAAAATTCGAAAACAAGAACTTTCATTTCCATGGGTACTCTTGCTTTGGAGCTTCAAGACCACCATTAGAAGGCCCACCTTCTTCTCTTTGGTTTAAGGTAAAAAGAAATCCAAAAACACTTCCTTTCTTGCTCTCATATGCAAAATAAAGATTTCAAGTTTTGAACTCCTTGCTCCTTTTGTACCCAGCCGATTTTGGCCTCTTTGAACGAGTAGAAATATTGTTCTTAAGCTCCTCTAAGCTTCATCCACTCCCTTGGAAGGTAATATATTCCTAAACCCTAGAAATTACCTCAAAGCATTAATGTAATCTAAGGGTTAGTTCTTGGTATTTAAATGGTGGTGTGTATGTATGGGTTGAAGTGTTAGGGAATTGGTTTTACAACCGGTGGAAAGGAAAAAGAAAGAAAGGAGAAAGAAGAAAGAAGGAAAGAAAGGCTAGAGGAGAACAAGGTAAATTACACTCACCTTGTGTAACTCTAGTATGTGTATTGTAACAGATTTTTAGTAGTTGGAAATGTGTAAAGTATATGGTGATGAGTAGTGAGTATATTGTAGTATAATGAGGAAGAGAATGTAATAGTTTTTGGGAAGTCTAAAAGAGGTTTAAAGACTTGGGAAAACATTGGGTAAAGTATGTGTATGTGCAGGCAAAATATTGTGGTATATTGTGTAGAATGATGTGTAACTTGATATGGGCATTTGAATGAATGTGTGAGCTGAGAATGTGTGTGGGAAATGTTAAAAATATAGGGGAACCTCTGCCCAAATTTGTATAGAAATTGAAGGACTTAGATGTGGAAGGAGAAAGGGTAACCTAGGTGGTGACTAGGTGTATTTGAGAAGTTCATGTGAGCAGTTTTAGTAGTTTGAAAACAGATTAAGAAAGGTTTAAGTAAAGGGAGAAACTAGAGTGGTAAGATAAGGTAATTAGAATGCTAGGAGGAGCATTAGTAGAGGGAGTATTGAATGGTGAGGAAAGGAAAAATCTGTAACAATTGTAGAAGAAAGAAAGCCGTAACAGTGGAGAAAAATGTAACAGTGGAGTGTGTTTTGTAACAGATTTTGGTAGAGTGGATTAGGCTAGTATAAAGTGCTTAATCAATGCTAAAATATGCTAGATTATATGTAGGATTAATGGGGAAGAGATGGGTAGAAGTTTGGAATTTAAACAAGTTGAAAAACTTATATAAATCACAATACTGTAACTAGTCCGGGTTTGCAAACCAGAACACAAACCCGGACTAGCCTTAAAATCTGACAGAAAGTTTTACAATGGGATGGTCCGGGTTTACAGACCAAGATGCTAACCCGGACCACCCCAAAAATACACATGTAAGTTACTAAAAAAAATTGTCCGGGTTTGCAAAGTAGCACACAAACCCGGACGATGTCAAAAACTCACCCGTAGCATTTCCAAACAGATGGTCCGGGTTTGTAAACCAGGGTGTAAACCCGGACCATGCCTTAATTGCACCCGTATGTAGTTCAAACGAGTTGGTCCGGGTTTGTAAACCTGGACACCAACCCGGACCAACACTAAATTCCTCCAGAATGTATTTTGAAGCTTAAGTAAGGATGGGTAATGATGGGTAATGATATTATAAGATGATTAAGACATAATTAATGATGTTTAAAGGTCATTAAGGCCATAAACAAGTCTAGGAAGTAATTTTAACTAAGTAACATAAGTAAAGGTATTTGAATACTGAAGAATTAATGAGTATAAACTAGGAAACTCTAGGAAAGTAGTAAGTAAGGTTAATTATGGATAATTAACCGCCCAACTGTATGTATGTGATAAGATTTATATAGTTGAACACCAAAAGGAGTCGGTGAGTCCAAAGTCAACGGTGAAAGGTATGATTTCTTCATGCCCTGTATCCTAATCTGGTTACCCCGATTTGTGTGCTTATTTGATCACCTAATACGATAAATGCATGAATCAGACTATATTGCACTTACATGTGCTTGTTTACATTGTTCTTGATATTTGTCTTGAACAATAGTTTGTATAATTCATGAAACATATGAATGATGATGATGTGTATTGTATTTTTTAGTATACTCGTACATTGCACTGTATTTTGTATGGATGTGTATATGAGCTTTGTATTGTATTATTGTGGCTTGAATGAATGACTTCTACTAATTCCTAACTACCTAACTCCTAACTTAAGTGAGTAAATTGGAATGAGTAGAAGTCCGATATAGTTTCGGCCACGCGTGAGGATGCGGAGTCACAAGAGGTTGGCTGCAATTCCTGACTCTTAAACTGGTCCGCGGCCCAAATCCCTTAAATGGGTAGCATCCCGGATTGGTGAGTCAAGTAAATCCCGGAGGTGGGACAGAGTAGTCCCCAGGGCCGGAGGTCCCGACGACTTAACTTGAGTAAGAGTAAGTAAGTATGGATCCGTAAGTATGTATGAGTATGAGTATGTATGCGTATGTATGAAGTAATGAGTAAAAGAGTAATCTCCACCCGATTAACCCGGGTGGACCAATGAAGCTAACAAGAATTGTATATTGTGTATGTAATGTGTATGTGTAATTCGGAAAAAGGTAAGTATGTATTGAATGGTTTATGTTGTACCTCCTGTATGTAATGAAGTGTATGTACGTGTGTATGTCTTGCGTAATGTACTGTAATATTGTGTATAAGAGCATGTATGCATGTATGTTTTACGAAAATGAACCGCATGTATTCGACCAAGTGGTCGGCGTACCCTCACTAGTACGCGTAGGGGGTATGCGGTTATCATGCGCAGCGAAAGCTGACCCCCTAGGGGGAACGTTTTTAGTGTGCAGGTACCGAAGCGAATATGGTCAAGATAAGAGACCAGAGGCACACCCTTGTAATTAGAAACGAGTAGTTTGTGAGGAATGGGTTGTAGGTAGACTCTTAGTGAGTATGTATGAACTTGGAAGAAGCATTGTAATTGTATTGGGAACCTAGTAAACTCGGTTATGTATTTTATATTGTATGGTTTACGAAGGAGTAAAGTATTGAATGGAACCTTGTAGTATTCGTTTGATGAATGGAGTATGTATTATAGATGTGTAGTACTCGGGATTCCGGTCCATCAGACCGATGCTGTAAGCAGTAGTAGTAGCCTTGTTAGCCACGTGGGTGGTTAACGGCATTGTATCACCCATTGTATGTAAGTAAGTATCCGCTGCGTGTATCTGATGTGTAAGGAGATTGGACGATAAGCATGTATTAATGGTAGGGGTGTTACAAAAAGTGGTATCAGAGCAAAGTACCGCTCTGATGACTGGAAATACCGAGTTTAGGAAATACCGAGTTAGGACTTAGAAGCTTAGGGCTAAGGGCTGAGTGTTAGCATTAGAGATATGCTAGTTAGGAACTTCCGGTGAGTACCGGATACCTACAATACCAGACCCGCCCTCCACAAATCCCTTTGTATAACTTGGGAAAGTACGCCAGAGAGAAGGAAAGTCCTCTCATACTCGGGAAACCCCGATCTGGCAGTTGTAAAGAAATCACACAGTAAACAAGAACTTGATAAGTAGTAGATTCCAAGAAATGGAAGTCCCGGAGATGGATCCCGGTTCAACAACAATACCCGCACTCAATAGCGGTTGAATGAGCACTCCAACCATAAGGAGGCTACAACTTACAACAGCATGGGGCGACGTGCTTAGCAGTCGCGAGAACCTAGCTAATCAATCATCAACAGGAAAAGAAGCACTAAGCGTGCAGCAGAGTGGGAAAAGGAGTTGTAACAAAACCCGAGACACAAGTCTACGGAACAATAATAGCTAAGTAATACCACCAACGGTATGCTAGCTGACTAAAGACATAGTTAGGAGTGATTAACTCCGAAACTACAACGCCCAAAAGGCTACAATACCTGGCTGACATAGCGTACACAGCTACAAGGATATCCACGGGATATAATCCGATAGGACTACAAGAGTAGTGCCTAAACAAGGAAGGCTCAGTAACCACCACAGATGTGTGGGAACGAGCCATAAGGAACGACACTAAACTAAATAAATGGTTACCTCCAAGGATTGGAGAAGTACCCCGACCAAGACAACCATGTCAAGATCAATGAGAAGCTACTTAAAAGGATCGAGTATCCCAAACATAGATCAATATGATCAAGGGAAGAGTCAACAAGACTATTAGATACAAGTGGAAGCCATACCAAGACCGGTATAGGCTTAACCAAAAACCAACAGTGCCACGCACTTGCCACGGCAAGTGCAGTAAGAACAGGAACATGTAGAGGAACTTTAACAAACCACAGGTACGTAGTAATGTACCGTGACAGCAGTGAAACAACTGTAGGATCGCAAATCCTTGAAGCTAGAGGAATCAAACCATGGAAAGGCCTGACGGCCTGACCATTGTATTAAGAACATACCAGTCAGCGGGAAGCTGGACTTGGTCAAGACCACAAACATGGCTATGCCATGTAGAACTTCTTTTAAAACCGAACCATTGTTTCAAAACCCAAAATTCTTCTTTCAAAACCACAACTTTTCTTTTAAACCTTGGATTTTTAAACAAAACCAACAGAATTACGGTGAGTATCATAGATTGATACAAGAGGAGCTGACAATAGAATACTTCACCTAGGCGTGTGACGAACACTACGAGTGTACCCGTTACGGGATGTGGGACAACCGCACTCCGAAGGAGCTTGCGGGCCTGACATATAGTTGGGTAAGTGGTAACGTATCAATATGGTACCCCACGTATGTATACATGTAGTGTGCGACGCACGGGAAGTAGTCAACTCCGTTCTATGGACCACGAGTAAGTTCAAACCAAAACAACTGGACACCTCAGACAATCAAGGAGAAGGAACTCATCTAAGTAATTAGCATAAAAGAATTTAGAGAATCCATCTGAAGATGAGGAATCAGAACTAGGAAGTGCAAAGAGCACATGCTAGTAAGTACAGACATTGGATATGTCTCCGGACACCAAGGAAATACATGACAGCTGGGAAGTATACCTAGCCTAAACACAGCAAGGCAATCGCCTATAACGTGAACATCACAATGCTCAACAAACGGGACAGGGTTCCCAAGAGCGATCACTAAATTACCGCTAAATATAATCCATCATCGGAGAGGATATATAACCATAGACTCAAGCACTAGGAGCAAGCGTAAACAGTCTACCCAAGGACGGGAGACGTCATAACCCAAAAGGGACAACTCAAGTACAATACCACAAGACGGTATAGAGGACAACACATGTTATAAACATTAGCCGGATGTAACGGCACAGCTACCAACACCCAGGAGCGATCCTTGAAGGGTGTCTGCGTTAACAACAGTTGAACAAGCGTAATGATATAAGCACGGGAGCTAAAACGAACACTCGGTTAGGACACCGACGGGATTTCACTTAACAGGAAATGCCCTAAGATACTGAGAGGCACCTATTAATACCATTTGCCTAAAAAGGCCTCCTATGAACGGAAGCGTGATGCCACGACTTACCATGGAGCCCAATAATACATCCAACCTATGACGGTATACATGGAGTGGAAACATGTATAAGCAGCTTGCAAAGAGCATAGCTTGCAGCAATATGGCTCTAAAGCCATAAACCTGATGCGTTGTGTAACCTTAAACGGTTGCAAAACCCACACCATTACTAACAAGACTTGCAAGAAATATTGCCTCACACGACAAGAAATCAACAACTGGACCATCAATTCAAACCCAACATCCTGAGTGGCTTGTAGTAATGGCCACCTCAGTGTCACTGTCACTAGAGCACCAGTCTAGTATACAGTTGACGGAGTTTAAATACCCCTCATGCCTTCTGTAGCAATTGTACACAGAGGCATAAGAATCATGATAATGCCAACATTGGCCTAGTCCACACTTGGACACTACGAGAAACCCAAGGGAAGGTACCCCTCGTTAACCGAAGACCACCGATGCGGTGATGATGTGAACCCTTAGAAAAGGCTTCAATCTACTATGACAATAAAACCACGCAATAGATATTGCCAAGGGGTGAAGGAATAAGGAAATAAGATTTCCAAACCATTACGACTTAAAGGAGTAAGTATACTCCATATGCACCCAAGCATGTGGTAAACCATTGTGTAAACACCAACATAGCCAACCTTGTCATTAGACCTATGAGTGAAGACAAACCCCTCAACAAGAAATTTCATTTATCAATGACAGAGTACTCTTCAATTGGAGAACGGGACCAGAAAACCCTTGAAGCTTTATGGGATGTCCCGGTGATGTACATACAAGAATAAAACCGCACAACTAGAGCCTATAACCAATGCTCAACTTTGAGAGGACAATAATTGTCAAAAACAATCAATGTGAGTGCACATTGCACACCATGAATGACCAACGCTCAAGAGAGCTTGAACCCGGTAAACCACTTCATCCTTGGTCAACCAAGATACTTGGTAAATTGTATCACAAATGATGATAGAATGTGAGGTAAGCTAACCTACACATGAAACTTATATTGCAATAAGACATCTCCACATTGGGAAGATAATAAGATTGCGGTATGCCACGACGACCGTCATACACACGAACATAGGAAACTCCTAGTGTATTTACACCATAAGGAAATGGTGCCAACGACAATGGCAACGAGTAAAGATAAGCTACCACAGTAACAGAGACAATAAGAAAAATGTTGTACAATGAGTAAGAATACGGTGCGCAACAAGCGACCGCTATGAGGAAGTAGCAGATAATAACACGGAGTATAAGCATGAGATGACAGGCAGAATATTCTTTCCTATCACATAAGTGACTTACTGTCAAGCGTTTACGCCTCTGCACTCTGTATGACAGGGTGTTTTGGTATTGCACTTGTGCAGCTAATGACCTAATGGGATGGCTAGGGATATGGAGAATGTAAACCGTAGTAAACCTTTCTTTTCACCAACACATGGCATAAGCCAGTTAAGCAAGCTTAGCAGCAAACCGTGCGGCCTAAGGCCAAAGAAGCACGAAGAGTGTAAAACACGCTAACAATCACAAGATGTGAATTCCAATGGAATAAAAGGTGAAGGGAGACTTAAGGAAGTCACTAGGACTGTAACACCCCATCCAACGCCTATCGTGGTTATCGCAATCTGAACACTCAATCGAATACGTCGCAGCGGAAATAAACAACACCTGGACCTCGCCACGGTCTGATCGTTAGAATATACCGGCTTAAACGCTTACAATACTTATCCAAAAATACTTATCCAGCTTAAACATCAACATTCATACACCACAACCAACCGAGTACTAGTATCTTAAACATAATCCCAAACTTACATCAGTTTAATATAAACAGTCGGGTGCACAGGCGCAACCCGAACTCAAAATAAATGTCCCACCCTAAGACTAACCGCTCCTACTCTCGTAGTGCGTCCTCATGGGCCTCTTACCTGCAAGTGTAAAAATAGCCCCCGAGGGGGTCAGCACGAATGCTGGTACACCCTCTCATGGCCCCCAAGCTAACGGGGCTACGACGACTAATTGTCGATAGCATGGAAATTGATTACATACACAAGCATAATATGAAGTGCAATAACAATACCACAGATGAACATATATAGTTCACAACCAATGAACGACTCAAGCGTTCCCTTAACAAGTGGGTTAGTAACCCCCTCCTTAGTCCTCATTTCCTTAATCTTAGTTCCTTACCTTACCTTAATCTTAATCTCAATCTTAATCTTAATCTCAATATACAAACCTTTCCTGGAAGGGATTGGTTGTAGCTTAATTCGAACCTGGGATTTAGGTGATCCCACCGCACCATCTTAATGCCACCTACTCTGGACGGGAGTCCAGCGTAGCTGAGCCGGCAACCGGCCCTAGGCTACAAGTCCGAAGACAAGTCCTTAAGCGGAGGGCGGATCTGATTCAGATACCGTCCCCCTTTTTCCTTAGCATGCATGACCGGAGATCGGTCCCGGGTTTCCTCACTCAAGTTCCAGTTAGTAGACATCTTAGACACCATGTGCTAGCTAAGCCTTAACGGGCATTAACCAACAACCATCAAACTTAACTCTTATTCTTAACTCAGTAAGTACTAAACTTGGTTAGTAACCATCTCAAGTCTCGCGGGTTAGTGTAAATACAACACAACACAACGAGAATAAATATAGCCGGTTGCATGCTTTATCTTATTTAAGTCATAGCAAGTAAACAGATAGCACACAAGCCGAGGGACACCTCGTTAGCAAGCAGGTCACAAGAAGGACTGTACCGTTCACCGTCGATCGTTGTTTGTTTAACCTTCTTCGGGGTCCCAATTCACAAACCTAAAACATTCATTCATTTTTAGGTTATTAGTTATTTGCACCTTACTTAACTCACTTAGTCCCTAAGGACTCCCATTCAATAACCTCTCAAGTCTTTATCACTTAGCTTACAATCTTAACTTTAAACATTAAAGCTTAAACTTAATCTTAACTTAATTCCTTAAGTTCTTAGTGTCCCAATCATTACCACCCTACCAAAGGTATACCTTATTACCTAGTACCATTCTTAGAATTTAAAATTTCTTTTTTTTTTTTTAAGTGTTAAGGGCCGTCCGACCCACCGTCCGACCCACCCTCTGGGTCGGACCATTCCAGTAACTTTCGGGTTTGGAAAACCCTACATGTCCGACCCATGTCCGACCCAACCAACTGGGTCGGACCATTCCAGAAACTTTCCGTCTCTAAAACCTCTCATGTCCGACCCACGTCCGACCCAACCTTCTGGGTCGGACCATTCCAGAAACTTATTTGCCCTTTGAAAATCACCCGTCCGACCCATGTCCGACCCAACCTTCTGGGTCGGACCATTCCAGAAACTTTTCCTGGCGTTAAACAGAGGCCGTCCGACCCAAATTTGGGTCGGACCCCTGGGTCGGACGCCACTAAATCATGCCCAAACTTTGCCAAATCTTTTCTAAACCTTTCCTCAAGCCATCCAATATGTTCTAACATCATTAGACCCTTAAACCCACCTTAGGCATCCTCCAAACACATTAAATCATTCACCAAGTTTCACCTTAATCATTATACATTTTCCTTGTAATAATACTAACTTGTAATGTTTCCTCTAGGTTTCTAGGTGGTGGTTCATACCTAATGTAACCACTATGCCAAATGTTTTCCTCACCACTATAACATCATCTCCCAAGCATCTTTCACTATCTAAAACTCTCTTAAGCATTTACTTAAAGTTCCTTAACAAGTTTAAACTTCCATCATCAACACATTATTTCCTTCCTAGTTGTGCACCAACATTTCCTAAGTCCTAAATACTCAAATACATTCTCTTGATTCCTAAATCTTCATGGTGATACCTAAGTCATTATAAGTCATTAAAACACCTTAACTTCACCCTTTTCATCAAGACAACCTATAGAACATTCCTAGTACTTCCTTAGTCATTAAATTCCCTTAGAATATCTTAAACCTTAAACTCTCCTTTAAATTTTGCCATGGGTTCTCTAGTATATAGTACTTCCTAACACATGGTTTTTCTCCATCAAACAACCAATACCACACAATTCTCATCACAACACCTTAACACACAATCTACACTAAAACTTCACCACATCATCATGTATTGCTTAAACTCAAAATGCTTGGCACTTAGGCCCTTAAATGACAATAATCTTAACCACTGAATTTCCACATATATTTGCCTTCAACCTGCGAATACACTCAACAAGGCTCCCATTGAAATAAAATGCTTCTTGTACTTCACCTTTATATTCTTAAACTATCTCTTTTCTCATTTGCTCCTTAGTCACAAGTTCACAAGTATAGTCATCATTTCTCCTAGGTTTAATATAACACCTTCCCAATATAAACTCTTCACTAAACTCATCATATACCTACATCTCATTCCCTTAAACAACAAAACACCTTAAGGTAAGTAATTTACCTTGTTTTCTCACAAGCTTAAAAGCTTTTCTCCTTAGGTTTTCTTTGTTCAATCTCGGTCACCAATGTGATTCTCCTTGCCAATGTTCTAACCAATATCCAATGACTCCAATGAGTACTAGATAACACATTAACCCTAAGGAACAAACCCTAGGTTAAAAATATGCTTTAAGGTATTAATGTGATTATTTTACCTTGGTTTTCAAGACAAACTTGGGTATGAAGCAAGAAGGACCTCCTCTCTCCTTTGAAGAGTAGAAACAAGCTAGAACAAGGCATAAACATGGAGTCCCATGAGTATATATTTTCGGACATGTGAAGAAAATGGTGGAAACCTAGATTTTCTTACACTTTCTTTACCTTAAGAGAATGGAGATGCCAATGGAGTCTCCAAACTTGAATTTCCTCCTCTAATGGTGGTTTGACTTGGCACCAAAATGAAGCTCTTGAAGTTTTGAAAAGATAGAAAGGAGGAGCTTGAGCTAACTAAGAAGAATATGTATTTTGTTTTGGATTTGGAGCTTAAATGAGCAAGTAGTGTGCAAGAGAAGATGGAGCTTTCATGGAGTTGAGCTCTACGTGAATGGAGAAGAGAAAGAGAGCAAGAAACCGTGTGAAACAAGGGAGAATGAAGAAGTGAGGAGAGAGGTAAGTAAAATGTGATTTATCTTAAAAGGTGAATAGTACTTTATGCTTTATAAGACTTATTTGCTTTCTTAATTACTTAGCTAGATAGTGTGGTGAGTCACACTTAAAAAACCGGCCCCCTTTTATGAATGAGGGTAATTAAGTCTTTGTTGACCAAATGTCTCACTTATATAGACTTATGTTATAAACTAGCTTAATTAATTCACTATTCATCAAAACAAGGCACATTGTTGTGAAATTTTTGATTTCCCATTGATATAGACCTCCAAATGTGATACTATATAGTACACATATTAATTAAAGAGTAATGATGGACATTTAGCCATTCAAAACTCATTTACAAGACAGTTTTTCAAAAACGTGCTTTAAGACTCCTTAAAGCACATTTTGTGTTTTAACTTGTTTTCAAGCTTGGTTTTCTTTGGTAATTGACTTAAAATGACCATTAGGATATTACTAAGGTCTTAGGACAATATTTGGGTACTCTCCCATGTCTCTCCAAGCTTAGAGCACGTTTTTGCTTAAACTGCTCTTTTGGTGTTTCCTTATATTTTCTTTGATTAGAAATGTTTCTTAATGTTTCTAAGGCATTATTTAGCCTCCTTATATCTTAGTTTATCATTTAAACACCATATCTAAGTTTGGGGTATTTCAATCTACCCCCCTTAAAAGAACTTTGTCCTCAAAGTTCACACATGTGCTTAACCATTCACGGTACACATTCTCTTAATCTTAATACCACATCTTATATTCACATTCATACATCTCAAGACTCAAAGGTCAATCTCAAATACAATACATAAGTATTACATAACTCAAACTTACACCGAAGTGTAGCAACTTACACAAATTCACATCTTAAACAACCAAACAAACGACAAACATGATCGTTTCCTAACTCAAAAGCGAGGAAGCTCTACCCCCCTTAAAAAGGGGTACGCCCCGTACCCTATACAGACATCTAGTCAGTAAATAAAGAAGGGTACTTCGCCCTCATCTTATCCTCTAATTCCCACGTGGCCTCTTCGACATCCTGGTTAGACCAGAGAACCTTCACCAGTCGCACTGACTTGTGGCGAGTGTCCCTAGTCTTACTGTCCAAGATTCTCTGAGGAGTCTCCACGGATCTCATGTTTGGTTCTAAAGTCAACCTCTCAGGTTCTAACACATGGGAGGGGTGGTGCATGTATTTCTTTAGCTGTGAAACATGAAAAACATCATGCACTTTACCCAGCTCAGCAGGTAAATTCAACCTGTAAGCAACCGGGCCCACCCGCTCCGTAATCTCATAAGGACCAACAAATTTCGGGCTTAGTTTGCCCTTCTGCCCAAACCTGAATACACCCTTCATCGGTGATACTCGCAGAAATACCCGGTCGCCCACTGCGAACTCCAGGTCCCGTCGTCGAACATCAGCATACGACTTCTGCCTATCTTGAGCAGCTTTCATGTTCTCCCTGATTTGCTGAACTTCAGCCTTAACTTGTTCTAAGTACTCTGGTCCTATAATGACCGTCTCACTCGACTCATCCCAGCAGAGCGGTGTACGACATGGTCTACCGTACAACGCTTGAAAAGGTGCCATCTTGATCGAAGCGTGATAGCTGTTGTTGTATGAAAACTCGATCAGATGCAATCTGTCAATCCAACTGCCCTGGAAGTCTAAGGCACATGCTCTCAGCATGTCCTCGAGTGTCTGAATAGTACGCTCAGTCTGACCATCTGTCTGAGGATGGAACGCGGTACTCAGTTTGAGTTCTGTACCCAACGCTTCTCTGGTAGCTCTCCAGTACCTCGAAAGGAATCTGGTATCTCTATCTGACACTATGGTCTTTGGTATGCCGTGATGTCTCATGATTTCTTTCTCAAATAACTCAGCTAATTTGGTCACCTTCCAAGTATCCTTCATCGGTATGAATCGGGCTACTTTGGTAAGGCGATCCACCACCCCCCATATCATGTTGAGACCTCCCCTAGCAGGTGGAAGCCCAACTACGAAGTCCATGGAGATATCATGGAACTTCCACTCCGGAACTGGCATCGACTGTACCATTCCGCCCGGTCGTCGGTGCTCGAATTTCACCTTCTGGCATGTGAGACACCTCGACGAACTCGGTAACATCTGTCTTCATCCCCGACCACCAGAAGTATCTATCTTCATGTCTTTATACATTTTAGCTCCCGGATGGATGGAAACTGAAGAACATGTGATTCTCTAAGTATACGGTCTTTCAGACCCGTGTTGCCTCGTGGTATACATAATCGGCCCTTAAGTCTGATCAGATCATCATCGTGAAGTCTGAAGTAGTATTTCTGACTCTCAAAGGTACTATCTGTCAGCTTCTGTCTGACTTCTCTCATATACTCATCTGTCCTCTGAGCCTCTCGCACCTCATCAACCAAGCTGGAGAAAGAAACTAGCGAATGGAGTGAGTGTGCTCGACGGCTCAGGGCATCTGCTACAACATTGGCCTTCCCTTCTTTGTATTGGAGGTCAATGTCATAGTCTTTCAGAAACTCTAACCATCTCCTCTGTCGAAGATTTAACTCCTTCTGAGTGAATATGTATTTCAAACTCTTGTGATCGGTGTAGATCGTGACACTAACCCCATATAAGTAGTGGCGCCATATCTTCAAAGCGAAGACTACAGCTCCCAGCTCTAAATCATGTGTGGGGTAGTTCTCCTCATGTTTCTTCAACTGGCGTGAGGCATATGCCACCACCTTGCCATGTTGCATGAGCACGCAACCCAGCCCTCTGCCGGATGCATCACAATAAACCTCAAAGCCCTCTGTACCGTCTGGAATGGTCAGTACTGGTGCAGTGGTCAGTGAGTCCTTCAAGCGCTGAAATGATCTCTCACAGTCAACTGTCCACAAAAATGGTGCATCTTTCTTCTCATCACTGGTCATCGGCTTTGCGACCTTGCTGAAATCTCTAACAAACCTCCTGTAGTAACCTGCTAGACCGAGAAAGCTCCGGATGTCGGTAACAGTCTTCGGCCTTGGCCAGGTACGTACGGCATCAATCTTTGCTGGATCCACTGCGATCCCAGCATCTGAGATGACATGACCTAGGAAAGAGACCTGGTCAAGCCAAAACTCACACTTGGAGAACTTAGCATATAGCTGGTTCTCCCTCAGTATTTCCAATACCCTCCTTAGGTGTTCCTCATGCTCAACCTTAGACTTTGAATATATCAGAATGTCATCAATAAAAACCACAACCGACTTGTCCAGCTGCTCCCAGGAACAAGCGGTTCATCAGATCCATAAACTTCGCCGGTGCGTTCGACAAACCGAACGGCATCACTGTAAACTCATAGTGGCCGTATCGTGTCCGGAATGCCGTCTTCTCAATATCTCCCTCCTTAATGGCTATCTGATGATACCCAGATCTGAGATCAATCTTGGAAAACACAGATGCTCCCTTCAACTGATCGAACAGATCGTCAATGCGGGGCAGTGGGTACTTATTCTTCATTGTCACTGCATTCAGCTCTCTGTAGTCGATGCAGAGGCGGAGACTACCATCCTTCTTCTTCACGAAGAGGACTGGCGCTCCCCATGGTGACACACGTGGTCTAATGAATCCCTTATCCAACAAATCTTTTAATTGTTCTTTTAACTCAGTCATTTCTGCCGGAGCCATACGGTATGGTGCTTTGGCTATCGGTCCGGTACCAGGTAGCAGCTCAATGGTGAACTCTACCTCCCGAGTGGGTGGCATGCTGGGAAGTTCCCGTGGAAATAAGTCGGGGAACTCCGACACTACCGGTAAGTCGGGGTCGAACTCAGGGTCTCTCTCTATGTCCTGTACATAGCAGAGGTCTACTTCTTCCTTTCTCCTTAACTCTCTATGCATTGCCATGGCGGTGATGATCTTAGTCGCAGGCTCTCTGGGCCTCTGGCGGTATGATATTGTTACCCCAGACGGACTCCTGAGCAGCAATCTATGCTCGGCGCAGAGGATACGTCCCTTGTGCTGCTCCAACCAGTTCATCCCGAAAATAACATCAAATCCTAGCTTACTGAACTCAATGAAACTGACTGGGAAGTCTTCCCCTTAATTCTGATGGTGGCTCCTCGGTAGTAACGAGTGCAACGAACCTTCTCCTTAGACGGGAGCGTAACCGTGAAGTCGGGTAGCTCATCAGCGTCTAGCCCCAACTTGTTCGCAAATGATGCAGAGACAAAGGTATGCGAGGCCCCTGAGTCGAAGAGAACTGATGCCTCAATCCCATTGATCGGAAAGGTGCCGGTGAGGATAGTACCGCTAGCGTCGGCCTGTGCCTTGTGAGTATGCTTAGTGCACCTTCCGTACCGAGTCCATAACCTAATTGTGTTCACAAGCTCCATGAGTATTGATGGTATAACAAGAGTCGTAATCAATTATATGAAACACTGTTATTTATTCATGACCATCCTGTTTACAACATGTGCTTCAATCTTACATCTCATTTCTCATCTCATTCTAACATTACATGGCTAATATTGTCTAAAGGTTAGGTTTAATCTTCCTGGTCTCATATGCGTCGCATTGATTACTGCTGACGGTGCTGTATTCAGCTTGATTCTCTTAATTCCATGGTATAACATCCTTGATTCTCCTCCCAAAATTAATACATCACCTGACTTAAGTATTATCTTATCTGCACGGTCCGCACGCTTCTGCTCGCCGTATAAAAACTCCGCATCATCTCCAATGGACCAAGACACTACGGGTATCCCTCTTCCGAGAGACTCCGTTGTCTCGTCCTTATCCTGGTGTAGTCCCAGTTTCCCATCTTTTTCGTAGAAGTTTACAATGCAAATGTCTGCTTGGATGTCTGGAATCGGTTCAGCCTCCAACTGCTGAGCGATTTCCACGACTTGTGTAATAACTGGATGGAACTCTTCGGGTATTCCCGGTGGTGAGACTCCATCTTGCTCCCTTGTGGTTTGGTAATTCTTGGCATACGGATTCCAATCCTTGCCCAAGCTCATCATCTTTAATTTCATCCTTGCTCCCCCTGGGTACTCCGGTGTGTAAAAACCTCCCGGTCCCATTCCTAGTTGATTGCATCTCCTGATGATGGCTATTTGTGCTTCGGGTGTCAGGTATCCCCTTAATAGACTGGGCGGATAACCTGACATTGTTCGGTTGGAAAGTGTATGGTTTCGATGTCGGTGTGCTCCGGGTTAGATGTAGATGGTATGGGGTAGCAGATGTTGAATCTTCCTAAAGTGGTAGTAGGTTATGTCTTACTTAGGTTCTAATCTCATCTTATTCTTACTTAACTCATATATTTCACCAAACATGCATGATAATGCGGTAAGCAGGTAGTTTTATTACTAAATGGTTATAGTGGTACCTGGCCTCGATGAGGGCTCAGGCTCATCGTCCCGGTCCACCATGTGTAAAGTGGGTCCCGTCTTCTGGGTCACCCGTGGGTTCTTGTCCGCCGGCTGCTGCACTTTCCTCTGACCGTCAGATCCAGCTCCCTGATCGGTCTTGCCCTTGCCCCTGGTGTCGGGCCTATAGGCTCTGCTAGCAGGATTCCGGTAACACTCATAAGCTCGATGCCCGTAGACACCACAGAAGTTGCACTCCACCTTATTCCCCTTACAGTCGAGCCCGGGGTGGTCCTTGTGACACCATCTACAGATGAAGCGTCGCTGGTAGCCACCACCGGCTCCCCTCTCAGTCTCAGATCCTGATGATTCATATTGTCAATTCTCATATCTCAAACGGTTACTAATTTATTTCTTAACTCATTCAATATCAATTTCCTTACCCTTTGGCGCCTTAGAGCGCAGGGGTGTAGCTGCAATAGCGTATGTCAGCTTCAATGGCTCTTCCGAAGCCTTCTCCTTTTCCTCCTTCCCTTTCGGGTTCTGATTTTTCTGGGCCTGAGGCTGGTACTTTTGTTTCTTGTACCCTCCTTGCCCTTGACTTTTGTGCTCTTCCCAGCACTCTTCCTCTTTGCATTCTCCTCGTCCCTCAGCTGGACGGTAATCTCAACCTTAGCAGCGGCATGATAGCACTCCTGCTTTTCCATAATATTAATCTCACTTATTTCTCATAATCTAAATCTTTTTCATCACTTACTCAAATCTCAATCGTTCTTATTACCTGCAAGGTAGTGTAACTCGTCGGCCCCATGCCGTAGCGGAGTCGATGGCTAAGCCCGCCATAGAAGCGGTCCACCAAGATCTGGTCAGAATACCCTAGACCTGGCAGAAGACGGAGCAAGGCAGTGAACTCTGAGTAATACTCGTCCACTGTCATCTTGTCCGACTGCTTAAGCGCATCTAACTGCAAGCGCTTCTTCGTCTGGACATGGGCGGGGTAGTACTTTGCTCGTAGCAAGGCGGTGTACTGCTCCCAGCCGAACTCTGGATTGGCCACATGCTCGGCCCTCACCAGCTTCCACCAATCACCAGCCGCCCCCTTCAGGTAGAAAGCAGCTAAGCGCACCTTGATCCCAGCAGGGACATCAAGGGTCTCGAAGGCGGTCTCCAGCTCGGAGATGTACGCCTCAAGCTTGGCGGGATCGGTCTCCCCCTTAAAGTGCGCGGGTCGAAGATCTGCTAGACTCTTCACCCAGTTCGGTTCCCTAGGTTGTGGCGGTGGAGGTGGTGCACCCACACCAGGCTGATAGCCCATGTGCCCTAAAGCGGCAGCTACGATCTCTGCGATCGTCTGCCCTCCAGGTATCCCTGGAATATCCTCACCCCGGCCGCGACCTCGGCCTCCTCTAGGGCGTCCTGCCATCTGAACAAGCATAACTTACATTAGATTCGTACTCACCATTGTTTTGGTTAGTAAATTTATAACGTCCGTAGACGGTAAAGACAATCCACACTTATTAGTGGTCATCTGACTCTACTCACTCTAACTTCTCACACCTTAACCCAATACTTACTCCTTAACTTATATCCTAACTCGGTGGTTACTTATGTCCGGTATTTCTTGATCAGAGCGTAACTACGCTCTGATACCACTTTTTGTAACACCCCATCCAACGCCTATCGTGGTTATCGCAATCTGAACACTCAATCGAATACGTCGCAGCGGAAATAAACAACACCTGGACCTCGCCACGGTCTGATCGTTAGAATATACCGGCTTAAACGCTTACAATACTTATCCAAAAATACTTATCCAGCTTAAACATCAACATTCATAACACCACAACCAACCGAGTACTAGTATCTTAAACATAATCCCAAACTTACATCAGTTTAATATAAATAGTCGGGTGCACAGGCGCAACCCGAACTCAAAATAAATGTCCCACCCTAAGACTAACCGCTCCTACTCTCGTAGTGCGTCCTCATGGGCCTCTTACCTGCAAGTGTAAAAATAGCCCCCGAGGGGGTCAGCACGAATGCTGGTACACCCTCTCATGGCCCCCAAGCTAACGGGACTACGACGACTAATTGTCGATAGCATGGAAATTGATTACATACACAAGCATAATATGAAGTGCAATAACCATAACCACAGATGAACATATATAGTTCACAACCAATGAACGACTCAAGCGTTCCCTTAACAAGTGGGTTAGTAACCCCCTCCTTAGTCCTCATTTCCTTAATCTTAGTTCCTTACCTTACCTTAATCTTAATCTCAATCTTAATCTTAATCTCAATATACAAACCTTTCCTGGAAGGGATTGGTTGTAGCTTAATTCGAACCTGGGATTTAGGTGATCCCACCGCACCATCTTAATGCCACCTACTCTGGACGGGAGTCCAGCGTAGCTGAGCCGGCAACCGGCCCTAGGCTACAAGTCCGAAGACAAGTCCTTAAGCGGAGGGCGGATCTGATTCAGATACCGTCCCCCTTTTTCCTTAGCATGCATGACCGGAGATCGGTCCCGGGTTTCCTCACTCAAGTTCCAGTTAGTAGACATCTTAGACACCATGTGCTAGCTAAGCCTTAACGGGCATTAACCAACAACCATCAAACTTAACTCTTATTCTTAACTCAGTAAGTACTAAACTTGGTTAGTAACCATCTCAAGTCTCGCGGGTTAGTGTAAAGACAACACAAACACAACGAGAATAAATATAGCCGGTTGCATGCTTTATCTTATTTAAGTCATAGCAAGTAAACAGATAGCACACAAGCCGAGGGACACCTCGTTAGCAAGCAGGTCACAAGAAGGACTGTACCGTTCACCGTCGATCCTTGTTTGTTTAACCTTCTTCGGGGTCCCAATTCACAAACCTAAAACATTCATTCATTTTAGGTTATTAGTTATTTGCACCTTACTTAACTCACTTAGTCCCTAAGGACTCCCATTCAATAACCTCTCAAGTCTTTATCACTTAGCTTACAATCTTAACTTTAAACATTAAAGCTTAAACTTAATCTTAACTTAATTCTTTAAGTTCTTAGTGTCCCATTCATTACCACCCTACCAAAGGTATACCTTATTACCTAGTACCATTCTTAGAGTTTAAAATTTCTCTTTTTTTTTTTTTTTAAGTGTTAAGGGCCGTCCGACCCACCGTCCGACCAACCCTCTGGGTCGGACCATTCCAGTAACTTTCGGGTGGGAAAAACCCTACATGTCCGACCCATGTCCGACCCAACCAACTGGGTCGGACCATTCCAGAAACTTTCCGTCCTCTAAAACCTCTCATGTCCGACCCACGTCCGACCCAACCTTCTGGGTCGGACCATTCCAGAAACTTATTTGCCCTTTGAAAATCACCCGTCCGACCCATGTCCGACCCAACCTTTGGGTCGGACCATTCCAGAAACTTTTCCTGGCGTTAAACAGAGGCCGTCCGACCCAAATTTGGGTCGGACCCCTGGGTCGGACGCCACTAAATCATGCCCAAACTTTGCCAAATCTTTTCTAAACCTTTCCTCAAGCCATCCAATATGTTCTAACATCATCTAGACCCTTAAACCCACCTTAGGGCATCCTCCAAACACATTAAATCATTCACCAAGTTTCACCTTAATCATTATACATTTTCCTTGTAATAATACTAACACTTGTAATGTTTTCCTCTAGGTTTCTAGGTGGTGGTTCATACCTAATGTAACCACTATGCCAAATGTTTTCCTCACCACTATAACATCATCTCCCAAGCATCTTTCACTATCTAAAACTCTCTTAAGCATTTACTTAAAGTTCCTTAACAAGTTTAAACTTCCATCATCAACACATTATTTCCTTCCTAGTTGTGCACCAACATTTCCCTAAGTTCTAAATACTCAAATACATTCTCTTGATTCCTAAATCTTTCATGGTGATACCTAAGTCATTATAAGTCATTAAAACACCTTAACTTCACCCTTTCTCATCAAGACAACCTATAGAACATTCCTAGTACTTCCTTAGTCATTAAATTCCCTTAGAATATCTTAAACCCTTAAACTCTCCTTTAAATTTTGCCATGGGTTCTCTAGTACATAGTACTTCCTAACACATGGTTTTTCTCCATCAAACAACCAATACCACACAAATTCTCATCACAACACCTTAACACACAATCTACACTAAAACTTCACCACATCATCATGTATTGCTTAAACTCAAAATGCTTGGCACTTAGGCCCTTAAATGACAATAATCTTAACCACTGAATTTCCACATATATTTGCCTTCAACCTGCGAATACACTCAACAAGGCTCCCATTGAAATAAAATGCTTCTTGTACTTCACCTTTATATTCTTAAACTATCTCTTTCTCATTTGCTCCTTAGTCACAAGTTCACAAGTATAGTCATCATTTCTCCTAGGTTTAATATAACACCTTCCCAATATAAACTCTTCACTAAACTCATCATATACCTACATCTCATTCCCTTAAACAACAAAACACCTTAAGGTAAGTAATTTACCTTGTTTTCTCACAAGCTTAAAACCTTTTCTCCTTAGGTATTCTTTGTTCAATCTCGGTCACCAATGTGATTCTCCTTGCCAATGTTCTAACCAATATCCAATGACTCCAATGAGTACTAGATAACACATTAACCCTAAGGAACAAACCCTAGGTTAAAAATATGCTTTAAGGTATTAATGTGATTATTTTACCTTGGTTTTCTCAAGACAAACTTGGGTATGAAGCAAGAAGGACCGCCTCTCTCCTTTGAAGAGTAGAAACAAGCTAGAACAAGGCATAAACATGGAGTCCCATGAGTATATATTTTCGGACATGTGAAGAAAATGGTGGAAACCTAGATTTTCTTACACTTTCTTTACCTTAAGAGAATGGAGATGCCAATGGAGTCTTCAAACTTGAATTTCCTCCTCTAATGGTGGTTTGACTTGGCACCAAAATGAAGCTCTTGAAGTTTTGAAAAGATAGAAAGGAGGAGCTTGAGCTAACTAAGAGGAATATGTATTTTGTTTTGGATTTGGAGCTTAAATGAGCAAGTAGTGTGCAAGAGAAGATGGAGCTTTCATGGAGTTGAGCTCTACGTGAATGAAGAAGAGAAAGAGAGCAAGAAACCGTGTGAAACAAGGGAGAATGAAGAAGTGAGGAGAGAGGTAAGTAAAATGTGATATTTATCTTAAAAGGTGAATAGTACTTTATGCTTTATAAGACTTATTTGCTTTTTTAATTACTTAGCTAGATGAGTGTGGTGAGTCACACTTACAAAAACCGGCCCCCTTTTATGAATGAGGGTAATTAAGTCTTTGTTGACCAAATGTCTCACTTATATAGACTTATGTTATAAACTAGCTTAATTAATTCACTATTCATCAAAAACAAGGCACATTGTTGTGAAATTTTTGATTTCCCATTGATATAGACCTCCAAATGTGATACTATATACACATATTAATTAAAGAGTAATGATGGACATTTAGCCATTCAAAACTCATTTACAAGACAATTTTTCAAAAACGTGCTTTAAGACTCCTTAAAGCACATTTTGTGTTTTAACTTGTTTTCAAGCTTGGTTTTCTTTGGTAATTGACTTAAAATGACCATTAGGATATTAATAAGGTCTTAGGACAATATTTGGGTACTCTCCCATGTCTCTCCAAGCTTAGAGCACGTTTTTGCTTAAACTGCTCTTTTGGTCTTTCCTTATATTTTCTTTGATTAGAAATGTTTCTTAATGTTTCTAAGGCATTATTTAGCCTCCTTATATCTTAGTTTATCATTTAAACACCATATCTAAGTTTGGGGTATTTCAAGGACCGATGCATACCAATACATGGTCATACAAGTAAAGAACACTTGTACTGAACCAGGAGAACTAGTATAATTCAGAAGCTATTGACAATAGAGGAAGTACTACAACTAAGTAGTGACCTAACCTCGCCCGACAATAAGTCGCAGGAACTTAACGAGTAATCGTGGAGGCACGAATAGCATGTGCAGTAGATTACCAGAGAGCTGGTTATAAATCTGAAACTCATTGAGTTCAACCACGGTAAAAGAATACCGCATTTGTCTAGTAAACCTTATTCCCACAATAGATGGATAAGAAGGTGATGTATAGCGCATTAATGATAACACGAAGGGTAAGTAACCCAAGCTATCAGGGTCGCGCAGTAGAAGCTAGTGGGCCCTAGCTAGGAGACAATATACCTAGTGAGTATAATACAATGGCTATTAATGCCTTGAAGCCTGATAGGCTAGAATCGAATTAACGATGAGTTAAATAAACTCATATAGGAACTCTTGGTGCAAAGACTAAACCGTTGGTATGGTTAAGACCCTTTGACCAGAGCATATTCTATAGTATACCGTAGTGAAGCTAAACGCTTCAGTTTCCCCAAACTGATTAAACCAATGTTTAATAATAATAACATATGGTAGATTACGTGGGCGTAATCCCTTTTAACGGGGGTAGAGCGAAAACCGCTTAATGTAAGTTTTGTGAATAAAACACATAAACCACAATGTGCATAGCACAAATGAGAACCAAACTGATGATTGATACTATGTTAAATAAACATAGGTACTCATTCATATTGTAATTATGGTAAATAGGCATTAAACATGAAAATACCATGGAATGGATATATCTATCTGGTAACACCGATGTAAGAGTATTAGTAAAAGAAAAGTAATGAGTAGTGGACGGAGCTCCACAAGTATTGTAACCTCTGAAGAAGTAGTACGAAATGAATGAGGATAGTAGATGAATGAAGTTTATGAGTAGTGGAATCGTAAGTAAAATATTCGAAACAATTGAAGTCAACTAAATCTTATAAATGTAGTATTCCTTAGTTAGAATATAGGAGATGATAGTGAGTAATGGATGGAAGTAGTGAAGGTTGATGAAATGAGCATTAGGATTGAACCATGGAGTAAAGCATTTGGGAAGTAGAGTGAGGATGATTGATGGACTGATTCCATCCTTTGGAGATGTATGAATTCGTAATTACGACTAGAAAGAGTAAAAAGATAGAAAATGAAAACAATTAAATTATTTGTTTGATTGAATCTGATGTGGGAAGTCGAACTTGATCCTGATCAGATCAAGGGAAACCGAACACAAATTGGGGTGGAAAGATAGTTCAACACTGGTGCTGATCACATCAGGGTCGAACGATTCTTGAAGCTCCCCTCAAGTGGTCACAAGAATCACACATAGGATAGAAGTAATGAACATAAATTGGAATTTGAAGTTGTATGTTTTAGAAGGATTTCGATGTAGCCATGGGGAAGGATTTTCTATAGACTGGAGACTAAGTATGTGTTGGAAGCTGGTACGGGAGAAGATAGTAGTATATTACGTTGTATTATTCGAAAGGCAGTGGGACATAGAGGAGTCCTGTGTCTAGATGACCTGAGTGCCTGCAGGATTGTAATGTGTATTGCATTGCTTTGGGAATAGCCTTGCATTGTATGTATGTATAAATTGGTAATGAGGAACCAGATGGTCGGTAGTAATGCGGATTGAAGTAACTATAGTACATTGGTATGGTATGGAAAGGAGAAACCTTGAGTAACTGATTTGGGATTAGTAAGGAGGAAGAACGTATGGCTTTGGTATTAGACATGTAAGAATGGGCAAGCATTGTAAATCCCATAACCGCGAACAACTTTGAGGACAAAGTTCTTAAGGGGGGTAGATTGAAATACCCCGAACTTAAATATAGGGAATAAAATTAATCTAATACGTATTTAAGGGCCTAATGACGCCTAAGTAATATTGGTAAGGAAAAATAAATCCAAAAGAAATGAAGAAATGCTTAAAAAGCGAAAAACGCTAAATAAGCGTTAAATAACCATAGGAGGTATGAGACCTCGGTTAGTGTATTATATGGATTCTAAGGGCTTAATAAGACCTAAATGATATTAGGGAACAAATCCCGAAGGAAACGGATCCTTAAAATGGATTAAAAACACAAACAATCATAAAGCGCGTTTTTCGAGGAAACCGGGAAAACGCGACTTTAAGCGGGTTAAATAGACTCGTAACAATTTTGGTCAACCAAATAGTCATTAATAAACATTAATGAAGGTCTAGAACCAATAAAATCAATTAAACGAGAAAATAGTAAAAACTGTAAAAATCAAGAAGTTGTGGGGTGAGAGTGTAAATAAAGCAAACTAGTGTGTCCAATATTGTATATAGAATTTTAAAACCCATGTGGGCTGTGTATGTCAGCCGATTTATTTCCCCCTCACACACACTCTTTATTCTCTTTTCATTTGCAAAAGACAAATATAATCTAAAAAGCAAAAAGTAACATATCCCACTTTACTACCTCACATTCTCTCTCCTATCCTCTCATTCTCTTCTCACGTACAGACCCACTCGTCCCCTCTCTGGCTCCTTCTTCTTCTTCCCAAGCGACAGCCATGGAGGAAATGAGAAACCACACACAACTCCACTTCTCTCATCTTGTTAGGT
Source organism: Limonium bicolor (assembly GCA_023374045.1). Taxonomy (NCBI): domain Eukaryota; kingdom Viridiplantae; phylum Streptophyta; class Magnoliopsida; order Caryophyllales; family Plumbaginaceae; genus Limonium; species Limonium bicolor. The sequence continues at coordinate 122,724,343 of CM041779.1, forward strand.
GTCTAAACCCACTCCAAAAATTACAAAAACTACACCATTGTCTTCCTCTCATCAAGGGGAACATTTCCCTCTTTTCAAAATTCGAAAACAAGAACTTTCTTTTCCATGGGTACTCTTGCTTTGGAGCTTCAAGACCACCATTAGAAGGCCCACCTTCTTCTCTTTGGTTTAAGGTAAAAAGAAATCCAAAAACACTTCCTTTCTTGCTCTCATTTGCAAAATAAAGATTTCAAGTTTTGAACTCCTTGCTCCTTTTGTACCCAGCCGATTTTGGCCTCTTTGAAGGAGTAGAAATATTGTTCTTGAGCTCCTCTAAGCTTCATCCACTCCCTTGGAAGGTAATATATTCCTAAACCCTAGAAATTACCTCAAAGCATTAATGTAATCTAAGGGTTAGTTCTTGGTATTTAAATGGTGGTGTGTATGTATGGGTTGAAGTGTTAGGGAATTGGGTTTACAACCGGTGGAAAGGAAAGAAAGAAAGAAAGAGAGAGAAAGAAGAAAGAAGGAAAGAAAGGCTAGAGGAGAACAAGGTAAATTACACTCACCTTGTGTAACTCTAGTATGTGTATTGTAACAGATTTTTAGTAGTTGGAAATGTGTAAAGTATATGGTGATGAGTAGTGAGTATATTGTAGTATAATGAGGAAGAGAATGTAACAGTTTTTGGGAAGTCTTAAAGAGGTTTAAAGACTTGGGAAAACATTGGGTAAAGTATGTGTATGTGCAGGCAAAATATTGTGGTATATTGTGTAGAATGATGTGTAACTTGATATGGGCATTTGAATGAATGTGTGAGCTGAGAATGTGTGTGGGAAATGTTAAAAATATAGGGGAACCTCTGCCCAAATTTGTATAGAAATTGAAGGACTTAGATGTGGAAGGAGAAAGGGTAACCTAGGTGGTGACTAGGTGTATTTGAGAAGCTCAAGTGAGCAGTTTTAGTAGTTTGAAAACAGATTGAGAAAGGTTTAAGAAAAGGGAGGAACTAGAGTGGTAAGATAAGGTAATTAGAATGCTAGGAGGAGCATTAGTAGAGGGAGTATTGAATGGTAAGGAGGAAAGGAAAAATCTGTAACAATTGTAGAAGAAAGAAAGCTGTAACAGTGGAGAAAAATGTAACAGTGGAGTATGTTTTGTAACAGATTTTGGTAGAGTGGATTAGGCTAGTATAAAGTGCTTAATCAATGCTAAAATATGCTAGATTATATGTAGGAATAATGGGGAAGAGATGGGTAGAAGTTTGGAATTTAAACAAGTTGAAAAACTTATATAAATCACAATACTGTAACTAGTCCGGGTTTGCAAACCAGAACACAAACCCGGACTAGCCTTAAAATCTGACAGAAAGTTTTACAATGGGATGGTCCGGGTTTACAAACCAAGATGCTAACCCGGACCACCCCAAAAATACACCTGTAAGTTACTAAAACAAATTGTCCGGGTTTGCAAAGTAGCACACAAACCCGGACGATGTCAAAAACTCACCCGTAGCATTTCCAAACAGATGGTCCGGGTTTGTAAACCAGGGTGTAAACCCGGACCATGCCTTAATTGCACCCGTATGTAGTTCAAACGAGTTGGTCCGGGTTTGTAAACCTGGACACCAACCCGGACCAACACTAAATTCCTCCAGAATGTATTTTGAAGCTTAAGTAAGGATGGGTAATGATGGGTAATGATATTATAAGATGATTAAGACATAATTAATGATGTTTAAAGGTCATTAAGGCCATAAACAAGTCTAGGAAGTAATTTTAACTAAGTAACATAAGTAAAGGTATTTGAATAATGAAGCATTAATGAGTATAAACTAGGAAACTCTAGGAAAGTAGTAAGTAAGGTTAATTATGGATAATTAACTGCCCAACTGTATGTATGTGATAGGATTCATATAGTTGAACACCGAAAGGAGTCGGTGAGTCCAAAGTCAACGGTGAAAGGTATGATTTCTTCATGCCCTGTATCCTAATCTGGTTACCCCGATTTGTGTGCTTATTTGATCACCTAATAAGATAAATGCATGAATCAGACTATATTGCACTTACATGTGCTTGTTTACATTGTTCTTGATATTTGTCTTGAACAATAGTTTGTATAATTCATGAAACATATGAATGATGATGATGTGTATTGTATTTTGTAGTATACTCGTACATTGCACTGTATTTTGTATGGATGTGTATATGAGCTTTGTATTGTATTATTGTGGCTTGAATGAATGACTTCTACTAATTCCTAACTACCTAACTCCTAACTAAGTGAGTAAATTGGAATGAGTAGAAGTCCGATATAGTTTCGGCCACGCGTGAGGATGCGGATCACAAGAGGTTGGCTGCAATTCCTGACTCTAAACTGGTCGCGGCCCAAATCCCTTAAATGGGTAGCATCCCGGATTGGTGAGTCAAGTAAATCCCGGAGGTGGGACGGAGTATCCCCAGGGCCGGAGGTCCCGACGACTTAACTTGATAAGAGTAAGAGTAAAGTAAAAGTATGGATCCGTAAGTATGTATGAGTATGAGTATGTATGCGTATGTATGAAGCAACGAGTAAAAGAGTAATCTCACCGATTAACCGGGTGGACTGAACATGCTAACAAGAATTGTTATTGTGTATGTAATGTGTATGTGTAATTCGGAAAAAGGTAAGTATGTATTGAATGGTTTATGTTGTACCTTCTGTATGCAATGAAGTGTATGTACGTGTGTATGTCTTGCGTAATGTACTGTAATATTGTGTATAAGAGCATGTATGCATGTATGTTGTACGAAAATGAACCGCATGTATTCGGCCAAGTGGTCGGCGTACCCTCACTAGTACGCGGGGTATGCGGTTATCATGCGCAGCGAAAGCTGACCCCCTAGGGGGAACGTTTTCAGTGTGCAGGTACCGAAGCGAATATGGTCAAGATAAGAGACCGGAGGCACACCCTTGTAATTAGAAACGAGTAGTTTGTGAGGAACGGGTAGTAAGTAGACTCTTAGTGAGTATGTATGAACTTGGAAGAAGCATTGTAATTGTATTGGGAACCTAGTAAACTCGGTTATGTATTTTATATTGTATGGTTTACGAAGGAGTAAAGTATTGAATGGAACCTTGTAGTATTCGTTTGATGAATGGAGTATGTATTATAGATGTGCAGTACTCGGAATTCCGGTCCATCAGACCGATGCTGTAAGCAGTAGTAGTAGCCTTGTTAGCCACGTGGGTGGTTAATGGCATTGTATCACCCATTGTATGTAAGTAAGTATCCGCTGCGTGTATCTGATGTGTAAGGAGATTGGACGATAAGCATGTATTAATGGTAGGGGTGTTACAACGCCGCTCTCGTATCTAACACTGGATCCCGAGTCGACATACTCAGGATTGGACTAACGACCTTAGTCTGATGTGGTAGGAAAAATAGTAAGATGATGCGATGGTATAGATAAGTAAATCAAGAGGTTGTGGCTCTTACTGTGTATTGTGATCAACTAACGATACTAGGATGCCGTGTGAGCATCCGTAAGTATCTGGATAAATTTCCAACGGACTACAGATGGTTCGTAGGTCGGAGACTCTGCCGCTGAAGTGGCTACTGCCGTGGGTGACCCGCCATAGGAGATGGGTAACTTAGAGACGCGTTGTTCTAACGAGACGTTATCATTAGGCATGACTGAACAATTATGAACGGCTATATTAGCTCATACATTAGACGAACATTATTTGGGCTTGTATGCCAAAGACGGGAAATTATACTTGTTTATAATTCTCGTTGTTTCGCCTTGTTGCTCAGTGGTTATGCTTTGTGGTTATGTGTTGAATGTTGGTAGATTTGTTGAAACGAGTCATTGTGCTCATATTGTGTGTTGTGAATTGGTTTGATTGAGTCGTTGTACTTTTGTCTGTATTGTGATCTGGTTGAGTTGAGTCGCTGTGCTCGTGTGTGGATTATTGTGGATTGTTTGGTCGGGTGAGTCGCCGAACTCAATTATGAACTATTAAGTGTTTGTTGGAATGGAGTCTCTGTCCTCATATAAGCGTTGTAACGCTTTCAGTGGTTTATTACGATGCGATGTGTGAAGCCGGGGGCTTGTTTGTTAATTGAATTTACTGCAATATATATTGTTGCTTTACAGTTTTAACATTAAACTACTTGCATGAAAATGAATTGCATGTTCTCGACCAAATAACTGAGGGTCCGAGGGGGCATGATAGTCATGTAGTAACATACTCAGCAGGGGCTGATTCCATACCACAAACAACCATTTTTGCAGGTATGCAGCTTCTGGTGTCGGCAAAGAGAGGGACGTGCTGGGTAGTTTAATTACAGTTGTTTAAATATGCACTGTTGCATTTGATACGAACTTAGAAACATGTATAGGATTGGGATGCTTGGAATGCTCACTGTGAATGTATTTTATATTGGTTTTGGAAGGTTAGATCTATCTCTTGTTGTCACTGTGGGAAATTTTTTCGTATTTAAGGATATATCAATTAGCACGTTATTACTCGTATGGGCGAGTAAGAACGGTGACACCAGTAGTACAATTGTTGAGATTACCGCTACGATTATAATGTTAAGCAAGATAGTTAGGAGCCGATTAGTAGGGGTGTTACACTATGGTTGTCTTGTATAGCTTGGAGCCACCGAATAACATGGAGGAAATGAGGCTCCAAATCGGCAGCCTTATCACATGGCTAAGGTAAGTGGTAGACAACCTTTTAGTTTTATATGTTAAAGTTAACTTTTACTTATTTTATGCAAAAGTAAAGGGATATATTTAATTGTCACATGGGACTTGTCTCTTGGTCTGCTAGGAGGCTCTCTTCACCTATTTAAAGAGGTCCAATTCGTGGTCAAAGGTCAACATTGACCAACTTAGTCAATGTTGACCCAAACGGGCCCCACTTTAGGGTTTTATTAATATTTTAATATTAAGTTTGTAAAAATTCATAAATTTCTGGAATTAAATTCCTAATATCATATAATATGATATTTTATTATATTTAAAGGTAATTATAACCTTTTAGCCCATTTAAAACCAATTTAGAAGACAATTACACAAAAACGTGTTTTAAGGAGTTTTAGTGCACATTTTGTGTCTCAAGGTGTTTCTGAGCTTGGTTTTCTTTGACAATGGTTTTTGTTGCGTTCCTTACATGATATTTGATCATGGTATCCAATTTTATATCATTTAGAGGTCATTAGACCTTTAAGGTTTCTTAGAGCACATTTTTGCCCTTTTTGACCTTAAAGCATGTAAATGCTTGTTCTTTGTGTTGGAGTGTTGTCCAAAAATTGTAATGTGTTTAGTATTATATTAATAAACTTAGGACAAATTTATAGGTCCTAAGAAGTTTATTTGGGTATTTATTTACCCTCACCAGTCAAAGGGTGCAACACCTTGCTTTGTGTTGACCACTATTGTTCTCAGTTGACTTTTAAGGCATGTTTAGGCCTTAATTAATGTAATTAAATATTTAATCCATGTTTAATAAGTTTGGGGTATTTCAGGGAGTGTTAGTAGGTGATTAGATTAGTTACTAAGCAACTACAATTCTCACGTCCCCGCTGAAGATTAACTCATAGAATACATATGTTACATGTTATAACCCGTATAATTCCTACCTTATATTATATCTGCTACAACGTTATTCTAAAGTTGGATTAAAATCTCTTGCTGTCAGTTGGGACGTCAGCGACATTGTTTCATTTGTCAAGGGCGAGGAGGTCATTTGGTTAATTAATTAAGGTAATTAATTATCTGATTTATAAGGAAAAGGTTTCCTTATTTTACTTTCATTCCCTGATCATTGGTAATCACGTCAGATAGATCGTGGGAGCATCTCTTCGTTGTGCTTTCAGAGCGATAGTTTTGCCTCTTCTTCCCTCTCTTCTCTCTCTCAAGTTCTGCCTCTGTGGGATTTCTGCTGCTGGAATTGGATAGAAGGTCTCGTTGCTGCTGCGTTTCTCTCCTTCTTCAATCAGGTTTGTGTTGAGATAATTCTGGATTCCGATGCTGTTTTTCTCCCCTACAGTTTCTGATTTCTGGTTGTGGCTGTGCTGAATCCAGCGTTTGTGTTTCTGCAATTGGATCGGTGAACCGTGTGAGACTGCTACTCCATTAAGAGTTGGGAATTTTGCCTCTTGTGTTCAGGTTCGGAATATAGAATTTTGGAAACGTTGACGTTCTAGGTTTCCTTGTTTGATTACTGATTTTGGATTGTTGAATTGTGGGAATTCAGTGGTCTTTATTCGTGTCTGGCTGCTGGGTTGTTCGGGACTGCTGTGGACTTCTCAGATCGTCGGATTGTTGCTAATTGTTGAGGTAGGTGGTTACTCGATTCGGTTTGGAAGTTCAGCCATGGGGATTGCAACGGTTCTGTTTTTGGGTGTGAATTCTGTTTGTGTTGTATGTTTGGTTTGCGTTTTGGAATGGTTAAACCCCATGTTCTCTATTTTTCCTCTGTGATTTGGTGTGTGTATCAATTTGGCAATTCGTGATTATGTTTTTGCACAAGTTTCTCTCTCTCCTCGTCTTCTGGAAAATGCAGTTTTTCGCACTGTCCGAACTTCCGTCCGAGCTTTGAAGTTCGGACAGTGCGTTTTGCTCTATTGATTTTCAAAGTTCGGGGCATGTCCGAACATAAATCCGAACTTTGATGTTCGGACACGCCCATAGGTTCTTCTCTGATTTTAGTTCGACCTGTGTCCAAACTTTGACATCCGGACACAAGGTCGGACCTTCCGCGTAACTCTTTTCCGTAACCCGTCCGAACATCAGTCCGAACATTGATGTTCGGACATTCTGAATTCCTCTATCTGATTTCAATTCGACTTGTGTCCGAACATTGATGTCCGGACACAAGTTTGGACATTTGACAATCTTTGGTTTCCGAGTCTCGACTTGCGTCCGAACTTCGACGTCCGGACACAAGTTCGGACACCCCTCTATTTTCAGCGTAACTTCTTCGTTTGAACTCCGATTTGAGTGCCGTCTGCGGCGTGGGTCCCTTATGACCTGTGCTACTGATTTATGAGTTTTTTGGCATATTTAAATGCAATCTTACTTCTGTTTAAGCAACCCTTCTGTTTTGGGACATTTCACATTGTTTCTGAGCCGTGAATGGCTGGGTCGAGCTATTCCGTGGTATACCATGTAGACGTCGTTCTGAGTGTGGGTCATTCCCATTCTGTTCTGTGGGGTTGACGAACCCTTTGGCTCTTTCGAGTCATTTCTGCTGCGTTGCCGAGAGACCTGTTACGGTCTATGGGTCTTCGACCCTTCTGAGTGTGTGCATTGTGTCTTGTCCCTTCTTCTGTTTATGAACTCTGATTGTTTCTGGATTGGGAACCCTTGTGTTCCACTCTGTTTCTGTTCTGAAAGCTTCTGACTGTTTGAGGAATGTGGATCTTATGTTTATCTTCTCTTCTTCTGTTTCAATTGTTTTGAGCGACCTTACTGATGACGGTCGCTGCTTACTGGGCATAGTTGTGTGCTCATTCCCCTACTTCTAACATTTTTGCAGATTGATCAGCGAGGATCATCTTAAGATTCTGGAGCTATAGAGTTTAGCTTTTCGTTGTTCAGACTAATATTTATGATGTTGTAGCCTTAGGGCCTTACACTATTTTGACTTCCGTTTCTGACTTGGATATGTATTTAGGATTTCGTATTACTTCCGCTGTAATTGAGTACCTTGGTTTATAATGTTTATGTAAACTATGTGTTGGGCCTTTATTGCATTTGAGTGTTTTAGAGCCTTGCGTTATTGGTAGTAATATGCGGTGTGTAATACCTTTAACTCTTAGGCCGGTTTTAGGTGTTTACATTTAGTGGTATCAGAGCCAGGTTTGGCTTTCTTTAGGGTCTGTGGTTGTGTTTGCTTGTGTGAGGTTCAGTTGTGGCAATTGTTGGAGTGTGAGTCAGTTCTGACAAGTTTTGGATTTGTGTATCTCAGAATGCCTCCTCGTAGAGCACCAGTGACCCCTCAGGGAGATGTTGCGGATGCAGTACAGCAGTTTGTGGCATAGTTGATGCAGACGATGGCTGCAGCTGCTGGGGGAGCTGGTGGAGGAGCTGGTGGAGCAGGCCCAGCAGGGGCGAATGTGTGGGAGGCCGAGTCAGGGCGCTCCAGGAGTTCATGAAGCTAAAGCCACCTTCCTTTGACGGCTGTGGTGACCCTCAGGAGGCGAGCCATTGGATTACAGAGGTCGAGGACCTGCTGAGAGTGATGGGGTCGGAGGATGACCAGAAGGTGGACTTCGCCACGTTCCTCTTTAAGGGGGAGGCGAAGGAGTGGTGGCGTATGGTGATGGGTAGGCATCCCCAGCCTTGGACCTGGGATCAGTTCTGCTTGGAGTTCAACAAGTAGTTCTATCCGGACGTTTACAAGGATCAGAAGATCAACGAGTACAATCGGCTTGTCAAGGAAGAGACATGTCAGTCGAGGAATACGTGAGGAAGTTCGTGACGCTCTCAAAGTATGCTCCGAAGCCAGATGAGCATAGGAAGGCCCGTAAGTTCGAGAGTGGGCTCAGACCGGATATCAGGTCCGCTGTGACACCTCTTCGTCACCGGACCTTCAGGGATGTGGCAGATGTTGCTTTGCTGGTAGAGGCCGACATCAGGGGCAGACAGGCTGGCAAGGTCCACAAGGGGAAGAGGCGTGCTGAAGAGCCTTAGAGGAAGGAGGCTGCTCCTCAGAAGAAGCAGTCACATGGAGATCGCCGGGGAGCTTCTTCATCGTCGTCAGCTGGGGCGAAGTGGGATCTTGTGGTCACTCCCATCCTAGTATGGAGTGCTACAAGAAGACTGGTGCCTGCTTTAAGTGCGGGTCGATGGATCACCGGATCGCTCAGTGCCCTCAGGCTTCCGGTAGAGGCTCAGGAGATAGAGGCACCGGTTCAGATTCAGGGGCGAGGTCCGACCAGAAGAAGCCTCAGACTCAGGCCCGAGTGTATGCTATGGCGGGAGAGCGTGATCGTGCTGGTGATCGCGTCGTCTCAGGTATCCTTCAGATCCATTCTCAGGATGTCTTTTGTCTGTTTGACTCGGGAGCTACGCACTCCTTTATCTGCTGTGATTTATTGGGTAGACTTGAATTGACTGCTGTGCCTAGTGAAGTAGATTTGTGTGTGAGTAGCCCCTTGGGTGGGATTGCTCCTTGTATTCTTGATTCTGTGTGTAAGGCTTGTCCCATAGCAGTTAGGGACAAGACTTTCTTTGCTGACCTCATCCCGATGCGGATGACCTGTTTTGATGTGATTTTGGGCATGAACTGGCTAGCAGAGCACCATGCCCATATAGACTGTGCAGCGAGGAGAGTAGTGTTTGGTTTGCCAGACGGGAGCCGTTTTGTTTTCGCTGGGAATGCAGTCCCGTGTGCGCCTGTGATTGTGTCTGCGATGCAGGCAGCCAGCTTCTTGAGGAAGGGCTGCCAGGGATTCTTGTGTTATCTGCCAGAGGTGCGAGAGGGATCCATCTTGGAGAGCATCCCGATCGTCAGAGAGTTCCCTGAGGTTTTCCAAGATGACGTGCCCGGACTACCACCAGTGAGAGAGGTGGAGTTCACCATCGATTTAGCGCCAGAGACTCAGCCCATCTCTAGGGCCCCATACCGTATGAGTCCGGCGGAGTTGAAGGAGCTGAAGGTCCAGCTTCAGGAGTTGCTAGACAAGGGCTTCATTCGCCCTAGCGTTTCGCCTTGGGGAGCGCCAGTGCTGTTTGTGAAGAAGAAGGATGGGACCTTCAGATTGTGCATTGACTACAGAGAGCTGAACAAGGTGACCATCAAGAACCGATATCCCCTTCCGCGCATAGATGATCTGTTTGACCAGTTGGCGGGAGCCACAGTGTTCTCGAAGATCGACCTTCGTTCAGGCTATCATCAGTTGAGGATTAAGGCCCAGGACGTGCCTAAGTCCGCTTTTAGGACTCGTTATGGTCATTACGAGTTCCTAGTTATGCCGTTTGGTTTGACTAATGCTCCCTCAGTCTTCATGGATATGATGAACCGGGTTTTCAAACCCTATCTGGATCAGTTTGTAGTGGTCTTCATAGACGACATCTTGGTGTACTCCAAGAGCGCAGAGGAGCATGAGGAGCATCTGAGGATTGTTTTGCAGATGTTGAAGGATCGTGAGCTATATGCTAAGTTGAAGAAGTGTGACTTCTGGCTGGATCGTGTAGTATTCTTGGGACATGTGGTCTCGAAGGACGGTATCTCAGTGGACCCTGAGAAGATTAGAGCAGTTATGGAGTGGGCGAGGCCCACGAATGTTGCAGAGATCCGTAGTTTCCTTGGGTTAGCTGGGTATTACAGGAAGTTTGTTGAAGGGTTCTCTAAGATTGTATCCCCACTGACCCGTCTGTTGAGGAAGGAGATCAAGTACGAGTGGAGCGAGGCTTGCGAGCAGAGCTTCCAGGAGGTTAAGAAGAGGTTGACGACCGCACCGATTCTGACTTTGCCATCTGGGACCGAAGGATTCGAGGTCTTCTGTGATGCGTCCCATAAGGGACTAGGATGTGTTTTGATGCAGCAGGGTAAGGTGGTGGCTTATGGCTCTCGGCAGCTTAAACCTTATGAGAAGAACTACCCTACCCACGATCTGGAGTTGGCAGCTGTGGTTTTCGCGCTGAAGATTTGGAGACATTATCTGTATGGGGCGTCGTGTAAGGTTTACATGGACCACAAGAGTCTCAAGTATTTGTTCACTCAGAAGGAGCTGAACTTGAGACAACGGAGGTGGTTGGAGCTACTTCATGACTACGATTTAGAGATCCTCTACCACCCCGGTAGAGCGAATGTTGTTGCATATGCTTTGAGCCGGAGAGGTGCTCCGGGTGTAGCTTGTGCCTTGACAGGAGTTCAGAGGTCCGCCTTAGAGCTTCAGCGTATGGGCGTCTGGGTAGTTAGACCCGCCAGTGCCAGTGTGATAGCAGCACTTCAGGTTCAGTCTTCGTTGGTCGACAGGATCAGAGTTGGTCAGGAGTCGGATTCAGCTTTGAGTCGGATCAGAGAGGGGCTGCCTTCAGAGCAGAACTCAGACTTCAGTGTCTTCAGTGATGGTTGTCTGCGTTTCAGAGGCCGAGTGTGTGTGCCCGATGATGCAGTTCTGCGTAGGGAGATCCTTCAGGAGGCTCACGGAGCGCCATATTCAGTTCACCTAGGAGGGGTGAAGATGTATCGAGATCTCAGAGAGTCGTTCTGGTGGTCTGGGATGAAGCGTGACATCTCTGAGTTTATTTCGAAGTGCCAGACCTGCCAGCAGGTGAAGGCTGAGCACCAGAGGCCAGCGGGTTTGCTTCAGCCCCTTCCCATTCCTGAGTGGAAGTGGGAGAGTGTGGGGATGGACTTTGTCATGGGTTTGCCCAAGACTTCCTCGGGTTGTGATGCTATTTGGGTGATTGTTGATCGTTTGACGAAGTCTGCCCATTTTCTACCAGTGAAGAAGACCTTTAGTTTGGCGCGCCTAGCTTGTTTGTATCTGGATGAGATAGTGAGGCTGCATGGTGTGCCTACTACTATAGTTTCTGATCGTGACCCGCGCTTTGTTTTGAGATTTTGGCGCAGTTTGCATAAGGCCCTGGGTACGAGTTTGGCGTTCAGTTCAGCCTACCATCCTCAGTCGGATGGCCAGACAGAGAGGACTAATCAGGTCCTGGAGGACATGCTTCGCGCATGTGTCCTGGATTTTGGGGGTAGCTGGGAGCAGCACGTGACCCTGATTGAGTTTGCCTACAACAACAGCTTTCAGGCGAGCATTGGTATGGCTCCGTTTGAAGCATTGTACGGTAGGAGGTGCAGGTCCCCCATCTGTTGGGATGACCTGAAGGAGAGGGTCTTGGTTGGACCTGAGCTGGTGCAGGGTGCAGTAGAGAAGATCAGGACGATTCGGGAGCGTTTGCTTGTTGCTCAGAATAGGCAGAAATGTTATGCAGCAGAGGCGCAGGCCGCTTGAGTTTGATGTTGGTGATCATGTCTATCTGCGAGTGTCGCCGGTCAGAGGCGTAGTCCGGTTTGGGAAGCGTGGGAAGCTTAGCCCGAGGTTTGTAGGACCTTTTGAGATTCTAGAGAGGATTGGCCCTATGGCTTATCGTCTAGCTTTGCCTCCATCCTTGTCTGCTGTCCACAGTGTTTTCCATGTTTCAATCCTGAGAAATACTTGCATGATCCGTCTCATGTGATCGACCACAGTCAGCTTCAGTTGAGAGAGGACTTCAGTTATGAGGCAGTACCCACCCGTATTTTGGCTAGAGACGTTCGTCAGCTCCGTAGTAAGACCATACCTATGGTTAAGGTTCAATGGTCAGATCAGTCAGAACGTGAAGCAACTTGGGAGCTCGAAGATGAGCTGCGTGCCAAGTTTCCCTCCCTGTTCGAGCAGTAAGGTGCGTTAATCTCGAGGACGAGATTCTTTTAAGGGGGAGGTGGTGTTATAACCCGTATAATTCCTACCTTATATTATATCTGCTACAACGTTATTCTAAAGTTGGATTTAAATCTCTTGCTGTCAGTTGGGACGTCAGCGACATTGTTTCATTTGTCAAGGGCGAGGAGGTCATTTGGTTAATTAATTAAGGTAATTAATTATCTGATTTATAAGGAAAATGTTTCCTTATTTTACTTTCATTCTCTGATCATTGGTAATCACGTCAGATAGATCGTGGGAGCGTCTCTTCGTTGTGCTTTCAGAGCGATAGTTTTGCCTCTTCTTCCCTCTCTTCTCTCTCTCAAGTTCTGCCTCTGTGAGATTTCTGCTGCTGGAATTGGATAGAAGGTCTCGTTGCTGCTGCGTTTCTCTCCTTCTTCAATCAGGTTTGTGTTGAGATAATTCTGGATTCCGATGCTGTTTTTCTCCCCTACAGTTTCTGATTTCTGGTTGTGGCTGTGATGAATCCAGCGTTTGTGTTTCTGCAATTGGATCGGTGAACTGTGTGAGACTGCTACTCCACGAAGAGTTGGGAATTTTGCCTCTTGTGTTCAGGTTCGGAATACAGAATTTTGGAAACGTTGACGTTCTAGGTTTTCCTTGTTTGATTGCTGATTTTGGATTGTTGAATTGTGGGAATTCAGTGGTCTTTATTCGTGCCTGGCTGTTGGGTTGTTCGGGACTGCTGTGACTGCTCAGATCGTCGGATTGTTGCTGATTGTTGAGGTAGGTGGTTACTCGATTCGGTTTAGAAGTTCAGCCATGGGGATTGCAACGGTTCTGTTTTGGGTGTGAATTCTGTTTGTGTTGTCTGTTTGGTTGCGTTTTGGAATGGTTAAAACCCCATGGTTCTCTGTGTTTCTCTGTGATTTGGTGTGTGTATCAATTTGGCAATTCGTGATGATGTTTTTGCACAGTTTCTGCTCTGCTCGTCTTCTGGAAAATGCAGTTTTCGCACTGTCCGAACTTCCGTCCGAGCTTTGAAGTTCGGACAGTGCGTTTTGCTCTATTGATTTTCAAAGTTCGGGGCATGTCCGAACATAAGTCCGAACTTTGATGTTCGGACACGCCCTTGGGTTCTTCTCTGATTTTAGTTCGACCTGTCCGAACTTTGACGTCCGGACACAAGGTCGGACCTTCCGTGTAACTCTTTTCCGTAACCCGTCCGAACATCAGTCCGAACATTGATGTTCGGACATTCTGAATTCCTCTATCTGATTTCAATTCGACTTGTGTCCGAACATTGATGTCCGGACACAAGTTCGGACATTTGACAATCTTTGGTTTCCGAGTTTCGACTTGCGTCCGAACTTCGACGTCCGGACACAAGTTCGGACACCCCTCTGTTTTCAGCGTAACTTCTTCGTTTGAACTCCGATTTTAGTGCCGTCTGCGGCGTTGGTCCCTTATGACATGTGCTACTGATTTATGAGTGTTTTGGCATATTTAAATGCAATCTTGCTTCTGTTTAAGCAACCCTTCTGTTTTGGCACATTTCACATTTTTTCTGAGCCGTGAATGGCTGGGTCGAGCTATTCCGTGGTATACCATGTAGACGTCGTTCTGAGTGTGGGTCATTCCCTTTCTGTTCTGTGGGGTTGACGAACCCTTTGGCTCTTTCGAGTCATTTCTGCATTGCCGAGAGACCTGTTACGGTCTATGGGTCTTCGACCCTTCTGAGTGTGTGCATTGTGTCTTGTCCCTTCTTCTGTTTATGAACTCTGATTGTTTCTAGATTGGGAACCCTTGTGTTCCACTCTGTTTCTGTTCTGAAAGCTTCTGACTGTTTGAGGAATGTGGATCTTATGTTTATCTTCTCTTCTTCTGTTTCCAATTGTTTTGAGCGACCTTACTGATGACGGTCGCTGCTTACTGGGCATAGTTGTGTGCTCATTCCCCTACTTCTAACATTTTTGCAGATTGATCAGCGAGGATCATCTTAAGACTCTGGAGCTATAGAGTTTAGCTTTTCCTTGTTCAGACTATTATTTATGATGTTGTAGCCTTAGGGCCTTACACTATTTTGACTTCCATTTCTGACTTGGATATGTATTTGGGATTTCGTATTACTTCCGCTGTAATTGAGTACCTTGGTTTATAATGTTTATGTAAACTCTGTTTTGGGCCTTTATTGCATTCGAGTGTTTTAGAGCCTTGCGTTATTGGTAGTAATACGCGGCGTTTAATACCCTTAACTCTTCAGCCGGTTTTAGGGGTGTTACATTACAGATTTGAGATACTCATCAACCGAGACTGACATATTATTTTGTTTTCTGTTCTTGGCATTAATTTAGGAATAGCTCACCACTTGATATCTTTGTTGCCTCCCAGATGCTCCTTGGCACACTACCAGACTTCCTATGCCATGGTTGATCGACAACAGCTGAGATGGTTTCCCAGAGGTTTGGCTTGCTAATCCCAGATGAAAACAGATTGTGCAGGACTGGTAGGGAGTAATACCTGGTTACGTTGTTTCTCTTTTTTTTTAACAGCGGTGGCTGTTGCTCATGGGGTTCTGACTCACTCTTCATGGACTAAATTCCTAGACAGCGTTATGCAAGATTGAAGAGATAATGGGTTAGACAGCAGAGAAAATCTCGGGCATGAGACAGAGGAGAATGAAAAGATTAACGCCTGATATTCACCTTGCTGGGATCAGCGACTGAGTTGTTTACTTTTCTGGTTCACGACACTTACCCGCGGTAGCACTCAAGAAGCTTGTGAAACTGGTGTTTTCTATGGCCTTGCGTAGAAGTTCAAGAGGAATGAAGTGTTTTGCTCCAGCTTTACCAACCAAGCAAACTTGAACAAGACTCGAACCTCGCTCATTTGTATGGACCTGTTCCAGATTTCCCCGCAACTTGAACGCACCAGTCATACACGCACAGAGGGTTAGGAGGCTAGAGCTTCTTGCATGAGAAAACAGAAGGGAATGAAGAGGGTTTGGTCACCTACACTGGCGTGGGCATGCAGAGAAGAAGGGAAGAGATGGGCTGAGTGAGAGCACTAGTTTATGAAGTGGGTGCTTGAGGGTTTCCGAGGGAATGTGTGGGGTTTGGGCTTCTTAGAATTTAAGACATTGTTGTCTCCTTGACCAGTTAGCACAGAGTTGTCCCGTTTGTTTTTTTTTTGTCCGATCAGTGGTGATGTCAAGAAGGAAACATGGTTATTCCTGTTTGAATTCTTTTTGTAGTGTTACCTTACTAGTCTCGTGACTAGTTTAATTAGGCTCATTTTTGTTACCGAATTCCAACTTAGCTCAACCGGTTAAGACGTTCAAGGGGTATACGAGAGGTACGGGGTTCGAACCTCATCGGGAGCGTATCTGCTCCTTTTTCTTTCTCTTTTTTTTGTATAAGCTATACACATGTAAGACTATATATTATATCGTGTTTTTTTTGTTATGATGTTAAGCGACGTTATTATTACTTATTACAACGTTACTATATCGTAACGTTACGTACATGTATTTTCGGATTCGTACATATATAGGTACATGACTATATTGGTATGTAACGTCGTCACGCTTTCGGACACGTATATACTAAGTTTAATTGTTCATACATTGTTTTATGTCCGACTTATATAACGCATTATTTTCGGATAATCTCCTCGCGTTTATGATTTTATGTGTTTAAATATTCAGGGTGTTTCAACCTTGCAGGTAATGGGAAAGGTTAAGATAATTATAAGTGATTAAGATTCTGTACCATGAGAATGAGAGAAACCAATACCTTGAAAGCAGGAGTGCTATCATGCCGCTGCAAAGGTTGAGATTACCGTCCAGCTAAGGGACGAGGACAATGCTGCCAAGAGAAAGACGGCTGGTAAGAGTGCAGAGAACCAAGGGCAAGGCGGGTACAAGAAACAGAAGTACCAGCCTTAGTCCTAGAAGGGTCAGAAGAGAAAGGTGGAGACTGAGAAGGCTGCTGAGGAGCCACTTAGGCTAACATACGCAATTGCTGCTAAGCCCCTCCGCTCGAAAGCGACAAAGGGTAAGGAAGAACACTTAAATGTGAATTGGTGAATTATAAGTAACTTTGAGAATCAATCACTAACATTGTGAACGATCAGATTCTGAGTCTAGGAAGGGAGCCGGTGGTGGTTACCAGCGATGCTATATCTGCCAATGGTGCCACAAGGACCACCCCGGACTCAACTGCAAGGGCAACAAAGTTAAGTGCAATTTCTGTGGGGTACTCGGACACCAGGCTTACGAGTGTTTCCAAAACCCGAGAGTAGAGCCTTCAGGCCCGAGATGAAGGGCAAGGGTAAGACCGATCAGGGCGCTAGATCTGACGGTCAGAAGGCGACTCAGCCGGCTGCAAACAAAGGACCATGGGTGACCTAGAAGTCGGGACCCACACTCCATATGGTGGACCGGGACGATGAGGCTGAACCCTCGTCGAGACCAGGTACCTCTATAACCCGTTAAGTAATAAATTGCCTGCTTACCATATTTCATGCATGCCTTGGTGAATGATTAAGTTAGATGAGATTAAGACATGATTAAGTAAGATATAACCTATTACCACCTTAGGAAACTTCACCATTTGCTATCCCATACCTTCAACGCATAACCCGGAAGTGACCGACATCGAAACTCGTGAGATCACACGAGACCAATGTCAGGTTATCCTCAGGTATGATTTTATTAAGGGGGTACCTGACACCCGAAGCACAAATAGCCATCATCAGGAGATGCAGTTTGTTAGGAGTGGGATCGGGAGGTTTTTATACACTGGAGTACCTGGGAGGAGCTAAGATGAAACTAAGGATGATGAGCTTAGGCAAGGATTGGAATCCGTATGCCAAGATGTACCAAACCACAAGAGCACAAGATGGAGTCTCACCACTGGAAATACCCGAAGAGTTCCATCTGGTTATTACACAAGCCATGGAGATCGCCCAGCAACTGGAAGCTGACCCGATCCCAAGCATACAGGCAGACCTTTGCATTGTTAACTTTTACGAAAAAGATGGATGACTCGGATTACATCCGGATAAGGACGAGACACGCGGAGTCTTTGGAAAGAGGGATACCCGTAGTGTCTTGGTCCATTGAAGATGACTTTGAATTCCTATACGGCGAGCAGAAGCGTGTGGACCGTGCTAAGAAGCTACTACTTAAGTCTAGAGATGTATTAATTATGGGTGGAGAGTCTAGAATGTTGTACCGTGGGATGAAGAAAATTAAGCTGAATACAGCACCATCAGCAGTGATCAATGCGGCGCACATGAGACCAGGATGGTTAAACCTAACCTTTAGACAATATTAGCCATGTAATGCTTTAAGTATGATGTAAGAAAGGAAGTGTAAGAAAGAAGCACATGATGTAAAAAGGATGGTTATCAATAAAATAACAGTGTTATTCATATTAATTGTTACGACTCTTGTTATACCATCATTACTCATGAAAGCTTGTGAAATACAATTAGGTTATGGACTTGGTACGGAAGGTGCACTAAGTAGCCTTACAGAGGCATAGGCCGGCGAAAGCGGTACTATCCTCACCGACACCTTTCCGATCAACGGCGTTGATGCATCAGCTCTCTTCAACTCAGGGGCCTCGCATACCTTCATCTCATCATCATTTGCGAGGAGGTTGGGGCTAGACGCTGATGAGCTACCCGACTTCACGGTTACGCTCCCGTCTAAGGAGAATGTTCGTTGCACTTGAAATACCCCAAACCTAAGTATGTTAAGTAAACATCAATATATGATGTAGTAAGGCTAAAATATGCCTTAGAGAGACTGGTAGACAATTTAAACCAAGGAAAACACAAGAAAATGCCTTAAGGGCAATTTGGGCAAAAACATGCTCTAAGCTTGGAGTGACTTTGATTAGCACCCAAATACCAATAAGACCTTATTAATATGTCAATGGACATTTTAAATCAATTACCAAAGAAAACCAAGCTCAAAAACAAGCTTAAACACAAAATGTGCTTTAAGACTCCTTAAAGCACCTTTTTGAGAAACTGTCTTAGAAATGGGTTTTGAGTGGCTAAGTGCCTATGATTACATCTTAATCAACATGTGTACTAATTAGTATCACATTAGGAAGTCTAAATCAGTGGGAAATCAAAAATTTCATAAATATGTGCACTAATTTATGAATAGTGCCAAATAGTGCCCAAATTAAGCTTAAGTCAACATAAGTCAATTAGTTGGTCAACAAAGACCATGTTAGCCTTATCTAATGAGGGGGCCGGTTTCTAAGGGATGAGTCATTAAAGACTTCATCAAATAAGAAAAGAAAAAGGGAAGGAAAGTAAAAGAAAGACTATTTACCTTTTATAACAAATATCTTCATTAAGCCACCTTTTTCTTCTCTCTCTTCATTTCTCCTTCCTCCATCGGTTTTTCCTTCTTCTTCCCTACTCCAAAACCGAGAGAGCTCCATTCATGGTGCCTCCACCATCAATTGCTCACCAAATGTTCACCTTTGCTCCAAATTGAAAAGTAAGCATAGATTTCTCCTAGTTAGATCAAGGCCTTCATTCCTATCTTTTCAAATCCTCCAAAGCTCAAGTTTGGTGCCATGAGAAAACTCCATTGATGGAGGAAAATCAAGTTTGAAGAGCCCATTTGGTGCTCCATTCATTCAAGGTAATGAAAATGTAAGAAAAACCATGTTTCCACCACTTCTTCTCCATTACCGAAAATTTATACTCATGGGGCTTCATTTTATGCCTTGTTCTTGCTTGTTTTCTATTCTCCAAGGGCTAGAAGAGGTCCTTCTTGATTCATATCCAAGCCTACCTTAAGACTTCAAGGTAAAATATTCATTTTAAGACCTTAAAGCACATTTTTAACCTAGGAATTGTAACACCCCTGAATAAACATCCAATAGTACAAAGCCAAGCTCCTAGTTATATTACATGATACTACGCAGCGGATTCTCGATATCCTCCGGGTGCTACAGATGCCAACCACCCACGTGGTTGACAGACCACATCACTAATACTAAGTTACAGTCTGCATGACTGGAAACAACCCTCAATAAAAACTCATGTACAATATAGATAAAATTCCCAAATACCGAGTGTCTACAATAAAAATACCAAATCATAGTCTGAGATTTACATCTCGGGTTTAGTAACAACCCATACGCTAAGCATATTACACATTTAAAGGGTTATGCCCTGATGGACTACCCCCATGGTAGCCAACCCGCCTACGCACCGTTATCGTCCGGCTCAATACCTGTAAAAAATTGGGTTGTAAAGGACTCAGCGAACTACGCTGAGTATGAACGTGTGTAGCCCGCATGTTACCGGGCCACACGACTACTTGGTTGAATATTATTAAGTCAATTTACATGCTATAATAAAGCAGTAAAACACACCACAGTACATCATAGTATCATACACACTTAAAGGTAGTAACACATTAGCAACAACAACCAAGCACAACAAGCTTCTAGTATCACAACAGCAATCATGTACATAATAAAACGTGTGCATAGGTATGTAATACCCATGATCCTCACTATGGGATCGTACGAGCGTTGTGTGTTTTCATTTCTTTTCTCTTGTTCCCTTAAAGTGTATTTTCTTTCTCTTTCTTGCACCCACCAGTTCTGGGGATGTAATTTAGATCCCGTAACCATCTCATGTAGGTGCTAATCTTTCCTTGTTTCTTTGAGGGTTATTTATGAATTCTCTTGTCACCAACATTAGGGGAACGTCTTCTTCATAGCTAATCCTCCATTCCCGGATAGCTCTCTCTCTCTCTCTGTTGTTTTTATATGTTACGAGCCACTGCCCCGGATACCATGGGTCTGTCTCCCTATTCCTTTTCAATGTTACAAGCCTCTACTCCGGATACAAAGGGTCCGTCTCCCTATGCCTTCCAATGTTCTGGTCTCTACCCCGGATACAAAGGGTCCGTCTCCCTATTCCTTATTAATGTTACTAGCCTCTGCTCTGGATACAAAGGGTCCGTCTCCCTATTCCTTTTAATCTTATTGGTCTCTACCCCGGATACAAAGGGTCCGTCTCCCTATTCCTTTTAATCTTATTGGTCTCTACCCCGGATACAAAGGGTCCGTCTCCCTATTCCTTGTTAGATTAATGGTCTCTACCCCGGATACAAAGGGTCCGTCTCCCTATTCCTTTTAATCTTATTGGTCTCTACCCGGATACAAAGGGTCTGTCTCCCTATTCCATTTTAGATTAATGGTCTCTACCCCGGATACAAAGGGTCCGTCTCCCTATTCCTTTTAATCTTATTGGTCTCTACCCCGGATACAAAGGGTCCGTCTCCCTACTCATTTCTAAAGGTATTGGCTTATCATTACCTTTAATAATTCGACACCATAGTGGGTGTCTTTGGAGGTCCTCTATAGTTAAGAGGAGTTTTTTTCCTTTATGTAGTTCCTTGGTTTGTTTACGAAGTTTGTTGTATTTCATCTCAAGGATTCATCAATGAGAAGGGACTACACTACTGTGTACGCGCAAGCAATATGCACAATAATAGCAAGCGGGTAAGCAAGGAAAATCAGCAATCCAGTCATATGCTTTACACAAGCTCACAACAGACAAATAAACACGGTAAAACAAACATTCGTTTTCATGCATTAGTCTTGTGGTCATAGTCAAACAAGGCATACAGCACACAAGTCGTGTAATACGGCAACATACGAACCACACATGTCCATACCTTATTCAGAAGCAAAAGTCTCACACACACACGGTGTCCCGGTTGGCGTTCGTTATGGCCCTAACGTTAATTAAAACAACATGTCAGTTTATGATTTCATGTGACGACCTTTGTGACACTTTCCTAGTTTATCCCATTTGTATCGGGTGTTGTTCCCCAGGTGAACCTTTGAATGTTCAACTTATATTAGCCCTTAGAACTTTCCAAGTATTAACCTTAAACTTATCTTATTTATCCATAGGGTTATATTCCCCTTCTTATACCCATTTGGTTATACATCTAAGTTATGTATTCATCGATATAGGTGCCCGTATATATTCATGTACGTTAGTAACCACCGCTTATGATTTACCATGTACTTAGTAACTCTTTAGGTTGGTCAACCTGACCGCTTGGTCAACTATTTGACTTAGTCAATATGGGTTGACTTGGATAGTCTCTAAGTCAATTTGCTTATACAATACCTTGAGTTATGCAGTTCATTATCTATTCGGCCCCCATACAACCTTATTGTATAATATTAATACTAAAGTTTTATAATTGGGTCCTCCTCTATAAATCTTATTACACTTATCCTCATACGTTCTTCAACCCACATAATATACCACACCTCACTTCGCATGTTCGCATTAGATCCTATGCATTATATGATCTTATTGTATGCATAATAGTTTCATCATTTATGGGGAATTATTCCTATACGAGTCTCTTCCATTTAACCCACTTAATCCTTTACTTCCATAATAGTTTATATGAATTATAATTCCCCATCTGTTGTAGGGATCATTCTATCACCTCGTGTGTGATTATTTAACAGTTAATAATATTATTTCTCACCTCTTATTTACTAAGGATATAATCTTAGTACCTCCTAATATTACATTACCTTTCCCAACACGTTATAATATATCCAAACTTGAAATTCCCCAAGCAGCCCATTTTCTATAACTACCATATTTCCAATACTATCAAGTTATAAACCAAGGTTCCCAAACATTATCATATGTACTTAATTTCTGAAGAGCCCATTATTCTTCCGGGAATTCCTATGACATCCCACGTGTTTTGCTTATCTACAAAACCACCTCATATTCCGTACTCGTCACGCTATTTACCTTGTTAATTTGTAATATAGGACGTCTTAACAGTACAACACACATGCATACGGTTACTCATATTTACGGGTAACCCCCCTTGGTTTATTCAGGTATTATCGTTCACCCACACTTTCCTCGTAATTACTTCGTAACCCCTTTCATTTTTATACCCACACTTAATCGTTTAAAACCTTATGTTATAACTCTTGATCAATTTATATCATTACTTCAATTTTCAAAACCTTTTTAGGATTATATAATAATCCCTTCAAATATTAAAATCTCCATTTATACCTAAATTTTTCGATAATTACATATACTCCCATAACAATAATATTTGTTTTTCTTTTTGACTTGATATAAATCTAAATACTTAGAATAGTTATTCTTATCATTTTATTTTGGTCGACCTCCATAATTAATTATTTAACTATTAATTCTCTACACCTTTTTAGGATCTAAATAGCACATATACACACCTACTCTCTCGGTTTTATACAAATCAATACTTAAATCTCTTAAGCCGTTTCATTTCATTAGTAACTTATATATATACACTAATAAACAGTTAGCGACTATCAATTCCTTAAATCCTTAATCCCCTCCATGTATTTAGGATTTTACAACTCACTCTTCACCTATGTATTCTCGGCCTCCCATTCATTTTCTCATTAACAAACTCAACCAACCCATATATGTACTTAATGATCTATGGTTATAACAACATCCAAACTAGTAGTTTTCAAGGCTTTACAAGAGGGTATACTCGTTATTACCTTAATCAAACTGGCAAGGAAATTTCCCCCAGCTTCACAGCGCCTTCATGCCACCAAAACGCCTCCACAGCCTAGTTTATATACGCATGTATTATGGTTATCATTCTGTATATACTCCAGCTTTGTTATGTATGTTAGCCGTAAGGTTTTAATTACCTCCTTACCTCTGTAGACACTTGTTTTTCCTTGTAATAGACCTCCTCTTGCTGGTAGCCTATGGGTGCATACGTGACCATTCTTTTATCATCTAAGTCATAGAAAAGAGCTAGATTTGTAACTGCATAATCGGTTAGTTTAGAGAATTTCTTTGACGTTATTTTAGTGTGGGAAAGGAGGGGTTTTTACCTTGGGCTTGAGGGGTTTCCTACAGTAGCTCTCGCCAGTTATACACAGAGGGATGAGTTCAGTTTTGTTCGGGCAAGGAAATCAGAGGTAACCAAAGCTTACACGTCTTGGTTTATGTACGGTTTTTACCTCCTCTTTGTACCCCCTCTTGGTGTGCTTCTGGCTGTCGGTATTAGCTCAAGACAAAGCTGAAATGGAGCTTAATGAATGGGCACTAACGAGCAGAAAAAGAAACTGTCAAGATGCAGAAAAAACTAGTATGAGGTGGGGAAATGAAATCATGGAGGAAGAGAAAAAAAAAACAACAACTGCACACTACCGTCCCCGTCTCGGTTTCTTGCAGAGGAAGAGGAGAAGGCTGCTGTCTTACCATTTTTTTTCTTACTCATTGACTACTCTTCGGTGAATATCAGTACGTGAATTCAACCAGGGCTACTCGGTGAACTAGAAGCATGGGAAAGAAAGGGTTTAGTGTCACAGAGCATGCATGGAGAAGGCTCGGCAGTAGGTTTGTAGCTGTTTCAAAACAAACAGAAGGGATGTGAAGTACTGGACGAGCTAGTTACTTTGTGATGTTGTTTTACTGTCACAGCTTGCACCAGGTGAAGCGGGAACAGATGGGTGTCGGGAGATGGAGTGTTTTTTGTGGATTCTAGCCGAGAACAAAAAGAGGGTGAACAAGGTGCCACCTAGTCGTAGGTTTCTTGTATGCCAGTTGACGGTCTAGCGACTAAAGACTAACGCAGGGCTAGTTGTCCTTGCTCGCCAGTTCTAGTTTGCTTTAGAGAGGGGAGGGATGTGAGAATGAAGAGAGGCGATAGTAGGTATGTTTCTCCACCCCCGTTAAGGTTGCAGAAATCCCGAGAATGAATTCAATCTGGCGTGGGAGAATGAAACTGATGTGGAGAACGAGAGTGACTGGCGCATGAAATGAAAGAGTTAACGCCATGAAAGATAAGTTGATCAGTCGGGTGTTTGGTCCGGTGCAGGCTCGAGAGAGTTAGCGCCATCTTGGAAAAAAATGAAAAGCTGATATGTTCTGTTTGTTGTTGGAGGACCTGGGCAGAGTAGCTCGCATGCAACAGAAGGAGAGGAGGCTTGTTGATGTCCATCTGCTGCTGTGCACTAATCGAAGAAGGAAAAAGAGGTAGTAGTGCACTTATGGGGCTGTTCACGTGTGAACCCGAGAATGTAAGAGCAACTGGTGTGGTTGCTCGCTTCTGATATGATACAGGGGGGAATATTGTTGTCGGGGAAGGAATGAGGAAGCTTGTGCTCGCGTAAAAGGAAGAGAAAGCGAGCAGGGGAGTTCGAGAGGGTCTGAGTGTTGTTAGGAATTTGAAATCGGTGAGTCTGAAACCGACAAGCTGGTTGTGGAATTTGAGATAAAGGGGCACGTGAATGGGGTTGGTACTGCTGTGTACTGTCGATTGCTATGTAATCTGTCATGTTCCACTATTTTTTGTCAATTAGTAGCCTCATATATCTAGAGGTGCAGATTGTTATCGAATAGAAGCACAGTTCAATTGGTTAAAGTGTCGGGATGGGTACGAGAGGTACCGGGTTCGAACCCCAGCGGGAGCGCCTTTGCTCTCTTTTTCTTCTTTTTTTTTCTTTTTTTTCGTATAAGTTATACATGCTTATTTATATATGTAAGACCATATAATATACGTCGCGTTATTATTTTATACACGGCAACCTCATTTTGTTACGTTGTTAGTTATTTATACGTACATGTGTATATATACGCCCCCTTTTATTTTTTTGTTGCGTTTTAGTTATATGTAACTATGCGACGTTATTATTTATTATCTATGACGTTGTAAAATTGTAACGTTACGTATATGTATTTTATTAAACGTACATATATAAGTACGTGACCGTATTAATACGTAACGTCGTCATGTTTCCGGACATTTATATACCAAATTTAATTGTTCACACATGATTTAATTTAAACTTCACCAATTTAGACTGCTAATTATTCGGGGTATTTCAGCCTACCCCCCTTAAAGGAACTTCGTCCCGAAGTTGTACTTCTTTAACTGATGTTTTTCCATTCTTGTTAATCCTAGGGATCAAGTCCCACATTTCATAATTCTCACTACCCGAGTGTGTTCATAAGCACTATGCCACATTAATGGCTTCTCACAAGTTTTCATAGTAGTCCAAGTATTAGCAATGTACAAATAACAATCTGAGGTGTAAACCACAGTACACACATTCATTCCTAACCGAGCGTACATACACACACATAACAATCTCATACACACAACCAACGCGTGGCTGTAGGAACACACACAGTGCAAAGATTAAGTCCTGAATACGTTCTCTCTAACCAAGGGATCATGTCCCGCAAGTTCCCGTTCAATTTCACCATTTGTGCTTATAAGCACCATGCCACATCTGTGGCTCAATAATACTGCAATGTACCAATAATACTTATGTACTGCACTCATAGCAACCAGATGAACAAGTCATTCATTTATGACTACCATGTATTCAAACCAATCCACACATATAGCATTCAAAACAACACCACAAAACGTGTAACAATAGGTAAAAACGCAACGCGCCTACCCCCCTAAAAAAATGGATTACGCCCACGTAATCCCTTTTGTATCATCCTTAAACCTTGGTTCTAGATGTTTAGTTCTCATGGAGTATTCTAGTTTCTATGCGATGTAGTTCGCAGTATAATCTTATCAAAAGCCTTGACCATGTTAATGGCTGGGTTTCTGTCTCAAGAATTCTTATCGGTTTCCATACCGATCTAAAACGGACTCGGATTTAGCCTCTCTGAGTCTAAGATATTGGCTGATATGTCACTTGGTATTCAACAGGAAGATGGAGATACGGTCCACCAGCTTCTGCTGTGCGACTCTGATTACCTTTGGGTTTAGTTTACCATTTCTATGCCTTCCAAGATGGTGCATGGCTTATTTGTATCTTTATCATTTAGGAGTAAAGGCCCCTTGCTGCCATGGGGTATTTTATTTATACACGGTCTTATCTATTTACTCTGGAGGTCAGAAGTTCATGTTTTTTTTGTGTGTGCTTTTAAGAGGCTGAATTGTTCTTTTTGGCTGACCTTTTGGCTTTAGTTCAAGTATGCTCCGTAGTAGCTATTTAGTTCTTAATATTTGATTCTCACGGCCGTGTCTTTGTTACAACAACTTGTTTAGTTTATCTTACCGCTCGTAATTATGTGTAGATAGCTAGTCTGCTCTGCTAGCATTACTATCTCTTTTTTTTATCCGCTAACGTGCACAGCCAAATGAGATGTTTTTCTATCTTTGAGAAATCTTTATTTTTCAGCCCCACTTATGGCTTTGGCGCTGCTGGTTGCCTTTAATTAGTTTCAGTCAAAGGGTTACTGAATTATATATGTTAGAAGTCTCCATGATTGTAAACTATTTTACATAGGATGTTTAGTTTCCTTCTCATCCTCATTATTGTTCTTATGTCCCGCCAGGAACTAAGGTAATTGAGTACTATCGGTTACATATTGCATTTGATTGTGATTGTATATATTTACATGGTAACCTTTGGGTTAATAGTAACATCACACCATTTCAAATCCTCACATTTCTGTATACTCATGTGTTTATCCCCGAATTTTTGAGCCCTGTATCCATGTAATTTATGCGGTTTCAACACCGCTTCCTTTGCATTTTTACTTATCCAACTTATAAACTTTCACCTAATTGTAGTTTATGTGTCCACTTGTAGGGGGTTTCGAGAATCATCCCACACTGATGTGATCAGCGTAAGTGTTGGACTACCTTTTCACCCCAATTTGTGCGTGGTGTCCTTGACCTGGCCAGGGTCAAGTTCAACTTTGCACGTCCGATTTAAACGATCAAACAATTATTTACATTTGAATTCTTATCCCACTTGTTTCTAGTCCTTTGGCTATCAATTCATTGACTAGTGTCACCACCTAAGCCTTTAGATTAATCGTTAAGTTCTTTAACTATACTTACCTCTAGGTGTGTTCATATATATATATATATATATATATTCGTTTATCCATGTATGTATATATCCCCATGTGGTATAATCCTCTTGATTTATATATAGATTCCCCATATAAGTGTTCAAACAAGTTTAATGATATACTAGTACATACATTGATATCCTATGGGTATTATTCATTCTTTGCATTTAGTCAATTTGGGTATACACAGGTATACTTCCGAATTCTCGTATTATTCCTATTATCCTCAACACCTACAACTAATATAGAATTTACAAAATGATTCTTTACTTATTTTAACCCATCAATCAATTCCTCCCTTAAGTCCATTAATCTTGTTTAAAGTGTCCATATTTCAATACCCAATATTCCTAAACATTTGGTTTCCTCCTGATATTTTCCTCCTCATAAATATTTGACTGATTTTTCTTGTTGGCCCGATTAGGCTCCCTTCAATCTGACTTAAGCTTTATTTCATTTTCCATTTTATATATATATATGGGCCTCGTAACCCTTCTGTTACTTCCTCATTATTATTCTTTGTTCACCGGTGGTAGAAGCAGAGGGGAATGACCAGTTGTGGTCACCAGTTTCAGCTGTCTGAGATTGAGAGACTTAGAAGAATAATTGAATAAAGGAAGAAGGAAGGAGGTGGCATTGTGTTTCTCCGGTAATGCAGAGGATGAAGAGAAACGTGAGAAGGAGCAGGGAATTTATTGAATTCCGTAATATTATACTTTAGTTTAAAATTGTGTCATGCTTCGTTAAGCATTATAGGTTGTACCAATTTTATGGTGTAATTTCGTCTTGAACTATAGTCTCTTATTCCATTGTTTTATGAGAGGTTTTCTTAAATTACCCTCTCAAGTGTTCGAATTGCAGAATTTATCTCAATCCCATCCTTGCTTAATTATTGCTTGTTTTTGCTTTATTTATTTTATAATTTAGTGTATTTCGGTCCTCTTTGCTTGTGAGGTAGGGTCCGTATCGACTGCTAAGCATGTCGCCCCAAGTTGCCGTTAAAATTGGTTCCTCTACGCGTATTATTCTTTTCGCAACGTCTTTGTATAGTATAGTCTTTTCTTCACGGGTTGATTTTATGACATTAAGTAGATGCCAGATCGGGTTTTCCCGAGTTAGAGGAGGCTTTCCACCTCTCTGGCGTTCTTTCTCCGGGTTTAAAGAAGATTAGGGGTGTGGAGGTTGGGCGTAAGTGTCTGTTAGGTATTCAGTAGTTATTAAGGAAGAATCCTAACTAACGCGCCTCTCATACTACCTTTAACCCCGTTCCCCCCCGAATTCAGGCATTCCTATACTCGGTACTTCTCTGTTCCAGTCATCAGAGCATAACTACGCTCTGATACCACTTTCTGTAACACCCCCGAATAAACATCCAATAGTACAAAGCCAAGCTCCTAGTCATATTACATGATAACTACGCAGCGGATTCTCGATATCCTCCGGGTGCTACAGATGCCAACCACCCACGTGGTTGTGTAACGCCCCTAAATTACTAACCATAATATGATAATAAACTTGCTCAGATTAATAAAGCGGAAGCATAAGTCTTATAGGACGTTACCGCCACACTCACAACCATGTGAATGCTCAGGCTTAACTTACAACCAAACTAACTTTGTATTACATAGGTTATAGAACAACCTAATACATTAGTCTAGAAACCAAAAGAGAATAAAATGATGGTCTTCTAGCCCCAAAAGCCCACACTGTCGGATGTCTCCACAACTAGGGAGAAGCTCCTTCATTTCCTGCACATGTGGTCATTCATACAATCACAGAGAAAAGACCACAGGGCATAAAGCCAAAAAGTCAGCAAAGCTGAGTAAAATCAAAGCTACCATCAGACAATAACTTAGTAAAGTACTTGATGGTATATACACAAACTTTGCTCAACCAAGAGTTCAAGCATTAACAATAAGGCATCCAAACCTGCACAAATACATGTTAATCTATTCACATATTTTCCTTAGTCACCAATTTCTCCATTCCACACAAATCAGTTCAAGGGACGAATCCCGATCATTGAGGCGATCCAACCTTTCCCAAACACACTCCAGGCCCTAAAAGATGTGCACACCCCCTATAGTACCTTTAAACTATAGTGTAGGAAACCATGAAGCATCTCATGGAGCCCAAGGCATACCATGAGTCCAATAATTCATAAGAAGGCAATTACTTCTCAAGTTCCACATATGGCCATATATCTCAATAATCCATTCCAATGAGTTACTCATTGAATCCTCATAATCAGAATATAACAACTTAAAGTATAACAAGAATCAATAGTCAAATCACTTAACAAAGCCCATTTCATAATTTCAAACATAAGGGACATAATAATAATCAAACAGCACTTAAGGAAAGGCTATGATCACATAATCTTACATGGCACCTTCGGCCAGATCACACAGCATCAAATACCTCAGTTTAACAATTCAAACAACCATAAATCATACCTTAAGAACAAGTCTTGATCAAACAAACAAATCATATCCATTTCAGTTCTATTATTAACTATCTCATCTGGATTAGCTTAAGACATAATTTAACTATAGATTGTAACCTGAATCAAACCATAATTGGTTCCTAACATTTTCGATCATAACAACACAATATTAACCAGATTAGCTTAGGAGTTAATCCAACCATAAACAACCTTCTAAGACAGTACATATAAGTTCCTAACATATTAGACTTTAAGACCTTAAGTCCTAGCTTATTTTAAACTATCATATTCATCCTAAAATCATGCTATACATCTCTTTAATAGTTCATGGCCAATTCTGCCATAATAGGTTACTAATGACCAGAACAATCAACAATCAAGTTTTTAGCCCTAGGACACATCTAGTTTACACTAATTAACTTCCAACTGAAACCGGTTGTACTAGGCATCTAATTCACCAGATTAGCTCTTCTAGTAATCACACTTAACATTTTAAACAAGTTCTATACTTTACCTATGTCACTCGGCCATAATGATCAGATAGGTTCTAGGTTAGTTAAGCACCTAAAACACTTGATTAATGCTCTAGAATTCCACCCACAAATCTGGTGATTAAACAAAACTCTTTAAGACACCATTTATCCTAGATTATAACAACACCAGATTAGACTCAAGATCATCCAGAACAATCATAATTACCTCTAGGGTATTCCCACTTACCAAACAGCAACAAAACACCATAAACAAGCTCTTAAGCAATCAGTAATCAAAGGTAGGTTGCAAACACATCATTTTCTTCCTTAAAACACTTTTCTAGCTCTTCTAGCTTTAGGCTAATAAATACCTACGAATTTTAATTAGATAATATAGGGGTAATACTCCTGTACAACATACAGATTTATTAAGGGATGGAAACCATGAAGTACCTTGCAGATTGCTGAAGAAAACCTTCCTTAAATCCTTGGAAGCTTGCTAGAAGTTAGAACACCCTAAGACAGCTTTTAAGCTCCTAGAATGGACATGGAAAATGAGTGAGTTCCCTTGGTTTCTCCTCTGGTTTTCGGTTGAGAATAGACTAGGAAAGGATGAAGAACACACCAAGAACAGCCTTACCTCTAGGATTGGAAGAAGATGAAGATAGTAGCTCTCCTCCTTCTCTTTGCTCTCGGCCAGGTGGTGGTGGTGGTAAGCTTTCCTCTCTTTCTTTTTCTCTTCTTAACGTGCTAAATGGCTGAATGGAGGTAGGGGTCGGTTTATATAAACAAGGAGGACGGTTTAGGTTACTTAAGGTGAAGGAAAGGTGTGTGTGGCTGATTTCTAAGCCATGTCACGTCTCCAATGGGATGTTGCCACCTCCTACCAGCCTACTTAGGTGTCAAGCTCCTATTGGTTATAGTATGTGTCAAGTGTTTAAGTAGGTGCCAACTCATCATGCCACCTCGTGCTTAAAGACGTCCTACTTGCCTACTAGCTTGGTCATGCTTAAGACGTCCTACTAGCTTGCTAGCTTGCTGAGTCACCTACTTGCTCGCTAGCTTGATGAGTCACCTACTTGCTTACTAGCTTGATGAGTCACCTACTTGCTTACTAGCTTGATGAGTCACCTACTTGCTTACTAGCTTGATGAGTCACCTACTTGCTTGCTAGCTTGCCCAAGCAGCTGCATCACCTACTTGTGTGTTTGCTACATAAGCTAGCTGCTGCATCACCTACCAACTTGGTTGTCACAATGTTATTAGAGCATTCTAGCTAGGTACTTTTAAAACAATACAAGAAGTGCTATTAAGGACTTTTCTGGTCCAAATGTGTACTTATGCCAATATTAGGATTTAAATATGCTTAATAGCTTATTAAGACCTAATTAGCAAAGTAACCATCCTTTAGAAACTTTGGGTATTTCAGGTTGACAGACCACATCACTAATACTAAGTTATGGTCTGCATGACTGGAAACAGCCCTCAATAAAAACTCATGTACAATATAGATAAAATTCCTAAATACCGAGTGTCTACAATAAAAATACCAAATCATAGTCTGAGATTTACATCTCGGTTTAGTAACAACCCATACGCTAAGCATACTACACATTTAAAGGGTTATGCCCTGATGGACTACCCCCATGGTAGCCAACCTGCCTACGCTCCGTTATCGTCCGGCTCAATACTTGTAAAAAAATGGGTTGTAAAGGACTCAACAAACTACGCTGAGTATGAACGTGTGTAGCCCGCATGTTACCGGGCCACACGACTACTTGGTCGATAATTATTAAGTCAATTTACATGCTATAATAAAGCAGTAAAACACACCACAATACATCATAGTATCATACACACTTAAAGGTAGTAACACATTAGCAACAACAACCAAGCACAATAAGCTGCTAGTATCACAATAGCAATCATGTACATAATAAAACGTGTGCAAAGGTATGTAATACCCATGATCCTCACTATGGGATCGTACGAGCGTTGTGTGTTTTCATTTCTTTTCTCTTGTTCCCTTAAAGTGTATTTTCTTTCTCTTTCCTTGCACCAGGTCTGGGGATGTAATTTAGATCCCGTGACCATCTCGTGTAGGTGCTAATCTTTCCTTGTTTCTTTAAGGGTTATTTATGAATTCTCTTATCACCACCATTAGGGGAACGTCTTCTTCATAGCTAATCCTCCATTCCCGGATAGCTCTCTCTCTCTGTTGTTTTTAAATGTTACGAGCCACTGCCCCGGATACCAAGGTTCAGTCTCCCTATTCTTTTTCAATGTTACAAGCCTCTGCTATGGATACAAAGGGTCCGTCTCCCTATGCCTTCCAATGTTCTGGTCTCTACCCCCCGGATACAAAGGGTCCGTCTCCCTATTCCTTTTCAATGTTACTAGCCTCTGCTCCGGATACAAAGGGTCTGTCTCCCTATGCCTTCTAATGTTCTGGTCTCTACCCCGGATACAAAGGGTCCGTCTCCCTATTCCTTTTAATATTATTGGTCTTTACCCCGGATACAAAGGGTCTGTCTCCCTATTCCTTTTAATCTTATTGGTCTCTACCCCAGATACAAAGGGTCCGTCTCTCTATTCCTTGTTAGATTAATGGTCTCTACCCCGGATACAAAGGGTCCGTCTCCCTATTCCTTTTAATCTTATTGGTCTCTACCCCAGATACAAAGGGTCCGTCTCCCTATTCCTTGTTAGATTAATGGTCTCTACCCCGGATACAAAGGGTCCGTCTCCCTATTCCTTTTAATCTTATTGGTCTCTACCCCGGATACAAAGGGTCTGTCTCCCTATTCCTTTTTAGATTAATGGTCTCTACCCCGGATACAAGGGTCCGTCTCCCTATTCCTTTTAATCTTATTGGTCTCTACCCCGGATAAAAAGGGTCCGTCTCCCTACTCATTTCTAAAGGTATTGGCTTATCATTACCTTTGATAATTCGACACCATAATGGGTGTCTTTAAAGGTCCTCTATAGTTAAGAGGAGTTTTTTTCCTTTATGTAGTTCCTTGGTTTTGTTTACGAAGTTTGTTGTATTTCATCTCAAGGATTCATCAACGAGAAGGGACTACACTACTATGTACGCGCAAGCAATATGCACAATAATAGCAAGCGGGTAAGCAAGGAAAATCAGCAATCCATTCATATGCTTTACACAAGCTCACAACAGACAAATAAGCACGATAAAACAAACATTCGTTTTCATGCATTAGTCTTGTGGTCATAGTCAAACAAGGCACACAGCACACAAGTCATGTAACATAGAAACATACGAACCACACATGTCCATACCTTATTCAGAAGCAAAAGTTGTCTCACACACGGTGTCCCGGTTGGCGTTCGTTATGGCCCTAACGTTAATTAAAACAACATGTCAGTTTATGATTTCATGTGACGACCTTTGTGACACTTTCCTAGTTTATCCCATTTGTATCGGGTGTTGTTCCCCAGGTGAACCTTTGAATGTTCAACTTATATTAGCCCTTAGAACTTTCCAAGTATTAACCTTAAACTTATCTTATTTATCCATAGGGTTATATTCCTCTTCTTATACCCATTTGGTTGTACATCTAAGTTATGTATTCATCGATATAGGTGCCCGTATATTTCATGTACGTTAGTAACCACCGCTTATTATTTACCATGTACTTAGTAACTCTTTAGGTTGGTCAACCTGACCGCTTGGTCAACTATTTGACTTAGTCAATATGGGTTGACTTGGATAGTCTCTAAGTCATTTGTTTATACAATACCTTGAGTTATGCAGTTCATTATCTATTCGGCCCCTGTTATACCCCAAAATTTCAACCCCCCGAGGTGAGTCTCTTCTAATAGGCTAGTAGTGAGGGTTCCCAGATCGATCGGCACATTTCAGAGTGCTAGGGACAGCTTAGTCATCTCCAGGGCCATTTTCGTAATTTTTCAAGGCTCCTAAGCCCCCTACAGGCTTTCTCTCTCCTCCAAATAAGGGTCAAATCAATTCAAAATGCTTTGAAATTTTTACCCAAGATAGAGGATGACATTTTAAGCATAATGGCGTTGGAATTTTGATTTTTCGAATTTCCAATAATTTTCTAGCAATTTCTGATTGAATCTGACGAGAAATTGAATTTAAAAATATTCCAATATCCAAAAAATTCGATTCCACTTTAGAAAAATCAGAATATCATCCTTTACCCATGTGTGAAATTTCATAATCAAATTCCTTTTGGAAGCCCTTGAGCTAAAACGTCGGTAAATCTCGGTTTTTACCGGATTTTTCTATCTTTAAAGAGGTCTATATAAGGAACCTTATCCCATGATCAAAGAAGAAGCTCAAGAACCCTAGACTCTCAAAGAAGGCAGCCGTCTCTCTCTCTCCACGTTTTGAACCCCAGAGCCACGATCAAACACCGAAATCTCACCAAAATCAACCCAAAACACATTTTTCAACTCCCACACACATCATCCATCATCAACCCCCACCAAAACAGCCCAAACGTGAAGAACATCAAGAACAACAAGGAGTCAGAAGCTGGGTTCGAAGTCTTCTGGATCCGCCATCAACGAGGCCTCCGAAGAATCCCGACGTGAAGAATCCTCCTAAATTCGAAGGTAAAACAGGTTGCAATTCTACTTTTCTAACTCTCCACGACCTTATTAACTCTCTGTCAAATTTTGGGTTCAAACTAACCTTTTTACGCTTCTGTATTGCTAATTACTTTTGTTTCTTGCCTTGTTACTTGTTCCAAGTTTCGTACATAATTCGACTTCAACTGCAATCTTTCAATTACTAACGAATTGTACACCTTTCAGGCTACACGTGCATAAATTTGAGCCGAAACACCTCGGGAACCACCATAAAACCCCTGTCCGTGGGTGGTCCGGGATCCCGGACCTATGGTCCGGGACCACGGACGGGTTGTCCGTGGCCACGGACACCCACGGACGGCGGCGGGGATTTTAAAATTTTAAAAATTTAGGTTTTGTTAAACTATGTCCGGTCCTACGGACATCTGTCCGTGGCCCCGGACTTTTCAAATTTTTTTTGTTTTCTGTTTAATTCGACTTTTATTTTCACATAGATTAACTAGGGTCCGTGGTTACGGACATTAGGTCCGTGGCTACGGACGGAAACAAAATTTGACCTAATTCTGCCTCCGAAACCCTAGTTTAGGTAATTTCAACTTTCACTTTTATTTTCCAATCAAAAAATGCTAAAAAACAAAAAAACTGAAGCTCGCGCACTTAGGTTAAAACGACTCGTAATAAGCCGTAAATAAACTAAGTAGAGGAAAAACGACCTAGATAGGGTAATGAAAGTAATTGAACCCTAATTAAGTCGAATATCAAGCCCCCGAACCCGAACTCTCCTTTCCTAATTTGATCTAGGTTAAAATTAGGTGGCGACTCATAATAGGTTCCAGTGAGCTAGCTTAGGTTTTAATAATTATTGTTATATGACATAGTTATTAATCTTAGGCTATAAGTGGACCTAAAACCCGATTAGATCCCAATCAGTTAATCCACATAGGATAGGGTTTAAAATCGAGGCTCACAGACTGGCGACTCTGCTGGGGACAAACTTCTTAATTTTAACTTGTTTATTTTAAGAAAGAGGGCTTAACTCGAAAATGTTTATTTATGGCTTTATTACTCTGTTTGTTTACCTTCGTGCGCACTTTATTTTCTGCACCTTGGCATCATATGAGAGCGAGGGTCCACACAAACCAATTCATCACCCCGGGACCCATTTGAGGGTCCCCTGTCAGGGACTCACACCTTTTAGGTGATGTGAATAAGCGGGGGAAAAGAGGAGGGTGTCGTCTAACCACACCCCCTTAATACCTGGGCTTTAGCCCCAAGCGTCTTCCTGGCAGTGCCCTTACCTAGCCCTTTGTTTGGTCAGTCAAAGACCCGACCGTAGACGCACACCTTCAGGTGATGTGAAAAGAGTGGGGAAGCCCAAAGAGAATAGCGTACAAGCCCTATTCCTTTGTGGTGACCTGGGCCCGCGCCCCAAGCACCTCTCCGGATCGATCCATACCCGTTTGACTTAAACGTCTAGTGAGGACATGTTGAATTTGTGTGGGCCTTGTTTGCTTGTATGATCGGCCCACTACCCAGCCTAGAGATTGATAGGAACTTCTCCTACATCAACCTAGCCCAAAACGAATTGGCAGCTCTATTTGTTTGCGGCCCAGAGGCCCTGTTTGGTTTAACATGTGAGTCGTTCGGGCTTCGGCCCAAAAGCTTAGACTTAGGTGATTTCTCTTCTGGCCCATTTTGAATTATCCAATTAGTTCTAGGCCCATAAAAAGGAAATCCATCTGAACTCGAAATAACTCACAAGTCCCGAAAGCAAAATCTTTTTCTGCTTAGCAACCATCTTCTCTGGCCCAAAGAAAGTTGGGCCCATTTGTGATTTAGGGACCATTCCAGCCCATGTGCTTTACTCCAGGCCCAAACACATTCCGGCCCAAGGGCTCATTCTAGACTAGGTAGACTTCTTATCCGGGCCCTAGCCCCAAACCCTAGATCTAGGTGTCACCTCTCAGGCCCAATCAAAGCCATCTGTTTACATTTCAGTCCAAATTCCAGTTCATAGCCTGAGAGATACTTCAGCCCAACCGCACCTCATTTCCTGGGTATCTTGGCCCACTTGCTTTCAGCCTAAGCCTGTTTCGATCTACCTTGTGAAGTGTCATTATCACCTTAGTGTCTTTCAACCCACTTCCTCTTGTTAGCTAATAATGGACTTCTTGGAAACAGGCAAGCCCGAATCCAGATATGGCAGAAGGAGGAAACCCGATCAACACCGAGGCCCAGTTGGCCGCTGTGCTGCAAGGGTACAAGGTCTTGGAGTCCATTGTCGAGGAACTGAGGAGTAAGGCTAATCTCCAGGAGACAAACCAGCACACTCTGGAAAAGCTTGTGGATGAAAATCTTAATCGTAATTACATCGAGATTGACTCTGTTAGGGCCCAAGATCCTCAAACACGTATGGGGAAGGATGTTCCTGACAACCAGCTAGCTGCAGAGGTCAAAAGGGTTTTGAAAAGGATTGAGCGCATAGAGAAAACCAACAAACCAGCTGGCTTCGATTATTTCTCCACGGCGTCGTATCCCGAAGTTGCTCTTCCCCTAAAGCTGAAGCTGCCTGCACTCGCTTTGTACAAGGGTTCCTCGGATCCACAGATTCACTTGGCTATGTTCGACCGAGAAATGTCCATCTTGGGGCTCAACGATATGCAAAAAGCCAAAGTTTTCGCACGCTATCTAGACGAGACTCCTCAGCGTTGGTATCTCACTCAGAAGATGAATACCAAAACCTACGAGGAGGTTTGCGAGGCTTTCCTAAATCATTTCGAGTATGCTAAGAACCTCGAGGTCACCAGAATCGATCTGGCAGGAACTCGACAGAAAGACGGTGAGTCCATGTCTGACTTCATCAAGCGTTGGAGGAGAAAGGCTGCAGCCATGCCTACCAGAATGGACGAGCAGGAGCAAATCCGCATGATAATTGAGAACATGCGAAAACAACACAACCATGAGCTAAAATTTATGTACTTTCCGAGTTTGGACATGTTGATGGGACAAGTCGGTATTCTAGAGGAAAGGATTCATAAGGAAGGTTTGGAGCTCGAGTGCTCAAGAAACTCCGGCAGTGGCTCCAAATTATCTAAGCCAGGACCAGAAAAGGCTTATCTTCAGACAGTAGCTTGCGCTCAAAGCAGTTTCCCAGAAGTGAATATGGTTCAACGACCTAGATCTCCGCATCAAAACCTTAGGACAATACCCTTACCACGCCGAGACTCATCGCAAAGGGAATTCACCAACATTGGCCGAGCACCAAGTCAGGCGTTTGAAGAGCTTCAGAAGAGAAACCTGCTACAGCCCCTGGCCCCTCGGCCAGGAACCACTCATTTGGGGAGGCATCTTAATCAATTCTGCCACTACCATCAGTTGCCTGGCCATTCTGCTGACAATTGCCGAGCATTGAAGCACAAGATTCAAGACCTCCTCGAGCAAGGAGTCCAATTTTTCTAAGTGTGCAGATCGTTTTCTTGCATCTTCAATTTTCCTAGTAGCTTATTAGTTAGTTTTCAGTCACCTCTGATTGTAATCTTTACGTTTCTTTCATAAATCAAAATCATAGTTCCATTTTCACAACTCCTGTACTAACCATTTTTCATTCATCGAAAAAAGAAGGAAAACAAAATAGTTTTTTTAGGAAAAGGATCGCGAAGCAATCATTTTCTGACTATGCAATGGAACGGCTTGTCTCTTGTTTCTAAAAATTTGAACATGCCTAACCAAACACCACAACTCCCCTATAATATCCAAACAACCCACAAAGCATTCAAAATCCACATCTGTTTAAGTGTTGTCATAAACCCCAGGTCAATACTGGGGGCAATCTGAGTTCAGGATCGTCATCTTTAATCTTTCGTTTACGCGTGCGAACTAGTCTCTGAGTGAAATTCACGAGAGTGTCTTGAGTGGAAAAACCATGAGTGAACGAGCGTGTCATTTTTACACGACTCCGGTGAGTCCACATTCAAAGGTGAGGCAAACGGTATAACTCCGACCGAAGAGATAATTTGTAAATTTACGCTTAGACCTGTGAAAAGTAACAAAGAACGGATATACAACTATCAGGAATGACGAAGCACCTAGGTACAGCACCACATAGCCAAAAGCTTGTAAACCCTGACATTAAACCCTAGGCACCCCCGTTGAGCCTTTTGTATATCCCTTTTCAATATTATGAGCCCCACAAAATAACCCAGCCAATGATGAATGTCCGACCCGGTGACCAAAGGAAGCAAGGAGCCCGACTCTCGGATAACATTATCATCAGTCCGAAGAAGCAATGCCGCTATCAGCATGACGAAGTGATCCGTAAATGGTCCCAAAGTGACACAGGATCAAAAGAGCTCACGTCAAAACAGCTCTCGAAGCCCAAAACGGGAAACACAAGAACCCCAAAGGCAAAGTCAAGAAAGGATAAAACCAAAAGGCGAACCCGAAGTGCCTCGAAGAAGTCCAAATGACAAAAAAAGAGAAATGGTGTAAAGGACAACTCCAAAAGTCCAGGTCCAGAAGCTCAAAAACAACGTCAACATGAAGCAGTTAGACGACTTCAAGACAAGGAAGATGAATCTGAGAGAGGACGCAAGTTGCAGCTTTGGTCACCCATTTTAGCTCCACATACCTCAAATATCCCTCCATGATCCCGTCGTCTTTCATCACACCCTATGGCCACGTTATAAGCTTTAAAGACTTCCGACTTGATAGTTGTGTGTCCAATCACGTGAAAGTAACAGATCAAATGCGTAAATCCATCAAATATCGAATTCAATGGTTTAGAAGTTATGACCATGAGTGAGAAATGAGTGCAAACACCGACCACATCGAGTGTAGGTTAGGGAGCACCACATCAAAGCATAAACCTCGACCCTGTGAGGGTGAGACTTGTTCGCACGTTTAATCAAAGAAAATACTGGGGGCAATTGATCGTTCCGATCAATTGCCATGAACTCTAGCTCAGATTGTCCTAAGGAAAAATACTGAGGGCAATTGTTGGTTCCAACAATTGCCATGACAACACCGATTGAAACCTAAGCTTGAGCACCACCATCCCACCACAGGCATAAGCCCTTACCACCACACCTCCACTACACAGGCCCACATAAGCCCTTACCTCCACACCTCCACTACACATGCACACATAAGCCCCTACCACCACAACACACACTCTCAAGCCCGTCATTAGCCTTACCTCCACAAAAACATCAAACCCGTCATAACCCTGACCACCATCCAAAATCACAACGCAGTCCCAGGTCTATCACAAGCACCACAACAAACACCACACACTTCCACCAACGGCATGTTCATTTTCTAAGAAACAAATTGCAGATTTGAAATTTTTAGTCAGGAAATGATTATTTCACTTTCCTTTTTCAGCAGTTTTTCTTAAGCATTGCCATGTTTAGCACATTTTTCAATAGTTCCTTGTTTTGGGCTAGCTTCCAACAAACACTTTAGTTGCATTTTACAACTTTTGCACAACACCTCAACATTGCCACCTTTTCCAACAGTTTCCTGTTTTGAACGAGTATCTTTCATGTATTTTGATTGCATACATCTTATCATCATTGCCATGTTTGGCACTCCAATAATCAGTTTACATCATTTGCACGAGACCATTATCTTCCTAACTCATTTTTAGTTCGAGACCTAAAATCGGCGCAAGGCCCTGCAGATTCCTCTTTCAGTACGAGACCTAGCATCTTCATTCAGTACGAGACCTAGAATCAGTGTGAGAGCCAGCTTTTCCTTCATCCATTCAGTACGAGACTTCAGTGCGAGACCACCATCTTCATCATCAGTGCGAGGCCCATCATTTTCTTCAGTGCGAGACCACCATCTTCATCAGTGCGAAGCCCATCATTTTCTTCAGTGCGAGACCACCATCTTCATCAGTGCGAGGCCCATCATTTTCTTCAGTGCGAGACCACCATCTTCATCAGTGCGAGGCCCATCATTTTCTTCAGTGCGAGACCATGCATCTTCATCAGTGCGAGACCCATCATCTTTATCAGTGCGAGACCCATCAGTTTCATCAGTGCGAGACCGAGCGTCATCATCCAGTGCGAGACCAGTACGAGACCTAGTATCATCTTCAGTGCGAGATAGAGCGTGATCTAAGTTGGCGGGGCAGAGGCAATAAGTCCCCATCTTTATGTCAACTTCTTGGGAGAAGCAACTAGTGGGCAGTGGCAATAAGTCCCCTTGGTAATCTAGAAGTTATCCCAGCACCCCAGTTGGTGGGCAGAGGCAATAAGTCCCCATAGTATACCAACCAGGAGCATTGGAACGGGTTTCGGTCCCCAGAAGCATCCGAGCATCATCAGCATCAACATCATCATCAGCATCGTTAGCATATCATCATCATATCATCTTTTTCTGCATGACATCTACATTTGCATTACAGGTTCCCGACCCCTTAGAATGTTCGGCATACTTCACTTCATTTTAGGTAGTCAACGCCTTAGAATAGCTTGACATCATCTCATTCGTTATAGGTGGTCAACGCCTTAGAATAGCTTGACATCATCTCATTCGTTATAGGTAGTCGGCGCCTTAGAATAGTCTGACATTATTTCATTTTTTACCTTTAGGTGGCCGACGCTTTAGAATCGCTCGACATCCTTCCACTTTACTCATAGGTAGTCAGCGCCTTAGAACAGCTCGACACAACTTGTTGGTTTTCAATTGCACGAGGGGTCTTTTAAGATCCAAAATTTTGGGGTATCACTCAAGCATCAACTAGCCTTTTCATTTCCATTACAAAGTCTAGTTGACGGGGGGCAATCTGTTATACAAAATTTCAACCCCCCGGAGGTGAGTCTCTTCTAATAGGCTAGTAGTGAGGGTTCCCAGATCGATCGGCACATTTCAGAGTGCTAGGGACAGCTTAGTCATCTCCAGGGCCATTTTCGTAATTTTTCAAGGCTCCTAAGCCCCCTACAGGCTTTCTCTCTCCTCCAAATAAGGGTCAAATCAATTCAAAATGCTTTGAAATTTTTACCCAAGATAGAGGATGACATTTTAAGCATAATGGCGTTGGAATTTTGATTTTTCGAATTTCCAATAATTTTCTAGCAATTTCTGATTGAATCTGACGAGAAATTGAATTTAAAAATATTCCAATATCCAAAAAATTCGATTCCACTTTAGAAAAATCAGAAATATCATCCTTTACCCATGTGTGAAATTTCATAATCAAATTCCTTTTGGAAGCCCTTGAGCTAAAACGTCGGTAAATCTCGGTTTTTACCGGATTTTTCTATCTTTAAAGAGGTCTATATAAGGAACCTTATCCCATGATCAAAGAAGAAGCTCAAGAACCCTAGACTCTCAAAGAAGGCAGCCGTCTCTCTCTCTCCACGTTTTGAACCCCAGAGCCACGATCAAACACCGAAATCTCAAATCTCAAAAATCAACACCAAAACACATTTTTCAACTCCCACAACATCATCCATCATCAAACCCCCACCAACAGCACCAAAACGTGAAGAACATCAAGAACAACAAGGAGTCAGAAGCTGGGTTTGAAGTTCTTCTGGATCCGCCATCAACGAGAGCCTCCGAAGAATCCCGACGTGAAGAATCCTCCTAAATTCGAAGGTAAAACAGGTTGCAATTCTACTTTTCTAACTCTCCACGACCTTATTAACTCTCTGTCAAATTTTGGGTTCAAACTAACCTTTTTACGCTTCTGTATTGCTAATTACTTTGTTTCTGCCTTGTTACTTACTTGTTCGCCAAGTTTCGTACATAATTCGACTTCAAACTGCAATCTTTCAATTACTAACGAATTGTACACCTTTCAGGCTACACGTGCATAAATTTTGAGCCGAAAACACCTTCGGGAACCACCATAAAACCCCCGTCCGTGGGTGGTCCGGGATCCCGGACCTATGGTCCGGGACCACGGACGGGTTGTCCGTGGCCACGACACCCACGGACGGCGGCGGGATTTTAAAATTTTAAAAATTTAGGTTTTGTTAAACTATGTCCGGGCCTACGGACATCCTGTCCGTGGCCCCGACTTTTCAAATTTTTTTTTTGTTTTCTGTTTAATTCGACTTTTATTTTCACATAGATTAACTAGGGTCCGTGGTTACGGACATTAGGTCCGTGGCTACGGACGGAAACAAAATTTGACCTAATTCTGCCTCCGAAACCCTAGTTTAGGTAATTTAACTTTCACTTTTATTTTCCAATCAAAAAATCAAAAAAGCTAAAAAACAAAAAAAACAGAAGCTCGCGCACTTAGGTTAAAACGACTCGTAATAAGCCGTAAATAAACTAAGTAGAGGAAAAACGACCTAGGAAGGGTAATGAAAGTAATTGAACCCTAATTAAGTCGAATATCAAGCCCCCGAACCCGAACTCTCCTTTCCTAATTTGATCTAGGTTAAAATTAGGTGGCGACTCATAATAGGTTCCAGTGAGCTAGCTTAGGTTTTAATAATTATTGTTATATGACATAGTTATTAATCTTAGGCTATAAGTGGACCTAAAACCCGATTAGATCCCAATCAAGTTAATCACATAGGATAGGGTTTAAAATCGAGGCTCACAGCCCCCATACAACCTTATTGTATATATTAATACTAAAGTTTTATAATTGGGTCCTCCTCTATAAATCTTATTACACATATCCTCATACGTTCTCAACCCACATAATATACCACACCTCACTTCGCATGTTCGCATTAGATCCTATGCATTATATGATCTTATTGTATGCATAATAGTTTCATCATTTATGGGGAATTATTCCTATACAAGTCTCTTCCATTTAACCCACTTAATCCTTTACTTCCATAATAGTTTATATGAATTATAATTCCCCATCTGTTGTAGGGATCATTCTATCACCTCGTGTGGGATTATTTAACAGTTAATAATATTATTTTTCACCTCTTATTTACTAAGGATATAATCTTAGTACCTCCTAATATTACATTACCTTTCCCAACA
The DNA here is from genome assembly GCA_023374045.1 of Limonium bicolor. Taxonomy (NCBI): domain Eukaryota; kingdom Viridiplantae; phylum Streptophyta; class Magnoliopsida; order Caryophyllales; family Plumbaginaceae; genus Limonium; species Limonium bicolor. Next base: position 122,768,117 of record CM041779.1, read on the forward strand.
CGTTATAATATATCTTGTCCAAACTTGAAATTCCCCAAGCAGCCCATTTTCTATAACTACCATATTTCCAATACTATCAAGTTATAAACCAAGGTTCCCAAACATTATCATATGTACATAATTTCTGAATAGCCCATTATTCTTCCGGGAATTCCTATGACATCCCACGTGTTTTGCTTATCTGCAGAACCACCTCATATTCCGTACTCGGCACGCTATTTACCTTGTTAATTTGTAATATAGGACGTCTTAACAGTACAACACACATGCATATGGTTACTCATATTTACGGGTAACCCCCCCCCCCTCGGTTTATTCAGGTTATTATCGTTCACCCACACTTTCCTCGTCATTACTTCGTAACCCCTTTCATTTTTATACCCACACTTAATCGTTTAAAACCTTATGTTATAACTCTTGATCAATTTATATCATTACTTCAATTTTCAAAACCTTTTTAGGATTATATAATAATCCCTTCAATATTAAAATCTCCATTTATACCCAAATTTTTCGATAATTACATATACTCCCATAACAATAATATTTGTTTTTCTTTTGACTTGATATAATCTAAATACTTAGAATAGTTATTCTTATCATTTTTTTTGGTCAACCTCCATAATTAATTATTTAACTATTAATTCTCTACACCTTTTTAGGATCTAAATAGCACATATACACACCTACTCTCTCGGTTTTATACAAATCAATACTTAAATCTCTTAAGCCGTTTCCTTTCATTAGTAACTTAATATATATATATACGCTAATAAACTGTTAGCGACTATCAATTCCTTATATCCTTAATCCCCTCCATGTATTTAGGATTTTACAACTCACTCTTCACCTATGTATTCTCGGCCTCCCATTCATTTTCTCATTAACAAACTCAACCAACCCATATATGTACTTAATGATCTCTGGTTATAACACATCAATACTTGTAGTTTTCAAGGCTTTACAAGAGGGTATACTCGTTATTACCTTAATCAAACTGGCAAGGAAATTTCCCCCAGCTTCACAGCGCCTTCATGCCACCAAAACTCCTCCACAACCTAGTTTATATACGCATGTATTATGGTTATCATTCTGTATATACTCCAGCTTTGTTATGTATGGTTAGCATTAGGTTTTAATTACCTCCTTACCTATCCTAGACACTTGTTTTTCCTTGTATAGACCTCCTCTTGCTGGTAGCCTATGGGGGTGCATACGTGACCATTCTTTTATCATCTAAGTCATAGAAAAGAGCTAGATTTGTAACTACATAATCGGTTAGTTTAGAGAATTTCTTTGACGCGATTTTAAGTATGGGAAAGGAGGGGTTTTTACCTTGGGCTTGAGGGGTTTCCTACAGTAGCTCTCGCCAGTTATACATAAGGGATGAGTTCAGTTTTGTTCGAGCAAGGAAATCAGAGGTAACCAAAGCTTTCACGTCTTGGTTTCTGTACGGTTTTTACCTCCTCTTTGTACCCCCTCTTGGTGTGCTTCTGGGTGTCGGTTTTAGCTCAAGACAAAGCTGAAATGGAGCTTCATGAATGGGCACTAACGAGCAGAAAAAGAAACTGTCAAGATGCAGGAAAAACTAGTATGAGGTGGGGAAATGAAATCATGGAGGAAGAGAAAAAAAAACAACTGCACACTACCGTCCCCGTCTCGGTTTCTTGCAGAGGAAGAGGAGAAGGCTGTTGTCTTACCATTTTTTTCTTGCTCATTGCCTACTCTTCGGTGAATATCAGTACGTGAATTCAACCAGGGCTACTCGGTGAACTAGAAGCATGGGAAAGAAAGGGTTTAGTGTCACAGAGCATGCATGGAGAAGGCTCGGCAGTAGGTTTGAAGCTGTTTCAAAACGAAACAGAAGGGATGTGAAGTACTGGACGAGCTAGTTACTTTGTGAAGTTGTTTTTCTGGCACAGCTTGCACTAGGCGAAGCAGGAACAGATGGGTGTCGGGAGATGGAGTGTTTTTGCTTCTGGATTCTAGCCGAGAACAAAAAGAGGGTGAACAAGGTGCCACCCAGTCATAGGTTTCTTGTATGCCAGTTGACGGTCTAGCGACTGAAGACTAACGCAGGGCTAGTCATCCTTGCTCGCCAGTTCTAGTTTGCTTTAGAGAGGGGAGGGATGTGAGAATGAAGAGAGGCGATAGTAGGTATGTTTCTCCACCCGTTAAGGTTGCAGAAATAACGAGAATGAATTCAATCTGGCGTGGGAGAATGAAACTGATGTGGAGAACGAGAGTGACTGGCGCATGAAATGAAAGAGTTAAGGCCATGAAAGACAAGTTGATCAGTCGGGTGTTTGGTCCGGTGCAGGCTCAAGAGAGTTAGCGCCATCTTGGAAAAAAAAATGAAAAGCTGATATGTTCTGTTTGTTGTTGGAGGACCTGGGCAGAGTAGCTCGCATGCAACAGAAGGAGAGGAGGCTTGTTGATGTTCATCTGCTGTTGTGCACTAATCGAAGAAGGAAAAAGAGGTAGTGGCGCACTTATGGTGCTGTTCAGGTGTGAACCCGAGAATGTAAGAGCAACTGGTGTGGTTGCTCGCTTCTGATATGATACAGGGGGGAATATTGTTGTCGGGGAAGGAATGAGGAAGCTTGTGCTCGTGTAAAAGGAAGAGAAAGCGAGCAGGGGAGTTCGAGAGGGTCTGAGTGTTGTTAGGAATTTGAAATCGGTGAGTCTGAAACCGACAAGCTGGTTGTGGAATTTGAGATAAAGGGGCACGTGAATGGGGTTGGTATTGCTGTGTACTGTCGATTGCTGTGCAATCTGTCATGTTCCACTATTTTTGTCACTTAGTAGCCTCATATATCTAGAGGTGCAGATTGTTATCGAATAGAAGCACAGTTCAATTGGTTAAAGTGTTCAGGATGGGTACGAGAGGTACCGGTTTCGAACCCCATATAATATACGTCGCGTTATTAATTTTACGCAGCTACCTCATTTTGTTACGTTGTTAGTTATTTATACGTACATGTCTATATATATACGCCCCCTTTTATTTTTTTGTCGCGTTTTAGTTATATGTAACTATGCGACGTTATTATTTATTATATATGTCGTTGTAAAATTGTAACGTTATGTATATGTATTTTCATAAACGTACATATATAAGTACGTGACCGTATTAATACGTAACGTCGTCATGTTTCTGGACATGTATATACCAAATTTAATTGTTCGCACATGATTTAATTTAAACTTCACCAATTTAGACTACTAATTATTCAGGGTATTTCAGGAATAATTCCTTAAGGTTAGTGCATTATCTAGCACTCATGAGAGTCATTGTATATTGCTTAGAACATTGGCAAGGGAAATTAGAATGGTGGCCGAGATTCCCAAGGGAAGAAGCCTAAGGAGAAACTTGAGAGAAACTTGAGAAAAACAAGGTAAATTGCTTACCTAATGGTGGTTTAAGTCTTAAGGGATGAGTTTAGGTGAGTACTAATGTAGCTTAAAGCTTACATTATGTAATGTGTTATATAACCTAGGAAAAAGAATTTAAACAAGCTTATGAACTTCTGATTAAGGAGCCAATGGAAATAAGTTAGTAAGATAAGTATAAGGTGAATTAAGAGAGCACTTATATTGCTATGGGAGCATTGTTGTGTGTAGTTGCAGGTTGAAAGCTTTTATATGTGGGAAATTCAGTGTTTAAGTTTAAGTTATTTATGGGCCTAAGAGCCATGTCATTTAAGAGCCTTAGTGCTATGCAATTTAAGATTATTGCACTATATTGAGTTGTTGTGAATGAGTTGATTTGGGTGAGAAAATAAGATGAGAAAGGACTTGATGTGTGTGAGATGGTTGAATGAGGAAACAATGCATTTGGGCATGATAAAATACTAGAGGAGCTATGGCGAAATTTGAGTAGAAAAAGAAGTGTTTAAGTGGTGGTTGTGAATTGATATTACCTAAGGTTCACTAGGGATCATTCTGAAGAATTTGAGTGGAAATGAGTTAACTAAGGAGTTCTTGGGTTTAGAATGACCTAGAGTTGTCTATGAGGAAATTAGAGTTGAAAAGGGTGTATTGAACACACCAAAGTCATGGTAAGAGGAATGGTGAGACTTGTGCATAAATTTGAAGGAGAAAGTGTATAATGCTTAAGATGATTTAGGTATGAACTAGGGAATATACAATGAGAATTTTGGGAAGCTTGTGTAAGTGAAGAGGATACTAGTGGTGGAACAATAAGGTTTTAGTTTAGATGGTAATGAGTGGACTTAGGTGATGGGAGTGAAGATTGAAGGAGAATGTTGTCGATTGTCGAGGAAATCGACTAGGAATGTATAAGAGAGTAAGATCACGAGAATGGTGAGTAAATTGAGTAAAAGGGATGTAGTTGTCTAAGAAGGGTGTAGGAAGGTCAAGGTAAAGAAGAACAAGGTTAAGGTGCTAAGAGGATGGGAAGAAATGTTTAGGTATGTCCAAGAGTTTAGGAATGATGAGTTATAAATGGAAAAGAGTGGAATTGGTGCATGGATATGCAAGGTGACTTGAGGAAGTTTTGGAAAATGAGATGAAGATGGAAAAGATGATGTCTATGAAGTGCTCAAACAGTTAAGGAGGGAACACTTGGGTTGGTTGAAGTTTTGGTAAGGTTACAAGTTGGAAATGTAAGGAAATAAGTCCTAAGTGTTAGGAGTTTTAAAAGGATTGAGTGAATGTTTAAGAAGATCTTTGGAAATTGTTTTGGAGAGTTTGGTGGAAGTTCTAAGGTGAGTTTAAGTGCCTAAGTGTTTAGGACACATGGGGGAACTTGTGGAGAAGTTTGGAGTCAAATGGGAATTTAGAAACAAGGTTCTGGAGCCGACCGACCTTAGAGACCAGACCTGCAAGGTCGGTCGAGCTCAGCTTACACTACCGGAAAGAGTTTCTGGAATCGACCGAACTTGGGGACGGGACTTACAAGTTCGGTCGGGCTTGTATTTTGTGTAAGAATTGAGTCTCGGAATCGACCGAACTTGGGACCGACCTTGGCAAGGTCGGTCGGGCTTAAATTTTCCACAGGAAAAACTCTCGGGAATGGACCGACCTTGGGGACCGGACTTGCAAGGTCGATCGGGGTAAAATTTTCAAACGGTAATAAGTTCTGGAATGGAACGACCTTGGGTAAAGTCGGTCGGTAAGGTCGGTCGACCCTTAAGTTGTCAAAAAAAAAAAGAAACCCTAAGGAAGTTTAGTGGTATTAATGGTACCCCATTAAGAGGGCATTGATGATTAGAGGTATAAAGACCTAAGGGATTAAGTTAAGTATAAGTTTAAAAGTTTAAGGTTAAGTTGTAAGAATAAGTTGTAAAACTTATGAGGTGTTAGGTGGGGAATCATTATGGGTTAAGTAAGTTAAATAAGTTTAATTAAGTTAAGTGATTAACAACCTAAAACTGAATGAATGTTTTAGGGCTTGAGTATTTGGACTCCGGAAGAGAGTAAGCAACCGAATGACCCACGGTGAACGGTACAGTTCTTCTTGTGACCTGATTGCTAACGAGGTGTCCCTCGGCTTGTGTGCTATTTGTTTTTGTGTGCTCACTAAACAAGATAAAGCATGCAACCGGAATATCATGTTGATTGTATTGTTGTGTGATGTTTGAAAACTAACACAACTTACGTGAGAACTTACTAACTAGTGTTTAGTAAGTTTTGTGTGAGAAATAGGAACACTCCCTAATATTAGTTTGTTAATAACCGAAAGAGGTTGAACAAACAAACGTCGCATTGAGACTACTACTAACTTCAACTTGGGGGAGGAGTGAGGAATCCGGAATGGTACCGGCACATGTGTATTGGGGGAGGTCGGTATCCTTATGTGATACAGACTTCCAAATATGACTTGTCTTCAGACTCGTCGCCTAGAGTCGACATATAGACTCGACCTCCTCGGACTACTTGTTCTAGGAGGGAGGCATACTAAGATGGCGTGGGGGGATCTAGCCTACATCCCCAACAATTTAAGAATGTTGTTTATTGCCGGTAAGTGTCCTGCTGCTGGCTAGGGTTAACCAAGCCCTACGAAAATAAACAACGAACTAAGGGTTAACCAGTTCCCAAGAGAGAACGGTTGGCATATATAAGATAAGGTTGAGATAAGTTGCAACCATTCCTATTTAAAGGATGGTTTGTATTATAAGACTGAGATGAGCTACATCCATTCCTTTTTAAAGGATGGTTGTTTTCTAGACTAAGATTGAGGTAAGATAAGGATGGACTAAGATTAAAAGGAAACATAACTTAAGGAGTTAAATAATTAACTCTCTAATTAAGGGAACGCATTTAAGTCGTTCAATTGGTTGAACTTGATTGTTCATATTTGGATTGTTGTTTATTGCACTTTCTATTATGTTGTGCTTCTAATCAACCTCCATGCTATCGACAATTAGTCGTCGTAGCCACGTTAGCTTGTGGGCCATGAGAGGATCGTACCAGCATTCGTGCTGACCCCCTTTGGGGGCTGTTTTTACTACACAGGTGAACGTCAGGAGGCGACCGTCGCGAGAGTAAGATGGGGTACAAGCGTTACGGTTTAAGTGTGGCCTACGAGTTGTGCATGTACACTCGTATGGCAATTTGAGTTAGTAAGATGTATAGGATGTGAGGGGATAGTAAGAAGGATATGTATTTTGTTAAGATTTGTATGTACTAATGTTCGGTATATTCTGTAGTCAGACCGTGGCAAGGTCCTGGGATGTATTTGAATCCGCTGCAGTTTGTATATATGGTGATAAGTTTGTGATAATCACGATTGGATCGAGATGGGGTGTTACAAAAGTGGTATCAGAGCGTAGTTACGCTCTGAAGACAAGAATTACCGAACTTACGAGAATACTGAGGTTGAGTTTGAGTTATGGGTTAAGGGTGAGTGATAGAGTGAGAGGTGCGTTAGTCAGGACTTCCCGGTGTTTACCGGATATCCATAGTACCTAGACCCGCCCTCCACATCCCTAACCTTGAATACATGGAACAAACGCTAGAGAGAAGAAAGCCTTCTCTTACTCGGGAAAAACCCGATCTAGCAGTTAGCTAACAGTAAGCAATACGAGAAACATCTCGTTGAACAACAGTTTATGAGAACTAGAACGTTTTAATTTGAGCGCAAAAGTGAAACAGGCTCTGCCAACGAAATTCTACCAATAAGAGAACAGTAATTACCGGCAACATGGGTCGACATGCTACGCAGTCGAAATAACCCGCCATACCAATGATAAGAAAAGCACTACGAGTGTAATGGATAAGAAAAGATAAGCGACATGAGTACCGGACAGTGGTCCGAATGAGCATAACAGTGGGATATTACACAGCATGAGGATAAGACACTAGTAGAAAAAAGCCCTATTTTGGCGGTTCCAATGGGCCTATTTCGGCGGTTGTGAATCGCCGAAATGAGCACCGCCGAAATAGGTGTACCTATCTTAGCGGTTCTTAGAGAACAACCGCCGAGATAGACCTAGGGATTGACCGATGCTGAGTTTGACCATGAGTCTATCTCGGCGGTTGTTCTCTAAGAACCGCCGAGATAGACTCATGGTCGAACTCAGCATCGGTCAATCCCATGGGTCTATCTCGGCGGTTGTGCTCTAAGAACCGCCGAGATAGGGTTTTTTTTTTGTTTTTTTCCATCCTAGCTTATATATATATTCACCGCATTTGTTTCAATGAGACCTGTAATAAAGCTTCATCCATACAGGGGGCTCCAGCACACATTTAAAAGTTATAAAAGCTCCCAATTAATACAACGACACACCACAATTTGAGAGTTAACAAAGCCAATGCAATTACACTTATTTACACACTTTCATTACAAATAAAAAACAACATTACAATTCAAATCTATCATTACACCATCCACAAGTGTACAGAGTTACAATTACATACTCCAAAAAGTTCACAAAACATCTTCATGATCATCAATTCATTAAACTTGTGCAGACGAACTCCAACCATTCCTCAAGCATCTCAACAATTTGAGCATCATCATACTGACCACCTTTGAACACTTCTTCGTAAGCCTTGAAAAAAAATGAACATTAATCTAATACGTACAAGTCTAACAACATGTAAAGAGCATAACTGAAACTTTCAAAGAATGTTACCTTGTCTAACAAGTGCTCTGGTAAAGGTTCGACGCTCCTACTATGTCACTCATGAATCTCATGACATAGTATCCACATTCTAAACCCCCAGGCAGCACCGGACACTATACAAACGCACATATTGACAGTTATAAACAAGTTTAAACATTATAACACAAATTTATCAATTATTAGAGTACCTTGACTAGGTTCCAAGGATGTCACGCTTCATTGTTTTATTCTGGAGAGATAATGCAGCTCTCATGGACTATATACATCAGCAATATATAGTTTTAAGCATCAGTAGCAAGTTATGAAACAGTTAATGTTAAGTAATAATAATTGTTGTTTACGATAACAAACTAATTACCCCAGTATTGCGGTGGAGATCTTCGGTCTCTTGGCAGCCTTACCAAGTGAGTCAAATGCAAGATTCGTGGGTGCTTCAACATCACCAGCACAAGCAATGACCAATGTCGACTGTCCACAAATTACACAATGTGTTGTAATCATTAAGCAACTAACACAAACTATATGTTTTAGATAATACTAAGAGAAATAGTCAAATATCATACCCTGAATGATATGGCATCATAATAAATGACTTGTTAGAACATTCAAAGAGGGCATTCGTCATATACTGCATAAGGCCTTCCATATCACTTGTCATCTGGACTTCACTGCACATAGCAGGACACAAGAATCTGAATCTGTGATCATCATAGACATTGATTGCCTTATTATGCACCCACCTATGAGGCAATATCATTAGTCGATCATTAACTTTTTATTCAAACATCTAATTCATCACCAATCAATAAATTCAAAATACAAAAGGTAGAAGACTCACATGGCGGCTGACTTGATAATCGCACATCAACCAATCCCTCCTGAGCACTCCCTCGAAGTCGGACATATACATCCCAAATCGATGTATATCTTCTCCGTCTAACTATAGGTGAAATATCCGCTCGGGATCTTCCAAGAGTGAGGGAATCACAATCAGGTGTAGAAGCAACAAGGATGAATGCAGAATCTGCATATTAGTCGGCAGGCTGACCAATATTCTTTTCTCCACCAAAGCAGGTCTAAGCTCAAAATTTATGGATGCCTTTGATTGCACAGGCGCAGCAATTCTTTTTCCTTTGCCCTTATCAGTCTTCGGTCGGCTCATATCCTATGATTTTGTCTAATTAAGTATATGGATGCAAGGTGGTACACCAATAGTTTTATAGCAAGGGTTCAGAGTAAATACCTGCCCAGGGAGTCTGACCAATCGTACAGGCCACTGCACTGTCGCAGTTTGTGCGGAACGCAAGGTAGGTCTTTGAGGATCGGCACCGGTAAACCGACGTCAGCATGCTCTGCAACAAATTCGTCCAGAAGCACTCGTGCATGGTAATGTCGGAGTGGTTCACCGTGCAAAATATCACTTGGAAGAGAGGGGAAAAGTTTTCCCCATGCCACCATGACCTCTTCTACTCCAATTTGTAAAAACAGATGGCACTCAGTGGGTGCCTGAGTGTTATGTGGAACTTGTTTAGATAAAATTGAGAATTCCTCTATGATGATATTAGTGATCAAGTAAAAATCTTAATCGTCATGTACTCAATTGAAATGTTAGTCTAACCTTTAGAGATTCATAGGGAAACGGATCAGCCGAGTGGACACTACTTCTCACTACCGGTGCACTCTGCTGCTGAATGGGTGACTCAACTGGTGGTCGAGAAACCTCTTGGCTGTCATGCTGCTGTGGCTGAAGCCTTGACATAGCGTGAGCGATCCTCTCGTCGATGCTCTGAGTAATCCTCTACTCTATCTCAGCCAACGCTCTTAGGTGCTCCTCGTAGCTAATCGACTTTCCCTGTGCACTTCTGGACCCTACGCCAAATGCCTGGCGGATACCAACGTGCCCACCAAACCCAATGGCATGACCTGGATGATCCTTCTTACCAGAGCGCGTGTAAGAGGATCATCATTCCTCTGTGAGGTCCAGGTGCCCTGGGTGAGCTGAGCTTAATCCCCTTACAACACACAATACAGCCCCGTAGAGGATATTATTAGTTTTACAAGAGCATCCAATTCATCTATCAGATTATGAGAAAGCTATCAACAGTTTGAAGCTACTAAACACATCAAATCGAACATTATTAGTTTAACATAAGTTCATATACAAATGAAATGAACAGTTTAACTAAAAATGAAATGATATCACTTACCATTTGACCAATAACTGCTCTCGTGGCTTCATCGTATTGAGGATTTTCGGGAGTAGAGTTCTTCGGAATGTGGCTTAACTCCCACACTTTCATTCTTCTGCCACTGGCATCCAATGAGCCATCCGTGGGCAGATATCCCTTTTGCTCCCATTCTGGTACCCTTTGAGCAATACTTTTTCCACCTAAGTGGTGAGGGTACAGATTCTTCTTAGCATTTGCTTGTTGTTGCGCACGGAGAGCCTGCATAAATTAATGGGATCATGTTAGTGAAATTGAACACAAAAAAACATAAGAAATTAAGATTAATTTATGTATGTATGACAATAAAGTGCACCTGGAACTCCGGTGTGTGACGCCTCTCAACAAATTGTACCATTGCTCTTCTGTTATGCCCTCGTAAACCTCCCATGGTGGTCTCTCACCGTCTCCACCATGATCTGGATCATCTGGATCTTCTGGAGTAGGCATCTTGTAGATGTACTTGTCAGCCAACTTATTCTTGTGGTCCCGGAACTGTTTCGACATCGCTGATAGCACATCCTTTTTAAGTGCGGGATCCACGGAGAAACGAGACTACGTACATGATCATTCAGTTAGTAAAGTAAACATAAATGTTCTATTATTTCACAAAAGATCATAGTAATAATGTAGAGATTTACCTGAAGACGCTGAAACATAGTATCCTTCAATGATTGAGGCACTTGCTTCCAGTTGTGGTTTATGTTGCAATATGACTTCACCAAATGGCTACCGTAAGCGGTGAAGTCATTCTTCCAATTTCCATGGGGTTGGTTGAACTGATTGAAGTCCACCGGTTTTGTAGGAGGGCCCTTGTTAGCCTTCAGCCCACGTGTTGCACCTCTCTTCTTTTGCTTCTTCGCCTCTGGTGGGACAACTGACTCCTCTTCGGTCTGCGAAGGGCCAGCCTCAGTCCTGTACTGCTAACTGGTCCTTCTTCTTCTTTCCTCCTCTTGTGACCCGCTTACTTGGTCTATTCTGCTGTGGCTCAGGTTCTCCAGTCAGAGAAGCCGTCCAATGGGGTCATCCATAGGGTGATCATCCACTGCAAAAAAAATAACAAAGCATTTTCATCAGATAAAGTCATAACATAAATACTATGATGCATAACAATAACAGTTAAGATGACATTACAGTCTACATTCTACTAACAACATTACCTCACGTACAAAAACATAAATCATTTCATATTTTCTACCCAAACACCCTCATCATGGTCTGATCGTGCGTAGAGCAAATCGTTTTCGGTATCATCAATCGAATCTGGTAATCCAGTAGGAAACAAGGATGTTTCCTCTACAGTCCCATTTTCATCGTTATCCTCATTTTCATTTTCGATTACAACCGGCCTTCTTCCTTGAAGAACAACAGACCATCTGCAGTCTTTCGGATCCTCAACATACCACACTTGTTCGCAATCCTTTCCCAGAACAAATTGATCATCATTATAACCGTGTAACCGTGAAAGATCAACCAAGGTAAGCCCTCCATCATTTTGGTACCCGCGTCGGTTATCCACCCACTTGCACCGGAACAACAGAAAGGAATCAATGTCATAGTCTAGTTCCCAGATGTCCTCAATGACACCATAATACCAATTACTAACTGGTTGAGATCGGTTACCGCTGTGGTACTCAGTGGCAGCAGCTTCAATTTTTACCCCACTATTCTGGTTTATCGATTTGGCATCTTGGCGTGCAGTGTAGTATGTATACCCACTAATATCATACCCCTCAAATGATGTAATATTAGTTTCAGGTCCGATTGCCAAACATCTGATCTCTTCGCTTACAGCTTCTGGATCTGATGATGCTAATGTCAACACATGATCTTTGAACCATTGGATAAAAACTCGGTTTTGTTCCTTTGTCAGCCAAATGTGGCCTTTCAAAGGATTTTGATGCCTTAACTCAACCATATGGGTTTCCAAATAAGGTTCAACAACCTCAAGATGTTGTAAGACAAACAAATGTGCTTGATGAATAAGTAGACGCGAAACTTGCACGATCTTTCTACCAATAACACCTTTACCCTTAAACCTGCCATAGTGTCGTGGTTTTGGGATACCAATAGACTCTGCCTCACTCAAATAATCGGTCACAAATTCCGTGACTTCCTCAGTCACTGTTGCTTCAACAATGCTCCCCTCTGGTCGATACCTATTCTTCATTCTACTTTTCAGAATACCCATGTACCGTTCAAAAGGGTACATGTACCGTAAGTATACCGGACCACAGAACTGTATCTCTCGAACGATGTGCACAATTAGATGCACCATTATATCAAAGAAAGATGGTGGGAAATACATCTCAAGTTGACATAATGTGAAACAATTTCACGTTGTAGATCATCTAGAGAGGTTACGTCAATTGCCTTGGAGCAAACAGCGTTGAAAAAGAAACATAACCGAGTTAAAGCATTTCTGACATCAGATGGCAATATCCCTCGAATTGCGACCGGAAGAAGATGTAACATCAGTACATGATAATCGTGAGATTTCATGCCTAAAAGTTTTAAATCCTTCATCGATACAATGTTCTTCCAGTTTGAAGAGTACCCAGACGGTACTTTTACCGAGTGCAGACATTTGCAGAAACTAATCTTTTCAGCCTTTGAGAGCGTGTAGCATGCAGGAGGTAGGTAGATTCGTTTCCCATTCTCTTGTGGGTGTAACTCCTTTCGTATACCCATGGTTTGCATGTCCTTTCTGATTTTCAATCCGTCTTTTGTTTTGCCGGGTATATTGAGTAAAGTCCCACTCACTGCCTCACCAACGTTCTTCACAATGTGCATGATGTCTAAGCAGTGTCTCACAGAAAGATGACGCCAATAAGGTAGTTCCCAAAAGATAGAACACTTTTTCCAAATGTTTTTCGCCTTTTGATGTGTTTCCAAATACATTTGCAATGTCCTTAACCTTTTCGTACACTTCCTCAGAGCTCAGAGGTAGACGGGCCACACGAGTTTCGGCTTGACCATTGAACAACTTTCTCTTCGTTACTCGATAAGGGTGATCTTCGGGGAGAAGACGTCGATGACACATATAAACATTCTTCCCACAATGTTTTAAACGGTCCGAACAAGTGTCTTCCTCGCAAATGGGACATGCAAATGTTCCTTTAACCGTGTAACCGGACAAGTTCCCATACGCAGGGAAGTCATTGACGGTACAGAACAACAAAGCCTTGAGCGTGAAATTCTCTCTTGCATAAGCATCATATACCACGGTCCCCTCATTCCACAATAGCTTCAGATCGTCGATCAGAGGGGCAAGGTACACATCAATGCTATTACCTGGCTGCTTGGGACCAGATATCAGGAGAGATAACATGATGTACTTTCGTTTCATACACAACCATGAGGGCAAATTGTAGATCACTAGCAGAACAGGCCATGTACTGTGTTGACTACTCAATGTGCCGTACGGGTTCATTCCATCAGTACATAACCCAAGCCTCAGATTCCTATCTTCATGTCCGAAATGTTCTTTGTACCGTCTATTGATGTTTCTCCACTGAGGCCCATCTGCTGGATGTCTTAGTTTCTCATCACTCTTTCTACCCTCCGCATGCCATCGTAAGTTCTTTGCATCTTTCGGATTCGCAAACAACCGTTTGAATCTGGGTATAATCGGCAAATACCAAACAAGTTTTGCTGGAGGGCTTTTTTTCTGAACGGAGGAGAGTACTCACCATCTTTATGCTTATACCGGGACAACGAACATTTCGGGCAATTGTCCAGATGTTCGTATTCACCCCTGTACAACACACAGTTGTTTGGACACGCGTGAATTTTTTTGTACTCAACTCCCATTGGACACACCCATTTCTTTGCCTCATACGTGGTGGTAGGGAGACCGTTCTCATCCGGTAGCATATCATGAATCAGCTCGAGGAATGCCGTGAAACCTTTGTCACTCAATCCATATCTTCCCTTCAGGTTGAACAAATTCAATATAGCTGTCAATTTGTGTACTTAGTGCAAGTAGGATACAACGCCGTTTTGGATGCGTCCAACAACCTTTGATACTCATCCGGCCGGTCGACAAAGTTATCCTCAACGTTATCAAGCATCTCGTCAATTTGTTCATCATGATAAGTCGACTCACTGTCAACATTGACTCCGGAAGCGCTTGGGAGTTCTGACTCGTTAGTAGTATCGAATGTCTGCTCGGTTCTTGAGTTACACCGATCGTGACTGTAGGAAGATGAAGCATTATCTTCAACAGGTTCTCCATGAAAAATCCATTTTGTATAATGTGGCATGAAACCACGGGTCTTCACATGGATTGTACGAGGTTGATGCTTGAATAATGTCTAACCACACCACAATCAACACAAGGACATGGAATTTTCTCCGCCTTTGTCCTGTCCTTGTGTTGCACTGCAGCTTTGCAAAACTCTTTCAGCATTTTGTCAAAATGTTCGCCTCTATCACCATACATCCAGTCACGCTCCATACTATATGTGCAACAGATCACAGGTGTGAGTTAGAGCCTTTGTAGAATATGGTCTGTATTAAGTTGCACATGTTTATTTCTTAATGGAGCATGACTGGGATGATTGTCAATTAGTCTAGCCTAACTCTAAGGTTGCAAACACAAAATAAACTAGCATTATAAATTTAAGAAATTGTTGCACTTCTAAAACCGAAAACGGTGTTTAAAACAATATTACGAATACTTTTTCTACAAAAAATTCGGCATGACCTTTGCATAATTGTACATATCCCGTGCTTATTATTCAGCACTCACCAAAGTCATCACAACCACAAACATTCCAACAATGGCAGCAACCAACAATTAAAATAAATCAATTCTTTACTAGCTAACTGAAAACCAATTGCAAATTCAGATCATCAAATCAACATTTTCAATTCTCCACTGTATAAGTTCAAACCGGTTTAGAGATTAACAAAGAATCGAGAGTTAAAATACGTACTTGTTTTTTAAGGATTTATGGACAGGGGAGACTGGTGCCTGAGAGGTAGGCTTCTGTGCAAGAGATGCAGCAATACCACTTCTGATATGTCTCTGCAAGGGAGCAACAAAAAATAAATTACAAAAGAAATGCATCAACAAATATGGAATGAAGCTAAATTATGTACTAGCACTTATATTTAAATACATAATTGCATTTATTAAACAAAAAATAAGGTTTTTACTTACTTGTGCACAGAGGAGGAAAGTGCAACAGTAATGGAAGAAGGCGGGAAACAAGAGAGGTGATTCACGGACTTGAATGTAGTGAGACCTGATAAAAAAATTAGATATTGTTAGACATATACACATACATCAAACAATATTAATTACGAAGAGATTTAAAAAAAAATCGGCATGACTTTTGCATAATTTTACCTATCCCATGCTTATTATTAAGCATTCACCAACCATTCATCAACACAAATTTCCATCACAAATCAAACTAATACCAACTTTATCCATCAAACCAAATTTTAATAATTTGTGGAAATCAAATACAAAGTAAAAAAAAGACACAACCATGCCTATTATTAAGCATTCACCAATTATTCAACAACACAAATTTCTATCATAAACCAAACTAATATATACCAAATTTATTCATCAAACGAAATTCCAATAATTTGTGGAAATCAAATACAAAGTACAAAAGAGAAAAATGATAAGTTAGATATATTACCGGTTCCAAAATGAATTGTTCTCGCTCCGCTTTCAATCTACCATCAAATGGTAAAGAACCTTCTTAAGTATTTATCTATAGAGACACAAATACGTATAGACACAAGAGATACTCAGTAGTTGTGTTTGTTCCTTATATGCAGTTAGGTTGCAAATTTACAGTGAGTGAAGAGAATGAAGAGAGTGGGGAACTTTTTTTTAGTAAATAAGATTTTTTTTTAGTATAACTCTAATACAATCTACAGAGAGTGGGGAACTTAGTGTCAAAGATGATAACTCATCAACTCAACTACATTGTTTATGAAGACAAGGAGAAACTCTTAATTGCTTAACTTATATTACTTGTTCGAACAAGTAAACTTACATTTGTGATTAGTACAAATTTTGCTTAACTTATATAAATAGCAGAGATCTCACTCACCAAATGTATATTTACAATGTATATTTACTTATGAAATGTGAATTAACAAGTAATTTTAAGTGGACAAATAAGCTAACCTAACTATACTTAAACAAATAATGCTCAAACATTGTTCCACCCATATATAAGCAATAAATCTAGCCCAAATAAGCTAACCTAACTATACTTAAAAGAAGGGCCAAAAACAGCAAAAAAATTCACTCGGACATTTCATCGAACACGTTGTGTGCATACATAAATTTAATAGTTTAACAACCAAATCTTGCAAAGATTTCACACACACAATAAATATCATCATCCACAATCACAATGTGACAACAATCTATCAATTTTAACAACACATTAACGATTAATTAAACAAAACCGAAAATGAGAGTTAGGGTTCTCACCTTCGCGTGTCTGTTTGCTGGGCGGGAGGAGGGCGGCAACACCACCGACGCGACAACCACCGGCAGCGCGACGTCCGGCGAAGGCGGGAGGAGGAGGAGGCGACGGGAGCAGGTGGTGGTAGCATCGGAGGTTACCCAAATCGCCGGTGATAACAGAGAGAAAAGGGGTTAATTTAGGTTAATGAAACTGTAATGGCGTCGGGGCGGGCTTGGGGGGTTAATTAAAACAACCTATTTCGGCGGTTCTTTGTTAGAAACCGCCGAAATAGGCCATATTTAAAAAAAAATTAAAGAGACCTATTTCGGCGATTTCTAACAAAGAACCACCGAAATAGGTCCTTAAATTAAAAAAAAAAAATAGAAAAACCTATTTCGGCGGTTTCTTACACGAAACCGCCGAAATAGGTCTCTTTTATTTTTTTAATAATTTAATATGGCCTATTTCGGCGGTTCATATCCAGGAACCGCCGAAATAGACCCCTGCTTTACAGAGCTAATACATCTCGGGCTCCTATTTCGGCGGTTTTATCTACAACCACCGAAATAGGGGCGCCGAAATAGACGTTTTTTGTACTAGTGAGATTACTGGAAAATCCAGTTAGAAATGGGAACTCCAAACCCCATACAATGAGAAAGGTTACAAACCCTGGCCGACATAGCGCAGGTGACAATAAAGACGCATACAACAGTATACCAGAATAGGACTACGAAGTAGTGCCTAAAGGGGAATCATTACTTAGTAACCCGACATAATGTGTGGAAACGGGAGCGAGAGTCAAGACATGAGTAAATAACAGGGGGTTCCCTCAGAAAGAGGAACGCCCGGATAAGAGACAGTACGGTCAAAACAACAGGAAACTGTCGGATGGCTAGTTATCCAAAACGGAAGAACATCGAAGGAGTCCCGAGGACTACCAAAGACATAAAAAGATCAGGTGGAAGTACCACTACCGACTCGCACAGTATCGGCAACCCATCTTGCATGGCGCACTTGCCATAGCAAGTGCTACCACGGTTAAATAGTACGGAAAGCCATCATGGCGAAATAACAGAACACTACAGTTGTAGTACACACTAATACCGGATTGTAAATCTATAAGAACGGGAGAATGAGACCTTGGAAGGGCCTGACGGCTTGACCATGATGAGAGGAGTGGATACACCAGTCAGTAGGGAGCCGAACTTGGATAGAACACTAAACGGTATAAATATCAGCAACGGTACAACCTAGCGCAGTAACAACTGACAGTACGGGTAAGAACACCAATCCCGAACCTCGAAGAGAGGAACCAAGGAGATCGCTTAGTGATCCGAGCAAAACACTATGTAAGGAATAACATACAAAGAATGTATTACGGAATACAATGGAGACTGTTGACACAACGACTTTCAACAAGAATGAGATAAGACTCCCAGATTGATCACTAAGAATACCAGTAATAAGCATTCTTCAATGAAGATGTTGGAAAGCCCAGAAAAGAAGGATAAAAGAAATGAACATAAGATATAACCTACTAAGGATTGAAGACGTACAACCCTGGAAAAGAAAAGCTCAGAGGACTACCCCCACAGGGCGGGCATGGTCGAGCCTGACAAACTGATGAATGACAGTTAATACTGTTCGTTAACTCATTAACACCCAAGTATGATTGATCATCAACGGGTGGCGTAGTCAACGGAAGTTGAACGAAGCGTTGAGATGAAAGTATAAGATGACAGGATGATATCCAACTTGGACACCATAAGGCAAGCGCCTAATACGAACTTAACCTTGATTGCTAAAAGACATAAGTCTAGTAAAATGACAGTATATTCAAGGACACTAAGTAACCTCAGATCACCTGAATAAACTTCCATAGCAGGAAGCAGGATGCAGCAACTTACCATGAAACCCGATACTACATTTAACATGTAACCTAACAGTGGATAGTGTCTAAGAAACAAAAACCTATGAGGATGACCTACAGATGAATAAGAGTACAAGTAATGAACTGAGGCATTAAGCACTAAGAGCCTACTAGCCAAGGATGTTAACCACATCAGAGCCCGAGGTGCAGTAAGTTGTAAGAGAGCTTATTTAAGCCACGAAGGAACTACAAATCGTAGATATGAACGGTTACCAAACCTATAACTTAGATTGTGGAAAATATTGCCAGGAAAAGGCACCAATGAGAATAATGAGATAGTACATTGGCAGGGGCGGAGAACGAACCATGCCTTTTAGGGTGGGGATACCTCTCCTTGTTGTGAGGCCAAGAGTGGGAATAAACCCCTCAAAAGGGCTTTCACTTATTAGAGAAATAATACGTTTGTTAGATAATGGAAACTGTAAACCTTGAAATTACCTTAGAACATACCAGATACACTTGAGTAATAAGGAAGGCTGCAGAGACAAACCTCATATCCAACACCCAGGATTTAAGAATCAGTAATCATCAGAGATAAACATGGTGAGTGCACAGAATGGCACGTCAAGTGACCAACGCTCAGAAGAACTTGTGAGTAAACGGATGACTTCTTCAGTAACCGGTTAAATTACATGGTAAATAACATCATGAAGGATGAAAGAATGTGAGAAAATTAGCCTACTTATGAACTTGAGATTGGGGCAGAACACCTTCGTATTAAGAGATAACCATTTTACAACGCGGTATGACAACCGCCAAACACCGAAATTAGAGAACTCCCAATGTGTTTACACCAAGAAGGGATTGAATATAAGATAAGATGTTAGAGTAAATGAGTATGTAGTTGCGCCATCAATGGGCAACATGGTAAAGGCCAGCTACCACGGTAGTAGTGGTCGTGAGTACAATATTTATATAAGGGGATTAAGTCATGGTGCGCGGTAAAGCGACCGTTATGTATAAGCCGTCAAATATTGACACTGAGGCAATTAAATTTATAAGCTAAGACCGATATAAGTAAGGAAATAAGATGGTAGACGAACTGTGCATTGATGCCAGTAGTCTGGACCTGGTTAGGTAAGATTTCATAGGAAGCACACTACCCATTCCTTAAGGAACTGGAAGTGCATTCCTAGTAGAACAAAAATGAGAAAGAATATAAGAGGCTCTATGGAAAGAGACCTCAGTCACTAAGAGACCGAATCAATACGGGATACAGAAAGAACTAGAGCGTACAATACCCAAGAACATAGTAAATGGATTTTCCTTGATTAAGTTCAAGAAGAACAATAAGTGTTATTATGGAACGATGAAGAGGAGATTGACAACAGAATACTTCATAATTAGCAATAGCTAAATGTGTGACGAACACTATGAGTTTACTAAAACGAGATGTGGAACGACTGCACCCCACAGGGGCTTGCAGGCCTGACAGGCTCATCTATGAGTTAGTTGGGTAAGTAGTAATGTACCAGTAAGGTACCCCATGCATGTAGACGAGTGGTGTAAGGAACACGGGAAGTAGTCGACTCCATACCACAGACAACGACGCAAGATCAGACAAGAGCAGCTACTACCACAAACAGTCAAAGAGAAGAATTCAGTTGAACCAACAACACAAAGGAATTAGAGAACAAATAATTAAGAACTATGAAGTGCAAAGAGCACGGATTGTTAAGCACAGACATTGGACATGTCTTAAAGTGTTAAGGATAAGACTGTAAAGCACAATAAGCAATAAACAGTAGTTTCAGATTAAGGGTCACCCTCAGACCAAAGGTCAGTTGGAGAGAACAATTTAGACATTCGAGAAAACACTAAGAGTATGAACATAAGATCTTCAAGGAGAATGGATAGACGAGTTACAACTCATTATGGTCGTGTATATAAAAAGATAACACGTGACCACTGAGAGACCAATATTCCAAAACTGTAAGGAGGCAGAAGGATATACAATACTATGAACGATTAGAAAGGCAGTTAAGCCTAAGATTATCAGAGTCGCACAGCTGAAGCTAGCAGACCACTACCTTTGAGATTAGACCAAACTAAGTTAAGAAAATGGTATAAGTACCATTAAGAATCCTTGATACAGAGACTAAGCCATTAACATAGTTATGACCCTCTGATCCAATCGTAAGTGAGATAGATGACATGGAAGCTAGAATGCTTGGTAAGAATTAGACATCTTGAACTTATGTTCAAGGATGATATAATGTTGATTATGTGGGCGTAATCCATTTTAAGGGGGGTAGAGCGAAACCCGCTTAGCGTATGTTACATAAACTACGGTGTGCATAGCACAAAAGAATTTGAGAATATGTTTTACATAAACATTTTGAGATAAATCATGGTTATTGTACACAGAAGATGTGAATACCATACATATTAAGTACCTATCTTGTTAACTCCGGTGTGAGTACAAGTTAAGAGAATTAAGGAGACTTAAGAAATAAGGAATATATATGAGGTATGAGTCGATATGAGACTATGTGTGAGATAAGAATAAGATAACACTATGGGATACTGTTCGATATGAATATGAGGAAGAAGATAGTAATGCTATGAGATATAAGATGGTGAGAATTGATATGAGACGGTTATAGAGCTTAGTAGGAATTTAAGTCTTGAGGTAATTACTAAGAGATGAACTGGGAATGATTGATGGACTGAGTCCACGCCTTGGAGATGTATTGATTATGATTAGAAAGACTAAAAAGATAGAAAATTGGACATGAGTGAATTATTTGATGTTTGAAAATGACGTGGGAGGTGGAACTTGATTTTCTAAGGATCAAGGGAAACCGAACACAAATTGGGGTGGAAGGATAGTTCTACACTGATGCTGATCACATCAGGGTTGGATGATTCCTAAAACTCCCTACCAGTGGTCACAATTAAATCACGCTAAGGATAGAGGATTTAGGATAAAACGAAATTGGAGTTGATTGTATTTTAATTAGAGGAATTATTCCTCACATGACCTCGTAAAAAGGATTACCTTTTTACTGAGTCTCACCCATGAAGTCGAGGACGCACGAGCCTTTGTCTTCGGACCGGTGACATGGGGAGAGCAGAGTTGTTTTGTATTCTGGCCCATGGTGACGAGGACGAACGAGCCATTGTCTACGGACCGGTGACATGGGAGAATACGTTGGAAATTATGTGAATGTTTTAACCATCAAAAGGAACAAGGAAATTTTGAGTGCTATACATGCTTAAGCGTGTTGTATGATATTTAAGTATAAGCATATGGTGGATCTAATGATTCAATGAGTTTAAGTATACATAAGTATGATCTATATGATCTATGGAATGAGGTAAGACATGTGTTCTAATAAGATAAGATGCATGGGAACTTTAGGGACAAAGTTCTTTTAAGGGGGGTAGATTGAAATACCCCAAACCTAAGTATGTTAAGTAAACATCAATATATGATTTAGTAAGGCTAAAATATGCCTTAGAGAGATTGGTAGACAATTTAAACCAAGGAAAACACAAGAAAATGCCTTAAGGGCAATTTGGGCAAAAACGTGCTCTAAGCTTGGAGTGACTTTGATTAGCACCCAAATACCATTATAAGACCTTAGTAATATGTCAATGGACATTTTAAATCAATTACCAAAGAAAACCAAGCTCAAAAACAAGCTTAAACACAAAATGTGCTTTAAGACTCCTTAAAGCACCTTTTTGAGAAACTGTCTTAGAAATGGGTTTTGAGTGGCTAAGTGCCTATGATTACATCTTAATAAACATGTTACTAATTAGTATAACATTAGGAAGTCTAAATCAATGGGAAATCAAAAATTTCACAAATATGTGCACTATTTTGTGAATAGTGCCAAATAGTGCCCAAATTAAGCTTAAGTCAACATAAGTCAATTAGTTGGTCAACAAAGACCATGTTAGCCTTATCTAATGAGGGGGCCGGTTTCTAAGGGATGAGTCATTAAAGACTTCATCAAATAAGAAAATAAAAAGGGAAGGAAAGTAAAAGAAAGACTATTTACCTTTTATAACAAATATCTTCATTAAGCCACCTTTTTCTTCTCTATCTTCATTTCTCCTTCCTCCATCGGTTTTTCCTTCTTCTTCCCTACTCCAAAACCGAGAGAGCTCCATTCATGGTGCCTCCACCTTTAATTGCTCACCAAATGTTCACCTTTGCTCCAAATTGAAAAGTAAGCATAGATTTCTCCTAGTAAGATCAAGGCCTTCATTCCTATCTTTTCAAATCCTCCAAAGCTCAAGTTTGGTGCCATGAGAAAACTCCATTGATGGAGGAAAATCAAGTTTGAAGAGCCCATTTGGTTCTCCATTCATTCAAGGTAATGAAAATGTAAGAAAAACCATGTTTCCACCACTTCTTCTCCATTACCGAAAATTTATACTCATGGGGCTTCATTTTATGCCTTGTTCTAGCTTGTTTTCTATTCTCCAAGGGCTAGAGGAGGTCCTTCTTGATTCATATCCAAGCCTACCTTAAGACTTCAAGGTAAAATATTCATTTTAAGACCTTAAAGCACATTTTTAACCTAGGAATAATTCCTGAAGGTTAGTGCATTATCTAGCACTCATGAGAGTCATTGTATATTGATTAGAACATTGGCAAAGGAAATAATAATGGTGGCCGAGATTCTCAAGGGAAGAAGCCTAAGGAGAAACTTGAGAGAAACTTGAGAAAAACAAGGTAAATTGCTTACCTAATGGTGGTTTAAGTCTTAAGGGATGAGTTTAGGTGAGTACTAATGTAGCTTAAAGCTTACATTATGTAATGGGTTATATAACCTAAGAAAAAGAATTTAAACAAGCTTATGAACTTGTGATTAAGGAGCCAATGGAAATAAGTTAGTAAGATAAGCATAAGGTGAATTAAGAGAGCACTTATATTGCTATGGGAGCATTGTTGTGTGTATTTGCAGGTTGAAAGCTTTTATATGTGGGAAATTCAGTGTTTAAGTTTAAGTTATTTAAGGACCTAAGAGCCATATCATTTAAGAGCCTTAGTGCTATGCAATTTAAGATTATTGCACTATATTGAGTTGTTGTGAATGAGTTGATTTGGGTGAGAAAATAAGATGAGAAAAGACTTGATGTGTGTGAGATGGTTGAATGAGGAAAACAATGCATTTGGGCATGATAAAATACTAGAGGAGCTATGGCGAAATTTGAGTAGAAAAAGAAGTGTTTAAGTGGTGGTTGTGAATTGATATTACCTAGGGTTCACTAGGGATCATTCTGAAGAATTTGAGTGGAAATGAGTTAACTAAGGAGTTCTTGGGGTTTAGATTGACCTAGAGTTGTCTATGAGGAAATTAGAGTTTAAAAGGGTGTATTGAACACACCAAAGTCATGGTAAGAGGAATGGTGGGACTTGTGCATAAATTTGAAGGAGATGTGTGTATAATGCTTAAGATTAGGTATGAACTAGGGAATATAACAATGAGAATTTTGGGAAGCTTGTGTAAGTGAAGAGGATACTAGTGGTGGAACAATAAGGTTTTAGTTTAGATGGTAATGAGTGGACTTAGGTGATGGGAGTGAAGATTGAAGGAGAATGTTGTCGATTGTCGAGGAAATCGACTAGGAATAAGAGAGTAAGATCACGAGAATGGTGAGTAAATTGAGTAAAAGGGAAGTAGGTGTCTAAGGAGGGTGTAGGAAGGTCAAGGTAAAAAAGAACAAGGATAACGTGACTTGAGGAAGTTTTGGTAAATGAGCTGAAGATGGAAAAGATGATGTCTATGAAGTGCTCAAACTGTTAAGGAGGGAACACTTGGGTTGGTTGAAGTTTTGGTAAGGTTACAAGTTGGAAATGTAAGGAAATAAGTCCTAAGTGTTAGAAGTTTTAAAAGGATTGAGTGAATGTTTAAGAAGATCTTTGGAAATTGTTTTGGAGAGTTTGGTGGAAGTTCTAAGGTGAGTTTAAGTGCCTAAGTGGTGTTAGGACACATGGGGGAACTTGTGGAGAAGTTTGGAGTCAAATGGGAATTTAGAAACAAGGTTCTGGAGCCGACCGACCTTAGGGACCGGACCTGCAAGGTCGGTCGAGCTCAGCTTACACTACCGGAAAGAGTTTCTGGAATCGACCGAACTTGGGGACCGGACTTACAAGTTCGGCCGGGCTTGTATTTTGTGTACGAATTGAGTCTCTGGAATCGACCGAACTTGGGACTGACCTTGGCAAGGTCGGTCGGGCTTAAATTTTCCACGGGAAAACTCTCGGGAATGGACCGACCTTGGGGACCGGACTTGCAAGGTCGGTCGGGGTAAAATTTTCAAACGGTAATAAGTTCTGGAATGGACCGACCTGGGTAAGGTCGGTCGACCCTTAAGTTGTCAAAAAAAAGAAACCCTAAGGATGTTTAGTGGTATTAATGGTACCCCATTAAGAGGGCATTGATGATTAGAGGTATAAAGACCTAAGGGATTAAGTTAAGTATAAGTTTAAAGTTTAAGGTTAAGTTGTAAGAATAAGTTGTAAAACTTATGAGGTGTTAGGTGGGGAATCATTATGGGTTAAGTAAGTTAAATAAGTTTAATTAAGTTAAGTGATTAACAACCTAAAAATGAATGAATGTTTTAGGGCTTGAGTATTTGGACTCCGGAAAAGAGTAAGCAACCAACGACCACGGTGAACGTACAGTTCTTCTGTGACCTGCTTGCTAACGAGTGTCCCTCAGCTTGTGTGCTATTTGTTTTTGTGTGCTCACTAAAAAGATAAAGCATGCAACCGAATATCATGTTGATTGTTTGTGTGTGAGGTTTGAAAACTAACACAACTTACGTGAGAACTTACTAACTAGTGTTTAGTAAGTATTGTGTGAGAATAAGGAACACTCCCTAATATTAGTTTGTTAATAACCGAAAGAGGTTGAACAAACAAACGTCGCATTGAGACTAGACTAACTTCAACTTGGGGGGGGGAGTGAGGGAACGGAATGAACCGGCACATGTGTATTGGGGAGTGGTCAGTATCCTTATGATACCGACTTCCAAATATGACTTGTCTTCAGACTCGTCGCCTAGAGTAAACATATGACTCAACCTCCTCGGACTATTGTTCTAGGAGGGAGGCATACTAAGATGGCGTGGGGGGATAGCCTACACAACAATTAAGAATTGTTATTGCGGTAAGTGTCTGCTGCTGGCTAGGGTTAACCAAGCCTACGAAAATAAACAATGAACACGGTTAACCTGAAATACCCCAAACCTTGATATGTTGAAACATTTAAACTATGTTGTTAAACCATAGTAAAATGCAATAAAGCACTAAGATACAGTTGAGCAAAAAAAAAACATGCTCTAAGCTAGGAGTGAATTGGTTAGGACCAAAGAGCCACCCAGACTTAATAATATCAATTATGATTTAATAAGGCTAATTAAGTCTTAGGAAACTTTGGTAGAAGTTAAACCAAACAACACAAGAATATACCTTAAAGTCAATAAGAGCAAAAATGTGCTCTAAGCTTGGGATAAATTTGTATAAGACCTAATGGTCATACCTAACCTTATAAAATATGTTAATGAACATATTAAATCAATTACAAAGAAAACCAGCTTGAAAACAAGTTAAAACACAAAAAGTGCTTTAAGGAGTCTAAAGCAGTCGTTTTGAAAAATTGTCTTGTAAATGAGTTTTGAATGGCTAAATGTCCATCATTACTCTTTAATTAACATGTGTACTATATAGTATCACATTTGGAAGTCTATATCAATGGTAAATCAAAAATTTCACATCTATGTGCCTTGTTTTAGTGAATAGTAACTAAAATAAGCTAGTTTGTAACATATGTTATATTAAGAAATTAAATTGGCTAACAAAGACTAAAATACCCTTGTTATAATAATAGGGGCCGGTTTTCATAGTGGTGACTCACCACTCTTGTTAGTTTGTTAAGTAAATAAAGATGACTCTTAAGTTACTATTTACTTTATTATGTAAATATCTTACAAAAGCAAACTTACCTTCATTCTCTCTTTCCTTCTTGCATTCCCACCGTCTCCAACTCCATCTTCTTCCTCTCTTTCACGGTAATACTACACCACCACCATTAAACTCCATCTTTGACCTCTTGTAATTCCTAGCTCACTTGGCCAAATCAAAAACAAACACCACCATTCTCTTTGTCTCATCAAGCTCTTCATTTCTATCTTCTTGAAATTCCAAGAGCCCCATTTCGGTGCCATGGGGTTCCACCATTGAAGGAGCTTGAGCTTATATTTCTACATATTATTGATCTCCTTTGCTTCTAGGTAAGGAATCTCAAAGAAAAAATAATGTTTCCTCCATGTTTGTATGATGTCCGAAAATTCACCTCACAATGGTGTCTTTACCTTGCTTGTTTTAGCTTCATTTGAATCTTCCAAGGGCTTGGTGGAGTCCTCTCTTGATACATATCCAAGCTCTCTTTCCATTCCAATGTAAAACAATCATTTTAATACCTTAAGATAATATATGTAACTATGGTTTACAATGAGATGAAGCTTAAAGCTTGTATACTCATTATATCATTTGTATAATGTTTAGAAGTTGACAAGCAACTAAAATCCATGCCAATTTAGTTAAGGAAACAAGAAAGAAGTTTGTGAGGAAAAGAGGTAAATGTGCTAACCTAATGTGGTTTAAAGTCTTAGGAGAAATGAGCTTATAGTGCTTATGAAAATGATTTAAGGAGCCAAGGGAAAATGACTTAGAAGAATGCTCTCAAGGGCTTAGTAAAAGGCATATGTAATTGTTGAGTGTATTTGCAGGTCAAAGGCAAATACAATGTGGGAAATTCAGTGTTTATGATTTATGCATCTTAAGGGGCTAAGAGCCATGTTATTTAAGGGCCTAAGTGCCAAGCAATTTAAGTTTATACATTATATTGTGATGTAGTGTAGTTTAAGGTTTAGAGGTGTGTAAAGAACATTCTTTGTGAAGATGAGTGTCTTGGATGGTTAAAGGAGGAAAAACAATATGTTTGTGTGTAAGGAATGTGCATTAAGTGATTAAGTGTTTTTTGTTGTAAAAGGGTGAAAACCTAAGTGTTTGAATGTGAGAATACTCTTGATGGATATTAGGTGTTCTTGGATGTCTAATGGTGAAAACTACGTGCTTTGGTATAGCAATGTGCTAGAAGAACCCATGTCAAAATTTTGATGATGTATAAGAAGTTCTAAGTGTTTAAAAAGAGTTTTGGTGAGTTTGGAAGTGTTGAGAATGATTAAATGTTTTACTAGGGAAGAAAACATGTATTAAGGTGTTTAAAGTGCTACAAGGATTTAGACATTGTCTTGGAAGTTCTAGAAATCAAATGAGTGTTTTGGGACACACCAAAGTCATTTCGGAGTTGTTCTAAGACTTAGGCAAACCTTGGAAAACAAGGAGAAGGAATAAACTTGTAAAAGGACTACAAGGATGACATAAGGAATTTAGTTGTACGAAAAGATGCTTAAGAGTGGATGCTCAAATGGAGAAGAAATATTATAGTATAATGGTTACAATAGGCATGAAACACCACTTAGAAACCTAAGGAGGAAATACTATAAGTGTTAGAGATTTTGGCGGAAATTGGTTAAGTGTTTAAAGGCTTGGAAAATGAGTGTTTTGGCTTGTCCGAACATCCGTCCGAACATGGACGTTCGGACAGGCCCTGTTGCGTAAAAATTCTCAGAGTCTCGAACTGTGTCCGAACTTCGGAAGTCCGGACACAGGTTCGAACACATGAGATTTTACTTTGAAATTTCCCTCGACCCATGTCTGAACTTCCGAAGTCCGGACACATGTTCGGACATGCGTATGTTTCCAGTTTTAAGTCATGGCTTGCGTCCGAACTTGGGAAGTCCGGACACAAGTTCGGACATGCCACTGTTTTGGCCAAAACTGTTTTTAAGATTAGGAAAAGTTGTCTAAAAATGGTGATTAGTTAGTAATGATGATATGAGGTTATTTAAGGACATGTTAAGTGAGTTATAATGATAATTTAGTGGGGGAAAAGATGTAGTAAAATGTAAAAGTAAAATAAGTTAAAATGTGAAGTTATGTAACTAAGTTAACGGGGATAAGTTATAAGGATTAGACTTTAAACAATCATGTCACCCCGATGTTAATAAAAGTACGTGTACTGTTATCAGTTGTTCGAGAATTACTCGAGGAACATAAGTGGACATGATAAAGTGGACTCCGGTGACAGGTATGGTTTTCTTGCAACCTGTGTCCTACCGGATTACACCGGCTTGTATGCCAATGTGTTTTTATGTATGTTTGCCACGTTATAAGATAAATCATGAAACGAGTTTACAGTCGTTATTGTTGTTGTGTGTTTACGTGCCGATATCGGTAATCTCGAATGCGCTTGAAGGGCTAGTTAACCACTATTAGGTAAACGTAAGAGAACGGTATCCGGTGATAACGTTTCCGACCTAAGGAACGTTCTAACCACGACTATGCGTGAGTTAGTCATGTAATGTTTGTGTGTGATGTCTGTGTGTGAATGTATGACTCTCTCTTCCCTTGTGTGTGTCTAACAAGACTTAACCCAATGTTTGTGATTATTTATTAAGTTCAATGTTGAACTTCTAACAAGTGCTAACGGGGGAAGTGAGGAGTCCGGTCTGTTCCGGCCACGCGTGTGAGTATGGGGGTCGTTGTCATATCAGGTTCGATCCTCTCTGTATGTTATGGTTGTTTTCCAATTTGGTTTCCAACCATCCCTTTAGCTTAACCAAGGCTATTTCACTGACTCACGTCGGGCCACAGGGGCATACTATGTTATGTTTGTTCGGTGTGCTTGGATCACTATATCCGAGACACCTTGTGTTAAGTTATCCGTTCATTTAACGAGACGGTAACGAGTTATGTAACAAGCTTATCATGAGACTGGCAACATTCTCTAGGCTCACCAGTGAATTAACAATGTTTGGGACGGTTCCTAAGAGAACCGCTCCCGTTATGTTATGTGTTGTTGATGTAATGCAATCTCTATTGCGATGTTGTTATGTGCACGTTGAAACGTGGAAAGTGTTGTTATGTGTGTTATGTGATGTATGTTATATGTGGTAAAATGTGGAGTATGTGGATCATGGATATGAATCCCAGTTTGTGATAAAAGGCGTTTAAGGATAACCCGATTAATGGGTAAGTGTCGTCTATTAAGGAAGTAGCCCTATTAGAGGAGAAACACTCTAGGGGTAATGAATACCATGAGTGACCTATCAAGTTTGGATATATTATCTGTTTGTTGAGCCCATTGAGGCGGAATGATACGTGTTGTGTGTTTTAAGTTACATGCATGATTTAAATATAATCAACCGCATGCTAAGACGACAATTAGTTGTGCGTGGCCCGGTAGCATGTGGGCTGCGGGATTACCATACCAGCAAAGGTGCTGAGCCCCTTGGGGGCCACCCTTTCTCTTCTTTTCCTATTTCAGGTACTGAGTGTTGGAAGCCGTTCGAGAGTAGGACGTGGTAGTCGTTGTACATGGGTAATCATTTAAATTGTATATGTATAATAGGTGTAGTAAGACCGAAATTGTTATCGGCATTAGTTTGTGAATACTCGGTACAGTTGGAAGGTGTATGTTGTTTCTATTGTTAATGGAAGGGTCAGTAATGTGTAGTCGCTCGGGAATCTAGTCCATCAGACCGGTACAGTGTATATGTAATAGCCTTGTTAGCCACGTGGGTGGTTAACGGCGTGTAACACCAACGAGTTAAGTGATGTGATGAAGTTGTTTTTCCGCTGCAGTTTAATTGTAAGTATGTTAATGTTGGATGGGGTGTTACAAAAAGTGGTATCAGAGCGAAGTATCGCTCTGATGACTGAATTACCGAGCTTAGGAAGTACCGAGTTAGGATTTAAGTACTTTGGGTTAAGGGTTGAGTGATAGCGTGAGAGATACGCTAGATAGGAATTACCAGTGTGTACTGGAAACCTACAATATCCATCCCACCCTCCACAATCCCTGTTTTATAACTTGGGAAAGAACGCCAGAGAGATGAAAGTCCTCTCTTACTCGGGAATACCCGATCTGGCTGTTGTTAAATACCTCTAAAGGTACGGAGAACCTGTCATACGGTAGATCCTGAAAAACTGGGAATCCTGGAGACGGTTCCCATCATGTAATAGCGAAGAATGAAGAATTTTGTGTATAAGGGAATAGAATTTCCGGCAACCTGGGTCGACATGCTGAGCAGTCGAGTACAACCAGCTTGCAACGCACCAACCGTGCAACAGGCAGGAAGTGGATTAATGAAACCCGAGACGAGTGTCTACGGGACCGCAGTTGTTAAATGATACACCAACGGTACACCAACCGACAAAGGAACTACAACGTAGTGCTCAAACAGAGACAAGTCTCAGTAACCACGACAAATGGGTGGAACGGGCTACGAAGAGGAAACAATACAAAAGAAAAAGGGGACTCCAAGAATGGGGAACACCCCAGTTAATGATTATCATGTGAAGACAGTGAGAAGTCACCCAGAGGAATTATTATTAAGATTGTAAGATCAAGTAAGGGCCAACGAGTTGATGATAGTGCGGGTAAAGGACAGTACCATAACTGGTATGTGTTGAACCGATAGCCAGTTAGCATGGCGCACTTGCCATGGCAAGTGCTGCTATAACAGGGCTGTTCGGGAAATTTATAACCACTACAAAGTACTTGGTAAAGTACCATGAAGCTAAGTGAGATCATCATAACTATGGAAGGGCTTAACGGCCTAACCTTTGTAATTGGAAGTACACCAGTCAGCAAGAAGCTAGATTTGGTTAAGGCAAGAAGGCATTGTAAAACCATGAGAATTTTTCTTTCAACCCAGATTTATTTAAACTCTTTTCTTTTCAAAACCAAATTTTCTTTCAAACCAATAATTCTATCTAACCTTCTTCTAAACCAAACCAGTAAAACCAAGGGCAGTTGATAAAGATACAACAGTGGATAAACTTTCCCTCGATTAAGTTCGGGAAGCACGGAATGAATATTGTCACGGGACAATATAAGGGAGTTGACAACAGAATACTTCACCTAGGCGTGTGACGGACACTACGAGTGTACCAACTGAAATGTGGGACGACCACACTCCGATAGGAGCTTGTGGGCCTGACAGACCTATTTATGGGTTAGTTGGGTAAGTAGCAATGTATCAGTATGGTACCCCACATATGTATACGAGTAGAGTCCGATACGCGGGAAGTAGTCGACTCCGTATTACGGTCAGCAGTATAAGTCAAACAAGAGCTAAGGATTACCATGAATGGTTGAAGTAAAGGAACTCAGTTAAGTTAACGAGACTAATGGAATTAGTGAATTCCTTTTAAGGAAATTTTCAAGAGTCAGGAGATGCGAAGTGCACTAACTGTAATGTAAAAACATCGCATTTGTCTTAAGGATCCTCAGGGATAAACATGATAGCTGGAACGGTGACCCAGCCTGTGCATGGCAAGGCAGATGCCTAATGTGGACACATTAGTGTGCAATGAACGGGATGAAACTCCCAGAGTAAGTACCTACACTACCAGGAAATGTTGATCTTCACAGAAGAAGATAATAAGCCAGTTAAGAACGCAAACGGCGTGGCTAACTGAACATACCACTAAGTGCGAACCAGATGTAATGGCATAACTTAGCAACACCCAGGAGTAATCCTTGAGGGGTGTTCACATCAACGATAATTGTACGAAATGACATGATAGAAATACAAGGTTGGAACTAACACCCAGTTTAGACATAAGTGTCAGGAGACGGACTGACAAACCTAAGGGGCATCCCATGAAAGGAAACGGAATGCAACGACCTTGTCATGGAGCTCAATATAATATCCAAACCATGGAATGTTGTACAGAGAAGTACATGTGTGTGGACAGCCTACAATGAGCGCAGCTCAAGGCAAATAAGGCTTATAAGCCATAAGCAAGATATGTTATATAAATTCGATTGATTGTAGAAGTTTATGTTGTATAAGTGAATAGAGTGGTAAACGAACCACTGTATTAAGAGTGGGGATATCTCTCGATACTGTGAAACCGCTGGAGTGGTAGTTATGTGAACCAAGCTCAAGAAATATGTTAAGGATGGACAATATTGTTATTATTTGAGAGCAGTTAGTTTAGTAGTGTGTGTGTATAAAGTGAAGCACCGAGCTAAGTAACGCCGGTTTGTGACTCGAGTGAGCAACGCTCAACGAACATTCAGTAGTCATCCAAATGAATGACAAACCATAGTGTGAATGATGTAAGTATATGTGTGGAAGTTAATGTGACAGTAAGTAGACCATGTAAGTTAGTGTTATGCAATGAGTAGGGGCACGGTGCGCAGCAAGCGACCAGTGTATAAGTATTGTTAACCGATAAGTGATACCAAACAAACTAGGCAGTAAGCCAGTGGCCAGTATTACGAGATCAGAATCTCAATGAAACACAGTGTGAATTCCGTTGCGAATCACATGAGAGATTTGCTGTCAAGAGTTTACGCCTCTGCACTCTGTATGACTGAGTGTTTTGGTATTGCACTTGCGCAGTGATGATCGAGTGGGATAGCTAGGAAATGGAAACATGTTAATTGTGGAGGAATAATGCTATAATGGCCGATGCATGGGAAGTGCAAGGCCGCACCAATGAAAGAATACATGTACAAAACCAAATGTGGAGGCATGATTAACAGTAAGTGACTACAGTAGCACTAACTGCCAAACATCGGTATGGAATATACCCCAAATGTTGGAAATAACCAAGAGAGCGCTACACATTAGGTAGCAGCTCAATCTTAACCGACAGTAAGTCGGAAGGGAACAAATCAATCATTATGAAATACGTAGCAGTTTACGCAGTAAGTTATTAGAGAAGTGGATGGAAAGTCTTGAAACTCACCGAATTCGCTCACGGTAAGAGATACCACGCGTCGGTTGAGAAACTGTTATTACCAAGATAAAGACGATAATTGGAGATGTACAATACAGTAAGAATAACAAATGGGGCAAATTAAGCTCTACAGTTATCAGAGTTTCGCAGCAAAAACTAGTGAGCCAGTGATTCAAGTGTTGAATGTGCATGGTGAACATGAGTGAATGGCCAATTATTAATGCCTAGAAGCCTCACAGGCCAGAACCGAAACCGGTTATGAGTTAAACGAACTCCAATGAGAATTCTTGGTTTAGGAACTAAACCGCCAATATGGTTAAGATCCTCTAATCAGATACATTGTATAATAGACCGCGTGGAAGTTAAAACACTTCACGACGGCAGAACATTTTAAGCCAATGTTTAGTGATTGATTACGTGGGCGTAATCCCTTTTAACGGGGGTAGAGCTCAAAACCACTTAGTGTGTATTACCGTACAAGTGTACGTAGTGTATGTGACTTATGTTGTAACGACCCCAAAACCACCCTGGTTAAGAGACCGTTACACGCCACGCGCTTATTACCTAAGACACGCAAGGCTACACTATCGAAACCCCAAAACAGAACTGATGCTCATATATTACCAAATAAACGATTACAACATGTCTTTACAATACACAGGCGGAAGCCAAACTGAAATACAAAGCATAATCTAAATACAACTTGGCACCATGGCCAAACAATACTGAAATACAGAGCTCAAAAGCCAAGACAGAAAGTAGAAACTGAATCTCCAAGCGCGGACTAAAACCTGCAAATCAGACGGAGATAGGGGAGCAAAACTATTGCTCAGCAGGTGATAAACTTCATCAGCTGAGCATGCTCAAAACATAATCTGAACATACATTTATCCTTATACGAAAGCATAGAAAAATCAGAACAGAGGCCTTAGAGGAAGAAGGCAGAAACAAAAACTTGATAATCCAGAAGCTCAACCAAAATAGAAGCTCAACAAAATCAGAAGTTTAACCACATCAAAAGCTGAACGGAATCAGAAGCTTAGCAAATTCAAAAGCAGAGATCAAAGCGGAAGACCTTTCAACAGACAGAGGTCTAAAATAGAGAGAGCTAAGTGTTGTCAAATCAGAAGGAGCAGCAGAAGACAAATAAGAAAGTTGAAGCTTTGCAAACCAGAGACTTCTCAGAAGACGGAAAGCACACAGCAGACCGTCTCAAATCAAATACAGACAGAGCAGACAGAAACAGATCACTTAATAAACCAGAAGCTCTTAGAAGACAGAAAGCACAAAGCAGTCTGTCAGAAATCAGAAATAGTCAGAGCAAACGGAAAACAGAACACTTAACAGTGAGAAGTGGGACTCTAGCACCAAGCACAAACACTCAGAAAGGGTCGGAGACCCATGGATATAACAGATCCCTCGACAACGCAGAAATGACCCGAAGACCAAAGGGTTCGTCAACCCCACATAACAGATTGGGCATGACCCACACTCAGAATGACGTC
This sequence comes from Limonium bicolor, assembly GCA_023374045.1. NCBI lineage: Eukaryota > Viridiplantae > Streptophyta > Magnoliopsida > Caryophyllales > Plumbaginaceae > Limonium > Limonium bicolor. The sequence continues at coordinate 122,803,164 of CM041779.1, forward strand.
TACATGGTATACCACGGAATAGCTCGACCCAGCCATTCACGGCTCAGAAGCAGAGTAACTAGGTCCCAAAACAGAAGCTTAACAAACAGAAGCTTAACAAATCAGTTTAGAAGGTGCTGCAGAGAACACACACCAAAGCACAAGGCCTTAACACAATGAAAACTGAATCATAGCTGAAACAAAAGTCTAAAACCAGGACTAGCCAAAATAAAACTGAAATCAGAGGCCGAAGCACACTTATAGAGCAAAACAGAGTTCAAAATATTATCGGAGACCTTAAAATTAGAAAACACTTAACCACATGCTAAAACACATGAAAACAGATAGTACTCAGAAGGAGGAAACCAACGCCTCAAATGGCACTCAAAACGGAGCTCAAACGAACAAGTTATGGTCAAATCAGCGAGCTGTCCGAACTTGTGTCCGGACGTCGAAGTTCGGACGCAAGTCGAACTCAAATCTGCAGAAAATTTCAAGGTGTCCGAACATCCAAGTTCGGACGGATGTTCGGACGTCCTTCGGAAAACAACTCGTGGGAAGTCCGAACATGTGTCCGAGCTTAAAGGTTCGGACACATGTCAAAGAGAAAATCAGAGGGCGCAAAACGGGGTGTGTCTGAACTTCCAAATTCGGACAGAAGTTCGGACACAGTGAAACTCTCAGAAAATCCAGACGCAACAGTGCGTGTCCGAACTTCCAAGTTCTGACGGAAGTTCGGACGCGCCGAAAAGCTCAATTTCCAGAACGAAATCAGATGCGAACAGAGTCCTCAAAAGAATGTCAAAAAAATGCAGTACGAAACCAAAGTCTTTAAACCATAACCATGGCAGTTTTAGAAGGTCAAAACCAAGACAAATCAGACAGAGATCGAACACCAAACATAGGGCAAATAAACAATCCGAACTCTCAAATCAGAAGCACACAGAGTTCACAAAACAGAAGGGAACCATAGAGGTAGATTCACCATTGTCAAAGCAATACTTACATAACAAAATATGCGAATTAAAACACTACCCACGGGGTTTTAACGCAATGGAAACACAAATCAGAAATCACCCAAATCACCACAAATCAGAGAGTCAAATAACATATACGGAAACATTGATCGAAACCCCCGTGGGTGAACACACACAACTGAATCCATCTACCACCTACCTCACATCCGTAGCTAAGCCATCTCTGCGGACTCTACGAATCGCCTTCCCGAATCTCCAGTCAAATGATAATCCCTCGAATTGAACCGCTCCCGAAATACAAAATCAGAATTAGAAAAGAGAAGAGGAAGCCTTAATGGAGAAGAGAACCAATCTACAATCCAACCTGATTGACGACCGACGGACAAACACAATTCCATCTATAGACCTCCAGCGATTACAATTGAAAGAAATTGAAGAAGAGGATGAGCAAAGGGATGAGGGTTTGAGAGCGATGAAACTGTCGTGAATAGATGTCAGGAAAGTGGAAGGAGAGAATAACGTGAATAGGAGTAGGAAGAGAGAAGGGAAATAAATTAAAGAATTAAGAAGTCCCTTCCCTAACAAATAAATAAATAAATGATAGAAGCATGCTATTTCTAATTCTCCTTCCTCAAGCTATGACATTAATATTTAAGCAATGTCATAAACACTCTAGTATAAGGTACAAATTAATCCGAACTCCCTTTGCGAATCAGAAGGAATATGATAAAATAAAAAAAAATCTAGGGCATAACAACATACCCCCCTTAAAAAGAATTTCGTCCTCGAAATTCGACGAAACCCAGAATATTAGCAGATGCACTTCCAGTGTAGGAACACTACGAACACGAACAAGGAGTTAACACTCAGAACATAATGCACTGTTGATTGACTGACAGAAGGACCAGAAGAAGGCCACTAATGCATAGCTCCAAGGCACAGAAGGGAACACTCACAAGGCTAACACTCAGAATGCACTAGCTGATTGACTGACAGAAAGACAGACAGAAGAGTACTAACTCCTAGCTTTGTGGCACAGAGGGGAATGATCACAAAGCTAACACTCAGAATACACTCGCTGACTCACTGACAGAGGAAGCAAATCAGATGATCATCAAAGCTTAGCGCAAGGCACAGAAAGAACTTTCACTCATTTCAGAAGCTCCAACCTCGAAGAGCTAACACTCCAGTTTACTGGTCGACTTACTGACAGAAGAGGCGGAACAAAAGATCAATAACTCTCAGCCCAAAAGCACAGGAACTCTCTTAGAATTCGCCCTTACCCAAAGGACCAAGCACACTCAAAAGCTCACACCAGAACAACAATATAGAACACACAAGCCAAGCACATAAACCAAGCCCACAACTGAAGCACACATCACTGGCAAACCAGAACTCACATTCGGTCATCCTTTTCCAAAGGACCCGACTCCCTTAGACCCAGACTCAGACTCAAACACAGCAAATACATAGACAGACACTACGCTTCCGCTGCGCTACTCTGATAGTGGATAACCACAGAGCAGACACGTTCTACAGACTCCAGACATCAATCAAATCAAGTAGTAGACAGAAGACAATTCACGCAGCAGCAAACACATAGCACATCACAAGCAATGACACAGAAGCGTAGACATGCAGACACCCAACAAATCCCAACGAAAGCCAAACCTGGCTCTGATACCACTAAATGTAACGACCCCAAAACCACCCTGGTTGAGAGACTGTTACACGCCGCGCGCTTATACCTAAGACACGCAAGGCTACACTATCGAAACCCCAAAACAGAACTGATGCTCATATATTACCAAATAAACGATTACAACATGTCTTTACAATACACAGGCGGAAGCCAAACTGAAATACAAAGCATAATCTAAATACAACTGGGCACCATGGCCAAACAATACTGAAATACAGAGCTCAAAAGCCAAGACAGAAAGTAGAAACTGAATCTCCAAGCGCGGACTAAAACCTGCAAATCAGACGGAGATAGGGGTGAGCAAAACTATTGCTCAGCAGGTGATAAACTTCATCAGCTGAGCATGCTCAAAACATAATCTGAACATACATTTATCCTTATACGAAAGCATAGAAAATTCAGAAACAGAGGCCTTAGAGCAAGAAGGCAGAAAAAAAACTTGATAATCCAGAAGCTCAACCAAAATAGAAGCTCAACAAAATCAGAAGTCTAACCACATCAAAAGCAGAACGGAATCAGAAGCATAGCAAATTCAAAAGCAGAGATCAGAGCGGAAGACCTTTCAACAGACAGAGGTCTAAAATAGAGAGAGCTAAGTGTTGTCAAATCAGAAGGAGCAGTAGAAGACAAATAACAAAGTTGAAGCTTTGCAAACCAGAGACTTCTTAGAAGACGGAAAGCACACAGCAGACCGTCTCAAATCAAATACAGACAGAGCAGACAGAAACAAATCACATAATAAACCAGAAGCTCTTAGAAGACAGAAAGCACAAAGCAGTCTGTCAGAAATCAGAAATAGTCAGAGCAAACGGAAAACAGAACACTTACAGTCAGAAGTGGGACTCTAGCACCAAGCACAAACACTCAGAAAGGGTCGGAGACCCATGGATCTAACAGATCCCTCGACAACGCAGAAATGACCCGAAGGCCAAAGGGTTCATCAACCCCAAAGAACAGATTGGGCATGACCCGCAATCAGAATGACGTCTACATGGTACACCACAGAATAGCTCGACCCAGCCATTCACGGCTCAGAAGCAGAGTAACTAGGTCCCAAAACAGAAGCTTAACAAACAGAAGCTTAACAAATCAGTTTAGAAGGTGCTGCAGAGAACACACACCAAAGCACAAGGCCTTAACACAATGAAAACTGAATCATAGCTGAAACAAAAGTCTTAAACCAGGACTAGCCAAAATAAAACTAAAATCAGAGGCCGAAGCACACTTATAGAGCAAAACAGAGTTCAAAATATTATCGGAGACCTTAAAATAAGAAAACACTTAAACACATGCTAAAACACATCAAAACAGATAGTACTCAGAAGGAGGAAACCAACGCCTCAAACGGCACTCAAAACGGAGCTCAAACGAACAAGTTATGGTCAAATCAGCGAGCTGTCTGAACTTGTGTCCGGGCGTCGAAGTTCGGACGCAAGTCGAACTCAAATCCGCAGAAAATTTCAAGGTGTCCGAACATCCAAGTTCGGACGGATGTTCGGACGTCCTTCGGAAAACAACTCGTGGGAAGTCCGAACATGTATCCGAGCTTAAAGGTTCGGACACATGTCGAAGAGAAAATCAGAGGGCGCAAAACGGGGTGTGTCCGAACTTCCAAATTTGGACGGAAGTTCGGACACAGTGAAACTCTCAGAAAATCCAGACGCAACAGAGCGTGTCCGAACTTCCAAGTTCGGACGGAAGTTCGGACACGCCGAAAAGCTCAATTTCCAGAACGAAATCAGATGCGAACAGAGTCCTCAAAACAATGTCAAAAAAATGCAGTACGAAACCAAAGTCTTTAAACCATAACCATGGCAGTTTTAGAAGGTCAAAACCAAGACAAATCAGACAGAGATCGATCACCAAACATAGGGCAAATAAACAATCCGAACTCTCAAATCAGAAGCACACAGAGTTCACAAAACAGAAGGGAACCATAGAGGTAGATTCACCATTGTCAAAGCAATACTTACATAACAAAATATGTGAATTAAAACACTACCCACGGGGTTTTAACGCAATGGAAACACAAATCAGAAATCACCCAAATCACCACAAATTAGAGAGTCAAATAACATATACGGAAACATTGATCGAAACCCCCGTGGGTGAACACACACAACTGAATCCATCTACCACCTACCTCACATCCGTAGCTAAGCCATCTCTGCAGACTCTACGAATCGCCTTCCCGAATCTCCAGTCAAATGATAATCCCTCGAATTGAACCGCTCCCAAAATACAAAATCAGAATTAGAAAAGAGAAGAGGAAGCCTTAATGGAGAAGAGAACCAATCTACAATCCAACCTGATTGACGACCGACGGACGAACACAATTCCATCTATAGACCTCCAGCGACTACAATTGAAAGAAATTGAAGAAGAGGATGAGCAAAGGGATGAGGGTTTGAGAGCGATGAAACTGTCGTGAATAGATGTCAGGAAAGTGGAAGGAGAGAAATAACGTGAATAGGAGTAGGAAGAGAGAATGGAAATAAATTAAAGAATTAAGAAGTCCCTTCCCTAACAAATAAATAAATAAATGATAGAAGCATGCTATTTCTAATTCTCCTTCCTCAAGCTATGACAATAATATTTAAGGAATGTCATAAACACTCTAGTATAAGGTACAAATTAATCCGAACTCCCTTTGCGAATCAGAAGGAATATGATAAAATAAAAAAAAATTCTGGGGCATAACATATGTTGTGCATAGCACAAATAATTTGTTTTGATGATTGGTGCGTGTGTTACGTAAACATACGCATTCATTCATGTTTAATTGTGGTAATTGCGCACAGAAGATGTGAATACCATTGTGATAAGTGTGTTTATTTGTTAACAGTTGTGTGTGATAGTACAAGTGTGTGGAGTAGAGAAACTCCCGGGGGAACAAAAACCCCGACAGTGTACAAATGTGAAACAGTGTGTTGTATTTTGATAAAATATATGTGTATATATATATTATATAATGATTCATGAAAGGGTATGGAACCGACATAGAACCTGGTGAGAATAAGATTTCCTAGGTAACAACATTAAAGTGAATGGAAATAACTGATAGACGAAGTTCTATCCCTTGGAGATGTTATGATCATGACTAGAATGATTTAAAAGATAGAAAATTGGAAATGAGTGATTTATTTGATGCTTGAAAATGAAGTGGGAGGTGGAACTTGATTTGCATGCGATCAAGGGAAGCCGAACACAAATTGGGGTGGAAGGATAGTTCGACACTGATGCTGATCACATTAGGGTTGAATGATTCTTGAAGCTCCCCTTAAGTGGTCACAAATAACCACGCTAAGAAAAGAAGCAAAGAGCATAAGTTGGACTTGGAGTTGTATGTGTTTTCAAAAAGGATTTTGAATTGGTATTTATAAAACGTCGATAGATACTTTACATAATTAAAGTTCTCTTACTTAACCTCACAAGGAAAAATTTCAAATTTAAGTGATTGATTTAATCTCCCAAAGGAACGGGGACGGAAGGTGTCCATCGCGACCGGGTTCTACGGGATCACAGTGTATATCAAAGATATTTTTGATTGCTATACATGCTATGACATGTTGTGTGGTATGTGTAATAAATATTATTTTGACATTGAGTTCCAAAAGTGTATGTTATCAAGACCTATGTGTCTAAATGTTGTTATGTTACCCAGGACCAGAGAGTCTAAGGGTTGTTATGTATGTGTAAATGTTGTTAAGATACCCGGACCATTGAGTCCGAGGTTATCATGTGAATATGTTATGTTATGTACGGATGTGAATGTGTTACCCGGACCATTAAGTCCGAGGGTGTGATGTAAAATATGTTTGGTTATGGAAGTTTATTTCCAAGTGATTCATGTGTTCTAATCTAATGATGTGTGGGAAGTGTGAACTTCGAGGACGAAGTTCTTTTAAGGGGGGTAGATTGAAATACCCCAAACCTTGATATGTTGTTAAACATTTAAACTATGGTATGTAAAGGCTAAAAAGTGCCTTAGAAACATCAGTGAACAATTTAAACCATAGTAAAGTGCAATAAAGTACTAAGATACAGTTTGAGCAAAAAAAAAACATGCTCTAAGCTAGGAGTGAACTTGGTTAGGACCCAAAGAGCCTACCAAGACTTAATAATATTCAATTATGATTTAATAAGGCTAATTAAGTCCTTAGGAAACTTTGGTAGACAGTTAAACCAAGCAAAACACAAGAATATACCTTAAAGTCAATAAGAGCAAAATGTGCTCTAAGCTTGGGATAAATTTGTATAAGACCTAATGGTCATACCTACCTATATAAATATGTAATGAACATATTAAATCAATTACCAAAGAAAACCAAGCTTGAAAACAAGTTAAAACACAAAAAGTGCTTTAAGGAGTCTTAAAGCACGTTTTTGAAAAATTGTCTTGTAAATGAGTTTTGAATGGCTAAATGTCCATCATTACTCTTTAATTAACATGTGTACTATATAGTATCACATTTGGAAGTCTATATCAATGGGAAATCAAAAATTTCACATCTATGTGCCTTATTTTAGTGAATAGTAACTAAAATAAGCTAGTTTGTAACATATGTTATATTAAGAAATTAAATTGGCTAACAAAGACTAAAATACCCTTGTTATAATAATAGGGGCCGGTTTTCATAGTGGTGACTCACCACTCTTGTTAGTTTGTTAAGTAAATAAAGATGACTCTTAAGTTACTATTTACTTTATTATGTAAATCTTACAAAAGCAAACTTACCTTCATTCTCTCTTCCTTCTTGCATTCCCACCGTCCAACTCCATCTTCTTCCTCTCTTTCACGGTAATACTACGCCACCACCATTAAACTCCATCTTTGACCTCTTGTAATTCCTAGCCACGTGGCCAAATCAAAAACAACACCACCATTCTCTTGTTCATCAAGCTCTTCATTTCTACTTCTTAAAATTCCAGAGCCCCATTTCGGTGCCATGGAGTTCCACCATTGAAGGAGCTTGAGCTATATCTTCTACCTATTATTGATCTCCTTTGCTTCTAGGTAAGGAATCTCAAAGAAAAAATAATGTTTCCTCCATGTTTGTATGATGTCTGAAAATTCACCTCACAATGGTGTCTTTACCTTGCTTGTTTTAGCTTCATTTGAATCGTCCAAGGGCTTGGTGGAGTCCTCTCTTGATACATATCCAAGCTCTCTTTCCATTCCAAGGTAAAACAATCATTTTAATACCTTAAGATAATATATGTAACTAGGATTTACAATGAGATGAAGCTTAAAGCTTGTATACTCATTATATCATTTGTATAATGTTTAGAAGTTGACAAGCAACTAAAATCCTTGCCAATTTAGTCAAGGAAACAAGAAAGAAGTTTGTAAGGAAAAGAGGTAAATGTGCTAACCTAATGTGGTTTAAAGTCTTAGGAGAAATGAGCTTGTATTGCTTATGAAAATGATTTAAGGAGCCAGGGGAAAATGACTTAGAAGAATGCTCTCAAGGGCTTAGTAAAAGGCATATGTAATTGTTGAGTGTATTTGCAGGTCAAAGGCAAATACAATGTGGGAAATTCAGTGTTTATGATTTATGCATCTTAAGGGCCTAAGAGCCATGTTATTTAAGGGCCTAAGTGCCAAGCAATTTAAGTTTATACACTATATTGTGATGTAGTGTAGTTTAAGGTTTAGAGGTATGTAAAGAACATTCTTTGTGAAGATGAGTGTCTTGGATGGTTAAAGGAGGAAAAACAATATTTTTGTGTGTAAGGAATGTGCATTAAGTGATTAAGTGTTTTTGGTTGTAAAAGGGTGAAAACCTAAGTGTTTGAATGTGAGAATACTCTTGATGGATATTAGGTGTTCTTGGATGTCTAATGGTGAAAACTACGTGCTTTGGTATAGCAATGTGCTAGAAGAACCCATGTCAAAATTTTGATGATATATAAGAAGTTCTAAGTGTTTAAAAAGAGTTTTGGTGAGTTTGGAAGTGTTGAGAATGATTAAATGTTTTACTAGGGAAGAAAACATGTATTAAGGTGTTTAAAGTGCTACAAGGATTTAGACATTGTCTTGGAAGTTCTAGAAATCAAATGAGTGTTTTGGGACACACCAAAGTCATTTCGGAGTTGTTCTAGGACTTAGGCAAACCTTGGAAAACAAGGAGAAGGAATAAACTTGTAAAAGGACTACAAGGATGACATAAGGAATTTAGTTGTACGAAAAGATGCTTAAGAGTGGATGCTCAAATGGAGAAGAAATATTATAGTATAATGGTTACAATAGGCATGAAACACCACTTAGAAACCTAAGGAGGAAATACTATAAGTGTTAGAGATTTTGGCGGAAATTGGTTAAGTGTTTAAAGGCTTGGAAAATGAGTGTTTTGGCTTGTCCGAACATCCGTCCGGACATGGACGTTCGGACAGGCCCTGTTGCGTAAAAATTCTCAGAGTCTCGAACTGTGTCCAAACTTCGGAAGTCCGGACACAGGTTCGGACACATGAGATTTTACTTTGAAATTTCCCTCGACCCATGTTTGAACTTCCGAAGTCCGGACACATGTTCGGACATGCATCTGTTTCCAGTTTTAAGTCACGGCTTGCGTCCGAACTTGGGAAGTCCGGACACAAGTTCGGACATGCCACTGTTTTGGCCAAAACTGTTGTTTAAGATTAGGAAAGGTTGTCTAAAAATGGTGATTAGTTAGTAATGATGATATGAGGTTATTTAAGGACATGTTAAGTGAGTTATAATGATAATTTAGTGGGGGAAAAGATGTACTAAAATGTAAAAGTAAAATAAGTTAAAATGTGAAGTTATATAACTAAGTTAACGGGGATAAGTTATAAGCATTAGACTTTATACAATCATGTCACCCCGATGTTAATAAAAGTACGTGTACAGTTATCAGTTGTTCGAGAATTGCTCGAGGAACATAAGTGGACATGATAAAGTGGACTCCGGTGACAGGTATGGTTTTCTTGCAACCTGTGTCCTACCGGATTACACCGGCTTGTATGCCAATGTGTTTTTATGTATGTTTGCCACGTTATAAGATAAATCATGAAACGAGTTTACAGTCGTTATTGTTGTTGTGTGTTTACGTGTCGATATCGGTAATCTCGAATGCGCTTGAAGGGCTAGTTAACCACTATTAGGTAAACGTAAGAGAACGGTATCCGGTGATAACGTTTCCGACCTAAGGAACGTTCTAACCACGGCTATGCGTGAGTTAGTCATGTAATGTTTGTGTGTGATGTCTGTGTGTGAATGTATGACTCTCTCTTCCCTTGTGTGTGTCTAACAAGACTTAACCCAATGTTTGTGATTATTTATTAAGTTCAACGTTGAACTTCTAACAAGTGCTAACGGGGGAAGTGAGGAGTCCGGTCTGTTCCGGCCATGCGTGTGAGTATGGGGGTCGTTGTCATATCAGGTTCGATCCTCTCTGTATGTTATGGTTGTTTTCCAATTTGGTTTCCAACCATCCCTTTAGCTTAACCAAGGCTATTTTACTGACTCACGTAGGGCCACAGGGTCATACTATGTTATGTTTGTTCGGTGTGCTTGGATCACTATATCCGAGACACCTTGTGTTAAGTTATCCGTTCATTTAACGAGACGGTAACGAGTTATGTAACAAGCTTATCATGAGACTGGCAACATTCTCTAGGCTCACCAGTGAATTAACAATGTTTGGGTCGGTTCCTAAGAGAACCGCTCCCGTTATGTTATGTGTTGTTGATGTAATGCAATCTCTATTGCGATGTTGTTATGTGCACGTTGAAACGTGGAAAGTGTTGTTATGTGTTGTTATGTGATGTATGTTATATGTTTTAAAATGTGGAGTATGTGGATCATGGATATGAATCCCAGTTTGTGGTAAAAGGCGTTTAAGGATAACCCGATTAATGGGTAAGTGTCGTCTATTAAGAAAGTAGCTCTATTAGAGGAGAAACACTCTAGGGGTAATGAATAGCATGAGTGACCTATCAAGTTTGGATATATTATCTGTTTGTTGAGCCCATTGAGGCGGAATGATACGTGTTGTGTGTTTTAAGTTACATGCATGATTTAAATATAATCAACCGCATGCTAAGACGACAATTAGTTGTGCGTGGCCCGGTAGCATGTGGGCTGCGGGATTACCATACCAGCAAAGGTGCTGAGCCCCTTGGGGGCCACCCTTTCTCTCTTTCCTATTTCAGGTACAGAGTGCTGGAAGCCGTTCGAGAGTAGGACGGGGTAGTCATTGTACATGGGTAATCATTTAAATTGTATATGTACTATAGGTGTAGTAAGACCGAAATTGCTATCGGCATTAGTTTGTGAATACTCGGTACAGTTGGAAGGTGTATGTTGTTTCTATTGTTAATGGAAGGGTCAGTAATGTGTAGTCGCTCGGGAATCTAGTCCATCAGACCGGTACAGTGTATATGTAATAGCCTTGTTAGCCACGTGGGTGGTTAACGGTGTGTAACACCAACGAGTTAAGTGATGTGATGAAGTTGTTTTTCCGCTGCAGTTTAATTGTAAGTATGTTATTGGATGGGGTGTTACATAACCAGTTCCCAATGAGAGAACGGTTGGCATATATAAGATAAGGTTGAGATATGTTGCAACCATTCCTATTTAAAGGATGGTTTGTATTATAAGACTGAGATGAGCTACATCCATTCCTTTTTAAAGGATGGTTATTTTCTAGACTAAGATTGAGGTAAGATAAGGATGGACTAAGATTAAGAGAAAACATAACATAAGGAGTTAAATAATTAACTCTCTAATTAAGGGAACGCATTTAAGTCGTTCAATTGGTTGAACTTGATTGTTCATATTTGGATTGTTGTTTATTGCACTTTCTATTATGTTGTGCGTCTAATCAACCTCCATGCTATCGACAATTAGTCGTCGTAGCCACGTTAGCTTGGGAGCCATGAGAGGATCGTACCAGCATTCGTGCTGACCCCATTTGGGGGCTGTTTTTACTACACAGGTGAACGTCAGGAGGCGGCCATCGCGAGAGTAAGATGGGGTACAAGCGTTACGGGTTAAGTGTGGCCTACGAGTTGTGCATGTACACTCGTATGGCAATTTGAGTTAGTAAGATGTATAGGATGTGAGGGGATTGTAAGAAGGATATGTATTTGGTTAAGATTTGTATGTACTAATGTTCGGTATATTCTGTAGTCAGACCGTAGCAAGGTCCTGGGATATATTTGAATCCGTTGTAGAGTTTGTATATATGGTGATAAGTTTGTGATAACCACGATTGGATCAAGATGGGGTGTTACAGCATCGCTACTACCGAGGAGCCACCATCAGAATCAAGGGTGAAGACTTTCCAGTCACTTTCATCGAGTTCGGAGATCTAGGGTTTGATGTTATTTTTGGGATGAACTGGTTGGTGCGGCACAAGGGTCGTATCCTTAGCGCCGAGCACCGACTGCTACTCAGAAGTCCGTTTGGGGTTACAATTCCATACCGCTAGAGGCCTAGACAGCCTTCGACCAAGATCATCTCTGCCATGGCAATGTATAAGGAGTTGAGGAGGAAGGAGGAAGTATATCTTTGCTATGTCTAGGACATTGAGAGATCTGAGTTCGACATCGACTTACCGGTAGTGTCAGAGTTTCCCGATCTCTTTCCATGAAACTGCCCGGCATGCCACCCACTCAGGAGGTAGAGTTCACCATTGAGCTGCTACCAGGAACCGTACCGATAGCCAAGGCGCCTTACTGCATGGCTTCGGTTGAAATGAATAAGTTGAAAGAATAATTGAGAGACTTATTAGATAAAGGGTTCATACAACCCAGTGTTTCACCATGGGAGCACCAGTTCTCTTCGTGAAGAAGAAGGATGGAAGTCTCCGCCTCTGCATCGACTACAGAGAGTTGAATGCAGTGACTGTGAAGAATAAGTATCCACTACCTCGCATAGATGATCTGTTCGATCAGTTGAAGGGGGCATCTAAGTTTTCCAAGATTGGTCTCATGTCGGGGTACCATCAGATAGCCATCAGAGAGGGGGATATTGAGAAGACAGCATTCCACACACGATACGGCCACTACAAATTCATAGTGATGCCGTTCGGTTTGTCAAACACACTAGTGAAGTTTATGGATCTGATGAACCGCTTGTTCAGGGAGTAGTTGGACAAGTCAGGTGTGGTATTCATCGACGACATATTGATATATTCAAAGTCGAGAGCTGAGCATGAGAATCATTTGAGGAGGGTGTTAGAGATATTGAGGGAGAACCAGCTTTACGCTAAGTTCTCCAAATGTGAGTTTTGGCTTGACTAGGTCTCTTTCCTGGGTCATGTCATCTTAGATGCTGGGATCTCTATAGATCCAGCAAAGATAGATTCCGTACGCACTTGGCCAAGACCGAAGACAGTTACCGACATCCGGAGCTTCCTCGGTTTGGCAGGGTACTATCGGAGGTTTGTTATGGACTTCAGCAAGGTCACAAAGCCGATGACCAGTCTGATGAAGAAAGATGCACCGTTCGTATGGACGGATGATTGTGAGAGTTCATTCCAGAGTTTGAAGGACTCATTGACCACTGCACCGGTTCTAACGATTCCAGACGGTATGAAGGGCTTTGAGGTTTATTGTGATGCATCCGGTAGAGGGTTAGGCTGCGTACTCATGCAGCATGGCAAAGTGGTCTCTTATGCCTCACGCTAGCTGAAGAAACATGAGGAGAACTACCCCACTTACAACTTAGAGTTGGGAGTTGTGGTCTTTGCCTTGAAGATATGGCGCCACTACTTATACGGGGTTAGTGTGACGATCTACACCGATCACAAGAGCTTGAAGTATATATTCACCCAGAAGGAGTTGAATCTTCGACAGAGGAGATGGTTAGAGTTCTTGAAAGACTATGACATTGACGTCCAGTACAAAGAAGGGAAGGCCAATGTAGTAGCTGACGCCCTGAGCCATCGAGCACACTCACTTCATTCACTACTTGCTTCCTCGAGCTTGGTTGATGAGGTGCAAGAGGCTCAGAGGGCCGGTGAGTATATGAGGGAAGTCCAACAGAACCTGACAGAGGGTACCTTTGAGAGTCAAAAATATGACTTCAGACTTCATGCTGATGATCTGATCAGACTTAAGGGCCGGTTATACATCCCGCGCAGCAGCATAGATCTGAAGGACCGCATATTGAGAGAATCACACTGTTCTTCAGTTTCCATCCATCCGGGAGTCTCTAAGATGTACAAAGACATGAAGAGATACTTCTAGTGGTTGGGGATGAAGGCAGATGTTACTGAGTTCGTTTTGAGGTGTCTCACATGCTAGAAGGTAAAATTCGAGCACCGGCGACCGGGGGGAATGGTATAGTCGATGCCAGTTTCGGAGTGGAAATTTCATGACATCTCCATAGACTTCGTGGTCGGACTCCCACCTACCAGGGGAGGTCTGAACATGATATGGGTTGTAGTGGATCGCCTTACCAAGGTAGCCCGATTCATACCGATGAAGGATACTTGGAAGGTAACTAAGTTAGCGGAATTGTTTGATAAGGAGATCATGAGACACCACGAGGTACCAAAGACCATAGTGTCTGATAAAGATACCAGATTCCTTTCGAGGAACTAGAGAGCTACAAGGGAAGTGTTGGGTACATAATTGAAGTTGAGTACCGCATTCCATCCTCAAACAGATGGTCAGACTGAGCGTACGATTCAGACACTCGAGGACATGCTGAGAGCATGTGCCTTAGACTTCCAGGGTAGTTGGATTGACAAGTTGCATCTGATCGAGTTCTCTTACAACAACAGATATCATGCTACGATCAAGATGGCGCCTTTCCAAGCGTTGTACGGTAGACCATGTCGTACACCGCTCTTCTGGGATGAGTTGAGTGAGTCGGTCATAATAGGACCAGAATACTTAGAGCAAGTTCAGGCTGAAGTTCAGCAAATCAGTGAGAATATGAAAGCTGCTCAAGATAGGCAGAAGTCGTATGCTGATGTTCGACGATGAGACCTGGAGTTCGCAGTGGGCGACCGGGTATTCCTGCGAGTCTCACTAATGAAGGGTGTGTTCACGTTTGGATAGAAGGGCAAATTGGGCCCGAAATTTGTGGGTCCATATGAGATTACGGAGTGGGTGGGCCCAGTGTCTTTCAGGTTGAATTTACCTGCTGAGCTTGGTAAAGTGTATGATGTATTTCATGTCTCACAGCTAAAGAAGTACATGCACCACCCCTCCCATGTGTTAGAACCTGAGAGATTGACATTAGAGCCAAATATGAGATCAGTGGAGACTCCTCAGAGAATCTTGGATACTAAGACTAGGGACACTCGCCGTAAGTCAGTGCGACTGGTGAAGGTTCTCTGGTCTAACCAGGATGTCGAAGAGGCCACTTGGGAATTAGAGGATAAGATGAGATCGAAGTACCCTTCATTGTTTACCAATTAGATCGTCTGTATAGGGTACGGGGCGTGCCCCTTTTTAAGGGGTGTAGAGCTTCCTGGTTTTTAGTTGGTAAACGAACAATGTTTGTCGTTTGCTTGGTTTGTATAAGATATGGTTTGTGTAAGATATTACACTTTGTGGTAAGTTTGAGATATGTATAGTACTTATGTATTGTACTTGTGGCAGACCATTGAGTCTTGCGATGTGTGAATGTGAATATAAGATATGGTATTAAGAAATTTGTGTATTGTAAATGATTAAGTGTATATATGAACTTTGGGGACAAAGTTCTTTTAAGGGGGGTATATTGAAATACCTCAAACCTAGATATGGTGTTTAGATGTTAAACTAAGATATAATAAGGCTCAAATATGCCTTAGAAACATTGGTAAACAATTTAAACCATAGAAAACATAAGGAAACACCATAAAGATAATTTAAGCAAAAACATGCTCTAGACTTGGTGTAAGTTTGATTAGGAACCAAAGGTAATTCTAAGACCTTATTAACATGCTAATGGACATGTTAAATCAGTTACCAAAGAAAACCAAGCTCAAAAACAAGTTAAAACACAAATTGTGCTTTAAGGACTCTTAAAGCACATTTTTAATAAAATTGTCTTAGAAATGGGTTTTTTGAGTGGCTAAATGCCCATGATTACACATTAATCAATTTGTTTACTACTTAGTATCACATTAGAAAGCCTAAATCAATGGGAAACCAAGAATTTCACAAATATGTGCATTAATTGTGAATAGTAACCAAATAGTGCCCAAATTAGTCTTTAGTCAACTCTACTTAGATACTTTTAAAAGGAAAATATCTCACCTTTAGTTACCTCTCTCCTCTTCTTTCTTCATTTCTTCTTCTTCCACCGTATTGTTCTTCTTCTTCCTCTCTGGAAAACCGTAAGAGTTGCTCCATTTTTTCTTCATCTTCATTTGCTCACCAAATGCTCATTTTAGCTCCAAATCAAAAACCAAGCATAGATTACTCTTAGTTGGAACAAGTCCTTTCTTCCTATCTTTTCAAAACTGGAAAATCTAAAGTTTGGTGCCATAGGAAAACTCCATTGAAGGGGGAAAATCAAGTTTGAAGAGCTTTTTTGCTTCTCTATTCATTCAAGGTAAGGAAAGTGAAAGAAAAATCAACTTTCCTCTCATTTTTACCTATGGCCGAAAATTGCCTCTCACTAGTGGAGGTCCTCTTTGATTCATTGCCCAAGTCTATCTTGAGACTTCAAAGGTAATCATCCACTTTTATGCCTTAAAGCACTCTTTTTAACCTAGGAATGATTCATTAAGTTTAGGTGAATTCATTAGCACTTATTAGATTATTTGAATGTTGATTGGAAGATTTGGCAAGGGAACAATAGTGCTTCCCAAAAATCAGTCAAGGAAACCAAGGAGGAAACTAAGAGAAACTTAAGAAAAACAAGGTAAATGACTTACTTAAGGTGGTTTAATGCTTTAAGGGATAGGTTTAGATAGATGATAAGTGTAGCTTAGAGTTTACATTATGTAAGGGCTATAAAACCTAGGAGAATGAATATGATCATATTTGTGAACTTGTGACCAAGGAGCCCATGGAAATTGAGTTAGTAAAACAATCACAAGGTGAATTACAAGAACACTTATATTGCAATGGGAGCATTATTGTGTGTATTTGCAGGTTGAAGGCTATTAATTGTGGGAAATTCAGTGGTTAAATTTATCTCATTTAAGGGCCTAAGAGCCATGTCATTTAAGGGCCTAAGTGCCAAGCAATTTAAGTTTATGCACTATATTATGGTGTAATGTAGTTTGGGTGTAGTATTGTGTGTAAGAATGTTTATTGAGGATTTGAGTGTTCTTAGTTATTTAAGGGTGAAAACCTAAGTGTTTGGGTATAAGAATATACTAAATAGGCTATATCAAAATTTGGTCGAGAAACTTAATGTTTTGAGGACTTTAAGGAGGTTTTATGACAAAGAAGGTACTAGTAAACATTAAGGGTTGTTTTGGTGAAAATGAATAAGTTAAGGTGTTCTTGAGTATTAGTATGACCTAGGAATGCCTAGGAGGAACTAGGGGTTACAATGGTGAATTTAAGGTACCAAAACCATGATAAGAGGAACTAGGAAACTTATGCAAAGTTTGAAGGAAAATAAGGTATATTGTCTTGTGAAGATATAAGCATGAGCTTGAGTAAATAACCTTGAGGAAGTTTGAGAAGTTTGTGTAAAGGAAATGGGAATGAGTAATAAAACTTTAGGAGTGGTCATAATGGTTGTGAAGGAACATTTTGGTTAGTTAAGGTTTTAGGCAAGTTTACATGTTAAAAGCGTAGGAAACTAAGTATATGTGTTAGGAATTGTTGTAAGAACTTGAGTGAATGATCAAGGAATTAGTATGAGTTTAGTGGAAGAGTAGGAGGATTTTAAGGTGTTAAAATGATGTTAAAACCTGCTAGAATACTTATGGAGAGGTTAGGAAAATATTGGGTAATATTTGAGGTTCAAAAGAAGTCAAAAATTGCAATTCTGTACAAGTTTAGCCTTGGTCCGGGTTTGTAACCAAGTACATAATCCCGGACCACGTCAAAAACTATCCAGAAACTTATGCAGTGGCTTGGTATGGGTTTATATCCCGGTACACAAACCCGGACCAGTCATAAAACTGTCCAGAAACTTATGCGATGCATTGGTCCGGGTTTACATCCTCGGACACAAACCTGGACCAATAAAAAAAGCCACATAATGTTAAAAAATGGGGTTTTAAGGTTGGGACTTGTTTGGTAATGATATTATAAGATTGTTAGGACATAATTAATGACATATATTGGTCATTAGGGGCATAAACAAGCTTAAGAAATAATGAGAAGTAAATGGCTTTTGAGGTTAAGTTTAAATTACAATGAGTTAGTCTTTATTAATCGGGAGTCATTAGTGATTAGTTAAGCTAAGTTAATTAAAAGTAATTAACCACCCGATTGAATGAATGTTTAGGATTTGAGGGTTCGGACTTAGAAGAGGAATTAAACAACCAAACAACCGACGGTGTACGGTATGGTTTTCTTGTAGCCCGCTTGCTAACGAGGTGTCCCTCGGCTGGTGCGCTATCTGTTTATTTGCTTCGACTAAAACAAGATAAAGCATGCAACCGGACTATTTATTTACTTCTGCGTTTGCGTTGTACTAACACACTTGACCTTGAGATTGTAACACCCCAACTACAACCATACACTTAACGACAAATTGCAGCGGGAAACTTAACTCATCACATTACTTAACCCAATGGTGTTACACGCCGTTAACCACCCACGTGGCTAACAAGGCTAATACATATACATTGTATCGGTCTGTTGGACTAGATCCCCGAGCAACTACACATTACTATCCCTTTCCATTAACAACAACAAATATACATATACATTCCAACTGTACGTGTATTTACAAACTAATGCCGATAACAATTTCGGTCTTACTACACCTACATTACATACACAATTTCAATGGCTACCCATGTACAAACAACTACCCCGTCCTACTCTCGAACGGCTTCCAGCTTCTTGTACCTGAAATAGGAAAGAAAAGAAAGGGTGGCCCCCCAGGGGGCTCAGCACCTTTCTGGTATGGTAATCATGCAGCCCGCATACTACCGGGCCACGCACAACTAATTGTCATCTAAGCATGCAGTTGATTATATTTAAATCAGGCATGTGAACTATAAACACATAACACATTACCTACCCACAACATTGTGGCTCAACAAACAGTTAACACATCTATACTTGACAAATCACTCGTTGTGTTCTTTAACCCTAGATGGTTTCTCCTCTAATGGAGCTATTTCGTTAATAGACGACACTTACCCACTAGTCGGGTTATACTCCAAAACGTCTTATAATAACCTGGCATCATATCCATAATCCACACACTCCACATAACAACTCATTTCACGTCTCAACGTACATACAACATAACATCGCAATAAGAATTGCAGTACAACAATAACACATAACATAATGGGAATGGTTCTCTCTAGGAACCGACCCAAACATAGTTAGATCACTTTTAGAGCCTAGAGAATGCTGTCAACTCATGATAAGCTCATTACATAACTCGTCACCGTCCTGTTAGATGAACGGATAACTTAATCCCAAGGTGCGTCGGATATAGTAATCCAAGAACACCGAACAAACATAGTATGCCCTTGGGCCCGACGTGAGTCAGTAATAGCCTTGGTTAAGCTAAAGGGAAGGTTGAGAACTAAAAAGGAAAACAACCATAACATACGGAGAGGATTGAACCTGATATGACAACGACCCCCATACTCACACGCGTGGCCGGAACGACCGGACTCCTCACTCCCCGGTTAGCACTTGTTAGAAGTCTCATTATTGGACTTAGTACATTAATTCACAAATAGGTGGTTAGGTCTAGTTAGACACACACACAAGGGTAGTGAACATACTAACACGCACAAACAACACATAGCTAACTCACGCATAGCCGTGGTTAGAACGTTCCCATGGTTTGGGTCGTTAAATCCAAATACCGATCTATTATGTAATCCAAGAGTTGGCAGTTAAGTTTAGCACATACTTAAAGCTAAATGGTATCGGAACTATGCACGCCACATAATTAAACAACTGTAAACTCATTACATGTTTTTATCTTAAAAGGTGGCAAACCTTCAGAAAAACACATTGGCATACAAGTCGGTGTAATCCGGTAGAACACAGGTTGCAAGAAAACCATACCTGTCACCAAGGTCCACTCTATTGTGTCCTCCTAGGTTCCTCGAACAATTCATGTACAACTGGTAACATCACAATTACTTTCATTTACATGGGGTATCATGTTTGGTTAACGTCAAATGCGCCCATAGTTAACCCCGTCATCCCGTTATACTTAGTTTTACTCTTGTGATCTAAAGTTCACAACTCTCACATAAAACCTAACACTTGTTTACACATTTTAAGGCCTTTACATGTCACCAAACAAGGCCTAAACATCACCTAAAACCATTACTATTCAATCCCCCATGATTAGAAGCCTTTAAAACACATTTTGCAACATTTTTGCCCTGGTCCGGGACTTGGTCCGGACCCAAGGTCCCGGACCAACACTGGAATGTAGTCTCGGCCTTATTTTTCACTTGGTTTGGGTCTTGGTCCTGGACTAAGGACCCGGACCACTTGTAAACTTCAATTTCGGCATGTTTTTAAGGGTGGTCCGGGTACCTATACAAGGGCTAGGTCCCGGACCATGTTAATAACTTGTCAAAACACCATTTTTCAACCCCTAATCCAACCTTAAACCTTACCTCATCATTCCATAATCTTTCCACATGTTTCCTACATGTTTAAACACCTTAAAATAAGCACATAAACCTTCCTAAATCATCACTAACTTGTTACTCAATTTCTTACAACAATTCCTAACACTTAAAACATCTTTCCTTAGATTTCTAAGTGGTATTTATGCCTACTACCTCAACTAACCAAAGTGTGTTCACAAGCATACCGCATCCCGGCCGACTACTTTTGCTATTCCAAAAGCTTATTTCCACAAGTTACACTTAAGACCTTCACAAGCATTATTTTCCTTTGTTTTCCAAAACTTGAACAAGACTTAACACTTCACATATCATAACCTTGGTGTGTTTAAAACACCCATTTGATCTTTAAATCCTCCAAGACTATGCCCAAGGTATCGTAACACCTAAGAACACCTTGATTCACCTTCTTTCACCATCTTTACACTTAACCATTCCTAGCACCATCCAGGTCACAAAATCTCATAACAACACATGAACTCCTTTGTTTATCAACTAAATTTTCCATATCTTCTCTTGTATTACCTTGCACCAAAACATATAGTTTTCCACCTTTACACAATCTAAGAACACTCAATCCCTTAATACACATTCCTTACACACAAACATATTGTTTTTCATCCTTTAACCACCAAAGATATCCATCTTCACAGGAGATGTTCTTTACACACAACTAAACCTTTAAACAACACTACATCACAATATAGTGCAAAACTTAAATTTCTTGGCACTTAGGCCCTTAAATTGCATTAAACTTAAACACTGAATTTCCACATTTCAATGCCTTCAACCTGCGAATACACACAACAATGCTCCCATGTCTTTTTAGTCCACCTTGTGGATAGTTTTCTAGCTCATTTCCCATTGGCTCTTTATGTTAGTTATTAAGCAAATATAGCTCAATTCCCTAGTACACTAAACTACATTAAGAGAGGTCATTTACCTCCTTGTTTTCCAAGCTTTCTCACTTGTTTTCTCTTGTTCTTTCGTGATTGAGAATCAGCAAGGAGCTTTTATCACTTGTCAATCTTCTAACCAATACACATATAAGGGTAATAAGCATTAAGTTTAATACTCAAACTCATAATTAAACCCTAGGTTTACATAAGTGTCTTAAAACACTAAAATTTGATGATTACCTTTGGAATTTGAAAGAGAGCTTGGTTAAGTAGCAAGATAGGAGTCCTCCTATTCCCTTGAAGATTGAATTAAGCTAAGAAGAGAGCAAGACAAGGCACCATTGTGAGGTGAACTTTCGGCCATATATGAAAATGAAGGAAACATGGATTTTCTTTGATTTTCCTTAACTTGAAGCAAAGGAGAATGACAAGGCATGAAAATATGAGCTCAAGCTCCTTCAATGGAGATTCTTCATGGCACCAAAATGAAGTTCTTGAAGATTTTAAAAGATAGAAGTGTAGAGCTTGGTCTAACTATGTAACGCCCTAAAATTCCTACATCTTCTTATCATATTAAACATATACAAGTGGTAGTAGCAGGAAGCTTTAAACTAGCGGGGCGCTACCGCCACATTCACAACTTCTGTGAATGCTAAGGCTTAATAACTTACATATCCAATTTTAACAAAGTTTACAAACTAACTTTAAAACATAAAACCAAAACTCTAGAAGATTAAGTGAAAGTCTCTAATCCCTTAGCCCACACTCTCGAGCTCCTTCAGTCATCTTCATTTCCTGTATCTGTGGTCATTCAAACAATCACAGAGAAGGGACCACAGGGCATAATGTCAAAAAATCAGAAACGCTGAGTAAAATCAAAGCTACCATCAAAAGAAATAGTATATCAAAATAGCCCTGATCATAGCCACTCTTAATCATTTAATAGCTCAAGTAATATTCAGAATAGACCAAGTACTTATCATGATAATTCAAGTATTAACAATAAAGTTTGAGTACAACAATAAGCCATCAGATATATTTAGTTCATAACCAACCAATATATATCAAGTAGGATAATTAACCACCCAAATACTCAAGTAATAACAACATGGTGTCCAAGTATGCTTAGATAGGATATAATCCAATTCATTTTTTGATTATCCATTCAACTCCTCCATTTCTATCCAAACCAGTTCAAGGGACGATCCTGATCTTTAAGGCGATCCAACCTTTAATCGGTTCAAGGACGAATCCCGATCTTTAACGATCCAACCTTTCCCAAACGCACTCCAGGCCCTAAAAGATGTGCACACCCCCTATAGTACCTTTAAACTATAGTGTACGAAACCATGAATCTCATGAAGCCCAAGGCATACCATGAGTCCGAATATATCTTAGGAGGCAGTCACTGCCCAAGTTACATATATGGCCATATCTCAACAATCCATTCCAATTTACTCATTGAACCAGAGTATAACAATTCCAAGTATAGCAAGACTCAAAGGGCAAGTTACTTAACAAAGTTTGTATCATACTCTCACAAAGAACATAACAACAACCAAAACAACACTTAAGGCCAGGTTAAAACCATTAACTTTCCAAGGCACTTTGGCCAGATCACACACCAATAAACATATCAGCTTAGCAATTCAAACCATAATTCTTACCTTAAGACCAAGTCTTGATCAATTAAACAATCATAGTTCTTACCTTAAATCAAAGTCATAAACATACAACACTTACCAAACCCATTTGACCTCATTGATAAACATCTTAACCAGATTAGTAAAATACTTCAATCAACCATAAATCATATCTTATACAAGACATACTCATCAAGTACTCACCCATTAGTTTGGCCATAAAATACACCAATCATCATAATAGCTTAGTAAAACAAAATAACCATTAATCATACCTTGAAACAAGGTCACAATCATCCAAACAATCAAGACCTATTCGGCTTTATTATTAACTCATCAAATCGCATTGATTTCAAAGTATAAACAACCATAGTTAACTTCTTAAAACAACTCTAATGAGTTACTAATACATTCGGCTTTAACAACACATAAGTGATCAAACTAGTTCAGAAGTTCTTACAACCATCATGTTACACCAGACAATTCATATAGGTTTCTAATATATTATATCCTAAGACCTTAAGTCCTAGTTTAGTTACACCATCAACTTCATCATAAACACACATTAAAGACATTAACAATCCCTTAACCCATTTGGTCATATTAAGTTATTAACAACCAGATTATACTACCAAACTTCTCTTAACCCCATAATACATCTTTACTCATGTTAAGTAATCCTTAATCAATTCGGGTATAAAGACTAATCAATGAGTCAGATTAGTTTAACAATCACACCTAACAACTTAAATAACCCTTGTAACCATCACATCATTCGGCCATGTTACTAAGACATCTTCTAGGTTCGTTAAGCACCTAATACAACTGATTAACATCTTAGAATTATTCCTACAAAACTGGTGTTCAAACAAAGTTCTTAAGACATCTTCTTTCTTAGATTATAACAACACCAGATTAGTCTAATTACTGTCCAAAACAATCATAATAACTTCTAGATTATTTCCACTTACTAAACAGAAACAAAACACCATAAACAAACTCTTAAGCATTCAGTTCAAAGTTAAGCTATAAACACATCCTTTTCTTCCTTAAAACACTTTTCTAACTCTTCTAGCTTTAGGCTAATAGATACCTACGAATTTAATCAGATAATATAGGGGTAATACTCTTATATAACACGTAGATTTGTTAAAGAATGGTAACCATGAAGTTACACCAAACAAACCATAACAATTTCAGCCTCAATAACATACCTATAACCAGATAAGTTTCAAGATCAATTAAGCTTACAAACCATGCTTAAACATCACAAATCAACTCCCATGTATTTGGTTATATAGGTTAGGTCTTTAAGGCACCTTTTTATTCCTTAAAGCTTATTTCCAACTCAATGGTTTTGTGCCCCAAAATACCAACGAATTTACATAATCCATAAAGAGGTACTAGTCTTTGAATACATATAGATTTGTTAAGGGATAGTAACCTTGAAGTTACCTTAAGAATTAATGAAGAAACCTTCTTTAAGACCTTGGAAACTCTTGCTGGAACTGGCACACCCTAATACACCTTTGGAGCACCTAACTTGGACATGGAAATGGAGTGAGTTCTCATGGTTTCTCCTCTGATTTTCGGCCACCAACAGCTAGGAATGGATGGTTAACTTCTAGGAACACCTTACTTCAAGGATTGTAATTGGTATGGAGCTTTCTCCCCCTTCCTTCCTTTCTCGGCCTAAGCTTTCTTCCTACATGGGTTTCTTCCTTCTTTGCCTTCTTCTTACTGATTACAAAGGGTTTAAGTGGTGGATGAATGATTTGAAAGGTAAGGATGGAACAAGGATCTCTCTTCTTCTTCTTTGCCCTCAGCCAAGACAAGAACAACAAGGTGAGCTTTATTTCTCTTCTTCCTTAATGAAGGACGAAATCTTGGTGCTGGATGGAGTATTTTGGAGTGGATGATGGTATTTATAGGCAAGGAGATTAGCTTAGTCAATTTCCTTCCTAGGTGGGTAGACCTTAAATGGTGACACCTTGAATAACACTTGCTCCAAGCTGATTGGTTCTAGTTAAGGCTTAATATAAGAAAGACAACACATGGGCTGACTAAGGGAGGTGGGGCAGTAGCCTATTCTCATTGGACCAAGGTGTGTCTAATAGTGTGGTGACACCTCCTACTATGCTGCTAGGTGTCGGGATCCTATTGGTCCTAATGTTAACCAATGCTAATTGACACCTCGTGCTTGCCAACCTCATGCGTGCCCACCTCATGCTGCCACCACCCGTGAGTGCTTGCCACCTCATGCTTAAAGACGTCCTACTTGCCTACTAGCTTGTCGTGCATAAGACGTCCTACTAGCTTGCTAGCTTGCTGAGTCACCTACTTGCTTACTAGCTTGATGAGTCACCTACGTGCTTACTAGCTGGATGAGTCACCTACTTTCTTGCTAGCTTGAGGAGTCACCTACTTGCTTGCTAGCTTGCCCAAGCAGCTGCATCACCTACTTGTGTGTTTACTAAAAGCTAGCTGCTGCATCACCTACTAACTTGGTTGTCACAATGTTATTGGAGCATTCTAGCTAGCTACTTTTAAAACAATACAAGAAGTGATATTAAGGACTTTTCTGGTCTAATGTGTACTTATGCCAATTTAGGATTTAAAAGTGTTTTATAGGTTATTAAGACTTAAACTAACATAAATCATTCCTTAGAAACTTGGGGTATTTCATTCATTCTCCCTCTTAAGTAATGCTTCGACCCCGAAGCTCCATCTATTCCCAACACATTCAACCAATGATCAAGACAGCCAATAACAACAATATGAACCATTATGGTCAAGACATAACCAATAATCACTTAAACATTCATTCATAGCAGAAATCCAAACATAAGCAGAAAGCATTCTGAAATCATTCAAAACAAAGCACACATCTCATACCTCACTTTACAAGTCTCGTATCACAAACCTGCAAGTCAGTTTAAATGATATGCAAGGAAACAACATGCCTTACTCTCCAACCCCTTTAACCCTTCCTAGGTTCTTTTTAATCCTTGATCAAGAGCATCTTTGCTCTGATACCACTTGTAACGCCCCAAATTCCTACATCTCATATCATATTAAACATATACAAGTGGTAGTAGCGGAAGCTTTAAACTAGCGGGGCGCTACTGCCACATTCACAACTTCTGTGAATGCTAAGCTTAATAACTTACATATCCAAATTTTAACAAAGTTTACAAACTAACTTTAAAACATAAACCAAAACTCCAGAAGATTAAGTGAAAGTCTCTAATCCTTAGCCCCACTCTCGAGCTCCTTTAGTAGTCATCTTCATTTCCTGTATTTGTGGTCATTCAAACAATCACATAGAAGGGACCACAGGGCATAATGCCAAAAATCAGCAACGTTGAGTAATATCAAAGCTACCATCAAAAGAAATAGTATATCAAAATAGCCACTAATCATAGCCACTCTTAATCATTTAATAGCTCAAGTAATATTCAGAATAGACCAAGTACTTATCATGATAATTCAAGTATTAACAATAACGTTTGAGTACAACAATAAGCCATCAGATATATTTAGTTCATAACCAACCAATATATCAAAGTAGGATAATTAACCACCCAATACTCAAGTAATAACAACATGGTGTCCAAGTATGCTTAGATATGATATATCCAATTCATTTATTTGATTATCCATTCAACTCCTCCATTTCTATCCAAAACAGTTCAAGGGACGAATCCCGATCTTTAAGGCGATCCAACCTTTAATCGGTTCAAGGGACGAATCCCGATCTTTAAGGTGATCCAACCTTTCCCAAACGCACTCTAGGCCCTAAAAGATGTGCACACCCCCTATAGTACCTTTAAACTATAGTGTAGGAAACCATGAAGCATCTCATGAAGCCCAAGACATACCATGAGTCCGATATATCATTAGGAGGCAGTCACTGCCCAAGTTACATATATGGCCATATCTCAACAATCCATTCCAATGAATTACTCATTGAACCAGAGTATAACAATTCCAAGTATAGCAAGACTCAAAGGGCAAGTTACTTAACAAAGTTTGTATCATACTCTCACAAAGAACATAACAACAACCAAAACAACACTTAAGGCCAGGTTAAAACCATATAACTTTCCAAGGCACTTTGGCCAGATCACACACCAATAAACATATCAGCTTAGCAATTCAAACCATAATTCTTACCTTAAGACCAAGTCTTGATCATCAAATAAATCATAGTTCTTACCTTAAATCAAAGTCATAAACATACAAACACTTACCAACCCATTTGACCTCATTGATAAACATCTTAACCAGATTAGTAAAATACTTCAATCAACCATAAATCATATCTTAATACAAAGACATACTCATCCAAGTACTCACCCATTAGTTTGGCCATAAAATACAACAATCATCATAATAGCTTAGTAAACAAAATAACCATTAATCATACTTGAAACAAGGTCACAATCATCCAAACAATCAAGACCAATTCGGCTTTATTATTAACTCATCAAATAGTATTGATTTCAAAGTATAAACAACCATAGTTAACTTCTTAAAACAACCTAATGAGTTACTAATACATTCGGCTTTAACAACACATAAGTGATCAAACTAGTTCTGAAGTTCTTACAACCATCATGTTACACCAGACAATTCATATAGGTTTCTAATTATTATATCCTAAGACCTTAAGTCCTAGTTTAGTTACACCATCAACTTCATCATAAACACACATTAAAGACATTAACAATCCCTTAACCCATTTGGTCATATTAAGTTATTAACAACCAGATTATACTACCAACCTTCTCTTAACCCCATAATACATCTTTACTCATGTTAAGTAATCCCTAATCAATTCGGGTATAAAGACTAATCAATGAGTCAGATTAGTTTAACAATCACACCTAACAACTTAAATAACCCTTGTAACCATCACATCATTCGGCCATGTTACTAAAACATCTTCTAGGTTCGTTAAGCACCTAATACACCTGATTAACATCTTAGAATTATTCCTACAAAACTGGTGTTCAAACAAAGTTCTTAAGACATCCTCTTTCTTAGATTATAACAACACCAGATTAGTCTAATTACCGTCCAAAACAATCATAATAACTTCTAGATTATTTCCACTTACTAAACAGAAACAAAACACCATAAACAAACTCTTAAGCATTCAGTAATCAAAGTTAAGTTGTAAACACATCCTTTTCTTCCTTAAAACACTTTTCTAACTCTTCTAGCTTTAGGCTAATAGATACCTACGAATTTAATCAGATATATAGGGGTAATACTCTTGTATAACACGTAGATTTGTTAAAGAATGGTAACCATGAAGTTACACCAAACAAACCATAACAATTTCAGCCTCAATAACATACCTATAACCAGATAAGTTTTAAGATCAATTAAGCTTGCAAACCATGCTTAAAACATCACAAATCAACTCCCATGTATTTGTTTATATAGGTTAGGTCTTTAAGGCACCTTTTTATTCCTTAAAGCATATTTCCAACTCAATGGTTTTGTGCCCCAAAATACCAACGAATTTACATAATCAATAAAGAGGTACTCATCTTTGAATACATATAGATTTGTTAAGGGATAGTAACCTTGAAGTTACCATAAGAATTAATGAAGAAAAATGAAGAAAACTTCTTTAAGACCTTGGAAACTCTGCTGGAACTGCACACCCTAATACACCTTTGGAGCACCTAACTTGGACATGGAAATGGAGTGAGTTCTCATGGTTTCTCCTCTGATTTTCGGCCACCAACATCTAGGAATGGATGGTTAACTTCTAGGAACACCTTACTTCAAGGATTGTAATTGGTATGGAGCTTTCTCCCCCTTCCTTCCTTTCTCGGCCTAAGCTTTCTTCCTACATGGGTTTCTTCCTTCTTTGCCTTCTTCTTACTGATTACAAAGGGTTTAAGTGGTGGATGAATGATTTGGAAAGGTAAGGATGGAACAAGGATCTCTCTTCTTCTTCTTTGCCCTCAGCCAAGACAAGAACAACAAGGTGGGCTTTATTTCTCTCTTCCTTAATGAAGAACGAAATCTTGGTGCTGGATGGAGTATTTTGGAGTGGTGGATGATGGTATTTATAGGCAAGGAGATTAGCTTAGTCAATTTCCTTCCTAGGTGGGTAAGACCTTAAATGGTGACGCCTTGAATAACACTTGCTCCAAGCTGATTGGTTCTAGTTAGGGCTTAATATAAGAAAGACAACACATGGGCTGACTAAGGGAGGTGGGGCAGTAGCCTATTCTCATTGGACCAAGGTGTGGTCTAATAGTGTGGTGACACCTCCTACTAGGCTGCATAGTTGTCGGGATCCTATTGGTCCTAGTGTTAACCAATGCTAATTTGACACCTCGTGCTTTGCACCTCATGCTTGCCACCTCATGCTTGCCACCTCGTGCTTAAAGACGTCCTACTGCCTACTTGCCTACTAGCTTGGTCGGCATAAGACGTCCTACTAGCTTGCTAGCTTGCTGAGTCACTTACTTGCTTACTAGCTTGATGAGTCACCTACTTGCTTACTAGCTTGATGAGTCACCTACTTGCTTGCTAGCTTGATGAGTCACCTACTTGCTTGATAGCTTGCCCAAGGAGCTGCAGCATCACCTACTTGTGTGTTTACTACATAAGCTAGCTGCTGCATCACCTACTAACTTGGTTGTCACAATGTTATTGGAGCATTCTAGCTAGCTACTTTAAAAACAATACAAGAAGTGATATTAAGGACTTTTCTGGTTCTAATGTGTACTTATGCCAATATTAGGATTTAAAAGTGTTTTATAGGTTATTAAGACTTAAACAGTAACATAAATCATTCCTTAGAAACTTGGGGTATTTCAAACTAAGACAAAGGTAGTCTTGAAATTGATTTTGGAGCATGGAATCATAAGTTACAAGTGAACGAAGATGAAGAATGAGTGTGGACTGTAGCAAAACGAATTTTCTTGGGGATGAAGATAGATGACGGTGGGAACCAAGGAGAAAGAAGAGAATGAGGAGAGAGGTAGTCATTTGGAGATATTTATGTTATAAAGGCAATTTCTACTTTTCACTTACTTTTCTTTCTTTCTTTAATTTACTAGCACATGGTGGTGAGTCACCACATAGGAAACCGTCCCCCCCTCCTTTAATTAAGACATAAGGCCTTGTTTGACCATTAAAACAACTTATGTTCACTTATAACTTAAACTAGCACTATTTGAGCACTATTCACAAACTAAGGCACATATTTGTGAAATTGTTGGTTTCCCATTGATTTAGACTTCCTAATGTGATACTAAGTAGTACACATATGATTAAAGAGTAATTATGGACATTTAGCCTCTCAAAACTCATTTCCAAGACAATTGTTCAAAAATGTGCTTTAAGGCTCCTTAAAGCACATTTTGTGTTTTAACTTGTTTTCAAGCTTGGTTTTCTTTAGTAATTGACTTAAAATGTTCATTAGCGTGTTAATAAGGTCTAGGAATGACCTTTAGGTCTTATACAAGGTTACACCAAGTCTAGAGCAAGTATTTGCTTATATTGACTTTAAGGTGTTTTCTAGTGTTTTGTTTGGTTTAATTCTACCAAAGTTTCCTAAGGACTTAATTAGCCTTATAAAATCATAATTGAATATTATTAAGTCTTGGTAGGCTTTTTGGGTCCTAACCAAGTTCATTCCAAGCTTAGAGCATATTTTTTGCTCAAACCGTGTTTATAGTACTTTATTGTTTTACTATGGTTTAAATTGTTCACCATTGTTTCTAAGGAACTTTTTAGCCTTTAAATACCATAGTTTATGTTTAAACAATATATCAAGGTTTGGGGTATTTCAGAGATTAGTTAATAACAATACTTAGTAACATTGGATGAGATAAGAGAATTCACTCCCAAATTTGTTGGTTGGTTAATACCCGAGAAAGGTTTAACTAACACTTCATCTTTAAGACTTTCTACTAACTGGAACTTGGGTGGGAGTGAGGAATCCGGGACTGACTCCGGTCATGCATGTTAAGGAAAGGGGGTCGGTATCTAAATCAGATCTGACTTCCGCTTGAGGACTTGTCTTCGGACTTGTTGCCTAGAGTCGAATGTCGACTCAGCCACCTTGGGCTACAGTTTATGATGGGAGGCAGATAGATGGTGCGGTGGGATCACCTAAATCACAAACTTAAGATAAATTGTTTATTTAACCAATTGAGTTATTAGCGCATTGGCTAGGGTTACTTTTGACCCGACAAAGATAAACAATGAGATAAGATACAACCAATTCTAATTAAGAACGATTTGTATATTGAGACTGAGATAAGGTATAAGGTTGATGTAAGATAAGAATGGACTGAGATTAGGAGAAATTGTAACTTAAGGAGTTAAATAATGAACTCATTATTAAGGGAACGCTTTTAAGTCCTTCATTGTGTGTGAACAGTGTTTGTTCATATGTGGCTTGTTGTTTATTGCACTTCTTACTTATGTTGTGTATCTAATCAACTTCATGCTATTGACAATAAGTCATCGTAGCCGCGTTAGCTTGGAGGTTATAAGAGAATCGTACCAGCAAAGGTGCTGACCCCCTCGGGGGCAACTGTTACATTTTGCAGGTAAGCGCCCTCAGAGGACTCACCTTGAGAGAGGAGTGGTAGACTTAGGACGGGTTTTATTTATGAGTACGGGATGCGCATGTGCACCCGTCTGTTGATATTGGAGCTTGTGAAGAATTATGTTAGTTCTTGAGATTCTTGGAAACTCGGTTGGTATGTATTTTGGTTAGAAGGTTGTAAGTATTTAAGTTTGGGTATTCTTGCATTTCACACTGTAGCAAGGTCCTGGTATATAATAAATTCCGCTGCGATGTTTGTATTTATGTTGTTAAGTTTGCGATAACCACAGTTGGATTAAGACGGGGTGTTACACTACCCATGGAGGTCATCTTCATCCTTTGGAGATTTTGAAAGGACCAAAGATAGCCCTCAACTCAACTAAGAAGAATATGTGGTTATTTTTTGTTTTGGAGTTGTGTAGAGGCTTGGGCAAGCAAAGGAAGTTTGGGAAGCCATGGGAGCTGCTTCCAATTCGTGGGGAAGAAGGAGAGGGGGAGAAACCAGATGGGGAGAGAGGAAGGAAATCGGTTGGGATGGAAAAAAAACAGAGAGAGTGGGAGAATGGAGAGAGAGAGAGAGAGAGAGAGAGAGAGAGAGAGCAAAAAGGGTATTTTTACTTTTTCTTACTTTTTGCTTTTTGTCTCATCTCACTAATAAAGAGCTAGTTGGCTTAAAAGGAGTGATGAGTCATCACTAAAACCGGTCCCCTTCAGATATTTAAGCAAGGGCATTTTCGTCTTTTCGTAGAAACGCTCTTTAATTCCCTGTTTGACACTATTCATCAACCGGGCCCGTTTTCCAGATTTTTCTTGTTTTGTTTATTTTAAGGGTTCTTAGACCTTCATTAACGTTTAATTATAGTTATATGTTCAACTATAATTTTTTACAAGTCCTTTAAACGGTTTAAAGTCACGTTCCCGGGTTTTATCGAAAAATGTGCTTTAGGACTTCATTTGCGTTTTAATCCACTATATGGATTCATTTTCTTCAGGAATTGTTCCCACATGTTCTTAGTGTCTAACTAAGTTCTAGGAATCCATCTAGGACCCTAGTCGAGGTCATATATCTCCTCTGGTTGCGTAACACACGTTTTTATGTTTTGTGACTTTTACGTGTTTTCTTCTTTCTTTTGGTTGTACTTTCTTCACTAATGCATTTTAGGCACCATTAGGCCTCTAAATATCATATTAGAAAAATTTAATCACCATATTTAAGTCCGAGGTATTTCATTAAGTGTGCACACCCTCTAAAGTGAAATACCCAAACCTTGATATGTCAATTAAATGTTAAAATATGGTATTATAAGACTAAAAAGTGCGTTATAAATGTTAGTAAGCAATTTAAACCATAGTAAACACAATGAAGTACCATTAAGACAATTTGAGCAAAACATGCTCTAAGCTTGGGATAACCTTGATTTGGACCCAAAGAGCTTACCAAGGCCTTATTAACATGCTAATGGACATGTTAAACCAATTACCAAATAAAACCAAGCTCAAAAATAAGTTTAAACACAAAATTGTGCTTTAAGGAGTCTTAAAGCACGTTTTGAAAAATTGTCTTGGAAATGGGTTTTGAATGGCTAAATGGCCATGATTACACCTTAATAAACATTTGTACTACTTAGTATCACAATAGGAAGCCTAAATCAAGGAGAAATCAAAATTTTCACAAATTTGTGCACTAATTATGAATAGTACCCAAATAGTGCCCAAAATGAGTCAAATTGACTTCTTTAAGTGGTCAATGGTCAAACTAGGCCATATATATGTTAAATATTGAAGGGCAATGTGAGTCATCACACTTGGCCAGAAAACTCAAGAAAGGAAGAAAGGATAAAGTAAAAAGACTATTTACTTTATAAACAAAATATCTTACAAGTACACTCTCTCACCTCACTTTCTTCATTTCCCTTCCTCCTCCACCGTATTCTTCTTCTTGAGCAGAAGATGACTGGATTTACCGAGCTTAGGAAGTACCCGAGTTAGGAGTTTAATACTTTGGGTTAAGGGTGAGTGATAGCGTGAGAGATACGCTAGTTAGGAATTACCAGTGTGTACTGGAGACCTACAATATCCTTCCCGCCTCCACAACCCCTGTTTTATAACTCGGGAAAGAATGCCAGAGAGATGAAAGTTCTCTCTTACTTGAGAAAACCTGATCTGGCTGTTATTAAGTATCTCTATAAGTACGAAGAACCTGTCACACGGTAGATTCTGGAAACTAGGAATCCCGGAGACGGTTTCCATATGAACAACGTTAACCGCACTTAATAGCGGAGAATTGAAGAATCCTATGTATAGGAGAATGGAATTTCTGACAACCTGGGTCGACATGCCTGGCAGTCGAGAGCAACCAGCTTGCCCAGCAAGAAGGCACACACCAACCGCGCAGCAATGCGAGAAAGTGAAGTAATAAAACCCGAGACGAGTGTCTACAGGACCACAATTGTTAAATAATGTCACCAACGTTATACTAACTGACTAAGGAACTACAAGGTAGTGCCCAAACAAGAGATAAGTCTCTGTAACCACGGCAAATGCGTGGGAACGGGCTATGAGGAAGATACAACACTAAGTAGATAGGGGTCTCCAAGAATGGGAAGCGCCCTAGTTAATGATTACCATGTGAAGACCAATGAGAAGTTGTGCAAAAGATTAATTACCAAAATTAGAGTACCAAAGTAAGAGCCAACAAGGCCACTGAATACGGTGCGGGTAAAAATAATACCGTAACCGCTATGTGTCGAATCGATAGCCAGCTAACATCGCACACTTGCCATGGAAAGTGCTGCTAGAACGGGGCTGTTCGGGAAATTTTTAACAACTACGAAGAACTTAGTAAAGTACCAAGGAGTTGAGTGAGATAATCGTAACCGAGTAAGGGCTTAACAGCCTAACCTTTGTAATTGGGAATACACCTGTCAACAAGAAGCTAGACTCGGTTAGGACAGGAAGACATTGTAATACCGTGAGGATTTTTCTTTCAAACACAGATTTATTTCAAACTCTCTTTCGAAACCAAATTTTCTTTCAAATTCATATTTATTTGTAACCTTCTGTTAAACCCAATTCTCTCAAACTTCAGATCATCTTTTAAACCAAACCAGAGAACGTACACCGGCCTCAGCACCACATGGTAGGTAAGTTACACAACTTTTGAACAACCTCAGAAAAATCCTAAAACCTGAGGATTCCCTTGATTAAGTTTGGGAAGCACTGAATGTGTGTTATCATAGGATGATACAAGGGAGTTGACAACGGAATACTTCACTTAGGCGTGTGATGGACACTACGAGTGTACAAAAATGAAATGTGGGACGACCACACTCCGATTGGAGCTTGCGGGCCTGGCAGACCTACATATGGGTTAGTCGGGTAAGTAGCAATGTATTAGTAGGGTACCCCACATATGTATACGAGAAGAGTCAAGAACACGGAAAGTAGTCGACTCCGTACCACGGTAAGCAGTGAATGTCAAACAAGAGCAACTGATTACCATGAATGGTTGAAGTAAAAGGACTCAGTTAAGTCAAGGAGACTAAAGGAATTAGTGAATTCATTTCAAGGAAATGTTTAGGAGTCAGGAAATGCGAAGCGCACTGACTAGTAAGTAAAGACATCACATATGTCTCAAGAATCCCGAGGGATAAACATGATAGCTGGAACAAATACCCAGTCTATACATGGTAAGACAGATGCCTAATATGAACATGTTAAAGTGCAACGAACGGAATGAACTCCATGAATGAACATTTAGGCTACCAGGGAATATCTATCTTTACTGAAGAGGATATTAAACCCAGCCAAGAACGCAAAGTGGTGTAGTTAACTAAACATACCCGTAAGTACAAGCCATGAATGGAAAAACATACTAAGCAACACCTAGGAGCAATCCTTGAAGGGTGTTTTAGTCAACAAAGTTGGAAAAAATATCGTGATAGAAACACCGAAGGGATAAGTCATCAGGAGGCAACCTGACACTCCTAAGGGACCTCCCATGAGAGGAAGCGTGATGCAACGACCTTGTCATGGAGCCAACACTACCTCTAAACCATGTGATGGTGTATGGAGAAGTAAAACTTGTGTGAACAGCCTATAATGAGCAGAGCTCGAGGCAATAGGGCTTATAAGCCACAAACTAAATGTGTTACGTAAACTTAATTGATTACGAAAGTTTATGTTGTACAAGTTAATAGAGCGGAGAACGAACCACTGCTTTAAGAGTGGGGATACCTCTAGATATTGTGAAACCGTGGGAGCAGTAGTTATGTGAACAAAGTTCAAGAAATATTTTAAAGATTGACCATGTAGTTATTACCCAAGAATGATTTGAACAAGAATGATTTGAATAAGAATAATACTAAAAGAAGCTTTTGTACCAATTGTGGAGACCGGAAGAGTAACCAGTTTAATAGCAACCACCATAGGTGTGATGCTAAGTGTAGAGTGAACAACGCTTAAGCAGCATAACGACTCGAAGATAGTGTATTCAGTAGTCATCCAAATGAATGACGGACCATAATACAAATGGTGAAAGTACCTAAGCGGAAGCTAATATGAGAGTGGATGCCATGTAAGTAAGTGTTGTACAATGAGTAAGAACATGGTGCGCAGTAAGCGACCATTGTACGAGTATTGTTAAACTATAATATGGCAAATAAGCAGAGTTATGAGTTAAACTCAGTAGAGATACAAAGGTAAGTGATAGTAAACAGACTGGGTAGTAACCCAGTAGCCGGTATTATGTGATAAAGATCTCATTGGAACACAGTGTGAATTCCTATTGTAGTTGCATAAGGAAAGGAAGCGTACTTCTAGTAAATTAACATGATAAGCGAAGTCGCCAACCTTGGCACAAGAATACTCGAATGCTAAGTACCAACCCGTACTGGATACGGAAGTCGTGCAAACGCACCAGTGAATATTAACCGTCACAATAGATGAACCTCACCGCAATAAGACGGAAAGAACTCATAATGCTATAAGGACCGATGCATAGGAAATGCAAGGTCGTACAAATGAAAGAATACTTGTACAAAACCAAATGAGGAGGCATGATTAGGAATAAGTGACTACAGTAGCACTGAATACCAAATACCAGTAAGCAATATACCTCAAGTGTTGGAAACAACCGAGGGAGCACTACATATTAGGTAGTAGCTCGACCTCAACCGACAGTAAGTCGGAAGAAACCAAGTGAATAATCACGAACATACATAGCTGTATATGCAGTAGGTTATCTTAGAACTGGATGGAAAGTTTAAAAACTCACCGATTTGCACGCGATTAGAGATATCACGTGTCGATTGAGAAACCGTTAGTCCCAAGATAAAGTGATTAATGGGAGATGTACAATACATTAAGTATAACGAATGGGGCAAACTAAGCTCTAAAGTTATTAGGGTCGCGCAGCAGAAGCTAATGGGCCCATGATTCAATTGTTGAATATGCATAGTGAATATGAGGAAATGGCTAACTATCAACGCCTAGAAGCCTGACAGGCCAGTACTGAAACCGGTTATGACTTAAACAAACTATAATGAGAATTCTTGGTTTAGGGACTAAACCACCAATATGGTTAAGATACTCTAACCAGAACGCATTGTATAACAGACCGCGTGCAAGTTAAAATACTTCACGGCGGCAGAACATTTTAACCAATGTTCAGTGATAGATTACGTGGGCGTAACCCTTTTAAGGGGGGTAAAGCGCAAAATCACTTAGTGTATGTTTACATACAAGTGTACGTGAACTATGGTGTGCATAGCACAAATAAAATTGTTTTGATGATTGGTGCGACGCATTTGTTCATGGTTTAATTATGTTAATTGCGCACAGAAGATGTGAATACCATTGTGACAAGTGTATCTACTTTGTTAACCTATGTGTGAGAGTTAAAGTGTAAGGGAGTAAAGAAACTCCCGGGGAACTAAAACCCCGACAGTATACGTTCATATAATACTAAATGTAATATTATGTATTGTATTTTGATAAAAAAATATATAAAAAACAGTATGGTGATGTGAAGTGGTATGGAACCGATATAGAACCTAGTGAGAATTAAATTCCCTATGTAACTTAGTTAAGGGTGAATTGGAAAATGGTTGATGGACAGAGTTCCACCCTTGGAGATGTGTCGCCTGTGATTATGACTAGAAGGATTAAAAGATAGAAAAAGGGTAAATGTTTGAATTAGTTCTTGTTAGAAATTGAAGTGTGTAACACCCCATCCACAACGTCGCACTTTATAACCATCTGCAGCGGAAACATAAACCATCACATTACTTAATCCGTTGGTGTTACACGCCGTTAACCACCCACGTGGCTAACAAGGCTAATACATACATATTATATCGGTCTGATGGACTAGATCCACGAGCAACTACACCATACAATCCTAATTCCATTTCCAACAATTATTTACATATACATCCCCCACTGTACCGAGTATTCATTAACCAATGCCGATAACAAATTCGGTCTTACTACACCTATAATACATACACCATTAAAGGGCTACCAATGTGCAAACATCTACCCCGTCCTACTCTCGAACGGCTTCCAGCTCCTTGTACCTGAAATAGAAAAAGGAGAAAAGGGTGGCCCCCAAGGGGCTCAGCACCTTGCTGGTATGGTAATCCCGCAGCCCGCATGCTACCGGGCCACACGCACAACTAATTGTCGTCTTAGCATGCTGTTGATTATATTTAAATCCTGCATGTAAACCATAAACACACAACACACTTGCATACGCCCAGCTATAGGGCTCAACAAACACCCAACACATCCATACATCCACACATAACAAATCAACATTGTTTCTTTAACCCTAGAGTGACTCTCCTCTTAATGGAGTTACTTCCTTAACAGACGACATTTACCCATTAATCGGGTTATCCTTAAACGCTTCTTATATAAAACCTGAATCATAACCATAATCCACATATCCACAATTTACCACATATAACTTCACACCGAATAGGAATTGCAATACATCCATAACACATAATACAAACGGGTACGGTTCTCTTAAGGAACCAACCCAACCATAATTAGTTCACTTTAGAGCCTAGAGAATGTTGCCAAACTCATGATAAGCTCGTTCCATAAACTTGCTACCGTTTCTTTAAATGAACAGATAACTTAACACCAAGGTGCGTCGGGTACAGTAAACCAAGCACACCGAACAACCATTGTATGCCCCAGAAAACCGACGTGAGTCAGTAACATAGCTTTGGCTAAGCTAAAGGGAAGATTGGAAACCCCAATGAGTAAACAACCTAACATACACAAGAGAGTCGAACCGGTATGACATCGACTCCCGTCCATCACACGCGTGGCCGGAACATGACCGGACTCCTCACCCCCCATTAGTACACATATACTTATAGTTAAGTAGTTAAGGCTCCATTATGGAACCTATCACATCCACACAACCATTCGGTATCACAACCGTGTTAAGCATGTAAGGGAGGTTCACACACCTACAAACAATAACCATACACAACTAACTCACGCATAGCCGTGGTTAGAACGTTCCCAAGGTTTGGGCCGTTAAACTCCGAATACCGATATCTCATGTGTACCTAGATTTGGTTAGCTAAGGTTTAACACCTATTGAGGTTAAACGGTATTGGTGACCAGATTCGCCACATAAATGAATTACTATAAACTCATTTCATGTTTTATCTTACAAGGTGGCAAACACACAGAAAAACACATTGGCATACAAGCCGGTGTAATCCGGTAGGACACAGGTTGCAAGAAAAACCATACTGTCTCCGGAGTCCACTCCACCATGTCCACTTACGTTCCTCGAACAATTCTCGAACAACTGGTACATTAAAGTGTTTTCATTAACATTGGGGTAACATGTTTGTGTAACGTCGAATGACCGTAGTTATCCCCGTTAACTAGTTAAATGACTTAACATTTTTACTTGATTTACTCTCACATTTTATTCCAACTTCCCACCCACCAAATTGTCATTATAAACTCACAAACATGTCCTTAATAACCTTTCAACATCATTATCCATCAATCCCATCATTAGACACCATTTCCAACCTTAAACAACAATTTTAGAGTGGTCCGGGACTTGGTCCTTACCTTAAGTCCGGACCAGCACTTACTTAAAATCTTCGGCGTATTTCATAGGGTGGTCCGGGACCTTGTACTCACCCCAAGTCCCGGACCAAAACCAGTGGTGCACTCTCGGCCTATTTTCATGCATAGTCCGGGACTTGAACCATAACCTAGGTCCCGGACCAAACCTACAGAATTGTTAAAATTGCATTTTTCAAGTGTTGTTGCCTTAGTTCTCCACCTCCATTAATTGTATAAACTTACCATATGATCTTAGGTATATTCTAATGCCAAAATACCACCTCGATTCACCTTAAAACATTGTCCAACTTACCTTATTTTCTTATACATTTTACAAATTTTCGCCATGGGTTCTCTTAGCATATCACCTTCCAAAACTCATAGTTTTCACCATTAAACATTCAAGATCTCCTAAAACCATCAAGAACACCATCACACACAAACCTTCACCAAATTACACCACAACACAATATAGTGCTTAACTTAAATTGCTTGGCACTTAGGCCCTATAAATACATGGCTCTTAGGCCCTTAAATTGCTTAAACCTTAAACACTGAATTTCCACAGTATATATTGCCTTTGACCTGCAAATACACCCAACAATACATATGCCCTTAATAAACTCCTTGAGAGCATTTCACTAGCTCATTTACCATTGGCACTTAAATCATATTGAGATAGTTTGTTTACCTCTTTCCTTCCAGATTTTTACTTGAACATTCTTGTTCTTCCTGTTTGGAAATCGGCAAGAGCACTTGGTTACTTGCCAATGTTCTAACCAACACACAAGTACAACCAATGAGCATT
Organism: Limonium bicolor; assembly: GCA_023374045.1. Lineage (NCBI taxonomy): Eukaryota > Viridiplantae > Streptophyta > Magnoliopsida > Caryophyllales > Plumbaginaceae > Limonium > Limonium bicolor. The sequence goes on from CM041779.1 coordinate 122,843,591, forward strand.
CAAGCTTCATGCTTAAACTTACTTACAAACCCTAGGTTATACATATTGTCTTAACACATAAGGGTAGTTGTTTTACCTTAGATCTTGAAGAGAGTTTGAATATACACCAAGAGAGGACTCCACCTAGTCCATGAAAGGTTGAAATGAAGCTATGGAAGAACAAGAGAAGACACCATTAATGGTGAATTTTCGGACAGCACCAAAACATGAGGGAAACTTCATCTTCTTTGAGTTTCCTTACCTTGAAGCAAAGGAGAACAACAAGGTGTAAAAAGATGTGGTCAAGCTCCTTCAATGGTGAATCTCCATGGCACCGAAATGGAGCTTTTGAAGTCTTGAAAAGATAGAAGTGTAGAGCTTGCTTCAACTAGAAGAACGGTGGTCTCGAAATTGAATTTGGACCATGGAGCTAGGAGTTACATGTGGTCAAAGATGGAGTCTTGGTGTGTATTATTGCAAACGTAAATGGAGAATGAAGAGAGGTTGAAGAGAGCTTGCAACCGTGTGAAATGAAGAAGGGAATGAGATAATGAAATAAGTGAGTTGCTTTTAGAAGATATTTACATGTTAAAAGGTAACTTTCTTCCTTTTTACCTTCCTACCCTTCCTTCCTTATTTGATTTTACATGGTGGTGACTCACCTTAATAAAAACCGGCCCCCATCATTTATTTAGAGATAGTTTGGTCTTTATTGACCCATTTAATTACTGTAACAACATATGTTACAAACTAGCTTATTAAAGTCACTATTCATAAAAACAAGGCACACATAGATGAAATTTTTGATTTCCCATTGACCTAGACCTCCAAATGTGTTACAAATTAGTACACATATTTATTTAAGAGTAATGATGGACACCTAGCCATTCAAAACTCATTACAAGACAATTTTCCAAAAATGTGCTTTAAGACTCCTTAAAGCACATTTTGTGTTTTAACTTGTTTTCAAGCTTGGTTTTCTTCAATAATTGATTTAATATGTTCATTAACATATTTCCAAGGTCTAGAAATGACCTTTAGGTTTTATACAAGGTTAACCAAGTCTAGAGCAATTATTTGCTTAAATTGACCTTAAGGTGTTTCCTTGTATTTTGCTTGGTTTAATTGTTCACTGATGTTGTTAAGGCACTTTTTAGCCTTTGAATACCATAGTTTAACATTTAACCAACATATGAAGGTTTGGGGTATTTCAATCTACCCCCCTTAAAAGAACTTCGTCCTCGAAGTTCACATTTCCCAACACATCATTTGATTAGAATACGGGAATTACTTTCAAGATAAACTTCCATTACCAACACACCTACACCACACCTCGGACTTGACGGTCCGGGTACATATACACATCCATCATAACATATCATTCTCACATGATTACCTCGGACTCAATGGTCCGGGTACCTTAACAGTAAATGTACTCACATAACAACCCTTAGACTCTCAGGTCTGGGTAACATAACACCTTTGGACTCATAGGCCCAGGTAACATAATCATTTCAGAACTCAACCCTATTAAGACTCAAGGTCAAAGTAATATATTTATTACTCGCACCACAAAACATGCTTAGCATGTATAAAACCACCAGAAATACCTTTTCCATCTCTTCATGGGCTCGAGTCCCATGTTGAGTACATATACACTGTGATCCCCGCAGAACCCGGTCGCGATGGACACCTTCTGGTCCCCGTTCCTTTGGGAGATCAAAACATTCACTTAAGTTTTAACATATGTACTTCTCATGTCACCGGTCCGAAGACAAAGGCTCATACGTCCTCAGCTCGTGAGCAAGTACTACAAAAAAAAAATTCTTTACCAGGTTAAGTAAACAAGAGAATCCTTTATTCAAAATATCAATCCACTGTTCTGGAAATACCAATTGAAAACCCTTTTGAAAGTTCAATACAACTCCAAGTCCAACTATGCTCTTTGCATCCTTTCTTAGTGGTGTTACTTGTGACCACTTATAGGGAGCTTCAAGAGTCATCCAACCCTGATGTGCCATCAGCATCAGTGTTGAACTATTCTTCCACCCCAATTTGTGTTCGGCTTCCCTTGATCACATGCAATCAATTTCACCTCCCACTTCATTTCAAGGATCAAATATACACACATTTCCCTTTTCTATCTTTTCAAATCATTCTAATCATAATCATCACATCTCCAAGGATAGAACTCAGTCCATCAATTATATCCATTTTTCTTTTAATCAAGTTAAGCTAGGGAATCTAATTCTTACTAGGTTCCATGTCAGTTTCATACCCTTCATAAATCACCACACTGTATATATATATACATATTTTTAATCAAAATACAATACATCGTGTCACATTTGGTATTATGCAAACACACACCATTGGGGTTTTAGTTCCCCCAGGGGTTTATTTACTCCCTAACACCTGTACTTACCCACAACCATTACCAAGGTAGTCGCACCTACCACAATGGTATTTCGCATCTTCTGTGCGCAATTACCACCATTTAACCAAACCAACCATCATAACCAATTATTAACCATGCCAACCATCATAACCAATTTTTTTTGTGCTATGCACAACATAGTTCACGTACACTTGTACGGTAAAACACACTAAGCGCTTTGCGCTCTACCCCCCTTAAAGGGATTACGCCCACGTAATCAATCACTGAACATTGGCTTAAAATGTTGCCGTCGTGAAGTGTTTTAACTACCACGCGGTCTGTTAAAGGATCTTGACCATATTAGCGGTTTAGTTCCTTTACCAAGAATTCTCATTGGAGTTTTCTTAACTCCTAACCAGTTTCGATTCTGACCTGTCCATTCGTTATCCATACTGTATTGTACACCTCCAATTCTCCTACTTCCACATTTAATTCTGCACCTGTATCATTTCATTGATATGACCTTGCATTTCATATGCTTCAGTCTTATAGTGTTATAATTCTCTTTGTTCGCCTTCCACCATTATCATCTTCCAAATCCTAGCTATCCCACTCGATCATTACTGTGCAAACGCAATACCAAAACACTCAGTCATACAGAGTGCAGAGGCGTAAACTCTTGGCAGTAAATCTCTCATGCAATTGCCATAGGAATTCACACTGTGCTTCACTGAGATTCTTATCTCATAATACCGGCTACTGGCTTACTGTCCAGTTTATTTGTTATCACTTCCCATTGTATCTTTACTGGATTTAACGCATCACTCCGCTTATTTGTCATACCATCACCTAATCCATACTTATACAACGGTCGCTTTCTGCGTACCGTGTTCTTTTCCTTGCACAACACTAACTTACATGGTATTCACTGTCATATTAGTTTCCACACATATACTTGCATCATCCTCATGGATGACTACTGAATGCTCCTTGAGCGTTGCTCACTTTGAGTTATAAACCGGCGTTACTCAGCTCGGTGCTCCACGTTATACCTACATGCTAGTAAACTAGCTGTTCTTCCACAATAATAACATGGTCCATCCTTAATATATTTCTAAACTTGGTTCACACAGCTACCGCTCCTGCGGTTTCACAATATTGAGAGGTATCCCCACTCTTAAGCAGTGGTTCGTTCTCCGCTTTATTTTCTTGTGTAACACAAACTTCCACAATTGATTCAATTTGACATAACATGTCTTGCTTGTGGCTTATAAGCCACTGCCTCGAGCTCTGCTCACTAAAGGCTACTTCCACACATTTACTTTTCTGCACGACATTACATGGTTTAACAAGGTCGTCACATCTCGATTCCTTCCAAGTTGTCTCTTTGGCAACTTAGGGTCCTACTGTTAAGTGGGTTCTCTTCGGTGTTTAACCCGAGTAATTATTTCAACTCTTGAGTTTCTGTTACATTGTCTCATTCGACAATGTTTGATCCAAACACCCCTCAAGGATTGCTCCTGGGTGTTGCTAAGTTTGTCATTACATTTGGCTTGCACTCATGGGTGCTTTCAGTAAACTTCGCCTTCTTATGTTCTTAGCTGGGTATTCGTTCCAGCTACCATGTCTCATTCCTTCAGCTTCCTAAGACATATGTGATGTCTTTACATAACCATCCGTGCTCTTCTTCTTGCACTTCCTAACTCTACATTCTCTTGGACGAATTTACCAATTCTTTAGTCTTCTCAACTGGGTTCCTTTACTTCAACCATTCGTGGTAATCCTTGCTCATTTGACTTTTACTGCTGACCGTAGTATGGAGTCGACTACTCCCCGTGTTTCGGACTCTTCTCGTATACATATATGGGGTATCATACTGATACATTACTACTTACCCGACTATCCATAAGTAGGTCTGTCAGGCCCACATGCTCCTATCGGAGTGCGGTCGTCCCACACAGTTGGTACACTCGTAGTGTCCGTCACACGCCTAGGTGAAGTATTCTGTTGTCAACTCCCTTATATTGTCCTTTGACAATATACATCCCCTGTTCCCGAACTTATTCTAGGGAAGGTTTATCCACCGTTGTATCATTAATGAACTCCACCCATACCGTCGGGTTGCTACCCTCGGTTTCACCGGTTTCCGTCCGGTTATTCAAAGGTAAACTAGTCTGAAAGAAGGTTAAAAGAAATATTGGTTTAAAAGAGAATTTGGTTTTGAAAGAAACGAGTTTGAAATAAATCTGAGTTTGAAAGAAAATTTTCTCCTGGTTTTCACAACACCTTCTTGCCTTAACCAAGTCTAGCTTCTTGCCGACTGGTATATTCCCATTTACAAAGGTTAGGCTGTTAAGCCTTCCACGGTTACGATGATCACATTTAATTTCTGGGTACTTTACTAAGTAGTTTGTAGTTGTCAATTTTTTTTTTTCCGAACAGCCCTGTTATAGCTGCACTTGCCACGGCAAGTGCGCCCTGTTAACTGGCTGTCGGTTCAACATGTACCGGCTGCGGCACTGTTTTTGTCTGCACCGTATTCAGTGGTCTCATGGGTCCTTACTTGGATACTCTAATTGGTAACTAATCTCCTGCACAACTTCTCATTGTCCTCCTCTAATAATCATTTACTAGGGTGTTTCCCATTCTGGGAGACCCCTTTTTACTTATTATTGCATCCTCTTCGTAGCCCATTCCACGCATTTGTCGTGGTTACTGAGACTTGTCTCTTGTCTGGGTACTACGTTGTAGTTCCTTTGTCGGTTGGTATACCGTTGGTGCCATTATCTAACATTTGCTATCCCGTAGACTCTCGTCTCGGGTTTCATTATTTCACTTCTTGCCTGTTGCAAGCTGGTAGTTTTCGACTGCTCGGCATGTCGACCCAGGTTGCCGGAAATTTCATTCTCCCATACACAAGATTCTTCATTCCTTGCTATCCAGTGCGGTTACAGTTGTTCACCTGGGAGCCGTCTCCGGGATTTCTACTTTTCAGAATCTACCGTATGACAGGTTCCCCATACTTACAAGATAGTTAATAACAGCCAGACCGGGTCTTCCCGGGTAAGAGAGGGCTTTCATCTCCTGGCGTTCCTCCCCAAGTCATAAAATAGGGGTTGTGGAGGGCGGGATGGATATAGTAGGTATCCAGTACACACTGGTATTTCCTAACTAGCGTATCTCTCACGCTATCACTCAACCCTTAACCCAAGTACTAAAATCTTATCTCGGTACTTCCTAAGCTCGGTAATTCAGTCATCAGAGCGATACTTCGCTCTGATACCACTTTTTGTAACACCCCATCCACAACGTCGCACTTTATAACCATCTGCAGCGGAAACATAAACCATCACATTACTTAATCCGTTGGTGTTACACGCCGTTAACCACCCACGTGGCTAACAAGGCTAATACATACATATTATATCGGTCTGATGGACTAGATCCCCGAGCAACTACACCATACAATCCTGATTCCATTTCCAACAATTATTTACATATACATCCCCCACTGTACCGAGTATTCATTAACCAATGCCGATAACAAATTCGGTCTTACTACACCTATAATACATACACCATTAAAGGGCTACCAATGTACAAACATCTACCCCGTCCTACTCTCGAACGGCTTCCAGCTCCTTGTACCTGAAATAGAAAAAGGAGAAAGGGTGGCCCCCAAGGGGCTCAGCACCTTTGCTGGTATGGTAATCCCGCAGCCCGCATGCTACCGGCCACGCACAACTAATTGTCGTCTTAGCATGCTGTTGATTATATTTAAATCCTGCATGTAAACCATAAACACACAACACATTGCATACGCCCAGCTATAGGGCTCAACAAACACCCAACACATCCATACATCCACACATAACAAATCAACATTGTTTCCTTTAACCCTAGAGTGACTCTCCTCTTAATGGAGTTACTTCCTTAACAGACGACATTACCCATTAATCGGGTTATCCTTAAACGCTTCTTATTATAAACCTGAATTCATAACCATAATCCACATATCCACAATTTACCACATATAACTTCACACCGAATAGGAATTGCAATACATCCATAACACATAATACAACGGGTACGGTTCTCTTAAGGAACCAACCCAACCATAATTAGTTCACTTTAGAGCCTAGAGAATGTTGCCAAACTCATGATAAGCTCGTTCCATAACTTGCTACCGTTTCTTTAAATGAACAGATAACTTAACACCAAGGTGCGTCGGGTACAGTAAACCAAGCACACCGAACAACCATTGTATGCCCCAGAAAACCGACGTGAGTCAGTAACATAGCTTTGGCTAAGCTAAAGGGAAGATTGGAAACCCAATGAGTAAACAACCTAACATACACCAAGAGAGTCGAACCGGGTATGACATCGACTCCCGTCCATCACACGCGTGGCCGGAACATGACCGGACTCCTCACCCCCCATTAGTACACATATACTTATAGTTAAGTAGTTAAGGCTCCATTATGGAACCTATCACATCCACACACCATTCGGTATCACAACCGTGTTAAGCATGTAAGGGAGGTTCACACACCTACAAACAATAACCATACACAACTAACTCACGCATAGCCGTGGTTAGAACGTTCCCAAGGTTTGGGCCGTTAACTCCGAATACCGATATCTCATGTGTACCTAGATTTGGTTAGCTAAGGTTTAACACCTATTTGAGGTTAAACGGTATTGGTGACCAGATTCGCCACATAAATGAATTACTATAAACTCATTTCATGTTTTATCTTACAAGGTGGCAAACACACAGAAAAACACATTGGCATACAAGCCGGTGTAATCCGGTAGGACACAGGTTGCAAGAAAACCATACCTGTCTCCGGAGTCCACTCCACCATGTCCACTTACGTTCCTCGAACAATTCTCGAACAACTGGTACATTAAAGTTGTTTTCATTAACATTGGGGTAACATGTTTGTGTAACGTCGAATGACCGTAGTTATCCCCGTTAACTAGTTAAATGACTTAACATTTTTAACTTGATTTACTCTCACATTTTATTCCAACTTCCCACCCACCAAATTGTCATTATAACTCACCAAACATGTCCTTAATAACCTTACAACATCATTATCCATCAATCCCCATCATTAGACACCATTTTCCAACCTTAAACAACAATTTTAGAGTGGTCCGGGACTTGGTCCTTACCTTAAGTCCCGGACCAGCACTTACTTAAAATCTTCGGCGTATTTCATAGGGTGGTCCGGGACCTTGTACTCACCCCAAGTCCCGGACCAAAACCAGTGGTGCACTCTCGGCCTATTTTCATGCATAGTCCGGGACTTGAACCATAACCTAGGTCCCGGACCAAACCTACAGAATTGTTAAAATTGCATTTTTCAAGTGTTGTTGCCTTAGTTCTCCACCTCCATTAATTGTATAAACTTACCATATGATCTTAGGTATATTCTAATGCCAAAATACCACTTCGATTCACCTTAAAACATTGTCCAACTTGTTACCCAATTTTCTTATACATTTTACAAATTTTCGCCATGGGTTCTCTTAGCATATCACCATTCCAAAACTCATAGTTTTCACCATTAAACATTCAAGATCTCCTAAACCCATCAAGAACACCATCACACACAAACCTTCACCAAATTACACCACAACACAATATAGTGCTTAACTTAAATTGCTTGGCACTTAGGCCCTTAAATAACATGGCTCTTAGGCCCTTAAATTGCTTAAACCTTAAACACTGAATTTCCACAAGTATATATTGCCTTTGACCTGCAAATACACCCAACAATACATATGCCCTTAATAAACTCCTTGAGAGCATTTCACTAGCTCATTTACCATTGGCATTTAAATCATATTGAGATAGTTTGTTTACCTCTTTCCTTCCAGATTTTTACTTGAACATTCTTGTTCTTCCTTGTTTGGAAATCGGCAAGAGCACTTGGTTACTTGCCAATGTTCTAACCAACACACAAGTACAACCAATGAGCATTCAAGCTTCATGCTTAAACTTACTTACAAACCCTAGGTTATACATATTGTCTTAACACATAAGGGTAGTTGTTTTACCTTAGATCTTGAAGAGAGTTTGAATATACACCAAGAGAGGACTCCACCTAGTCCATGAAAGGTTAAATGAAGCTATGGAAGAACAAGAGAAGACACCATTAATGGTGAATTTTCGGACAGCACCAAAACATGAGGGAAACTTCATTTTTCTTTGAGTTTCCTTACCTTGAAGCAAAGGAGAACAACAAGGTGTAAAAAGATGTGGTCAAGCTCCTTCAATGGTGAATCTCCATGGCACCGAAATGGAGCTTTTGAAGTCTTGAAAAGATAGAAGTGTAGAGCTTGCTTCAACTAGAAGAACGGTGGTCTCGAAATTGAATTTGGACCATGGAGCTAGGAGTTACATGTGGTCAAAGATGGAGTCTTGGTGTGTATTATTGCAAACGTAAATGGAGAATGAAGAGAGGTTGAAGAGAGCTTGCAACCGTGTGAAATGAAGAAGGGAATGAGATAATGAAATAAGTGAGTTGCTTTTAGGAGATATTTACATGTTAAAAGGTAACTTTCTTCTTCCTTTTTACCTTCCTACCCTTCCTTCCTTATTTGATTTTTACATGGTGGTGACTCACCTTAATAAAAACCGGCCCCCATCATTTATTTAGAGATAGTTTGGTCTTTATTGACCCATTTAATTACTTGTAACAACATATGTTACAAACTAGCTTATTAAAGTCACTATTCATAAAAACAAGGCACATAGATGTGAAATTTTTGATTTCCCATTGACCTAGACCTCCAAATGTGTTACAAATTAGTACACATATTTATTTAAGAGTAATGATGGACACCTAGCCATTCAAAACTCATTTACAAGACAATTTTCCAAAAATGTGCTTTAAGACTCCTTAAAGCACATTTTGTGTTTTAACTTGTTTTCAAGCTTGGTTTTCTTCAATAATTGATTTAATATGTTCATTAACATATTTCCAAGGTCTAGAAATGACCTTTAGGTTTTATACAAGGTTAACCAAGTCTAGAGCAATTATTTGCTTAAATTGACCTTAAGGTTTTCCTTGTATTTTGCTTGGTTTAATTGTTCACTGATGTTGTTAAGGCACTTTTTAGCCTTTGAATACCATAGTTTAACATTTAACCAACATATGAAGGTTTGGGGTATTTCAAACCACTAAACCATCACAAGATGTGAATTCTCCATTGGAATAAAAGGTGAGGAGACGTAACAAAGTCCCTAGAACTCGACGCATTAAAATTGCAAGGTCATAAAAGCCCAGAACCACATTGTCTGAACCGAGAACTAGTATAATTCAAAGCTATTGACAACAAGGAAGCACTACAACCCAGTGGTGACTTAACCTCGCCCGACATAAGTCGGATTAACTTAGTGAATGACGTGGGAGACAAATAGTAAATGTATAATGGCTTTGCCAAAGAATGGACATAAATCTAAACCATCGAGTTCAAACACGGTAAAAGAATACCACATTTGCTTACTAGAACCTTATTCCCATAAGGGATGAAAAGGTGATGTATAACAATTAAGGATAACATGAAGGGGGGAGTAACCCAGTTATCAGGGTCTCGCGCAGCAGAAGCTAGTGGACCCTAGCTAGGAATAACTAGTAAGTAATGGCTATCATGCCTAGAAGCCTAATAGGCTAGAACCGAATTAATTATGAGTTAATAGACTCATATAGGAATTCTCGGTGCAAAGACTAACCATTGGTATGGTTAACCCTTTGACCAGAAATTATTATGTAATAACCGTAGAGAGCCAAAATGCTTCAAATTGCCCAATAAGTAAACCAATGTATAATAATAACATATGGTAGATTACGTGGGCGTAATCCTTTTAAGGGGGGGGGGGGGGGGTAAGCGAAAACCGCATAATGTAAGTTTCAGGAATAAAACACATAAACTACAATGTGCATAGCACAAATGAGAATTGAATTGATGATTGGTACTATGTTAAATAAACATATGTATTCATTCACATTGTAATTGTGGTAATTAGGCACGAGAGATGCAAATACCATAGGACGAATATACCCATCTTGTAACCCCGGTGTAAGAGTATTGGTAAGGAAGAGTAATGAGTAGTGGGCGGAGCTCCACAAGTATTGTAGCCTTTGAAGAAGTAGTACTAAATGAATAAAAGTAGTAGATGAATGAAGTCTAGAGTAGTGTACCTAGGTAACTTATTGGAAGTAAATTGAGACAACTAAATTCTACAAGTATGGTAATCCTAGTTAGAATAATTGAAATGATGGAGAGTAATGGATGGAATAGTGAAGGTTGATGAATGAGCACTTAGGTATTGAATCACGAAGAAAAGAATTTGGAAGTAGAGTGAGGATGATTGATGGACTGAATTCCATCCTTTGGAGTTGTATGAAATTATAATTATGACTAGGAAGAGTAAAAAGATAGAAAATGGACATAATCCAACTATTTGATTGTTTGAAACTGACGTGGGAAGTCGAACTTGATCCTGATCAGACCAAGGGAAACTGTACACAAATTGGGGTGCAAAGATAGTTCAACACTGATGCTGATCACATTAGGGTCGAATGATTCTTGAAGCTCCCCTCAAGTGGTCACAAGAATCACATGTAGAATAGAAGTAATGAATATAAACTGGAATTTGGAGTTATTTGTTTTAGAAAAAATTCTAATTAGTAGCTGTGAAAGGATTTCCCTTAGATTGGAGGGTAAGGATTTGTTAGAAGTTTATACTACCGGAGAAGATAGTAGTGTATCATGTTGTATTCTTCCAAGGGCAGCGGGACATAGAGGGTCCTGTGTCTAGAGGACCTAAGTGCCTGCGGGATTGTGATGTGTATTGCATTGCTTAGGGGATAGCTTTGCACTGTATGTATGTATGAATTTTGTAATGAGGAACTGGATGGTTGGTAGTAATGCAGATGCGAGTATGGTTGTTCTTGGTATGGTATGGAAAGTAGAAACCTTGAGTAATGGATTTGGGAATAGTAAGGAGGAAGAATGTATGACTTTTGGTATTAGACATGTAAGAATGGGTAAGTGTAGTAATCCCATAACCTCGAACAACTTTGAGGACAAAGTTCTTAAGGGGGTAGATTGAAATACCCTGAACTTAAATATAGGGATTAAAATTAATCTAATACGTATTTAAGGGCCTAATGACGCCTAAGTAATATTGGTAAGGAAAAATAAATCCAAAAGAATAAAGAAACGCTTAAAAAGCGAAAAACACTAAATAACGTTAAATACCATAGGAGGTATGAGACCTCGTTAGCATATATAAGGAATCTAAAGGCTTAATAAGACCTAAATGATATATGGGAACAACTCCTGAAGAAAACAATCCAATAATGCACTTAACGCTAATAGAGCTTTAGCGCACGTTTTTTTTTTCTCGAGAAAACCCGAAAACGTGACTTGAAGTGGTCAAACGAACCCGTAAAAATTATAAACCATTAAATAACAATAATTAAGAATTAATGGAAGCTTAATAACCAATAAAAAATAAAGAAACTAGAAAATTCCGGAAAACGGGACCGGTTAGTGAATAGTACCGAAACCGGGTAAAATAACGAGCGTTTTCTGTAAAAGACGAGACCTCCACCAGTAGTAATATGGGGGCCGGTTTTTATGGGGTCAAATAACCCTCACACACACATGTAACTAGCTAAATAAATAAGGGAGTCAAAAGCAAAAGAGGGAAAAAGTAAAAGGGTACTTACCTTTTCTCTCACTTCCCACTCTCTCATTTCTCTATTCTCTCTCCCCCATTTCTCCTTCCCAGCCGATCTCCCTCTCCTCTCTCTCTGGTTGGGCGATTTTGGAAGCTCCCCACAACAACAATGGCTTCTCCATCTTCTTCTCCCATGCTCTACCTCCATGTGAGCTCCAAATGCAAAAAATAAATATATATTCTTGCTCCCCTCATTCTCCTCTACACTTCTCTCTTTTCAAAATCCAAAAATGAGGAAGTTCATCTCCCTGTTTTTACCCATTCAAAGAGAAAATACACCATGGGTAGCTTGGAGTCTCCTCTCTCCATTAAGGTAAAAATCTCCATGAAAACTTCACGTTTTCTCTACCTCCTTTTGTAGCCGGTTTTCACCCCTTTATAATGCTCTTTTTTTTCTCTCTCTTTTGAGCATAAATTCAACCTTGCAATGGTGGTGGAATCACCTTCTTGAACCAAGGGCTAAAACCCCTCCTAAAACCCTCCAAAGGTAAACCCTAGAATCTTGCTTTAAACATTTCCATGAACTAGCATTAATTAAGGGTTAGTATGTTAATTATACATGTTTGTGTGTTTTGGGTGATGGGAATGGAGCTTGGCAACTCCATTCCCTATGTAGCCGATTTGTGCAAGAAAGGGAGAAGGAGAAGAATTGGAAAAGAAAAGAGGAAATAAGAGCTTAAGGTAAGAGCTCTTTCTTAGATGCTAAATTTTAATGCATTAGAGTAATGGGAATGGGTAAACCAATTTAAGGAACCCAAATATAGTACTAGTGTTATGGTTATGTAAGTTTGAGTATTTGTGAGCTTGTATTTGGGATTGTAGGCCTTAGAGCCAAATAATTGTGTATTTGTATTGGTATTGTAGTTTGATGGAAGTATTGGTGTATTGGTATTGCCTTGTGTGCTGGTAGGACCCTTGTAAGGGTGTGGCTAGATTAGGAATGAATTTGATAAGGAAGTACGTATATGGCTATGTAGGAAAAGTAGGTGAACTATGGCAAAATTTTGGTAGGAATTGTGCATTTATGGATGACTTGGTGAATGGGAGAACCAAGGTGTGTATTGGAGTAGTAAGGATGCTTAGTAACCATGGATTGGTACTTGTAGTATGAGGGTATAAGAGTGTAAAATCTATAGCAAACACAACTTATGAAATGCATTGGAGAAACTAGGAAAAATTAGAGTATACGATTTAGTGAAATGAATGTTGGACTTGGGTATAGACATTGTATTTGCTTGGAAATGTATTTGAGGTGCTAGGAGTAGCATTGGTAGAGGGAGTATTGAATGGTAAAGGTTAAAATGAAAATCTGTAGCATAAGAGGAATGAAAAACTATTGTAAGTGTTGAAAGGAAGTGAGGAGAAATTGTGTATGTGGATTTAGAAATGAGTAAGGAATTTTTGAATGAACAAAGGAAATTTGGAGGGCCTAAGTAGTGTTTAAACATGTGGAATTACATGTAGGAAGATTGGGGAAACAATGGGCAAAGTATAGAACTGAAAACAGATTTTTAAACTGAAATACTGGACCGGACCGACCTTGGACCGAACTTGCAAGGCCGGTCGAGCCCAGATTTACAAAGACGGAAACCTTCTGGAATGGACCGACCTTGGGATCGGACTTGCAAGGTCGGTCGGCCTAAAATTTTCCCGTAATGTAACTCACTAGAAACGGACCGACCTTGGGACCGGACTTGCAGGTCGGGGTCGGGCCTGAATTTTCCAGCGATGAACCTTACTGACTTCGACTGACCTTGGGTCCGACCCTGGGTAAGGTCGGTCGAGTAAAAAAAATGTAATATGCTTACAATAATCATAGGTATATATATACATGCCTACACAACATATGTATATGTAATAGTACATCATTAATGGAATGAATGGTAAGGAAGTACACATGCGAGTAAGAAAACAATTAAGAAAGGTAGTGAGTATAAGAACATTAAGTTAAACCGAAATAACGGGGTAACAGGGTAGGTACGGGAGTAGTAATCATGTTGTAATGTAATGCTTAGTATTAATGGAACCATTTGGCATGTAGCCGGAGATTCGAGAATAAGACTCGAGGAACGAGAGTGGACCAAAGGAACAAGGGAACACCCGGTAAAGTAATTTCCGGGAAAATGTATGATTTCTTCATTCTCGCTGTATCCTATCCTGGTTACCCCGATTTGTGTCCTTATTTGATCACCTAAATAAGATAAATGCATGATCGGACTATATTGCACCTACTTGTGCTTGCTTAGGTTGTTCTTGATGTATATGTCTTGAACACTAGTTTTGTATAATTCATGAAAATATATGAATGATGATGAAGTGTATTTGGATCTTGCAGTGTACTTGTGTATTGTATTGCATTTTGTATGGATGTGTATGAACAATGTATTTGTGTATGTGGCTTGAATGATGACTTCTACTAATTCCTAACCACCTAACTTCTAATGTAAGTATTGAGTAAATTGGAATGAGTAGAAGTCTGATATAGTTTAGGCCATGCGTGAGGATGAGGAGACACAAGAGGTTGGATCCGATTCCTGGTTCTTTAACTGGTCCACGGCCCAAACCCCTTAAAGGGGTAGCCTCCTGGATTGGTGACCCAAGTAAATCCCGGTGGTGGGACAGAGTAGTCCCCTGGCCGGAGGTCCCGACGACTTGACTTGAGTAAGTAGTAAGTAAAGTAAGTATTGTATGAGTAATGGTCTTGGCTGGTGTAAGTCATTGACCCTGAGTAAAAGATTAATCTCCACCCGATAACCCGGGTGGACAAATGAAGCTAACAAGCACCGGGTATTACGTATGTATTGTGTATGGATTGAGTATGTAATGTGTAGTATTGTATGTATCGTGGGTGTGTATTTCGGAAGAAGGTAAGTAAGTATTGTTGGACTTGTATAATCTACTTGTATGTACTGGAGTGTATGTGTGTATTCCTTGCGTAAAGTATTGTAGTATTGTGTATAAGAGCATGTATGCATGTATGTTTGAATAAAATGAATGCATGTATTCGACCAAGTGGTCGGCGTACCCTCGCTAGTACGCGGGGTAATGCGGAAGTCAATTCAGCGTGAACTGAGCCCCTAGGGCAACGTTTTTAGTGTGCAGGTACCCGATGCGGATATAGTCAAGGTAAGAGACCGGTGGCTACACTTGGGTAGGTAGAAATAGAATGTAGAAGTGTGCTAAGTGGCACACCTTCTTGTACTTAGTAAGTAAGTAGTTTGTGAGGAAATTGGTAGTGGTTAGACTCTTTTAATGAGTATCTATGAAATGGAAAGAGGTGTTGTACTTGTATAAGGATCTTAGTAAACTCGGTGTATTATATTGTATTGAACTTATGGAGTATTGTAATGAATGGGAAGTTCTAGTACTTGATTGGTAATTGGAGTATGTATTGGAAGTGTGTAGTACTCGGATATTCCGGTCCATCAGACCGATGCTGTATGTAGTAGTAGTAGCCTTGTTAGTCACATGGGTGGCTAACAACATTGTATCACCCGCCGTTGTATAAGTATGTAATCCGCTGCGTGAATCTGGGTGTATATGGAGATTGGACGGTAATGACGGTATTAGCGGTAGAGGTGTTACAGTAAAGCTCTTTGAAAGAGGATTCCAACGAGCTATCAAGCTTGTTATTTGGAGTTTGGACGAGAAAGTTATGATTTCTACAAGGCAAGGTGTTCTTTAAGGCACTAATCTAAGAACATTGGAGTTTTTTGTGTTGTTTCTTCAAAGAGAGGAGGAGCTACGAATTTGGGAGCTCTCATATGACAGGTAAGTGTCTGATTAATTATTTACTCAGGGGACAAGGATGATAAGGCAAACCAAGGAAGTCTTAAAAGGTAATGTTATTATAATATAAAGTAATTATGTGAATATAATGTCATGACTCATTAGTTGCTTTATGTAATTGATTGAGAAAGCTGGCCTCTTATCCCCTTGTAGCTGCCGACTTCACTCAGCAAAGGATGGTCAATTTTGACCATTGACCATTCTTGGTCAATATTTGACTAAATGGGCACTATTTGAGGTCACTATTCACATTAAATATTATATTTGTAAAATTTTTGGTAAAATCTTCAAATTAAATTCCTAATATGATATTAGGTAGTATACATGTATTTTAGTATGTATACAAGGCCAACTAGCCACTCAAAACCAATTTCGAAGACAATTCGCAAAAACACGTTTTAAGGAGTTTTCGGGCTCCTTTTTGTGTCTTAACTATTTTTAGAGTTTGGTTTGCCTTGAAAATAATTATTATTTTTATTAGTACATTAACATATAATAAGCCTTTAAACCATCCAAGACTCATTCTTAAGACAATATATCCAAAATATACTTTAAGGGGTTTTTATGGCATATTTTTGTCTTGAGTTGTTTGAGCTTTGTTTTCTTTGGTAATTGTTTCATAATGTTCTTATCTTGATTATAAGACTTATGAATTCACTTTGGATCCTTATTGAGGTCATGAAATCACCATGGTTTCTTAAAACACATTTTCTTTAAAGCACATTTTTGTGCTCTAAGGTGCGTTTTCGGTTTAAACGCTAATTCCGCTTAATGTGTATTACTAATCTTAGAGGTATTTCACATTTGAAATCTCTTGGGAACTTATTGGTAGTTCCCTAATTTATTTGTGCTCTTTAAAACACCTTTTGCTCTAATTGTTCCTAAAGCATGTTTTGGTGTAATTGTTGTTCAACACTTCTTCTAATGTTTCTAAGGCACGTTCTAGCCTTAGTAAATCCTAATTAGATAGTTCATTAATATATTAAGGTTTGGGGTATTTCAATCTACCCCCCTTAAAAGAACTTTGTCCCCAAAGTTCCCATGTATCTATATCTCTTAGAACACAAAGGTAACTTCACACTAAAAGATCATGTAGATCACTCAATATCTATATAGGCATTCTGACTCATAAGGTATGCCATATATATATTTACCACACTTATCACACAACATATCTTTTGTATGTTTCAGTAATCGAAATACTCTTTGTATTCTTTGCTGCATACTCCTCATCTAACGGTCCGAAGACAAAAGCTCGTACGTCCACGCCTTCATGGGCTGAGTGATACAAAACCATTTGTTCTCCTCATGTCACCGATCCGAAGACAAGGGCACATAAGTCCTCGGTTCCATGAGTGAGACTTAGTAAAGAAAATACATGTCAACTCCAATTCCAATTCCACTTTATGCTTCTGCATCTACTCTTAACGTGGTTAATTGTGACCACTTGTAGGGAGTTTCAGGAATCATCCGACCCTGATGTGATCAGCATCAGTGTTGAACTATCCTTTCACCCCAATTTGTGTTCAGTTTTCCTTGATCTGGCCAAGATCAAGTTCTACCTCCCACATCAACTTCAAACAACCAAATAATTATTCATGTAGCATTTTATATCTTTTAGTCCTTCTAGTCACAATCATAAATCAATACATCTCCAAATTATGGAACTCAGTCCATCAATCATTCTTAATTCACCTCTCAGCAATTACTTAGAGAATTTAATTCCTACTAGGTTCTACATCGGTCTCATACCGATTCATACCTCATAACATTACCATATTTGGTCTCATATCATAGGGATTTTAATTCCCCTGGAGTTTTCTACTCCTCGTTTCCTGAATTCTCGCACCGAAGTTAACGAGATAAGCCTCTAATACATCTGGTATTCGCATCTAATTGTGCGTAATAACCACAACCACATAAGAATGAACACATGTGTTTATATAACATACGTATCAAACATCACTGTAACACCCTACTACTAATACAATACTTACCGTCAATCCCCTTACATACCAGATACACGCAGCGGATATATTCTACATACATTGGGTGATACAATGCCGTTAGTCACCCACGTGACTAACAAGGCCACTACTCCTACTTACAGCATCGGTGATGGACCGGAATATCGAGAGTACTACACACTTATCATACCTACTCCAATTACCGAATCAAATACTACAACATCCCATCCATTACAATGCTTCGAGTTCAATACCATACAATCTACATACCGAGTTACTAAGGTCCTTATACAAGTGAATACCTCTTCCAAATTCATACATACTCTCTAAGAGTCTACTCAACTACCCATTCCTCACAACTACTTACTTCTAATTACAAGGGTGTGCCGCCGGTCTCTCACATTGGCCACAACCGCTTCGGGTACCTGCACACTAAAAAATGTCCCCCGAAGGGGTCAGCTTTCGCCGAGCATGAATAAACCGCATACCCCGCGTACTAGTGAGGGTACGCCGACCACTGGTCGTATACATGCGGTTCATTTATTCACACAACCTGCATACCGCTTTCATACTCAATACTACATTACTCTCACAAGGCGTACGTACATACATTTCATCACATACAAGGAATACATATACCATCAAATACTTACTTACCTTGTTCTAAAGTACACATACGCAGTACTTACACAACATTACAATTCTTGTTAGCTTCATTGGTCCACCCGGGTTAATCGGGTGGAGGTTACTCTTTTACTCGTTACTTCATACACATACATACTCATACTCATACTCACGGATCCATACTTACTTACTCTTACTCTTACTCAAGTTAAGTCGTCGGGACCTCCGGCCCTGGGGACTACACCGTCCCACCTCCGGGATTTACTTGGTTCACTAATCCAGGATGCTACCCACTTAAGGGATTTGGGCCGTGGACCAGCTTACGAACCAGGAATCGGATCCAACCTCTTGTGTCACCTCATCCTCACGCGTGGCCGAAGCTATATCGGACTTGTACTCATTCCAATTTACTCACTTAAGTTAGGAGTTAGCTAGTTAGGAATTAGCACAAGTCAACATTCAAGCCACAATAATACAATACCCATATACACATACATACGAAAATACAATACAATACACAAGTACCCTACAAGGTACAAATACAATTTATCTTCATCCACATATTTCATGAATTATACAAACTAGTGTTCCAGACAATAAATATCAAGAACACATAAGTCAAGCACAAGTAAGTGCAATATAGTACGATTCATGCATTTATCTTATTTAGGTGATCAAATAAGCACACAAATCGGGGTAACCAGATTAGGATACAGGGCATGAAGAAATCATACCTTTCACCGTTGTACTTGTATCCCCCTGTCCTCCGGTATTCACAATTCAAATCCTATGATATACATACATTCAAATGATTAATCTAACTATATTTATTAACTTAATTCGTATGTCCTCACATTTCTTATACTTACACATTACGTTATTTACTTTTCTTTACCTAAAGTCTTACTTTCTTACTTAACTTAGGTTTACTTTCTTACATGTACATGTATATGTGGATATTCCATACAGATACATATAATAATACATATATATATATATATATATATCTATATATAGATATGTCATTCTTATTATTAAAATATTTCTTTTTTTTTTTTTTTTTTTTTTTGTCAGGACCGGACTTGCGACCGACCTTGCAAGTCCGGTCCATTCCAGTAGCTATCTATACCGGAAATTTCTGGCCCGACCGAACTTGCAAGTCCGGTCGCAAGTTCGGTCGATTCCAGTAGCTATCCTCGGGAATTTTTCTGGGCCGACCGAACTTGCATGTCCGGTCGCAAGTCCGGTCGATTCCAGTAGGTTACAGGATGGAAATTTTTCTGGCCGACCGAACTTGCAAGTCCGGTCGCAAGTTCGGTCGATTCCAGTAGGTTACAGACGGGGAAAATTTCTGGTCCGACCGAACTTGCATGTCCGGTCGCAAGTCCGGTCGATTCCAGTAGCTCACCGTCTTTGTAAGTCTGGGCTCGACCGAACTTGCAAGTCCGGTCGCAAGTTCGGTCCGGCCCAGTATTTGCATTTTAAATTCTATTTTCAGTCCTCTCTTTCACCCATTACTTCCCCATTGTTCCTACATGTAATCCCACATGATATAATGCCATTTAGGCTTCCTAAAATACCTTATTTCATCCACCAAATCCATTACTAAATCCATGAGACAATTTACACAATTCCTCACTTCCTTTCAACACCTACAACAGTTTTTCCTTCTCTAATGCTACAGATTTTTCTACAACTCCTTCCCTTCAATATTTCCTCCACCAATGTTACTCCTAGCATCCCAAATACATCTCCAAGTCATTACATTACCTACACCCAAGTCCAACACTCTTCTACCAATTCTTGCACAATAATCTTTCCTATCTTCTCCAATACATTTCTATATACTTTGTTACAGATTTTGCACTTGTTACTTCTCATACTACTACTACCATACCATGGTCATTAACATCTCTACTATCCTCAATACATACCTTGGTTCTCTCCATTCACCAAGTCATCAATACATATACATATCCTATCAAGATTTTGCCATAGTTCCTCTACATTTCTTACTTATCCATACACACATTTTCTCACCAAGTTCATACCTATTCTAGCCACACCCTTACAAGGGTCCTACCAGCAATCAATACAATATGCATTCACCAATACTTCTTCAAATACCAATACTAATACTCATACCCAATCATTTGGCTCCAAGGCCTACAATTCACTTACTAATTTCACAAATACTCAAACTTACTCTCAAATACTCAAAACTTCATAAACTTCAATACCAATACATTAGTTTGGTTTCTTTCATTCGTTTACTCATTCCATTACTCTAATGCATCAAAATTAACATTAGTAAAGAGCTCTTACCTTGAGCTTGTATCTCCTTCAATTCTTTCTCAATTCTCCTCCTCTTTCTTCATTGCCCAAATCGGCCATGTGGGGAATGGAGTTGCCAAACTCCATTCCCATCACCCAATGAACACAAAACAACTATAATTAATATTCTAACCTTAATTTAATGCTAGTTCATTGAGATGTTTTAAACAAATTTTCTAGGGTTTACCTCTTGAAGCTTTTAGGAGGGGTTTTGGCCCTTGGTTCAAGAAGGTGTTCTCACCACCATTGGAGGGTTGATATTTGGCTCAAAAGAGAGAGGAAAAACAAGGCATTACAACAAGCCAAAATCGGCTACTAAGAAAAATGGAGGAAACTTGAATCTTTTGTGGAGATTTATACCTTGTTGGAAAGAGGAGACTCCAAGCTCCCCAATGGTGTGCTTTTCTCTTCAAATGGGGAAAACCCATGGAGATGAAACTCTTCCTTTTCGAATTTTGAAAAGAGGGAATGTAGAGGAGATGAGGGGAGTTCAAATATGTATTTATTTTCGATTTGGAGCTTACATGAGGATGGAGCAAGGAGGAGAAGATGGAGCTTCCATGGTTGTAGAGGGGGAGCTCAAAATCGCAGCCCAAGGGAGGAGGAAGAGGGAGAGTACGATGGAGAGGGGGAAGAGGAAAGAGAGAGATGAGTGAATGTGAGAGTGAGGTGAGAGGGAGGGAAATAAAGTAATGTTACTTTATTGCTTTTTGCTTTTAGCTCTCTTATTTAATTAGCTAGTTACATGTGTGTGTGTGAGGGGTTATTTAGCTAGTAAAAACCGGCCCCCACATAGTATACTAGCTGGAGCGTTTTTCGTCTTTTACAGAAAACGCTCGTTATTTTTACCCGGTTTAGGTACTATTCACTAACCGGGCCCGTTTTCCGGAATTTCTCGTTTAATTAATTTTATTGACTATTAAGCCCCATAGATGCTTAATAATTATTATTTAATGATTTATAATTTTTACGGGTCTGTTTGACCACTTAAAGTCACGTTTTCGGGTTTTCTCGAAAAACGTGCTCTAAAGTTCTATTAGCGTTTTAATACTTTATTTGGATCCGTTTTCTTCGGAGTTGTTCCCATATATTATTTAGGTCTTATTAAACCTTTAGAATCCATATAATACGCTAACCGAGGTCTCATACCTCCTATGGTTATTTAACGCTTATTTAGCGTTTTTCGCTTTTAAGCGTTTCTTTATTTCTTTTGGATTTATTTTCCTTACCAATATTATTAGGTACCATTAGGCCCTAAATACGTATTAGATTATTTAAATCCCTATATTTAAGTTCGGGGTATTTCAATCTACCCCCCTTAAGAACTTTGTCCTCAAAGTTGTTCGAGGTTATGGGATTACTATACTTACTCCTTTATACTTGTCTAGTACCAAAGTCATACATCCTTCCTCCTTACAATTCCTAAATCCATTACTCAAGGTTCTACCTACCCTACTATACCAATGTACCATACTTACTCCAATCCACATTCCTACCATCATCCGGTTCCTCATTACACGGATTCATACATACATACAGTGCAAAGCTATCCCCAAAGCGATGCAATACATTACAATCCCTCAGGCACCAAGTCGTCTCGACACAGGACTCCTCTATGTCCCGCTGCCCTTGGAATAAACAACATACTACCTACTATTTCCTTCAATACAACTTCTAACAGGTTCTTCATTCTCCATACTAAGAAATTCTTTCACACTACCAATTAAAATTTCTAAAACATACAACTCCAAATTCCAATTTATTCATTACTTCTATCCTAAGTGTGATTCTTGTGACCACTTAAGGGAGCTTCAAGAATCATTCGACCCTGATGTGATCAGCATCAGTGTTGAACTATCTTTCCACCCCAATTTGTGTTCGGTTTCCCTGATCTGATCAGGATCAAGTTCGACTTCCCACGTCAGTTTCAACAAGCAATTAATTCAATTATTTCCATGTTTATCTTTAATTCTCCCTAGTCATTCATACATCTCCAAAGGATGGATTCGATCCATCAATCATCCTCACTCTATTTCCAAATGCTTTACTCCATGGTTCAATACCTAAGTGCTCACTTCATCAACCTTCACTACTTCCATCCATTACCCTCAATTGTTTCAAATATTTTAATTAGGAATTATCATACTTGTAGAGTTTAATTGTTCTCAATTTACTTCCGATAATTTTACTTACGAATACACTACTCTTAGAATTCATTCATCTACTATTCTCATTTACTTCGTACTACTTCTTCAAGGTTACAATACTTGTGGAGCTCCGTCCACTACTCATTACTCTCTTTACTAATACTCTTACACTGGGTTACAAGATGGGTATATTCACCCTATGGTATTTGCATGTCTAATGCTTAGTTACCATAATTACAATATGAATGAGTACTTATGTTTATTTATAGTATCAATCATTAATTTGATTCTCATTTGTGCTATGCACATTATGTTTATGTGTTTTATTCATAAAACTTACATTAAGCGGTTTTCGCTCTACCCCCCTTAAAAGGGATTACGCCCACGTAATCTACCATGTGTTATTATTATTAAACATTGGTTTAATCAATTGGGCAATCTGAAGCGTTTAGCTTCACTACGGTACATTATACAATATACTCTGGTCAAAGGGTCTCAACCATACCAATGGTTTAGTCTTTGCACCAAGATTTCTCTATGAGTTTATTTAACTCACACTCAATTGGTTCTAGCCTATTAGGCTTCAAGGTATTAATAGCCCTTCTACTACTTACTAGGTATATTATCTCCTAGCTAGGGCCCACTAGCTTCTGCTGCGCGACCCTGATAACTTGGGTTATTCACCCTTCTTGTTATCCTTAATGTGTTATACATAACCTTTTATCCGTCTATTATGGGATAAGGTTTACTAGACAAATTCGGTATTCTTTTACCGTGTTCGAACTCAATGAGTATAGATTTTAACCAGCTCTCTGGTGATCTATTATGTATACTATTCGTGCTTTCACGATTGTTGTAAGCTCCTCCGATCTACTGTCGGGTGAGGTTAAGTCACTACTTAGTTGTAGTGCTTCCTTGATGTCAATAGTTCTGAATCATACAAGTTCTCTGGTTCAGTACAAGTGTCTTTACTTGTATGACCTTGCATTTTATGCGTCGGTCCTAGTGACTTTGTTACGTCTCCTTTCACCTTTTATTCCAATGGAATTCACATCTTGTGATTGTTAGTGGGTTTACACTCTCGTGCTTCTTTGGCCTTAGGCCGCACGGTTTGCTGCTAAGCTTCCTTAGCTGGTTCATGCCATGTTTGTTGGTGAAAAGAAAGTTTACTACGGTTTACATTCTCCATATCCCTAGCCATCCCATTAGATCATTAGCTGCGCAAGTGCAATACCAAAACACTCAGTCATACAGAGTGCAGAGGCGTAAACGCTTGACAGTAAGTCACTTATGTGATAGAAAGAATATCTCTGCCTGTCTTCCATACTTATACTCCGTGTCGTTATCTGCTACTTCCTCATAGCGGTCGCTTGTTGCGCACCGTATTCTTCTACTCATTGTACAACATTGTTCTTACTGTTTCTGTTATTGTGATAGTTTTCTCTTTACTCATTGCCATTGTCATTGGCACCATTTCCTTATGGTGTAAGTACACTAGGAGTTTCCTAGTTCATATGTATGATGATTGTTGTTGCATACCGTAATGGTATTATCTTCCCATTGTGGAGATGCCTTATTTCAACTCGGGTTTCATGTGTAGGTTAGCCTACCTCACATTATTTGCTCATTTACGATACCATTTTACCAAGTGTCTTGGTTGACAAAGGGTGAAGTAATTTATCGGGTTACAAGCTCTCTTGAGCGTTGATCCTTCATGGTGTGCAATGTGCACTCACATTGATTGTTTTGACAATGACTGTCCTCTCTAGCTGAGCATTGGTTACAGGCTCTAGCTGTGTAGTTTATTCTTGTATGTACGTCACCGGGACATCCCAAGAAACTTCCAGGGTTTTCTGGTCCCGTTCTTCAATTGAAGGGTATTTATCATTGATAGGTGAAAGTTCTTGTTGAGGGGTTTGTATCCACTCAAAGTTCATGGCAAGGTTACTATATTAGTACTGCTTATGTACTGCATATGGAGTATACTTACTCCTTTAAGTCGTAATGGTTTGGAATGTCTTTTCCTTGTTTCCTCGCCTCTTGGCAATATCTATATGCGTAGGCTTTACTGTTATAATAGATGGAAGCCTTTCTAAGGATTCACATCTTCACCACCCTGGTGGTCTTCGGTTAACGAGGGGTACTTCCTTGGGTTTCTCGTAGTGTCCAAGTGTGGACTAGGCCAATGTTGGCATTATCATGATTCTTATGCCTCTGTGTACAATTGCTACAGAAGGCATGAGGGTATTTAACTCCGTCAACTGTATACTAGACTGGTGCTCTAGTGACAGTGACACTGAGATGGCCATTACTCCAAGCCACTCAGGATGTTGGGTTTGAACTGATGGTCCAGTTGTTGATTTCTTGTCGTATGAGGCAATATCTCTTGCAAGTCTTGTTAACAATTGGTGTGGGTTTTGCAACCGTTTAAGTTTATACAACATAGTTGGTTGATGGCTTTAAGCCGTATTGCTGCGAGCTATGCTCTTTGCAAGCTGCTTATACATGTTTCCACTCCTTGTATACCGTCATAGGTTGGAGGTATTTGGGCTCCATGGTAAGTCGTGCCATCACGCTTCCGTTCATAGGAGACCCTTTATGCATCTGGTGTTAATAGTGCCTCTTGGTATTTTAGGGTATTTCCTGTTAAGTGAAATCCCTTCGGTGTCCTAACCGAGTGTTCGTTTAGCTCCCGTGCTCATTGTGTTACGGTTGTTCGACTGTTATTAACGCAGACACCCTTCAAGGATCGCTCCTGGGGTTGGTGGTTGTGCCGTTACATCCGGCTAATGTTTATAACGTGTGTGTGTCCTCTATACCGTCTTATGGTATTGTAGCTGAGTCGTCCCTTTTGGGTTTATAACGTCTCCCGTTCTTGGGTAGACTGTTTACACTTGCTCCTAGTGCTTAGGACTAGGTTTGATATCCCTTCATGATGGATTTACTTATGGTAATCTTGGGGTTGCTCTTGGGATTCTGTCCCGTTTGTTGAGCATTGTTAGGTTCACGTTAGGCATTGCCTTCTGTGTTTAGGCTGGGTATTCCATCCAGCTGTCATAGGTAATTGCTTGATTATTTGAGACATATCCAATGTCTATACTGTTTAGTCTGTGCCTTATGCACTTCCTAGTTCTTATTCCTTATCTTCAGATGGATTCTCTGAGTTCCTTTTACGCTGAATCGTCTGAGGTGTCCGTTGTTCTGGTTGAACTCACTCATGGTCCGTAGAACGGAGTTGACTACTTCCCGTGCGTCGTACACTACATGTATACATACGTGGGGTACCATGTGATACGTTACCACTTACCCAACTATATGTCGGGCCGCAAGCTCCTTCGGAGTGCGGTTGTCCCACATCCCGTAATGGGTACACTTGTAGTGTTCGTCACACGCCTAGGTGAAGTATTCTATTGTCAACTCCTCTTGTATCAATCTATGATACTCACCATAATCATGTTGGTTCGGTTTTAAAATCCAAGGTTTTTAAAAGAGGTTTGGTTTTGAAAGAAAATTTTGGGTTTTAAAACAATGGTTCGGTGTTAAAAGAATCTCTCATGGCATAGCCATGTTTGAGGTCTTGACCAAGTCTAGCCTCCGCTGACTGGTATGCTCTAAGTACAGTGGTCGGGCCGTTAGGCCTTCCAAGGTTCCATTCCTTCAGTTTTAGGATGTTGTGATCCTGTGGTTGTTTCGTTACTGTCACCGTACATTACTATGTACTTGTGACGTATTAGTGTTCCTTTACATATTTCTGTCTTTACTGCACTTGCCTTGGCAAGTGCGCGGTATCGGTGGTTTTTGGATAATCCTATACCAATCTTGGTGTGGTTTCTGCTTGTATTTAATAGTTGTTGACCTTTCCCTTGATCTTGTTGATCTGCAATCGGTATACCTGCTCCTTTAGGTAGCTTCTTAATGATCTTGACGTGATTGTTGATAATCGGGATGTTTCTCCAATCCTTGGAGACTCCCATTCTATTTGGTTTAGCGTCGTTCCTTGTGGCTCGTTCCCACACATTTGTGGTGGTTACTGAGCCCTCCTTGTTTAGGCACTACTCTTGTAGTCCTATTGTATTATATCTCATGGTTGTCCTTGAAGTTGTCTGAGCCATATTGGCCAGGTATTGCAACCTTTGGCGTTGTAATTTGGGTTAATCGCTTCTGACTATGTTCTTAGCCAGCTAGTATGCCGTTGGTGGTGCTGCTGGCTATTACTGTTGTCCCGCAGACTTGTGTCTCGGGTCCATTACTGCTCCCTTTCCATTTCGTTGTACGTTTAGCGCTTCTTTCCTGATGCTGGTTGTTTAGCTAGGTCTGCGACTGCTAAGCATGTCGCCCCATGCTGTTGTAAGTTGTAGCCTCCTTGTGGTTGGAGTGCTTATTCCCCCGCTATTAAGTGCGGCATTATTGTTCAACCGGGATTCATCTCCGGATCTTCCATTTCTTGGAATCTACTACGCGTCGGTTCTTGTTTACTGTGTGATTGCTTCACAACTGCCAGATCGGGTTCTCCCGAGTATGAGAAGGCTTTTCTTCTCTCTGGCGTCCTTTCCCAAGTTATACAGTGGG
Organism: Limonium bicolor; assembly: GCA_023374045.1. Taxonomy (NCBI): domain Eukaryota; kingdom Viridiplantae; phylum Streptophyta; class Magnoliopsida; order Caryophyllales; family Plumbaginaceae; genus Limonium; species Limonium bicolor. Next base: position 122,871,140 of record CM041779.1, read on the forward strand.
GGTTGCGGCGGGGCGGGACTGGTATTGTAGGTATCCGGTACTCACCGGTAGTTCCTAACTAGCATATCTCTAATGCTAACACTCAGCCCTTAGCCCTAAGCTTCTACTTCCTAACTCGGTATTCCTAAACTCGGTATTTCCAGTCATCAGAGCGATACTTCGCTCTGATACCACTTTTTGTAACACCCCTACCATTAATACAATACTTACCGTCCAATCTCCTTACATACCAGATACACGCAGCGGATATATTCTTACATACATTGGGTGATACAATGCCGTTAGTCACCCACGTGACTAACAAGGCTACTACTTCTACTTACAGCATCGGTCTGATGGACCGGAATATCCGAGTACTACACACTTATCATACCTACTCCAATTACCGAATCAAATACTACAACATCCCCCATTACAATACTTCGAGTTCAATACCATACAATCTACATACCGAGTTACTAAGGTCCTTATACAAGTGTAATACCTCTTCCAAATTCATACATACTCTCTAAGAGTCTACTCACTACCCATTTCTCACAACTACTTACTTCTAATTACAAGGGTGTGCCGCCGGTCTCTCACCTTGGCCACATCCGCTTCGGGTACCTGCACACTAAAAATGTCCCCCGAAGGGGTCAGCTTTCGCCGAGCATGATAACCGCATACCCCGCGTACTAGTGAGGGTACGCCGACCACTTGGTCGTATACATGCGGTTCATTTATTCACACAACATGCATACATGCTTTCATACTCAATACTACATACTTTCACAAGGCATACATACATACATTTCATCACATACAAGGAATACATATACCATCAAATACTTACTTACCTTGTTCTCAAGTACACATACGCAGTACATACACAAATACAATTCTTGTTAGCTTCATTGGTCCACCCGGGTTAATCGGGTGGAGATTACTCTTTTACTCGTTACTTCATACACATACATACTCATACTCATACTCACGGATCCATACTTACTTACTCTTACTCTTACTCAAGTTAAGTCGTCGGGACCTCCGGCCCTGGGGACTACACCGTCCCACCTCCGGGATTTACTTGGTTCACTAATCCAGGATGCTACCCACTTAAGGGATTTGGGCCGTGGACCAGCTTACGAACCAGGAATCGGATCCAACCTCTTGTGTCATCCTCCTCACGCGTGGCCGAAGCTATATCGGACTTGTACTCATTCCAATTTACTCACTTAAGTTAGGAGTTAGATAGTTAGGAATTAGCACAAGTCAACATTCAAGCCACAATAATACAATACCCATATACACATACATACGAAATACAATACAATACACAAGTACACTACAAGGTACAAATACAATTTATCTTCATCCACATATTTCATGAATTATACAAACTAGTGTTCAAGACAATCAATATCAAGAACACATATAAGTCAAGCACAAGTAAGTGCAATATAGTCCGATTCATGCATTTATCTTATTTAGGTGATCAAATAAGCACACAAATCGGGGTAACCAGATTAGGATACAGGGCATGAAGAAATCATACCTTTCACCGTTGTACTTGTATCCCAACGTTCCTCCGGTATTCACAATTCAAATCCTATGATATACATACATTCAAATGATTAATCTAACTATTATTACTTAATTCGTACTTACTATGTCCTCACACTTCTTATACTTACACATTACTTATTTACTTTTCTTTACCTAAAGTCTTACTTTCTTACTTAACTTAGGTTACTTTCTTACATGTACATGTATATGTGGATATACATACATATACATATATATATACATATATATATATATATTATATATATATATATATATATATATATATATATGTCATTTTATTAAAAATATTTTTTTTTTTTTTTTTTTTTTTTTTGTCAGGACCGGACTTGCGACCGACCTTGCAAGTCCGGTCCATTCCAGTAGCTATCTATACCGGAAATTTCTGGCCCGACCGAACTTGCAAGTCCGGTCGCAAGTTCGGTCGTCGATTCCAGTAGCTATCCTCGGGAAATTTTTCTGGGCCGACCGAACTTGCATGTCCGGTCGCAAGTCCGGTCGATTCCAGTAGGTTACAGGATGGAAATTTTCTGGCCGACCGAACTTGCAAGTCCGGTCGCAAGTTCGGTCGATTCCAGTAGGTTACAGACGGGGAAAATTTCTGGTCCGACCGAACTTGCATGTCCGGTCGCAAGTCCGGTCGATTCCAGTAGCTCACCCGTCTTTGTAAGTCTGGGCTCGACCGAACTTGCAAGTCCGGTCGCAAGTTCGGTCCGGCCCAGTATTTGCATTTTAAATTCTATTTTCAGTCCTCTCTTTCACCCATTACTTCCCATTGTTCCTACATGTAATCCCACATGATATAATGCCATTTAGGCTTCCTAAAATACCTTATTTCATCCACCAAATCCATTACTAAATCCATGAGACAATTTACACAATTTCCTCACTTCCTTTCAACACCTACAACAGTTTTTCCTTCTCTAATGCTACAGATTTTTCTACAACTCCTTCCCTTCAATATTTCCTCCACCAATGTTACTCCTAGCATCCCAAATACATCTCCAAGTCATTACATTACCTACACCCAAGTCCAACACTCTTCTTACCAATTCTTGCACAATAATCTTTCCTATCTTCTCCAATACATTTCTATATACTTTGTTACAGATTTTGCACTTGTTACTTCTCATACTACTACTACCATACCATGGTCATTAAACATCTCTACTATCCTCAATACATACCTTGGTTCTCTCATTCACCAAGTCATCAATACATATACATATCCTATCAAGATTTTGCCATAGTTCCTCTACATTTCTTACTTATCCATACACACATTTTCTCACCAAGTTCATACCTATTCTAGCCACACCCTTACAAGGGTCCTACCAGCAATCAATACAATATGCATTCACCAATACTTCTTCAAATACCAATACTAATACTCATACCCAATCATTTGGCTCCAAGGCCTACAATTCACTTACTAATTTCACAAATACTCAAACTTACTCTCAAATACTCAAAACTTCATAAACTTCAATACCAATACATTAGTTTGGTTTCTTTCATTCGTTTACTCATTCCATTACTCTAATGCATCAAAATTAACATTAGTAAAGAGCTCTTACCTTGAGCTTGTATCTCCTTCAATTCTTTCTCAATTCTCCTCCCTTTCTTCATTGCCCAAATCGGCCATGTGGGGAATGGAGTTGCCAAACTCCATTCCCATCACCCAATGAACACAAAACAACTATAATTAATATTCTAACCCTTAATTTAATGCTAGTTCATTGAGATGTTTTAAACAAATTTTCTAGGGTTTACCTCTTGAAGCTTTTAGGAGGGGTTTTGGCCCTTGGTTCAAGAAGGTGTTCTCACCACCATTGGAGGGTTGATATTTGGCTCAAAAGAGAGAGGAAAAACAAGGCATTACAACAAGCCAAAATCGGCTACTAAGAAAAATGGAGGAAACTTGAATCTTTTGTGGAGATTTATACCTTGTTGGAAAGAGGAGACTCCAAGCTCCCCAATGGTGTGCTTTTCTCTTCAAATGGGGAAAACCCATGGAGATGAAACTCTTTTTCGAATTTTGAAAAGAGGGAAATGTAGAGGAGAATGAGGGGAGTTCAAATATGTAATTTATTTTCGATTTGGAGCTTACATGAGGATGGAGCAAGGAGGAGAAGATGGAGCTTCCATGGTTGTAGAGGGGGAGCTCAAAATCGCAGCCCAAGGGAGGAGGAAGAGGGAGAGTACGATGGAGAGGGGGAAGAGGAAAGAGAGAGATGAGTGAATGTGAGAGTGAGGTGAGAGGGAGGGAAATAAAGTAATGTCTACTTTATTGCTTTTTGCTTTTAGCTCTCTTATTTAATTAGCTAGTTACATGTGTGTGTGTGAGGGGTTATTAGCTAGTAAAAACCGGCCCCCACATAGTATACTAGCTGGAGCGTTTTTCGTCTTTTACAGAAAACGCTCGTTATTTTACCCGGTTTAGGTACTATTCACTAACCGGGCCCGTTTTCCGGAATTTTCTCGTTTAATTAATTTATTGACTATTAAGCCCCATAGATGCTTAATAATTATTATCTAATGATTTATAATTTTTACGGGTCTGTTTGACCACTTAAAGTCACGTTTTCGGGTTTTCTCGAAGAACGTGCTCTAAAGTTCTATTAGCGTTTTAATACTTTATTTGGATCCGTTTTCTTCGTGAGTTGTTCCCATATATTATTTAGGTCTTATTAAACCTTTAGAATCCATATAATACGCTAACCGAGGTCTCATACCTCCTATGGTTATTTAACGCTTATTTAGCGTTTTTCTGCTTTTAAGCGTTTATTTATTTCTTTTGGATTTATTTTTCCTTACAATATTACTTAGGTACCATTAGGCCCTTAATTACGTATTAGATTAGTTTTAAATCCCTATATTTAAGTTCGGGGTATTTCACAAACCCAAAGACTACCTTTGTTGAGAGAGCGATGCCTATGCTGAGAAGGGCAAGGCAGCTGAGCCATTACGGCTCGCTTATTCCGCACCGATAGCAGCGAAGCCGCTGAGGTCTCACCCACCTAAGGGTAAGATTCTCGATAACCGACACTTGTGTGTGCTAAGCTTAGAATACTGAATTTGCTAACTCTAATGCTTCAGGTCTGGACCTGGCTCAGGCAAGGGCAACTCGGATGGACGGGCCTACAGTTGCAAGTACTGCAAGAACGACCACCCCCGACACTGATTGTCAGGGATGAGAGGTCAGGTGTTATAGCTGCCGCAAGATGGGGCACCGTGCCTATGAGTGCCCTGCCAAGAAGGGCAAACAGCCAGGAGTTTAAGCAGAGAGAGGGCAAAGAGGTAGCAGCTGGTGATACCCAGACCCAGTATGGCCAGTAGGGGCAGGGACCTAGAGGTGCTCAGAAAGGTGCACCGCAGAGGCAGTCCGCCCTCCACATCATAGATCGCTCAGAGGGAGCTGGTCAGAAGACCGGTTTAGGTACCTTCACACACCTTAATCCTTGAGAGCATGACTACAGTTTTAATTACCTGTATCAGTGAATGACATAGAACTAACATATAGTTAGAGCATGAATTGACTAGTAAGACTAGAACTTATAAGTTGAACTCACCACTTAGGGACCTTCCATATCTGCTATCCTATACCGACTGAACCGAACCATAGAATGAGTCCGACATCACCACACACCACTACACCATCGATCAGTGTCAGGTTATCCACCCAGGTATGATATTATTAAGGAGATACCTGACACCTGAAGCGCAAATCGCCATCATCCGACGGTGCAATGAACTCGGAGCAAGCCGGGGAGGATTTACACACCAGAATACCCCGGTGGAGCAAGGATGAAACTAAAATGATATGCATGGGGAAGGATTGGAATCCTTACACCCGCACCTACCACAAACAGCGAGCAGAAGACGAAGCAACACCACCTAAAATACCCGGAGAATTCCAAACGGTTGTTACACAAGCCGTAGAGATTGCACAACAACTTGAAGCTGATCCCGTACCAGCACTTGAAGCAGATATTTGTATTGTCAACTTCTACCAAGAAGGAGGACGACTTGGCTTACACCAAGATAAGGACGAGATAGCGGAATCTCTTGAGAAAGGAGCGCCCGTAGTGTCTTGGTCCATTGGGGATGACGCCGAATTCCTGTATGGCGAGCAGAAGCGTGCAGACCGCGTGGAGAAGATTATCCTTAGGTCAGGAGATGTCATGGTCATGGGTGGCGAGTAGAGAATGTTGTATCACGACATCAAGAGGATCAAGTTGAATACGGCACCATCGAATGTGGTTAATGCCACACACATGAAACCAGGGCGCCTAAACCTCACCTTTAGGAAATATTAGTCATGTAATCGCATGTAATATTCTAGTAATGTTGTAACAAAACACCATGTGTACCTTGAATGGTTTTATAATAAAGCAGTGTTCTTTATCAATCTTTCCATTTACTTAATACCATCAAACTCATAAAGCTTATGAATAAATAGGACGTGGACTCGGTACGGAAGGTAACCTGAGTATACTTACTGAGGCACAGGCCGGTGAAGCGGCACGGTCCTCACGGGTACCTTTCCGGTTGTGGAGGGGTGATTTTTCGGTATGAGGGGGGTCTATCTAAATATGGTCTGTCTAAAAGCCTAGATCCTAGAAATTGCCATTCTGTGGAGGGTGGAAACCCGTTATTCTGGCAACCCTCAAATACCTACTAAATCGTCCGTCTTTCCCAGAAAGCATAAGGGGAGTGTAAGTGAACACTACACCTGCTCTCGATGGGCCCCACGCGGACTTATGCCTCTATAAGGCGGAATTGACTAGAGTCGCCACCTAGTTTGACCTAAGGAACTAGGAAGGAAGGAGAAGGGTTCTAAGAACCGTTTTGACTCTGATGATTTATTGCCTATGGATAGGACTTATCTGATCAAGCCAGAGATTCTATTGTGGGTTCTCACTGGGTTACACCCCTTAGAAGTGGCAACGACCACGACTTCGGATTGGTGCCCGAGGAAACCTCGGTCTCCAATTGTCGGGATTGTCTTCTTTCAAAACCTTTTTAGAGAGATTCAATTAAAGCCAAAGGATAGGATTGAGTGAGGCTAAGGAAGAGAATGGATGTGACGAGCTTTTCTGCCAAGCTAGCGCCAAGAAGAATGGGTGAATTCGGATGAGTATAGAATGAGAATTGGGAAAAGTTTGAGTTAATAGACAAGACTTGGAGTCGAATGGTTTAGAGTTTGTGGGGGCCGAAAAAGGTTTGAATGTTTTGAAAAGTATGACGAACACCCTCGAGGGGAGAAGGGTTTTCGTTTGGAATGGGGGGTCGCACCCTAGATGGGCTGCCTACGTACTCAACTCCCTGTCGAGATCAGACCTTACGTAGTTCAGGATTTTTGGAGATTTGGGAGTTTTGGGAGTTTTAATGTTTGTGGAGTTTGAAGATATTTGAGGTGTTTGAAATTTAGAAGGGTTCGGGGTTTCGGGTTTAAGATGCTAGTCTGTGAGACGCTCGGTCTGTGAGACATTTAGATTATTCAAATGGTGAAAGGAATGAGGTATCGAAGTCTGTGAGACGCTCGAGTCTATGAGACACTTGAAACCTTGAGATGGCGAAGTCTGTGAGACGCTCAGATCTATGAGACGCTCGGGTCTGTGAGATGTTTAGGTCTGTAAGACATTCGAATCGTTGGGATAACAAGTCCGTGAGACGCTCGGGTCTGTGAGACGCTCGGGTGTGAGACATTTAGAGTGTCTGAGAGATTGAAATGGAATTGAAATTGAAGTTGAATCGGGTTGAATGAATATTGATTTGAATTGGAATTGAAATGAATTTGGATTTGAATGAGTTTGGAATTGAATTGAATTGAATTTGAATTTGAAATTGAATTTGGATGAATTGAATTGAATTTGAATTTGAAATTGAATTTGGATTTGAAGGAGTTTAGAATCGAATTGAATTGGTTTGAATTGAATTTGGGTTGGGGTTGGAAAACGGGTCGGGTTTAAAATTTGGGTTGGTCAAAGTTTGGGTCAAGGTCAAAGTTCGAGCCAAGGTCAAAGTTGGGTCAAAGTCAAAGTTTGGATTGGTCAAAGTTGGACCAAGTCAAAGTTCGGGTTGGTCATAATTGGACCGGGTCAAAGTTGGGTCAAAGTTGGACCGAATTAAGGCTTGGTCAAGGTTGGGCCAAATTGGGCCTTGGTTGGGCCTTTGGAATTGAGATTGGAGGATGATTTGAATCTATGAGACAATTGGAGTTTGGAAGGAGTTTGAAGTTTGATCTTAGAACTTTTGGAAGCATTTCAAATGCTTTGTGAGGTTGAAGTGTGTCTAATGAGTGTATGAAGAGTATTTAATGTTGAGTGCAAAGAGCTTTGATTTCGAAGAATTCATGAAGGATATCTGGTTTTGGAGTATGAGAGGATTGATTTTGGGAGCGATATGATGAGTGAGTATGAGAGAATTTGATTTTGAAGTGTGTTTGGTGTGAGAGTATGAGAGAGTTTGATTTTGAAGTGGAATTTGACTCATTGGATCTTTAAATTGATTGGAATTGGATGATTGATTGATTGTGAATTTTATTCTGACTTTAGAGGATGATTTGGAAAATTTTAAGGGAAACGGGTATTCCTCATGTGGACCGTGTCTAGGACCCGTATGCATTAAGGATACCCCAAACCTAGGGCTTTTCTAAAATACACTAAGAGGGCAACCTGATTGGCTTTCTAGGGCCACCTGTTCCAGCCCGTTTGGCTGGTTATGGACCGAACCTGAACAAAATTATATTTGGGCCAAGAGTTACATGGGCCCTGAAATACCCCTAATTAATTTAAATTAATTTAGGGGATTTCTTTTATTAAAAAATTAAATTATTATATGTAATTAAGAATATTGAATTATAATATGGAGTTATGAAATTTATTTAGGGGTTTTCTCCTATTTACCCTAATTATTATACATTATTATATAGTATTATGAATTTAATAATAGGATTTATAAGTCAATAAATCTTGGGAAAATTATTAGCACTCCAAGTATATTATAAAGATTTTGGGAAGTGTTGGAACATTGTTTTGAAATATAAAAGTCAAAATAAAATTCTAGAAACTTTAAAGCTTATTAAGCCTTGCTAGAGTTGACTTTTGAGAATGGTCAAACCAGGCCATGAAATCTATACCAAAAAATAGGTTATGAAAAACCATGAAGATCGATAAAAAGAACGTCAAAAACGGATCATCCTAGCCAAAGTTATGCTAGTTTGAAGTTTAGAGCTAAAATTTTATAACTGCTGCCACGTGTCAGCCTCTCGTGCGCCCCACACTTAGTTAATTCTATCTCCTCGTTTTTCTCCAACAACCATCCGATTTTGACCTAACTTGTGACGGCTATATCTCACTCGTTACTTCGAATTTTCCAGTGCCGTCTTCACCACTCTCTTCTCCTTAATTCCCTCTTTACAATCATAACTCATACAAGCCCAACTCCTTCTACATCGACGGAAAGTTGAGCTAAAGTTGCCATCTTTCGAGTTCGTAACCCAGATTCCAGTTTGCATTCGATTTCTGGTAAAGTTCATCTTGCCATAACTTCCTCGTCTTTCAAAACAAATTTCGATTTCTTTAGCTCGTTGTGTAGATCACTAATCCATCTAAAACTTTCATGTTTATTCCCAAGCCTGATTCGTAACCGTTTGGAAGTTATAGTCGCCCAAAGTCTCTGATTTGTCAGCACATAAAAATCACAGAAAAGACGACAGGTAAACTCGTAACTTGCGGGTCAAATTTCTTTCTGTATAATGCATGTTAGATTGAGTTCTTGTTATCATTGTGTAGATCTATGTCCCATCTTTCGATTGAGCCAAAGAACACAGTCTAACTCAATCTGTAACTCGAGTTATAGAGTCGCAAAGTAGGCTACCCAAACGGTCCAGCTCGAGCAGTTTTTCCAGAACCCGATCTGAAATCGCTTCGATTCGAGCAATTCTGGTGAGCTTTCTTCAAATTCCTCCGATTATGCTAACGGTTTTTACAATTCCGATCTAACCCATGTTGTAATTTAACCTGTTACGCTCTAGATTAGGAGAATTTTACAGAATTGAATTCGGTAAATAATAAGAACCCGAACTCTCGAATCAAATTCGAATCTTGATGAACTCTGCATTAAAAATTGGGAAATCGGTACCAATAGAACCGAAATTTTATTCGAATCCGATAGAAACAAGAATCACGCGATTTCGTTCTGTAGATTGTGAGGAATTGTCGATTTAGTACTCGACTTAGTTGAACTCGGCGCTGAAGAACTCAGAGAATTAGGGCCGTCCGATCGTAGTTATAAGATCTGGACGGCCGAGATTAAAACGTTCCAGAATTTAGTTTATAAGGGTTTTTAATAATTCCAGTAAGTAGTCTTAACTTGTTGGGTTAATTTAAATATCTTCCCGGATGTATTTTGACTTGAAATTTTAACCATAGATTCCTTATTTTATGTAGTTTATTTTGATGTAAATTATTAAGGTTTTGGAGTTTTTAAAACATAAGTTATGAATTTTACAAGTTACGGGTTTTCTGGAATTATTTGGCTAAATTAAAAAGATATTTTTATGAAATAAAATTTTATAATATGTCTAAAATGTTATAGTACTGTATATTAAATTTGGGAATTTTTGGGCAATGGTAAAGGGTTTTAAAATTGTGTTTATGAGTTTTTCATAAGAATAACCTATAATATATGGTTTTTAATGTAATAAAAATTAAAGTATAGTTGATTAATGAATTTTATAGGTTGGGGAAAATATAATAAGACCAATTCACATTTAATACACTATGTTTATAAATATTTTGGGAATTAACTTTAAGTGAGGTAAAAATTGTTACTATATTTATATGAGAGAAATAAATAGAAACTTATATTAAATCAAGGAATTTAACTAAACTACATTTTATTTATTATATATATATGGAAGCTAATGTGTTTAACTAAAACTAAGGGAAATACTTTATTTTGTAAACCATAAATCAGTTGTGGATATGTCTAAAGATATTAAATATAATTAAATACAATAGAATTTCTTAAAGAATGTTCTGGATAAATCTTAATATATGTAGATATATATATATTTATATATATATAAATACAATAAAAATAGATAAAGGAAATAACATTCCTTGTGAGAAATATAATAGGAAGGATATATATATATATATATATATATACATAAATTAATAAATAAAAGGAATAAAATACCTTATAGAAAATATAATATGAAGGAATTAATGAGTTAAACTTAACCTCTACATGATACTAATAAAAGAATATTATATGAGGTGGTATTAATTTATGGTTATAGGTTGAGTTTTTAGTTATCTTTGAGTTTCTAGGATTTATATAAACCGTATTTAAACACATGTATTTATTTAGTCAATAACCACAATGTAAATCTATAATTTGGTTAAGAAATTAATAAGTTGAAATTTAGGAATATTTGTAATTGGTCTACATAAAGGGTTACACAAATAGATCTTAATATATATTAATAATAAAATGAATGAAATACTTTTACATTTAAATGTTCTTATTATATAAAATAATAAAATAAATGAGTTACTTTTACATCTAAATGTGAAGAGGATAAATAAGTCTAGATTTAATTATTTCTTAATATTTATAGTATTGAGTAATAACTTAATATTTTAAGATAAAATCATTAAAAGGGATTATGATATAAAACTACATTAAACTATGATTAGGAATTTAATCTAAATAATAATCCTTAAGTTTCTTACAACTAGTTAAGCCATATAAATACATTTAACACCAATATTCAGGATGTGAGTTTATAGTTAAGTAATGTATTTAGTAGTTAGAATTTATAAGGAGGTTTGTAAATAGAAATTAGATACTTAAAATCTTTAACCTTTAATTAGATGAAATTAGGTTACATAAGAGATTATATTGATTTACCTTTTGACACTAGAAGTATAATGTGTCATTTGATATAAGGTATGGGGATTGTTCAGAATATATTATCTTATTAAGTAATTGACAATTTCACTTACGAACCAGAATTTAATCCTTGATAAATTCTACCTCATGCTAAGATATAATGTCCATCCTAAATACAATAAAGGGAATTGATTTATTAAGTTATTCTTGTGAAACTTTAGGTTTTGTAAACAATATAAAATGTATTTAAGACTTGAGTTTAAGGAGTTTGATTAAAGGTAGTAATTAAAAGGTGTTTAAATAATTATGGAGGGAATGTGTAAAAATAGACATTTAGGAAATTAAATGTAAGTAAGGATACATAAAGGTTATCTTAAAACACCTTATATATATTATGATAAGTAAATAATATACCCGGTGGATACTAAATGTAAGAGTTCTATGAGTCTAAGTTAATTATAATATGGTTATTTCAAGATGAAAAGTAATTTAACATCTTATGACAAGATTTTTAGATGGTTGTAATTAAAGTTATTCTGAACTAAAGATAATAAATGAGTTTAGTAATTCGATTAAGTTATAATAAAATGCGTCTACAACACTATGATTCCAATATACAAGATGTAGGTCTTAATTAAGTTAAGGGAAGACTTAATCATAATGGGTTGTCTAGTAGAAATTGTTTAAATACATAATCTTTACATTGTGAGAATAATATATAGTATTCTGAGATGAGTCTATCATAGGTCATAATACATGTTTATTTTAAATTAAGAATAGAGGTATTGAGCTTAAGATTATTGTCGAAATTCTTAGATTTAATTATATAACATAAACACATTTATGATATCGAGGTCTCAAAAGTCTTGAATGTGAGGATTGTGGTTAAGTATGAATAAAGTGGATAGGAGTGGACAATTAGCCAATGTTGATCGAATACTGCAAACGATAAATTTGACCTATTAAATACCAAGAAATAAAATCCTAGAAAATAACAAATCAAACGACCGTCGGGTTGCAATATCCCGGTCACTGTAGTAAAGTTTTATGAGACCAGGTATCGAACCCGTGGGACTATGTGAAAATAAATCTAATCCTAGCAAAGGCAGTAAATCAGGGGGTTTTTGTTTTAACAAATTACAAATAATAAAATAAGCAGATAAAATTGACTAATAAAGATTAATAAAAAGATATAAACGGGACTCTGGGTTCAGGTTATACTTGTCTGATTAATTATGCTAATCTACCGGTAAATTAAGAATAACTTGGCAAATTCCTTTTTTTTGAGTCTTAAGGACTAAATCCTAGAACCTAAAGACTCGTCTACCAGAACATGCAAGGTCTGATTTGGACTCAAGCAAACACATGTAAACGGCTAAGTAAAAAGAAATATATTTGCATCTGAAATACTAGACTTCCTCAATCCGATTCAGTTTTTCCACAGACATAACAATTAATATGACCAATCTATTTTCACGGAGCTGATCAAAATAGATTTCGTAAAGCAACTTAATAAACTCATGTAATTTATTAAAAGCGCGAGATAACATAACAAATTATATTGGTATCAAATTATAATAATAATTCCCCAGAGTAAACTAGCCGTATAAAAATAAACAGTGAAACAAGAGAATAACATTAATTGTATCAAATTATAATTAATTTAAACCGGTAAAATAAAGTGCATAATTAAAACAAACTAATAATAACCATTCCCCAGAGTATAAATAATCTAGCCGGACATATTAAATAAATAAACAGAAACAAGAGTAAAAGAAATCATCTGTAGTTGACTCTTGGAGCTGCTCTGCTATTTAGTACACCGGACTAGAGGTGGATAATATTTGTGGAGATAGTATAATTAAGTGATGGTTTGTGGCGGAATGGAAAAGAAAATAAAAATGGAGAAAGTGGAGTGTGTACGTGGGATTAGGAAATGAAATGGGAAAGGAGATGGTGGTGTGGTCGATGGAATTTGTGGATGGAGGAGCTTATGTGGTGGGCGAGGTGAACGAGCGTGTGTGGTGGTATGTGGTGGTCTTTGGATTAAAAGAAGGGGATGATTAATACTGAGGGGAACGTGGTTTATTTATAGGAAAAGAGAAGAAGAAGAAGACAACGGAGCAGTCAGGGGCGGTGCAGTTGGTACGCAGATCTGGAAAAATTGCTGTCAGAGATTTCATCGGGGGCAGAGCAATTGATTGCAGAGTCACGCGTGCAGAAATTAAGGTGGGCGATCGTCTGTAATAAATGAAGTAGCAGTTCGAATGCGGCGCCGGCGAAGAAGGAAGAAGACGCGAAGAAATTCTGTTCTGATGTATCTTGTTCGCCTCTTGAGAACCGCCGGTTAATCAGGCGGTCCTGACTCTCTTGTCCGCCTATTTATGAGGCGGTTGCCTCACAATCTTCTTCAAGTCCGCCTATTTATGAGGCGGTTGATTTACCTGTGGTCCGCCTCCCTAACCGCCTAAAAAACAGGCGGTAGTGACTGCTTCCGCCTCCTTGACCGCCTAAAACAGGCGGTAGTCCCTTGCTTGTCCGCCTCCAAGTCCTCACCAAATGAGGCGTTTGCAACATATATATATATACGAATATACTCATTCTTCAATCGGCCCCAGATTCTTCGTTATAAGTCCGTTTTGGTCCCCGTTTGTTGCGTTGGAAAGCTCATGAGATTATCTATCCATTATATAGCTTTTTCCTACATTTAACACATAAAATATATCAATTCATATCAAAACATAAATCTAGGAAAATCATATGATAAGTGAGAAATACTACATAAATTGCTATAAAAATAGGAAGAATTAAAGCCCTAAAAGTAGATGTATTTCTCGCTTATCAAACTTCCTCACACTTAGCTTTTGCTTGTCCTCAAGCAAATAGAGAATATAATTATCTCTAAGCCATAACAATAAAACAAGATTAAATAAGTGTAGAAGGGAATTTAGACAAAGTGACAATTGAAAGAGTAATTCTGCTCTTTAGAAGTAGGTTTTTATAAACAGTGAAGAAGAACAATTTAATAAAAGCATAGAAAAACTAAACTGCAGAAAACAAGTTAGATTAACCTGGGATTATCAACCAATTTCAATTCTCTAACCCGGGATGACAAGGGTGTGAAGTAATGCCTTATTCCGCAATACCTTTCAACACCACGTACTCATGTTTATAAATATAAATTGCAATTTATATTTACATTTTTTTTTGGATGTGCAAATTGTATATACAAAGCACATATTATTTATATAAAATTTTTTTTTATTGCATTATTTTTCTGTACCCCAGACTTTTCTCTCTATCCTTGTAGCGGTGTTGGGTCTTCTATCCCAGGTCACGAGACCTTAGGTAGATAGGTGTTAAAGCACCCCAAAGAACTTAATAACCGGATAGACGAGGCCTGTTTTGGTTAGAAAAATTCATAAACAGCGGAGTACCTTGTCTTTATCCTTTCCTTTCCTTGACTTTCCACATATTTCCATAATCCCAAGCTAAACTAAATTGGTTTTTACAATTAGCAGATCTATCATTTTTGAGTAAAAATAGAGTATTTTGAAGGAAAATAATTTTATACAAACTCCTAAAAATAAAACCATCTTTCAGTTGTCACTTGACATAATTTCACACTTCTACAATTATTTTATCTCATTTTTTATCAAATTTTTTTTTTTTGTAGGCAGTTTTAGAGTAGCAAAAAGCGAGTGTGGCATTAAGTGCAACTGGCATATTTTCAGGGAAAGGTCTAAACTTCCTCACACTTAAGAGGAGCAATGTCCTCATTGTTCATAAAATAATCAAGAAAAGACCTTTCAAAATATGCCAGACTCATGAAGACTTTCATTCAGGACAATCATGGACTGATATAATAATAATCATTAAGCGTGCTAGACTGGACACAAACATGTAAAATAAAGAAACGGAGACTCCCCTGATATCGTAGATTGAGGAAGGTGTCCTTCCTCACACTTAGGTGCGAACACTGGGGGTAGCAGCCTTCCTCACACTTGCGTTCAAGCAAGTATCCAGCCTTGGAGTTCTTCAGATACCATGATAAGGATTTCACCTGCACATACTACCCAAAAATAAACGCTAAAAAGCGCGTTGCGTTAAAAGCAGGGGCACCATTGCCACTTCTAAATAGAAAAAATAAAAATAAACCAGAAAACAAAAACAAAACAAAAATAAAGCATAAGGTTATCCACTGGGTTGCCTCCCAGTAAGCTGCCTGTCTTTATAGTCTTTGGCTAGACTCCCGCTTCGTTATCCCGGATCAAAAACGAAAGTTGACAGTGGTGCCAACGGGAGTATGAAGCGGCTAACAATCAGAAGTAAACCACCTGGATCAAAACAAAACGTTACCTCAACAAGTATAATAGGAAAATTAATGCTCCACAAAACCTGGTTTTTGAGGAGGTGTTGATGGTAACTTGTTTCAAGCAGAAGACCAGGTGCTGATTGTTGTTCTTCCTCAAATTGGAGGATGTAAACATCTTCCTCGTTCAGTTGAGGCTCGACAAGGTTTTGATAATGGCAAAGGGGTGGTGGTTCTTTCTTCTCAAACTCGAGGATGTAAGCATCCTCGTCTTCTGGGTAGAGCATGGAGAAGGAGGAAAGAAAACCATCTGCAGTAGGGTGTACTCCATCATGAACCGCTTTGCTCCTTGGTTTTTGCAATATTAGAACTAGCTGAGTTTTTAACTCCGCAATCGTGTCTTCCAAATCAGCAAAGAACTTCAGTTTGTTCATGTAGAAGTCTTCTTCTGCAGGTTGTTCGACAACATTGTTTGTGATCGTATTGTGTTGAACTCTGATTCGCTCATGGTAGTCTGGTTGATCCTCTAACCAGAGTTGCTCTTGGAATATGAGGCAGTCCTCGAAATCATGAGCTCCCCCACATACCGAGCAGTATAAATCCTGTGAATAGCAAGACTCTTGTTCGAGCTCCTCTTCCATTTGCCGCTGGAGTCGATTTTCCAAATTTTCTAAATTCTCTTGCATTCGCTGTTGGATTTGATTCCTCCTCATTTCTTCATATTTGAGACAAAAAGCAACTTCGTGGGGTCCCCTACAATACGAGCAGAGTTGCAACAAATCGTCTTGGGTTGTCATTTTTGCCACCAACCTATCCAGGTCAGATGCCATATCAATTAGTAGTTACAAAAATACAAAATAAATGTAAGAAAATAATAAATTAGAATAGGACTAAATTAAAACTCTTTTTTTTTTTTTTTTTAAAAATAAAACAAAAATAATTGACCACCCAAGTTAAGGACTAGACAGAAATCTAGTCCCCGGCAACGGCGCCAATTTGCAAACGATAAATTTGACCTATTAAATACCAAGAAATAAAATCCTAGAAAATAACAAATCAAACGACCGTCGGGTTGCAATATCCCGGTCACTGTAGTAAAGTTTTATGAGACCAGGTATCGAACCGTGGGACTATGTGAAAATAAATCTAATCCTAGCAAAGGCAGTAAATCAGGGGGGTTTTGTTTTAACAAATCAAATAATAAAATAAGCAGATAAAATTGACTAATAAAAGATTAAAAAAAGATAAAAACGGGACTCTGGGTTCAGGTTATACTTGTCTGATTAATTATGCTAATCTACCGGTAAATTAAGAATAACTTGGCAAATTCCTTTTTTGAGTCTTAAGGACTAAATCCTAGAACCTAAAGACCTCGTCTACCAGAACATGCAAGGTCTGATTTGGACTCAAGCAAAACACATGTAAACGGCTAAGTAAAAAGAAATATATTTTGCATCTGAAATACTAGACTTCCTCAATCCGATTCAGTTTTTCCACACAGACATAACAATTAATATGACCAATCTATTTATCACGGATCTGATCAAAATAGATTTCGTAAAGCAACTTAATAAACTCATGTAATTTATTAAAGCGCGAGAGAATAACATTAATTGTATCAAATTATATTAATTTAAACCGGTAAAATAAAGTGCATAATTAAAACAAACTAATAATAACCATTCCCCAGAGTATAAATATCTAGCCGGACATATTAAATAAATAAACAGAAACAAGAGTAAAAGAAATCATCTGTAGTTGACTCTTGGAGCTGCTCTGCTATTTAGTACACCGGACTAGAGGTGGATAATATTTGTGGAGATAGTATAATTAAGTGATGGTTTGTGGCGGAATGGAAAAGAAAATAAAAATGGAGAAAGTGGAGTGTGTACGTGGGATTAGGAAATGAAATGGGAAAGGAAGATGGTGGTGTGGTCGATGGAATTTGTGGATGGAGGAGCTTATGTGGTGGGCGAGGTGAACGAGCGTGTGTGGTGGTATGTGGTGGTCTTTGGATTAAAAGAAGGGGATGATTAATACTGAGGGGAACGTGGTTTATTTATAGGAAAGAGAAGAAGAAGAAGACAACGGAGCAGTCAGGGGCGGTGCAGTTGGTACGCAGATCTGGAAAAATTGCTGTCAGAGATTTCATCGGGGGCAGAGCAATTGATTGCAGAGTCACGCGTGCAGAAATTAAGGTGGGCGATCGTCTGTAATAATGAAGTAGCAGTTCGAATGCGGCGCCGGCGAAGAAGGAAGAAGAAGACGCGAAGAAATTCTGTTCTGATGTATCTTGTTCGCCTCTTGAGACCGCCGGTTAATCAGGCGGTCCTGACTCTCTTGTCCGCCTATTATGAGGCGGTTGCCTCACAATCTTCTTCAAGTCCGCCTATTTATGAGGCGGTTGATTTCCTGTGGTCCGCCTCCCTGACCGCCTAAAAAACAGGCGGTAGTGACTGCTTCCGCCTCCTTGACCGCCTAAAAACAGGCGGTAGTCCCTTGCTTGTCCGCCTCCAAGTCCTCACCAAATGAGGCGGTTGCAACATATATATATATACGAATATACTCCATTCTTCAATCGGCCCCAGATTCTTCGTTATAAGTCCGTTTTGGTCCCCGTTTGTTGCGTTGGAAAGCTCATGAGATTATCTATCCATTTATATAGCTTTTTCCTACATTTAACACATAAAATATATCAATTCATATCAAAACATAAATCTAGGAAAATCATATGATAAGTGAGAAATACTACATAAATTGCTATAAAAATAGGAAGAATTAAAGCCCTAAAAGTAGATGTATTTCTCGCTTATCAAATACATTCCTTGATCTTACCACCTTGGGCTATACAACGTTCTCAGATAACACAAAGATTATACATAACATTTAAGTGAGGGCTTAAAAGATAATTGAGACTTTGAAATAAGAGTAAGGAGTTTATTTAAGCGTAACATAGGCTACAAGTGATTGATGGTAGATTATCTTTAATATTCTTCAGAGTACTGTGATTGTTTGCGCAAGTTGATTAGAACTGCTACAGCGTTATCAGGTACGATTTCTCGTACTCAGCTTGATATGTTTGGACTTTATGGAATGTGTTGTACGATTTCTCGTACTCAGCTTGATATGTTTTGGACTTTATGGAATGTGTTGTACGATTTCTCGTACTCAGCTTGTGGTGTTTTGGACTTTATGGAATGTTTTGTACGATTTCTCGTACTCAGCTTGTGTGACTAACTGAGCCTTGGATGTGGAACTCACTTGGGTATTGGTTCCTTCCCTTCGGTTGTTCCACTGGACATTGATTACTTGGGGTTTACGCTTCTGCACTCTGTAGGACTGAGTGTTTTGGTATTGCTCTGGGTAATTGGTGATCTGGTGGGAATTTGGAAAAAGTCATCTTTGGTATTCTTTCTTTGACTCTGGATATTTGTTTCATCCATGAGTGGGGTCGTTGCTGTGGCGTGCGCGCGTCTTCATCGGTAAACAGTAAAGGGCTGTATATCCCTTGTCCTGAGAGGACGTAGTTAACAGTAAGGGGTTGTATATCCCCTGTCCTTAATGGACGTTCTTGGCGGTGGGGGCCATCTCTCCCAGTTGGTTTCATTCCATTCTTGAGTTGCTGGTTTTGGTTTTCTCTCATTCATTCCTAGTCCTCGTGACTACATGGTCTTTCTACTCCAACTTGGAAATGGATCTAACATAAGTAATGATTGTTCACTAATTCTTGGTGTGGTGTTATTTACTAACTTTACTCTTCTGTTTTTGTCTCCTTTGAAATGTTATGTTTGACTTGGTGTTTTAAAAGGGTGTTTTGTTTCGCTATTTGTTTAAGTGCTGTTTTCAAGTTATTGTTTATTCTCAAGTTATATTAAAGTTTTGTTTTAGAGAATAGTACCAGTTCCATTCCAGGGAACTGACTCACCCCTCCCGGGTGGGCTGCTTGGTTTCATCTTGCAGGTACGAATTGATTTACAGGTGGCCACGAAGAGAAT
Organism: Limonium bicolor; assembly: GCA_023374045.1. Classification (NCBI taxonomy): domain Eukaryota; kingdom Viridiplantae; phylum Streptophyta; class Magnoliopsida; order Caryophyllales; family Plumbaginaceae; genus Limonium; species Limonium bicolor. The sequence continues at coordinate 122,890,919 of CM041779.1, forward strand.
GAGCGTTTGGGATGGGACTAGGTTTTGTGGAGAGTTGATATGTTTAATTTCTATTATGTTTGTGTTAAGTTTTTCTCTCGAGTTCAGACCGTAGCTTTTGTAGTTTGTAAGTTGTAATTGGTGAGGTTTGGTGCCGGGTGTTTGGAACCCGATGGTCTGTAATCGCCTTAGAGTTTTATTTCCGCTGTATTTATGGTTAATAGAGGCGTTACAGGCCCAAACAAGATCAGTCCATACACTTACAAAATCATAGGCAAGGAATGATGAGCAAACGATATGTGGAGATGAATTTCCAAGACTATATAAACAAATATACATACAAACATGGATTTCAAAAGCTATCCGAATAAAGCAAATATATGTGAGAAAAAGAATTCTGAATCTGTCTGAGTAATTACATACATGTGGACATGGGTTTTAAAAGCTTAAGTTATGTACGTATGAAATGAATTTCAGAAGTAGTACAAGAAATGTATATACAAGAACGAATGATCAAAGCTATCTAGGTAACGAATCAGAATTATTTAAATCTATAACTCTCAAAAACTAACAAGATGAGTCCTACTATATGGGTTGCTAACCAATTGTTAGTCTTATCCTATTTACTATCTTTCAAAGTCAATCAAAGGTTGCAAGCAAGAGAATAATGTAACGGTTATGGGATGATGTCACGAAAATGAATAAGTCACAACACTACGATCAAAGTGAAAACAATAAACGAATTACAAATTGATACAAATACAAGTGAAAAGTTTAAATCTAAAGCTGCTATGAGGGGTCGCATCGACGCCGCCTCACTTGAGCTGAAAGGATCAGCAAGAAGTGCACCAACCGTTACACATGTTTGAAGTGGAGACCCCGGTAGTCCAAGCCCAAAGTCCCGTTTTTTACTCTTATAGCAATTTCCCGTTCCACGAGCATTATGTACATGTCAAAGAACAAAGACAAAGATATACAAGAGTAGTTAGTAATGAAATGTAAGAGGGTTGGGGTGTGTGCAATGGGATCATACGGCCCCTCTCAATGGGAGGAAAGGGGTAATTTAATCATCTCCCACACCCCACCGAGAACATAGAAAAGAGTTTCAAGCTGCCAACAAATGCTAAGGATCGTAAGATAAATCAAGCATTGGGGTTGCTACTCAAATTAATTCGCCATCTTAGATTATGACTCAAACCGAAGTGTAGTATCAAAGATGTGACGTTGTGAGTCATGTGGGATCATACCTAGAAGGGTTTATATCATTTCCCTCTAAGAGAAGAAATTAATAAGGACCAACCAGCCCATGAGTAATTTATCTACTAATCAGAGAATTTGGGCAACTATCACTCAATTCATGTTCTTATCTAAGCGCAAGGGGACAAATGCTAGTCTCAAACAAATTTCCAAACCAAATCAATGCGCAAGGGACAAGTTTCAAGCTGAAACGATTATTTAAGGCGTGACAAGAGCAAAATTGTTTGTGATAAGGAAACTGACCGGTAAGTTTTCACACCCATGAAGCGGTTCCAAACCCAAAGCACAACCACAAGATCAAGTTGCAGAGCCCACTGTCAATTCAGAACCAAGTGAATCCAGCCCAATTTGAATTAATTGCATATGTACCTCATCGAAATATGAATCCAGTGGTAGTAAGCAAAACCGATTAAACAAATAGCCCAGAAGGTCAAAATGATAACACCACAAGTAACATGATTCTTCAGCCAAAGAGATGCGCAAAGGGCCGGGTGACAGAGCAATATTTCTGAGCCTACATATGGCGCAAGAGACAACATCATGGTTGTAGCTGCATCAAAGTAAGAGAAACTATACAAAGGGTTTATCAAACCCACAAGGAGCTGTTGTGAAGCTCAAAGTCTGCATGGTTAGCTTTCAGTATTCCAAGGCCAACTCTAAACCAAGCTAGCCAAGTCTCTTGGTAGCTCAGCCAATACATAAGGTCAAGAGTAATGGACACTTCTGACTCATCAAACAGGATAAGCATATGATTCGCAAGTATGCAACAGAGTGAATTACCGGAAGCAACATTAGTCCACGTGAGGTCAGTGCCAAACCAAGAACACCAGAAAATTGCAAATCATAGGCATAACTTCCCAAAAGCCGGGAAAGGACGTGACCCGTAAAAAAAAAAGAACTCAAACTCGAAAGTCAGATAGGAAAGTATGAAATCTTGGCCACCAGAAAAATGCAATAACGAGCCACACTCGAATCCAACAAGATTCTAGCAACCGAAATATCTGGCCCATGTAATCAGACAGATGAAGTGCTCAAGCAGAGCAAAAACTCTAATGGAGTCCATAAGATCGCCTGTAGATAATTCAAATAAATCAACCAAGGAGAGATGAATATCAATATCTCACGAAGAACTCCAGTCTAGCAAATTTCCAGCGGACAGAAACATTTTAACCAAAGTAATCAGACCAATAAAGACCTCAAACATGGGAATATCACACAAAAAATTTCAGCCTAGTAATTTTCCAGCAGACAGAAACATTTTAACCCAATGTAATCAGACCAATAGACTTCTTGAGCATAGGCAATATCTAGTATGGTTTGTAACTTCACCGAAGTGTTTGTAACACTAGGAGATTCCGTGGATGGGTTTTGTAGAGTATCAGAGAGAGAAAGAGGAGGTAACGAAGCCAAAGCACCAAGCATCAGATTGTCAGGATGAAGAATGGCCGCCTGCTGTTTGCTGCAGTCCATGAGCGAAAGGTGATAGTAGATCAAGAGTCAGAGGTCGAGGAGACTTAGTTCTTCCAACGTCATCAATTTCCAGTGAGAGAAACAGCGGCAAGGTAGCAGCGGTCATGGTGCCGGTTGTCTAAAAAAAGCTGAGAGTGTAGGGGAAGATAGTGGAAGTCCCGGTGGAGTTGGAGTTTGTCGGAGTAGGGGTTGGGTTCGGTGATAGGATCGACGGTGCAAAGATTTTGCAGTGGTGATCATTGACAAGGCGAGCCGCACGAGTATCACCGGTGCTAATGCCTGAGGCCTAAATGGGGTGAATATTGTCGAAATGCAAGTCGACAACGGATTCCCCAGCCAACGAGTTCGAAATGAGAGGGAATGAGGCGATCAAATTTAACCAGGGAATGAAGGAAATATTTAAGGTTGGCTAGGGTTTTCTGTCTGATGTCGAACTGGAGAGTCGAAGTGGTGGCGGTGATTTTGCTGCTAGATTAGGTCGATTTTCAGACATCGAGCACCAAAGAGTTGAAGTTTGCTGGTATTTTTTTTTGAGGATGAAGAACCGATGAAGGAGGATGGGTGAAGACGATGGGAGGTTTTATTCGTAAAAGAACGACAGAGGAGAAGATGGAGGCGCTAGGCTTTGGAAGAGAACGGAGGCGCTGGGTTTTCAGGAATAGAATGGAGGCGGTGTCGGCGAAGGTGAGATAGAAGAAGACAGATATAGGGATGATCGAGAGTGAAAGACCGGAGGTGGCGTTGTTGCTCCTGGTTTAAGAAGAAATTTTCCATTGGAGTCGACGAGGAAGAAGACCAGAAAATGCCCCCGCCCTCCATTCTGTTGTTGAGTCTTTCGTTTTTAGAAGAAGAAAAGTCGAGAGCTCAGGATGGGAGGGAGGACACCGTTCAGTAAAGAATCACTAGGGTTTTTTTTGTCAAGCTGGGGTGAGGCTAGGGTTTAGAAGATGGGCTGGGTTTTGTGTTGTTTGGGCTTGGTAGGTTCAATACTAGGGGCTGGAATGGGTTTAAGGGCCTGGGCTAGGCCAGAGTTCATCTAAGTGTTACCAAAGTTAATAGTAGAATAAAATAAAATATAAGAAAGAGTGTATAGATGAATAAAAATAAAAATAATAAAATAAATAAATAGAATATAAACAAAACAATAAGATAGTAAAATAAGTGAATAAACAAAAGGGGACGACCTTGAAACTGGACTGTCGATGGAAATTCATTTTCGAAGAAATGTGTTTTTTTTTTTCTGAAATGTTTTGAAAAAGATTATAAAATGATGGTTTCGTCTTAGCACGCACGCTAATATGTTTTGAAAAAAAGAAAGGCGACGACCCTCTTATTATTTCGGATTTTGCTTTATGGGGTGAGAATTTTTGGTGTCTACAGATGGCTCCCTTGATTCAATTCTACAAGCTCTTGTAGAATTGGATCAAGGTTGACGGGGTGCCAAAATTCTCACAATCGTTTAGTGGTGCATAGGGATGCGACCGTGAGTGCATGAATACAATTGAAAGTACGAGGACTTATGACGAGCCTCAGTTAGACCTCTTGACATCTAACCCTAGGACTTATGATGAGCCTAGGATACTAACAATCCGATTTGGTTTTAGGGTGCACGAGGGCTTAGGAGTGCCTCAACTGGACCTCTTGATATCCAGTCCTAGGGCTTATGACGGGCCTAGAATGCGATTGAGAGTACGAGGACTTAGAAGTGCCTCAACTAGACCTCTTGATATCTAGCTATAGGACTTATGACGAGCCTATAATACTTTTGAATGCATACCGTACTAGTAGCGTAATAGCTGCCTAGCAGGTGGATGTGAAACGATCTTGCACTAGTAGCGTAACAACTGCCTAATGAAGGAAAAGTGAGGGGACCGCACTAGTAGCGTAATAGCTGCCTAGCGGGTTATGAAGTGAACGATCTCGCACTAGTAGCGTAATAGCTGCCTAGTGGAGGAAAAGATTAGGACCGCGCTAGTAGCGTAATAGCTGCCTAGCGGGCTATGAAGCAAACGATCTCGCACCAGTTGCGTAGTAGCTGCCTAGTGGAGGAAAAGATTGGGACCGCACTAGTAGTGTAATAGCTGCCTAGCGGGTTATGACGTGAACGATCTTGCACTAGTAGCGTAATAGCTGCCTAGTGGAGGAAAAACGACGGGACCGCACTAGTAGCGTAATAGCTGCCTAGCGGGTTATGAGGTGAACGATCTCGCGCTAGTAGCGTAATAGCTCCCTAGCGGAGGAAAAGATTTGGACCGCACTAGTAGCGTAGTAGCTGCCTAGTGGGTTATGAAGTGAACGATCTCGCACTAGTAGCGTAATAGCTGCCTAGTGGAGGAAAAGATTGGGACCGCACTAGTAGCGTAATAGCTGCCTGCCTAGCGGTTATGACGTGAACGATCTTGCACTAGTAGCGTAATAGCTGCCTAGTGGAGGAAAAACGACGGACCGCACTAGTAGCGTAATAGCTGCCTAGCGGGTTATGAGGTGAACGATCTCGCGCTAGTAGCGTAATAGCTGCCTAGCGGAGGAAAAGATTTGGACCGCACTAGTAGCGTAGTAGCTGCCTAGCGGGTTATGAGGTGAACGATCTCGCGCTAGTAGCGTAATAGCTGCCTAGCGGAGGAAAAGATTTGGACCGCACTAGTAGCGTAGTAGCTGCCTAGCGGGTTATGAAGTGAACGATCTCGCACTAGTAGCGTAATAGCTGCCTAGTGGAGGAAAAGATTGGGACCGCACTAGTAGCGTAATAGCTGCCTAGCGGGTTATGACGTGAACGATCTTGCACTAGTAGCTTAGCTGCCTAGTGGAGGAAAAACGACGGACCGCACTAGTAGCGTAATAGCTGCCTAGCGGGTTATGAGGTGAACGATCTCGCGCTAGTAGCGTAATAGCTGCCTAGCGGAGGAAAAGATTTGGACCGCACTAGTAGCGTATAGCTGCCTAGCGGGTTATGAGGTGAACGATCTCGCGTTAGTAGCGTAATAGCTGCCTAGCGGAGGAAAAGATTGGACCGCACTAGTAGCGTAGTAGCTGCCTAGCGGGTTATGAAGTGAATGATCTCGCACTAGTAGCGTAGTAGCTGCCTAGTGGAGGAAAAGATTGGGACCGCACTAGTAGCGTAATAGCTGCCTAGCGGGTTATGACGTGAACGATCTTGCACTAGTAGCGTAATAGCTGCCTAGTGGAGGAAAAACGACGGGACCGCACTAGTAGCGTAATAGCTGCCTAGCGGGTTATGAGGTGAACGATCTCGCGCTAGTAGAGTAATAGCTGCCTAGCGGAGGAAAAGATTTGGAGGACCGCACTAGTAGCGTAAGCTGCCTAGCGGGTTATGAGTGAACGATCTCGCGCTAGTAGCGTAATAGCTGCCTAGCGGAGGAAAAGATTTGGACCGCACTAGTAGCGTAATAGTAGCTGCCTAGCGGGTTATGAGGTGAACGATCTCGCGCTAGTAGCGTAATAGCTGCCTAGCGGAGGAAAAGATTTGGACCGCACTAGTAGCGTAGTAGCTGCCTAGCGGTTATGAAGTGAACGATCTCGCACTAATAGCGTAATAGCTGCCTAGTGGAGGAAAAGATTGGGACCGCACTAGTAGCGTAATAGCTGCCTAGCGGGTTATGACGTGAACGATCTTGCACTAGTAGCGTAATAGCTGCCTAGTGGAGGAAAAACGACGGGACCGCACTAGTAGCGTAATAGCTGCCTAGCGGGTTATGAGGTGAACGATCTCGCGCTAGTAGCGTAATAGCTGCCTAGCGGAGGAAAAGATTTGGACCGCACTAGTAGCGTAGTAGCTGCCTAGCGGGTTATGAAGTGAACGATCTCGCACTAGTAGCGTAATAGCTGCCTAGTGGAGGAAAAGATTTGGACCGCACTAGTAGCGTAGTAGCTGCCTAGCGGGTTAAGATGCATTAGATAGTGAACGAATCTTATGGGTAGATGCAAATGATATGCAATGTGAGATGGTTAAAAATAAATGCACTGGTTGGATTGAGACTCCCTGTTCTTGGATGGAGAATCTTTTTCTATGAGTTAATGGCTCTAGAGTTGCTTCAAAGCTTCGGGATGGCTTCGACATGGCTTCAAAGATCTGAGATAGCCTCAGCATGTGTTGATGGCTCTGATGTACGTTGATGGCTCCAGCATACACTGATGGCTCCGTTTGACGTGTGATGGCTCCGCATGCACTGATGACTCTGTTGTGACCATTGGTCTCGGGGTGGTTGGTGGGTTTGATATGGTTAGTGTGTTTTTGACGGGATGTGATCATTTTGGGTGGTTGGTGGGTTTTGATGTGATTGAAATGCTTCAATGTGGTGGGTAGATTTGGTTGAAAATTTTTGAAGTAGTTTGATGGCTCCAGTGATGGATTTATTGTGATTTGATGGGAATTTTTGTGGACTTTGTAGTGGGTAAATGGTTTTTCATGGGTGAATGATGAAACAGTTGCATGACTTTATTAGTAGTTCCCATCATGGTTCCAAGATTTCCATAGATGGCTCCGGGATGACCTTGTGTCGATTGAGCATGACGCTTTGGTTGGTTACTTCGAGGACACCGAGGGGAAAAGGAAAGTTCTCGCCTTTGATGTGGTCGCACCCTGAACGGGCTGCCTACGTACTCAATTCCATATTGAGATCAGACCATACGTAGTTCGATACTCTATGAGCAAGGTCTTGGTGACGAAATGGCTCATGTGGAGCTCTAGGGAAGCTCTGAATGTCTGGGGATGGCTCCCGCATGGCTTTTGCTTGGTTTTTTTGGTAGTAGTGTCGATCGGGCTCAAGCATGACACTGGATGGCTCCAGGGTGATGTTCGCATGGCTCTGGATGACTTCGTAATGGTTCGATGTAGCTCAAGATAGCCCAGGATGGCTCCGTAATGGTTCGATGTAGCTCAAGATAGCCTAGGATGGCTCCGTAATGGTTCGATGTAGCTCAAAGATAGTCTAGGATGGCTCCGAAGAGGCTAGATATAGCTCAATGATGGCTCAGGATGGCTCCGGTTGACATCTTTTGATCAAAAGTTATGCTTCAACAACTGCAACTGAAGTCAACTTTCAACGAGACTAGATGGAGTTCTTACCAGTCGGGTGTTGAAGATGAAATGATTATAGTGCATGCAAATATTAAATGCAAGACACGATGCAAAATGCTTATGCAGTTTTTGGAGAGAAGGTACGGTCCGATCTCTATTAATATGAGGTTTACGAATATAAGACATCTTCAGTTTGATCTTGAGTGATTGTTGAGCTAGAATGCGTGAATCATTTTCCTCTCACGAGGGATACGGGTCAATCTTTCATGAGTATGGCCGTGTGTGCAAATGTTGTGATAACACTCTTGATGCTCATAGTAGTATTTTTCCTTAGAATTCCTTTTCGAGGTCATGGACTTTTCGTTCCTCACAAATTCCTCACCTGCAATGGGGTAGGCTGATTATGATTTGGTGGTTTAGTCTAAGAGTCACTCGCACTCTAAAGACCCTGTGAGATTAGGTCACACTCATTCGCTAACGGTCCCTTTGGTAAAACGGGACATGTTGATAACAAGTACGAAACTTATGATTCATGTTTCAGATCCGATACTTTCGGTTAACGCTCATCAACTAACGAGTCAGAGGTCTTTTATTGGGTTATGACGGGGCTGAGGGGTATGATGTATGTCACATGGGACTTGGAGGATTTATTTGGAAGTTGTGGAGCTTTTGTGCAATAGAGGATATGTTTCACCTTCGCCATGGGTGGAATGATTAGACAGACGATCTTTGAGAATCCTTTGTTGGTTTCGGTGAGACATCATTGGTCCTTTTGCTTATTTTCCTTCTTTTTTGGTGTACGATTTTCTCATTCTTCTCCTTCCTTTTCGGTGTATGATTTTCGCTTCCTTACTTCCTACTTTTGGAATCGCATTGGCTCATCGACTTTCTCAGACATTTTCTGCTAACTCTTTTGGCTTTCGATTTTGCTTTCAGCTTTGGAGTTTCATTGACTCGCTGGTCTTCTCAAACATTCTATTGCTGCTTTTGTGAAAGATGGTGGGAGAGACCATGGCTCTGGCTCCTTTGAGATCCTCTATTGCAAGGGCAAGTTAATATATGTATGTGAGTTGGCATGTTGTGGAGTTCACAGAAAAAGGTTTATCGTGAAAGGATCAGCGGGGCTCACTAAGGGATTATGTACAGGGCAATCAAAGATTTTTGGTTTTGTGGAGATTTTTATTCCTAAGTGCCTCGTCATTCTCATTAGTCAATGATTGTTTTCTTACTATTCTCAGATCTTTACATGAATCACAGTTCGTATCCTGTTTATCGACACAGATCTCACTATGTATTGTGCCTCTCCATGTGCTGAAGGAATGCACAAGTCGCTCATGGTTTTACCTCTATTGACTCGCTCTATCTTCCCTTATCGCTCAGTGGATTGTCCAATACCCTCTTTTGGAATTCAAGAGAAAATACCGCTCTTCGCACACTACTCACTCAGTTTGTGGTGCTGATTTTGATTAGACCCTTATGTTCATTGACGGGTCGAGAGTTTAGTGGTTCACGCACTCTGTTCAATCAATCCCTCAAGATTTTTTCCAAAGGTGTCGTTTCGATACGGGTGTATGCAAATGCGACTATTTACGATGCAATCTATTGTGGTAATATGGAATTACTATGTATATGATGCATAAAATGCTGAAAAACGATGAATGAAGATGGTTGACTTTGAATTTTGACCAAATGTTTTTTTTGTTGTGTTTTGTTTTCTTTTTTTTATGCAATGCATGAGTGGTAAGGCTACACCTAGTCTCGCTTGAGTCGATTCCAGTTGAGGATCCATGAAGCTCATCCCGTCAATGTCGGCCTGAAGATGGTCTAAATGTTGGGCACGATGTGAGAGAAGCTGTTTCAAAATGGTATTAGGTTGATGATTAGCTCCTGGGGCTTTGGAATTTTAGGGAGTGACCACTCCCGCATGGTGGTCCCGCGATATGACAGTGACTGTATTTTTGGGATTTTTGAAGGTTTGATTTTTTTGGATTTTGGATGATGATTTTTTTTATTTGGGATTTTTTTTGGGTATATGATTTTTTGGATGTATGATTTATTGGTATATGCTCTTTTGTTGGTGTTAGTCTCTATGTACATGGCATGCCGAATGGGAAGATGCTTGAATCCCTGGTATTTCTTGCCTATCGCTTCGGGGGTCACGCTTTCACTCGTGGGCAAACGCGGTTACTCACCTGCAAACACAGTCATTATAATAGAAAAAGAATATGACAAATGCGAATGTTAGCATGCTTTGAAAAAATGGGATGAATGCTTGTGTGTGATGTGTTGAGAATGCAACATGTGATTATGCAATTTTTCTCAGATGGGTGTGATTCATGCATGATTAATAAGTATGAAATGACCGAAGATGGGAAGAAGCAATTCGTATGTGCTACAAGAAATCAAGTTTTAGAAAAAAAGTTTTGAAAATACGTGTTTTCGAAGTGGTGGATTTCCTCAATAGGAATTTTGATGCTCGGCCATTCGCAAATAAAATAGGGAGTGGGGAACCCTATACACATCATGATCTAAAGAAAACTCGGAAGGAATGTATTGACCTATACATGTAATCTATTCAGAAATGACAAGAGAGAAAAGAATCATAGGGGAAAACCTATACACCATTTCTAAAAGTCATTAAAGGGGGGATTCGAGTTAAAAACTTCTTCTGGACTCGTCTACTTTGTCTTCAAGCTTTTGACTAATCGCTCGTTCGTGTTCGGGCTCCTTACTGGCTGCTTGCTCGACTTCGGGCTCCAGGTTGGTTGCACGCTCGTCTTCGGGCTTTAGCAACAAAGTAGCACTGCTATCAAGCAATACGGGTTGGTGTTCTTCTGGCTCTGAGCAATTTGAAACTTGAACGGTCGTTGCTAGTCTTCACATTGCCCGACTCGGGTTGGTGCTCCTCTGATTTTTGGCTTGAACTGTTGTTGTCGATCTTCATGCGGCCCAACTGATCTGATGAGAAATGAGGGACGTTTTTTTTTGAGAAAGGAAAGGTGAATGACCGAGCACAAAATCTTTACGAAAGTCCACCACTTTCGTGAAAACACGAAATGACTAGTACGCTCCACGGTAATGACCGCTGCTCCTGAAGGTGGGTTGAACTTCAAAAATAGCGGGTCACGACATGGGGACTAAATCATTTATTTTGAAATACATTTGTGAAAATCAATTTTGAAAACTGTTTTCGAAAACTATTTTGAAATATGATCCATGAAAAATGTTGTTCCGAAATTCGTTTGTGTAAAGTAGGTTTTTCTTGAAATCTGTTTGTGAAAATAGTTTTTGGAACTACATTTGTGAAAACATCTATTCTTTGCAAACCGTTTGACAAAGTTTGTTTTCTAGAAGACTTTGGTTGAAACCGTTTTTGAAACTGTTTTGGAAATAACAATTTTGAAAATCATTGTTTTTTGAAATCATTTGGAATGGACGAATTTGAAGATATTTCATTGGAGTGTTTAGCTGGTTTTTTTTTTGCCAATTTTTGAAACGTGATCACACATACATGTAAGTGCAAAATAAAAATCGTGGCTGATTTTTTGTGGAGCTGAGTGTGAATGATTGGGATAATCACCTTCCAGGTCAATCAATGCTTCCATACCACCGGGGGAACCGTCATCCCTTCACTGTTCATCTCTCGGGATTTATCTCTGTTATGCCTTGTGGGCATGTCATCAAGAAAGTCCGGAGTGCTTAAGTTCGAAAGGTCAGGATACCCGAAGTGATACAGTCACACGAGCCACGGCCGGGGATTATCACAACATACTCACTTTCGGGAAACTTGGGGAAGTATTGCATGGGAACGGGTCTCCCCTCGTCTGCACGATAAGGTGTGTCTAAAGTCCAAATTATTCGCTGACTACACTATGTCATGTATGGGTATCCGTAAATACGGGATCCGCTATGAATTTGTAGCGCGATATTGGGCTTTAAAGACACCCGTGGTGCAGAGGAATCATGGAGAACTGAGCCCATGCAATCTTCAGGGTAAGGCAAAGGGTGGTCAGACAGACGGCATACAAGGGGGTGACTACCCATAAGCCCATCTTAGACACCGGATAAGGCAGCTGGACACTGAAGGCTCATGGCTCACTATATGCTGGCTTAGACTCGGGTAATGGAGGATATTTTTGGATCATGAGCTTCAAGGCGTTGGTCTTGGACCGTATTACCTCGTGGGTTAACTCCTTCTAGGAAGGACCCAACTCATGGGGAATCAACCGTGGACCGGTTGGGATCCCGTGACTCGTGGACAAATCGGGTGACACAGAGGAATGCATGTCCTATGCTACCGATGCAACAATGGGTTGACTCCTTCTAGGAAGGCCCCATTTACAAAAGCAATAAATAAGCAATAATATTATGTCATGCATGAAGAGCAGTAAACATAAGACAGTAAACCACAACAATAAACACACAAAAGTGAAGCATGCAAATGGTAAAGCACACATATGGCACTCAAGGCCAATCTCGAACTCTAGACTCTCATCCTAACTATCCTCTCAGTACACACTCTAAGTGTGGAGTAGAGTAGTCCTAGCGGCTTTAGAATGAATCTCTTGAAGGTTTTGAAAGAAGTTGGGGAATCCTGACAATTTTGAATGGAGTTCAGTCTTCCTTGACCAAGTTTTGAGAAAAACTTACTCAAGTTTTCCCAGCAGAGTCGCCATTCTGTGGAGGGTGATTTTTCGGTATGAGGGGGGTCTCTCTAAATATGGTGTCTAAAAGCCTAGATCCTAGAAATTGCCATTCTGTGGAGGGTGGAAACCGTTATTCTGGCAACCCTCAAATACCTACTAAATCGTCCGTCTTTCCCAGAAAGCATAAGGGAGTGTAAGTGAACACTACACCCGCTCTCGATGGGCCCCACGGGACTTATGCCTCTATAAGGTGGAATTGACTAGAGTCGCCACCTAGTTTGACCTAAGGAACTAGGAAGGAAGGAGAAGGGTTCTAAGAACCGTTAATTGACTCTGATGATTTATTGCCTATGGATAGGACTTATCTGATCAAGCCAGAGATTCTGTGGGTTCTCACTGGGTTACACCCCTTAGAAGTGGCAACGACCACGACTTCGGATTGGTGCCCGAGGAAACCTCGGTCTCCAATTGTCGGGATTGTCTTCTTTCAAAACCTTTTTAGAGATTCAATTAAAGCCAAAGGATAGGATTGAGTGAGGCTGAGGAGAGAATGGATGTGACGAGCTTTTCTGCCAAGCTAGCGCCAAGAAGAATGGGTGAATTCGGATGAGTATAAATGAGATTGGGAAAAGTTTGAGTTAATAGACAAGACTTGGAGTCGAATGGTTTGGAGTTTGTGGGGGCGAAAAAGGTTTGAATGTTTTGAAAAGTATGACGAACACCCTCGAGGGGAGAAGGGTTTTTCGTTTGGAATGGGGTCGCACCCTAGATGGGCTGCCTACGTACTCAACTCCCTGTCGAGATCAGACCTTACGTAGTTCAGGATTTTTGGAGATTTGGGAGTTTTGGGAGTTGTATGTTTGTGGTTTGAAGATATTTGAGGTGTTTGAAATTTAGAAGGGTTCGGGTTTCGGGTTTAAGATGCTAGTCTGTGAGACGCTCGGGTCTGTGAGACATTTAGATTATTCAAATGGGAAAGGAATGAGGTATCGAAGTCTGTGAGACGCTCGAGTCTATGAGACACTTGAAACCTTGAGATGGCGAAGTCTGTGAGACGCTCAGATCTATGAGACGCTCGGGTCTGTGAGATGTTTAGGTCTGTAAGACATTCGAATCGTTGGGATAACAAGTCCGTGAGACGCTCGGTCTGTGAGACGCTCGGGTCTGTGAGACATTTAGAGTGTATGAGAGATTGAATGGAATTGAAATTGAAGTTGAATCGGGTTGAATGAATATTGATTTGAATTGGAATTGAAATGAATTTGGATTGAATGAGTTTGGAATTGATTGAATTGAATTGAATTGAATTTGAATTTGATAATTTGGATGAATTGAATTGAATTTGAATTTGAAATTGAATTTGGATTTGAAGGAGTTTAGAATCGAATTGAATTTGGTTTGAATTGAATTTGGGTTGGGGTTGGAAAACGGCGGGTTAAAATTTGGGTTGGTCAAAGTTTGGGTCAAGGTCAAAGTTCGAGCCAAGGTCAAAGTTGGACCGGGTCAAAGTTGGGTCAAAGTCAAAGTTTGGATTGGTCAAAGTTGGACCAAGTCAAAGTTCGGGTTGGTCATAATTGGACCGGGTCAAAGTTGGACCGGATTAAGGCTTGGTCAAGGTTTGGGCCAAATTGGGCCTTGGTTGGGCTTTGGATTGAGATTGGAAGATGATTTGAATCTATGAGACAATTGGAGTTTGGAAGGAGTTTGAAGTTTGATCTTAGAACTTTTGGAAGCATTTCAAATGCTTTGTGGGTTGAAGTGTGTCTAATGAGTGTATGAAGAGTATTTAATGTTGAGTGCAAAGAGCTTTGATTTCGAAGAATTCATGAAGGATATCTGGTTTTGGAGTATGAGAGGATTGATTTTGGAGAGCGTATGATGAGTGAGTATGAAGAATTTGATTTTGAAGTGTGTTTGGTGTGAGAGTATGAGAGAGTTTGATTTTGAAGTGGAATTTGACTCATTGGATCTCTAAATTGATTGGAATTGGATGATCGATTGATTGTGAATTTTATTCTGACTTTAGAGGATGATTTGGAAAATTTTAAGGAAACGGGTATTCCTCATGTGACCGCGTCTAGGACCCGTATGCATTAAGGATACCCCAAACCTAGGGCTTTTCTAAAATACACTAAGAGGGCAACCTGATTGGCTTTCTAGGGCCACCTGTTCCAGCCCGTTTGGCTGGTTATGAACCGAACCTGAACAAAATTATTTGGGCCAAGAGTTACATGGGCCCAAACAAGATCAGTCCATACACATACAAAATCATAGGCAAGGAATGATGAGCAAACGATATGTGGAGATGAATTTTCAAGACTATATAAACAAATATACATACAAATGGATTTCAAAAGCTATCCGAATAAAGCAAATATTGTGAGAAAGAATTCTGAATCTGTCTGAGTAATTACATACATGTGGACATGGGTTTTAAAAGCTTAAGTTATGTACGTATGAAATGAATTTCAGAAGTAGTACAAGAAATGTATATACAAGAACGAATCATCAAAGCTATCTAGGTAACGAATCAGAATTATTAAATCTATAACTCTAAAAACTAACAAGATGAGTCCTACTATATGGGTTGCTAACCAATTGTTAGTCTTATCCTATTTACTATCTTTCAAAAGTCAATCAAAGGTTGCAAGCAAGAGAATAATGTAACGGTTATGGGATGATGTCACGAAAATGAATAAGTCACAACACTACGATCAAAAGTGAAAACAATAAACGAATTACAAATTGATACAAATACAAGTGAAAAGTTTAAATCTAAAGCTGCTATGGGGGGTCGCATTGACGCCGCCTCACTTGAGCTGAAAGGATCAGCAAGAAGTGCACCAACCGTTACACATGTTTGAAGTGGAGACCCCGGTAGTCCAAGCCCAAAGTCCCGTTTTTTACTCTTATAGCAATTTCCCGTTCCACGAGCATTATGTACATGTCAAGAACAAAGACAAAGATATACAAGAGTAGTTAGTAATGAAATGTAAGAGGGTTGGGGTGTGTGCAATGGGATCATACGGCCCCTCTCAATGGGAGGAAAGGGGTAATTTAATCATCTCCCACACCCCAACCGAGAACATAGAAAAGAGTTTCAAGCTGCCAACAAATGCTAAGGATCGTAAGATAAATCAAGCATTGGGGTTGCTACTCAAATTAATTCGCCATCTTAGATTATGACTCAAACCGAAGTGTAGTATCAAAGATGTGACGTTGTGAGTCATGTGGGATCATACCTAGAAGGGTTTATATCATTTCCCTCTAAGAGGAGAAATTAATAAGGACCAACCAGCCCATGAGTAATTTATCTACTAATCAGAGAATTTGGGCAACTATCACTCAATTCATGTTCTTATCTAAGCGCAAGGGGACAAATGCTAGTCTCAAACAAATTTCCAAACCAAATCAATGCGCAAGGGACAAGTTTCAAGCTGAAACGATTATTTAAGGCGTGACAAGAGCAAAATTGTTTGTGATAAGGAAACTGACCGGTAAGGTTTTCACACCCATGAAGCGGTTCCAAACCCAAAGCACAACCACAAGATCAAGTTGCAGAGCCCACTGTCAATTCAGAACCAAGTGAATCCAGCCCAATTTGAATTGATTGCATATGTACCTCATCGAAATATGAATCCAGTGGTAGTAAGCAAAACCGATTAAACAAATAGCCCAGAAGGGTCAAAATGATAACACCACAAGTAACATGATTCTTCAGCCAAAAGAGATGCGCAAAGGGCCGGGTGACAGAGCAATATTTCCGAGCCTACATATGGCGCAAGAGACAACATCATGGTTGGTAGCTGCATCAAAGTAAAGAGAAACTATACAAAGGGTTTATCAAACCCACAAGGAGCTGTTGTGAAGCTCAAAGTCTGCATGGTTAGCTTTCAGTATTCCAAGGCCAACTCTAAACCAAGCTAGCCAAGTCTCTTGGTAGCTCAGCCAATACATAAGGTCAAGAGTAATGGACACTTCTGACTCATCAAACAGGATAAGCATATGATTCGCAAGTATGCAACAGAGTGAATTACCGGAAGCAACATTAGTCCACGTGAGGTCAGTGCCAAACCAAGAACACCAGAAAAATTGCAAATCATAGGCATAACTTCCCAAAAGCCGGGAAAGGGACGTCCGTAAAAAAAAAAGTCAAACTCGAAAGTCAGATAGGAAAGTATGAAATCTTGGCCACCAGAAAAATGCAATAACGAGCCACACTCGAATCCAACAAGATTCTAGCAAACCGAAATATCTGGCCCATGTAATCAGACAAATGAAGTGCTCAAGCAGAGGCAAAAACTCTAATGGAGTCCATAAGATCGCCTGTAGATAATTCAAATAAATCAACCAAGGAGAGATGAATATCAATATCTCACGAAGAACTCCAGTCTAGCAAATTTCCAGCGGACAGAAACGTTTTAACCAAAGTAATCAGACCAATAAAGACCTCAAACATGGGAAATATCACACAAAAAATTTCAGCCTAGTAATTTTCCAGCAGACAGAAACATTTTAACCCAATGTAATCAGACCAATAGACTTCTCGAGCATAGGCAATATCTAGTATGGTTTGTAACTTCACCGAAGTGTTGTAACACTAGGAGATTCCGTGGATGGGTTGTTGTAGAGCAAAGGATAATCGAGGGAGACGAAGCCAAATCACCGGCAGCTTCCCTTTTGTTCAGGTTATGAATAAGAATGGCCGCCTGCTGTTTGCTGCAGTCCATGAGCGAAAGGTGATAGTAGATCAAGAAGTCAGAGGTCGAGGAGACTTAGTTCTTCCAACGTCATCAATTTCCAGCGAGAGAAACAGGGGCAAGGTAGCAGCGGTCATGGTGCCGGTTGTCTAAAAAAAAGCTGAGAGTGTAGGGGAAGATAGTGGAAGTCCCGGTGGAGTTGGAGTTTGTCGGAGTAGGGGTTGGGTTCGGTGATAGGATCGACGGCGCAAAGATTTTGCAGTGGTGATCATTGACAAGGCCGAGCCGCACGAGTATCACCGGTGCTAATGCCTGAGGCCTGAATGGGGTGAATATTGTCGAAATGCAAGTCGACAACGGATTCCCCAGCCAACGAGTTCGAAATGAAAGAGGGAATGAGGCGATCAAATTTAACCAGGGAAATGAAGGAAATATTTAAGGTTGGCTAGGGTTTTCTGTCTGATGTCGAACTGGAGAGTCGAAGTGGTGGCGGTGATTTTGCTGCTAGATTAGGTCGATTTTCAGACATCGAGCACCAAAGAGTTGAAGTTTGCTGGTATTTTTTTTTGAAGATGAAGAACCGATGAAGGAGGATGGGTGAAGGCGATGGGAGGTTTTATTCGTAAAAGAACGACAGAGGAGAAGATGGAGGCGCTGGGCTTTGGAAGAGAACGGAGGCGCTGGGTTTTCGGGAAGAGAATGGAGGCGGGTGTCGGCGAAGGTGAGATAGAAGAAGACAGATATAGGGATGATCGAGAGTGAAGACCGGAGGTGGCCGTTGTTGCTCCTGGTTGAAGAAGAAATTTTCCATTGGAGTCGACGAGGAAGAAGACCAGAAAATGCCCCCGCCCTCCATTCTGTTGTTGAGTCTTTCGTTTTTTAGAAGAAGAAAAGTCGAGAGCTCAGGATGGGAGAAGGAGACGACCGTTCAGTAAAGAATCACTAGGGTTTTTTTTGTCAAGCTGGGGTGAGGCTAGGGTTTAGAAGATGGGCTGGGTTTTGTGTTGTTTGGGCTTGGTAGGTTCAATACTAGGGGCTGGAATGGGTTTAAGGGCCTGGGCTAGGCCAGAGTTCATCTAAGTGTTACCAAAGTTAATAGTAGAACAAAATAAAATATAAGAAAGAGTGTATAGATGAATAAAAATAAAAATAATAAAAATTTATAAATAAATAGAATATAAACAAAACAAAATAAGATAGTAAAATAAGTGAATAAATAAAGGGGACGACCTTGAAACTGGACTTCGATGGAAAATTCATTTTCGAAGAATGTGTTTTTTTCTGAAATGTTTGAAAAAGATTATAAAATGGGTTTCGTCTTAGCACGCACGCTAATATGTTTTGAAAAAAAGAAAGGCGACGACCCTCTTATTATTTCGGAATTTGCTTTATGGGGTGAGAATTTTTGGTGTCTACACCGGTGAATGGCATTGATGCCTCTGTGCTATTCGACTCCGGCGCCTCTCACACCTTTGTCTCGCCGTCATTCGCGAAGGTTGGGGCTGGACGCGGTTGAGTTACCCGATTTTATGGTTACTCTCACCGTCGAAGGAGCGAGTGCGTTGCACAAAGTATTACCGAGATGCCACTATCCGAATCAGGGGGAGCAGTTCCTATTTCCTTCATTGAATTCAGTGGTCTTGGCTTCGACTTGATAGTTGGGATGAATTGGTTGGAGCGGCATAAGGGGCGAATCCTTTGTGCCGAGCATAGATTGCTGCTCAGGAGTCCGACTGGGGTTGCAGTTTCATACCGCTAGAGGCCCAGAGAGCCTTCGACAGAGTCATCAGCCATGGCCATGAACCGAGAGCTCAGAAAGGGGCACGAGGTATTCCTCTGTTATGTGCAAGACCTTGAGAGAGACCCTGATTTCAGCACCGATATTCCGGTAGTGTCAGAGTTCCCGGATGTATTTCCAAAGGAACTTCCCGGCATGCCACCTCAGAGGGAGGTTGAGTTTGAGATCGAACTTCTGCCTGGTACCGGACCTATTGCTAGAGCACCGTACCGATTGGCACCGGCAGAGATGACCGAATTGAGAGTGCAGCTTCGAGACCTGCACGACAAGGGGTTCATATGCCCGAGCGTATCACCCTGGGGAGCACCAGTCCTCTTCGTGAAGAAGAAGGACGGTAGCCTCCGCCTCTGCATCGACTACCGCGAGCTCAATGCGGTCACCATCAAGAATAAGTACCCTTTACCACGTATAGATGATCTGTTTGATCAATTGAAGGGAGCCTCTATATTCTCTAAGATTGATCTCAGATCCGGATACCATCAGATAGCCATCTGAGAGCAAGACATTGAGAAGACAGCGTTCCGTATGAGATATGGCCACTACGAGTTTACAGTGATGCCATTCGGACTGTCGAATGCGCCTGCAAAGTTCATGGATCTGATGAACCGACTGTTCAGCGATCAGCTTGACACATCGGTTGTGGTATTTATCGATGATATTCTGGTTTATTCGAAATCCAGAGAGGAGCACGAGAGCCACCTGAGGCAAGTACTCGAGACACTCCGCATGAACCAACTCTACGCGAAATTTTCCAAGTGTGAATTCTGGCTTGATCAAGTTTCATTCCTTGGGCATGTGATATCAAGCGCGGGTATCTCAGTCGACCCGGCTAAGATTGAAGCAGTTCGTTCGTGGCCTAGACCCAGGAATGTTTCCGACATCCGGAGCTTCCTAGGGCTAGCCGGTTATTATAGAAGGTTTGAAAGATTTCTCAAAAGTCGCTAAGCCTATGACAGCCTTGATGAAGAAGGACGCACTGTTTGTGTGGACCGATGACTGCGAGATTTCCTTTCAGAGCCTGAAGGACTCGTTGACCTCTACGCCCGTCCTTACCATTCCTGAGGGTTCAGAGGGATTCGAAGTCTATTGTGATGCATCAGGCAGAGGCCTTGGATGTGTACTCATGCAGCACGACAAGGTAGTTGCTTACGCCTCCCGCCAGCTGAAGAAGCATGAGGAGAACTACCCCACCCACGACCTCGAGCTGGGAGCCATCGTCTTCGCATTGAAGATATGGTGGCATTATCTTTATGGGGTTAGTGTTACCATCTACTCCGACCACAAAAGCCTGTAGTATGTCTTCATGCAGAAAGAGTTGAACCTGAGGCAGAGGAGATGGATGGAATTCCTATCAGACTATGACATCGACCTTCAGTACAAAGAAGGGAAGGCGAATGTCGTGGCAGATGCACTGAGTCGTCGAGCACACTCGCTCCATTCGCTACTCGCCTCTTCTAGCTTGGTTGATGAGGTGCGAGACGCTCAGATGAATGACCCGTATATGAGTGAGATCAGACAGAGTATCATCGACGACACATTTGAGCACCGGAAGTATGACTTCAAGCTCCACGACGATGGTTTGATCCGACTGAACGGCAGATTATGCGTTCCCCGAAGCAATGCTGAGCTGAGGGATCGCATTCTGCGAGAAGCCCACTATTCCTCATTATCTGTCCATCCAGGAGCCTCTAAGATGTACAAAGGTATGAAGAGGTATTTCTGGTGGTCGGGAATGAAATCTGATGTGAATGAGTTTGTCCTGAGGTGCCTCACTTGCCAGAGAGTGAAGTTTGAGTACCGTCGACCTGGAGGAATGGTTCAACCTATGCCGATTCCTGAATGGAAGTTCCATGATATATCGATGGATTTTGTTGTTGGACTCCCATCTGCTAGGGGAGGACTCAACATGATCTGGGTGATAGTCGATCGCCTTACCAAGGTGGCCCGCTTCATACCGATGAGGGACACCTGGAAGGTAGCAAAGCTTGCTGAGATATTTGATCGAGAGATTATTCGACATCATGGAGTTCCAAGGACGATTGTGTCTGACCGCGACACCAGGTTTCTTTCGAGATACTGGAGAGCCACACGTGAAGCGCTTGGTACCGAGTTGAAGCTCAGTACAGCCTTCCATCCACAGACTGACGGTCAGACAGAGCGGACCATCCAGACACTGGAGGACATGCTGAGAGCATGCGCCTTAGATTTTCAGGGGAGTTGGGTTGACAAGTTACATCTGATCGAGTTCTCTTATAACAACAGCTTCCACGCTTCGATCAAGATGTCACCCTTCCAAGCCTTGTATGGCAGACCGTGTCATACTCCACAGTGTTGGGATGAGTCCAGTGAAGCGGTCATTGTTGGACCGGAATACCTTGAGCAGATGCAATCTGAAGTGCAACAAATTCGAGCGAATCTGAAAGCGGCCCAGGATAGACAAAAGTCTTATGCCGATGTGCGACGACGCGACCTCGAGTTCACTGTGGGCGATCAGGTGTTTCTGCGCGTCTCACCGATGAAGGGCGTGTTTCGATTCGGCCAGAAAGGCAAGTTGAGCCCGAAATACGTTGGGCCTTATACGATCACGGAAAGGATTAGAGCTGTAGCTTACAGGTTAGCGTTACCTGCAGACTTGGGTCGTGTCCATGATGTCTTTCATGTTTCACAGCTCAAGAAGTATATAGCCGATCCATCTCATGTCTTAGAGCCTGATCACATATCCCTTGAGCCGACGATGAGGTACGTCGAGACTCCCTTGCGCATCCTTGACACCAAGACAAGAGACACCCGCAACAAGTCTGTGCGGATGGTCAAGGTCTTGTGGTCGAACCACGACGCCAAGGAGGCTACTTGGGAATTAGAGGACGCCATGAGGGCGAAGTACCCGACACTGTTTGTAGACTAGATTGTCTAGTGTCGTGAGGGTACGGGGCGTACCCCTTTTAAGGGGGGTAGGACCGTTTTGTTTTAGCATTGCTTCGGGATAGCTTTGCTTGTATGTATATGTTTACATTTTGTTTGACACAGTGTAACAACCAGTGTATTGGTTGTAGTGTTGATAGTGCTTGCAGTGTATTGCGTGTATGGATGGTGCTTGTTTGCACAGTGTGTGTATGTGCATGTTGCTATGAATATATGTGTGAGATTTGCTATGCGAACTTATTTGACAGATGTGATATCTGTAAGTGTACTGAGTGTGTATTGTGTTAAGTGTGATTTTGACAATTGAGTTGTCAAATGAGCGAAGCTATTAATCCACCGACTTTGACCAACTTTGAGGGCAAAGTTCCTTAAGGGGGGTAGGTTGAAATACCCCGGGATTAAAAATAGTGATTAATTAGGCTAATGGAATATTTAAAAGCTTAATTAGTCCTAAATAAATATGTAGGAACGATTCCCGAAGAAAACAGATTCGTAAAACGAGTTAAAAACGCAAACGAGCTTTAAAACGCGTTTTTCGAGAAACCGGGGAAAACGTGATTTTAAACGGGTTTAATTAACTCGTAATAATTATGGTTAGTTAAATATCTATAATTAGACCATAGTTTGTGTCTAGAGCTATTAAAATTAATTAAGCGAGAAAATTCTGGAAAATGGACCCGGTAAATGAATAGTGTTGAAACCGGGAGACGAAACACATTTAATTCAAAAAGACGAAAAATGACCAGGGCTATTAATTTATATGGGCCGGTTTTATTTAATAAGCATACACTCATTAATAGCTTGTTAGCTAATTAGTAATAACATGACAAAGAAATAAGTAAAGTAAAGCAAATAGTGAATAGTAAAAGCAACTTAAATACCTCCCTCACTTTCTTCTTTCTTCATTCCACGTTTTTGCCCCAGCTCTCTGTAAACTTCTTCTTCCTCCTCTGTAACTAGCGATTCCAAACAGCACACAGCCCTCACCTTGCTACACCTCTATCTTGTTCATTTCTCCACCAAATCACACAAAAATCATACCGCTAGATTCCTCTCGGTGAGAGCTTCGATTTCCACCCAATAAAGTCTTGATTCCTCCATCTTCACTTCCATGGATGTTGGAGCTTTTGAAGCTTGAAGAGCTGATTCTAACCCTCCTTCACCTCCTTGATGCCTTAAGGTAATAATAAGTAAGAGTTTAGGCCATTTCAAGCTAGTTTTACAAATTTGGAGAATTTTTCCCCACGTTGAAAATTCTTTCCGTTTCAGCCGAACCTCCATGCTTTTGTGGGGTGTTGGAAACCCTTCCAATTGATTTCCAAGCTATCCATATGGTTATTCAAAGGTAATATATAAGCTAAACTTTGAAAACTAACTCTTTAAAAATATTAGGTTGTGTGGGGAAAATTGAATTGATTTGTTGTTATGTGTGTGATGGGATATGGTTGTAGCTAGCAATCCATAATCCTTGTGTGGTGTGGAAAACAAGAAGAGAAAGAGGGAACAAGAGAAAGAGGAAGAAGAGGGGTGAAAACCGAAAATAAACAAGGTAAAGAGCTTACCTTGTGTTGGTTTTATTTCCTTGTGAAACTTATGATGGTATTGTATAAATAACCTTGAGCTTGTGTAGTCATGGTACTACAATATTGTTAGTTGAAAGAGAATGTATTAATGTGTATGAGTGTGTAAATAAACCTAGAAGTTAAGTTAGTTTACATGTGTGAACAAATGGGATTTTGATGTGTTGTTGATGCTTAAACCAAACAGGTGGGTGAAGAGTGTTGTGAGCTTTTGTAGTGTGGTGAAAATGCATGGGGAAGTAAGTAGGTGCTGTCAAAATCCACCTAGGAATTGATAGTCTTGAGTGTTTTGTTTTAAAGTAAGAAACTAGGTTGTTTAAGAGGTTTAAAGTGAGTGGTTAATGGTTTGAAAACCTAACTAGGAAGAAGAGTGTGTTGGGAGTAAAATAATGTCATTTGAGTGTTAGGTATGGCATTAGTAAGTGAGGTTTGAATGGTATAATGAAGAAACCAAAATCTGTTACAAGACTTATAGAAAACAAGAAAAACTAGTTATGTAAGTGTAAGAGAATTTAAAGTGAAACTAACTAGAATTGTGTGTGTACTTGGTGCTTAGTTTAAGGTGGTTTAGGTGGGTAATTAGGTGCTAAAACATGTGGGTTATAAGTGGGGAAGATTGGGTAATTAAGGGACTAAGAGAGAACCTTGAACAGAGTTGGGAAATGCTAAATTTGCAAAATCTGTAGCAGGGTCCGGGACTTAGGTCCAGGACCAAGTCCCGGACCACCCCTGATTTTACCCCCAAGAGTGCACTACCTGCCTGGTCCGGGACTCAAGTCCATGCCCAAGTCCCGGACCACCTGTAATTTTAAGCCGAGAGTTTGAACCATGCCTGGTCCGGGACTTAAGTCCCGTATGAAGTCCCGGACCAAACCAGAAATGTAAAAAAAAAAGAGTTTTAAGTGGGGTTTAAGCTAGGGAATGGATTGGTAATGCTATTATAAGATAAGTAGGACTTAAATAATGACATGTGAGGGTCATTAAGGGCTTTAACAAGGTTAAGAGAAAATGAGAAGTAAGAACTTGTATGATTTAAGTTTGTACTACATTAACTAAGTAAGTAAATCATGAGAAAACGTTAGAGAAGCATCGGGTCAAGTTAGTTATGGATAATTAACCTTCCAACCTAATGTATGCAATAGGATTCGATTAATCGGACTCCGAGAGATAGTTGGCAAACGAACGGCGACGGTGAACGGTATGATTTTCTCATGCCCTGTATCCTAACTTGGTTACCCTGATTTGTGTGTTTGTGTGTTTATATGCAATCACCTATTCAAGATAAAATGCATGAATATGATTTATGGCATTTCCTTATATATTGTGTGCTTGTCTTTGCACCTGAGGAATTATGTCTTGGAAGACTAGTTTGTATAATTCATGAAATGTTTGAATGGGAAGAATTCCTGCGTTTGAGACGTTCTCACTAACACACTAACCTTCTGACTTACCTAACTTGATAAATGGGTAACTGAAGTGAGAGGAGACCGATATAGTTTCGGCCACGCGTGAGAATGAGGAAGCAAGAGAGATTGCTTACCGAGTTCTGGCCTAACCTTCCCACCATGGTTCCGAACCGTAAGGTCGCAGCCCGGGGAAGTAAGCCAAATCTAAAGCCCGGTGGTGAGAAGTGGTGAGTATGTCACATCTCTGCCCGGAGGTCACCCGACTTAACTGAGCAATTATTTCAAGAGAAAAATATTGGTTAAGTGTGGATCATGCCTTGTGCGAGACATATGATCATGAACTAAGAGTATTGAACATCCGTCTAACCCGGATGAGAAATCGGCTAACATGAAAAGAGGCGTGAACTTGAGGAGAGCACCTCAAGGCCTCAGTGACCAATGTGTGGATAATTGTATTGCTTTCCATTGTTGTGATATGTTCTATGTTGGGTATTGTTTATACTCGACTATATTGTTGTTGTTATTGGCATGCTTGTTTAAATATTAACGAACCGCACGTTTGCGACCAAATAGTTAGCGTACCCTCGCTAGTACGCGGGGTATGCGATTATCATATGCAGCTTTGCTGAGCCCCTTGGGGCGATGTTTTTCATTCTTCCAGGTACTCGAGACGGTTGATGGTCGGGATGGACCGGGATGTTATACTTTTGGGTAGTTAGTAGTGAAAGGCGGTGTACCGAGCTGTACGCGGGCTTGTAGCCTAGGTTAGTCGGTGTACTGTGTGGTACACCCGTCGTATTTTGAATGGAGTAAACATGTTGGTGGAGTGACTGTTAAACTCGTATTCTTTTGACGGGCTGTGTGCCCTTGATGTAATTATACACTTAGTACTCGGTAATCAGGTGTTGTAAATTATGTCGATTAAGTTGGTATTTCTTTTATCAGACCGGGACTGTAAGTTGTAGTAGTTTAGACCGGTAACCATATGGGTGGTTATCGGTATTGTATCACCCTCGGTAGTTAAGAGTTTTTCCGCTGTGAATAATTAAGTGTCCGTGACGTTTAGACCGTGGTTAGAGGAATTATCGGATGGGGTGTTACAGTATATATTGTGGGGGGTGAGGAATCCGGTCGTTCCGGTCGCGTGTGTTGTTTGGGAGTTGATGTCTATAATTGAATTAACTCCCACTCTGTTATGTTATGGTTGTTTTTCCTTCTTGGATTACAACCACCCATGAGCTTAACCAAGGCTCACCTACCTGACTTTTGTTTGGGCTAGGGGGAATCATGTGTAAAGTTTGTTTGGGAGTTGATGCCAATATTCGCTTCGACTCCCACTCTGTTATTGATTGGTTTTCCTTATTGGATTTCAATCACCCACAAGCCTAAGATCGATGGCTTTCCTACTCGATTGTTGTTCGGGCTAGGGGGAA
Source organism: Limonium bicolor (assembly GCA_023374045.1). NCBI lineage: Eukaryota > Viridiplantae > Streptophyta > Magnoliopsida > Caryophyllales > Plumbaginaceae > Limonium > Limonium bicolor. The sequence continues at coordinate 122,917,148 of CM041779.1, forward strand.
TATGTATAAGAAGTGATTGGGTCACTACATCCGACACTTCTAAATAAGTTGTGGTGTATGGGGTGTTCGGTTCTATATAAAGACCGACACCTCTAAATAAAATAACGGTGAGATGGTGTGATCGGTTCTATACTAAGACCGACGCATTTAATTATGTTATCTTGTAACGAGCTTATCATGGGACTGAAATTGTTCTCTAGGCTCACTAAGTTGACTAACTAATGCTTGGTTCGTTTCCCTCAAAGGATTCGTTCCTAACGTGTTATGTGTGTTGCTGTTGCTATGCTTGTGTGTGTTATATGATTGTGAAGGTGTTATGTGTTTATAGTTCCGCCTTGCATGCTTAAAATAAAATAACCCGCATGCTCAGATGACAAATAGTTGTGCGTGGCCCGGTAGTATGCGGGCTGCTCGAGTACCATACCAGCAAAGGTGCTGACCCCCTTTGGGGGCCCCCCATACTTTTCAGGTACAATGGAGCTGGCAGCCGTTCGAGAGTAGGAAGGGGTAGCTGTTTATACTTGGATAGCTATTTAGTTGTTTATGTGTTCATAAGTAATGTAAGACCGAAGTGTGGTATTGGTGATGGAATGTATTAGACTCGGTACAGTTGAAATGTAATTGTAATTGACTCGGTTTAATTATGAAATGGGATTGTAAAGTGTAGTGCTCGGTAATCTTGTCCATCAGACTGGTACGTTGTGTATGTATTAGCCTTGTTAGCCACGTGGGTGGCTAACGGCGTGTAGCACCCAAGGATTAAGGTATGTGTTGAGTTTTAATTCCGCTGCAACCGTTTGTTAAGTGTCATATTTGTAGTTGGGGTGTTACAAAAAGTGGTATCAGAGCGAAGTACAACTCTGATGACTGGAAATACCGAGCTTAGGAAGTACCAAGTTAGGAGTTTAAGACTTTGGGTTAAGGGTTGAGTGATAGCGCAAGAATTACGCTAGTTAGGAATTACCAGTGTGCACTGGATACCTACAACATCCTTCCCGCCTCCGTAACCCCCGTTTTATTGCTCGGGAAAGAGCGCCAGGGAGATGGAAAGTCCTTCATACTCGGGAACAACCCGATCTGGCTGTTATGAATCATTCCTGTAAAAACCAAAACCTGACATGCGGTAGATTCCAAGAACTGAGAATCCCAGAAACGGAACCTGTTTGAACACCTTTACCCGCACTTAATAGCGGAAGATTAAGAATCCTATCTACAAGAGACTGAAATTTCTGGCGACCTGGGTCGACATGCTTAGCAGTCGAGGAAACCCAGCCAACAAGAAAGAAAGCACTAACTGAAATACCCCAAACATTGATATGTGGTTTAAACATCAAACTATGTTATATAAAGGCTAAAAAGTGCCTTAGAAACATCAGTGGACAATTTAAAATATAGTAAAGTGCAATAAAGCACTAAGACACAGTATGAGCAAAAACATGCTCTAAGCTATGAGTGAACTTGGTTAGGACCCAAAGAGCCTACCAAGACTTAATAACATTTAATTATGATTTTATAAGGCTAATTAAGTCCTTAGGAAACTTTGTTAGACAATGAAACCAAACAAAACACAAATAAATACCTTAAAGTCAATAAGAGCAAAAATGTGCTCTAAGCTTGGGATAAATTTGTAAAAGACCTAATGGTCATACCTATACCTTATAAATATGTTAAGGAACATATTAAATCAATTACCAAAGAAAACCAAGCTTGAAAACAAGTTAAAACACAAAATGTGCTTTAAGGAGTCTTAAAGCACGTTTTTGAAAAATTGTCTTGTAAATGAGTTTTGAATGGCTAAATGTCCATCATTACTCTTTAATTAACATGTGTACTATATAGTATCACATTTGGGTGGCTATATTAATGGGAAATCAAAATTTTCACTTCTATGTGCCTTAGTTTGTGAATAGTAACTTTTATAAGCTAGTTTGTAACATATAATGTTATAAGTAATTAAATTGGTCAACAAAGACTATTATACCCTCCTAGGCATATGGGGGCCGGTTTTTCATGGTGTGAGTCACCAATATGTAAAAGAAATCAAATAAGTAAAGTAAAACTTAAAGTAAAGTACTATTTTGCTTTATAACATAAATATCTCCAAAAGCAAACTCATCTTCTCATTTCCTTCTCTTCTTTCATTTCACACGGTTTCTTCACCTTCTCCTTTCCTCCATTTACGATTTGCAACAGCCCTCTCTTCTCCATCTTCATTTCCTTGCCAAATCCAACTCCATGCTCCAAATCAAATTCTAAGACCATATTTGTCTTAGTTAGGTCAAGCTCTACACTTCTACCTTTTCAAATCTTCAAGAGCTCAATTTTGGTGCCATGGAGAATCACCATTGATGGAGCTTGAGCTTGTGTTTCTACACATTATTACTCTCCTTTGCTTCTAGGTAAGGAATCTCAAAGAAAAATCAAGTTTCCTCCATGTTTTGTGTGTGACCAAAAATATTCATTGATGGAGCTCCTTGTGTTGCTTTGTTCTAGCTCCATTTGAATCTTTCAAGGACTAGGTGGAGTCCTCTCTTCATAGATATTCAAATTCCCTTCAAAGATCAAGGTAAAACAACTACATTAATGTTTTTGAAATAATGTAAACCTAGGGTTTACAATGAGATGGAGCTTAAAGCTTGAATACTCATTATGTTGTTTGTATAATGTTTAATAGTTGAAAAGGAACCAAATGCCTTACCGGTTTTGTAAGGAAACAAGAAAGAAGTTTGTGAGGAAAAGAGGTAAATATGCTATCTTAATGAGATTTAATGCCTTAGGAGAAATAAGCTTATAATGCTTGTTAAAACTACCTAAAGAGCAAATGGTGAATGACCTAGTAAGTGTTCTCAAGGAGACTAGTAAAAGAACATATGTGATGGTGTATGTATTTGCAGGTCAAAGGCATTATTTATGTGGGAAATTCAGTGTTTATGGCTTATGCAATTTAAGGGCCTAAGAGCCATGTTATTTAAGGGCCTAAGTGCCAAGCAATTTAAGTTATGCACTATATTGTGATGTAGTGCTAAATGTGTGAAGTTTGTGAATAAAAATGTGTTTGATGGATTTTAGGTGTTTTGAATGGAATAAGGTAAAAACCTAAGTGTTTGGATGTGAGTATATACAAGAGAAGCTATGGCCAAATTTGGGAAGATGTGTGAGAAGTTCTAAGTGTTTTAAATGGTCTTGGTGAACTAGGAAGTGTTAAAGGTGAATAAATGTTTACTTGAGAAGAAAAACATGTGTTAAGGTGATTTAGAGTGATGCAAGAATTTAGGTGTTATCTTGGAAGTTCTAGGAATTCAATGTGTTTTGAGGGTATTAAGTCTTGGATGAGTTTGTTTAAGGTTTAGGTAATGTTGATATCCAAGGAATAAGTGTTGATTAAGTAAGATGTGAAAAAGGAGATTTAGTTAGTAAGAAAAGGAGTTGAGAGATGATGTTAAGGTGTAGAGGAAACACCTTGGTATAGTGGTCAATATTGGTGAAATACCACTTGGAAAGATTAAGAAGGAAGTGTAAGCTTGGGAAAGGAATTGTAAGAATGACATAAGGAGTTTTGATATGTAAGAAAGGATGTTTGAATGATGATGTTGTGTGGAAGAAATGTCTTGGTATAATGGTTAGAATTGGCATGAATCATCACTAAGGGACTTAAGGAGTATAAACTATAAGTGTTGGAGGCTTTGGAGGAATTTGGCTAAGTGTTTAAAGGTGTAGAAGTTGAGCATTTTGCCGTGTCCGAACTTCCGTCCGGACATGGAAGTTCGGACAGGCTCTGTTGGGTAAAGGATTTTCTCATTCTCGAACTGTGTCCGAACTTGGGAAGTCCGGACACAAGTTCGGACGTGACTGTTTCTATCTGGGATTTACTCTCGAACTGTGTCCGAACTTGGGAAGTCCGGACACAAGTTCGGACGTGTGTATAATTTTCAGTATTAGGTCGCGGCTTGCGTCCGAACTTGGAAGTTCGGACACAAGTTCGGACAGGCCACTGTATGGACCAAAATTGTTGTTTTAAGGTATAGAAATGATGTGTAATGATGGGGATTGATAGGTAATGATGTTATAAGGTTGTTAAGGACATGAGGGGTGAGTTTTAATGGTAAATAAGTGGGTGAAAGGTTGTAATAAAATGTGAAAGTAAAACAAGTTAAAATGTAAAGTTATTTAACCAAGTTAACGGGGGAAAAGTTATAAGCGTTAGACTTTAAACAAACATGTTACCCCAATGTTAATAAAAACACATGTGATGTTAACAGTTGTTCGAGAATTGCTCGAGGAACATAAGTGGACGTGGTAAAGTGGACTCCGGTGACAGGTATGGTTTTCTTGCAACCTGTGTCCTACCGGATTACACCGGCTTGTATGCCAATGTGTTTTTCTGTATGTTTGCCACGTTATGAGATAAATCATGAAACGAGTTTACAGTCGTTATTGTTATTGTATGTTTACGTGCCGATACCGGTAACCTCGAATGCGCTTGAAGGGCTAGTTAACCATTATTAGGTAAACGTAGGAGAACGGTATCCGGTAACAACGTTTCCGACCTAAGGAACGTTCTAACCACGGCTATGCGTGAGTTGGTTATGTGATGTTTGTGTGTGATGTTTGTATGTGAATGTATGACTCTCTCTTCCCTTGTGTATGTCTGACAAGACTTAACTCAATGTTTGTGATTGTTTAATAAAGTTCAAAGTTGAACTTCTAATAAGTGCTAACGGGGGGAGTGAGGAGTCCGGTCTGTTCCGGCCACGCGTGTGAGTATGGGGGTCATTGTCATAGCAGGTTCGATCCTCTCTGTATGTTATGGTTGTTTTCCAATTTGGTTCCCAACCTTCCCTTTAGCTTAACCAAGGCTATTACTGACTCACGTCGGGCCACAGGGGCATACTATTGTTATGTTTGTTTCGGTGTGCTTGGATCACTATATCCGAGACACCTTGTGTTAAGTTAACCGTTCATTTAACGAGACGGTAACGAGTTATGTAACGAGCTTATCATGAGACTGGCAACATTCTCTAGGCTCACCAGTGTATTAGTAATGTTTGGGTCGGTTCCTAAGAGGACCATTCCCGTTATGTTATGTATATTTGTTGTGATGCAATATCTATTGCGGTGTTATGGGGTGCACGTGGAAACGTGCAAAGTGTTGTTAAGTGTTGTTATGTAGTGTATGTTATATGTTGTAAAACGTGGTGTGTGTGTGGATCATGGATATGATTCCCAGTTTGTGATAAGAGGCGTTTAAGGATAACCCGATTTAAGGGTATGTGTCGTCTATTAAGGAAGTAGCTCCATTGGAGGAGGAACACTCTAGGGATGATGAATACCATGAGTGACTTATTAAGTAGGATGTATTATCCGATTGTTGAGCCCATTGAGGCGAAATGTTAAGTGTTGTGTGTTTACTGTTACATGCATGAATTAAATATAATCAACCGCATGCTAAGACGAAAATTAGTTGTGCGTGGCCCGGTAGCATGTGGGCTGCGGGATTACCATACCAGCAAAGGTGCTGAGCCCCTTGGGGGCCACCCTTTCTCTTCTTTTCCTATTTCAGGTACAGAGAGCTGGAAGCCGTCCGAGAGTAAGACGGGGTAGACATTGTACATGGGTAATCGTTTATGTTGTATATATACAGTAGGTGTAGTAAGACCGAAATTGTTATCGGCATTAGTTATAAATACTCGGTATAGTTGGAAGGTGTATGTTGTTGTTGTGTTAATGGAAAGGGATAGTAAGGTGTAGTCGCTCGGGAATTTAGCCCATCAGACCGGTACAATGTGTATGTATTAGCCTTGTTAGCCACGTGGGCGGCTAACGGCGTGTAACACCAACGAGATAAGTAATGTGATGAGGTTGTTTTCCGCTGCAGATTATTGTAAGTGTGTTATTGTTGGATGGGGTGTTACAAAAAGTGGTATCAGAGCGAAGTATCGCTCTGATGACTGAATTACCGAGCTTAGGAAGTACCGAGTTAGGATTTAAGTACTTTGGGTTAAGGGTTGAGTGATAGCGTGAGAGATACGCTAGATAGGAACTACCAGTGACTACTGGAAACCTACAATATCCATCCCACCCTCCACAGTCCCTGTTATATAACTTGGGGAAGAACGCCAGAGAGATGGAAGTCCACTCTCATACTCGGGAATACCCGATCTGGCTGTTATTATATACCTTTAGGGTACGGAGAACCTGTCACACGGTAGATCCCGAAAACTGGGAATCCCGGAGACGGTCTCCATCTAAACAATGTTAACCGCATTCCATAGCAAAGAATGAAGGATCTTGTGTATAGAGGAATAGAATTTCCGGCAACCTGGGTCGACATGCAAAGCAGTCGAGAGTAACCAGCTTGCAACGCACCGACCGTGCAACAGGCAAGAAGTGGATTAGTGAAACCCGAGACGAGTGTCTACGGGACCACAGTTGATAAACAATACACCAACAGTGTACCAACCGACAAAGGAACTACAACGTAGTGCCCAAACAAGAGACAAGTCTCAGTAACCACGACAAGTGCGTGGAACGGGCTATAAGGAGGATACAATACTAAGACAAAGGGGTCTCCCAGAATGGGAAACACCCTAGTTGATGATCGTCATGTGAAGACAGTGAGAAGTCACCTAGAAGAGTTATTATCAAGACAGTAAGATCAGTGAGGGCCAACAAGGCCACTGATGACAGTAGGGGTAAAAACAATACCATAACCGGTATGTGTTAAACCGATAGCCAGTTAGCATGGCGCACTTGCCATAACAAGTGCTGCTATAACAGGGCTGTTCGGGAAATTTATAACCACTACAAGTACTTAGTAAAGTACCATGAAGTTAAAAAGGATCATTATGACCATGGAAGGGCTTGGTAGCCTAACCTCTGTAATTGTAAATACACCAGTCAGCAAGAAGCTAGACTTGGTTAAGGTAAGAAGATGTTGTGAAGCCATGAAAATTTTTCTTTCAAACCCAGATTTATTCAAACCCTTTTCTTTTCAAAACCAGATTTTCTTTCAAACCAACACTTCTTTCCAACCTTCTTTTAAACCAAGCCAGTAAAACCAAGGACAGTTGGCGAGGATACAACAATGGATAAACTTTCCCTCGATTAAGTTCGGGAAGTAAGGAATGAATATTGTCACGGGACAATATAAGGGAGTTGACAACAGAATACTTCACCTAGGCGTGTGACGGACACTACAAGTGTACCAACTGAATTGTGGGACGACCGCACTCCGATAGGAGCTTGTGGGCCTGACAGACCTACTTAGGGTTAGTTGGGTAAGTAGCAATGTATCAGTACGATACCCCATATATGTATACGAGTAGAGTCCGAAACACGGGAAGTAGTCGACTCCGTCTACGGTCAGCAGTATAAATCAACAAGAGCTAAGGATTACAAGGAATAGTTGAAGCTAAGGAACTCAGTTAAGCTAACTAGACTAAAAGAGTCAGTGAATTCATTTTCAAGGAAATGTTTTAAGAGTCAGGAGGTGCGAAGAGCACTGACTGTTATGTAAAGACATCGTATATATCTTAAGGATCCTCAGGATAAACATGATAGCTGGAACGGAGACTCGGCCTATGCATGGCAAGGCGGATGCCTAATGGGGACACATTAATGTGCAAAGAACGGGATGAAACTCCCAGAATGAGTACCTACACTACCGGGAAGTGTTGATCTTCACAGAAGAGATAATAAGTCAGTTAAGAACGCAAGAAGGCGTGCCTAATGGAATGTACCAATAAGTGTGAAACAAATGTAAGGCATAACGTAACAACACCCAGGAGCAATCCTTGAGGGGTGTTCGCATCAGTAATTGTTGCACGAAATGCACGATAGAAACACAAGGGTTGAAACTAACACCCAGTTTAGGCATAAGTTGTCAGGAGACGGACTGACAATCCTAAAGGGCATCCATGAAAGGAAACGGAATGCAACGACCTTGTCATGGAGCTCAAGGCAGCAAGGCTTATAAGCCATAAGCAAGATATGCTATGAAAATTTGAATTAATTATAGAAGTTTATGTAATAGAAGTAAATAGAGTGGTAAACGAACCACTGCATTAAGAGTGGGGACACCTCTCGATATTCTGAAACCGCAGGAGCGGTAGTTATGTGGACCAAGTTCAAGAAATGTGTTAAGGATGGACGATGTTATTATTGGAAGAGAGCAGTTAGCTTAGTAGTATGTGTGTATAAAGGGAAACACCGAGCTGAATAATGCCGGCTTGTGACTCGAATGATCGATGCTCAAGGAGCATTCAGTGGTCGTTCAAATGAGAGATGAACTATAATGTGAATAATGTAAGTTATGTGTGGAAGTTGATGGGTGACAGTAGATACGATATAAGCTGATACTATACAGGGAGGAGTAAGAGCACGGTGCGCAGTAAGCGACCGTTGTATAAGTGTTGCTAAACGATAATGTAGCAGATAAGACCAGTTATGAGTTAAACTCAGTGGAGATGCAAGATAATTGATGTTAAACAGACTCGGCAGTAAGCCAGTAGCCAGTATTACGAGATCAGAATTTCAGTGAAACACAGTGTGAATTCCATGGCGAATCACATAAGGGATTTACTGTCGAGAGTTTACGCCTCTGCACTCTGTATGACTGAGTGTTTTGGTATTGCACTTACGCAGTAATGATCGAGTGGATAGCTAGGAATTGGAAACATGTTAATTGTGGAGCAATAATGTTATAATGGCCGATGCATAGGAAATGCAAGGCCGCACCAATAAAAAAAGTACTTGTACAAAACCAAATGTGGAGACATGATTAACAGTAAGTGACTACAGTAGCACTAACCGCCAAATATCGGTATGGAATATACCCCAAATGTTGGAAATAGCTGAGAGAGCACTACGCACTAGGTAGTAGCTCAATCTCAACCGACAGTAAGTCGGTAGAAGCAAGTCAATCATTGTGAATTACATAATAGTTTACGCTGTAAGCAATTGGAGAAGTGAATGGAAAATTGTGAAACTCACCGAATCCGCTCAGGGTAAAAGATACCGTGCGTCGGTTGAGAAACCATTGTTACCATGATGAAGGTGACAATTGGGGATGTACAATACAGTAAGAATAACAAATGGAGCAATTAGGCTCTACAGTTATTAGAGTTTCGCAGCAGAAACTGGTGAGCCAGTGATTCAAGTGTTGAATGTACATGGTGAACATGAGTGAATGGCTAATTATTAACGCCTAGAAGCCTAACAGGCCAGAATCGAAACCAACTAAGAGTTTAAACAAAACTCCAATGAGAATTCTTGGTTTAGGAACTAAACGCCAATATGGTTAAGATCCTCTAATCAGAATCCATTGTGTAATAGACCGCGTGGAAGTTAAGATACTTCACGACGGCAAAACATTCTAAGCTAATGTTTAGTGATTGGTTACGTGGGCGTAATCCCTTTTAAGGGGGGTAGAGCGCAAAACCACTTAGTGTATATTACCGTACAAGTGTACGTAGTGTATGTGATTTATATTGTGCATAGCACAAATATTATTGTTTGATGATTGGTGTGTGTGTTACGTAAACATAACACATTCATTCATGGATTAATTGTGGTAATTGCGCACAGATGATGCGAATACCATTGTGATAAGTGTGTGTGTTTGTTAACAGTGTTGTGTGTGATAGTACAGTTGTGTGTGATAGTACAAGTGTGGGAGTAGAGAGAAACTCCCGGGGGAACAAACCCGACAGTGTATAAATGTGAAATTGTGTGTTGTATTTTGATAAAATATATGTGTATATATATATACTTTATAGTGATGCATGAAAGGGTATGAAACCGACATAAAACCTAGTGAGAATAAGATTCCCTAGGCAACAACATTACAGTGAATGGAGATAACTGATAGATGGAGTTCTATCCCTTGGAGATGTTATGATCATGACTAGAATGATTTAAAGATAGAAAATGGAAATGAGTGATTTAATTGATGCTTGAAAATGAAGTGGGAGGTGGAACTTGATTTGCATGTGATCAAGGGAAGCCGAACACAAATTGGAGTGGAAGGATAGTTCAACACTGATGCTGATCACATCAGGGTTGGATGACTCTTGAAACTCCCTATAAGTGGTCACAAACAACCACGCTAAGAAAAGAAGCAAAGAGCTTAAGTTGGACTTGGAGTTGTGTGTGTTTTCAAAAGGATTTTAAATTGGTATTTATAAAAACGTTGATGGATACTTTACGTAATTAAAGTCTTCTTACTTAACCTCACAAGGAAATTTTAAACTTAAGTGATTGTTTTAATCTCCCAAAGGCACGGGGACGGAAGGTGTCCATCGCGGACCGGGTTCTACGGGATCATAGTGTATATCAAGGATATTTTTGATTGCTATACATGCTTGACATGTTGTGTGGTATGTGTAATGAATGTTGTTTTGACTTGGATTCCTAAAGTGTATGCTATAAGGCCTATGAGTCTAAATGTGTGGTGTTACATAGACTATGTGTCTAAAGACTGTTATGTTACCGGGACCTATGTGTCCAAATGTTGTATGTTACCCAAGACCAGTGAGTCAAGGGGTTGTTATGTATGTGTAAGTGTTGTTAAGATACCCGGACCATAGAGTCCGAGGTTATCATGTGGGTGTTATGTTATGTGTGGATGTGATGTGTTGCCCGGACCATTAAGTCCGAGGTTGTGATGTAAAGTGTGTTGGTTTGGAAGTTTATTTCCAAGTGATTCATGTGTTCAAATTTAATGATGTGTGGAAAGTGTGAACTTCGAGGACGAAGTTTTAAGGGGGGTAGATTGAAATACCCCAAACATTGATATGTGGTTTAAACATCAAACTATGTTATATAAAGGCTAAAAAGTGCCTTAGAAACATCAGTGGACAATTTAAAATATAGTAAAGTGCAATAAAGCACTAAGACACAGTATGAGCAAAAAACATGCTCTAAGCATGAGTGAACTTGGTTAGGACCCAAAGATCCTACCAAGACTTAATAACATTTAATTATGATTTATAAGGCTAATTAAGTCCTTAGGAAACTTTGTTAGACAATGAAACCAAACAAAACACAAATAAATACCTTAAAGTCAATAAGAGCAAAAATGTGCTCTAAGCTTGGGAAAATTTGTAAAAGACCTAATGGTCATACCTATACCTTATAAATATGTTAAGGAACATATTAAATCAATTACCAAAGAAAACCAAGAGCTTGAAAACAAGTTAAAACACAAAATGTGCTTTAAGGAGTTAAAGCACGTTTTTGAAAAATTGTCTTGTAAATGAGTTTTGAATGGCTAAATGTCCATCATTACTCTTAATTAACATGTGTACTATATAGTATCACATTTGGGTGGCTATATTAATGGGAAATCAAAATTTTCACTTCTATGTGCCTTAGTTTGTGAATAGTAACTTTTATAAGCTAGTTTGTAACATATAATGTTATAAGTAATTAAATTGGTCAACAAAGACTATTATACCCTCCTAGGCATATGGGGGCCGGTTTTTCATGGTGTGAGTCACCAATATGTAAAAGAAATCAAATAAGTAAAGTAAAACTTAAAGTAAAGTACTATTTTGCTTTATAACATAAATATCTCCAAAAGCAAACTCATCTCTCATTTCCTTCTCTTCTTTCATTTCACACGGTTTCTTCACCTTCTCCTTTCCTCCATTTACGATTTGCAACAGCCCTCTCTTCTCCATCTTCATTTCCTTGCCAAATCCAACTCCATGCTCCAAATCAAATTCTAAGACCATGTTTGTCTTAGTTAGGTCAAGCTCTACACTTCTACCTTTTCAAATCTTCAAGAGCTCAATTTTGGTGCCATGGAGAATCACCATTGATGGAGCTTGAGCTGTTTCTACACATTATTACTCTCCATTGCTTCTAGGTAAGGAATCTCAAAGAAAAAAATCAAGTTTCCTCCATGTTTTGTGTGTGACCGAAAATATTCATTGATGGAGCTCCTTGTGTTGCTTTGTTCTAGCTCCATTTGAATCTTTCAAGGACTAGGTGGAGTCCTCTCTTCATAGATATTCAAATTCCCTTCAAAGATCAAGGTAAAAAACTACATTAATGTTTTTGAAATAATGTAAACCTAGGGTTTACAATGAGATGGAGCTTAAAGCTTGAATACTCATTATGTTGTTTGTATAATGTTTAATAGTTGAAAAGGAACCAAATGCCTTACCGGTTTTGTAAGGAAACAAGAAGAAGTTTGTGAGGAAAAGAGGGTAAATATGCTATCTTAATGAGATTTAATGCCTTAGGAGAAATAAGCTTATAATGCTTGTTAAAAACTACCTAAAGAGCAAATGGTGAATGACCTAGTAAGTGTTCTCAAGGAGACTAGTAAAAGAACATATGTGATGGTGTATGTATTTGCAGGTCAAAGGCATTATTTATGTGGGAAATCAGTGTTTATGGCTTATGCAATTTAAGGGCCTAAGAGCCATGTTATTTAAGGGCCTAAGTGCCAAGCAATTTAAGTTATGCACTATATTGTGATGTAGTGCTAAATGTGTGAAGTTTGTGAATAAAAATGTGTTTGATGGATTTAGGTGTTTGAATGGAATAAGGTAAAAACCTAAGTGTTTGATGTGAGTATATACAAGAGAAGCTATGGCCAAATTTGGGAAGATGTGTGAGAAGTTCTAAGTGTTTTAAATGGTCTTGGTGAACTAGGAAGTGTTAAAGGTGAATAATGTTTACTTGAGAAGAAGAAAACATGTGTTAAGGTGATTTAGAGTGAATGCAAGAATTTAGGTGTTATCTTGGAAGTTCTAGGAATTCAATGTGTGTTTTGAGGATGTATTTAAGTCTTGGATGAGTTTGTTTAAGGTTTAGGTAATGTTGATATCCAAGGAATAAGTGTTGATTAAGTAAGATGTGAAAAAGGAGATTTAGTAGTAAGAAAAGGAGTTGAGAGATGATGTTAAGGTGTAGAGGAAACGGAAACCTTGGTATAGTGGTCAATATTTGGTGAAATACCACTTGGAAGATTAAGAAGGAAGTGTAAGCTTGGGAAAGGAATTGTAAGAATGACATAAGGAGTTTTGATATGTAAAAAGGAGGATTTGAATGATGATGTTGTGTGGAAGAAATGTCTTGGTATAATGGTTAGAATTGGCATGAATCATCACTAAGGGACTTAAGGAGTATAAACTATAAGTGGGAGGCTTTGGAGGAATTTGGCTAAGTGTTTAAAGGTGTAGAAGTAGAAGTTGAGCATTTTGCCGTGTCCGAACTTCCGTCCGGACATGGAAGTTCGGACAGGCTCTGTTGGGTAAAGGATTTTCTCATTCTCGAATGTGTCCGAACTTGGGAAGTCCGGACACAAGTTCGGAAGTGACTGTTTCTATCTGGGATTTACTCTCGAACTGTGTCCGAACTTGGGAAGTCGGACACAAGTTCGGACGTGTGTTAATTTTCAGTATTAGGTCGCGGCTTGCGTCCGAACTTGGAAGTTCGGACACAAGTTCGGACAGGCCACTGTATGGACCAAAATTGTTGTTTTAAGGTATAGAAATGATGAGTGTAATGATGGGGATTGATAGTAATGATGTTATAAGGTTGTTAAGGACATGAGGGGTGAGTTTTAATGGTAAATAAGTGGGGTGAAAGGTTGTAATAAAATGTGAAAGAAAAGTTAAACAAAAAATGTAAAGTTATTTAACCAAGTTAACGGGGGAAAAGTTATAAGCGTTAGACTTTAAACAAACATGTTACCCCAATGTTAATAAAAACATGTGATGTTAACAGTTGTTCGAGAATTGCTCGAGGAACATAAGTGGACTGGTAAAGTGGACTCCGGTGACGGGTATGGTTTTCTTGCAACCTGTGTCCTACCGGATTACACCGCGTTGTATGCCAATGTGTTTTTCTGTATGTTTGCCACGTTATGAGAGATAAATCATGAAAACGAGTTTACAGTCGTTATTGTTATTGTATGTTTACGTGCCGATACCGGTAACCTCGAATGCGTTGAAGGGCTAGTTACCATTATTAGGTAAACGTAGGAGAACGGTATCCGGTAACAACGTTTCCGACCTAAGGAACGTTCTAACCACGGCTATGCGTGAGTTGGTTATGTGATGTTGTGTGTGATGTTGTATGTAATGTATGACTCTCTCTTCCCTTGTGTATGTCTGACAAGACTTAACTCAATGTTTGTGATTGTTTAATAAAGTTCAAAGTTGAACTTCTAATAAGTGCTAACGGGGGGAGTGAGGAGTCCGGTCTGTTCCGGCCACGCGTGTGAGTATGGGGGTCGTTGTCATAGCAGGTTCGATCCTCTCTGTATGTTATGGTTGTTTTCCAATTTGGTTCCCACCTTCCCTTTAGCTTAACCAAGGCTATTACTGACTCACGTCGGGCCACAGGGGCATACTATTGTTATGTTTGTTTCGGTGTGCTTGGATCACTATATCGAGACACCTTGTGTTAAGTTAACCGTTCATTTAACGAGACGGTAACGAGTTATGTAACGAGCTTATCATGAGACTGGCAACATTCTCTAGGCTCACCAGTGTATTAGTAATGTTTGGGTCGGTTCCTAAGAGGACCATTCCCGTTATGTTATGTATATTTGTTGTGATGCAATATCTATTGCGGTGTTATGGGGTGCACGTGGAAACGTGCAAAGTGTTGTTAAGTGTTGTTATGTAGTGTATGTTATATGTTGTAAAACGTGGTGTGTGTGTGGATCATGGATATGATTCCCAGTTTGTGATAAGAGGCGTTTAAGGATAACCCGATTTAAGGGTATGTGTCGTCTATTAAGGAAGTAGCTCCATTGGAGGAGGAACACTCTAGGGATGATGAATACCATGAGTGACTTATTAAGTAGGATGTATTATCCGATTGTTGAGCCCATTGAGGCGAAATGTCAAGTGTTTGTGTGTTTACTGTTACATGCATGAATTAAATATAATCAACCGCATGCTAAGACGAAAATTAGTGTGGCGTGGCCGGTAGCATGGGGCTGCGGGATTACCATACCAGCAAAGGTGCTGAGCCCCTTGGGGGCCACCCTTTCTCTTCTTTTCCTATTTCAGGTACAGAGAGCTGGAAGCCGTCCGAGAGTAAGAGGGTAGACATTGTACATGGGTAATCGTTTATGTTGTATATATACAGTAGGTGTAGTAAGACCGAAATTGTTATCGGCATTAGTTATAAATACTCGGTATAGTTGGAAGGGTATGTTGTTGTTGTGTTAATGGAAAGGGATAGTAAGGTGTAGTCGCTCGGGAATTTAGCCCATCAGACCGGTACAATGTGTATTAGCCTTGTTAGCCACGTGGGCGGCTAACGGCGTGTAACACCAACGAGATAAGTAATGTGATGAGGTTGTTTTCCGCTGCAGATTATTGTAAGTGTGTTTTTGGATGGGGGTGTTACACTAACTATGCACAAAAGCAGACAATGAAGGAGCAACAAACCCGATACACATGTCTACGGGGCCACAATTGTAAATAATACCGACAATGGTATAGTTACCGACTAAAGAACTAGTCAAGGTGGGATAATTCCAAACCTACAACGCCAAAGAGGCTGCAATACCTGATTATCATAGTTAGACCACTATTGGAGTATTAGTGAAACGTACTTCAATAGGACTACGAAGTAGTACCTAAACAAGAATCAAGTCCCGGTAACCACGACAAATGCGTGGGGACGAACATTAAGGAGAAGACAGAGTTAAGTGAACGGAGAGACACCCTAGTTAACAACTACCATGTCAAGACCAATAAGAGTCGCTCGAATGTTCTATTATCAAAACTGTAAGGTCAAAGGAGGAGCCAACAGGCTACCAAACACGGTATTGATAAAAGTAATACCGCAACCAGTATGTGTTGAACCGATGGCCAGCCAGCATGGCACAATTGCTATTGCAAGTGCTGCTATAACGGGGCTATTCAGGAAAATTTAAATGACTATAAAGTACCTAGTAAGTACCTATTGTTGAAGGAAGTGATTATGGAATCAAGAATCCAAGAATTTGAAGAGTGAAACCTGGAAGGGCTTGGTGGCCTAACCATTGTATGTGAAGATATACCAGTCAGCGGGAAGCTAGACTTGGTCAAAGCGTGAAGACATTTTAAATGCCGGGAAGAAAGAATTTTCCTATTAAACCCAGTTTTTCTTCTAAATCCAGATTTATTTCTAACCATTTTCACACCCAAATTTTCTTCCAACTCATATTCATTTCAAACCTTCTTTTAAGGCCAAATTTCTCTCAAACTTCATACTTTCTTTAAAACCAAAACCATAGGACCTACACGGCCTCAGCACCACACAGTAGGTAAGTTGTACACACTTGCTTTCGAGCAACTTTAGAACAATCCTACAACCCGAGGGAAGGAATCCAGTTCATACTAGATACAGACAGTGGACAAATTTCCCTTAATATATAGTTCAGGAAGCACCAAGGGTGCATTATCATCGGATGATATAAGAGGAGTTGGCAACAGAATACTTCACATAGGCGTGTGACGGCACTACGAGAATACGAAAATGAAATGGGGACGACTGCACTCCGATAGGAGCTTGTGGGCCTGACAGACCTTCTTATGGGTTAGTCGGGGTAAGTCTTAATGTATCAGTACGGTACCCACATATGTATACAAGTGGAGTCAGGAACACAGGAAATAGTCGACTCCATACTACGGTCAGCAGTAAAAGTCAAAGAAGAGCAACGGATTACCATTGAATGATTGAAGTGAAAGAACCCAGTTAAGTTAACGAGACTAAAGGAGTTAGTGAACTCGTATCAAGGAAATGTTTAAGAGTCAGGAAACACGAAGTGCACAGACTGTTATGTAAAGACATCACATATATCTTAAGAATCCTGAGGGATAAACATGATAACTGGAACGACGAACCAGTCTATACATGGTAAGGCAGACGCCAAATATGGACATGGTTAATGTGCAACAAACGGGATGAAACCCGGAATGATCACCTAGACTACTAGGGAATATCGATCTTCACAGAAGGAGGTAAACAGACATTCTTAAGGGGCATCCCATACAAGGAAGCGTGATGTAACGACCTTGTCAGGGGTCCAATACAATCTCCTAACCATGTGATGGTGTACGGAGGAGTAAAATTTGTGTGAACAGCCTATAATGAGCAGAGCTCAAGGCAATGAGGCTTATAAGCCACAGACCAAATGTGTTATGCGAATTTAATTGATTACAGAAATTTATGTTGTACAAGTGAATAGAGCGGAGAACAAACCACTGCATTAAGAGTGGGGATACCTCTCGATATTGTGAAACTGCAGGAGCGGTAGTTATGTGAACCAAGTTCAAGAAATATGTTAAGGACTGACCATATTGTTATTACCCAAGAATGATATGAATAGTCGTCATATGAAAAGAAACGTTTGTACCAATTGTGGAGAGTAATAAGTCTAATAGCAACCGCCATAGGTGTGTGATGCTAAATGTAGAGTAAACAACGCTCAAGGAGTATAAGGCTCGAAGAATAGTGTATTCAGCAATCAGCCAAATAAGTGGCGAAGCACAGTGTAATGGCAAGAGCTAATATAATAGCGGATGCAGTGTGAGTTGATGCAGTAAATGAGTAAGGATACGGTGCACGATAGGCGACCGTTGTATAAGTATTTTAAACGAAAGTATGGCAAATAAGCAAAAATTATGAGTTAAACTCAGTGGAGATACAATGGTAAGTGATAACAAATAAACTAGGCAGTAAGCCAGTAGCCAGTATTATGAGATAAGCATCTCAGTGAAACACAGTGTTCAATCCTATTGCAATCCCATAAGAGATTTACTGCCAAGGGTTTACGCCTCTGCACTCTGTATGACTGAGTGTTTTGGTATTGCACTTGCGCAGTAATGATCGAGTGGGATAGCTAGGAATTTGGGAAATGTTGATTGTGGTGGAAGTAGAAAGAGACTTAAACGCTATAATGACCGATGCATAGGAAATGCAAGGTCGTATAAAGGAAAGAATTCATGTACAAAACCGAATGTGGAGGCATGTTAAGAATAAGTGACTACAGGAGCACTAAATACCAAATACCGGTATGGAAAAATACCTCAAGTGTGGGAAATAACCGAGAGAAACCTCAACCGACAGTAGAGAAGGAAGAATCAAGTTAATCATCGTGAAATACATAGCGGTATACACAGTAAACTATCATAGAAGTGGATGGAAAGTTTGCAACTCACCGAATTAGCGCACTGGTAAGAGATACCATGCGTCGGTTGAGAAACCGTAATTCACAAGATAAAGGGATGAATCGGAGATGTACAATACATTAAGAATAATGAATGGAGCAAACTAAGCTCTAAGTTATCAGAGTTGCGCAACAGAGGCCAGTGATTCAAATGTGGAATGTGCATAGTGAATATGAGTAAATGGATAATTATCAATGCCTAGAAGCGTGATAGGCCAGAATCGAAACCGATTATGAGTTAAATAAGCTCCAATGAGAATTCTTGGTTAGGGACTAAACCACCAATATGGTTAAGATCCTCTAACCAGAACGCATTGTATAACAGACCACGTGGAAGTTAAGACACTTCACGGCGGTAGAACATTTTAAACCAATGTTCAGTGATTGATTACGTGGGCGTAATCCCTTTAGGGGGGGGGGTGGGGGGGGGGGTAGAGCCTAAAACCGTTTAGTGTGTTTTAACGTACAAGTGTACGTGAACTATGTTGTGCATAGCACAAAATAATGTGTTTTGATGATGGTGCATAGTAATGTGAACATGCGCATTCATTCATGGTTTTAATTGTGGTAATTGCGCACAGAAGAGATGTGAATACCATTGTGAGAAATGTATATACCTTGTTAACTGTTATGTGGAGAGTACAAGTGTAAGGGAGTAAGAAACTCCCGGGGAACTAAAACCCCAACTATGTATGTTCATATAATACTAAATGTAAAAAACCGTGTATTGTATTTTGATAAAAGTATATATATATACAGTATTGTGATTTATGAAGAGGTATGACACCAACATAAAACCTAGTGAGAATTAAATTCCCTAGGTAACTTGATTTAAGATGAATCTGGAAGATGATCGATGGACAGAGTTCCATTGGAGATGTAATGATTATGACTAGATGGATTAAAGATAGAAAATGGTACATGCTTGAATTAGTTGTTGTTTGAAAATGAAGTGGGAGGTGAAACTTGATTATCATGAGATCAAGGGAAGCCGAACACAAATTGGGGTGGAAAGATAGTTCAACACTGATGCTGATCACATCAGGGTTGGATGACTCTTGAAACTCCCTATAAGTGGTCACAAATAATCACGTTAAGATAAGATGCAGTTAGCATAAATTGGACTTGGAGTTGTATTGCGTTTTCAAAAATGATTTTAAATTGGTGTCTTCAAATTTTCAATTGGTAATTCAAGACTTCAATTAATATTTCCAAGATTCTTAAATGGTATTTTCAAAGGAAGGATTTCTTTACTTGACCTTATAAAAAGGATTTTCAATTAGTACTTTCCAATAAAGGATTTCATTCCACTTAACCTCATAGAGAATATTTTCGTATTACTTGCTCACGAGCTAAGGACGTATGAGCCTTTGTTTCGGACCGGTGATATGAGAAGTATATTTTAAAAATGTATGTGATTGTTTTGATCTCCCAAAGGAATGGGGACCAGAAGGTGTCCATCGCGACCGGGTTCTGCGGGATCACAGTGTATATGTACTCGACATGGGACTCGAGCCCATGAAGAGATGGAAAAGGTATTTTTGATTGTTATACATGCTAAGACATTTTGTGTGATATGTGTGGTAGATGTTATCCAGGCCTATGAGCCTGAAAGTGATAGTATCCAGACCTATGAGTCTGAATGTTGTTATGTGACCCAGACCTGAGAGTCTGAAGGTTGTTATGTAAGTACAAATGTTGTTAGGTTACCCGGACCGTTAAGTCCGAGGTTGTTATGTAAAAGTGTGTTTTAGTATGGAAGTCGTATCTTGCAAGTGAACCCGGTATTCTAATTAAAGGATGCGAGAAGTTGTGAACTTGAGGACAAAGTTCTTTAAGGGGGGTAGATTGAAATACCCCAAACCTTAATATGTTAATTAATTAGGTAATTATGATTTTCTAAGGCTAATTAAGTCCTTAAGATCATTAGTGAAGAAATATAAAAACCTAAAAGAAAAAAGAAAATGCGTAAAAGTCACAAAACGTGAAAACGCGTATTTAATTATTTCAGGAGTCCTAAAATGCTAACGGAGTCCTAAAGCGCGTTTTTCAAGAAAAAACCCGAAAACGTGACTCTAAACAGTTAAACGACCCCGTAAAAATTATAGTTGATTATATAACTATAATTAAACATTAATGGAAGCTTAAGATCCATTAAAATTAATTAAACGAGAAAATTTCGGGAAAACGGGCTTGGTTAGTGAATAGTGCTAAACCGGGTGGAAAATAACGAGCGTTTTCTGTAAAAAATGAAAAACAACTCCCAGCTTGTGTACTGTGTGGGGCCGGTTTTATCTAGTTAATAGCCCCTCCTCACACACATTAATAAAGTAGAAAGAAAGAAAGAAAAGAAAGAAAGAAGGAAAGAGGAGAAAAAGTACAAAAAGCAAAAAAAACACTCTCTCTCCTCTCATTTTACCCCCACTCACATAACTGCCTCTCTCTCTGCCGATTTTCTTCTTCCTCCTCACCCATCCATGGAAATTTTGCAGCCCCTCCAAACTCTCCATTCTCTCCCTTGTACAAGCTAGCTCCATGCCCCAATAAGAAAAAAATACATATTCTTCTTCCTCTCATCAAGGGCTTCATTTCTATCTTTTCAAAAATCTCCATTGGTGGAAGTTCATTCTCCATGGGTGTATCCCATTTGAAGAGAGAAAATTACATATTCTTGAAGCTTGGAGGCCCCTCTTTCATTCAAGGTAAAAATATCCAAGAAAAACCCACCTTTCCTTCATTTCTTGGTATGACCGATTTTGCCCCATCTTATTCCTTGTTCTTTCCTTGTCTGAGTTATTCTACAAGGCTCCAATGGTGGTTTGGGAGTCCTCCTTTGATTCATGACCAAAAGTCATTCTAGGTTTCAAGGTAATCTCTCCTTTTTGTGCTCTAAGCACCCCTCTTGTAACCTAGCTCAATTAATAAGTCTAGGAGTAATATTTAGTGCCTAATTCCTCATTTGAATATTGATGTTTGAGGTTGGCAAGTGGTTGGCCAACTTGGCCGATTGTGACCGAGGAAGAGAAAGGAGAACGAAATGGGAAGAAAAGCTTGTGAAATTAAGGTAATTAAACTACCTTGGTGCATATGTAATTGTTCTAGAATATTGGGATGGGTTAACTTAAATAATGAACCCAAAATAAGTAAGGCAATGTATTTTGATGAGGTTGTAGGAAGTTGTGAATTGTTGTTTGAGTTAAAGGCCTTAGAGCCAAGTAAATTGAGTATATATGTTGATAATGTTGTTTGAGGAGATTTTATGGAATTATGTGTTGCTGGTAGGACCCCTTGTGGGTGTGGCTAGATTAGGATGAATGTGGATGAAAATTTGGTGGTAAGATGAGTTTTGGACAATGCTAGAAAGCGACGGAGTTATGGCAAAAGTTCGGTAGAAAACCGAGTGTTAAGGTGATTTGGGAGGAGGGTGAACCTATGTGTGCTTGGGAGAAAATAGAAGTTTTAATGAGTGGAATAAACTCACCAAGAACTAGATAATGGGAGTTAGGGGAACGGATGCAAAAAAATTGTAACATAAGGAGGAGGAAAGTCATGAATTTTGCTAGTAATGAACTATGGTGTTAAACTTGGGAAACAGGAGTTGGGTGGTGAATTGGACCAACGTTTTAGGGTATTTAAGGTGTTTTTAGTGTGTTTTTAAACATATAGAAAACATGTGGAAAGTTTAGGAATGGTTGGAGGTGAATTAGGGGTTGAAAAGAGGTAAAAAACTGTCAATTTAATCACCTACGACTTGGTCCGGGTTTGTAAAAAAAGTACAACAACCCGGACACACTTAAAACATGCCAGAAACATGATTTAGCTATTGGTCCGGGTTTTACATCTAAGTACACAAAACCCGGACCAGTGTATTTTCTTGGCAAGAAACTGAATTCCGGGATTGGTCCGGGTTTGCAACCCCGGACACAAACCCGGACCAGTCTAAAAATGCTCCAGAATGTGTTTTTAAGTGTTGTATGATGGGGAAGTGAGATGTAAGTGGTTTTAGATGTTTAGGCCTTGTTTGGTGAGTTTAAAGGCCATTGGAAGTATAAACAAGTGTGAGAGTGAATGTGTAAGTTGTGAACTTAAAATCGCATAAATAAGTTAAGGATAACGGGACAACGAGGTTAAGTACGGGAGTAATAGAAGTTACATACGTTAAGACTTTGTTGTTAATAAAGCATTTGAAATACTACCAGTTGTTCGAAAACTACCCGGGGAGCGTGAGATGACGCGTTGGAGCAAATCCTCGGGGACACGGTAGAGTAACCCACGGTGTAAGGTATGGTTTTCTTGCAACCTGTGTCCTACCGAGTTACACCGGCTTGTATGCCAACTTGTTTTTCTGTGTGTTTGCCACCTGCAAGATAAAGCATGAAATGAGTTTACAGTAATTCATTAATGTGGCGTAAATAATTCCGATACCGTTTAACCTCAATTATGTGTTAACCGTAGCTAATCGACTCTAGAATCACATAAGAGTCGGTATTCGGATTAAACGTCCCAACCTATGGGAACGTTCTAACCACGACTATCAATGTGTTAATTGTAAATGTGGTTTGTGTGTGATGTGTGTTACCCTTGTAGCATGCCGTTTTCTAACGTTGTTGTTGTTCATGTATGTCAGATGGTATGATACCTCCTTGTGTGTGATTAACCAAGTAGTAACACCAAATGGTGCCATGATGTGATAAGTTCCATAAAGGAACTTCTAACTAATACGTATATATTATGGGGGGTGAGGAATCCGGTCATTCCGGTCGCGCGTGTTGTTTGGGAGTTGATGTCTATAATTGAATTAACTCCCACTCTGTTATGTTATGGTTGTTTTTCCTTCTTGGATTACAACCACCCATGAGCTTAACCAAGGCTCACCTACCTGACTTTTGTCCTAAGCATATTAACACATTAATGAACATAATGAAGCTGTTGGAAAGTACTCCAACATCAAGAACTAACATTAACATGCTTAAAAGTCACTTAGAGCAAAATGTGCTCTAAGCAAGCTTTAAAGGTCATATGACCTCCGTTTGATTCCAAATCAAATTCCTAAGCCTAGCAATAATGTAATGAGTGTAATTAATTAATTACCAAAGAAAACCAAGCTCGAAAACAAGCTTCAACACAAAATGTGTCTTAAAACACTTTAAAGCACATTTTTGTGTACAACTTCAAAAGTATTGGTTTTATGCCACTTTAAGGGCCATATTACATTCATTATCAAACTAATGGGTCATAATGTACCACATTATAAGTGCTAATTCAAAGTTTTCAAATAAAATCAAAAAGGGTGAATTTGGGTGAATAGTACCCAAAACAACATTTAAATTCCTAAACTAAACTATGGTCAATGATCATCCTTTGACCTTACTCTTCCATGCCGTTTAATAGAGGCTTTCCTATCATCTTGTAGCCGATCATACTTAAGTAATTCCATAGCTCAAAAGTTACTTTCATTAAAGTAACAATTTATTACTTTACAACTTAACTAATCAATCTACTTTCCCACCTTGACCTTAATACTCCCGCCTGTCTAGAGTGGTCAGCCTTACCCATTATCAAGTTTAACAGGCCTACTAAAGAGGCATCAAATACTATACTATAATATGAATGTTATGACATGGTGTTGTTTAACATTTATTTAATCAAATCAAACACCTTCCCCACGTTAGTTCTTCATGGCCGCCTGCCATAGAACCTTTCCACTTGGCAACCCCTTACGCAGCTAAGTTGCAATTGCCCATCTCTTTCTTGATGTTTTCTACCATCTGAAAACAAAGAGAATATCTAGCTACCCATGACTCACCTTTACAAAGCATTTAACTACTTAAATTACTTCCACCATAAGTGTAGTACACTTCATCCTTATTCCCATCTTCTTCCAGCCGAGACCTCTGCTACAAACCCCTTCTTGTTCTCCTTGTCAACCGTGAACAAACAGCCACCTTCAAGGAACAAGATCTCTTGCTATGGGTAAGCTCTCAACACATGTGAATGTCCATCTTCTTCCCCTTCTCCTCCTCTTCCTAGTGGGTTATTTTAATCTCATCTCCATCCATCATTCCAGCTGTTAAAAGCTTGCAAAGTTGGAGTGTTCACGGCTGGATATTAAGAAGGAGGAAGGAAGGAAGCTTAAGGTTACTTCTTTGGTAAAATCTTGCACTAAATTAGTCTATCCTTCCTCAACTCCTTTCCGGTTTTTGTTCTGGATCTTCTTCAACGTAATATCTTCTACCTCTCATGGTTAATCAGCTCATGAATAATATTCAAGGCCCAACAAGAACTGAGCCAAAACCCCCACCGTCGGAAGCATAAAACTAGGTGAACTTCCACTTTTCTTCCCTTGTTTTTATACCGGTTGTTGTACTGGTTTAGGTGGTGTTTCTAACACCTTATATTACTCCAAGTCACAGGCGCAAATAACCCTCACCAGCGCACAATAGAGCATACCTACTTGCAGCTCTTCATTCCCTTCTCACATCTACATCATTGAACTGATAAATCACTAGTACTGCAGCACCTTGAACACCAGATTGAAGAGTGAAGGGCTGATCTGAAATGGTAATGTACTCAAACTTACACTCTTCTTCTCTGGTAACTATAACAGCAACCTTGCTCTCTCTCTCTTGTGGTACCGTCAGCAAACAAGGAGCATACAACTTCTGTCTCATTCCTTATCCTGTTCTCGTATCTGTACACTTCCTCATTCTCTTCAGGCTTAACTTCTCCTGCCGTACCTTGTAGAGGAAACCGATGCATCTAGCACACCAGGTTGCATGCACCAACCTCCACTCTCTTCGTGTATCTACACTTTTGGAGTAATAAGGGACTGGAACAGCCGCTTCTCGTAAACCAGATTGAGAAAGAAAGAGTCAAACAGCTCATTCAAAAACCAGAACTGGTAATGTGCTGCTGTTTGTTCCTGTTTCATTCTCATGGTAATTATGCAAGGAAACCGCACTTTTCTGTTCTATTTTCATCTTCAAGAACTCACAGTAATCTGCTACAGTTGCACACCAGAGCCTACGTGCTCTGCACTCTTCTCTTCATATGATACATCTCTACTGATTCTGTCCATTCTCTCCACGGTAGTTTTACTACTTAAACAACAAACGGTATATACATGTTCCACACTAGTCTTCATTCCCTTGCAGTGACTGACTGTACCTCTCTTCACTTTCTTCTTGTCCCAACGCTTCTGCAGCAACAGTCACTGGGACTACTCCACCTTGCAAACCAGATTGGAGGAAATGTTGAAAACCATCCACTCTGAAACCGGTAATATACTTGAACATATCCCCTTCTCTGTCGTTATCATAACAGTGGTTTCTGGTCCTTCTGTTGCGTTAGTGAAGCAAACCAAAAAGCATTATAAGCAGCAAGGTTGTTCTGCTGTTGTAGAATCCAAAGAAATAAATAAAATAAAAACCTGATTGAAAACAAATGATAAGTATTATACATTGAGTAGTCCTGCTGTTGTAAGAAAAAAAAACAGATCGTGGAACTAATGATAAACATGTAAGCAGTAGCAAATAAAACCAGTAATATACAAAAACTTGTCCTTCTCCCTGGTGATTATAGCAATGAAATTTATGTTTCTCTGTCAAATATAAGCAATAGCATATATAGTAATTGCTGCTCAGAATCCTTGCTGGTCCACCTTGCTGAAATAACCGGTAATCATAACAGACAGTAGCATATATAGTCTTTGTTGTTTCAGATCAGCTGCACCTTTAGAAACAAACGATAAGAGTTCTCATGGGAATTTTAATGTAGTGGTTTGTGATTCTACTACCGCATCATGTTAAATTAAACAATAAGCAGTCACTTACCTTGCTGTCAAATACACCAATAGAAGTTGTCGATTCTTTTATTCCACTATGTGTATCAAATGATAAGCACTATGAGCAGCAGCATAGTCTTTGCTGTTTCAAAAAAAAGACAATAACTAGTATAAGTGGTGTAGTTCTTGCTGTTCAAAATCCAAACGAGATATGCTGTTTCAAAAAAAAAAGACAATAACTAGTATAAGTGGTGTAGTTCCTGCTGTTCAAAATCCAAATGAGCGGCATGTCCTCTGCTGCATCCTTTGAACAGGTGGTAATCAGTGCATACAACAGGGTAGGATTTAGGTTTATTGCTTGGTAAAAAGATGTTTGGAAGAGAAGGTTTGACATTTAAACTCAGTAACCGTGGGAATGTGGAAAAGATTGGAGTAGACAGATGGGAGAGAGGAGTATTAATGTCACAAGAAACTTGGGAAGCAACCTTCTCTAGTTGTTTTACTTTTTCCTGAAAAACATGCAAACGATTTTTTTTTGTGGATGTCTGGCTAATTCGTTAGAGAGAGAGAGAGAGAGCAGGCAATGCTTAGAATTTATAATAGCTGTGTGATATCAATAAGACTTGATTGATGATAAGAATCAGAGGAATTAGTTTCTGTTGCAATAATTTTTTCTATAGAAGTATAGAGGATTAATGATTGAATGGTTATATGTCCATTACCGAACTTTTTCGG
Source organism: Limonium bicolor (assembly GCA_023374045.1). Classification (NCBI taxonomy): domain Eukaryota; kingdom Viridiplantae; phylum Streptophyta; class Magnoliopsida; order Caryophyllales; family Plumbaginaceae; genus Limonium; species Limonium bicolor. The sequence continues at coordinate 122,943,853 of CM041779.1, forward strand.
TAAGTGACATTTGCAAAGACTTTGTACTCATCATCAATAATTAAGGAGGACATTTCTTATTTACAGAGCCTTTAAGTTAATGAGCAAATAGTGAATTAGCTGAATTTGATTGGATATCCACGTTTTGTCTTTGAATTTCGATGTAAAATTTTGTTAATAGTAAAGATATGAAGGTTATAATACATGAAACTTTCAATAACGGTAATGAAATTGAGCAGTGTTAAGTTTATATTGATGATGGCCAAATCAAGCTAACTATCAGGAAAAAAAAACATAACAGAGATACAAATGAAGCCTTTTTCTGTAGTAAGCCATATTGGCAGCGGACATGATGTCTGGTGATGGTGTTGGAAGGGGGAAAACAGAGGTTTCCATTCTCGTGACTTTCTTCTTGATTGTTTCCTGCTGTTTGGTTCCTAGGTGAACCTTGACTTTCTCAAGATACGTATGCAATTAAGTTTAAGAACATAAGTATAAGTGTTACACTTGTAAATATTATAGGTTATAATGTGTTACCAGGTTTTAATGTTATAAAATATGATATTTATAACATAGCATTAATGTGATTAAATGAAGTAATTATCGTTAATAAGGTTCACATGAAATAATGTGACAACTAATGAAGGAATAGAATTTATGAACTAAGGTTAGTATTAAAATAAACCGTAAGAAATTATAATACATGTAATGGAATATTACATAATATTCAGATAAGGTTCTTAGTATAAGTTACGTAACATAATGCAACAAATGAAAATAATCATCTTACATAAGATGAAAATAATGTGACATATAATATAAGCCTAGAATTGTTGAAATATGATTGAGTATGAGTATATATATGCATGCGCAAACATAAGATAAAATATATACATAATGAGTATATAATATAGTGCATGCATACATGCAACTATATAGTATACGATTAAGATCAGATGATGACAATATATATATATAATGTGTATATAAAACCAATATATAATATATGTCGTATACTCGTAAAAACGAGGAATAAATCCTAACGTCTGGAAACGTTACATCTAAGACGTCCTGTAACCGACTCTTTTAGAATAACCCGGGCATTGATAGTTAATACGTACTAGTAGTAACGAGTCTCGTATAACGGTACCTTAACAAATAGTTGTTGCAATCCGGGATGAAAGGTCGGACTACTTGTGCTGTTCGGATTTACCGAACTCAACTAGGTCATGTGGATTGACTTATGTTATGTTTGTTATTTAGACTGTATCACCGACGAAGGCGCTCGACGAGCTAGTGGTCTACTGCGCAACCTAGGTCTTGGTGAACGGTACGTAAAGGGGTCTGATCTGAGATGTCCTGAGGACTTCCTCGGGCTCAGATATGTGTGTTGTATAACGTGTGTGATGCATGTATGTATGTGAGTGGATGTGATTGTGATATGTGATGTTTGATTGTTTAATTTCCCGCACCATTTAATTGTGCGCGAACGTCCTCCGGGACTAATACTACGTCGACTATAGATCGACTTATATAAAACTACATATGTGAGTTATGTGATTGTGGTTACCGTTCTCTGACATAATACGCTAAATATTATAAGTATGTAGTTATATCCTAAGTGAAATGCTTAGGAACGAGACACGACATTGTCGGTCTCTAGAGCATTGACTGAATGTGAATACTACCTAGAATGATTCTAGGCATGCGTAAGACCCACAGGGCAGCCAACAAAATAAGTGATGTTCTCCATAATTAAGACTGTAACTGACTATCTAATAATGAAGTTAACAGTGGAGTGTGAATGAATGTGATGATGTACCTTAATTCAGACAGTCACTGGCTGCTGGTCGCGGGTAAAGATCTCTTCGGTTATCCTGTATCGGGTTTACCCTAGTTAATCCTGATCGAGCCTAGATAGATCGTCAGGCGGAGTGTGCTACCGTTGGCACCAGGCCCTTGGCCACCTAAATGGATGCCTTTACAAAGGCAAAGTGAATAAGTCCCGGAGTCTTTGGATCATCAGGGCAGTGAGCACCTTGTGTGTATGTGGGACTACTGTCCAAGTGAGATTATTTCGGGTTGTCCTAACTTGACACCCACTGACGTATGTGATGTGATGTAATGAGGACCCGGGGGTCGTGTGATTAACTAAATAACCTGACCGTTACTAACGGCTGCACGTGTTAATGTTCTTACTATTGTGTTGTGTGTTATTGTGTGTGATTATGTGAAATGTAGTGACTGTATTACTTGTTTAAAATTACCGCCATCCATGTGTTTACTTCTTTAAATACCTGTACACCGGTAAAGCATGTAACAAACTTAATAATGGTGACCATGACTATTAAGTGACCAATAGGGTCTAGGCCTGGCGTACTCAGCGTTTATTGCTGACCTTTATGGCATTACGTGCAGGTGATGAATAACCGTCGAGCCGAAGACGGGCACCCGGGAGTTTGAATTTTATTACAGTGTGAGACCACACAATGTATTAGGATGATTATTAGTTTTAAGTGTTAACGAAGTTGTATACAGTTGGGATTACATAGACGCTCACTTGTCGTTAAGTTACAGTGGTTTAGATTGATTTATAGGTTAGTATCTCGTTATCACTGCGGTTATGTATTTATTACCAGTGTTGTTTCATATTTAATTTACTTCTGCTTCTTTACTCGTATAGGCGAGTAATGGCATGTGACACCCGAGTGAGATTTAAGTACTGTGAGACTTCCGCTGTGAGACATTGTTTATTAATGCTACGTGAGTGATTAATATGTGTTTATGAGTGGGGTGTTACAAAAAGTGGTATCAGAGCGGAGTACCGCTCTGATCACGAGATAATAGGATTTAAGACAGTTAGCCTAGGATTTGGGGAATACGGGAGACGTTTGTGAGGTACGAAACGTCGTCGCCTGGATGAATTAGAGTGTTAGCAAAGCCTTGGATTGTAAGTGTTAGCCCTTGAGGCGCACAAATGAGTTGATTGTAATGTGGTGAGTTATCAATTGATTTGATTGAAGTTACAGAAAGACAACACTCCAAAATTAGGGTTGATAAACCGCAGACTTATCATATTTATGCTATAATTATAGAGATTATCGGCAGAAATAAGGTTAGAATAGTTAATATTTGTGTTATATTATATATAAAGTCTGTTATATATGTTCAGACTTATGTTTCTATGTTTTTATGCAAGGAATAGCTTCTGACCTAGTAATGCCGGATGTGATGTCGGGAGACTTCTGCACGACACAAGTATGGAGCAGAAACATGTTATTGCCGGATTCACTGCCGGGTACTCCCTATCCGGCACAAGCAAAAGTCACCACGATTGACCAACGATGGCAGTTAATGTCGTTACCAATCCAACCTCTGCCGGGTATGGTGCCGGACATTCCCTGTCCGGCACAAGTACCTTTTCGCACAGATTCGGCGGTTTCGACCATTGACAATTACGCACGTGTTTAATGTGTTTCCGGATGACTTGGACCCAACATTCCACCTGGCACAAGGGAGGAAATGATGCCTATAAATAGGCCGTTGGCCTACACTTTTTCACACACTTCAATATATTATTTTCACCCCACTCACACTCCGATTCCACCTCCATTCCATGTGTTGGTGTCCAAGGAAATTCTGCCCAACCATCCACGCGAAGAGAAGGAATCTCCATTGGGTTAAGGCTATGACCATTTCCTTATTCCTCTTGTGTTTTCTTCTTGAAATTTGTATAGATGGTTGGGTAAGTTCTCCTTGCCATCTTTGGTTAGGAATGATTCTCCTTGTAATTACATTTATGGTTATCAATAAAGTTTGCAAGTTTCAACTAAGATTTAGTTCCTAGTGTAGAGAGGAAAAGTTCGCTACTTGATCTTCCCTTCTTCAAAATTTTAAAAGAATTGGTTGAGGGATCTTAGTGGTCTTAAAGTTTATTGTTCTATGGATGGGCAATAAGATCTAAGATTGGAATTAACCTATTTTATTCTCCTCTTTCTTGTTCGGTTTTAGCAAGAGATTTGCTGGACTCGATAAAGGATTGAGAGTGTTTAAGAAATCTTGACATTTTGAATATGCCGGGTAACATGCCGGGTGTCTGATGTCCAGCACATTCAAAGTTCTTGAATGTGCCGTGCATCCTTTGTCCGGAAACCTATCCGGCACATTCAAAAGTTGGTTAATTCGTAACTTGTCAACTTGGTTTTGTGATCATACTTGTTCTTTTGTCGATTAGGACTAATTTTCTATTAAGTCCATTGGGTTCGATACTCTCGGTCGTAATTTGCTTACACTATATTCTGATCGGGATTTTTGCTACCCGTATTAGAGTTGTAGGATTATTTTATTATTTTATTCAATTTTGTATATCCTTTCCCCTTACAAAAATTCTTGTTAGCAAAATGGCACCGTTGCCGGGGACTTGGAATTAGTCCAAGTCCTAAAATTGGTAATCGCCTTATTCTTTTTTTTATTCTTTATTTGATGATTCATTCATTCGTTTCTAATTTAATTTGAATATGTCGTGCGTAATTCCGGGTAAGAACAACCCGCCATATTGGAGGAAGTCCAATGCTGGACGCACCACACCCGGCACTATGTCCAACACGTTCAAATTATTTTCAATTTTATTTATTCCCATAAAATGTTAAAGTTCTATATTATTTGTCTTTATTTTTACACCATTTGTTTTATCTCTTCCTTCTCTTATTCCCTATTTCTTTGATCCATTTATTTTACTTTCGAGTTGAATAGGCCGGGCCTGACGCCGGGTAAGAACAACCCGGCACGATTGGAGGAAGTCCAATGCCGGACGCGCCATGCCCGACACTATGCCCAACATATTCAATTTTATTTTTTATTTCTCATTTTTTTGTTTATTCTTTGTTCGTTGAATCAAATTGTTCATTATTGTTAGTGAGTGTGCTATGCCTAATGCCGGGTACAACACATCCGGCATAGTCGGAGGAAGTCCGACGCCGGACAGGCGACACCCGGCATTATACCCGGCATGACCAAATTCTATTTCTTTTTTTGTTTTTCGTAAAATTAATTATATAATTGTCTCATTCTTTATTTGTTACAAAATATTATAACGTTTTGTTTTGCTCCTCCTGAAGTTATCTATGGTCTCCGATCAAATAGTCTTCCTGAAGATTTATCCAACTCTGATCCTGAGATCGAGAGAACCTTGCTTCGTTCCTTAAGACAATGAAGAAACCAACAAAACACAATCCCTACACAAATGGCGACCCCTACCGTCCGCAACATCAATCGGCCTTCCAGTCAAGGTCACAAACCTGCCATCAACCTCCCTCACTTCCACAAGCCGATTATGATGAATGGCAAAAGTTAAAACCGTATCATCAGATTCGATGTGTCAAGGAGTTGGGTATGTTCGATGGTTCAAATCCGGACGAAGCCTTGCTCCACATCACAAAATTTTTGCAACACACAAATAGCCTAACTGCCTCCGACTCTATTCTACAATATGCCTGACTCTCTCTTCCCCCATAGCCTCACAGGCATAGCCAGCAAATGGTACCATAGTCTTACCCCAAGTACCATTTCCACTTGGGAGGACATGACAACAAAGTTCTATGATAAATTCCTACCCCCAAGTCGCACCCTGGAGATGATCACCGAAATATACAACTTCAGGCAACCAAGCTCGGAGAACATCTGTGAGACTTGGGACAGATTTAAAGGGTTGCTACGAACATGTCCTCATCATGGCATCACCAAGGAACAACTCTCTCAGTTGTTCTACAGAGGATTGCTAAATCAATGTAAAACCATGATACTATCCTCCCTTGGTGCGGACATCCTGAAGAAGTCTGGAGAGCAATTCCTGCAGTGGATTGAATCTCTCTACGAAGAAATTTGAGATTGGGCCACAGGTGGATTCAGGGGTGGTACCGCAAGCTTATATCAAGTGGGCGAGGGTGACAACAAATTTGACAGATTAATGAAGAGTCATGAGCAGTTGTTGGAGAGTAATGCTTAAACTTCAACAAAGGTTAGTGCTCTACAAAAGATTGTGGAGCAAATGGCAATGAACTCTCTCCCTCAGCAGACGAATGTGGTAAGTGCACGACCACACGCTCAGGGCCCTGAATTACAAGACTTTCAGAATGCTGAGGAAGCGAACTACGTGAGCAACAACCAAGGGTTTAGGCAGCCTTGGCAGCACGGGGGCCAACCCCCTCAGAATTTTCAAAACCATGCCGGCTACCAGGGAGGTCAGAGACAATTCATGCAGACTCCTTACAATGAAGGCCCAAACCGACCACCCTAACTCGCATCTACATCAGAAGTCGAGATGGCTGAATTGCGTGATATGATGACGGCTCTGATGAACAAATCCCATGAGGCTCACACATAGATCTCAACCATTCACACGGAGCACAAGTCATTGCAATTGCAATTGCAGCACCTTCTTGCTCAACCAAGACCACCTGGTCATCTCCCGTCTCAAACTCAAATTAATCCAAGGGAGCATGCGAATTCGGTCACCATCTTATCCAAGATCTCTAATAATTCCGCCAAATAGCCAAAAGGCTAAGTGTAGGGCGGGCCCTCTTCACACATTGGTTTTCTTCATCCAGGGGAGTCTTTCTTTCTTTATTCTTTTAAACTTCCTTTCCGTTAAACTAAAATAAAAAAAAAGAAAAAAAGAAAAAAACTTCTTGTCAGATTTATTTCTTTGAACACTGGGAATAGTGTTCCTGCCAAGTGTAGGGCAGGGATCCCCCTTAAAAAAATTATTATTATTATTTATAAATAATGACTGTATGTATATAAATAATATGTATAAGTTGAGAGTCTTATTAGTGTTCTACTAAAATTTTTGTTTGTTTTTTGATCAAATAAGATTAGGGAAGAGTAAATACTTGTTTTCTCAAGAGGTAAACTTTCTAATTAGTGGTGGCCACCGAATCCGAATCTACCCGGAACCGATTGGAACCGGAACCGGGCCGCAACCGATTCAGAACCAGAACTGCCCCCTTGCGAATCGAATCCGAATACAAGTTTTGAGATTCGGGACCGAACCGGGACCGGAACCGGAACCGCCCGGAACCGCCTGGATTCGCGTCGGATTCGGAACCGTGGAACCGGAACCGGAATCGATGGAACCGGCCAAAGTAGCCTATTAGTAGCTGTACTCTTTTTCCTTATTAGGGTTTTCCCAATGGGTTTTTACCTAATAAGGTTTTAACGAGGCAGTGAATAATATAATAAAATCCGCTTTGCTCTTTAATTTTTGCAAATTCAATACAAAAATTTAAGTCTTTAGTTCTTACACATTTAAGATTATAAACTTGAGGAATAACCTAGCTAGGAGTAAAGTAGACGAAAAGAGCAACGTGTGCGCGCAAACGGATCTAAAATCAGTTAAAACAAAGAAACTGGAGTCGATCGAATCTTTCCAGAACCGGTCGGAACCGCCCCGGAACCGGTCGGAACCGGAACCGCTCCGGAACCGGTCGGAACCGTTGATTTGAGCAAATCTGAAGCGAATACAGAGTTCCCGAACCGGAATCGGAACCGCCCCGGAACCGCCCAGGACCGGTTCCGAATCCGAATACACATTTTCCGGAACCGAAACCGATGGAACCGGAACCGGAACCGTGGCCACCATTATTTCTAATGACTCTTAGATTCCTCTTTTAACTTCGTGATTCTTTTTATTTACCTGGTATATGACCTTACTCCTATTTTTGTCTTTGATTTACTTCTAGGTAATATGTTTTACTTTCTTTTCGAAATTGGTGAGAATTCTTTTGGATGAATATCTTAAATATGAATGGTGTATGAAAGAAAAAGGAAAAAAACTTCTTCCAAGGAAAAAGAAAAATATAGGAAGCATTATATTCTATGAGGTCGCAAAAAAAAATATAGCCTCAGAATAAAAGCAACAAGTGAGAGTTTTTCCTTTTATCTTTCTCCTAAATTCCCTGTTCTCAATGAAAATCATAGTTAGGTTCAGAAACCTTTGAAAAATAGGGCTGAATCTTGTAAACCATTGATGAGTGCCTTGGCCACGTTCAGAAACCCTTGAAAAATAGGGCTGAATGTTGGAAACCGGAAAAAGGAGAGATTGCAAAATCCCTTATGCAAAATAGCCCAAAAGTTCTGATCGGTTTTTGAAATTGAATGTTTTATTTTATACCCATTAGTATGTTTTTGATAAAATAAGATGATTAAGTGATGCTTATGAATTAGAGTCATATAGTTGGAAATGTTTATCTAATTGTCATTCTTGAGATTATTAATTTGTTTTGTGTATAAGCACTTATTCTTTTCTAATTTAGTTTTGCTTAAGGACTAGCAAAAGGTAAGTGTAGGGCCTTGATAAGCCGCAGACTTGTCATATTTCTATGCTATAATTATAGAGATTATCGGCAGAAATAAGGTTAGAATAGTTAATATTTGTGTTATATTATATATAAAGTTAGTTATATATGTTCAGACTTATGTTTCTATGTTTTTATGCAAGGAATAGCTTCTGACCAAGTAATGCCGGATGTGATGCCTGGAGACTTCTGCACGACACGAGTATGGAGTAGAAACATGTTATTGCCGGATCCAGTGCCGGGTACTCCCTATTCGACACAAGCAAAAGTCACCACGGTTGACCAGATGATGGCAGTTAATGTCATTACCACTCCAACCTCTGCCGGGTATGGTGCCGGACATTCCCTATCCGGCACAAGTACCTTTTCGCACAGATTTGGCGGTTTCAACTGTCGACAGTTACACACGTGTTTAATGTGTTGCTGGATGACTTGGACCCGGCATTCCACCCGGCACAAGGGGGAAATGATGCCTATAAATAGCCCGATGGCCTAAACTTTTTCACACTTAAACATATTCTTTCTACCCCACTCACACTCTGATTTCGCCTCCATTCCATGTGTTGGTGTCCAAGGAAATTCTGCCCAACCGTCCACACGAAGAGAAGAAATCTCCATTGGGTTAAAGATATGACAATTTCCTTATTCCTCTTGTGTTTTCTTCTTGCAATTTGTATAGATGATTGAGTAAGAATTCCTTGCCATCTCTGGTTAGGAATGATTCTCCTTGTAATTACATTTATGGTTATCAATAAAGTTTACAAGTTTCAACTAAGATTTGGTTCCTAGTGTAGAGAGGAAAAGTTCACTACTTGATCTTCTCTTCTTCAAAATTCTAAAAGAATTGGTTGAGGGATCTTAGTGGTCTTAAAGTTTGTTGTTCTATGGATGGGCAATAAGATCTAAGATTGGAATTAACCTATTTTATTCTCCTCTTTCTTGTTCGTTTTTAGCAAGATTTGCTGGACTCGATAATGGATTGAGAGTGTTTAAGCAATCTTGACATTTTGAATATGCCGGGTGTCTGATGTCCGACACATTCAAAGTTCTTGAATGTGCCGTGCATCTTTTGTCCGGCAACCTATCCGGCACATTCAAAAGTTGGTTAATTCGTAACTTGTCAACTTGGTTTTTGTGATCATACTTGTTCTTATGTCGATTATCATCCCGAGTCAAAGATATTGCATTGTATATACAATTTAGTTAGGATTTGTAGTAAGTCTATTTTAGTGTAGAATTGATATTTACATTTCCCCCTTGCTTTAGAATAGGCTATTACCAAGATTAGGACTAATTTTCTATTAAGTCCCTTGGGTTCGATACTCTCGGTCGTAATTTGCTTACACTATATTCCGACCGGGATTTTTGCTACCTGTATTAGAGTTGTAGGATTATTTTATTATTTTATTCATTTTTGTACATCCTTTCCCCTTACAAAAATTCTTGTTAGCAAGGGTTCTAAACTATCTCCTCCCATTGAATAATCTACTCCCGTCGTATTAAGATTCCCACTCTGATACCATGATAAAATACCTTAGGCCTTTGTATTAACGAAAACTAATCCAGAGAGTTACAAGATTGAAGAAGAAGAAAAAGAAGATTGAAGAGAAAGAGAAGACTAGAAATATGGGTGGCTGCTTAGAGCCGATGAACAGACTAGGAAAAATACAGTCATAAGTGACTGTCGAGCAAAAATAACCTAGCTAGCTATAACTAATGAAGACTAGGCTAAAGGACGAAACTACCCTTAATAAAACGGTGCGTTTAAATCTTCTAACAGGAACTGTGTGTTATAATTCACGTGCCTCTGTTTTGTGACCCATTGTTAACACAGTGGCACGGTCACCCATGAGTGGGGATGAATGTCGCATGGAACAGGCCATCAATGGCAAATAAGATGAGATAAAATCCAATAGTGGAAGAAATAGTGAGCTCGGAAAGATATCGAGACAAAGTTTTCGAGGCTACGTGTTGGACAAATAGTCAATCTGACTAAGTTCAAACAAAGGAAAATGTACTAAGGTGGATAAAATGGGTCTCTTTAATGGAATGTTTGAAGGATAGCCCCAAGATAACAATGGAAATGAGGATATGAAGGTCATGACTGTGCTAAGAAATTTGTTAGATGAACCAAAGTACTTGAAATACCCCGTAATTAAAAATAGTGATTAATTAGGATAATAAGTATTTTAGTAGCTTAATTGTGTCAAATAATAATAAGGGAACAAATCCCGAAGAAAACGGATCCTTAAAACGGATTAAAAACGCTAACGAACCTTAAAGCGCGTTTTTCGAGGAAACCGGGAAAACGTGACTTTAAGCGGGTCAAATAGACTCGTAATAATTTTGGTCAACTAAATAGTCATTAATAAACATTAGTGAAGGTCTAGAACCAATAAAATCAATAAAACGAGAAAATAGTAAAAACTGTCAAAAATGGGAAGTTGGGGGGTAAAAACATAAGTAACCCAAACTAGTGTGTCCACTATTGAAATAAAAATGTAAAATCAGTTTGTGTGTGTGGGGGCAGCTGATTTGTACTGCCTTTCTCACCCTCTCTTAACCTCTTCCTTATTTGTTAAAGACAAAACAAATAAAAAGGCATAAAGTAACCCCTTTACTTTAATTACTCTCTCTCCTACTCTCTATTCTCCTCTCACTCACGTACAGCAGCCCATATACTCCTCTCTATTTGCTTTCTTCTTCCTTGGGCGACTGCAATGGTGATTTGAGCCATCTCACAAAAACCTCCACTTCTCTTCTCTTGTTAACCCTTTAATCCTTCACCAAAAATTACAAAAATTATACCATTGTGTTCCTCTCATCAAGGAGAACACTTTCCTCTTTTCTAAATTCGAAAACAAGTAACTTCATATCCATGGGTGTTCTTGCTTTGGAGCTTGGAGACCACCATTAGAAGCCCCTTCTTCACCTCTTTGGTTTAAGGTAAAAAGAAATCCAAAAACATTACCTTTTCTTGCTCTTATTCTCAAAGTAGAAATTTCTAAGTTGTGAGCTCCTATTCCTTTTGTTCCTAGCCGATTTTGGCATTCTTGGAGGAGTGAAAATATTGCTCTTGTGCTGTTCTAAGCTCCACTTACTCCTTTGCAAGGTAATGAATTCCTAAACCCTAGAAATTTACCTTGAAAGCTTTAATATAATCTAAGGGCTAGTTGAATTGAATGGTGGGTGTAATGGCTGTAGTGTAGAGCTTTGAATCTCCATAGCTATTGGGAAAGGAAAAAAGGAAAGGACGAAGGAAGAAGGAGAAAGATGAAGAAAAGAAAACTAGAAGAAGAACAAGGTAAATTAGGCTCACTTGTGTAGTCTTGTAAATGCTTATGTAACAGATTTTAAGAAGTTTAAAATGTGTATTGTAAAATGGTAATGAGTAGTAGTGTAATGTGGAAGAAGAACCAAACTATTTTGAAGCTTTAAAGACATTTAAAAACTGTCAAAACTTAGATGGTTGGATGTAGTGTGCAGGAATTTTAGGAGTGTTTAGTATTTATGTGTGAGAGCTTTGTATATTGATGTTATTGAAAATAGGTGAATTGGGTAACAAAGTGTGAGTAAATGATGTGGTGAGAATGTAAGAATTTAGGGGAGGTTATGTCAAAATTTATCTAGAACTAGAACACTTAAGGACTAGAAACTAGGTAAAAATATGCCCTTGTAACAGATTTTGATTTGAGCTAGTTAGTGGGTAGGTTAGGAGAGATAGTTAATGCATTGTAAGCCTTAGAAATGACATTAGATGAGGAAGCTATAGGTGGTGAAAGTGAGAGTTAAAATCTGTAGCAAAATGCAACTAAGGGAAAATAGGGTAAGTGCTGAAATGAGAACTTAAGAAAATATGTGAGTGAATTAGTATAAAAGGAGTAATAGATTAGTGAAGGATTTAAACATGTTTAGAAGGCTAATTAGGTGCTAAAATATGTGGGATTAAGTGTAGGAACAATGGGGAATTAATTAGGCAAAGTTTGGTTTGTAACAGATTAAGAAATTGTCAAATTTGCAAATTACTGCAGCAGGTCCGGGACTTAGTCCCTGGACAAGGACCCGGACCATGCTAAATTTTGTAGCCGAGAGTTAAAACAAGGAGTGGTCCGGGACTTAAGTCCCGTATAAGGACCCGGACTACCCCACAAAAACATACCGAGAGTAAGTTCACAATACCGGTCCGAGACATACCTCATGTAAGAGGACCCGGACCATGGCTAAAAATCGTGCGAGAGTTTACAAAGTTTTGGATCCAGGACTTGACATAAGTACAAGGACCCGGACCACAATTAAAAACTAGCCGAGAGTTGAGACCACATGTTGGTCCGGGACTTAAGACCCAGACAAGGTCCCGGACCAACCAAAAATTGTAAAATTGAGCTTATTAAATGGGGTTCAAGGTAAGGAAGTGAATGGTAATGATAGTATAAGAAAATTAGGACCTAATTAAAGATGTTTAAAGGTCATTAAGAGTATAAACAAGTTTAAATGTAATAAAGAGCAGGAAAAACATGTGTAAGTGTAAGAACTGTAAAGATATAGTAAGTATGAGTTAGGAAACGTAAGAGTGATCGAGTTAAGTTAATGATAGTTAGATTAATCACTCGATTGTATGCATGTCATAGGACCTGGATTGTGAACACTAGAGGAAAGTTGGATACAAGTACAACGGTGAACGGTATGAACTTCTCATGCCCTGTATGCTACCTTGGTTACTCTGATTCGTGTGTTGTGTGCTAATTGATCGCCAAATAAGATAAATGCACGAATCGGAATTATTATGCTTGCTTGTGAATACATGATGTTGTTCCTTGTTTGGATATTTTCTTAAATCATAGTTTGTATAATTCATGAAATGTATGGTTCATGATGAATGTGTGTATGTTTGATATATTGTATTGTATTGTGACCGAATGTTATTGTGATTGGACTTCTAATTGATTCCTAACAATCTAACCAATCTGACTTAATAAATTGGTAATTAAATTGGAATGAGTAGAAGTCCGATATAGTTTCGGCCACGCGTGAGGAGGCGGAGTCACAAGAGGTTGGCTCCAATTCCTGACTCTTAACTGGTCCACGGCCCAAACCCCTTAAATGGGTAGCATCCTGGATTGGTGAGTCAAGTAAAACCCGGTGGTGGGACGGTGTAGTCCCTGCCCGGAGGTCATACCGACTTAACATGAGTAAAAGTAAGTAAGTAAGAATGAGTAAACAAGTATGGTAAAGTAAGTAAGTAAAGTAAGAGTAAGTAAGGTGTAATGAGTAAAAGAGTAATAAGCATCCGATTAACCCGGATGCGTAATTTGGCTAACCCTTGTGAAGGTAAGTATTGTGTGTGCTATTGTACTGCTGCCTTGGATTGTATATTGTATTGTATATGATTGTATGTTGTATGCAAAGCATGAATGTATGAAATTAATGAACCGCATGTACAGTCGACCTTAAATAGTCGGCGTACCCTAGTTAGCACGCGGTATATGCGAAGTTTATGCGCAGCTTTTGCTGAGCCCCTTGAGGCGATGTTTTTAATCTAATGCAGGTCCTCGTGAAGGGTGAAGACTATGAAGAACTAAAGTTTGATTTCTTTTTGTCTGTAATTGATGAATTGTGAAAGGTGTACTATGTTGTACACTACTGTAGGTTTTTGTTAGCCGGTGTACCATAGGGTACACCCTTTTGGATAATGAAAGGATGGTGAATTGGTATAGATGAGTAGCTTGTAGAAACTCATTCATTTTTGGTAGACTTGAAAGGGATGTAACTAATTATGCTATTGATACTCGGTAATCCACTTCTGTAAGTATTTGATATTCGGTATTTAGTATGCAATATAGTAGCTCAGTATATTTAGACATCAGACCGTCACTGTAAGTAGTAATAGTCTAGCTAGCCGTATGGGCGGTTAGCGGCATTGTATCACCCGCCGTAGTAGTAGTATTTCCGCTGCGAGTAGTTAGGATTATTGGGACGACCGGACGGTAAGTATAGGATTAGCGGTAGGGGTGTTACAAAAAGTGGTATCAGAGCGAAGTGTCACTCTGATGTCCTAGAATTACCGAGCGTAGGGATTACCGAGTTAGGATTTCAACCGTTTTAAGACGGATACTTAGAAACCTAGCTAGGAACTACCATTGGTAACAACGGATACCCTTGACGTCCTTATGGACGATACCTTGCTTAAATTCCAAGACCCTTAGGTCACATCTTGCAAAGCCTAATGTGAATGTTAACTGTTCAGATGTCAGGACGAGGCCGAGGCCGTACTAGAGGAGAGACATCTGATGGACCCGGCGCGCAGACGATAGTAGAGATCGTCGCCGCCACGGTAGCACAGATGCTACCACACATAATCACTACTATGCAGCAAACTCAACAGAACCAACAGAACCAAACGGGACCAATCCCGCCCCCTCCACCTAGAGAAGCGAACTGGGTAAAAGCTGTAGCGGAACTCCGACCTCCCTACTTTAGAGGCGAGAGTGATCCGGCTAAGCTAGAAGCCTACATCTCCGAGATGGAGACGGCATTCGAAACCCTCGAAGCTCCTGCTGGAGTTCGAGTTAGAGTAGCAGCTTACTATCTAAAGGATGCAGCCATGGATTGGTGGAAACTAATCAAGAATGAGCATGCCGATGACCCCACCTTTGACTGGGAATCCTTCACAGCCCTCCTCCGATCCAAATACTACCCTGAACACGTCAAGACAAGAAAAAGGCTAGAGCTGGATGCTTTGAAAATGATTGAGAAGATGTCTGTCGACGAGTACTACCGCACCTTCACCTCTCTTCTACGTCTTCTACCCGACCTTGGGTACACCGGCCAGGTGTTGGTCGATCGCTTCTATGGCGGTCTGAGCCATCGCCTTCGGTACGGCATGGACTACACCAGATTTACCTCCCTTCAGGTAAATATCGGTTTAACCCTTAGCACCATTGTAAATCCTTGAATACCTTACCTTTATCTTTCCAAATAAGAATCCCGGCTAATACCTGAAACTTCAGGAGTGTTATCACGCGACATCTCGCGTTGAATTCACTTGCCAATTGAGGGATGAAGAAACCACGCTTAAGCGCAAGGCCAACAACAAGAATACCAGTGCTGAGGAGCAGAGCCAAGGTAAGAGCTGGAAAAAGAAGAAAGGGAAGTTCTTTCAGCAAGCTCAAAGAACTCCCCAAGTGAGATCAGTGCCCATGAGAAGGGAAAACCAGTTGAGTTTCTTCAGCTTGGTTCTTCTGCACCGGTGGCTGCGAAGCCACTGAGATCACACCCACCTAAGGGTAAACTTCTATTCCTAATTCGTATTTTTATAAGTACCATATCTAGTATCCCCGCACTATTGTGCTAACCCTCTGAACCTTAGGTTCTGGCTCCGGTTTCACCAAGAACTACTCAGACGGTCACACATATGTGTGTAGGAAGTGCAACCAAGACCATCCCGACATGGATTGCCACGGGAGAGAAATCAGGTGCTACAACTGCCAGAAACCGGGACATAGGGCGAATATGTGCCCAGAAAATGCCAAGCCAAGAGGGAACTTCCAGAGCTACAAGAAGAGGGAAGGCAAGGAGGTTGCATCTGGCGATGCACCAGCCCAGCAGGCCCCGCAGGGACAGGGATCCCGAGGTCCTCAGAATGGTTCACCCCAAAGGCATCCTGCCTTGCACATCATTGACCGAGAGGGGACCGGTTCGAAGTCCGGCCTAGGTAATTGACTAAACCTTTAATCCTTGAGAAGCATGACTAAGTATTGAAATAATTGTTTGAATGAATGCATGAGTACATGAATTGGAGTATGTAGTGAGCATGAAATGAAGTAGTTGAAACTAGTACTCACCGTAGACGAACTTTATAACCATAGGAAGTTCTAGTATCTGCTATCCGATACCTTCAAAACCAAATCAAGAAGAGACCGACATCACCAATCACTACTACACCAGCGAGCAGTGTTAAGTTATCCGACCAGGTATGATTTTATTAAAGGAATACCTGACACCCGAAGCACAAATTTCAATCATCCGACGATGCAATCAACTAGGAACGGGTCCAGGAGGATTTTATACACCCGAATTCCCCGGTGGAGCGAAGATGAAGCTAAAAATGATATGCTTGGGAAAGGACTGGAATCCTTATACCAAGACATACCAGGAGACGCGAATACAAGACGGAGCGACGTCACCGACAATACCCCCGGAATTTCAGACACTTGTCACACAAGCAGTAGAACTTGCAGAGCAATATGAAAACGATCCGATCCCCGCAATTGAAGCGGACCTTTGTATTGTCAACTTCTATGAAAAAGAAGGATGACTTGGGTTACACCAAGAGAAGGACGAGACAACGGAATCTCTTGAACAAGGAGTGTCCGTAGTGTCTTAGTCCATTGGTGATGACGCCATCTTTTTGTATAGCGAGCAGAAGCGTGTGGACCGCGCATAAAAATTGGTATTGAGATCAGGAGATGTCCTAATCATGTGTGGAAAATCTTGGATGCTGTATCACGGGATCAACAAGATCAAGTTGAATACGGCACCGCCGACAATAATCAATGCCACACACATGAATCCTGGATGCCTGAACCTTACCTTTAGGAAGTATTAAATTCGTAATATCATGTAATATATTAGTAACGTGTATTAGAGACACGGTATGTATGATGGTCGGTTTATCAATAAAGAGCAGTGTTGATTTAAAATTCCACTTGTGTCCACCATCATTACTTATGAACTTGTGACTTCAATAGGTTGTGGACTCGGTACCGAAGGTAACCTGAGTATCCTCACAGAAGCACAAGCCGGTAAAAGCGGCACCATTTTAACGGGAACCTTCCCGGTGAACGGCATTGAAGCCTCAGTGTTATTCGACTCCGGCGCTCTCACACCTTCGTATCACCATCTTTTGTGAAGAGGTTGAAGTTAGATGCGGATGAGCTACCGAATTTTCTGGTTACTCTCCCATCGAAGGAGCGAATACGATGTACCAAATACAACAAGTCAGCCACGATAGAAATCAAAGGCGAATCGTTTCCCATCTCCTTCATCGAGTTCAATGGGTTATGATTCGATGTAATAGTCGGAATGAATTAGTTGGAGTGGCACAAGGGGCGAATCCTCTGTGCCGAGCATCGATTGCTGCTCAAGAGTCCTTCTAGGGTCTGTATCTTACCGCCAAAGACCGAGAGAGCCTTCAACCACAGTCATCTCCGCCATGGCTATGTACCGGGAGCTCAGAAAGGGCAAAGAAGTGTATTTGTGTTATGTACAAGATCTGGAGAGAGATCCAGAGTTCAGTCCTGAAGTACCCATCGTATCTGAATTTCCTGATGTATTCCCTAAGGAGCTACCCGGCATGCCACCTCGTAGAGCAGTAGAGTTTGAGATTGACCTCTTGCCAGGTACTGGTCCCATTGCTAGGGCACCGTACCGAATGGCACCTGCAGAAATGATAGAACTGAAAGAGCAGTTACGCGACTTACTCGACAAAGGGTTCATACACCCGAGCGTATCACCCTGGGGAGCACCGGTCCTTTTTGTGAAGAAGAAGGACGGTAACCTCCGACTTTGTATTGACTACCGCGAGTTGAATGCGGTTACAGTCAAGAATGAATACCCGTTGCCACGCATCGACAACCTATTCGACCAGCTGAAAGGAGCCTCAGTCTTCTCCAAGATCGACCTCGGTTCTGGGTATCATCAGATTGCTATCAGAGAGAAAGACATCGAGAAAATGGCATTCTACACCAGATATGGCCACTACGAATTCACAGTCATGCCATTCGGTTTGTCAAATGCACTAGCAAAATTCATGGATCTAATGAATCGACTATTCAGTGAGCAGTTAGACACCTCAGTTGTTGTATTTATCAATGAAATCCTTGTGTACTCCAAATCAGTAGAAGAACATGAAATTCATTTGAGGAAAGTACTTGAGACACTGCATGAGAACCAGCTGTATGCGAAGTTCTCCAAATGCGAGTTCTGGCTAGATCAGGTATCATTCCTCGGTCATGTCATCTCGAGCGCAGGTATTTCGGTAGACCCTTCTAAGGTTGAAGTTGTACGATCATGGCCTAGACCCAAGAATGTTACCGACATTAGGAGCTTTCTTGGCCTAGCCTGTTACTACTGGAGATTCGTAAAGGACTTCTCAAAGTCGCTAAGCCCATGACTACACTGATGAAGAAAGATGAACCGTTTGTATGGACAGACGAGTGCGAAGTAGCATTTCAGAGCTGAAAGACTCATTGACCTCAGCGCCGATTCTCACACTTCCAGAGGGCACAGAGGGATTTGAGGTGTATTGTGACGCATCAGGCAAGGGAATGGGATGCATACTCATGCAGCATGGCAAGGTTGTAGCTTATGCCTCCCGCCAGTTGAAAAAGCATGGGGAGAATTACCCGACACATGACTTAGAGCTAGGAGCCATCGTCTTCGCCTTGAAGATATGGCGACACTATCTCTATGGGGTAAGCATCACCATACTCCGACCACAAGAGCTTATAGTATGTATATACACAGAAAGAATTGAATTTGAGACAGAGAAGGTGGATGGAGTTTCTCTCAGACTACGACATCAACCTACAGTATAAGGAAGGGAAGGCAAATGTTGTAGTCGACGCCCTGAGTCATCGAGCACACTCGCTCCATTCACTACTCGCTTCTTCTAGCTTGGTTGACGAGGTGCGAGACGCTCAGTTGAGCGACCCTTACCTGACCGAAATCAGACAGAAGATCACTGATGGTACATTTGAGAAGAAGAAGTATGATTTTAAGTTGCATGAAGATGGTTGATTCGGCTGAATGGCAGGCTATGCGTCCCCGAAGCAATGCTGAGCTAAGAGATCGCATCCTGTAAGAGTCACATAGTTCTACATTGTCAGTCCATCCAGGAGCCTCCAAGATGTACAAAGACATGAAGAGGTACTTCTGGTGGTCTGGAATGAAATCAGATGTGACAGAGTATGTATTGAGATGCTTGACATGCCAGAAAGTGAAATTCGAACATCGTAGACCGGGCGGAATGGTACAATCGATGCCAGTTCCGGAGTGGAAATTTCACGATATCTCCATGGATTTTGTTGTAGGACTCCCACCTGCCAGGGGAGGACTCAACATGATCTGGGTTGTAGTCGATCGCCTTACCAAGGTTGCCAGATTCATACCGATGAAGGACACCTGGAAGGTAGTGAAGCTCGCAGAGCTATTCGACAAGGAGATTATCAGACATCACGGAGTCCAAAAACCATAGTATCTGACCGCGACACCAGATTTCTTTGAGATATTGGAGAGCTACACGGGAAGCGCTGGGTACAGAATTGAAGTTGAGTATCGCCTTCCATCCTCAGACCAACGGGCAGACAGAAAGGACCATCCAGACACTGGAGGACATGCTTAGGGCATGTGCCTTATACTTTCAGGGGAGTTGGTTAGACAAGCTTCATCTTATCGAGTTTTCATAAAATAATAGCTATCATGCTTCGATTAAGATGTCACCTTTCTAAGCTTTATACGGTAGACCTTGCCGTACACCTTTATGTTGGGATGAGTCAAGCGAAGCGGTCATCATAGGACCGGAGTATTTAGAACAAGTCCAAGTGGAAGTGCAACAAATTCGAGCCAATATGAAGGCAGCCCAAGATAGACAGAAATCCTATGAAGATGTGAGATGACGCGACCTTGAGTTCGTCATGGGCGACCAAGTGTTCTTGCGTGTTTCACCTATGAAGGGCGTATTCCGTTTTGGTCAGAAGGGCAAGCTGAGCCCAAAGTTTGTAGGGCCGTATACTATCACCGAGAGAGTTGGATCTGTAGCCTATAGGTTAGCATTACCTGAGGACTTGGGGCGTGTCCATGATGTTTTTCATGTGTCACAACTCAAGAAATACAATTCTGATCCTTCTCATGTCCTAGAGCCCGAGAGACTATGCATTGAGCCGACCATGAGATATGTCGAAACCCCGGTGAGAATCCTTGATAGGAAGACCAGAGACACTCGCCATAAGTCGACACGAATGGTGAAGGTCCTATGGTCAAACCATGATGTCGAAGAAGCGACATGGGAGCTAGAAGACGCCATGAAGGCGAAGTACCCACCGTTATTCATAGACTAGATAGACTAGTATTTATTAGATACGGGTATGGGGCGTACCCCTTTTAAGAGGGGTAGAGCCTTTTTGCTTTTGCATTGCTTTGGGGTAGCATTGCATAATGTGTGTGTATTGTAGCATGTTTGAATTGGCACACGTAGTGTGGAGTGTATTTGGTATGTGTAATGTGTAGTGTATGGATGTGCATGTACAATGTATGGTGTATTGGTGTAATATGTATTGTGAATTGTAGTGGTGTATTATGTAATGTGGATATGATGTGTATGGAAATGTGGATTGTGTATGTGAATTGCGTATGGTGCTTGAATTGGGTATGCTTGTAATGTGGAAGAAGTAAACACCTCATAGGTGGTAGTAAGACACATTAAGGCAATTGGTTTGCCTAATGAGTAGAATTATTAAACTATTAACCTTGAACAACTTTAAGGGCAAAGTTTCTTAAGGGGGGTAGATTGAAATACCCCGTAATTAAAAATAGTGATTAATTAGGCTAATAAGTATTTTAGTAGCTTAATTGTGTCAAATAATCATGAGGGAACAAATCCTGAAGAAAACGGATCCTTAAAACAGATTAAAAACGCTAACGAACCTTAAAGCGCGTTTTTCGAGGAAACTGGGAAAACGTGACTTTGAGCGGGTCAAATAGACTCGTAACAATTTTGGTCAACTAAATAGTCATTAATAAACATTAGTGAAGGTCTAGGAACCAATAAAATCAATAAAACGAGAAAATAGGAAAAACTGTCAAAAATGTGAAGTTGGGGGGTAAAAACATAAATAACCTAAACTAGTGTGTCCACTATTGAAATAAAAATGTAAAATCAGTTTGTGTGTGTGGGGGCAGCTGATTTGTACTACCTTTCTCACCCTCTCTTAACCTTTTCCTTATTTGTTAAAGACAAAACAAATAAAAAGGCATAAAGTAACCCCTTTACTTTACTTACTCTCTCTCATACTCTCTATTCTCCTCTCACTCACGTACATCAGCCCCTCTACTCCTCTCTATTTGCTTTCTTCTTCCTGGGCGACTGCAATGGTGATTTGAGCCATCTCACAAAAACCTCCACTTCTCTCCTCTTGTTAACCCCTTAATCCTTCACCAAAAATTAAAAATTATACCATTGTGTTCCTCTCATCAAGGAGAACACTTTCCTCTTTTCTAAATTCGAAAACAAGTAACTTCATCTCCATGGGTGTTCTTGCTTTGGAGCTTGGAGACCACCATTAGAAGCCCCTTCTTCACCTCTTTGGTTTGAGGTAAAAAGAAATCCAAAAACATTACCTTTTCTTGCTCTTATTCTCAAAGTAGAAATTTCTAAGTTGTGAGCTCATATTCCTTTTGTTCCCAGCCAATTTTGGCATTCTTGGAGGAGTGAAAATATTGCTCTTGTGCTGTTCTAAGCTCCACTTACTCCTTTGCAAGGTAATAAATTCCTAAACCCTAGAAATTTACCTTAAAAGCTTTAATATAATCTAAGGGCTAGTTGAATTGAATGGTGGGTGTAATGGCTGTAGTGTAGAGCTTTGAATCTCCATAGCTGTTGGGAAAGGAGAAAAGGAAAGGAAGAAGGAAGGAGAAAAAAGAAGAAAGAAGAAGAAAAGAAAACTAGAAGAAGAACAAGGTAAATTATGCTCACTTGTGTAGTCTTGTAAATGCTTATGTAACAGATTTTAAGAAGTTTAAAATGTGTATTGTAAAATGGTAATGAGTAGTAGTTTAATGTGGAAGAAGAACCAAACTATTTTGAAGCTTTAAAGACATTTAAAAACTGTCAAAACTTAGATGGGAATTGGATGTAGTGTGCAGGAATTTTAGGAGTGTTTAGTGTTTAGTATTTATATGTGAGAGCTATGTATATTGATGTTATTGAAAACAGGTGAATTGGGTAACAAAGTGTGAGTAAATGATGTGGTGGGAATGTAAGAATTTAGGGGAGGTTATGTCAAAATTTATCTAGAACTAGAATACTTAAGAACTAGAAACTAGGTAAAAATATGCCCTTGTAACAGATTTTGATTTGAGCTAGTTAGTGGGTAGGTTAGGAGAGATAGTTAATGCATTGTAAGCCTTAGAAATGACATTAGATGAGGAAGCTATAGGTGGAGAAAGTGAGAGTTAAAATCTGTAGCAAAATGCAACTAAGGGAAAATAGGGTAAGTGCTGAAATGAGAACTTAAGAAAATATGTGAGTGAATTAGTATAAAGGGAGTAATAGATTATTGAAGGATTTAAACATGTTTAGAAGGCTAATTAAGTGCTAAAATATGTGGGATTAAGTGTAGGAACAATGGGGAATTAATTAGGTAAAGTTTGGTTTGTAACAGATTAAGAAATTGTCTGTAATGACCCCAAAACCACCCTGGTTGAGAGACCGTTACACGCCGCACGCTTATTACCTAAGACAACGCAAGGCTACACTAGCGAACTCCCAAAATACAGAACTGAAACTCGTATATTGATCAAATATACAATTACAACATGTCTTTACAATACACAGGCGGAGGCCAAACTGAAATACAAAGCATAATCTAAATACAACTGGGCACCATGGCCAAACAAACTGAAATACAGAGCTCAAAAGCCAAGACAAAAAGTAGAAACTGAATCTCCAAGCGCGGACTAAAACCTGCAAATCAGACGGAGATAGGGGTGAGCAAAACTATTGCTCAGCAGGTGATAAACTTCATCAGCTGAGCACGCTCAAAACATAATCTGAACATACATTTACAAGTACATATACGGAAGCGCTTAGCCAGAGCAAAATCAGAGTCAAAGCGGAAGTCTTACAAGAGACAGAAGTCTAAACAGAAGGGGCTAAGCAGTGGTCAAAACATACACTTAATAGTACAAGGGAACTGAAGCTGAAAGCTTGACGAAATCCAAAGCTTAACAAACTCAAAAGCTTAAACACAGTCAGAAGCTTAGCAAAATCCGGAACTTAGCAGAAGACAGTAAGCACACAGCAGACCGTCTCAAATCAAATACAGATAGAGTAGACAAAGTAGAGCACTTTACAAATCATAAATCCTCAACAGACAAGAAGCACACAGCAGCCTATCTGAGTTTGCAATCAGACAGAGCAGGCGGAAGCAGTACAAACAAACAGAGGTATCCAAAGGACAGAAAGCACACAGCAATCTGTCAAAACAGCCGAACGGAATCCAAACAGAAGTGGGACACTAGCATTCAAAGCATACAGACAGAACGAGTAACACTCGTGAACAGAACGAGGAAACCTCACTCGTAAACAGAACAGGTGGAACACCTGTGAACAGAACGGGGAACATCACCCGTGAAGCAGAAGGATATCCTACATAGCGCGCTACGAGACAGCGAGACCAGCCATCCAAAGGTTCAGACACAGAGAAGACTAGGTCCCAAAACAGAAGCTTTCAGAACAGACCAACGCTTTATACAGAACAGGACAGAAGTCCTGTCAGATCATAACAGAAAGCAGAAGCTTAACGAAATCAGAGCAGAAGCTTACCAACGGAAAGCCTTAGCAAGACAGAAGTCGTAACCCGACTAGTAAATACGAAAGCAAACTGAAATCAGAGGTTGAATCACATTTTCAGAGCAAAACAGAGTTCAAAAGATTAACGGAGACCTTAAAATCAGAAAACACTTAAACACATGCTAAAACACATGAAAACAGATAGTACTCAGAAGGAGGAAACCAACGCCGCAAACGGCACTCAAAACGGAGCTCAAACGAACAAGTTATGGTCAAATCAGAGAGCTGTCCGAACTTGTGTCCGGACGTCGAAGTTCGGACGCAAGTCAAACTCAAATCCGCAGAAAATTTCAAGGTGTCCGAACATCCAAGTTCGGACGGATGTTCGGACGTCCTTCGGAAAACAACTCGTGGGAAGTCCGAACATGTGTCCGAGCTTCAAAGTTCGGACATATGTCGAAGAGAAAATCAGAGGGCGCAAAACGGGGTGTGTCCGACCTTCCAAGTTCGGACGGAAGTTCGGACACAGTGAAACTCTCAGAAAATCCAGACGCAACAGAGCGTGTCCGAACTTCCAAGTTTGGATGGAAGTTTGGACGCGCTGAAAAGTTCAATTTCCAGAACGAAATCAGGTGCGAACAGAGTCCTCAAAACAATGTCAAAAATGCAGTACGAAACCAAAGTCTTTAAACCATAACCATGTCAGTTTTAGAAGGTCAAAACCAAGACAAATCAGACAGAGATCGATCACCAAACATAGGGCAATTAAACAATCCGAACTCTCAAATCAGAAGCACTCAGAGTTCACAAAACAGAAGGGAACCATAGAGGTAGATTCACCATTGTCAAAGTATACTTACATATCAAAATACGCAAAACACATACGATTCCCACGGGGTTGTAACACATCAAAACGCAAATCCGGAACACACACAAAGTTACACAAATCAGAAGCCACACAAACATATACGGAAAACAACGGAACCAAAACCCCCGTGGGTGAACGCACACAACCGAATCCATCTACCACCTACCTCACATCCGTAGCTAAGCCATCTCTGCGGACTCTACGAATCGCCTTCCCGAACCTCCAATCGAATGACAACCCCTCGAATTGAACCGCTCCCAAAATACAAAACCAGAGTTAGCAAATAGAAGAGGAAGCCTTAATGGAGAAGAGAACCTATCTACAATCCAACCTGATTGATGACCGACAGACGAACAGAATTCCACTAGCGAAACTCCAGCCACCAATTTACGGAGAGGAGATTGAAAGAAGGGAGAAGAGCAAAGGGAGGAGAAGAGCGAGGAAGAACCGTCGTGCGTCAGGATAGTGGAAGGAGGAATTGATCGTGATTAGAAATTAGGGAAAGGAGAGTTAAGAAATAATTAAATAAGAAATAAGTCCTTAACTCTTTAATTACTAACAGAACACAAAAGGACATCTTTAACCCTCCTTCCACAAGCTAACATAATGATATAAGGAGAATGTCATAGACAATCTAACATAAGATTACAAAATAGCACAAACTCCCTTTGTGAATCAGAAAGGAAATTAAAAAAAAAATCTGGGGTATAACAATATACCCCCCTTAAAAAGAATTTCGTCCTCGAAATTCGACGAAACCAGAATGTGAACAAGTGCACTTCTAGTGCCAGAAAACAATGAACACTCACAAGGCCAACACTCAGGACTCACTGCTGATTGACTGACAAAAGGACAAACAGAAGATTACTAACACATAGCTTTGAGACACAGAAGGGAACACTCACAAAGCTAACATTTAGAATACACTGGCTTATTGGCTGACAGATGAGACAAAGCAGATGATCATTAGTGCTTAGCACAAGGCACATAAAGAACACTCACTCATTTCAGAAGCTCTAACCTCGAAGAGCTAACACTCAAATTTACTGGTTGACTTACTGACAGAAGAGGTGGAACAGAAGATCAGTAACTCTCAGCCCAGAGCACAGGAACTCTCAGAAGTCATCCTAACCCAAGGACCAAGCACACTCACAAGCTCACACCAGAACACAACATAGAACATACAAGCAGAGCACATAAACCAAGCTCGCAACTGAAGCACACATCATTGGCAAACCAGAACTCACATTCGGTCATCCTTTCCCAATGGACCCGACTCCCTCAGACCCAGACTCAGACTCGAACAGCAAATACACAGACAAACACTACACTTCGCTGCGCTACTCTGATAGTGGACAACCACAGAGCAGACACACTCAAGACTCCAGGCATCAATCAAATCAAGTAGCAGACAGCAGACAATTCACGCAGCAGATAACACACAGCACATCACAAGCAATGACACGGAAGCGTAGACATGCAGACACCCAACAAATCCCAACGAAAGCCAAACCTGGCTCTGATACCACTTGATGTAACGACCCCAAAACCACCCTGGTTGAGAGACCGTTACACGCCGCGCGCTTATTACCTAAGACAACGCAAGGCTACACTAGCGAACTCCCAAAATACAGAATTGAAACTCGTATATTGATCAAATATACAATTACAACATGTCTTTACAATACACAGGCGGAGGCCAAACTGAAATACAAAGCATAATCTAAATACAACTGGGCACCATGGCCAAACAAACTGAAATATAGAGCTCAAAAGCCAAGACAGAAAGTAGAAACTGAATCTCCAAGCGCGGACTAAAAC
This sequence comes from Limonium bicolor, assembly GCA_023374045.1. Taxonomy (NCBI): domain Eukaryota; kingdom Viridiplantae; phylum Streptophyta; class Magnoliopsida; order Caryophyllales; family Plumbaginaceae; genus Limonium; species Limonium bicolor. Next base: position 122,970,443 of record CM041779.1, read on the forward strand.
CTGCAAATCAGACGGAGATAGGGGTGAGCAAAACTATTGCTCAGCAGGTGATAAACTTCATCAACTGAGCACGCTCAAAACATAATCTGAACATACATTTACAAGTACATATATGGAAGCGCTTAGCCAGAGCAAAATCAGAGTCAAAGCGGAAGTCTTACAAGAGACGGAAGTCTAAACAGAAGGGGCTAAGCAGTGGTCAAAACATACACTTAATAGTACAAGGGAACTGAAGCTAAAAGCTTGACGAAATCCAAAGCTTAACAAACTCAAAAGCTTAAACACAGTCAGAAGCTTAGCAAAATCCGGAACTAGCAGAAGACAGTAAGCACACAGTAGACCGTCTCAAATCAAATACAGATAGAGTAGACAAAGTAGAGCACTTTACAAACAGAAATCCTCAACAGACAAGAAGCACACAGCAGCTATCTGAGTTTGCAATCAGACAGAGCAGGCGGAAGCAGTACAAACAAACAGAGGTATCCAAAGGACAGAAAGCACACAGCAGTCTGTCAAAACAGCCGAACGGAATCCAAACAGAAGTGGGACACTAGCATTCAAAGCATACAGACAGAACGAGTAACAACTCGTGAACAGAACGAGGAAACCTCACTCGTAAACAGAACAGGTGGAACACCTGTGAACAGAACGGGGAACATCACCCGTGAAGCAGAAGGATATCCTACATAGCGCGCTACGAGACAGCGAGACCAGCCATCCAAAGGTTCAGACACAGAGAAGACTAGGTCCCAAAACAGAAGCTTTCAGAACAGACCAAAGCTTTATACAGAACAGGACAGAAGTCCTGTCAGATCATAACAGAAAGCAGAAGCTTAACGAAATCAGAGCAGAAGCTTACCAACGGAAAGCCTTAGCAAGACAGAAGTCGTAACCCGACTAGTAAATACGAAAGCAAACTGAAGTCAGAGGTTGAATCACATTTTCAGAGCAAAACAGAGTTCAAAAGATTAACGGAGACCTTAAAATCAGAAAACACTTAAACACATGCTAAAACACATGAAAACAGATAGTACTCAGAAGGAGGAAACCAACGCCGCAAACGGCACTCAAAACGGAGCTCAAACGAACAAGTTATGGTCAAATCAGAGAGCTGTCCGAACTTGTGTCCGGACGTCGAAGTTCGGACGCAAGTCGAACTCAAATCCGCAGAAAATTTCAAGGTGTCCGAACATCCAAGTTCGGACGTCCTTCGGAAAACTCGTGGGAAGTCCGAACATGTGTCCGAGCTTCAAAGTTCGGACACATGTCGAAGAGAAAATCAGAGGGCGCAAAACGGGGTGTCCGAACTTCCAAGTTCGGACGGAAGTTCGGACACAGTGAAACTCTCAGAAAATCCAGACGCAACAGAGCGTGTCCGAACTTCCAAGTTCGGATGGAAGTTCGGACGCGCCGAAAAGTTCAATTTCCAGAACGAAATCAGGTGCGAACAGAGTCCTCAAAACAATGTCAAAAATGCAGTACGAAACCAAAGTCTTTAAACCATAACCATGGCAGTTTTAGAAGGTCAAAACCAAGACAAATCAGACAGAGATCGATCACCAAACATAGGGCAATTAAACAATTCGAACTCTCAAATCAGAAGCACTCAGAGTTCACAAAACAGAAGGGAACCATAGAGGTAGATTCACCATTGTCAAAGTATACTTACATATCAAAATACGCAAAACACATACGATTCCCACGGGGTTGTAACACATCAAAACACAAATCCGGAACACACACAAAGTTACACAAATCAGAAGCCACACAAACATATACGGAAAAACAACGGAACCAAAACCCCCGTGGGTGAACGCACACAACCGAATCCATCTACCACCTACCTCACATCCGTAGCTAAGCCATCTCTGCGGACTCTACGAATCGTCTTCCCGAACCTCCAATCGAATGACAACCCCTCGAATTGAACCGCTCCCAAAATACAAAACCAGAGTTAGCAAATAGAAGAGGAAGCCTTAATGGAGAAGAGAACCAATCTACAATCCAACCTGATTGACGACCGACAGACGAACAGAATTCCACTAGCGAAACTCCAGCCACCAATTTACGGAGAGGAGATTGAAAGAAGGGAGAAGAGCAAAGGGAGGAGAAGAGCGAGGAAGAACCGTCGTGCGTCAGGATAGTGGAAGGAGGAATTGATCGTGATTAGAAATTAGGGAAAGGAGAGTTAAGAAATAATTAAATAAGAAATAAGTCCTTAACTCTTTAATTACTAACAGAATGCAAAAGGACATCTTTAACCCTCCTTCCACAAGCTAACAATCAGCAGCAGAATGTCATAGACAATCTAACATAAGATTACAAATAGCACAAACTCCCTTTGCGAATCAGAAAGGAAATTAAAAAAAAATCTGGGGTATAACATTGTCAAATTTGCAAAATACTGCAGCAGGTCCGAGACTTAGTCCCCGGACAAGGACCCGGACCATGCTGAATTTCGTAGCCGAGAGTTAGAACAAGGAGTGGTCCGGGACCTAAGTCCCGTATAAGGACCCGGACCACCCCACAAAAACATACCGAGAGTAAGTTCACAATACCGGTCTGGGACTTACCTCATGTAAGAGGACCCGGACCATGGCTAAAAATCGTGTGAGAGTTTACAAAGTTTTGGGTCCGGGACTTGACATAAGTACAAGGACCCGGACCACAATTAAAAACTATCCGAGAGTTGAGACCACATGTTGGTCCGGGACTTAAGACCCGGACAAGGCCCCGGACCAACCAAAAATTGTAAAATTAAGCTTATTAAATGGGGTTCAAGGTAAGGAAGTGAATGGTAATGATAGTATATGATAATTAGGACCTAATTAAAGATGTTTAAAGGTCATTAAGAGTATAAACAAGTTTAAAAGTAATAAAGAGCAGGAAAACCATGTGTAAGTGTAAGAACTGTAAAGATATAGTAAGTATGAGTTAGGAAACGTAAGAGTGATCGAGTTAAGTTAATGATAGTTAGATTAATCACTCGATTGTATGCATGTCATAGGACCTGGATTGTGAACACCGGAGGAAAGTTGGATACAAGTACAACGGTGAACGGTATGAACTTCTCATGCCCCGTATGCTACCTTGGTTACTCTGATTCGTGTTGTGTGTTAATTGATCGCCAAATAAGATAAATGCACGAATCAGAATTATTATGCTTGCTTGTGAATACATGATGTTGTTCCTTGTTTGGATATTTTCTTAAATCATAGTTTGTATAATTCATGAAATGTATGGATGATGATGAATGTGTGTATGTTTGATATATTGTATTGTATTGTAACCGAATGTTATTGTGATTGGACTTCTAACTGATTCCTAACAAGCTAACCAATCTGACTTAATAAATTGGTAATTAAATTGGAATGAGTAGAAGTCCGATATAGTTTCGGCCACGCGTGAGGAGGCGGAGTCACAAGAGGTTGGCTCCAATTCCTGACTCTTAATTGGTCCACGGCCCAAACCCCTTAAATGGGTAGCATCCTGGATTGGTGAGTCAAGTAAAACCCGGTGGTGGGACGGTGTAGTCCCTGCCCAGAGGTCATACCGACTTAACATGAGTAAAAGTAAGTAAGTAAGAATGAGTAAACAAGTATGGTAAAGTAAGTAAGTAAAGTAAGAGTAAGTAAGGTGTAATGAGTAAAAGAGTAATAAGCATCCGATTAACCCGGATGCGTAATTTGGCTAACCCTTGTGAAGGTAAGTATTGTGTGTGCTATTGTACTGCTGCCTTGGATTGTATATTGTATTGTATATGATTGTATGTTGTATGCAAAGCATGTATGTATGAAATTAATGAACCGCATGTACAGTCGACCTTAAATAGTCGGCGTACCCTAGTTAGCATGCGGTATATGCGAAGTTTATGCGCAGCTTTTGCTGAGCCCCTTGGGCGATGTTTTTAATCTAATGCAGGTCCTCGTGAAGGGTGAAGACTATGAAGAACTTAAGTTTGATTTCTTTTTGTCTGTAATTGATGAATTGTGAAAGGTGTACTATGTTGTACACGGCTGTAGGTTTTTGTTAGCCGGTGTACCATAGGGTACACCCTTTTGGATAATGAAAGGATGGTGGATTGGTATAGATGAGTAACTTGTAGAAACTCATTCATTTTTGGTAGACTTGAAAGGGATCTAAGGTTTGAAATCCTTGATGAAGAGCAAGCAATGATGAATCTTTAAACAAGATACTTGAAGTCACACAAGACATACTTGCAATATCTTATTGAAGCTAGAGCAAGTGAAGAAAGTAAAAGGCGAGAAAACAGTAGAAAATCATGCCAAAAGTTGAATCCAACAGAAAGGAATTTGGAATAAAAGAAAAATCTTATTAGATTCAATAGTTATTTGAGTTTCAGTAGATTTGTTCATAATAGGAGCAAGATCTTCAGTAACAAGTAAGGGTTACCCGTGCACGAGTAAGATGTATTGTACGAAGGAAGGAATTATAAGTGGAATATGATGTATCTTTATTTGTTTTCCTATTTTCATAATCCAAGTTGTGTGAACTCTTAATGCTTAGGCTATTATCAACCATATATAAAAAATGAACCATATTGAATAAGTCATATTTTAGTATCATAGTTGAACAACTATTAGTTCTTGTAGTGTTCTACTTGAGTCAGTTACTCATGAAGAACTTAAGTCCTGAGTCACAGACTCACCAAGAACACGTTCAACAGAAATAGAGGACAAAGGATGCTTAGATTATTAAGTGGAACCTCACGTCACACTATCACATATTAAGATCAATACACCCTTACACTTATAGAGAACATGCTCTCAATAAAGTAAACACATAATTCTATAACACACATTAATGCTCTAATTGAATTACTGATCTCAAAGTTCTCCTCACAAATCTCATAAGACAGCTCTCTTTGATTTTTCAATCTCTAAAAAACGTGCTTAACCTAAACCTAAAAATCAGAGATATATATATATATATATATATATAATATGCAAAATACAATTCGGTATCTAAGATTTTATCTTAAAGATAAGGTATCTCTAAAGATAAAATCACAACAACCTAACTCTAATAGTTGAGATAATAAGAGGTCGAGATTTTCTCTAAACAATATCTCTAGATCAAATCCTACCAGACTTAATATTCTAAACCAGATTTAAAATAATAAAATCCATCAGTAACCGACATGCTTCGTGATCAATTCAAGACTCGGACTTCTGTGTGTGTGACTCAGTCTCAGTCTGTGACCGAGTTTGATCAATAAAAAACGTTTGCATTAACATTTTCCCCCTTTTTGATTGGGAAAACTCCAAGTCTTGAATTGAGTGATTCCCCCTGAGTAACTGCTTATGTGTGTGAAGCTGATGTAATTTTCATTATTAATTAATAGGAAAGTTTGTAAGGAACAAAATTAGTTCCCCCTTAACTTGACATATAAGCTTCAGAAGTAAGTATAATGAAAGTGAAACATGCTTGACATGAATAATAAAACAAGAGACATGAGCACAGACGCAACATAGCATAAAGGTAGAGATATAGTTCAAGACATATACTTCCCTCTTTTTCCAAATCAAAAAGGGGTTTTGAAATCTAAAATAGTAGTCATAAAGTTAACATTAAAAACAGTATAAATCATTGAAATCTCACAATGTCCAACTGATGGTAAAGTGGAATTAATTTGAAATCATGGACACAGGGCTATTTTAGAAAGATTACTTAGGCTCAAAGAAGGAAGCTGTGTCAGATTTGGGAACCAGTGGTGTTGTACTACACGTTTTCACAATTAGTGAAATAAGATATATTGTTTCATGAAAAGCCTAAGACACATAATTTAGCCATTCACCTCAGGCTTTACTCAGGGTCTTATCATTACTTTAACGTGCCAATATGTGATGGACGACAAGAGGTAAGAAGTAGTGTCTTATTCCACACCACCTTTCATTACCACATACTCATGACCCTAATTAGCTCATATGTCTTGTTTTTCTTATATCTATATTTCAACTTTTAAGAGCTTTTGACCATATACATAATGATATGGTAACACAGTCGTGTCACTCTCTCAACCCATACTTTTCTCTCCACCCTTGTAACAACGTTGGGTCAACTTACCCAGAGTAGATACCCTTAGGAAGTTAGGTGATGAAGCACCCTTAAAGAATTAATATCTCAAAAAATGATGTCTGACCTCGATATGTTTGAATCTTGAGTGATGGGCTAGGTTCTGGGCAAACTCAGTGGTGTTGGTATTGTGACAATAGATTGGACATGTCCATACGTGAGTCCATAGTTCTGTAGTTGATGACATAAGCATAAGGTTTGTGCACACCAGGCGGCAGCAACAACATATTCCGCTTTAGTAGTAGATAGAGCAACAACTGCTTGTTTACGGGAAGACCATGATATGAGACTGTTACCCAAGAATTAGGCAGAGCCTGAGGTGCTCTTTCAATCAGTTAGTGACCCACCAAAGTCAACATTTGTGTATGCATTTCACCTCACCGATGTACAATACATGCAGGATAAAATAAACCAAGTGTTAGAGTGCCACATAGATAATGAAACTTACGTTTTACGACCTTTACATGTGGTATCTTGGGTGCTACCTTGAACCGTGCACATAAACAAACATTTTGCATAATGTCTGGATGTTGAGGTATTGCATCTTAATATGATTCATTTGACTATTTCTTCCTTCAGTTTTACTTTCATCACATTTAACATATGTTAGTTTGTAATTGGAGCAATGTTACTAGTGACTGAAAACCATCATAGGTGTGATCTTTGGAAGCTAGGAGTTTTACCCACGTGAACCTTGAGTAATCATTCACTATGACCAAGATGTACTTCATTTCGTATTTGTTTGTTGAGTGCACAATCTTCATAAAAGGAAGTGGGATCAAGGATTTTTTAGGGTAGTCCAACGAATAACTCTTTCCGACAAAGAAGATTGTTGAGTCTATGGTGTGCATGCCTAAGGTGAAGACGCCATAGAGAGTATCATCATATTTTCCAGTAAGACAAGACACATTTTGTGTTACTGAGTTAACATCTACCATGTAGAGATTTTCCTTCCATGTACCTTGTAACAGTTTTTCTAAGTATCCTTGTTTCGAACCTTTCATGAGACAAAGTTGATCAATACAAGACCCATCTTCAACGGTGCCTTTCCCAACAATTCTTCCTTTTCCGTTGTTACCAAAAGTGACTTTCCCTCTTATGTACTCGGTGATGGAACTAAACTTAGATCTATCTCTACTCATATGTACTGAGCATCATCTATCCATGAGCCACCAATTCTCTTTGTGTGACTTAGTCTATACCTGAAACATTAAAGATCAAGGGTTGTTATTGGGTACCTAGACTTTCTTGGGCCTAGTTTTTAGTGAAGAATAAAAATTACTAGCAGAATTACGTATTGCACGACATATATTTTCTATTTTTTAAGTTACTCAATCTCAATTGTTTCATTTTTAGCTTATGACAATGTTTGATTATATGAACATAATAATGGCAATACCTACATTGGGCCTTCTTGGTGACTTTGCTCTCCTTGCTCATAAGATTTTTAGACTGAATCATACTTTCTTGCTGAATCCTAAACCTTTCATGTCTGTACTCTTCTTACTCAGCATATTTCTAAGATTAATCTGACCCGTGTACCAGGTAGGATTTTTTTGAGATTGTACATCTAACTTATGATTCTTTTTAACAATTTCATCAGTGAGTGTTTCAGTCTCCTTTTTAGATGTTCATTACGACTAATGAGAGAATTAAACTCATCTTGAGCCCTACTTGGTAGTGTGAGTAACCTAGTCTTTAAAGGTCTAGCAAATTTAATAGTAGAGTTAGCAACATAACAACTTGTATTCTGTTCAGTTATAACCTTAGAACTCTTGACCTTTTCTTCTAATTCACTTATCTTCTTTTCATACATTTGCTTATGAGAATCTAGCTTAGAAACTGATGCAGTTAGTATATTAAACATTTGTTTCTTTGTTAAGGAATTAAAAGCTTCTTCTACTTGACTTAAACTTATCTCATTAGCTTTGAGTGTCTCCTCCGCTATCTCTGGCCATTAGACAGAATTCTGAGTCTCGACTCAGACTATCTTCGTGGGTGATAGCAATCATGCACATTAGAGCTTCTTCCTCTGACTCCGAGTCTATTTCTGAGGCGTCTTCTCCTCAAGCTGAGACAATAGTTGTTGATAATTTCTTTACCTTCCTGGAAACTATCCTTCTGAGAAAGAGGGCAATTCTTCATCTCCAGGTTTATTGAACATGGAGCAGATTATGGGACCCTTCCGGGACTTGTAACGACTGTACCTTTGTACATTACGTTTTCTTCCTCTAAAGATCTTCCTGATGCCGTTTGCTATCATAATTATCTCATTTTCCTCATCAAAATACTCTTCATCAGTCTCAATTGCATCTTGCACGCCTTCAAGGCTGGATCTTTGATAGGTGCAGATGAAGTATATATTTCTCCTTTAAGTTTTCCCTCATAGACCATGAGTTCAGAACCCAATTCTTCCAGCGGCATCTTAGATAAATATTTGGTGGTCTTTAACAGTGTAGTATAGTTTAGCCAATCTTTTCCTAGATAATCATGACATTTTTCATTGATTATGAGATTATTTAGTGTAACCCCAACCACTTTCATGTCACTGAGTATCTTGTCAAATTTTTCCAAAAGTCTGTGTAACATACTCACCTTTTTGCATTTTGAAATTATCAAATTGCTTCATGTACTACTTCCCCTTGGCCTTTCTGATTGAGTCCGTCCCTTCATAGGCTATCCTCAGGAAACTCCAAACCTCCTTAGCAGTACGAATACATAAGACCTTCTATTGATCACCTTCTGACAATGATGAGACAATTACTCTTAATGCTTGCTTGTTTTTGCTCAGTAGCTTCTTATCATTATCATTCCAATCCTGCTTGGCTTCAGTATGGATGATCCTCCTTCGAAAAGCTTTGGAACAAGATCTCCCTTGGTAACTACAGTCCATAAATCATAGTCTATAGACATAAGTTGATCATCCATATGTTCACACTAACAAGCGTAATTGAATTTTGTGAGTTTTGGGGCCTTGACGTTGTAGGAACTCATCTTGATCACGCTTGAAGATTTCTCTTCGAAAGCTAAAAGGGAACCCAGTCTGATACCAATTGTAAGTTCCTGTAGTGTTCTACTGGAGTCGGTTACTCACGAAAAACTTAAGTCCTGAGTCACAGACTCACTAATAACAAGTTCAACAAAAATAAAGGACAGGGGATGTTTAGATGATTTAAGTGGAACCTCAAGTCACACTATCACGTATTAAGATCAATACACCCTCACATTCATAGAGAACTTGCTCTCAATAGAGTAAACACGTAATCCAATGACACACATTAATGCCCTAATTGAATTACAGCTCTCAAAGTTCTCCTCACAAATCTCACGAGATAGCTCTCTCTGATTTTTCAATCTCTCAAAAACGTGCTTAACCTAAACCTAAAGTCAGATATATAAAATCGTCAAAATACGGTTCGATATCTTAGATTTATCTTAGAAATAAATAATCTCTAAAGATAAAATTACAACAACCTAACTCTCATTAGTCAGTTGAGATAATAAGGGGATTTTCTCTAAACAATATCTCTAGATCAAATCCTGCCAGACTTAATATTCTAAGTCGGCTTTAAACGATAAAATCCATCAGTACTCGACATGCTCCGTGATCAGTTCAAGATCCGAACTTCCGTGTCTGCGACTCAGTGTGTGACTGAGTTTGATCAATAAAAAACGTTTGCATTAACAACAACCCACCATGTTGGACTTATGTGCCTAGGATAGAAGATGCATATCTTTAGATTGTTTTTTTTCAATATTATATTTTTGGATTGTTGAATGAATGATTTTATTCACCTATATTACATACTATTTATAGCAAACTAACTTAAAACTACTGCCACATAAATCAACGGTTAACATCTGCATCTAACTTATTCAACTAAAGAGACTCCTTATTTCAATAATGGCTTCTAGACAATGCCTCCCCTAAAGTCTACTCCTTCCGGATGGAAGTTGGTGTAGATTGTTCAATACACCACACTTAATATTTATAAGTTGCTTTTCATACAAGATAAATATATTGGACCATGATTTGAGATAGAATCTTAGCAATCATCATGGTCCAAACCAAAATTCACGGATGAAAGATTGGAAGGAACAGTGTCATTTAAACGTCTGTATTGTTGTGTTTTGCACTTTTATCATTCTTTTATTTTTGAACCCTGGATCTTTGGGAAACTCAAGTTCAACCCTACCGTTATTGAATCTTCCGTAGCTAAACCCATATTATATTGATATATCAATTTTTTCTAAAATTAGAAAGAGACCTCCTTCCATATGCATAACACTAGCTACAGAAGATATAGATGCCTCCACGTTACGAAAGAATTAATATAATATAGTGACATACATGGCCACATGGGGTCAAAGTTTAACATCGCAAATGGTGGGAAACATGCATGTGAGCTTGTTATAGAGTATAGTTGCTCTCAGTCCATTAAAAGATTAAAATCTGTAGAAAATGGTGTACTCAAGCCGTACTGTATTGTACTTACTCTAAAACACTTTAAACAAGTATTTTTAGGGACAGTAGTTTCATGTTATTAAAACATACTTTAATTATACTGACACATTTTTATTTTCATTATTTATAAGAAATATTTAGTGGCCATATATATATAATATTAAAGGTACATAGTGACTAATATTTAGTATGTCAATAAATATTTAATTTTTACCGACTTTGAACGTTTAGTAGTCATCCATAATGCTTTTTTTCAATAAAATCAATAAATCTTACTGTGTATGTCATTAGCTTTTGTTTTCAATTACTATCCTACAATGACTGGTGCTTCTATTTCGCACTGGTGTTTCTTCTATCTTTTTGTGGGATTTTCCCCCTATCTCAAGCGAATGAATTAGCATTCATGACATAAAAGTGCAGAACCGCTTCAGAAATTAGTTCATTTTCCCTCCAAATAGCCTACTGTCTGTGTCATCTTCCGATGTCCGATGTGTTTTACTGAGTGAAAGTTCCTACGCTGTTCTTCTTGAGTCAGATACTCACGAAGAACTTTGTGATTGTGTTACAGTCTCACCAAGAACAGAGATTACGAGAGATAGAATTGAGACAAAAGATAGATAATTTCATGTGAGCTTTCACTGAAAATTCTTTCGTTGAATGAGAATCGAGAACTTAGATCCTGAGTAGCGGACTCACTAAGAACACGAAATTGAAAACAGAGGCGAGATTGTGTTTAAGTGGAAATCACGTCACATTGACATGTATTGAAGAGCAATACACCCACACGCTCATTGAGAACACAATCTCAATTAAGCAAACACGTAATTCAAAGATCTCTCACAATTGCTCTCTTTGAATTACAAGACCATAATCTGGAACAGATTCACATGATAACATTCCCTCTACATAACCGTCTTTCTCCTCCTAAAAATCCAACTCGTTTTCTAACAACTCCCTCCTATATATACATAAACGATTAATAAGATTTCTAAGATTTTTATCTTTTAAAGCTAAAAAGATAAAATCCACACTTGATATAAAATCCTAACAACCAGATTTAATCTCAACCTAAACTGAAATTGCTTAAAGATATAAACTCTACTCACTTAAAGATAAAAGCTGAGTAAAAGTGTTGTTTTACTCTAATGAATTACTTGAGCAGCAAGGCACATCTTTTTGGACTGGCACGACGAGAATTTCGCTTGGCTGTTTCATATGTCGATCAGTTCAATACTCAGACTCTTGTGGCTGTAACACAACCTCAGTATGTAACTGAGTTTGACCAATCAAAATATTTGCATTAACATTTTCCCCTTTTTGATTGGGCAAACTCTAAGAGTCTTGAGCTGAGATGTTCCGTCTCAATTTACTCTGTGAGTCTTGAACTGAGATGTTCCCCCTCTAATTATGTATAAACTTCAAGACTATTTTCCCCCTTTTGCCAAATCAACAAGAGACTAAGTCATAAACCTCATGGGTAGGGGATAATTGTGTGTCTTGGTCTGATCACTGGGAAGGAGATGACAAGCTTGAGAGAGATGAACTAGCTGCTTGTTGAATCTTACCAAGCTGATTAGTCTTAGGTACCCATACCCGCTTGAGCTCGGTTGCAGACACAGGCTTAGACTGAAATGTAGGCATCTTTTAGTGTATGATCTATTGTCTCTATATTAGCTCCATCTTAATGATTCTTCATGCAATTGTTTCCTCAACAATTTGGGACACCATGTTATCTTGTGTCCTAGTTGATGGCAGTACCGACATGAGTTCAGTCTTGACTTAGAATGGCCAGGTTAAGTATTCAACTTTCTCTTCTTAGGTTGAGTGGGTTTATCTGATTTGAATCCTAATCCAAACTTATCTGAGTTGTCTTTAACAACATATGATTAAAATTTGCCTTTCCAGTATACCAAGTGAGATTAGTCTGTGTCTGAAGCTCTAACTTCCGATTTGCATCAACTAACATACCCGAGAGAGTTTCACATTCTGTTTTAGTGATTTGTTGTGATCTGAAAGGGAGTTCACCTCTTCTTGTGCCCAACATGGAAGAGTGGGAATTCTAGTCTCCGAAGGACTAACAAACTTGAGTCTTGACTTATCAAGACTCTTTATAATATAATTTTCATTTTCAATCGATGACTTACTTAGATCTTCCACTTTCACCCTGAGTTCTCTGATCTCTGTATCATACTGATGCTTCAATGCTTTTATCTCAGAGATGACAGAGGTTAATTTTGTAAACACCTCTTCTTTCTCGAGAGTTTCCTTCCAATTATCCTTCTTCTTTATGCAGTATTCAGGATTGATGCCAACATCTTCATGAGCAATTGCTGTCATGCACAACTGTGTTTCCTCCTCTAGTTCTTAGTCTGTAACTGAGATGTCATATCTCCATGCAACTGCAGCTGTGTGTGGGTTTTTTAACCTTGTCTGAGAATTTTCTTTCTTTGTAGAGGAAAATTCTTGACGATATGACCGGGCTTGTTACACTTAAAACATATGAGTGGTTCTTTCTTTGACTTGTACTGATCATGTTGTCGTTTCGACCCTCGTTGTCCATCAAGTAGCCTCTAAATTTGATTTACTATTAAAGTGATTTCCTCATCAACAACAAAATCCTCATCCTCTGACTCTGTTGCAGTATCATATGCTTTCAAGGCCAAGTCTTGACTGTGCTGGCGAGGTAGAAGTTTCTCCTTTCAACTTTCCCTCATAGACCAGGAGTTTAGAACTCAACTTTTCTAGAGACAGTTTAGACAAATCTTTCGTAGCTTCCAAAAGAGTAGTATAGTTTAGCCATTCCTTGCCTAAACTATCAAGACATCTCTCATAAATGACATGATTTTTTAAAGTAACACCTACCTCTTTCATGTTACTAGGATTTTCTCGAACTTTTCCAAAGTCTGTGTTATGGATTCCCCCTCTTGCATCTTGAAATTATCAAATTTATTTCTAAATTGTTTACCTTTAACCTTTATGATGGAATCAGTTCCTTCATTAGTTTTTTGAGGAAACTCCAGACTTCTTTAGCGGTGCGAATTCCAAGTACCTTTTGTTGATCACCCTCAGACAAAGATGAGACAATTACTCGTAAAACCTGCTTATTTTTGCTCAATAATTTCTTATCATTGCCATTCCAATCCTTTTTAGGTTTTGGTTTAGAAACACTCTTCAATCACCTGTGGAACCAAGTCTCCTTCAATAACAACTGTCCACAAATCATAGTCGATTGACAGAGCTCACCACCCATCTATTCACACCATTGGTCATAGTTGAACTTGGTAAGCTTCAGAGCCTTGACGTTATAGGAACTCATCTCGACCTCCCTTGAAGATTTCTTTTCACTTGTTGAAAGGGAACCTTGCACTGATACTAATTGAAAGTTCCTACATTATTCTCTTAAGTCAGTTACTTACAAAGAACTTTGTGATTATGTTATAGTCTCACCAAGAATAGATATAACGAGAGATAAATTAAGACAGAAGACAGATAATTTCACGTGAGCCTTCACTGAAAGTTCCTTCGTTGAATGAGAATCGAGAACGTAGATCCTGAGTAGCGGACTCACTAAAGAACACAAAATTGAAAATAGAGGTGAGATTGTGTTTAAGTGGAAATCACGTCATATTGACATGTATTGAAGAGCAATACATCCACACGCTCCTTGAGAACATAATCTCAATTGAGCAAACACGTAATTCAAAGATCTCTCACAATTCCTCTCTTTGAATTACAAGACCATAATCTAGAACGGATTCACGTGATAACACTCCCTCTGCATAACCATTTTTCTCCTCTTAAAAACCTCAACTCGTTTTCTAACAACTCCCTCATATATATACATAAACAATTAATCAGATTTCTAAGATTTTATCTTCTAAAGATAAAAAGATAAAATCCACACTTGATATAAAATTCTAACAACCAGATTTAATCTCAACCTAAACTAAAATTGCTTAGAGATATAAATTCTACTCGCTTAAATATAAAAGCTGAGTAAAAGTGTTGTTTTACGCTAATGAATTACTTGAGCAGCAAGGCACGTCTTCTTGGACTGGCACGACGAGAATTTAGCTTTGATATGTCGATCAGTTCAAGACTCAGACTCTTGTGTCTGTAACACAACCTCAGGATGTAACTGAGTTTGATCAATCAAAATATTTGCAGTATCACTGAGCTTGGAAATCAAAGACATATAATTTTTTTCTCTTATAACTATTGGCATATAGTGAACACCCCTAAACGGTTAAGAACATAAAAGCATAACCGCGTGAAGATTATTCGAAAATAACGTGTCACATTAGGCGGGACACGTAATAATTTACGAACGATCAAATTAAGCCCGGACATATATATGCCTGAGAACGTGACAACGTGTCACCACCTAAGGTATATTAGGAAGTCTAGTTAGATCGTACACTAGCTAGTATATAAGGATCACCATTAGAACAAAAATAACAATATCGTTACAAGATATATGTTAAGGATATAGGTAAAATCACGAGCGTGTGAGTATTAACTAAGGAAACAAGTCAAATTAGTATGGACATGTTACGACTTGTAAATAATCGAGTTAAAGGAGGACATATGTATGTCCGAAAAATGTGACAATGTGTCATGACCTAAACTGTTGTAATGCAATGGGAAACTTGTTACACAACGGGAGCAAAATGTGCGCTCAATTAACACACAATAGTCATGTAAAGCAATATGTTATAAAATGCAACATGTCTAATGTAGCTTATATTACCGGTTTGAGGGACTAAACAAGGGCATCTTAAACTACACGAATATCCCTCTCATGGTCATGTCACCAGCTAATTAAAAATGCTCTCAAGTTATAAGCTAGTTAAGCAATGAAGAAAAAAAAATAAATAAAATAAAATCTGGCAACATTGGCATATGCCATGTCCGAGACTGCTACTGCAACAACCCCCCTGGACAACAAATCTGCACTTCAGATTTTCTGCATACAATACCCTCCTTCCTTGTAACTTGGAGACCACAAAAAAAAAAAACAACCTGAGTTGTTCCTGATTGCAGTAAACGTAACCAAGCAGCCAACATACTCATCTGAAACTGTTCTTTCTCAAACTTCCACACGCTCCAACCCAAACTTTCACATATTCCCTTTGGAACTTACAAGCAGTAGCAATTAATTAATCTTTTGCCCATCAATCCCTTACACATGTATCTGAAACTTAAGCCTTTACATTCCTCTTGCAAGTCCTGAACAAGACTCTTCAACCTCTTCTGTCCTTGGCGCACGGTAACCCAATCTCCCATCCTTACTCTCTGAATTTTTCTTGCGCAACCTTGCTGTCCATCTATCCCTTACACACTATCCTGAAACTTAAACCCCCTTCATTTCCTCCTGAGCATGTCCAGTAATGGGTGCTACAGCCTCTGAAAAACTGGAGCAAACAGGCGGGAGTTAACCAGCTCTGAAGGAAACGGGAGCAATCAGGCGTGAACTAGTAAGGAAATCAGCGACCAACTACATTCTCTTCTTGTCCTCTGTTTTTTTTCTTTATGTCCTGAGGTTGTATGTTGACTCCTTTTCTGTCCAACCTGCTGCTTGCATGAACCTCTCTATAAATCCTCTCAAGTTGCGCCAAGAAGCACTAAGTGACTCATTCCAAAACTATCTTGAATCCAGCTCCAGGGTGAGGCCTCAAAACAGTGACGTCCCTTGCCTCCCTTTCCTGATTCATCTTTCTGTTTTAATATTGCCAGAAACATCAGTTACTCACCCAATCCCTCTTACATGTCTGCCTGAATGTGCTAGGCGAGTGTTCCAGAAATCGTACAAGTCCTAGAGCAACCACCTGTTGAAACTGCATTTGAAGAAAAAAAAACTGTCCAAGGTAACTCTCCAAACACCTGCGCATGTCCAGGTAGTTTAACAATCATTCTGGTAAAATTATAAGTAACTAACCGGTGGATTTTTCCTTATTCATGGTCTGTCATGGAGGACCTTGATGTTTGGTGAACTCTCCTTTCAAAACCTGGAAGGAAACCCAAGGAGAAGCTAGCTTCTAACCAAGGTAAAAGAAAAAAAAACCATAGCAAAGGAACTGCATCCGTTTCAGTTTTTCAGTTCCCTAACAGTTAGTATTTAGGTGTTTCTGTAACATTGTGCTCTGTCTATTAATTGCCTACACATGATATAGAGGTAGTGTTAGATTAATAATGAACCTAAGGCGAGATAAAACCCTTTAGTAACTCAGTAGGCTCGTGAGAATATTGAAGAAAAAAAACACAGAAAGAAGCAGTGTGCAGAAATCTGAAATCAATCCTACAACTTTTGCTTCTGTATAACTAAATCTCAGAGGAGTTATGATGGGTCTTATTGGCTTAATGATAAACCTAAACATTACTAATACACCTGACTACCTTATAAACCCCTTGGGAGGATTAAAGAAACTCAACCAGATGCATTAACCCTGAAATAGAAAAAAAAGGCAGGTGCTAGTTTCAGTTTCAGGAATTTTGTGCTTCTGTACACTGTCTTCTCAGAAGCAGTATAAGGTTAGTGTTGGCTTAGTAATGTACTTAAAACTGTATTAAAACACATAACTGAGTAACTAAACAGGTTTGGGAAAATAGGAGATAGGTTAGATAGCAGAAACAAAACAACAGAAAAGAAAATTCAGCAGTTTCATGTTCCTGTTTCTTTCCAGATAGCATTGGGTGTTTCTGTAACATTAACAATATTGTTGTGGGTCTGTCTTGAAGTTAAAACACTGAGTAAACACTTAACTAATTGGATAAGCAATGCGTGAAGGAAATGGAAGTCAGATCAGAGAGCAAGAAGAAAACAATAGAAAAGAAATTTTGCATCAGATTCATGTTCTCAGTTTTTTTTTTCAGATTCTGATTTTTGTGTAAAGGGTTTTCAGAGAGGTGGCCTAGATGATGTTGAGCCTGTTTTGAATTCATAAGCTTGATAACACATCGAGTTAGGTGGGAAATCAGGTGGAGGGAAAGTTGAAAACCAGATTGATGAACAAAAAGAAAGAGAAGAGAGTACCCAGTTTGTGTTTTAGTTTTCTGGTTTCTGTTTTTTTTTTTCTGTAAAATGAACTCCAGAGCAGATAACAGTGGTGTATTGAGTTATTAATAAGCCTCAAACATTTCTAATGCACTTAAGTAAGTTTATAAATACTTAAGGGGAAGATTAGAAGACAGTTTCACAACCTAACAGATGGAATGAAGGAGAAATGCACCGGTTTTGCTTTTAGATTTTCGATAAGTGGCTGCTTCTGTATAATTGAATTACAGAAATGTTAAGAGTGTTGTACTTGTTTAATAATGAACTCAAGGCATTGCTAAAGAGGTGAATTAAGTCTGTATACACTTTGGGAAGGAAAAGAAGCAACATAATACAGGAGAGGAGAAGTATACTGAAGTTATGATTTCAGTTTTTCAGTTTCTCTGAAAACTTAAGCTACTGTATAATCATGTTACAGAGGTGTTATCAATGCTGTTTTGGGTTGTTTTAAAGATAAAAATCTTGCTAAGACACTTAAATCAGAGGGGTAAATACCTTGGGGAAAATGGAGGTCAGTTTAATGAACTCAAAGAGAGGTTAAAGATGAGCTACAATATCAGTTTTTCCTGAAAACTTGATTTCTGTATAACTATGTGACAGAGGGTGTGTAAGGGGTTATATTGAGAGTTTTATGAGATTAAATCCTTGCTAATTCATCTAACTACAAGTGTTAACATTGGGGGGCAAAATGGAAGTCAAAATTCGTGAGCAAAGAAAAGGAAAAGAGGGGATAACAGATTTGTGTTTCAGTTTCCTAGTTTCTGTATAGCTGAGTTACAGAGTTGTTAACAGCCTGGTTTTAAGTTGTTTTTAGGCTTAAAACTTTCCTAGAACACCTGACTAAGTGGGTAGAAAACTTTGGGAGGGATGGAGAGTGATTAGTAACCAAAAAGGGAAAGCTTAAAGAAGAGATACGGAAACTGGTTTTTCAGTTTCCTGCAGTATAGCAGTTGCTGTAAAATGAATTTTCAGAAGTGATAACAGTATTGTTTTGAGTTACTTTGAGTTTAAAATTTTCATAATACACCTAGCTAGTTGGGTAAGAACTTTGGTAAGGTTTGGGAACTGATTAATAACCTAAAACAAAGCTTGAAGAGGAGCTGTACAGAAGTTATGTTTGCACTTTTCTGCAATTACTTGTTTCTGTATAATGAACTTTTAGAGGGGTTAACAGTGTTGTTTTAAGTTGGTTTTCAGTCTAAAACTTTCTTAATACACCTAGCTAGTTGGGTAAACACTTTGGGAAGGTTTGGAAACTGATTTATAACCTAAAGGGAAGTGTAAAGAGGAGCTATACAGAATTGGTGTTTTCAGTTTTCTGCAGATTCTGATCTCTGTATACTGAACATTCAGAGATGTTAACAGCCTTGTTTTGAGTTATTTTTAAGTTCAAAACCTTCCTAATAAAACTATATAGTTGAGTAAAAATTTTGGGAGAATTTGGAAACTGGTTAATGAACTAAAAGCAAGGTGAAGAGGTGATGTACAGATTGTGGTCTTCAGTTTTTTTTTCAGAATCTGCTGCTCTCTGTATAAATGTAATACAGTTGGTATAAGAATGTTTAATGGCCTGGAAATTAACTTATAACATTCTAATACATCAACCTAAGGGTGTAAACACTTTGGGAGGCATTACAAATCAATTTAAAACATTAAAAGAGAAGTTGGAATGGAAGTATGCACAGATTTGGTGTTTCAGTTTTCTGAAACTTGTGTCTCTGTATGATCAATATCCAGAGGTATTAAAAGTGTGGTGTTGGTTTAAAAACAACCCAAAATATTGCTAATATACTTATCTAAGTTGGTGAAACATTTTGAAAGGGGTTAAACCTCAGTGGATACCTTAAACATGGGGTTAAGTAAGGTTAAACACCGAAACTATGTTTTAGGTTTCTAAACTTTGGGATTTCTGTATATATGGGCTTTAAGAGTATTCTAAAGACTTTATTGCTGTGTTAATGGATTAAAAACATTGCTAACCTACTTATCTAAGATAGGAATACATCTTAGGCGAATGAAAATCCATCTTGGATAAACCTGTTACATGTTAGTGCTTAGAATACTCTAAAACGTTAGCGAGAGGATGGACTTAGTTAACGTGTGACTTGACTATGTACTTGTCCTAGGAGTAAGATAAAGCCTAAGTTTAATACTTGGAAAGTTCCTAAGGGCTAGTATAAGTCCAACATTCAAAAATGCACCTAGGGAACAACTCCCGACAAAATGAGATAACCTAGGAAGATGTCACAACGGTCGTCACATAAAATCATAAACTGACAAGTGGTTTTAATAACGATAGGGCTGTAACGAACGCCAATCCGGGACCCCGTGTGTGTGAGACAACTCTGGCTTCTGAACCAGGTATGGACATGTGTGGTTCGTATGTTGCCGTGTTACACGGCTTGTGTGTGTGTGCTCTGTGTGAAAAGACTATAAGATTAAAGCATGAAACTGGATTGCTTACTTATTGTGTTGTATGATTGCTATATCATTGTTGTATGTTATTTGCGCGCACACAGTAGTTTAGTCCCTTCGCGTTTATGGAATTTGAGATGAAACACTGAGAACTATGAAAACAAAGAAAATACTATTAAAGGGAACTCCTCCCTAACCATGGAGGACGTACCGTGACACCCACTATGGTTCTATTCATTAATGAGAATAAAGAGTAAATATCAACTGGAGGAACATGAAGATAACCCGGGAAGACAACATCTCGGGCCGCGCGGTATTGAATGTATATTCGGGAGTTGGTATCTGCATCAGATCCTTCGACCGACCATTGTGGAGCACATCTTGGGGTCTAAAGACGACCCCTCTTTCTCGACGAACGACGCCGGGATTGGAAGATTGGCAATTTGGGAAGCATGACCTGGGGTCTAGAGATGACCCCTCTTTCTCGACTTGACGTCGGGATTGGAGGATCAGCTAATTGGAGAGCATAACCTGGGGTCTAAAGACGACCCCTCTTTCTCGACGTACGACGCCGGGAATGGAGGTATGAACTATGGAGGAGACGTCCTCTAACGTGCGGTAATAAGAGAACTCACAAATTAATCCATAAAGAAGTAAGAAAAGATAAGCACCTATACCATATGGTCACGGGAACTAACCCACATCCCTAGACCTGGTGCAAGAAGGAGGAAGAGGAGTACACATGATGAAGACAAAGGAAAAAGAAATGAAAACACTACACGTTGAATGATCCCACTGTGAGGATCATCACTATTCAAACTCTCTCATAAGCTCGACTTGTTTTACAATGCTTGTAGTGCTTGTTGTTAACTCTATGCCTAATAGGTTGGGTGTTGCTATGTTGACATTGTATGTTGGGTGTTGCTATGTTGATGTGGTGTATTGGATGTTGCTATGTTGACATTGTATGTTGGGTGTTGCTATGTTGATGTGGTGTATTGGATGTTGCTATGTTGACATTGTATGTTGGGTGTTGCTATGTTGATGTGGTGTATTGGATGTTGCTATGTTAATGTTGTATGTTGGATGTTACTGCTTTATTATAGCATGTAAATTGACTTAATAATATTCGACCAAGTAGTCGTGTGGCCCGGCAACATATGGGCTACACACGTTCATACTCAGCGTAGTTTGCTGAGTCCTTTACAACCAAATTTTTTACAGGTATTGTGTCGGACGATAACGGAGCGTAGGCGGGATGGCTACATGGGGGTAGTCCATCAGGGCATGACTTTTAAGTTTGTAGTAGTATGTGTAATATATGGGTTGATACTAAACCCGAGATGTAATTCTTAGTTTATGATTTGGTAATTTTGTTGTAGACACTCGGAAATTGGGAATTGTACTATGTGTTGTATATGAGGTTGTACTGAGGGCTGTTTCCAGTCATGCAGACCGTAACTTGGTGTTGGTGGTATGGTTGTGTCAACCACGTGGGTGGTTGGCGTCTGTGACACCCGGATGGAGTTATTCCGCTGCAGAGTTAACTTGTAATATGGCGAGGAACGATGATTGTATTGTTGGATGTTTATTCGGGGGTGTTACATATAGCCATAAACTACACTAACGTGGATCGGTATTAACTACCTGCTAGCTCTTACATAGGTCTTCTACCTTTTTATCTCTCTTTCCTACCTATTTTTAACTTCTGCTAAGGACATATGGCTCTTTCCTTACAAACTGACTCAACTCTATTAGGATGGGGGTGCTGAATGAGTCAGTCTACTTTGTTGGACTCAAACATACTCGTCCTGTATAAAACTTAGAATACAAAAATTTGAGGCACAATATACAAGAATAGAAAACTTGTATTTGAGAATTCAGTATGAATTTTATAAACTAGTTTTCTACACTTGGGTTAGACAGAAAGACTATGTCTAACACCTACACCTAAATCTCTAAAGTAGATCAATACATGATGTGGAGTATTTTGGGTGCAAGAAACTCTAAAAGATGAGTATGACTTTGTAAGCATGAACAAAAAACGAAACCTACAATATAGTAATCTCTCAAAGTAAATCATTCTTATAAACGTATGGAATGTAAGCGCATGACATAATAGAGTGCTATAGATGACTTAAGTACTAATTCGGGTCTTTGAGTAACTTCAGAAGTTGTGCTCCATGATCTTCACTGGCTAGTATGAAAAATCCATCAACCACTATGTTTGCTAGACTTGACTTGACTTCAACTAATAAAGGGGTGAGTGTCTTTTGACTTGGAATAACCGTCAATACCCTCACTCGTCAGACTCCGTCTTCTTGAGAAGTTACCACCATGTTGCGGTCATAGTCAGTTACAAATAATACTGAGTGAGTCATTGATGCAGCGTGGCTCTATCTGATTAAAAGAAACTTTGTCTTGATGTACAACAGGACTCTGTCAGTCAGACCTACTCGGTGTTTGACATCATCTGCAAAACTTAGGGTTCTAACATATTCCCCCTTTTTGCTGATGATGACAAAACCGAGTGTATCTCGCAGTACCTACAGCCATAAAGACAAGAGCCCAGGAAAACAGAACAGAAGAATCTACTCCGTTGTGATTCCCTCTTAAATCGAGCATATAATCAATAATAAATTCCCCTGAACCAAAGGCATATATAGCATCAGGGATTAAGATGAAATAAAGCTAGCAACAAAATTAGTTCAAAAAACATCACAACCAACAAATTAAATCCAAAAGACCACTAGCACAACTAATGCCATGAGAGGAACCCCTACTGTAGAAAAGGAAATAACCCGCACAAAGACCAATCGCAGGATACACCACTTCCCCCTTTTGCCAACATCGGGGGAAGGGTGAGCAAGTATGAAAAGCAACCATAGAATCCATGAGTCTGTTACAACAAAAAACATTTAGTAGTCCACAATCCAAAATAAAACAAAGCTCTAACTCTAAACAATTAAGGAAAGTGTGGCTGGAGCTTTGGGAGTGTAACACCCCTAACTTAAAACCTAAGTTAAATAGTTCGTCAACATAAGCTAGAATAATTAGATCATCATTAGCAGCGGAAATCAATACTACGATCAACCAACCAAAGTGGGATGCTACCGCTGTTGCACACCCACGTGGGCAACAAGACTACAAAAATCTTCCTAGAATACAAGGTATATGATAGAATAGTATTTACAATCAAATTACCAACATTTACGTCTTCCACCAAAACCTGTGAACAATTCCATTCTATACCAAAGTACCATGTCAAATACACATTTAATGTGATTTATATTTACTTATTCAATATTCCATAATTGATTATAGTATCATTAATTTAGTGGATATAAAGAATTCCGCAAGAAGGCATATTTATTAATTATGGGAGTTACTTAAGTAAGTAAAGGGTAAGGAAGTAAATTTACGAAAGGGATAACTTAACCTATTTCTTTTCTTTTATTCTTTCTCCTTCCTCCTCCCCTATTAACAACCGACTTCATTCTCTTCTACCTATGTCTCTTTTTCACTCCCTTCTTCCATTAACTACATCCTAATCATCCATTAATCACTACGGCTCCATGTTCCTTCACATCGAATCTATCTCCACTTTGTTGAGTTCGCTTCGACCAATTGCTACCGGCGATGAGGAACTCTTTGACACTCTCTCTCGCCTGGTGCTATCTCAGGTTAAAATCCAAGGGTGAGGATAGTTTTAATGGTTGGGATTGGTAGAGTATATTCGAGTGTGATAATAATTATTGTTGAGATTATGGTTACAAGTGATGAATTCGGGTTATTTTTTGGTAGATTATTAATCGTATTATTATCATTGAATTCTAGATTTGAGTACATTGACGATGGGTGCTATTGATTGTGTGTGACTGTCTCTTGTTGGTTTAACGTGGACTCCAGGTAAGATACCATTATTTCCCTTGTTAATGGTTGTGTGGGGTGATTTTTTTGGTATGAGGGGGGTCTATAAATATGATATGGCTGAGAAGTCTAGATCCTAGAAAATGCCATTCTATGGAGGGTGAAAACCCGTTATTCATGGCAGCCCTCAAATACCTACTTTATCGTCCGTCTTTCCCAGAAAGCATAAGAGAGTGCAAGTGTGCACTACACCCGCTCTCAATGGGCTCCACGGACTTATGCCATAAAGGCGGAAATGACTAGAGTCACCACCTAGTTTGACCTAAGGAACTAGAAAGGGAAGAGAAGGGTTCTAAACCGTTAATTGACTCTAATTTGTTGCCTATGGATAGGATTTATCTGGAGACCAGAGATTCCATTATGGGTTCGCACTGGGTTACACCCCTTAGAAGTGGCAACGACCACGACTTCGGATTGGTGCCCGAGGAAACCTCGGTCTCTAATTGTCGGGATTGTCTTCTTTCAAAACATTTTTAAAGAGATTCATTGCAAAGGGCCATAAGGATAGGATCAGAACATGAAAGGGGAAAAAAGTGGATGAGGCGAGCTTTTCTACCAAGCTAGCCAAGAAGAGGAATTGTGAATTTGGATGAGTATAGAATGAGGATTTGGGAAAAGTTTGAGGTTGAGTGAATGAACGAGACTTAGAGTCTGATGGTTTGAAGTTCGTGGGGCCGAAGAAGGTTTGAGAGTTTCGAGAGGTATGAAGAACACCTTAGAGGGGTAGGGGTTTTTTTGTTTGGAATGGAGTCGCACCCAGATGGGCTTCCTACGTACTAAACTCCCTGTTGAGATCAGACCTTACGTAGTTCACGAATTGAGGGTTTGGAAGTTGTGATGTTTGTGGAGTTTGAAGATATTTGAGGTGTTTAGATTTAGAAGGGTTCAAGTTTCGAGAATTTTCAGGTTTGAGATGTTAGTCTGTGTGACTCTCGGGTCTATGAGACGTTTGAGGTGTTCATATAATGGGAGGTGTGGGATATCAAGGTCTGTGAGACGCCCGGTCTGTGAGACGTTTGAATCATAAAATGGTGGAGAGATTGAGATGTTCGAGTCTATGGGGAGCTCGGGCCTATGAGACTATAGAAGTTTGAAGAAGTTGGGATTCAGGAGATGCTTCGAGTTTGGAATGATTTGAGTTTGGATAATGATTTGAGTGTGTGAGGCAATTGAAGTTTGAGTAAAGATCCTGGGTTTTTTAGATTTGAGACCCTAAAAGGGTTGATGTTTTGGGATATTTCGAATTCAGAGTGAGATGATGGTGGACTGAATTGTTTGGAGGAATGATTGTCAAAATTGTCTATTTTAAAGTTTTTAAAACTGAAAATTTTTTTTTGTTGTAAAAGGGTGGATAATCCCGAGGGATTACCCTATGTACCCCCTCGAACATGACACTTAATTAATGGTAAGTGCCGAGGCTCGAAAGATGGGGCAATGAATTTATGTCGAAAATAGGATTTAGAGAGAAACACCATGAATGAGATGTTCTCGGTCAAACCCTAATAACGTCTCTAACTCCGGGTTTTAAAACATCAAAAGCTGAAAATATTGAAATCGAGTGGAAGGGAGTTAGACGATTCTAAAATCCCGGCTGACTAGGAAGCTCGTTACTTCCCTAGCACCCGCTTTGTAAAAATCTTGGCTACAATTAGGGGAGGTTTGTCACTCTAATGCCCCACCTAAAGAGATCCAGACTTGCGACAAGGGAGGTTCTGACCCCAGTGGCCCGCCTCGGATTTTTATTCGGAAAGGGAGACAAGTGATGTCTAACTAGAGGAAAGTGTTTTGAAAGTGTTAGACATTTCATGTTCCCCGAAAATGGTTTATTTGATTTGAAAACTAATTTTGAAAACTTTTGAAGTTGTTCAGAATTCTCGGTGAGGAAACACTGATTTTGTGAAATGTTTTAGAAAAACTTTCTGTATATGTAAGAAGAACTTTCTACATTTTGAGAAGAGTTTCTGTGATGTGAGAAGAGTTTTTCCTTTAAAATTCCACAAAATTGTTTTTCTGAAAACTTGATGAAGTTTGAATAATGATTGTTTGGAATTCAGAAAGGAGATTTGTTTGGATTTTTGGAGTTCAAATGGGATTTACAAGTTGAGTTTGAATTGAGCAAAAATTGGGTTCGAATTGAATTTGGTTTGATGAATGGGTTTGAATTGAATTTGGTTTGAATTAGGCTTGAAATGAATTTGAATTGGGCTTGGAATGAATAGGGTTGGGCAAAATTAATAGGATGGATCTAGGTTGAATCAAATTGAATTTGGGCCGGGTTCGGATTGAGTTTGGGCCGGATTAGAAAACGAGCCGGGTCAAAGTTAGGTCGAATCAAAATTCAGGTTAAAGTCAAAGTTCAGGTCAAGGTTAATATGGGGTCAAGGTCAAAATGGGTCAAGGTCAAAGTTCAGGTTGGTCAAATTTGGACCGAGTCAAAGTTGGGTCAAGGTCAAAGTCCGGGTTGGTCAAAGTTGGACCAGGTTGGGCCTTGGTAAAGGTTTGGACCGGATCGGGCCTTGGTCAAGGTTTGACTGGATTGGGCCTTGGTGGGCCGAGTGGGCTTTGGGTCCAAAATGGGTTTGGGCTGAAATGGGCTTGGGCCAAATTGGGCCTTGGTTGGAGTTTTGGGCTGAATTGGGCTTTGGTTGGGCTTTTGGGCAGAATTGGGTCTTGGTCGGCTTGTGGGCCAAATTGGGTTGAAGTGGCTTTTTTTATTTGGGCTGAAGTGGGTTTAATGGGCCAAGTGCGTCTTTGATTTGGTTTTGGGCCGAATTAGCCTATGGGCTTTATTTGAGATTAGGAAAATTAGGCCTTGTTTGGAATTGGGTCGAAAATTGGGCCTTGTTTAGTTGTTTTGAGCTTTTGATTTTTGAATCTGATGGGCTTTGGAAAATTTGGGAAGAAATGATGAATCAAATTGAGATGAATTCTGAGAAAGTGTTTTTATTAATACATGTTATTATAATAAGATGTGGTTTGGGTTTAGGGATCACCCTTTGCTAGGTGGGACCATGGCTCACCATAGGTAAGGGTTCACCCTCTATCCTAAGGCTTGATCCTAAGGACATAGTAACTAGGGCTTAGATAGAAATAATAAAGCAAGATTGGCAAATTGTAATGAAAACAGAGGTGAAGCAATACATGTATAATGAAGGAATGAATTAAGATCGCAAACAATCATGAAGTATACAAGTCAAAATGGATAGAGATTGCTAACCAAACTAAAAGCATCATTTTATTCTTTTTTTTAAATGAAGTTGTCGATCAACTAGGAGAACCTGAATTAAAAGCTAACTGGTTCTATTTACATTCTTTCATTTGCTTTTTCTTGTCATTACAAATTATACGAGGAGACATGTGAAGCCGAATTTACATTACTACTAACCAAACTAAATGGACCAACAAGGACTCTTGCTCCTGATTATTAATTTGGCCTTGTCGTTCATTCAATACACACAGAAGTTGCAACCGAAGAATTGCATCTTCTTTACTTTTACCGGTCACCAATTTAAAACGGTGGGACATGGTCAAGTTGTACGGTTGGATTAAGTCAAGCAAATAACCTCAATTGAACTAAGATTCTCAGCATCAACAATTCATCAGATACATCTCAAGCACAACACATGTTATTCAAAGGGTCATGTAACGCCCTATTAAACAAATATGCAGCGGAAAATAAAAGACTATGGCGTTTACAGATCATCGGGTTCCAAACACCCGGCACAAAACCTCACCAATTACATTTAATAAATTACAAAAGCTACGGTCTGAACCGAGAAAACTTAACTTAACACATAACAGTAATAAAATACATTATCTCTCCACAAAACCTAATCCCATCCCAAACACTCATTCTCTTCGTGGCCACCCGTATATCAACTTGTACCTGCAAGATGAAACCAAGCAGCCACCCCGAGAGGGGTGAGTCAGTTCCCTGGAATGGAACTGGTACGACCTCCAAACAACTTATAATATAACTCTTTAATAAATAATAACTTGAATACAGTCACTTAAAACCACACAAAGAACAAGGCAATTTAAAAATCACCAAGTCAAGATAACAAGTTGTGAAAGAGATAAATAACAGAAAGTTAAAGTTAGTCAATCAGAAGAAATCACACCATAAGTTAGTGAACATCCATTGTTTGTGTTAGATTCAGTTCCAGTTAGGAGTAGGAAGACCCAAGTAGTCACAAGGACTAGGAATGAAAAGAGATCCAAGAACCCATAACTCAAGAGTGGAATAAAACCCATTGGGAGAGATGACCCCCACCGCCAGTCAGTTGTCACAAGGACGAGGTAAACAGACCTCCGCTGTCAGTTGTCCATACGACGAGGTATAGCAGACCTCCGCTGCCACCGACCCTTCTCAGTCATCGGTGAAAAGTGTGTGCACCACTCAATAAAAGAATCCATACTCAGTACCAAGATTAACATTTCCCATATTCCCATTAGATTATTAACTGCACAAGAGCAATACCAAAACACTCAGTCCTACAGAGTGCAGAGGCGTAAACCCTCAACAATTAATATCCAATAGAAAGAATCCATTCCCAACAAGGCTGATCAAACTCGACTCATGGATGAAACAATACCCATAGTCCAAAGGAAGAATTACCAAGATTGTCCTTTTCCATATTTCCACTAGATCACTAACTACACCAGAGCAATACCAAAATCAGTCGTACAGAGTGCAAAGCGTAAACCCCAGGCAGTTAATGTCTAATGAAATAACCAAACAGAAGGAACCAATAACCACGAAAGTTTCACATTCAAGGCTCAGTTAGTCACATCAAGCTGAGTTAGCCACACAACAGTTTCCTTTTGAAATTCCTTTAAACTCAGTTAGCGTTTTTCGAAAACATCTCATAAGTCGGTCAGTAAAAGTATCGGAGTATGAGAAATCGTACCTGGTATGTGAAGAACAATAATTAACTCGAACGTGATCCCCCAATAGTAACCTATAATTAAGGTGTTCCAAGTGTTGATTAGTTAAGGGACTTATAAACTAAACATCCTCTATTCTTACTGATTTATAGTTCTAGATTTACCTTTATTGTCTCACAAAGATTTGGGCTAGATTTTGTTAATTAAATCTTTTGTTAGGCCCATTTCGTTTAGTTTGGAATGATTTAGGATTTATCCCTGAGCTGAGAGTGGCCCAAACTCTCTTTGAATTGTTTAAGTGGGCTTTTGGAGTTCATAAACTTGGGCTCAGTAGGTTAGCCCAAGACCGTGTTACATTTACGTTGTTTAATTAAGCCCTTAAGTTATCGTTGACTATTTTATTACACACCGATTAAAGTCCCAAAGTTTAATACATATATTCTTCTTATTATAGTCCCCACAAGGAATTTATTTCTTTCATCTATTTTTAATGTATTTATATATATATATATATATTAAGATTTATCCGGAACATTTTTAAGAATTTTATTGTATTTAATTATATTTAATAACTTTCAAACGTGTCCACAACCGATATATGGTTTAAAAATAAAGTATTTTCTTTTATTTATTCACTATATATATACATATGCATGTACACGTATTAGAATTTATTTAAGTCATCCTTTATGTATCGTATTGTATTTAAATTATCTCTATTAACTTCAACATATATCTGCATTCCATGTATGTTTTATAAAGTATTTCTTTTGTACATTCTAGAATATTAGCTTCTTTAGTATTTAGTTAATATAAGTGTTGATTTATTTAGCTCCTTGTTTTATCCTAAGTTACTATTTTATTCCTTTTATATATGTGTATATATATATATGTATATATATTTTGTTTTCCTTTAGTTTTAATTAAGAATGTCAACTTCCATATTATATAATAAATAAAATGTAGATTAGTTTAGTTCCTTGATTTAACATCAGTTTCTATTTTATTTCTCTCATATAAGTATATGTATATATATATGTAAACAATTTTTTTTACCTCACTTAAAAGTTAATACCCAAAATATTTATAAACATACTGTTATTAAATGTTAGTTTAATCTTTTCATTATTTCCCAACCTAAAAAGTTTATTAATAAACTATACTTTAATTTTTGTTACATTAAAAACCATATATTATAAGTTACTCTTATGAAAATTCATAAACACAATTTTTAAACCCATTTACCATTGTCCAAAAATTCCCTAATTAAATATATAGTAGCTATAACATTTTAGACATATTATAAAAATTTTATTTCATAAAAATATCTTTTTTATTTAACCAAATAATTCCATAATACCCGTAACTTGCAAAAATCATAACTTACGTTTAAAATCTCCAAAACCATATTAATTTACATCAAAATAAACTAGATTTTATAAGGAATCTATGGTTAAAAATTTCAAGTCAAAATACATTCGGTAAGGTATTTAAATAAATTCAACAAGTTAGGGTTTAATTATGGAATTATTATAAAACTTAAACATTTAAATCTTATACGTTTTAATCTCAGCATCTTTTCTATAACCTACGATCGGACGGCCCGAGACTGAGTACACAGCTGACCGAGTCATTTTTTTCTCTCACTCACAGAACCAAATTCGTTGATTCTTGTCCCATTGGATTCGAAATTGAAAACGCATCCATTGACACCAATTTCTCCACATATAATGCAGTATTCTGCAAGATCGCTTCTGGGTTCGAAGGTTAGGGTTCATAGTATGTTCGAATCTTGATTTGTCAATTACTCTTAGTATATCGCATAATAGGAGAAATTGATAAGTGGGTTAGGTCGATGCAAAGTCGATTAGCAACATCAAGAATTTGAAGAAAAACTCACCGGAATTGCACCAATCGAAGGAATTCGATTTCGTTTTCTGGAAAAGGTTCGAACTTGACTGTTTCGAAGAGCTAACTTTGAGGATCTATAATTTAAGTTCTAGATTGAATTAGAATACGTGTGTGGGCTTAATCGAAAGAGGAATTATAGATCTACAAATTGATGGCAAGAACTTAATCTAACTTGCATTATACAGAAAGAAATTCAACCCGAAAGTCACGAGTTTATTACCTGCGGTTTCTGTATGTTTTATGTGCGTGACAAGAGCAGTAACTTTAGACGCCTCGTTCTTCCAAATGGTTGGGATTTGGCCTTATTTGTAAACATAAGAGTTGTAGACGGGTTAGAGATCTACACAACGAGCTAAAGAAATCAAATTTTGGATGAGAGACGAAGAAGTTATGGTTGAACGAAAGTGCCTTACCGATCACGTTTTTCTGAGAATCTGGGTTGCAGCTTTGCAAGGAGGCAACTTTGGATCAATTTTCCAGTGGATGTAGGAAGGGTTAGGTTATGTGTGAGCTATGGTTGTAAAGAGGAGATTAAGGAGAAGAGAATGAAGAAGACGACACTGAAAAATTCGAAAGGATTAGTGAGATACAGCCGTCACAAGTTAGGGCAAAAATACTGGTGAAGGTTAGAATACTCAGCGAATTTTATGCAAGTACCGGCGAGCTGTGTGAGTTTGACACGTGGCAGTTTTAAATTTTGACTCTAAACTTCATTTATCATAACTTTGGCTAGGATAATCCGTTTTTGACGTTCTTTTTATCAATCTTCTTGTTTTCCATAACCTTTTTATTGGTATAAGTTTCATGGGCTGGTTTGACCATTCTCAAAAAGTCAACCCTAGCAAGGTTGATAAGCTTTAGGGTTTCCATGATTTTATATTGACTTTTATGATTCAAATTAATGTTCCAACTCTTTAAAATCTTTATAATATACTTGGAGTGTTTAGAAAATTTTCCAAGATTTATTGACTTATAGATCTTATTATTAAATTCATAATACTATTAATAATATGTAA
This sequence comes from Limonium bicolor, assembly GCA_023374045.1. Lineage (NCBI taxonomy): Eukaryota > Viridiplantae > Streptophyta > Magnoliopsida > Caryophyllales > Plumbaginaceae > Limonium > Limonium bicolor. The sequence continues at coordinate 123,002,217 of CM041779.1, forward strand.
TCCAATATTTGATAGTATTCTTTAGGATTAACTAGAAGGAATCCCATGATTTAATTTCCTTAATTTCATATAAGAATATAATATTTATTATTCATAATTCCATACAATAATTTAATAATTGATAGTATTATTTATGGTTTAATAAAAGAAATCCCCTAAATTAATATTTCAGGTCAATAGTTTGAGGACAAATACCGTTTTTGGAGACAGAATTACTGCAAATATCAAAGGAAGCACAAACAAAACAAACCCAATTAGGGAAAAGTATAATCGAATGGACATGGCAAAATATGTAGCGATGAACAAGCTTATCCTTTCATAAATGGGGTCTGAAACCCACTGGGGATGACCCCCATACCCAAACCTGTCTCACGGACCAGCGTACCAATAAAGTCATTCGATTGGCGCAAGGTTACCAAGACTCAATCCCTTCCATAATGGTAAGAACTTCAGACCTGCACTGGACTACTATGGCACTGACTAGCTTACAGAACAGTCAACTCATTAGCTTACCAAGGTAGTAGATGGACATCAGATTAAAGGGAATATGAAACTCGAAGAGAAAATTTTGTACAGAGGCAGATGAGCCCCATTAGTCAGTTGATAGTGTGAGAAACGAATTTCCCAGTTGCATTGGGTTAAGTAGTACACAACAGAGACATGTCTATCCCAATATCCAGACAAGTCATAGGAAATATAACGGGAAGCAGGTACTGGCCAAACAAAATACACCAGAAGAAAGATGAACAAACTTAAAATACAATCATTTCGAAACAAAAGAAACTAGATTCCTATACAGAAGAGAACAAATAATGAAACCAATGGCAGAAACCACACTTCCGAATGATGTCGAGTCCATGTTCAGTTAGAGATAATGTCAGTATAAAATGGCCTTGCAAAACGCATCTCAAAGAGAAGGATGTAGGATCGGGTGGCTAACTCAAACCAACCTAAGGTGTGAGTCTAAGGGTTGGTTTGACTCAATGAATCTCTAAAAGAGAAGAGACACTCTGGGACGAACAGACACTCAATCGAACTAGATAAACTTAGTGCGCGGAAGTACTTGAATAAACTGAAACTGAATAAAGCTTGAAAGATAGACAGACTCTGTGGAGCTCAGCAAGATACACAAATAAGTTATTTATTCTATGGTCAAAATAAAACAACTTACAAATGTCCACTAAGTAGAGGAGATCTACGTAGCGTTTTTCACTCACTCACCCAATACACTTTCTGATCGGAACAATGGTAAGTGTAGCAAAAGCTAGGATCTTCCTAGGCAGAGTCTATCTAGATGCACTAACTAATTTGGTACGTATTTTCTCTCTCCCTGGCTTACAAAGCAATTTCTTCTCTCTCTCTCAGCTCCAAAATATTTCTCGCTGAAAAAGCACACTTTTAAATTGGCTATTACAAAACCTATTTATACTAGCACTACAAGCGGCAGGTTGAAGGAGTTAGTTCGGTAATTATCGAACTAAATTAGTGGCAACGTCCTTGAGTTATCTTCTGACTTGGGCCGCGAACTTCGGGTATGATGGGAAGGTGTATGACCATGTGTGGTGTTGAAGCATTCCCGAGTTCGCTCCTTAGTTTTCACAACGGCACGGGAGAGTCTGTGAAGTCTTCTTGTTGCATGGACTCCATTGAAGTGGCTCGCTCTTTGTGTTTGACTGAGGATGATTGACTCTGTCGAGGTGATTGACCGTGGAGGTGATCGGCTATCTTTGCAACACTCTGATGTCCCAACAGTTTCCCCCTTGTTGCTGATGATAGCAAACCTACGTGAATCCCGATTGAGTCAATCCTGAAATGAGAATAAAACACAAGAACTAGGGGAACCGACCCTGTCAAAGTTCCCCCTTAGTAGCAGCAGTAGCAGTTAAGTGTAAAGACTCCATTAAGATTGCCCCTTAATCGTAGAGGGACTAGACAAGCAGATATTGAATAGGCAGTGTAACAGGCATAATAAGGATAGTATTGAAAAGCAGTTATAGTACTAGGACCACACGGTCCAGCAGCAAAAAATTCAAAAGCAGTTTAAAGCAGCCACAGAGTCGCTTGTACACCAGATGAGATTCACCACTTCCCCCTTTTGCTTTCATCAGAGGGAAGCCCATTAGTCACAAAAGAGTTAGTCAAGAATTCACACAAAACAAAAAGTGTTTAGAACTTAAAAACAGCCTAAGTCCTAACACTACATACATGCACGCCAATCTAAGGGTCAGGGTTGAGGTTTAGGGTTGCTTGGATGTCAAGGAGTTGGTCCTGCAAGGCCGTCACAGTCGTCTCGATCCCAGCGTCTGTCCATCATCCGTGAGTGGCTCTGAGTCAGCTCTGCTGCTAGGATGAGGAGTCACTCCACTTTCTCCAAGAGTGGTAGGAGAGTATCTTGAGGCACTGCCTCTTGAGAAGTGGAAGGGCTCGCGGTTATTGGAGTTAATGGTGGGGGCAGCAGCTTGGATTTGTCGATGGATGTGAGCCGATTCAGATAGCGGAGGTTGATGGTGTCTGCCACGTCGATGGACTCTGGCGTCGATGTCGCCAAGGGTACCTGAAAGAATTTGAGAATGCGAGGCCACCAAAACACATACCCTAGGGAGTGTTTTGGGGTTTCAACTGACTGGGCCAAGTGATGGAGGATGATGTGGGCCAGATTAAGAGAGTGACAGTTAATGATGCAGTACATGATGGTGAGGTCCAAGCAATTGACCATTAGATTTCCTTCTTTTCAGGGTACAATGTTTTTTATGACAAGGATGTGCAGGAGCTGATGCAGGATGGAAAGATCTCCTCGGGGTATTGGGGAGCCCACTTTCTTCTTGGAGGAGAAAAAGTGGTAGATTTTGTTTTGTAGGACCCCGGGGATTTCTGGAAGGACTCCTTTTTCATAGTAGGACAGACTGGTATGATGAGAATCTGGGACAGTTTTTCAAGATTGAAGAAAATGCGGGTGGAATTGACAAAAGATTGTGCGACACCGTTTCTATGACAAGGTTTTGATAAAAATCGACAAACTCTAGGGGATACCACTCGGTTATTTCACAGAAAAGGTGTTTCCACCCTTGAACCTCTAGCATTGTCACTACCTCCCCCAGATTTGAAGATAGAGCCCATGAAATGTCTAAGAACTTACCCGTGACTATATTTCTGTCTGCAGCAGGGTCACCGAGCATATAGCGCTGGGTGAAGGGGCCTATCTTTGCACATCGACGTTGCGGCTTGGGTGGTTTCTGGACCCTGGTGAAGGTGGCGCCAGTAGAAGTGTCGTGGCTATTGGTGGGCAACTCTTGGACTGGGGAAGATTCGCCGGAACCGGAGGAGACTGGTTGAGCCTTGATAGAAGATCACAGTACTCGTTTGGCTGTGGGTCGAGTGATGGTTTGAGCTTTTTTTTCTTGGTTTGGGTTTTGGAGATTGTGGAGGTGTTGGGGTTGCTGATTTTTCTTGGGATTCTTGTGGGGTTGTTGTTAGAGATTTTTTGGGCGGAGCTTGCAGTTGATCGGTGGCTTGGATTTCGGCGGTAGGGTTTGGTTGTTGAGGTGGTGGAGATCGTGGCATAGTTTGAAGTGGTGTGACATCTTCGACATCCATCTCAAGAATGTTGGTTTCGGCGGAGAAGGTGGTGTTTGGTGGGGTGATGTGTTGCGGGTGGTTGGTGGTGGTGTGGCAGAGTGTGTGGGGGATGAAGTGGCAGTGGTTTTGGTGGGAGAGTGGGTGGTGGTGGTGGTGGAGATGGGTTAGTGTTGGCCATCGATTGAAGGTGCCCTAAAGGCGGATTAGATCTTGGAATATCTCGGCCGGGATGTTGATGCCGTTGAGATTAATGCCTACCATTTGGAATTGGTGTAGCTTTGGGTGTAAGGTGGATGTGAGTGAGAGAGACGGAGTAGGCTGATGGTGATATAAAGGCAGAAGTTACTGCAGAAGGTGCAGAGATTTCGTGTGTCAGGCGAGAAAAAAGGGGACGCGAGATGCCAGTGAGATTAAAGGTGTGGATTTAGGTGGGTGGGTGTGGATAGATGATGTGGATGTATAGTGCAAGTAACATAGAGACATTCCAAGCGAGAAAACACAGTTCACAGATTCAAGTGCAAACAAAGACAAACTCTGTGAGACAGAAGGGAGTACCTGCTGATGATTGTGGTAGGGGCAAGGAGATGCGACCGTCTAGGTAGACGGAGTCAACCCAATTGCTGATCGAAGTGCTTAAAATCATGCTGTAGACAGGGGTTTAGTAAAGATATCTGCAAGTTGATCTTTGTGGGCACAAAGTCAAGTTGAATGAGCTTTTTCTCGACACAGTCTTTCAAGAGTGAAAACGGATTTCAATATGTTTGGTTCTTGAGTGTTGGACTGGGTTTCAGATATTTGATTGTGCTTTTGTTGTTACACAAAAGATTGGGATCTGTTCTTGGGTGATATGATAATCTTGAAGTTGTTGTTTCATCCAAAGGAGTTGGGAGCAACAGGCTGCAGCAGACATACTCTGCCTCCACTGTAGAGAGTGCGACAGAGTTCTATTTTTTGGAGGACCATGAAACAAGACAAAGACCCAAGAACTGTGCATTACTTGAAGTACTCTTTCGATCTTGGAGGGAACCAGCCCAATCAGAATCACTGTATGCAGATAAAGTGAAAGTTGGAGATCGAGGATACCATAGATATAGTGTACTTGTACCTTTGAGATATCGGAATATACGTTTTACTGCTTTGAGGTGAGACTACTTTGGTGCTGCTTGGAAGTGGGCACAAAGACAGACTGCGTGGAGAATGTCGGGGTGACTGGCAGTTAGGTACAAGAGGGACCCTATCATTCCTCTGTATTCTGTGGCATTGACACCGACTCCTTCGTCATCGAGATGAAGTTTGGCAGATGTGCAGCTTGGTGTTGACATGCTTTTGACATTGCTGAGATTGTACTTGTCAAGGAGTTCCTTGATGTACTTTTGTTGATGGATTTTAATCCCGTCCCTTTCCTGTTCAACTTGTAGTCCTAAGAAGAACTTTAGCTCACCTAACTCATTCATGGAAAACTCTTGCTTCATAAGGTTAGAAAAATGGTCACAAAGGGTGTTACTTGTAGAGCCATAAATGATATCATCGACATAAATCTGTACTAGAAGTAAGTCATGTGATGAATGAAGAATGAATATCATTTTATCTACATTACCTCGAGAGAAACCATTTTGCAAGAGATATGTAGACAATCTTTCATACCAGGCGCGCGGAGCCTGTTTCAGTCCGTAAAGATCTTTACATAGTTTGTAGACGTAGTCGGGATGGACGGAGTCTGTGAACCCTGGGGGTTGCTCGACATAGAATTCTCTATCAATGTAGCCATGGAGGAAGGCCGTCTTGACATCCATTTGATATAATGTGAAACCTTTAAATGCGGCAAACACAATTAACATGCGGATTTCTTTAGACGCGCTACAGGTGCAAATGTTTCATCATAGTCAATCCCTTCTTCTTGATTATAGCCCTGAACGACCAATCTTGCTTTATTCCTGAAAACTTGTCCTGCGTCATCAAGTTTATTACGAAAGACCCAACGAGTACCAATGGTATGTTGATGTGTGGGTTGAGGAACCAACTCCCACACAATGTCTCTGGAGGGAATTTAGTTCCTCCTGCATTGCAGTGACCCAATCAATATCAAGGAGTGCTTCTTTGACATTTCTAGGTTCAGTGCCAAGAGAAAGGCACCAAAGGCACACAGGTTTTGCATAGCTTGGAAGCGTGTTTGAACACCTGAGTTTGGGTTGGATATAATGTTTTCAAGAGGATGAGCAGATTTTTGCTGGAACTGGTGACGTGAAGCAGGAGGGATGTGCTTTGTCAGAGTAGTCAAAGTTCAAGTTTTGAGGCAAGGGTGTCTCAGGGTTATTGTCAGAGTCGGTAGAATCTGATGTATTGTTTTTCTTTTCCGGGGAGTCATTAGGAGTGATGGATTGGGGATCTTGGAGTCTTCCTATGGGAACAGTGATGAAGTGTGGATCAGTGAGGAAATCGTCGGGAGCGAAGTCAAGTTGATCAGAAGATGAGCCAACATTGTGGGACTCATCAACTTGACATGGGGACTTTCTTCTAAACATTGAGTTCAGATTAATAACACGATAAGCTTTGCTTTTAGAAGAGTAGCCAAGAAATATACCTTCATCACTTTTAGGAGAGAACTTACCCAAGTTGTCTTACCATTATTGTGGATAAAGCACTTACATCCGAAACGCCTGAGATGAATGAGATTTGGTTTACGTAGACGGAGTAGTTCGTAGGGTGTCTTGTGAAGGAATGGATGGATCAACGCACAATTTAACACATAGCATGCTGTGTTAACACCTCTGCCCAGTATGATGGAGTTAGTTGATGTCAATGAGCATGGTGCGTGCCATTTCAACCAAGGTTCTATTTTTTTTCAACCACTCCGTTTGTTCTGGAGTGTGCGGATGAGATTTGGCGATCAACTCCGTTGTCCCTGCAAAAACATCAAACAACTTGTTGCAAAATTCAGTACCCTGGTCTGTTCTCAGGGTTTTCAATGTAAACGAAAATTTGTTGATAAACATTTTATGGAGTTTGACAAACTCCGTAAAAGTTTCATCCTTAGTAGATAGAAAAATAACCCAAGTCCACCTAGAATAGTCGTCGACTATGACCAGAATATACCTCTTACCACTTCTGCTTTGAGTACGCATAGGGCCAACAAGATCCATGTGGAGCAATTCTAACGGAGAGCTAGTAGAGAGAGTCAACTTACTTTTGAAAGACGACCGGGTGTGTTTACCTTTTATGCATGCTTCACAGACGGAGTCTGTGTCAAAGTGTGTATGGGTAAACCAATCACCAAGTCCTTGCTTTAAAGTTTGTTCAACAGCCTGTGATTTGCATGACCAAGTCTGGAGTGCCACAACAATGAATTTTTGGAATGCACATTAAGACAGACTTGATCGTCTGGATTAATAGAGTTTAAGCACATTTTGTAGAGATTTCCTTCTCTGCGTCCCACAGCTTTTAGGGAACCTGTACTCATAAAAAACCTTACAATCCGAAGAGGAGAAAAGTACCAAATTGAATCTATCACAAATTTGAGAAATACTTAATAAACTATGTTGAAGTCCAGTGACCAGATGGACTCCATCAATTTTAAATCTAGAGGGGTTACCTACAGAGCCAACTCCCACGATTTCACCCTGGTTGTTGTTTCCGAAAGTAACCTTACCTCCTTGGTAGGATGAAAGCGAATTGAATTGATTTGGGTCTCAGTCATGTGACAACAACATCCACTATCCAAGTACCAGCTGTCTCCATTCTCCTTCACCTACAAAACAAAAGATCATTTGTTAGACTTGGGAACCCAGATGTACTTGGGTTCCCTTTTCGAGCCAGATCTTTTTAATTCTTCTCTAGCTTCAAGAATTAATCTAACTCGTTTGAGATTAAATGAAAGATCTTTATTCAATTTATCACAAGCATTGTCCCTATGTCCAAGACTCCCATAGTAGCCACAGATCTTGGTTGGAGAAAGATTGACATATTTCTACTGTCCCTTCCACCAGGAGTCAAAGTTCTCTTTTCTTGATACCGTTTGTCTTTGTTGTCGGATTTGGACATGTTTTTTGGAATATTGAACTTCCCTTTTTGCCACTTGGGCTTAGATGGAGTTGATCCAACTCCAGATTGTAGATTAGCAATCTCTTGAGAGAGTTGTTCTACTTTTAAATGAAGATCATCACGATCTTGACTGACTTCCTTGATTTTGGAGTTGGCCCACTCAGGCAGTTCGAAGGAGGTGACTTGTTTGATAAATTTGACTGGCTTGAGACAGAGCATGCTCTTTTTCTTTCAGTTTTTGAGTGAGGTTTTTGATAGTAGTGTTTAAGGACATGTTTTTGGATTTGGAAGCATTTAGATCATTTTGAGAGAGCAGCATTTATCAGTGAAAATGGTGAGATCTTGTTTGAGAGAGTCGATCAGAGTGACAGACTCTTTCTGGTCGCTCTGGCTGGATTGATTAAGCTCTATGGTATCATTGAGTTCATTTTGAAGGGAATCAACATGACGCCGTGATTCTTGTAGATCAGTCTAAGAGAGCAAGATGTGGTCTTGTGTTCCTCAGCTTCATCTCTTAAGGCATACATGAGACCCTTTGAGATTTCGAGTTCCTCAGTTAACTCAGATATTTTGCTTGTGAGACTTGCTTTGATGGAGTTAGTCTCAGAGACAATTTTAGCAATTAATGTCATAAAGCCCATAGGAGTTATACGATAGAGATCTGTTTCAAGATGGGAGAGAGTTACCTCATTGTCGGGGATCATGGACTCGTTGTATCATGTGTCATGAGACATACCAGACCGCTGGACTCTATGTCTTGATCGTCGGAGTCGGAATCACCCCAACCAACAGCTGCCATCAGCGACCTCCCTTGGGATTTTCATACTGGTTCTTGAGTAAGGGCAGTCCTTCTTGAAGTGACCGGGTTTATTGCAGTTGAAACAGTGACAGAGTTAAAGACTTGTTTGAGGTATTTGAGAACGATCGACTCTGTCGGTTAGGCTGGTTACGCATGAACTTTCGGAAGTTCTTTACTATGAAGACAAAGTCTTCCATAGTCTCAGCCTCACTTTCTTCAATAATATCACCAACTCGGCCTTAGCTTGTCTGATCTGAGTATCAGCAACATAGGCTCCTTCTTGGGTATATGATTTGAGTTAACCTGCAAGGCTTGGTCATTCAAAGTAGTAACCTTACTAGAAGAAGAAGAAGATGTATTACCACACTTCTTTCGAACGTTCTTTTTGTACTTATCTACAGATTGTAGATAGGAACCTAAGTCTTGGCAGCTCCATTTGGATAAGTCCTTGCATGCTTTGGTGGAGATTACCGTTTCTTCCTATTCCTCTCTGAGACTGTCAAGAAGCTTGTGCAAGACACTCTCTCTATCCGGTAGTAGATATTCACTTCCTGCATATAGTAGTAGTTAGTAAATAAAAATGATCAAGCACTTCTTTAGAGACTCACCGGGTTTTTGCAGAAAATTCTCATAATCCATTCGAAGTTCTTGAGCTTTGCATTTCTTGAGTTCAGTGACTCCTTCGTGAGTAGCTTGAAGGAGTGTCCATATCTTGTTTGCGGACTTACAGTGATTGACTCTTCTTTGTTCTGGAATGGACAGACAAGTGTAGATAGCGCGGATGCTTGTCGATTTAGCTCGTACCTCTTGCGATCTGCAGCAGTCCATGTGGATCTATCTGGATTGACTGCGAGGTCTCCTCCAGTGACTATCTCCCAAAGCTCAGAGTTGACTGACACAATGTGTTGCTTGATCTTGTTTTTCCAGTGATGTAGTTGGTGGAAGTGAGTCTGGGGTGTTCGAAGTGCATTTTATTGTTTTGATTGGCGAAGAGATCTGCCATTGCTTGTTGATTGACTGTTAGCCTGACCTGGCTCTGATACCACGTGTAGGATCGGGTGGCTAAATCAAACCAACCTAAGGTGTGAGTCTAAGGGTTGGTTTGACTCAATGAATCTCTAAAAGAGAAGACACTCTGGGACGAAAAGACACTCAATCGAACTAGCTAAACTTAGTGCGCGGAAGTACTTGAATAAACTGAAACTGAATAAAGCTTGAAAGATAGACAACTCTGTGGAGCTCAGCAAGATACATAAATAAGTTATTTATTCTCTGGTCAAAATAAAACAACTTACAAATGTCCACTAAGTAGAGGAGATCTACTTAGCGGTTTTTCACTCACTCACCCAATACACTTTCTGATCGGAACAATGGTAAGTGTAGCAAAAGCTAGGATCTTCCTAGGCAGAGTCTATCTAGATGCACTAACTAATTTGGTACGTATTTTCTCTCTCTGGCTTACAAAGCAATTTCTCTCTCTCTCTCTCTCAGCTCTAAAATATTTCTTCATGAAAAAGCACACTTTTAAACTGGCTATTACAAAACCTATTTATACTAGCACTATAAGCGGCTGGTTGAAGGAGTTAGTTCCGTAATTATCGGAACTAACTTAGTGGGCAACGTCCTTGAGTTGTCTCTGACTTGGGCCACGAACTTCAGGTATGATGGGGAGGCTGTATGACCGTTGTGGTGTTGAAGCATTCCCGAGTTCACTCCTTAGTTTTCCTAACGGCACGGGAGAGTCTGTGAAGTCTCCTTAGTTGCATGGACTCCATTGAAGTGGCTCGCTCTTTGTGTTTGACTGAGGATGATTGACTCTGTCGAGGTGATTGACTCTGGAGGTGATCGGCTATCTCTGCAACACTCTAATGTCCCAACAAAGGAAAAGAAACTGGAAAGGGAGAGATGGAAGCGGTATTTCATGAGTCCGAAATTCTGAGAAAGTGTACTAAGAGATTGTAAATAAGTAGCAGGGGAAACACAAACAGACTCAAACCTATGCAGATTTTTGAACCCTGGAACCCATGATGGGTTTGGAATTCATTGGCATACTCTCGCACATACGTTTAATGAAAGGAAAAAGAAATTAAAAAAGTATAGAGAAAGAAGGCTGGGAAGAGAGGAACATCGGTACTAGTTTCGAAAATGAATCCGGTAGTCCGTGTTCTCTTCTTCGGGTCCATCGTTCTTTGAGCTTATCAGACAAACAAACGATTCTCATGAAAGGAGAGAACGAGGGCATTGAGCAACAAATTTTGAAACAGAGTATGATGCTAAAGTAAAGAAAGGAAACAATGACAACATGACACTAGCATCGGTACTTCTCCGACGAAGCCATCCTTTACGCCATTCTCCTCGTCAGATTCATTTGGCGGATGAAATTTGCAGAATGAGAGACGAGAAATTCAAAATTGGGATTTTGAAAAGAAAAAGGAAAGAGATATAAACAACTTACCCTGTTGCCACCTGAAGCAAATGAAATCAGAGAAAGGGGAAATCAGACGAACTTCCTGTGAACGATAAAGAGTTGAGATCAAAGAGAGCTCAAGAGCGTGGGGTTTCAGTCATGTATTTCTGGCCATCGAGAATTCCTCGGAGAAGAAAGAGAGACCAGTTTAAAGCGTTAAAAAAAAGAGAATAGAAGTTGAGACATCAAAAAACAAAACGGCCGATCGCCCTTCAGATTGTTGTTGTTTTATAGGGGAGGGATTGGGTTTTTAGGACAAGTAGGGTTTAGTTTTAGGTCATACTAGTCAACAAAAATAAGGCTTAAGAAAACGAAAAGAAAGAAAAAAGAAACTTGCTACTGCCCAGATTCGAACCTAGGCTTCTGTCCTCCTCCACGCACACTACAACCAACTATGCTACTTCAAAACTTAGTGCACATATGAAAGAAATGCTAAAACAGAGACTCCAATACGAGCTCCATAGAAAAAATAAATACTTACATGCTTCTCTCATGAATTGAACGTGGATCTATAGGCTTCTAAGCAAACATACTAACCAGCAAAGCTATAACAAAACTCAATTTGCAAATGCAAGAAATATTATTGAATTTCCAATTCGAATTGGATGAATAATTTTAAAAAGATTATCATTTTAAATGGAAGTACATAGTAAAACGAAAGATCTTAATCTTATCAAAATGAATCGTTTTCTTCCTAGAAGTCATGAAATTATGGAATGACAACGATAAAATACAAAGTGTAAAAAAACATAAAATATTGAAATAACATAAAGAAATGGTGGTTAAAATACAAACGATCGCAATTAAAAATAGAAGTTGAATTACATATGTACGGGTAGCATGTAAATAAGATAGAAAAGAGCAATAACGAAATAAATAGAGATGAGAGGGAGTGTAATCAAAGCAGTGACAAAATAAAACATGCTAGTATGGAATATAATAGTAAAAATGTACATAAAATGATGAAAATGTCCTAAAAATAATAACGATAAATACAAAATTAAAATAAGCACTAGTAAAGAGTATACAAGTAAAAGTGTCAGCAAAATGAAATGAGATAAAATAAACAAGTAACGAAGTAGCACGAATCGAGATAAAACGAATAGGAAAATAAAATAAGTGAATAAAACAGAACCGACTAACATGAAATGAATCGAAAATACAATGGTGAAAGAAGTGAGTAGCAAAAAGGGGTGGGTTTGAAAGATGCTTTGAAAATTGGTTTGAGAAATTTATCATAAATTGATGATTTTGTTTTGGCACACACGTTAATATGTTTTGAAAAGAAAGGCGATGACCCTTCTTATTTTATTTACTACTTTGGAATTTGCTTTATGGGGTGAGAATTTTTGGTGTCTACAGGTTGTTAACTGGTGATTGTGCTTTAGCTTTGATGATGGGCTTGGTTGAGATTGATTGAGGATTGATGGTTGTGTTGTTGGGAACATTTCCCGTGACCATTTGGAATTGAAAGGTCTTGTAATTTCGGCTTAATTGAAGTGTTAATGGAATTGGGACTATTTCTACGAGTTATGTTTTGGATTATATGGTATAAATTTGGAAGACTTTCACTAGGATGTTGATTGTAGACATTGGTACATAGAAAATTAAACATATTGTGCTACGACCACTATATCGCAGTTTAAGTTCTAATGATCTACTTCTTTGTGGTTGATAGTGCCCTTAGAGGGGTGTGCACACTTAAGGACGTAGAGTGAGGGGAATTTTATTTCGTGACCCTGCTTATTGGGTATTCGTTGGTGGATTTCGCGGCCCCACCTTTTTGGGTGTCTGTTGGTAGATTATTTTGGTTGGCGGTGAAAAGCTCCATTTATCATTGCTGAACTGTTGTGGTTGCTCATCTGGTGCGATTGAGTTGTTGTTGACTATCGATGTGAGATGTATGCTCAAACGGTTTACAAATAAAATGAATTTTACATTGTGAAGCAATGGTTTACTCACTTTTCCTTATTTGTGCGGTCCATTATGTGTGTGTTGTTTGCATATTTTATGATCAGGTAGCGATGACTATGCCATAGATGATAATTATGAGTCTAGTTTCTTTTGAATACAGTTGTCCACAAATGGAATAGTTTTTTTCTCTCGTTCCTTCATTTGAGTTTTGTAGACAGAATAAAAGTTGGTTCGAAGATTTAGCCTTAGCATTCACATGTGTGGGTGTGACGGTAATACCTCATATTTGATTTTTTTATTCACTGTGGTCAATTGGTAGGGTAGCTCTATACTGAGAACATCTTTCGTAAGTTTCATGTTTTGAACCGCGTTTTCAATCGTGATAAGAAGATGTGTTGCTGTGAGGCTTTTCTACTGATTTTGAAACTTTTGGTCTTGTCCGAACTTCCGTCCAAAGGAGAAAGTTTGGATTGACCCTGTAGTTATTTTTTTCTCCTGTTCACTGTGTCCGGACATCCGTCTGAACATACAAGTTCGGACAACATGCGAGGATGAGTTTGGTTTGAAGTTTTGGACCCTGCCTGAACTTTCAAGTTCGGACATAAGTTCGGACCACATAAGGAAATCTTCTTTGGACTTTATCCGAACTTCAAAGTTCAGACATAAGTTCAGACATCCTGTTTTGAGTCTCGACTTACGTCCGAACATCCAAGTTGGAACATAAGTTTGAACACTTCTCATAATTAGGTTTTAAGGCTCGTTTGATATCCATTTTACCTTCCATTTGTGGCATATTATTCCCGTCTCATTATTCTTTATATTAGGATAAAATATTGGGTGTTACAAGATGGAATCAAATATTGTTACTCAGATTGAGTTAAGAATGAGTAAGAAATTGACTGATTAAGTTAAAAATTGAATTAAGCCGTCCTCGGGGGTTATATTCATGTGGTGTGATGTGCTATGTTTCATTATTTTGTGACAGCTAAACCTTGAGTTATGTGCTTGTGTGATTATATTGAGTGATGCATGCTTATGTATGAAGAGGGGATTATTGCTATTTTTACATGTGCTATAGAATGTATATGTGTCCTAGTTCCTAGTTCCTAGTGTTAGGTCATGTAATATATGTGCGGGAAATAGATTTCGATTTCTTGGAATAATGATTTAGACCTTGTTATGAAGTGAGTGTAATACCTCTAATGTTAATCCAGGGGTTTATGGCCAGGGACTCAGACACGGGTTCTAAGGGAATAGGACCGGCTGATAGATCCACTTTCGCTTACTACGCCAAAAGCGGAAGTAGACAGACAATCACGGTCGGAATGGTCAATTGAGACAGTTGTAAGAGTTAGTTTTTAGCATGGGACAAATCATCCAGAGCAGGAGCAACGAGACAATGATCTTTAGGATTATTCCAAGCGCATTGCCCACATGAAGCCCACTTCTTATGGGAGTTGTTTACTACTTCAAGGGAGAAGTTGATATTTGGTGGATCACCAATAGAAATGTCTTACAAGCTAAACCTGATTTCAGATGGGATGCTTTAAAAGAGGCCATGAGGAGGGGTTCTACCCTGAGCATGAAAGAATGCAAACATATTGGAATTTTTAAACTGAAGAAATTGTCCTTAAGTGTGAAGGACTACCATTCTAAGTTCATGGAGCTGGCTAGATTCGCACCTAGTATTGTTCTATATGAGACTTCAAAGGTGTAGAGGTTTATGGGCGGTCTAAATTGGAGCCTGCAAGAAGTTTTGAGTGTCCTAACTATTCCTACCCTCTATGAGGCCTGGGGGAAGGTAGCTAATCTCTACAGAGTCCAGGAGAAAGAGGAAAGAGATACAAGCTGGGAATAAGAAGAAGTTTGAGGCTAAGGAGGACACCCATGGTCATGATGACCAACCTTAGAGGTAGGGTCAAAATAAGAGGTGGAGACCCAACAATGAAGGGAGGCAGAGATTCGGTGGGAACCAGAGGGAGTGAGCAGAAGCTGGGGAACCAGAATCAAACATAGTTCTAGAAGGGCCAGAGGAATCAGGAGAGACATTTCTATTGTAAGAAATGCAACCATGATCATCCAACAAAGGATTATGATGGGAATCTGGTGACATGTTACATGTGTGGAAAGTTGGGTCACCGGTCATTTAAGTGTTACAAGAGCAACCCGGGAAATACTCAGTAGAAAGGAAATGGTGGTAATCACTCTAATAATGAACAGGGGAATCAGAATAGAGATCATAATCCTGTGGAGGTTTCATCCCACGTGGTGATGGAAACCAACCTGCTAGGGATAATAGGAACCAAGGGGAGAACAATAACACCAACTATCGCAACCCGGGCAAATTAATGTGATGTACCAAGCTGAAGCTGTAACACCCAATTTCTTAAATACTTTATTAACTTCTTAAATCAACGGACTTTGCAGCAGAAGTACAAACTCTTAGGTGTTACCGCCACATTCCTCTCAAGGGAATGTTAAGGCTAAACAACTTCTTTAAAAACAATTGTAAACTTCCTAAAACTTTGGACATGACCTATCATGGCATATCTAAGAAACCATATCAACATCTATGCAAGAAAACATGCTTACAAAAACATGACCCTGGACATGACCACCTAGTGGCTTCGAAAGGTAATACATGCAATTTACAAGGTAGCCTAGACCATATGCCTTTACACTTCGTCATTCTCCAATGCAATGTTCAAGTTGTAAATAAGGAAAAGTTGATCAAACTTGATAGATATGCGTAGATCAAGAGAGTAACGTACTCTCGACTACATACCGAGGTAAATATCCAAAAAAAGAGTAATGTGGGAATTAGAACTTATACATTTCAAATCCAAAAAGCAAAAGTAATACAAGTAGTAAACTTCCCCAGGACCCACACTCTTAGTGTTCTTCTAAACCTGTGAGAAAGCATTCAAGCACATAGACATACAAACACAAATTGTTGTGACCCAGCTTTTTTTATTTTGTTTCTGATTCGCAAATGGAGGTTATGTCATACGATCTAATATTAGAGAGCTTATGCATGGCAATTATATTGGCTTTGTGGAAGGAGGGTTATAACTGTCATATCCTTTATTATTAATTTTAAGTTAGCAGGGATATTTGCTTTTATTATTCTTTCTCCTTCTCATTTCCATTTCCTGTTCATTTTTCTAGTAACTTCCCTCCCTTTTCCTTTCTCCTCTTCTTCAATCTTCTTTGAAATTTAATTGTTGGAGTTGTTCGTTGAGGAATTCTGGTCTGCTAGTGGTTGTACTTTAGGATTGTGGTTCGTGAATGTTTAGTTTCATTTTGGGTTTGCCTCCTTCTCCATTTCTGATTTTTTTTTGATTCCGGGATTGTTCAGTCGAGAGTTTGTTGTTCGAGTGGAGATTGAAGGAAGGCGATGGGTAGTGTTCGTCGAGTGTGCTTTCCTTCGGTTGTGAGGTAGGTGGTAGATGGATTCAGCTGTGTGTGTTCACCCACTGGGGGTTTTTGATTTTGTTTCTGTTTTTGAATGTGTAGTTTGATTCTTTGATTTATGGTGGTTCTTATGCTTTCTGATTTATGTTTTTGCTCTATTAAACCCTATGAGAAGCGTTTTTGTTTTGAGTATTTTGATATGAAAGACTATGCTTTAACAATTGTGAATTGTGGATTTGGTTTGCTTCTGGTTCGACATTGTTTTTTGTAAAATTTGATGTGCCCGGACTTCCATCCAGACTTGTAAGTTCAGACACTTGCCGCAGACGTGTGTATTTTGGCGACAATTATGCTGTGTCCGGACATCCGTCCGCACATGTAAGTCCAGAAGGGATGCAAGAACGGGTTCTGGACTTGCAGTTCGACTTGTGTCTGGACATGTAAGTTTGGACACCATGTTTGTTGATTTTCAGACTCTGTCCGGACATGTAAGTGTGGACTGAAGTTCGGACGCCTTTATATTTTCAAACTGGGCATGCGTCCGGACTTGTGGCCAGGACGTATGTCCAGACATGTGTTAAATTGTTGTTTCCAGTGCGTCCAGACTTGTAAGTCGGGACAGATGTCCGGACACATCTGTTTCGTGTCACAGAGTGCGTCTGGGCTTGTAGGTCCAGACACCCCTCTATTTCCATCTAACTTTTTCGTTCAAGCTCCGTTTGACTTCCGTTTGCGGGGTTATGTGTCCCTTAAGTGTGTATTATCTGTCTTAATACGTTTTAGCATGTGTACGTGTATTTATGTTCCGAAATTGCTATGTTATACTTATAACCTTTGAACGGCTTTAAGAGTATGATTTCGACTTCTGTTTCTGTTCGGTTTTCCGTGTTTTGCTAGTCTTGGCTTGAAGACTTCTGTTTTAGCTATGATCTGTGTTTTGTGATGTTTAATCTTTATTCTTTGGTGTGTGTGTTTCACCACACCTTCTGTTATGAATGTTTAAGCCTCTGTTTTGGGACCTAGTTTATGTGCATTCTGAGCCGTGGTTGACAGGGTCAGGTTAACTCGTAGCATGCTACATAGACGTTATTCTGTTTTTGTGAGACTGATAGGTTCTTTGGTCTTCAGGCCATTTTCGTTCTACGGCTGACGGGCCCATTGGTTTGCTGACCATTTATGCGTTGTCAATGGATCTTTCCATCCTTGGGTATTCACCCTTTCTGTATGTGTGTGCGGTGAGGTAGGGTCCCGCCTCTATTTTGTAAAGTGATCTTCCTTTATCTACTATGTTTGTGTGTGGTTTCTGACAGTCTGTTGTGTGCTTTCCGTCTTCTGAAAGGTTTTGACTTGTAAAGACGGCCTTCTGTCTCCTTCCGCTGTTTAAGGGTAAGTTTGACCATCGTAACCCATTTCTATTTGTTTGAAAGTCTTCCGCTATGATCTCTGATTCTGATTTTGCTAAGCTTTCATATATATGCTTATGTTTAGTTTCAGTTTTGAGCATGCTCGGCTCATGAAGTTTATCACCCGCTGAGTTATGGTTTGCTCACCCCTATATTTCGTCTTATTTGCAGGTTTTAGTGTTTGGACAGGATGTCTCTGCTTTGTCTTTTGGCTTTGAGTTCAGTTTTGTATTTGTATCTTTGGCTTTGGGCCCTCTGTTTGGCATTCACTACATATTTTAGGTTTGGCTTCCATTTTGTAATCAAACAATTAAGCTTTGTAATTGTATTTAGTTAATATATGAGCACTTGTTCTGTTTGGGTTCGTTAAAGTGTAGTCTTGCATGTCTTAGGTTATAAGCGCGCGGCGTGTGGCGGTCTCATAACCAGGGTGGTGTTTAGGGTCATTACATAAACCGTCAGTATTCAAATGAGTAAACGCTAAACTACCCTAAGGTAAGTTACATTAATCCTTTATTTTTACTAAGATAGAGAACCATAACTTTCTTATTGTTTTCTGTTTGCTTTCTCTATATCAAATCATCAAAGGTCCTAACTCAAGCATTTCATCTTTCATTACTATCATAAGGCATTTAAGCACAATTCACATGAATATATATCCACATGGATACTGGCTCCCGGAAGTCACTAACTTCCGGAATAGTAGCTTCCGGAACAAATATCGCCGGACGGGTTCCATACATCAACAACTTACATGACAATTTCATTTCCAATAGCTCATCATGGCTCATACATGTACAATAAAGTTCATGCTTATTTCATATATTCATTCCAAATTTAATAGCTCATTTAGCCACCAGATACAAAGGGTTCGTCTCCCTTAAATTATCACAAGAATCAATGGCACACATATCCTATGGATATCAAGGGTCCATCTCCCTTTCCATTTCAATTATCCTATTTTAATGAGGGAGAATAGATTTGAAAAGAAAATCCAAGTTTTGGTTATGTTTGAAGATTTAAAGGCTTAAAGCACATTTTTGCCTAAAATGGCAAAAACATTGTCTTGTCCATTTATGGTAAATTCTTGAATTATAGAAAGAAGGCTTTCACCAAGCTGCTTATGCTTCTCCATGTTTTTGGACAGAATGGAGGGGCTGGTACGTGAAAGAAAAAGAGGAAGGAGAGAGAAGATGGCTTTTGTGAGAAATAGGCATGTGACTTGCTCATGCCTCTCACTTAACTTTAAATGATTAAAAAAAATCCCCTCAACTCTTAGAATTTCATTTTAAACCCTTCTTTTTACAATTCAAGAATTTACCTTTAATGGATAAGACACTATTTTTGCCATTTTAGGCCAAAACATGTTTTAAGCCTTTAAATCTCCAAACATAACCAAAACTTGGATTTTCTTTTCAAATCTATTCTTCATCATGAAAATAGGATAAAATTATATATTTTAAGGTTATAAATCACCTTTCAAGGTCGAGATATATCAAACCATTCAAAATTACTAAAATGCCCCTTAAGGCCAAAGTGTGATTTAAGCGAATGTCTTCAATACTTTTGAGCTATGCTCAATTAATACCCTTTCAAAACTCATGTTAATCATGTAAATGAGGATTAAATCACTAATACAAACCTTATTAAATCAGGTATTTCATTATCTCACCCTTAAAAGAAGCTTCGACCCGAAGCTTGCGCCATAATCATAAATTCTAGATTCATAAAAGGAATTTCCCTTTAAATCAACATAGATCATTGGCACATTTGTGCAAAATCCAAGCCCTTTTCAACTCCAATCTCAAAACCTAGGATGTAAAACCTTTGGTTCATACACTTCGTAGGTGCTAAATTCTTGGACTTAACCAAGAACACATAAAGTTTTGAAAACTTTTCTAATATTTCCAAATTTTCCAAAAGTTACAATGTTTTTCCTCAAAACGTTTTATCACTTTACCATAACTTCACACTTTTCAATTCATCACCACAGTCTCCATTCAGATCTTTATTCTCAATCTCACATTGGACACTATTAACACACTTTCTCACTTGTCATGCAATATAATGCAAGACTTCCACAATTTTAATGACAAATTTATCATGCAATCATCATGCCACACAAGTGATATCAAGCAAGATTATAAAATACATCCAATTCATGCAACATTTCATAATAAACTTCGGTTATATCCACCCTCCTCAAAAGAAAGTTACAACCTCGTAACTGCATCTATTATTTTTGAATTAATTGTAAAATATTATCGATTACATAGGAAGACTATTGTAATCTATGATTGATTTTAGGCTGATCGTTCTAATCTTTTCAT
This sequence comes from Limonium bicolor, assembly GCA_023374045.1. Lineage (NCBI taxonomy): Eukaryota > Viridiplantae > Streptophyta > Magnoliopsida > Caryophyllales > Plumbaginaceae > Limonium > Limonium bicolor. The sequence continues at coordinate 123,022,158 of CM041779.1, forward strand.
TCGATATCCCTAATGAATATTCATCCATGCTTTAAGTGAGATCAATCTTCACTATCTCTGATTCGCACTTGCAAGTTAAAATCACTATATACTTCTACCGTTGATACTTGAAATTATAACGTGCTCTAGCAAAATGGGCACTGCTACCATTTAAACAACATTTCTAGGTGTGATCTTTACCTCCAGGTCCATAAAATTTGGGAGACAATTTCACATTCTATTTCATACATAATCTCACCACCTAGTGGACAAAACATTCTTTCACACCCATTTATGTCACTCTATTTAGATCAATCACCATCTTTGTATATCCGAATGGAACTTTACCAACCTAAGGCAGTTCACAATCTTTTCTATCATTACGATATTTCTCACTAAAGTCTCTATTGCCTGATATCGGCATAATAACCTTTCCAGGGTTTTAGTATGTCCAATACATACAACTTGCATATCTTCTAGGGTCTAGGTATATCTATCTGATTACCCATCTACCATAGGGTGAAAATAGGGGTGGCAAAACGGGTTAGTGGGTCGTGTTAGGCTAAACCCAAACCCGACCCATTTATTAAACGGTTTGACCCGACCCAACCCATTTAATTAATCATGTCCAAATATGAAACCCAAACCCGACTCGTTTAGTAAACGGGTTGACTTGTTTATTAAACAGGTTAACCCGTCTGACCCAATTAATTAATCATGTCCAAATTTGAAACTGAAATCCGCATATATTAAACTCAAATCTAATCTGTTTAGTTATATATAAGAAAATAATTTGACTAATTAACATTACTTTTGTCATTATATGATATTATTAACTTTACTTTAAATTAAAATACTTAACTTTTAATATTTTTATATCTTATTTATATTAAAATTTGATAAAAATAATTAGTCTATAATTTATAATATATATTTATTTAATATAAATTACATAAACGGGTTAGCGGGTTACATATGTTAAACCCAAACCCGACACGGTTATTAAACCAGTCGTGTTCGGGTTGACCCGTTTATTTAATCGTGTCAAATTTTAAAACCCAAACCCGCTAACTTTATGTCGGGTTCGTGTTGGTCAAACGGGTCGTGTTGAAATTGCCACCCCTAGTGAAAACAAAACCGTTATTCAGCTTGGTACATGTAACCTTCAGAAACCAGGTTCAAACGTAGCATACTTTGGAAATCTCACACAATATCACATCACATTCTTCGTATACATATCCCTCAATTTTCTGGCCCATCAGGCAAGGTCAAAGGTTTTTCTATACTTTTAATTCTTTTAACTAAACTTAAATCTCTTGTCAAACATTCATTCCCAATTCACCGCCTTCCTTTTCCCTATATAGGTTACCAAAATCACATGTTGGCATTTTATTCCTTTTGTCACCTCTAGAGCACACAACCATAGGAAATTCATTTTCATTTAATCCACGTCATTCTGGACAAACTTGATTTCTTCAACCCTTTCATCATTGCACCGATTATCTCATATGCCTATCATATATCCTAACTCACATTGCATGACTAGTTCCTAAGCTCACTTCCTTCAAAATATACATCATAATCCAAATCTTGATCATTTCTAATTAAATACGTTTCTTTTCTGCTCAAGGCATTCACTTTTACCTTAGCTATACTCTCATGGAAATCTATCCATAAATCTTAGCACTTATTGCCCTTAAATTGTCTCTTTACCTCGTATATAATTCTTAAAGACCATGAGGATGTCATATACTCCCAAAATCATATGCTTCTAACTTTCTCAAAGCATAAGCAATCAATTTATAGCTTCCCAACAAGGTAAAGCCCAAGCAATGCTAGAGATAAGTCAATATAAATCCCAAATCTGAAATGAACTTTATTCCCAATTTTAAGAAACACAATTTTGGTCACTATTCTCAAGAACTTCTATTATCTTCTGTACCAATTCACCATTTACCAAAATAATCTGGAGATAAAGTTTTCATTATCTCCAACCCTTAGCATCAAGCTAAATCCTTATATCATGGTCAAGAACAAAGTTTCCCTTAATTAGTGCTGAAACTTCTTCATCTTATCCAATAGATAGATATTCCTCAAATTTTTCATTTGAGTATTCTTTATACTCATCCTCATTCTAAGAATTCACCAAAACAAAATCAATGTACATTATCACAAACTAATCCCTTTAAGTGGTACACATTCTATGAATAATCATATTCCATAATATTTCACTTTTATACGAACATGATGCTTTCAAAGAGACACACTAGGGTGATTACACACCTAATCCACCAACCTCTTCAACTGCTATTTCAGCTCTTGCTTTTCAACAACCCATATCAACAAATGCTTATGGTATTAAACCTATCGTAGGCACTAGCTTGACTTGATCTAAGTTTCTTAGCTTGGAGGCATTCCTCATTCTTTCTTAAAACATCTCTTGGAATAATCCACCAAATGGATATCCCTTAGTTAAATCATCTTCTTTCCCCATGTCTTACACATAGCAAAAATAACCCCAAGTTCATGTTCGAACTGTAAAAGACTCATTTGACCCCCTTTTTAGTCATTTGCTACAATTCTCATTTTCACAACACCTATTCTCACTTTTTATACTTGTGTAATTGGCTCATTCCTAAATCGACCTCAACATTATTTCAATCAACTGAATCAATACGGTGAAGAACATACTACCACTCTGTCCACACTTTAATTCCTTTGAAATCTATATCACTTGTCCATCTCTCAAGGAAACTATATAATAAACTACATCCTCTGTATAATAACACTTGTTGTCTCACTTCTTGATCATCATATAGTTTGACAAAACCTTCTTATCAATACCCAAATCCTCAGTCCAACACTTACTTCAGCCAAAGCTTCTGAAGTTAAGAATACATTACTTATTGGTGTATATAATGCTGATAAGTGGTACTTGTCTAAGGTATGAAGCTATTCAACACTCCAATTTCTAGAAATAGGGACATATTGAAGCCACCACTAATACCTTGAATCAATGTTCTCCAATCTGGTACCAAGTTCTTATCATTTTCCAACTAAAAATCTTGTGTCACAGACACATCCATGATATTTACATATCCATTTACCTCCATGTTTATTTCACTAGCTCAAAAGCAAATCTTATGTGCTTTAAATTTTCCTTAATAACCATATCTCTATCCATAGGAATATCCCATTAAGGAAACCAACTATGACCCTGGGACCCGTGGGTTATAGGCCCACCTACCCACCTTCAGTCTCTTCATTCATAGCTAATAAGCTTACTTAACCCTTAGGTTTCCTCACATTTTCAGTCCTCATCTATGTATCATAAGACATTACACTCTCAAGTTACCATCTTAGGCATAACTCTCTGTCATTCTCCTTTGACAAGGTCTAAAAAGGTTTCACTGTGCCATAACATTACTTACAAGAACAAACAAGGCTATCACAAGGCCTATATCAGCATTTCAATTCCTCACAAGGAAGCACAAACATAAGAATTTGACATCAAGTTTCATCACCACTATTAATCATCATGAATTATTTGAGTACCCAAGGTACACAGTCAAACCTTGTATCATACATCCCTTGATTTGTTTGGGTTCCCCGAAACATTTTGTTTCTCATCCAGTTCCATAAAAGCAATAAACACATACAATAATAATTCTAAGTCTCATATATAAGCAATAAACAATTCAAATAGCTTAGCCATGAGCATATCAATCGCATCATCCACAAGGAACGACATAATGTGACTTACTACCTCAGTGGTCACTTCATCATTTTCATATTAACATAGTCTCAAAGGATTTTTCACCATATGATCCTCATGCGTGTCACTCAATGCACGCTGCCATATGCCTCTACAACAATTCACCTAGGCTCATTAGAAAATTCATAATTAATCATCACACAAGGTCATATCCACATAACCAAGACTTAGTCACTCTTCATCACGCATTGATAGGGAACTTCATTCCCAAAACCAAGACACAACTTAACCTTTAACAATGAAGGCGGAAACAAATCATCCAAACATGAAAATTAAAACACCAAAAATCATATAATTTGCCATTATATATCATAGATAATGAAGAGAGGAGCATGTAGGAACAAATAGAAGTGAAATCGGAGTTAAAAAGAACAATCTAGAGCAAAAACAGTGGCTTAGTGTAGTCTGCCTGTGGAGTTCCAGGGAAGGGTCCGGAGTTCGGAATAGCCCATTCCGGGGGCCGAGGGTTTCCTGCCTAGATATGCCTACCTATTCTGGACGTCTGGCCAGCAGTTTTGGACGTCCGGAACTGTATGTTTGGGGGTCAAAATTACCCGTTCGGGGGGAACCTCCTATTTCAGCAACTTTTCATGGATTTAATGGTTATAGCACTTAGTACACACCATAACACTCATTTGCAAAAATCAATCAAGCATAAACACATGATAAACCATCATTTAAATATCACCTAAACCCCATTTAGGTGTGCAAGAACACATACAAACATCAAGGAATTCAACTCACCATGCATCCCCTTTATCCCAGAAAACATTTCAAATCCTTTTTGAAACCACACTAACTCAAAAGAACTTAATTCAGAGCCGATGAGGCTTTGATACCACTTTGTAACACCTCATTTCTTAAATACTTGAATCAATTCTTAAATCAACGAACTTTGCAGTGGAAATACAAACTTTTAAGTATTACCACCAATTCCTGTCAAGGGAATGTTAAGGCTAAACAACTTCTTTAAAATAACTGTAAACTTCCCAAAAACTTTGGACATGACCTATCAAGGCACGTGTAAGAAACCATATCAGCATATATGCAAGAAACCATGCTTACAAAAACATGACCCCATGGGCATGACCACCTAGTGGCTTCCGAAAGGTAATACATGCAATTTACAAGGTAGCCTAGACCATGTGCCTTTACACTTGGTCATCCTCTAATGCATTGTTCAAGTTGTAAATGAGGAAAAGTTTATTAAACTTGAGAGATATACATAGATCAAGAGAGTTACATATTCTCAACTGTATAATGAGGTAAATATCCCAAAAGAAGAACAATTAGGGAATTAAAACTTATACATTTCAACTCAAAAAACAAAAGTAATACAAGTAGTAAATTCCCCCAGGATCCACACTCTCAGTGTTCTTCTAAACCTGCGAGAAAACATTCAAGCACATAAAGATATAAACACAAGCCATAATTATTTAAATTAGTAAACTTTAAGCTACCCTATGGTCGGTTACATTAATCCTTTATTCTTACTAAGATGGAGAACTATAACTTTCTCATCGTTTTTTGTTTGCTTTCTCTATATCAAATCATCAAAGTTCTTAACTCAAGCATTAATATTTCATTACTATCATAAGGCATTTAAGCAAAATTCACATGAATATGCATCCACAAGGATGCTGGCTCCCGAAAGTGACTAACTTCCTGAACAGTAGCTTCCAGAACAAAGATCAATGGAAGGGTTGCGGGCATCAACAACTTACACGACAATTTCATTTCCAATAATTCATCATGGCTCATACATATACAATAAAGGTCATTCTTATTTCATATATTCATTCCAAAATTTATAGCTCATTTAGCCACAGGATACAAAGGGCCCGTCTCCGTTACATTATCATAAGAATCAATGGCACACATAGCCTCCGGATATCAAGGGTTTGTCTCCCTTTCCATTTCAATTACCAATGGTACACATAGTCTTCGGATATTAAGGGTCCTTCTGCCTTTTCATTTCAATTATCAATGGCACACATAGCCTCCGAATATCAAGGGTTTGTCTCCCTTTCTGTTTCAATTATCAATGGCACACATAGCCTTTGGATATCAAGGGTTTATCTCCCTTTCCGTTTCAATTATCAATGACACACATAGCCTCTGGATATCAAGGGTCTGTATCCCTTTTAATTTCAACTATCAATGGCTCACATAGCCTCTGGATATCAAGGGTTCATCTTCCTCTACAATATCTATTCATTCATATGGAATCAATCAAATCACTCCTCAAGAACTGTTGAGACATCAAAGTGTTGCAGAGATAGCCAATCACCTCGACAGAGTCAATCATCCTTAGCCAAACACAAAGAACGAGCTACTACAAGAGAGTCCGTGCAACTACGGAAACATCACAGACTCTCCCATGCTGTTGCAAAAACTAAGGAACGAACTCGTGAAACTTTCAATGCTCCAACGGTCATGCAACCCCCCAGTCACATCCGAAGTTCGCGGCCCAAGTCAGAAGACCACCTAAGGACGTTGCCCACTAAGTTAGTTCCGACAATTTCGGAAACTAACTCCCTCAACCTGTTGTTTCTAGTACCAGTATAAATAAGCATTGTAATAGCTAGTTTTACTTGTGCTTTTATTGAGGAATATTCCAGAGATTAGAGAGAGAGAGAGAGAAATTGTCTTTGTAAGTCAGAGAGATAATACATACCAAATCAGTTAGTGCATCTAGATAGACTCTGCCTAGGAAGATCCTAGTTTTACTACACTTACCATTGAGCTGATCAGAAAGTGTATTGGGTGAGTGAGTAAAAAACCGCTAAGTAGATCTCTTCTACTTAATGGGCATTTGTAAGTTATTCTATTTTGATCAGATAATAAAATAGCTTATTTGTGTATCTTGCTGAGTTCCACAGAGTCTATCTATCTTTTAAATGTTAATTCGTTTCAGTTTCTTTAAGTCTTCTGCACACTTAGCTTAACCAATTTGATTGAGTGTCTCTACATCCCAAAGTGTTTCTTATCCTTAAAAGATTGATTGAGTCAAACCAACTCTTAGACTCACACCTTGAGTTGGTTTGAGTTAGCCACCCGATCCTACATGTGGTATCAGAGCCTTGCTTAGGCTGACTGTCAATCAACAAAGCAATGGCTGACCTCTTCGCCAATCAAAACAACAAAATGCACTTCGAGCACCCCAGATTTACCTCCACCAACTACGATCATTGGAAAAACGAGATCGAACAACACATTGAGTCAGTCAACTCTGAACTTTGGGAGATAGTCACTAGAGGAGACCTCGCAGTCAATCCAGATCGATCCACATGGACTGCTACAGATCGTAAAAGGTATGAGCTAAATCACAAGCATCACGCAAATCACACTTGCCTATCCATTTCAGAACAAAGAAGAGTCAATCACTGTAAGTCCACAAATGAGATATGGACACTCCTTCAAGCTACCCACGAAGGAGTCACTGAACTCAAGAAATGCAAAGCTCAAGAACTTTGAATGGATTATGAGAATTTTCTGCAAAAACCCGGTGAGTCTCTGGAAGAAGTGCTTGATTATTTTTATTTACTAACTACTACTATGCAGGAAGTGAACATCTTACCAGAAAGAGAGAGTGTCTTGCACAAGCTGCTTGACAGTCTTAGAGAAGAATGGGCAGAAACGGTAATCTCCACCAAAGTGTGCAAGGACTTATCCAAATGGGGCTGCCAAGACTTAGGTTCCTATCTACAATCTGTAGATAAGTACAAGAAGAACGTTCAAAAAAGTGTGGTAATGCATCTTCTTCTTCTTCTAGTAAGGTTACTACTTTGAATGACCAAGCCTTGCAGGTTAACTCGTGTCAGTATACCCAAGAAGGAGCATATGTCTCTGATACTCAAATCAGACAAGCTAAGGCCGAGTTGGTGGATATTATTGTTGAAGAAAGTGAAGCTGAGACTATGGAAGACTTTGTCTTCATAGTAAAGAACTTCTGAAAATTCATGCGTAACCAACCAAATCGACAGAGTCGATCGTTCTCAAATACCTCTAAACAAGTCTTCAACTCTGTCACTTTAAGAAGGACTTCCCCTTACTCAAAAACTAGTATGGAAAATCCCAAGGGAGGTCGCTAATGGCAGCTGTCGGTTGGGGTGATTCAGACTCCGACGATCAAGACACAGAGTCCAGTGGCCTGGTATGTCTCATGGCACATGATACGATGGAGTCCATGATCCCCGGCAATGAGGTAACTCATTCCCATCTTGAAACAGATCTTTATCGTATAACTCCTATGGGTTTTATGACCTTAATTGCTAAAATTGTCTCTGAGACTAACTCCCTCAAAGCAAGTCTCACCAGCAAAATATCCGAGTTAACTGAGGAACTCGAAATCTCAAAGGGTCTCATGTATGCTTTAAGAGACGAAGCTGAGGAACACAAGACTATCTCTTGCTCTCTTAGATTAATTCTACAAGAATCACAGCGTCATGTTGATTCCCTTCAAAAGGAACTCAATGACACCATAAGTCTTAGTCAATCCAGCCAAAGCGACCAGAAAGAGTCTCTCACTCTGATTGACTCTCTCAAACAGGATCTCACCATTTTCACCGATAAATGCTGCTCTCTTAAAAATGATCTAAATGCTTCCGAATCCAAGATCATGTCCTTAAACACTACTGTCAAAAACCTCACTCAAAAACTGAAAGAAAAAGAGCATGCTCTCTCTCTCAAGCCAATCAAATTTATCAAACAAGTCACTCCCTCCGAACTACCTGAGTGGGCTAACTCCAAAATCAAGGAAGTCAGTCAAGATCGTGATGATCTTCATTTAAAAGTAGAACAACTCTCTCAAGAGATTGTAAATCTACAATCTGAAGTTGGATCCACTCAATCTAAGCCCAAGTGGCAAAAGGGTAAGTTCGATATTCCAAAAAATATGTCCAAGTCCGACAATAAAGCCAAGCGATATCAAGAATAGGAGAAGTTTCACTCCGGGTGGAAAGGACAACAGAAATACGTCAATCTTCCTCCAACTAAGATTTGTGGCTACTGCGGGAGCCTTGGACATAGGGACAGTGCTTGTGATAAACTGAATAAAGATCTTTCATTCAATCTCAAACGAGTTAGATTGATTCTTGAAGCTAGAGAAGAGTTAAAAAGATCTGGCTCGAAAAGGGAACCCAAGTATATCTGGGTTCCCAAGTCTAACAAATGATCTTTTGTTTTGAAGGTGAAGGCGAATGAAGACAGCTAGTACTTGGATAGTGGATGCTCTCGTCACATGACTGGAGACCCAAATCAATTCAATTCGCTTTCATCCTACCAAGGAGGTAAGGTTACCTTTGGAAACAACAACCATGGTGAAATCGTGGGAGTTGGCTCTGTAGGTAACCCCTCTAGATTTAAAATTGATGGAGTCCATCTGGTCACTGGACTTCAACATAGTTTATTAAGTATTTCTCAAATTTGTGATAGATTCAATTTGGTACTTTTCTCCACTTCGGATTGTAAGGTTTTTTATGAGCGTACAAGTTCCTTAAAAGTTGTGGGACGTAGAGAAGGAAATCTCTACAAAATGTGCTTAAACTCCATTAATCCAGATGATCAAGTCTGTCTAAATGTGCATTCCAAAAATTCATTGTTGTGGCACTCCAGACTTGGTCACGCAAATCACAGGCTGTTGAACAAACTCATAAGTAAGGATTTGGTGATTGGTTTACCCGATACAAACTTTGACACAGACTCCTTCTGTGAAGCATGCATAAAAGGTAAACACACCCGGTCTTCCTTCAAAAGTAAGTTAACTCTCTTTACTAGCTCTCCGTTGGAATTGCTCCACATGGATCTTGTTGGCCCCATGCGTACTCAAAGCAGAAGTGGTAAGAGGTATATTCTGGTCATAATCGATGACTATTCTAGGTGGACTTGGGTCATCTTTTTGTCTACTAAGGATGAAACTTTTACGGAGTTTGCCAAACTCCATAAAGTGCTTGTCAACAAATTCTCATTTACGTTAAAAACCCTGAGAACAGACCAGGGCACTGAATTTTGCAACAAGTCGTTTGATGAGTTTTGCAGGGACAACGGAGTTGATCACCAAGTCTCATCCACACGCACTCCAGAACGGAACAGAGTTGTTGAACGAAAGAACGGAACCTTGGTTGAAATGGCGCGTACCATGCTTATTGACAGTCAAATAACTCCATCATACTGGGTAGAGGCTATTAATATAGATGTTATGTGTTAAATCGTGCCTTGATCCACCCATTCTTCACAAGACACCCTACGAACTACTCCGTCAACGTAAACCAAATCTCATTCATCTCAACGTTTCGGGTGTAAGTGCTATATCCACAATAATGGTAAGGACAACATGGGTAAGTTCTCTCCCGAAAGTGATGAAGGTATATTTCTTGGCTACTCTTCTAAAAGCAAAGCTTATCATGTTATTAATATGAGAACTCAATGTTTAGAAGAGAGTCCCCATGTCAGGTTTGATGAGTCTCACAACATTGGCTCATCTTCTTATCAACTTGACTTTGCTCCAGACGATTTCCTCACTGATCCACACTTCATCACGGTCCCCATAGGTAGACTCCAAGATTCCCAATTCATCACACCTGATGACTCTCCAGGAAAGAAAAATACATCCGACTCCACTAACTCTGATAATAACTCTGAAACACCCCTGCGTTAAAACTTGAACTTTGATTCCTTTGACAAAGACACACCCCCTCCTGCTTCACATCGACAGTTCCAACAAAAATCAGCTCATCCTCCTGAAAACATAATATCCAACCCAAACTCAGGTGTTCAAACACGCTTTCGAGCTATGCAAAACCTATGTGCCTTTGGTGACTTTCTTTCAAGCACCGAACCACGAAATGTCAAAGAGGCACTTCTTGATAGTGATTGGGTCACTGCTATGCAGGAGGAACTAAATTCTCTCCAAAGACATGCTGTCTGGGAGTTAGTTCCCCGACCCACACATCAACAAACCATTGGTACTCGTTGGGTCTTTCATAATAAACTGAATGATACAGGACAAGTTTTCAGGAATAAAGCTAGGTTGGTTGTTCAGGGCTACAATCAAGAGGAAGGGATTAATTATGATGAAACCTTCGCACCTGTAGCTCGTCTTGAAGCAATTTGCATGTTAATTGCGTTTGCTGCATTCAAAGGTTTCACATTATATCAAATGGACACCAAGACGGCCTTTCACCATGGCTATATTGATAGAGAAGTCTATGTCGAGCAACCTCCAGGGTTCACAGACTCCGTCCATCCCGACTACGTCTACAAATTGTGTAAGGCCCTTTATGGACTGAAACAGGCTCCGTGAGCTTGGTATGAAAGACTCTCTACATATCTCTTGCAAAATGGCTTCTCTAGGAGTAATGTAGATAAAACACTATTTATTCTCCATTCATCACATGACTTACTTCTAGTACAAATTTATGTTGATGATATTATTTATGGTTCTACGAGTAACACCCTTTGTGATCATTTTGCTAACCTTATGAAGCAAGAATTTTCCATGAATGAGTTAGGTGAGCTAAAATTCTTCTTAGGACTACAAGTTCAACAGGAAAAGAAAGGGATTAAAATCCATCAACAAAAGTACATCAAGGAACTCCTTGACAAGTACAATCTCACCAATGTCAAAAGCATGTCAACACCAAGCTGCACATCTGCCAAACTTCATCTAGATGACGACAGAGTCAGTGTCAATGCCATAGAGTATAGAGGAATGATAGGGTCCCTCTTGTACCTGACTGCCAGTCGCCCTGATATTCTCTACGTAGTCTATCTTTGTGCCCGCTTCCAGGCAGCACCAAATCAGTCTCACCTCAAACCAGTCAAACGTATCTTTCGATACCTCAAAGGTACAAGTACATTCTATCTATGGTATCCTCGATCTCCTACTTTTACTTTATCTGGCTAGTGACTCTGATTGGGCTAGTTCCCTCCAAGATCGAAAGAGTACTTCAGGTAATGCACAGTTCTTGGGTCTTTGTCTCGTTTCATGGTCCTCCAAAAAACTAAACTCTGTCCCAGTCTCTACAGTGGAGGCAGAGTATGTCTCTGCTGCAGCCTGTTGCTCCCAACTTCTTTGGATGAAACAACAACTTCAAGATTAAAATTTTACCCAAGAACAGATCCCAATCTTTTGTGACAACAAAAGCACAATCAAAATATCTGAAAACCCAGTCCAACACTCAAGAACCAAACACATTGAAATCTATTTTAATTTCCTAAAGGACTGTGTCGAGAAAAAGCTTATTCAACTTGACTTTGTGCCCACAGAAGATCAACTTGTAAATATCTTCACAAAACCCCTGTCCACAGCACTATTTGAAGCACTTCGATCAGCAATTGGATTGACTCCGTCTACCTAGACGGTCGCATCTCTTTGCCCCTACCGCAATCGTCAGCAAGTACTCCCTTATGTCTCCCTGAGTCTGTCTCTGTTTGCACTTGAATCTGTGAACTGTGTTTCCTTGCTTAAACGCCTCTATGCACCTAGCGCTACACATCCAAGTCACCTATCCACACCCGCTCCGCCTAAATCTATGCCCCTGATCTCGCGCCCCCTGATTTTTCTCGCCTGACACACGAAATCTCTGCAACTTCTGCTACTCACTTCCGCCTTTATATCATCTATCACCCGACTCCGTCTCTCTCACTCACATTCCCCTTACACCCAAAGCTAAAACAAATTCTAAATGGCAGGCATTAACTTTAACGGCATCAACATCCCGACCGAAATTTTCCAAGATCCTCTCCGCCTTCAGGCGTATCTTCAGTCCATGGCAAACCCTAATCCATCCCCACTCACCACCACCACCACTCACTCTCCTACCAAAACCACATCCACCTCATCCCCCAGACACTCTGCCACACCACCGCATTCCACCCACGACCTTTCCCCCCAACCAACACCCTCATCCGCCGCCAAGACAGATATTCTTGAAACGGATATCAAAGACATCACCCCACTCCAGACCAAACCACCATCTCCAACCTCATCAACCAAACCCTACCTACGATACCCAAACCAATGACCCACCGCAAGCTCCACCCAAAAAATATCTAACACCAACCCCACAAGAATCTCATGAAAAATCAGCAACCCCTACTCCTCTCTCATCTCCGAAACCAAAACCTAGAAAACATAAAGCTCAAACCATAACCCGTCCCATAGCCAAACACGTCCTAAGATCATCAGTCAAGGCCCAACCAGTCTCCTCAGGTTCCGGTGAGTCTTCCCCAGTCCAAGAGTTGCCCACCAACAGCCACGACACCTCCACTGGCGCCACCTCCACTAGAATATAGAAGCCGCCCAAGCCGCAGCATCGAAGCGCCAAGATAGACCCCTTCACCCAACGCTACATGCTCTGTGATCCTGCCACGAAGCGAAATATTGTCAGGGGTAAGTTTCTAGACTTCTCTTGGGCTCTGTCTTCAAATATGGGGGAGTTAGTCACAATGCTAGAGGTTCAGGGATGGAAGCATCTTTTATGTGAGATAAATGAGTGGTATCCCCAAGAGTTTGTTAACTTCTATCAAAATCTTGTCATTAGAAACGGTGATGCACAGTCTTTCGTCAACTCTACTCCCGTCTTTTTCAATCTTGAGAAGCTATCACAAATTCTTGGAGTCCCTCATACTGGTCTGTCCTTCTATGAAAAAGGAGTCCTCCCAGAAATCCCCAGGGTCCCACAAAACAAGCTCTACCGCTTTTTTCTCTTCCAAGGAAAAAGTGGGTTCCCCAATACCCCGAGGCGACCTTTCCATACTCCACCAACTCCTACACATCCTTGTCATCAAAAATATCATCCCAGAAAAGAAAGAAATCTAATGGTCAACTGTTTGGACCTCACAATCATGTACTGCATCATAAACTGTCACCCTCTCAATCTGGCCCACATTATTCTCCATCATTTTGCCCAGTTTGTTGAAACCCCAAAACACTCCCTGGGATATGTGTTCTGGCTGCCCCGCATTTTAAATTCTTTCAGGTACCCCTGGCAACATCTACGTCGGAGTCCATCGAGGAGGTAGATATCATTAATCTCCGCTATCTGAATCGGCTTACCTCCATCGACAAATCCAAGATGATGCCCCCACCATCAACTCCAACGACGGCGGGTCTTTCGACTTCTCAAGAGGCAGTCCATCATGACACTCTTCTACAACTCTGGAGAAAGTCGAGCGACTCCTCGCACAGGCAGCAACGCTGACTCAAAGCCACTCGCGAATGATGGACGGACTCACTAGGATTGAGACGGCTATGACGGCCTTGCAGGACCACCTCCTTGACATCCAAGCTACCATTAACCCCAACCCTGACCCTTAGCTATGGTGTGTGTGTGCGTAGTGGTAGGACTTAGGCTGTTTTACGTTCTAAACACTGTTTGCTGGTTAATTGCTTTCGAATTCTTGCTGCTGGACTGTGTGGTCTAGTGCTTTAAACTGCTTCCAATATTATGCCGTATTATGCCCGTTAATATGCCTACTTAATATCTGCTATGTTACTTGCCTGGAGTCCTCTGCGATTAAGGGGGAACGACAATGGAGTCTCTAGACTCCAATGTTGTTATTAAGGGGGAACTTCGACAGGGTCGGTTCCCCTAGTCCTTTGTGTTTTTGTTCTTATTTCAGGATTGACTCAATCGGGATTCACAGAGGTTTGCTATCATCAGCAACAAGGGGAAAACTGTTGAGACATCAAAGTGTTGCAGAGATAGCCAATCACCTCGACAAAGTCAATCATCCTCAGCCAAACACAAAGAACGAGCTACTACAAGAGAGTCCGTGCAACTAAGGAAACATCACAGACTCTCTCATGCTGTTGCGAAAACTAAGGAAAGAACTCGTGAATCTTTCAATGCTCCAACGGTCATGCAACCCCCCTCAATCACATCCGAAGTTCGTGGCCCAAGTCAGAAGACCCCCTAAGGATGTCGCACATTAAGTTAGTTCCGACAATTTCGGAACTAACTCCCACAACCTGTTGTTTCTAGTACCAGTGTAAATAAGCATTGTAATAGCTAGTTTTACTTGTGCTTTTATTGAGAAATATTCTAGAGATTAGAGAGAGAGAGAGAGAGAAATTGTCTTTGTAAGTCAGAGAGAGAATACGTACCAAATCAGTTAGTGCATCTAGATAGACTCTGCCTAGGAAGATCCTAGTTTTACTACACTTACCAGTGAGCTGATCAGAGGTATTTGGGTGAGTGAGTGAAAAACTGCTAAGTAGATCTCTTCTACTTAGTGGGCATTTGTAAGTTATTCTATTTGACAGAGAATAAAATAGCTTATTTGTGCATCTTGTTGAGTTCCACATAGTCTGTCTATCTTTCAAACGTTAATTTGTTTCTGTTTCTTTAAGTCTTCTGCACACTTTTTAACCAGTTTGTTTGAGTTTCTCTACGTCCCAAAGTGTTTCTTATCCTTAAAAGATCGATTGAGTCAAACCAACTCTTAGACTCACACCTTGAGTTGGTTTGAGTTAGCCACCCGATCCTACAAGAATCAATCACCCACAATCATTCTACTAGGATTAATCATCCACAGTCATTCATTATCACTCCTCACAAATTGATCACCCACAATCACTCTTCTAGGATTAATCATCTATAGTCATTCATTAAGGATTTATCATACACCGTCATTCACTGAAGATTATTCATCCACAATCATTTATCAAGGATTAATCATCCATATTCATTCATCAAAGATTATCATCCATAATCATTCATCAAGGATTATTCATCCACAATCATTCATCAAGGATTATTCATCCACAATCATTCATCAATTACATAATTAGAAATCACTTAGGTCTCATGCTGTCCACCATCAAGAATGCATCAAATCTATGATGCTTGTACAAATATTCACACACTAGGGTTCTTAAACCACTATCGAGTCATAAGTAAGTTGTCTTACTAAAGGTCATCATCATTTCAAGCACATACACATTGATCACAAGGATCTTACCAATATCATACCTTTCTTCATTGACCATCCAAGGCTCCAGTAGTTGCCTTCCTATTATCTTGGCCACCAAAGGTGATTTATTTACTTGCACCATTAATTAACATTATAGAAATTTCATATCACATATCCGCTTAGGGCACACGTATGGATAGACTTAGGTTACCTTTGTAGATGATCTAGCTTGGGTCTAAACTCTTGTCTTTTAGCACAAGCCCTAGTGTTGTCCCTGATATCTAGGGAATTCACACAATATCCAAACAACAACATACAATCAAAGACCATCCAGCACTATTCAAAGATAATGTAAGAACACACACTTCGCAATCATCTAAAATCGGCATTAAGCCATCTTAGGTCTTCAACTCATATCTAAACCTTTCTACATAGTCCTTTAATGTCATTCAAGATTTAAAAACCACAATTATAGCTTCTAAAACAGAAATCCTTGATTTTTATGCCCAAATTTGGCCATGGAAGGCCATAGGAAGAACTCAAAATCAAACTTCCACCAAAACCAACATTAAGTGGTTCAAACTCAAGGTTTTAACATAATAACAAGCTTTGATGAAGGTAATAAGCATAAAAACGAGTTTAGGAGTGTGAAATAAACAAAACTCTAACCGAATGTGAATAGTAACACTAGTGGAGAAGAAGATGAAGAACTCTAAACCAAGTCATCTTTAGTTGCCAACAACCATTAATAATCAATATAAGATGAAGATTTGGAGTGAAGAGATGAAGAAGAAGGCTTTCACTAGCTGCTGCTGCTTCTCCACGGTTTTGGACAGAATAGAGCGGCTGGGACATGAAAGAGAATAAGAACGGAGAGAGAAGATGGCTTAAGTGGGAAATAGGCATGTGTGTAACACCCCATCTCAATCCAAATGTGGTCTCGCAACTTAACAACATATATATATACATGTCACAGCGGAATTCATTACACTCCAGGACCTTGCCACGGTTTGACTGACAGAATATACCGAACATTAGTACAAACCAATCTTATCGAAGTACATATCCTTCTTACAATCCCCTCACATCCTATACATCTTACTAACTCAAATTGCCATACGAGTGTACATGCACATCTCGTAGGCCACACTTAACCCGTAACGCTTGTACCCCATCTTGCTCTCGCGACGGCCGCCTCCTGACGTTCACCTGTGTAGTAAAAATAGCCCCCAAAGGGGGTCAGCACAAATGCTGGTACGATCCTCTCATGGCCCCCAAGCTAACGTGGCTACGACGACTAATTGTCGATAGCATGGAGCTTGATTAGATGCACAACATAATGGAAGGTGCAATAAACAACAAACCAATAATGAACAATCAAAGTTCAAACACAATGAACGACTTAAATGCGTTCCCTTAATTAGTGAGTCAATTACTTCACTCCTTAAGTTATGTTTCCTCTTAATCTTAGTCCATCCTTATCTTACCTCAATCTTAGTCTTATCTTAGTCTTAGAAAACAACCATCCTTTAAAAAGGAATGGATGTAGCATACCTCAGTCTTATAATACAAACCATCCTTTAAATAGGAATGGTTGCAACTTATCTCAAACCTTATCTTAATCTTATAATACAAACCATCCTTTAAATAGAAATGATTGTGTCTTACCTCAATGTTTATTTTTGTCGGGTCAAAAGCGACCCTAGCCAATGAGCTATTAACTCCATTGGTTGAATAAACAACTTATCTTATAATTTAGGATTTAGGTGATCCTACCGCATTATCTTAATGCCTCCTACCTTGGACTGTATGTCCAATGTAGCTGAGCCGGCAACCGGCCCTAGGCAACAAGTCCGAAGACAAGTCCTTAAGCGGAAGTCGGATCTACTTTAGATACCGACCCCTTTTCCTTAGCATGCATTACCAGAGTCAGTCCCGGGTTCCTCACTCCCCCCTTAAGTTCCAGTTAGTAGAAGTCTCAAGACAATGTTTGTTGGTTAACCTCTTTCAGTTTATAACAAACTAAAATTAGGGAGCGTTCCTTAGTCTCACTCAATTCCTTACTAAACGTTGGTTAGTAAGTTCTCACGGTAAGTTGTGTTAGTTTTCAAACATCACACAACAATACATTAACATAATGTTCCGGTTGCATGCTTTATCTTGTTTAGTGAGCACACAAAAACAAATAGCACACAAGCCGAGGGACACCTCGTTAGCAAGCAGGTCACACGAAGAACTGTACCGTTCACCGTTGGTCGTTCGGTTGCTTACTCTCCTCCGGAGTCCAAATTCTCAAACCCTAAAACATTGATTGAATAGGGTGGTTAATCACTTTTAATTAACCTAGCTTGCTTAATCACTAATGATTTCCAACTAGGAACCACTAAGTCATTGTAGTTTAACCTTAACCACTTATGTTACTTACTTCCCATTTTAACTCACACTTGTTTACACCTCCAATGACCTTAAAACTCCACCAAACAACTCTTAACAACCTTATAATAACATTACCCAACAAGCCCCCTCCATTCACCATTGAAAAACCACATTTTCTTTGTAAATTGCCCTGGTCCGGGACATGGTCCGAACCTAAGGTCCCGGACCAATGTCTGTCTTATACTCGGCCTTATTTTAGCTATGGTCCGGGACTTGGTACTTACCCAAGGTCCCGGACCAACCCCTGGTACATTCTCGACCTGTTTTTAGTGCTGGTCCGGGACTTTATCCAAGGACTAGGTCAGGACCACATCTTAAACTGTCAAATTTTACAGTTTTGAACCTCTTTCCACACTTGTTCTTTTGTCCAATCTTCTTCTAATCTTTCCCCATGTATTAACACATGTTCCAACACCATTTTAGCACTTAAAATCCTCCTAACTCATGGATCAACTCACCTCTAAATTCCTTGATCATTATTCAAGTTCTTATTAAACTCTTAACACTTATAACTTAATTCCTTACATTTTCAACATGTAAACTTTGTCTAAAACTTCAACTAACCAAAATGTTTCTTCACAACCATCTTAACTACTCCTCAAGCATCATCATGCATAACCCATTTGCTTTACTCGCACTTCTCAAAGCTATATATAATCTAGCACATGCTTACATCCTTACAAGTCATTATACCTTATTTTTCCTTCAAACTTTGTACAAGTTTCCTAGCTTCCTTCACCATGGTTTTGGTGCCTTAATTTCACCATTGGATCCCCTAGTCCCCCTTAGACATCTACATCTCTTTTACTCAACTTACACACCATTCTCATAATCATACACTCTTATACATTCCTAGTCTTTTCCTTGACAATTTACAACATTCTCTTACACTTTTCTCTTCCATCTCCAAGCCCACTCACTGTCATCTAACTAAAACCTTATTAGTCCACTACTAGCATCACCACCACTTACACAAACTTCCCAAAACTCTTATTGTTTTACTCTCTAGTTCATACCTAATTCATCTCAAAACATTATACATCATTTTCTCCAGATTTTTGCACAAGTCTTACCATTCCTCCTACCATGACTTTGGTGTGTCTAATACACCCAACTACCCTCTAATTCCTCCTAGACATCTCTAGGTCATTCTAAACCTCGAGAACTCCTTAGTTAACTTATTTCCACTTAAATTCCTTTTATTGATCCCAAGTAAACCCTAGGTCATATTGAATCATAACCACCATTTAAACCCTTTGTTTTCTACTCAAATTTCGACATAGCTTCCCTAGTATTTATCATGCCCAAATGCATTGTTTTCCTCATTCAACCAACTCACGCACATCAAGTCCTTTCTCAACTTATTTTCTCACTCAAATCAACTCATTCACAACAAACTCAATATAGTGCAATAATCTTAAATTGCATAGCACTAAGGCTCTTAATGACATGGCTCTTAGGCCCTTAAATGACATGAATTTAAACACTGAATTTCCCACATAAAAGCTTTCAACCTGCAAATACACACAACAATGCTCCCATAGCAATATAAGTGTTCTCTTAATTCACCTTATACTTATCTTACTAACTTATTTCCATTGGCTCCTTAATCACAAGTTCATGAGCTTGTTTAAATTCTTTTTCCTAGGTTATATAACCCATTACATAATGTAATCTTTAAGCTACATTAGTACTCACCTAAAACTCATCCCTTAAAACTTAAACCACCATTAGGTAAGCAATTTACCTTGTTTTTCTCAAGTTCCTCTCAAGTTTCTCCTTAGGCTTCTTCCCTTGGGAATCTCGGCCACCATTCTAATTTCCTTTGCCAATGTTCTAATCAATATTAAATGACTCACATGAGTGCTAAACAATACACTAACCTTGAGGAATGAAAACCTAGGTTAAAAATGTGTTTTAAGACATAAAAGTGGATGATTACCTTTGAAGTCTCAAAGTAGACTTGGGCATTGAATGAAAGAGGACCTCCACTAGTCCTTGGTGAATAAAACAAGCTAGAACAAGGAATGAAAACAAGGCCCCATGAGTGGTAATTTTCGGCCATGTAGAAGAAGTGGTGGAAACATGGTTTTTCTTACATTTTCCTTACCTTGAATGAATAGAGAACCAAATGGGCTCTTCAAACTTGATTTTCCTCCATCAATGGAGTTTTCTCTTGGCACCGAAATGGAGCTTTGAAGGATTTGAAAAGATAGAAAGCTAGAGCTTGAGCTAACTAAGAATAATCTATGCTCACTTTTTTATTTGGAGCTAAAATGAGTAACTTATGGACATTTGAAGATGGAACAAGTATGGAGCTGGTTGGGCACGGTTTGGAACAGAGAGAACAAGAAGAAAACCGTGGAAGAAGTAGGGGAAATGAAGAAGAGAGGAGAGAGGTAGGCTAATAAGGATATTTGCTTTATAAAAGCAAATAGTAACTTTCTTTACTTATCTCTTCTTTTTCCCTTATTTGATGAAGTCTATGGTGACTCATCCTTAGAAAACCGGCCCCCTCTTTATAACCAAGATATTTATGGTCTTGGTTGACCAACTAATTGACTTATGTTGACTTAAACTTAAACTAGTCACTATTTGGCACTATTCACAAATTAGTGCACATATTTCTGAAATTTTTGATTTCCCATTGATTTAGGCTTCCTAATGTGATACTAATTAGTACACATGTTTATTAAGGTGTAATCATGGGCATTTAGCCACTCAAAACTCATTTACAAGACAATTTTTTAAAAATGTGCTTTAAGACTTCTTAAAGCACATTTTGTGTTTTAACTTGTTTTCAAGCTTGGTTTCTTTGGTAATTGGTTTAAAATGACATTAGAATATTACTAAGGTCTTAGCATGATATTTGGGTACTCACCCAAGTCTCTCCAAGCTTAGAGCACATTTTTGCCCTAACTGCCCTTAAGGCATTTTCTTGTGTTTTCCTTGGTTTAAATTGTCTACCAATCTTTCTAAGGCATACTTCAGCCTTACTAAATCATAAATTGATGTTTACTTAGCATACTTAGGTTTGGGGTATTTCAATGTGACTTGCTCATGCCTCTCGCTCAACTTTAAATAGTTAAAAACAAATCCCCTCAACTCTTAGAATTTCATTTTAAACCCTTCTTTTATAATTCTTGAATTTACCATAAATGGACAAGACACTTTTTTTTCATTTTAGGCAAAAATGAGCTTTAAGCCTTTAAATCACCAAACTTAACCAAAACTTGGATTTTATTTTCAAATCTATTCTCCATAAATAAAATAGGACATAATTATATATTTGAAGGTTATAAAACACCTTTCAAGGTCGAGATATATCAAACCATTCAAAATTATTAAAATGCCCCTTAAGGCTAAAGTGTTATTTAAGCGAATGTCTTCAATACTCTTGTGCCATTCTCATTAAATGCCTTTCAAAATTCATGTTAATTGTGTAAATGAGGATTAACTCACTAATACAAACCTTATTAAATCAGTGTATTTTAGAGGCTGACCTCGAGAACAAGGTCGTATCAAGTACCTTCCTTATCCATGGTACTCCTGCTAATGTGCTATTTGATGCTGGAGCATCTTATTCCTTCATTTCATCTAATTTTATGAAGAAATTGAGTTTGGTGGCTAGTAATTCTATATCTGTATTAGTGTCTATTCCATCAGGGGAGGTGTTCCACTGTTACAATTTACTTAAGGACATGGGTATAAAGATTAACGGAGAAGATCTTGTTGTTGATCTTATACAGTTAATCTATCTGACTTTGATGTGATACTTGCTATAGATTGGTTGCATATTTAGATATAAGGGCCGAATATACTATTCGAAACAGAATGAGGTTATGAAAGGACCTTTGAGGCAAAGAATTTCCTATAGGAGAGTGAAGAATAAGCCTAGGATAGAGATTGTGTCAGCCATAAATTTATGGACTAAGGATAGGAAGGGCCATCAAGCATACCTTTGCTATGTTTGGGATTCAAGTAGGAAAGAGGAGAAGATCAGTGATATTCGGGTGGTAATGAATTTCCTAACATATTCCCTAAGGAGATTCCTGGCATGCCGCCTGAAAGGAAGGTGGAGTTTAGTATTGACCTTGTGTCGGGAACTTCATCAATTTCTAAGGCTCCATACCAGATGGCTCCAACTTAAATAAAGGAGTAGAAAGCTCAACTAGGAGAGCTTCTAGATAAAGGGTACATTCACCCAAGTGTTTCACCTTGGTGAGCTCCTATTTTATTTGTTAAGAAAAAGGATGGTGGTTGAAGATTATGCACCGACTACAGAGAACTGAATCAGGTGGTTGTGAAGAATCGGTACCCTTTACTGAGAATTGATGATCTCTTCGATCAATTTCAGGGTGTAGGGGTATTTTCTAAGATTGAATTGAGATCAGGATATCACCGGCTTAGAATTGCAGAGAAGGGCATTCCAAAGACAGCATTCAGGACTAGATATGGTCATTATGATTTTTTGTGATGCCCTTTTGTCCAACTAATGCACTGACTGTATTTATGGAATTGATGAACAAATTCCTTAGTCCCTATCTTGATTGATTTGTGGTAGTATGTATTGACGAAATATTAATATATTCCAAGGGTGAGGAAGAGCATGAGGATCATTTGAGGCAAGTGTTGTAAGTCTTGAGGGATAACCAGTTTTATGCTAAACCGTCGATGTGTGAATTTTGGTTGGATAGGGTTACATTCATGGGTCATACTATTACTAGTCAAGTCATTTTTGTGGATCCATCTAAGGCGCAGGCTGTAACACCCCTAACTCATAAACTCATCCCAAACATAATCTCAGTACAATTTGTCCAAACTGAATTCAATAATACAGCGGAAGGAACATAATATAATACTAACTGGTGTGCTACCGACTAGATATCTTTCTATACAATATACTAAATCCACCAACTAGTGAGCAGTCTAATTATCCAAAATCTTATACAACATCCATACATCTAATTATAATGCAACATTATAATCCAAAAAGGTAGTCTAAAAAACCCAAAATATCCCGCACTCTGGCTTTAGTCTTCGATCATAGACCTGTAATATGTTTGTCATAAAGACTCAGCATAAACCGTTAAATATGCTAAAGTGTAATCCTAGGATCCTTTAGACTCCTTAAGTCAATTAGCCGTCTTAACATACGGTCCATTTTCATGCATTCCATTTTACAAATATATAATGAAACTGTAAATGATATAATTAAACATTAACAATTCAACCAATATAACCACACCATTCCACAAATAAATCATACACATTATCAAAACAATCACGAGTAAATACGATAATGAGGCGAGAGTCATTTTCTTTTGAGAGTAAATACGATAATGAGGTGAGAGTCATTTTCTTGTGAGCGGTTCTCATTACTCGGCCTTTGAGGCCCATTGTTCATTATCCATGTTTACGAGGGACATTGATGTCTCGTACTAAGGTATAACTAATACTCGTAACCTCATTCGTTTAACGTTTACTCTTAACTCATGGTGGGTGTCATGTTAGGACAACCCCTTTAGTAATTTTAATTGGACAGTCGTCCTGTGTGCACCAGCAGCGGTGCCTTCAGACCAATGATCCGTAGATCGCAGGTGTAGACTCCAAAAATTCTCACCCTATAAAGCAAATTCCAAAATAATAAGAGGGGTCGTCACCTTTCTTTTCAAAATGTATTAACGTGCGTGCCAAAACGAAACCATCATTTCATGACAAAATTCTTAAGTCATTTTTTTTAAAGCATTTCAGAAAAACACAATTCTTCAAAAATGAATTTCCAACGACCGTATGGTTTTAACCCGTTCCTTTTGTTTTATTTTCATATTTATTGCTACTTTTTATTATCTTCTAGTATTTACTTCTTATTTTATCATCATTATTTCTAGTTTTGTTTCTCTTATTTTATGTATCTCTTACTACTATTTTCCGTTTTTATTTCGCCACTTGTACATATTTGATTTGTTCACGGTCACCAGCGTTTTATCTCCATTACACGGGTATTATTCTTATTATTTCATGTGCATATGCTACTCGATTTATTTATACCTCGTTATGTTTTGAATCTTATCTTTAGTTATAATCCATAATTTCATGCCATTAGATTTATTCCATCATTTTATGGTTCACGTTCCCCTAAGGATAATAGCATTTTGGAGAGGGCACCCAATTTCAATTAGAGCTTTGGTACTATTTCCGTCGTTTGTATACTGGATCCTGAGTTAGCATAACTGGCTAGAGTGTTCACTAGGAACCTATAAAGCCCGGTTCGAATCCTGTAAAAGGCTTGAGTGAGTTTTTGTTTGTTTCTTTAACTCGCAAGAGATCATATTTTTTATTTCCCGCATTAACATATCGAATGATTTCGTAGCACAGTTGGTAAGTACATGCGAGTTACAGAACAATAACCCGGTTTCGAATCTGAGTAGAAGCAAGTTGGTTTTTTTTATTTCTTTTGTGCCAGGCTTGCAAAACCCTACCCAAACACGCCCCATTTTTGTTGACCCGGGTCAAACCCGACCCTGAAACTAAACTAAACCCTAATACTTTCTCTATAAGACCACATCAAACAAATCCTAAAGATTTTCAGTCTTCAGTAGCCGATATTCCTTCTTCTTCGTTCTTTTTTCTCACCATCGACTACTCCCCCTTCAACTAGAGAAATGACCAAAAAATCGAAGAAGCCAGCTCCTCTCCATTTGTTGATCTCCTCGGTCGTCTTCAACCTCCAGCACCGTCATCTTCTTCCCCCTCCAACTCCATCGAAAATCACCACCACCCTCTCCATCTCCATAGCGCCACATTCGTCTTCATTCTCCAGGCAACCAAAAAAAAACTCAACAACGCTCCCGATTCATCTTCAAGCCCTGAATCAGTAAGCCACATTTTCCCATATGCAATCTTCGATTTTGAGTTTCACCTTCACCTAGCACTCTTTCGATCCAGACGCTTCGAGTCCTCCATCTCACCCTGGGGTAAATGTTTCCTTTTCGTTTATGATGAACAAGCGAGATCGAACTCATTTTTAAGTTTGCTTTTCCTTTTGATTCTCCATCGAAATCTTCTCGCCCTTTTTTTTTCTCCCGTTGAACTCACCTTACAGTTCGCCTAGCTCTGTCGGAGATGTGTCTCCGAAGGAAGAGTCGATCCTCTACCTTCACTCCTCCGTCCATTTCTTTCATTTAGCGTTTTCCGTGTTCATCATCAGTCCGTTCGAACGCCGAAACTGGAACTTCGAACCTCTATTTCGAGTAGAGCAGGGGTGTGTTTATACACCCATCGTTTTCTTTTCCGTTTCATATGTTTCGTTTAGAAGGGAACAAATGTGTTCCTAAACTGATATGGACAGAGAAGTCCACGAATAGTTCGAAACTTGAGCGAGGAAAAGGCCTCTATTTCTATCTATTTTTGCTAATGGCATTCTGGTTTACTTGTTCTATCATCTTGTCGGCCCGGAACAATTTTGAGAAAGCATTTTGGGTTACTTGTTCGTACTAGTGTTTTTCTTTTCGAATATCTCTACGACTGATACTTTGTTTTAACTTTCTTGGACTCTAACCCTATTTTCTAAACTGCACCTGAGAAGCGTATGATATGCTCATCCAAATATTCACGTATATACTCTCATTTCGAGTTGTGTTTTGTTTAATCGGGTTCAGTTCCCTCTGCATATTATCCATTTCTATTCTAAACTAACCAGCAGGGACTACATTCACTAGAAGTGTTTCTCTGGCCATTCTTATGTTGAAGTAATGCGAGCGTGTGACTTTAGTTTGGATTCATGGTGCAGTTTCTGGGTTTTCGTTTGAAGCAAGTTCATGGTCACCCTCACTTACAGATATATTGCCTTCAGATTTTATCTTCCATTGTTTCATTTCAGACTTTAGTATGTGATTCAGAACTAATGATGTATATATGTTCGTTTGGTGGTGTTTGTTTCATGTGTTTTATAGGAAAAACATTGAGAATCCTCCTCCTGGTACTTTATCTGTAACTTAATAATAGCCTTTGAAACTGTTGAATAACTATACGAGGTGTTTGATCCACCTTATGTGGTCTGCTAAGGCATGTTTGCAAGCCTAATCCGAAGTTAATAATAACTGTATTACTCAATAGTTCATTCTGGTGAGCCCTA
Organism: Limonium bicolor; assembly: GCA_023374045.1. Lineage (NCBI taxonomy): Eukaryota > Viridiplantae > Streptophyta > Magnoliopsida > Caryophyllales > Plumbaginaceae > Limonium > Limonium bicolor. The sequence goes on from CM041779.1 coordinate 123,048,404, forward strand.
ATATATGTGTTGTCTGCATCCTTGTTTGTATCATGTACTCATCTGTTCTGAGTTTAACCTTGTCGTGTACATCTGTATGAATTTCCTTGGTGTTTTGTTTCATCTGCGAATCTGATTCCTTCCTTCTACTTTAACGTTATCCTTTCAGTTGGGATGGTAGTCAGATGTTAAGAGGAAAGGCTATTTTAATTAGAATGTTTCAATCAGTTCAAAAAATTTTGTGATGTTATCAGAATAGTTTAGGGATCAACGCTAGCGTAGTTATTCATGGGAGGGTTGTTGATTGAGAAAGAAAGGGCTCAAACCGGTAGGTGAGTTGGAATACCCATAACAAGATGATTTTAAATTTTGTGTTTTCTGCTTATATTTCATTTTCCCTCTGCTAATCACATCAGTTTACTGTCATCACAAGCTGATTCGACTTGGTATTTTGTTTTGACAACTGCTAGCACAATGAAGACTCTTCACCTTGACCTGTTCAGTCTGTTTCAGTAATGATAATAAGCAGAAACTAAAAGAGATTAAGCAGCAACTTAGTTTAGGTTCGATTTTTTTTGTTTGAGCTTAGTAACTTTGGACTCCTTGCTCTCTGTTTATAGCTTCTACCGATTCTTCAATAACTTCGAACAAGATTTGTTCATTTACTTAGTTGTTATTATCAATTTTGACCTGATTGTTCACCTTGTTGTTTGTTTTGGATTTACCTCTGCTATACATGTATATACTTCATATTTATTGCAATCTTCCACTTATTCCTTGTACATCTTATTATTATTAAACCCTAGTTATGAGTCCTTGGGGCCCAACCATTAGGATAGAGGGGTCCCCCTGGTCTGATAGGTCATTGACCAATCTCGTGGTGGTGACACCCTTAAACCCTAAAACATACACCTAAAATATGTATATATATATATATATTTATATGTATATAGACTAACATTCTCATTTCGGTTTTAGACCGTCAGATTTTCCTAATTCAAAATCTCTCACCCACATTCCAACCCAAATCACATTCTAGCCCAAATCATTATGGGCCCAAACCCATTTCGAACCTAAACTCATTTAAGCCCACTAGCTCTTAATAGTTTCAAGCAAGTTTTTAAACAGCCCATTTTAGAAGTCCACTTTCAAAGCCCAACTCCAAAAATCTGAGCCCAAGCTCAACTCGGCCCAGCAAACCCACAAAACTGGCCCAAACTCAACTCGGCCCAGCAAGCCCATAAAACCGGCCCAACCTCAACTCGGCCCAAAATCAATCTCGGCCCAATTTCAAAACCCGGCCCATCACCTAGTTCGGCCCATGAACCATGACCCGGCCCGTTTCCGAGCCCAAATTCGGCCCATTACCCACATCGGTCCATTACCCACATCGGCCCACTACCCGGTCAAGCCCAAAATTGGCCCAAGCCCACACAAGGCCCAATTCAAATCACACTCCAGTCCAAATCAAAAGGCCCAATACAAGGCCCAGTTCAGCCAAAAAATGCCCATGAGCCCAACTTTGACCTAAACTTTGACCTTGACCACACTTGGACCAAGCCCAAGTTTGACCAACCCAACTTTGACCTTGACCCCACTTGGACCAAGCCCAAGTTTGACCAACCCAACTTTTACCTTGGCCCCACTTGGACCAAGCCCACACAAGGCCCAATTCAAATCACACTCAAGTCCAAATCAAAAGTCCCAATACGAGGCCTAGTTCAGCCAAAAAAGCCCATGAGCCCAACTTTGACCTAAACTTTGACCTTGACCCCACTTGGACCAAGCCCAAGTTTGACCAACCCAACTTTGACCTTGACCCCACTTGGACCAAACCCAAGTTTGACCGACCCAACTTTGACCTAAATGTTGACCTTGACCAAAAACATTGACCTTGACCAAAAAACGTTAACCTTGACCAAAAAACGTTGATCTTTACCAAAAAACGTTGACCTTGACCAAAAAACGTTGACCTTGACCAAAAAACATTGATCTTGACCAAAAAACATTGACCTTGACCAAAAATGTCGACTTTGACCAAAAACTTTGACCCAAGCGTTGACCAATCCCATTCAAACTCAAATTGTAGATTCCATCCAAACTCCAAAAATTTAAAAAAAAACATTCCTCATTATTCAGCTTTAATTCAAAAATCCTGAAAATTTCTTTTCTCAAATTTTCAAGCAATCATTTTTATTCAAAACTCCATCAAGTTTTCAAAAGAAACCATTTTGTGAAATTTTAAAGGAAAAACTCTTCTCACATCACAGAAAACTCTTCTCAAAACGCAGAAAGTTCTTCTCACATATACAGAAAGTTTTCTCCTAAAAATATTTCTCAAAATCAGTGTTTCTTCATCGAGAATTCCGAACAACTTCAAAAGTTTTCCAACTCAGTTTTCAAACTCAAAACTAAACCGTTTTCGGGGAACATGGGATGCCTAACACCTTCAAAGAACATTTTCTTCCTAATTAGGCATCACTTATCCAAAATAAAAATCTGAGACGGGGCACTGGGGTCATAACCTTCCCTTGTCGCAGTCTAGATCTCTTTAGGCGGGGCATTAGGGTGATAAACCTCCCCTAATTGCAGCCTGGGTTTTTACAAGGTGGGGTGCTAGGGAAGTAACGACCTTCCTAGTTGCAGCCGGGATTTTAGAATCGTCTAACTCCCTTCCACTCGATTTCAGTATTTTCAGCTTTTAATGTTTTAAAACCCGGGAGTTAGAGACGTTATTAGGGTTCGACCGAGAACATCTCGTTCATGGTGTTTCTCTCTGAACCCTATTTTTCGACATAAATTCATTGCCCCATCTTTCGAGCCTCGGCACTTACCATTAATTAAGTGTCGTGTTCGAGGGGGTACATAGGGTAATCCCTCGGGATTATCTGCCATTTTTATAACAAAAATGATTTTTTGGTTTTAAAATTTTAAGAGAGACAATTCTGAACAAATCAATCCAACCCTTTCATGAGAGCTTTAACCCATAAGCACTCCTCGATCCTTTCTTAAGCAAACTCGAAGTCACCAGTCTTACTAACATAGGACCCTTTATTCTTAAATGCTCCCGAACAACCTTAGTGATCAAGAAACCTGAAACATCTTCAAAACCTGAACACCTGTAAACCAAATATCCTCTTTCATACTCCATCAACACTTTAGACTCCCTAAATCACCTCAAAAATTTGACCATTCTAAAATCCAAACTTTATAAACACGAAAAACTCCTTAATTCCACCAAAGAATCCGAACACCTCTCAACTTCACAAAACGACCAAAATACCCCTAAGCTCTACAAAATGATCAAAAACTCCTTAACTCCAGCAAATGATCCAAACACCCCTCGACTCCAAAAATATAATAACCAAAATACCCTTTTGCTCCTCAAAACTCCCAGCTTCCTTTTAATCTCGTGAAAGTCGAAACAACCTCAAACCTCTCAGAAACCATCCAAATCTCTTAATATTCAAACCAACTTCACCAATCAATATTTCAAGACCAGCCTATTCTTCAAACTCTTCTAAATCATCTAATCCTCGACCCACACTCAATCATATCCTTTGGCTTTTAAATGAATCTCTCTAAAAGGTTTTGAAAGAGGGCAATCCTGACAATTGGAGACCGAGGTTTCCTCGGGCACCACTCCGAAGTCGTGGTCGTTGCCACTTCTAAGGGGTGTAACCCAGTACGAACCCACAATAGAATCTCTGAATCGACCAGATAAGTCCTATCCATAGGGAACAACCTCAGACTCAACTAACGGTTCTTAAAACCCCCCTTTTCTCATTTCCTAGTTCTTTAGGTCAAACTAGGTGGCGACTCTAGTCAATTTCCGCCCTTAGGGCATAAGTCCACGTGGAGCCCATCGAGAGCGGGTGTAGTGCACACTTGCACTCCCCTTTATGCTTTCTGGGAAAGACGGACGATAGAGTAGGTATTTGAGGGCTGCCATAATAACAGGTTTTCACCCTCCACAGAATGGCATTTTAGGATCTAGGCTTTTTAGTCAAAACCATTTTAATAGACCCCCCCCCCCCCTCATACCGAAAAATCACCCCTCACAGAATGGCGACTCTACTGGGAAAGACTTGAGTAAGTTTTTATCATAAAACTTGGTCAAGGAAGACTGAACTCCATTCAAAATTGTCAAGATTTCCCCACTTCTTTCAAAACCTTCAAGAGATTCTTTTCAAAGCCTTTAGGATTATTCTACTCCATACTTAGAGTTGTAGCTGATGAGGACAGCTAGGATTTGTTAGACCCTTAACTAACATTACAACAATTGGGTTAATAATTAGCTCACGAATAGAAAGAGACACTTAGGATTGAATGAATCTAACTTCCCTTTAGGTTAATAAACAACCAATTGGAATTATCGCCTTCAAGACAAAGCAGTTAGTAAATAGGGTTGTTTATTTTTCCTGCTTTATTTACCGCATTCATGTTATTGTTGCTTGTTGTGGGGTGAGACGGTCATTGACCTACACCATTACCGCCTTTACATTTACAAGCTGTGAGTGCATGGGTAGCTTAGGACATGCATTCCTCTATGTCACCCCTATTTCCACGAGTCACGGAATCTCAATCGGTCCACGATTGATTTCCCATGAGTCGGGTCACCCATTGAGTGGTTACACCCACGAGGCGAGACGGTCACCGACCTACGCTCTGAAGACTCATGATCCAAAATTATCCCCCATATCCGAGTCAGAGCCAGCATATAGTGAACCATGAGCCTTCATTGTCCAGCTGCCTAATCCGGTGTCTAGGACTAGTTTTATGGGTAGTCACCCCCTTGTATGTCGCCTGTCTGACCGCCCTTCTGCCTTACCCTGAAGATTACATGGGCTCAGCTCTCTATGATTCCTCTGCACCACGGGTGTCTTTAAAGCCCAATGCCACGCTACACGTCCATAGAGGATCCCGTATTTACCGGATACCCATACATGGCACAACGTAGTCATTGAATAATTTGGACTCTAGACACACCTTATCGTGCAGACGAGGGGAGATCGTACCCCATGCAGTGCTTCCCCAAGTTTCCAAAAAGTGAGTATGTTGTGATAATCCCCGGTCGTGGCTCGTGTGACTGTACCACTTCGGGTATCCTGACCTTTCGAACTTAAGCACTCCGGAATTTCTTAATGACGTGCCCCACAAGGCATAACAGAGATAAATCCCGAGAGATGAACAGTGAAGGGACGACGGTTCCCCCGGTGGTATGGAAACATTTATTAACCTAGAAGGTGATTATCCCAATCATTCACACTCAGCTCCACATAAAAACTAGCCATGATTTTACTTCTTGCTATACATGTGTGCAAACCACTTTCTTCGAACCAAATTGTTTTAAATTTTGCAAAATGTTCGGAATTCTCTTTTGCATGTCTCTTTAAGATGTCTTACGAGCTCATCTAATTTAGAATCCCTCTTATATTTTACTCAAAAACATTTGGGTTTTAAAACCTGTCACTTACTTCATTTCACAAAAATGTTATTTCCAAAACAATTTTCAAAAAATAGATTTCGAAAAACCTACTTTCTACAAACGAATTTCAGACAACATCCTTCACCAACATTATTTCTTTAATAGTTTTTGAAAACAGTTTCCAAAGTTGATTTTCACAAACGTATTCCAAAATAAATGATTTAGTCCCCATGTTGCGACCCGCTATTTTTGAAGCTCAACCCACCTTCAAGAGCAGCGGTCATTACTGTGGAGCGTACTAATCATTTCGTGTTTTCACAACAGTGGTGGATTTTTCACAAATGTGCTCGATCATTCTCTTTTCCTTTCTCAAAAATATCCTTCATTCCCCTCGTCGAAGCAAGTGAAGCAGCATGAAGATCGAGTACGCGGTGTGAGCCAAAAGCCAGAAGCACACCAACCCGTGCAGCTAGCCGAGCAACATGAAGATTAGCAACACCTATTTGAGTTCAAACTGTTGAATATCAGAGGAACACCAGACCCTTTTTGTTGGGTCATGGTACTGCTTCACCGCAAGCGCCCAAAGACAAGTAAGCTGCCAACCGGGAGCCCGAAGGCGAGCTGAGCAGCCAATCAGGAGCCCGAGTGTGAGTGAGCAGTCAGTTAGAAGCCTGAAGACGGACTAGAAGAGTTCAAGAGAAGTTTGACTCAAAATTCCCCCTTTAATGACTTTTTAGGATTGATGATGTATAGGATTTTCCCCGATGTTTCTTTTCACTCTCATCCATTTCTAAATAGATTAAGTGTATAGGTTTATACATCCCCTTTGAATTTATTTAGATCAATGTGTATAGGGTTCCCTACTCCCTATTTTATTTGCAAATGACCGAGCGTCAAAGTTTATATTGAGAAAATCCACCACTTTGAAAACACGCGTTTTAGAAATTATTTTCTAAAACTTGGTTTCTTTTGGCATGCACGTATAATAAAAGAACGAATAAGGGACAACCCCTCACATTTATATATTATTCATCAACTTTGCTTTATGGGGTGAAAACTCACGGTATCTACAGGAGGCATCCCCTAAATAAACAACACCAACAAATGCAACCGAGCACAAAGCAAATCGCATGCATTGCATTCATTACAAAAAGTCCCATGTATTCTAGGTCAGTTCAAGTTCGTCAAACACGTACAAGTCCTATCCACCTCAGAAAAATTGCATAATTATGTGTTTCATTGTCACCGCACTATACACCATCTTTCATCCCAAATATCTCGACCGCCAAAGCCCGATCTCAGAGGGATAAAAAAGAAAACCGGGAAGTTCAAACCTCTCCTAATCAGAGACCACCATGCGCGCCAGTGAGTAAAAGGGAAAGAGCGTGTCATACCGTGGGACCACCATGCGGGAGTTGTCACTCCCTAAAAATCCAAAATCCAAAAACCAATCACCAACCCGGCCTCACTTGAGAGTCTCTACCCTGATAGCGACCCCAACAGCTAAACCAGCTTCAGAGTTTGCATTGACAGGATGAATTTCATGGATCATCAACTGGAAACGTCTCAAGCAAGACTAGGTATAGCTTTACCACTCATGCATTGCATCCAAAAACAAAACAAACAAAAAAAACATTCAGTCAAAATCCAAAGTCATCTATCTTGCATCATTGTCAACACATCATGCATCATATACGTAGTAGTTCCATATTACCACAACATATAGCGTGGTAGATAGTTACATTTGCATACTTCCATATCGGAACGACATCTTTGGGAAAAATCTTGAGATATTGATTGAGTAGGGTGGGTGAACCACTAAACTCTCGACCCGTCAACGAACACAAGGGTCAAATCAAAACCATCACCACAAACCAAGTGAGTAGTGTGCGAAGAGCGGTATTTTCTCTTGAATTTCAAGTGAGCGTTTTGGACAATCCACTGAGCGACAAGGGAAGGTAGAGAGAGCCAATTGAGGTAAAACCACGAGCTACATGTGCGTTCCTTCACCACATGGAGAGGCATTATTCAAAGTGAGATCAATGTCGATAGCAAGATATTAACTGTGATTCATGTAAAGATCTAAGAATCGTAAAAAAAAAACAATCATTGACTAATGAGAATGACGAGGCACTTAGGATCAGAAACCTCCAGAAGACCAAACAGCTTTAATTTCCCTGTGCATAATCCCTTAGTGAGCCCCGTTGAGCCTTTCACGAGAAACCTTTTTCTGCGAATTCCACAACATGCCAACTCACGTACACATATTTACTCACCCTTGCAATGGTTGATCTCGAAGGAGCCGGAGCCATGACTCCCCACCATCTTTCACAAAATCAACAATAAAAATGTTCAAAGAACTCAGCGAGTCAATGCAACTCCAAAGCCAGACACCAAAAAAAGAACATCAAAACGGTTCAAGAAGATCAATGAGTCAATGCAACTCCAAAGCTGAAAGCCAAAATACAAAGAACGCTTGAGAAAGTCGATGAGCCAATGCGACTCCAAAGCAGGAAGCAAAGAAGCAAAAATCATACACCGAAAAAAAATGAGAAGAAAGTTCAAACCGTACGCCAGAAGAGGCCAGAAGTAGAAATCCAAATCTGAAGGACCAATGATGTCCTGTAGAAACCAATAAAAGGTTGTCAAAACCCGTCCAATCATTCCACCCATGGCAAAGGCAAAACATATCCTCTATTGCAGAAAAGCCCCACGACTCCCAAATTGATCCTCCAGTCCCATGTGACATACATCATACCCTTCATTGGAAAATACCGCTCTGAGCATCAAGAGTATCATAACAACATTTGCACACACGACTATAATCACGAGAGATTGACCCACATCCCTCCATGAGAGGAAAGCGATTCATGCATTTCAGTTCAATAGTCACTCAAGATCGGACCGAAGATGTCTTATATTTGTAAACCTCATAGTAATAGAGATAGAGCCATACCTTCTCTCCAAAAAAAAACTACATATGCATCTTGCATCTCATCTAGCACTTAGTATTTTCATGCATCATAACCATTCCACCTTCAACATCCGACTAGTAAGAACTCTACCTAGTCTCGCTGAAAATAGACTTCAGTTGCAGTTGTTGAAGCATAACTTTAGATCAAAAGATGTCAACTGGAACCATCCCAGACCATCATCAAGCTACATCGAACCATCTCGGAGCCATCCTGGGCTATCCTCGAGCAACGTTGAACCAAACTAAAGCCATTCGAGGCCGTACGAGGACAATTCCGGAGCCATCCAGTGTCATGCTCGAGCCTCATCAACACCATATCCAGAACCAAACTGGAGCCATGCGGGAGCCATCATCTAACATTAAAACCATCCTTGGAACTACACAAGAGGCATCCTAAGAGTCCGAGAACAATACGGGAGCCACCTCAAATCCACGTCAGATCTATTTCATCACCAGGGTCTTGCCTACAAAATTTTAAACTACGTCAGGTCTGATCTCAATACGGAATTGAGTATGTAGGCAGCCCGCCTAGGGTGCGACCACCTCAAAGGAAGATTCCCTTTTTGTTCACTACTATCATCAAATGGAGCCATCTCGTAGCCTCCCCGAAGCCATCCCGAACTATCCTGGAGCCATCTCGAGGAATCTGAAGCCGAAACTGACCGTACTAAAGCCATCCATCCACAAAAAAAAGCTGTCAACCACGGTAAATCACATCGATCCACCACTTGATTCAAAATCCATACCAAAACCATTCATCCACAACCCAAAAAATTGTCAACTACATCAAAGTACACAAGTCACATCGACCCACCACTCGACCCGAAGTCTCAATCCAAATCGAAACCCACCAACCATCCCGAAAATCTCAATCCAAATCGAAACCCACCAACCATCCCAGAGCCGTTGCTCACAATAGGGTCATGAATCATGTTGGAGCCATCCGACCGCACTGGAGCCATCCGACCGCACCGGAGCCATTCGATCATACCAAAGCCATTTGATCATATCGAAGCCATTCGGCCGTATCAAAACCATCAAGTTCCCAAAGTCGCTCATTCACAAAAAACCATCCATTCAAGAACCAATCACAAAAACCAAAAACTCGAGAGCCATACCGGAGCCATCTCGAACTCTAGAGCCAAGAGTCATACTAAATCCCGAAACCATAGTGCACATCGGGCCAAGACCACCAAAAACAAAACTGAAACACAAGTCCCACACTGACAAAGTCAAGGGCCACATCAACAAAAAAACAATCGACTATCACATCCCTCACAAAAACTACCAAAAGGCATCCAATCCCGGATCAATCCACAATCAAAGCCATCCTCAAATCAATCTACCACCACAAACAACTTCAGATCAAGCTTTCACCACAGCGAGTTTCGTATAACTCCATCAAGGTATTATAGGCTCATCATAAGTCCTATAGCTAGATATCAAGAGGTCTAGTTGAGGCACTCCTAAGTCCTCGTACTTTCAATCGCATTCTAGGCCCGTCATAAGCCCTAGGACTGGATATCATGAGGTCCAGTTGAGGCACTCCTAAGCCCTCGTGCACCTTAAATCAAATCGGGTTGTTGGTATTATAGGCTCGGCATAAGTCCTATAGCTAGATATCAAGAGGTCTAGTTGAGGCACTCCTAAGTCCTCGTACTTTCAATCGCATTCTAGGCCCGTCATAAGCCCTAGGACTGGATACCAAGAGGCCCAGTTGAGGCACTCCTAAGCCCTCGTGCACCTTAAATCGAATCGGGTTGTTGGTATTATAGGCTCGACATAAGTTCTATAGCTAGATATCAAGAGGTCTAGTTGAGGCACTCCTAAGTCCTCGTACTTTCAATCACATTCTAGGCCTGTCATAACCCCTAGGACTGGATATCAAGAGGTCCAGTTGAGGCACTCCTAAGCCCTCGTGCACCTTAAATCGAATGGGGTTGTTGGTATTATAGGCTCGGCATAATTCCTATAGTTAGATATCAAGAGGTCTAGTTGAGGCACTCCTAAGTCCTCGTACTCTCAATCGCATTCTACGCCCGTCATAAGCCCTAGGACTGGATATCAAGAGGTCCAGTCGAGGCACTCCTAAGCCCTCGTGCACCCTAAAACCAAATCGGATTGTTAGTATCCTAGGCTCATCTTAAGTCCTAGGGTTAGATGTCAAGAGGTCTAACTGAGGCTCGTCATAAGTCCTCGTACTTTCAATCGTATTCATACACTCACGGTCGCATCCCTATGCACCATTAAACCATTGTGAGAATTTTTGGTGCCCCGTCAACCTTGATCCAATTCTACAAGGGCTTGCAGAATTGAATCAAGGGGAGCCATCTGTAGACACCAAAAAATTCTCTCCCCATAAAGCAAATTCTGAAATAATAAGAGGGGTCGTCACCTTTCTTTTCAAAATGTATTAACGTGCGTGCCAAAACGAAACCATCATTTCATGACAAAATTCTTAAGTCATTTTTTTAAAAGCATTTCAGAAAAACACAATTCTTCGAAAATGAATTTCCAACGACCGTATGGTTTTTAACCCGTTCCTTTTGTTTTTTTTCATATTTATTGCTACTTTTTATTATCTTCTAGTATTTACTTCTTATTTTATCATCATTATTTCTAGTTTTGTTTCTCTTATTTTATGTATCTCTTACTACTATTTTCCGTTTTTATTTCGCCACTTGTACATATTTGATTTGTTCACGGTCACCAGCGTTTTATCTCCATTACACGGGTATTATTCTTATTATTTCATGTGCATATGCTACTCGATTTATTTATACTTCGTTATGTTTTGAATCTTATCTTTAGTTATAATCCATAATTTCATGCCATTAAATTTATTCCATCATTTTATGGTTCACTTTCCCTTAAGGATAATAGCATTTTGGAGAGGGCACCCAATTTCAATTAGAGCTTTGGTACTATTTCCGTCGTTTGTATACTGGATCCTGAGTTAGCATAACTGGTTAGAGTGTTCACTAGGAACCTATAAAGCCCGGTTCGAATCCTGTAAAAGGCTTGAGTGAGTTTTTGTTTGTTTCTTTAACTAGCAAGAGATCATATTTTTTATTTCCCGCATTAACATATCGAATGATTTCGTAGCACAGTTGGTAAGTACATGCGAGTTACAGACAAGTTGGTTTTTTTAATTTCTTTTGTGCCAGGCTTGCAAAACCCTACCCAAACACGCCCCATTTTTGTTGACCCGGGTCAAACCCGACCTTGAAACTAAACTAAACCCTAATACTTTCTCTATAAGACCACATCAAACAAACCCTAAAGATTTTCAGTCTTCAGTAGCCGATATTCCTTCTTCTTCATTCTTTTTTTTCACCATCGACTACTCCCCCTTCAACTGGAGAAACAACCAAAAAATCGAAGAAGCCAGCTCCCCTCCATTTGTTGATCTCCTCGGTCGTCTTCAACCTCCAGCACCGTCATCTTCTACCCCCTCCATCTCCATCGAAAATCACCACCACCCTCTCCATCTCCATAGCGCCACATTCGTCTTCATTCTCCAGGCAACAAAAAAAAACTCAACAACGCTCCCGATTCATCTTCAAGCCCCGAATCAGTAAGCCACATTTTCCCATATGCAATCTTAGATTTCGAGTTTCACCTTCACCAAGCACTCTTTCGATCCAGACGCTTCAAGTCCTCCATCTCACCCTGGGGTAAATGTTTCCTTTTCGTTTATGATGAACAGGCGAGATCGAACTCATTTTTAAGTTTGCTTTTCCTTTTGATTCTCCATCGAAATCTTCTCGCCCTTTTTTTTCTCCCGTTGAACTCACCATACAGTTCGCCTAGCTCTGTCGGAGATGTGTCTCCGAAGGAAGAGCCGATCCTCCACCTTCACTCCTCCTTCCGTTTCTTTCATTTAGCGTTTTCCGCGTTCATCGTCAGTTCGTTCGAACGCCGGAACTGGAACTTCGAACTAATATTTCGAGTAGAGCAGGGGTGTGTTTATACACCCATCATTTTCTTTTCCGTTTCATATGTTTCGTTTAGAAGGGAACAAATGTGTTCCTAAACTGATATGGACAGAGAAGTCCACGAACAGTTCGAAACTTGAGCGAGGAAGAGGCCTCTGTTTCTATCTATTTTTGCTAATGGCATTCTGGTTTACTTGCTCTATCATCTTGTCGGCCCGGAACAATTTTGAGAAAGCATTTTGGGTTACTTGTTCCTACTAGTGTTTTTCTTTTCGAATATCTCTACGACTAATACTTTGTTTTAACTTTCTTGGACTTTATCCCTATTTTCTAAACTGCACCTGAGAAGCGTATGATATGCTCATCCAAATATTCACGTATATACCCTCATTTCAAGTTGTGTTTTGTTCTGTCGGGTTCAATTCCCTCTGCATATTATCCATTTCTATTCTAAACTAACCAGCAGGGACTACATTCACTAGAAGTGTTTCTCTGGCCATTCCTATGTTGAAGTCATGCGAGCGTGTGACTCTAGTTTGGATTCATGGTGCAGTTTCTGGGTTTTCGTTTGAAGCAAGTTCATGGTCACACTCACTTACAGATACATTGCCTTCAGATTTTATCTTCCATTGTTTCATTTCAGACTTTAGTATGTGATTCGGAACTAATGATGTATATATGTTCGTTTGGTGGTGTTTAGTTCATGTGTTTTACAGGAAAAACATTGAGAATCCTCCTCCCGGTACTTTATCTGTAACTTAATAATAGCCTTTGAAACTGTTGAATAACTATACGAGGTGTTTGATCCACCTTATGTGGTCTGCTAAGGCATGTTTGCAAGCCTAATCCGAAGTTAATAATAACTGTATTACTTAATAGTTCATTCTGGTGAGCCCTAATATGTGTGTCTGCATCCTTGTTTGTATCATGTACTCATCTGTTCTGAGTTTAACCTTGTCGTGTACATCTGTATGAATTGCCTTGGTGTTTTGTTTCATCTGCGAATATGATTCCTTCCTTCTACTTTAACATTATCCTTTCAGTTGGGATGGTAGTCAGATGTTAAGAGGAAAGGCTATTTTAATTAGAATGTTTCAATCTGTTCAAAAAATTTTGTGATGTTATCAGAATAGTTTAGGGATCAACGCTAGCGTAGTTATTCATGGGAGGGTTGTTGATTGAGAAAGAAAGGGCTCAAACCGGTAGGTAAGTTGGAATACCCATAACAAGATGATTTTAAATTTTGTGTTTTCTGCTTATATTTCATTTTCCCTCTGCTAATCACATCAGTTTACTGTCATCACAAGCTAATTCGACTTGGTATTTTGTTTTGACAACTGCTAGCACAATGAAGACTCTTCACCTTGACCTGTTCAGTCTGTTTCAGTAATGATAATAAGCAGAAACTAAAAGAGATTAAGCAGCAACTTAGTTTAGGTTCGATTTTTTTTTGTTTGAGCTTAGTAACTTTGGACTCCTTGCTCTCTGTTTATAGCTTCTACCGATTCTTCAATAACTTCGAACAAGATTTGTTCATTTGCTTAGTTTTTATTATCAATTTTGACCTGATTGTTCACCATGTTGTTTGTTTTGGATTTACCTCTGCTATACATGTATATACTTCATTGACCAATCTAGTTATGAGTCCTTAGGGCCCAGCTATTAGGATAGAGGGGTCCCCCTGGTCTGATAGGTCATTGACCAATCTCGTGGTGGTGACACCCCTAAACCCTAAAACACACACCTAAAATATGTATATATATAGACTAACGTTCTCATTTCGGTTTTAGACCATCAGATTTTCCTAATTCAAAATCTCTCACCCACATTCCAACCCAAATCACATTCTAGCCCAAATCATTATGGGCCCAAACCCATTTCGAACCTAAACTCATTTAAGCCCACTAGCTCTTAATAGTTTCAAGCAAGTTTTTAAACAACCCATTTTAGAAGTCCACTTTCAAAGCCCAACTCCAAAAATCTGAGCCCAAGCTCAACTCGGCCCAGCAAGCCCACAAAACCGGCCCAAACTCAACTCGGCCCAGCAAGCCCATAAAACCGGCCCAGCCTCAACTCGGCCCAAAATCAATCTCGGCCCAATTTCAAAACCCGGCCCATCACCTAGTTCGGCCCATGAACCATGACCCGGCCCGTTTCTGAGCCCAAATTCGGCCCATTACCCACATCGGCCCACTACCCGGTCAAGCCCAAAATTGGCCCAAGCCCACACAAGGCCCAATTCAAATCATACTCCAGTTCAAATCAAAAGGCCCAATACAAGGCCCAGTTCAGCCAAAAAAAGCCCATGAGCACAACTTTGACCTAAACTTTGACCTTGACCCCACTTGGACCAAGCCCAAGTTTGACCAACCCAACTTTGACCTTGACCCCACTTGGACCAAGCCCAAGTTTGACCAACCCATCTTTGACCTTGGCCCCACTTGGACCATGCCCACACAAGGCCCAATTCAAATCACACTCCAGTCCAAATCAAAAGGCCCTATACAAGGCCCAGTTCAGCCAAAAAAGCCCATGAGCCCAACTTTGACCTGGACCCCACTTGGACCAAGCCCAAGTTTGACTAACCCAACTTTGACCTTGACCCCACTTGGACCAAGCCCAAGTTTGACCGACCCAACTTTGACCTAAATGTTGACCTTGACCAAAAACATTGACCTTGACCAAAAAATGTTGACCTTGACCAAAAAACATTGACCTTGACCAAAAAACGTTGACCTTGACCAAAAAACGTTGATCTTGACCAAAAAACGTTGACCTTGACCAAAAATGTCGACTTTGACCAAAAACTTTGACCCAAGTGTTGACCAATCCCATTCAAACTCAAATTGTAGATTCCATCCAAACTCCAAAAATTTAAAAAAAAACATTCCTCATTATTCAGCTTTAATTCAAAAATCCTGAAAATCACTTTTCTCAAATTTTCAAGCGATCATTTTTATTCACAACTCCATCAAGTTTTCAAAAGAAACCATTTTGTGAAATTTTAAAGGAAAAACTCTTCTCACATCACAGAAAACTCTTCTCAAAACGCAGAAAGTTCTTCTCACATATACAGAAAGTTTTCTCCTAAAAATATTTCTCCAAATTAGTGTTTCTTCAACGAGAATTCCGAACAACTTCAAAAGTTTTCCAACTCAGTTTTCAAACTCAAAACTAAACCGTTTTCGGGGAACATGGGATGTCTAACACCTTCAAAGAACGTTTTCTTCCTAGTTAGGCATCACTTGTCTCCTTTCCAAAATAAAAATCCGAGGCGGGGCACTGGGGTCATAATCTTCCCTTGTCGTAGTCTGGATCTCTTTAGGCGGGGCATTAGGGTGATAAACCTCCCCTAATTGCAGCCTAGATTTTTACAAGGCGGGGAATTAGGGAAGTAACGACCTTCCTAGTTGCAGCCGGGATTTTAGAATCGTCTAACTCCCTTCTACTCGATTTCAGTATTTTCGGCTTTTAATGTTTTAAAACCGGGGAGTTAGAGACGTTATTAGGGTTCGACCGAGAACATCTCGTTCATGGTGTTTCTCTCTAAACCCTATTTTTCGACATAAATTCATTGCCCCATCTTTCAAGCCTCGGCACTTACCATTAATTAAGTGTCATGTTCGAGGGGGAACATAGGGTAATCCCTCAGGATTATCCGCCCTTTTTATAACAAATATGATTTTTTGGTTTTAAAATTTTAAGAGAGACAATTCTGAACAAATCAATCCAACCCTTTCATAAGAGCTTTAACCCATAAGCACTCCTCGATCCTTTCTTAAGCAAACTCGAAGTCACCAGTCTTACTAACAAAGGACCCTTTATTCTTAAATGCTCCAGAACAACCTTAGTGATCAAGAAACCTGAAACATCTTCAAAACCCGAACACCTGTAAACCAAATATCCTCTTTCATACTCCATCAACACTATCGACTCCCTAAATCACCTCAAAATTTTGACCATTCTAAAATCCAAACTTTATAAACACGAAAAACTCCTCAATTCCACCAAAGAATCCGAACACCTCTCAACTTCACAAAACGACCAAAATACCCCTAAGCTCTACAAAATGAAAAAACTCCTTAACTCCAGCAAATGATCCAAACACCCCTCGACTCCAAAAATATAATAACCAAAATACCCTTTTGCTCCTCAAAACTCCCAACATCCTTTTAATCTCGTGAAAGTTGAAACAACCTCAAACCTCTCAGAAACCATCCAAATCTCTCAATATTCAAACCAACTTCACCAATCGATATTTCAAGACCAGCCTATTCTTCAAACTCTTCTAAATCATCTAATCCTCGACCCACACTCAATCCTATCCTTTGGCTTTTAAATGAATCTCTCTTAAAGGTTTTGAAAGAGGGCAATCTAGATAATTGGAGACCGAGGTTTCCTCGGGCACCAATCCGAAGTCGTGGTCGTTGCCACTTCTAATGGGTGTAACCCAGTACGAACCCACAATAGAATCTCTGACTCGACCAGATAAGTCCTATCCATAGGGAATAACCTCAGAGTCAACTAACGGTTCTTAGAACCCCCTTTCTCTCCTTTCCTAGTTCTTTAGGTCAAACTAGGTGGCGACTCTAGTCAATTTCCGCCCTTAGGGCATAAGTCCGCGTGGAGCCCATCGAGAGCGGGTGTAGTGCACACTTGCACTCCCCTTTATGCTTTCTGGAAAGACGGACGATAGAGTAGGTATTTGAGGGCAGCCATAATAACGGGTTTTCACCCTCCATAGAATGGCATTTTAGGATCTAGGCTTTTTAGTCAGAACCATTTTAATAGACCCCCTCTCATACCGAAAAATCACCCTCCACGGCTGGATTTAACTCATTGCCTAATAAAGGCGGCTTAAGCGGCCGAACCCATGTACCAACAGCAGTACCTCCTGACTAATGAAACCTATCGGTTCTTGGAATTTTCTTGAGCGGATCTATAATAGTCATCCCCTCGTGATCACCATGCGTAACCGGAAATCAAAGATTCCCATATTTCTCCCCATAATAAAAGTACTCCCGTACTCAACCTCTCACTGGGTGATTATGTTTTCTTAATCTATATACCTAAGATTCAATCTTAGATTACAGTGATTAACTTGTAGAATGTATATCTGCCTTTTAGGTCTTTAATGTATACTCAAAAGTTATCTAATGTTTTGTATTCAGATACATTTTCCTATTCAATACATGTGCTCGTGAGGACGGTAATACCGATCATTTGCCTAAGTTAATTACCTATGATGATTAAGGATATTGTGATGTATCTCATTAACCGTTAATGAGCAATATTTCTTTAGCCAATAATCATAACTCGATTCGAGTTTACTTTAGGCATTGCCTCGGTCTGATAGACGTTCGCGCATAATTAATAAACGTGTGGTAGTCAGCATTTAATTCACATAAGCATAGCAGATATAATATCACACATATCGCTCTTAGCAATCATACACTTAAATATGTTCAAACCCAAGGAAATCCTCAAGACATTCGGATCACATAATAACATACTGTTCACCAGGTAAAAGAGCCTAATCCCGAGTCCGTCCTCTAATGCACGTCCTTTAATGCACTCAGCTCTAGAAGAGTAGCCTAAGTATTAGCTCTCTATAATATTAACTAAGTCAGTATCCTGATTAGTCGCTAATCCCCGGGTAATTACCCATGATTGTTCAACGTTATCATTCGGGTTTTAAACAGTTTAGGATTAGTTTATTTAATCCTTTAAGTATGTTAGTAACTAACATGTTGTATTATGTTACAACTTAGGATTAGTTCTTACTACTTATCTTTTTATTCATGAGAATATATATATATATATACTTACACATTCATATAGACTTTCTAGTTTCTACTATATGATACTTAATATAGTTGACCTTAAGGTATTAGTAACCTTTGACATTCAAGGTTCCACTTAATTATAAGTTGGTCAACTTGACCCCCTTGGTTAATTTGACTTGGTCTATGCACACTAGTCAACATTATTATATTTGTCTCTTAATATAATTCCTTGAATTATATAATTCCATTATTTGTATATAACTCCTTATACCATAACATTAAGCCTTAATGTTTTAATTTTACATAATGAAATTTCCCACCTTATAATAAACTCCATCTCATTTTATTAAATTCCTAGATCATGTTATATATCCTATAATAAAACCTCACAGTATTCATAATAATCCCATTATTTTATGTGAACTACAAACTCCCTTTAGTTTGTATTATTCTCACATATTAACACTTACATCATATATGTAATGTTATTTCATATGGTTCTCAACCATATAAATACTAATGTTAATTTATAACATTCTCAACCTTGGTATATAATTATAATACCTTACTCCCTCCGTCCTAAATTGACCGTTCTGTTTGTTTTATGGCACGTTTTTTCACTTCAATATTAAACATATAAATAAAATAATTTTATAAAACTAAATTTTGTAATATATAGTTTATCATGTAAGGAATCATATGTAAAACTTAAATTTTTAAAATTATTTTATCATATATGTTAAATATTGAAGTCAAATGACATGTCCAAATAGTAAACAAGACGTTCAATTCAGTAGCGAATATTTTTAGCAAGCGTACAAATTGTTACTATCTTTAA
The DNA here is from genome assembly GCA_023374045.1 of Limonium bicolor. Lineage (NCBI taxonomy): Eukaryota > Viridiplantae > Streptophyta > Magnoliopsida > Caryophyllales > Plumbaginaceae > Limonium > Limonium bicolor. Next base: position 123,067,347 of record CM041779.1, read on the forward strand.
TTATGAAATTGCTACCGACTAATGATGTTAATGAGATTATGGTTAATATTGTGCTACGTTATAAGAAATGATAGCTAATATTTTTAAGCGATGGCAAAATCATAATTCTCTTTTAATTTAAATGTGTGATACGTATATAATTCAAAATACACAACTATTTATAATTATGAGGAAGATATATTTTTAAGAAATTACCCCAAATTAATGTATATAAAGATAAGTATGAGGAAGTATAATATTATTTTACAAAAATCCACCATAACTTTGAAATTATGGATTGCGTAAATGGTTACCTACTCAATTAACAATTTTAATTACGTCATTATTATCCCGATAATAGTTTATCATCCAGACCTAAAACCTAAACACACACATATCTCATCATGTTAAAGTGTTGTCTTAAAGCAAAAACAAAAACTGAATTAGAGTTGAGCATTATGGGCAGCTAGTCAAGTACATTAAATCAGGTCATTATTAAAAAAAATCTAGTACTTTCTTGTAATCTAAAAAAATAATTGAATTAAAATCAGGCTTTTAAGATATGAAATCGAGTAAACATAGAAGAAAAGACATCTCGAATTCAAAGAAAAGTTTTTAAAAAATCCAAAGTAAAAAGGGGACGATGAATTGCTATTACACATATTGATTTCTAAACTGAAAAATTGCTACTAATATAATGCTATTAACAAAGTGGTAGTTGCTGTGCTACAGGGGCAACCATGGTAGCTAAGTTATGTTACTTGTTACCGCCAATAGTATCTATTTTTTCTTGAATCTTGAATCTTTCAAAAAACTAATTTTGCTACCAATATCGGTAGCTAAATTAAGAAATTGTTGTTGCTGGGGAATGCTAATTAAAAAATGGTAGTTATTGTGCAACTATTTCGACAACAATAGTAAAAATATTATAACTAGTAGCTAACTTGCTACTATCTTAAAGTTTCTACGGCCAAGTAGATAAGTAAAATTTTGAATTGCTACTGGCACTTGATTATAATTGCTATTATGCTACTATTTAGCAAATGCTTTAAACAAGTAACTAAATTGCTACTATATTTAATTTCAAAATTGATACCGACTAATAATGCTAATACAATTTTAGTTGATATTATGCTAGAATACAACAAATGAATGCAGTATCAAAATTATTATTGTCTTATAACTTAAACGTGTGATTACTACATAATTCGAAATACTAACCTATACTGCTACTGCCATAGTGGACATATTATCTTTTTATATAAATATTTTAATTTTTTCAATATACTATATGTGTTAGCTTTTAGCTATCAAAATTTGAAAAAGAACAATAAGTAAATAAAAATTGTCTAATTCGTGAAAAATAATTAAACTATATACCACTACTAGAATTTATTTTATCATATAAGATATACCTAACATAATATATTTTTGATATTATAATATTTTTAAGTCTCAAAGTATCACACATATTAATACATTATAAAGTAGATTAAAAGTATTAATTATTTAAATTAGTACATATGTTGGTTAAAATTTACAAAATTAATATAAAAATAGTTGTAATAATAATTTAAATTAGTTCAGTGTATATATATGTGGGTGTGTGTTTATATATATTTAATTTAATACCGTTTTATTACTATATGATGCTTTTATTTACAAAAGCCACATAAACTAATAAAACATAATAAAAACTAAAACTAATAACAATTTAAATTAGTTGACATGTAGGTTAAAATTTTCAAAGTAAGTAGAATATATATATGTATGTGTGTGTATAAATTTATAAAACGTTAAAAGTATACTAAATTATAATAAAACGTACATAAATATACTATATATTAATGTTTTTAATTTATAAAACAACACACAAATTAATAGGATTTTGAAAAAGAGTAAAGTTATAACAATTTAAATTAGTCATGATTATACAATATTATACATCTATTAAAATTTATAAAAATATTATATTATACAAATTTACAAAAACAAAATATATTATTTAGAAGTTTTAATTTTCATATAATGATGTATATTATATTAGTATTTGTAACACTATATAATAAGGCCTAATTAAATAAGTAACTTTACATAATATATTATCTTTTTGTATAATTTCTGACATTTCAAAGATTTTTAAAAGATATATATGTATATTTTTAATTTTTTATAATTTTAAGCCAACAATATACTTAAATTTTTATTAGCTTTATTATTTTGGTCGCATTAAATTAATTTGTTATATTATATAAATTAAAATATCATGTAGCATGATCGACTGTATATCTATTTTATTAATTTTAATATATCCCTGGTTTGATCATGTCTCGGCAAAAACTTCCATTTATATTTACAGTATCAAACATTTAATATATACATGTAGTTTCTATATATGATGTGAATAACTACCATGGCACAATGGTTAAGACATTTTATATTCATCCCAAACTCCGGGGGATCAATTCTTGCTCTATGCACTCTATTTATAGTCATACGTTGAAAGGTTCGATCCTAGATGTGTACACATAACATAGTCTTCGATTTAAATTGAATGGTGGTGGTGCCCATTGTTCAGAGTAGTAGAGCTATATATACCACTATTCTAGTATCGATTTTGTTATTGCTATACTAGTAGCTTTTTTGCTACTGCTATAATAGTGTCGATTTCGCTACTATTGAAGTAGTAGCGATTTTGTTACTACTACACTAGTATCGATTTTGTTACTGATGTACTAATAACGATTTCGCAACGATTATACTAGAAGCCATTGTGCTACTGTTACACTAGTAGGCAATTGGCTACTACATTCTAAAACGGTAGCAATATCTAGCTACCGGAAAAGTGGTAGCGAGGCCAAAGCGAAATAGCTACCGCATTCCAAAACGGTAGCTATTTTTAATTTAGCCACTAGGACCTTTGCTACCACTGTATATCAGTAGCTAAATCATAAAATGTGGTAGCCCGTTGTGTTTAGCTACCATAACTGATTATTTAGCTACTGATATACAGTGGTAGCTAAATCTGATTTTGATTGTAGTAGATCTTCCAATTAAATTTCAAACTCTAACTTAAAAATTTCAATAAATTATGAACAGACCCCATATGGCATGTTCTATTTTTTTCACCCTAATATTTTGTAAAATTACATCTTGACCTCATAAGTTTTCCAAAACTTACAAATGACTACTAATCTTTCCTTAATTCATATTTCCACCATTTAATTCTATTAAGTGGTCGAACCATCAAATTTCCTTCCTAAGTTGACCAGCAATCTGTCCTGACCTATATTTTTCAATTGAAATACCCCAAACCTTGGTATGTTGGTTAAACATTAAAACATGATTTATTAAGACTAAAAAGAGTCTTAGAAACATTGGTAAACAAATTTAAACAAAAGGAAACACAAATATGCTTTAAAGTCAATAAGAGCCAAAATGTGCTCTAAGCTTGGGATAAACTTGAGTAAGACCTAATGAGCTTACCAAGACCTCATTTATATACTAATGAACATATTAAACCAATTACCAAAGAAAACCAAGCTTGAAAACGAGTTAAAACACAAAATGTGCTTTAAGAAGTCTTAAAGCACATTTTTGAAAAATTGTCTTGTAAATGAGTTTTGAATGGCTAAATGTCCATTTCTTAAATATATAGTGTACTATATAGTATCACATTTGGGTGGCTATATTAGTGGGAAATCAAAAATTTCACTTCTAAGTGCCTTGTTTAGGTGAATAGTACTTTTTATAAGCTATTTTGTAACATATGTTGTATAAGTAATTAAATTGACAAACAAAGACTATATTACCCTCATTATATTTAGGGGGCCGGTTTTCTAAGGTTTGGTGACTCACCACCCTCTTGTTAATTTGTTAAGTAAATAATGATGACTAAGAATGTATATTTGCTTTTAAACTACAAATATCTTCTAAAGTTAAACCAATCTTCATTCTCTCATTTCTTTCCTTGCTCACACGGTTTCCCACCTCTCTTCTTCCTTTCTTCTTTGTTCTCTCACGATAATACCATCACCACCATTAGAGCTCCACCTTTGACCACTTGCTAAATCAAGCTCACTTGTCCAAATCAAAAACAAACACCACCAAATCTTCCTCTCATCAAGCTCTTCATTCCTATCTTCTCAAAACTCCAAGAGCTCCATTTCGGTGCCAAGGTGTTCCACCATTGAAGGAGCTTGAGCTTGTATTTTGACATATTGTGATCTCCTTTGCTTCTAGGTAAGGAATCTCAAAGAAAAATCATGTTTCCTCCATGTTTTTACCTTGACCGAAAATACACATTGATATAGCTTTGTGTGACTTTGTTCTAGCTTCATTTCAACTCTTCATGGACTAGGTGGAGTCTCTCTTGTTATATATTCAAACTCCCTTCAAAGATCAAGGTAAAATAACTACATTAATGTTTTTGAAACAATGTCAAATTAGGGTTTACAATGAGATGAAGCTCAAAGCTTGAATACTCATTATGGTGTTTGTATATTGTCTAGAACTTGACAAGGAATCAAATTATCATACGGTTTGTAAGGAATCAAGGAGGAAGTGTTTTGGAAAAAGAGGTAAATCTACTAACTAAATGTTGTTTAATGCCTTAGGAGAAATGAGCTTATAAATGCTTATTAAAACTACCTAAAGAGCAAATGGTGAATGACTTAGTAAGTGTTCTCAAGAGACTAGTAAAGGGCATATATGTGTGTTGAGTGTATTCGCAGGTTAAAGGCATATATTGTGGAAATTCAGTGTTTATGATTTAAGCACTTTAAGGGCCTAAGAGCCATGCATTTTAAGGGCCTAGGTGCCATGCAATTTAAATTATGCACTATATTGTAATGTGGTGTAAATTTGGTGAAATTGTGTATGAGAGTGTTCTTGGTGAATTTAGGTGTTCTTGTGTGTTTAAAGGAGAAGGTAAAGTGTTTAGGCTTAGTAATGTTCTAGGGGAACCCATGTCAAAATTTAGGTAGGAAGTAAGAAGTTCTAAGTGTTACATAAGGTTTGGTGAGTTAGAAAGTGTAGGAGATGAATAAGAAGTTCATGATGTTCTTAAGGAATTTTGATGTACTAGGAATGTACTCTAGGGTGTAATAAGGACTTAGACATGATCTTAAGATTTAGTGAGTACCAAAGTCACTTTGGGACTTAGGTAAATACCTAGGCAAACTTTGGTAAAACAAGGAGAAGTGTACACTAGGAAAAGAGTTTCAAGAAGGAGATAAGGAATTAGTTGTGAAAGAGGGTGCTTGGGAGATGATGTTAAGTTAAGGAGAAAGCATTTTGGGATAGTAGTTATCATAGGTATGAAGCACCACTTGGAAACTAGGAGAAAACATTGTAAGTGTTAGGAATTTTGTGAAGGAATAAGTAAAGGCTTAAGGAATTAGATAATGAGTTTTATGAGTGTTTAAGGACGTCTTAAGGTGTGTTTGAAGTGCCCAAATGAGATTAGGGGGTACTAGGTTGTATGGGGTGAAGTTTGGAGTTGAATGTAAAAAGGAAAACAAAGGTCTGGGGCAGACCGAACTTGCGACCGAACTTGCAAGTTCGGTCGAGCCCAGTTTACCCTGCGAGAATTGGCTTCTGGAAAAGGCCGACCTTGGGGACCGGACTTGCAAGGTCGGTCGGGCCTGTATTTTGAGTACGGATTGAGTTACTGGAAAAGACCGAACATAGGACCGGACTTGGTAAGTTCGGTCGGGCTAAATTTACAAAGGGGAGAAACTCTCGGGAAAAGACCGAACATAGGACCGGACTTGGTAAGTTCGGTCGGGCTAAATTTACAAAGGGGAGAAACTCTCGGGAAAAGGCCGAACATAGGACCGGACTTGGTAAGTTCGGTCGGAGTAGAAAATTTTGACGGAAATGTGTTCTGGAATCGACCGAACTTGGACAAGTTCGGTCGCAAGGTCGGTCGGACCTAAACTTGTAAAAAAAAAAAAAAACAGGAAAGAATGTGACTTATGTAGTTAACCCTAGGGTGTATAATGAAGGTAACCTAGGGTGAGGTAGACATTAAAACATGTCATACAATCATGTTGAATACTTAGTAAGTGTGAAGTTAAATAAATAATTAACCGACATTACTAATGTGTATAGGATTCTCTCAAGGTGGGAACGAAACAAGGCAAGGACCAAGGTATGGTTTTCTTGCAGTCTGTTGCCTAACGGCTTACACCGACTTGGGTGTTGATTGTTTTCTGCGTGTTTACGACCTTATAAGATTAAGGCATGAAAAGAGCTTACAGTTGTTAAATACTATGATGTTGTGTTATTATGACTCCTTCCCTTGGTGTGTCTAACAAGACCTAAATGTTGCTTGTATGTGACTTAACAAAACATTGTGTGATCACTAACAAGTGCTAACCGGGGAGTGAGGAGTCCGGTTGTTCCGGCCACGCGTGTGATGGATGGGGGTCGATATCATATCCGGTTCGGCTCTCTTGGTGTATGTATAGGTGGTATTCCAATTTGGTTTCTACCTTCCCTTAGCTTATCCAAAGCTAGTTACTGACTCACGTCGGGCCATAGGGGCATACGTATGTTATTTCGGTGTGCTTGGGATTACTATATCCGACACACCTTTGGTATAAGTTAACCGTTCTACATAACCGGACGGTAACGAGGATGGTAACGAGCTTAACATGGGATTGGTAAAAATCCCTAGGCTCTCATGGTATACTAACTATGGTGGAAGGTTCCTTGTGAGGACCGAGCTTATGGTGTTATGTATTGATGTTGTGATGCTATGCAATTTCCCTTGCTATGCTATGGTATATATATATGTTGGATGTTCTAAAATGAATGCCATGTTATTATGACAATTGGTTGCGCGTATCCCGGTAGTCGATGGGCTGCGCGTTAGCCATACCAGCAAAGGTGCTGACCCCTCGGGGGCTCCATATTTTATTGCAGGATGAGGATCGAAGAGGCAGAGTGGCTCTAGGTCCTAGGTTGTTGATATACTTTTGGGATAGTGGGTTGAGCCCGGGATGCGCCTGTGCTCCCGAGGCGTTACATTTTGTACGTTGTTACAGTGTTGGTGATTATGGTTGGAGATGTTGTAAATTAAATACTCGGTATGGTTGGTTATGTTATATATGGATGTTAGCTACTATGCTCGGGAGTCTGATCATCAGACGGACAATTGTATTTATTCTGCCTAGTTAACCACGTGGGTGGTTAACGGCGTTGTAACACCAAAGCGAATAGTTATTGTTTGGTTGGTTATTTCCGCTGCGATTTCGGTAGACGATAGGGGCGTTGTAGGGGTGTTACAAAAAGTGGTATCAGAGCGAAGTATCGCTCTGATGACTAGAATACCGAGCTTAGGGATATACCGAGTTAGGAAACCTAGCTACAGTTACCTAAGTGAACGGATTTGGGAAGGTTAACCACTAACTAAGTGTGGAATTACCTGGTTGTCGGGAAGATGCTATAACCATTGGACCGATAAGTGTGCAAGCATAATGCTAATGAAATGTTCATATGAATTCAGATGGCAGGTAGACCACGAGGGAGAGGCCGCGGGCGCGGTACTGGAGATTTGGGTAACCAGGGCGATGATACTGCGGCACAGACTATGGCTGAGGCAGTTGCAGCCGCCGTAGCCCAGTTGGTACCCGATCTGGTTGCTGCTATTCAGCAAGGGCAACAGCCCGGAGTTCAGCCACCACCACCACCGCCACGAGAGACCAATTGGGTCAAGGCGTTGGCTGATCTTAGACCGCCATCATTCAATGGGGAGACTGATCCTCGAAAGCTGGAGGCGTACATCTCCGAACTGGAGACCGCCTACGAGACCTTGGCAGTACCTGCTGAAGCTAAGGTCCGTCTTGCTGCCTACTACTTGAAGGGTACGGCGCAGAGTTGGTGGAAGTTGGTGAAGGAGGACAGGATGGCTGATCCTGAATTTGGTTGGAGGGAGTACACGGCTCTACTGCGAGCCAAGTACTACCCGGTACATGTGCAGGAGGCAAAGCGCCTCGAGCTGGATAGTCTGAGGCAGGGAGATAAGATGTCGGTTGATGACTACTATACCGCATTCACCGGCCTTATCCACCTGTTACCAGACCTTGGGTATTCGAACCGGGTGTTGGTGAACCGGTTCTACAATGGACTAAGCCACCGTCTCCGCTATGGGATGGGGCCAGCTGAGTATACCACCTTGCAGGTAATTAGAGTACCTTATTGTGAATAAATTTATACCATGAGTGAATGTAAGTGTGAGTTAGTAAGTTGTTCTTGCGGGGCATGACTGACATCCTAAAATACAGGAGTGCTATCATGCCGCTGCAAAGGTTGAGATTACCGTCCGTCTGAGGGACGAGGAAAATGCGCACAAGCGCAAGGCCACCAACGAGGGCCAGAATCAGCAAGGGTATGGGGGAGGGAAGAAGAAGAAACCCTACCCTCAGCCCCAGAAGGGCCAGTACCAGGGTGACAAGGGCCAAGCCCAGACCACCACAGCCGATGAGCCACTGAAGCTCACGTATGCGTACGCGGCGAAGCCTCTACGCTCCTACCCGCCTAAGGGTAATTACTTAATCATGTGTATCTAGTTGAGGTGTGAGTTGTTAAGATGGAAAGTGAGTATTGATTGTGTGTTGATATAGCAGCTAGCGCGGGTTCTGGACCGGAGCGCCACTTTTACTGTAAGTGGTGCAATGGAGACCACCCCGGCAAAGACTGCAAGGGGAATGATGTGAGGTGCCGTCACTGCCAGAAGATGGGGCACCGTGAGTTTGAGTGTTGGACGAACCCCAATGGCAGAAACTATAAGCCAAAGGGGCAGTGGAAGGGTAATACTACCACGACCACTGAAGGCCCGAAGGCGATTACTCAGCAGACTTCTGACAAGAAGTACACTGAATCCCAGAAGGGGAAGGCTACGGGGTCCGGCAAGGCCACCCTGAATGTGGTGGACCGGTCTGAGGCACCAGGATCCTCTTCGAGACCAGGTACCGCCTAAACTGATAAATGAAAAAGTGATTGCTTACCGCATTTCATGCATGAGTGTTAGCAAGTCTAAGGGTATAAACATATAAGTAAAGAGTTAGAATATAATGTGGAAAACACCTAAAGATAGGCAATTTGAAACTTAGGAACCTTCAATATCTGCTATCCAATCCCGCCCACACCAAACCCTGAAGAAACCGCCATCAACATCACCGACTTTCCATTGGAGCAATGTCAGGTTATCCAGCCAGGTATGATACTCTTAAATGGATACCTGACACCGGAAGCACAAATCCATATCATCAGACGATGCGACGAGCTTGGAGCAAAACCAGGAGGGTTCTACACACCCGAATACCCGAACGGAGCAAGGATGCAATTGAAGATGATGTGCATGGGTAAGGACTGGAATCCTTACACCAAGACATATCAAGAAGTACGAGCTGAAGATGGAGCAACAGTAGCAAGTATACCAGAGGAGTTCCACGCGGTCGTTAACCATGCCGTGGGAATTGCTCAGCAAGTTGAAACGGAATCAATTCCAAGTGTGAAAGCAGATCTATGCATTGTGAACTTCTACCAAAAAGGTGGACGGTTAGGTATACACCAAGACAAGGACGAGTCACCCGAGTCTCTAAGTAAGGGAGTACCCGTGGTGTCTTGGTCCATTGGTGATACCGCAGTCTTTGTATATGGCGAGCAGAAGCGTGCTGATCTCGCAAAGAAGCTACTGCTGAAATCGGGAGATGTACTAATCATGGGTGGACAATCAAGGATGCTATACCATGGCATCAGAAAGATCAAACTGAATACCGCACCGTCGGCAGTAATTAATGCCACACACATGAAACCTGGACGTTTAAATTTGACTTTCAGGCAGTTTTGAGCCTTGTGTAATCATGTAATGTATTAAGCCAGTGGTTTGACAAAGGAGCTATATCTAGCAATGTCGACAATGTAACCAATTTATGGTGTAAAGACTGTGTTAATGAATAAAGGAATGTTGTTTTGGAGTGTATCAACGTGTTGTTACCCAATACTTATTAGTTTGCCAATGAATTAGGCTGTGCACTCGGAACGGGAGGTATACTGAGTGTCTGCAATAAGGCAGAAGCCGGCAAGAGCGGCACAATCCTCACCGGTACCTTCCCAGTGAATGGCGTGGATGCATCGATCTTGTTCGACTCTGGAGCCTCACACACATTCATTTCGCTACATTTGCGAAGAGGCTGGGGTTAGACGGTGAAGAGATGCCAGACTTCGTGGTCACTCTCCCGTCGAAAGAGCGGATCAGATGTACCCGCTACTACCGAGATGCTGTTGTTCGAATCAGGGATGAGGAGTTTCCGATCGACTTGATAGAGTTCGACGGACTAGGTTTTGATGTGATCGTCGGGATGAACTGGTTGGAGCGGTACAAGGGCAGAATCCTATGTGCCGAGCATCGACTGCTTCTTAGGAGTCCATCTGGGGTTACTATATCATACCGCCAGAGGCCCAGGGAGCCTTCGACACAGATCATCACCGCCATGGCCATGTATCATGAGTTGCGACGGGGAAATGATGTATACCTCTGCTATGTCCAGGACATAGAGAGAGACCCTGAGTTTAGCCCAGATGTGCCGGTAGTGTCGGAGTTTCCTGATGTATTTCCTAAGGAACTGCCGGGCATGCCGCCAGCACGAGAGGTTGAGTTTGAGATTGATCTAGGGCACCGGACCCATTGCGAAAGCACCTTATCGTATGGCTCCAGCAGAGATGACAGAGCTCAAGGAGCAGCTGAGAGACCTACTCGACAAGGGCTTTATCCGCCCTAGTGTTTCACCATGGGGAGCGCCGGTCCTCTTCGTGAAGAAGAAGGACGGTAGCCTCCGCCTATGTATTGATTATCGGGAGCTGAATGCTGTTACGGTGAAGAACCGTTACCCCTTACCACGCATCGACGATCTATTTGATCAGCTTAGGGGAGCATCAGTATTCTCCAAGATAGACCTACGTTCCGGATATCACCAGATTGCCATCCGTGACAGTGATATCGAAAAGACAGCTTTCAGAACTAGGTATGGGCATTATGAGTTCACCGTTATGCCGTTTGGCTTGTCAAATGCACCAGCAAAGTTCATGGACTTAATGAACCGTTTGTTCCAAGATCAGTTGGACAAATCAGTGGTAGTCTTCATCGATGACATACTTGTGTATTCGAAATCGAGAGGTGAGCATGAAAGCACCTGAGAGATGTATGCAAACATTGAGAAAGAATCAGCTGTATGCTAAATTTCTAAGTGTGAATTTTGGTGAACCAAGTATCATTCCTTGGACATGTGATATCTGAGGCCGGACGCTGTTGATCCGGCAAAGATAGATGCAGTGCGCACCTGGCCTAGGCCGAAGACAGTTACCGACATCAGGAGCTTCCTCGGTCTGGCAGGTTACTATAGGAGATTTGTGAAGGACTTCTCCAGTGTCTCGAAGCCGATGACTTCCTTGATGAAAAAGGATGCACCATTCGAGTGGACAGTCGACTGTGAGAGAGCTTCACGAGTCTCAAGGATGCTCTGACATCTGCACCGGTTCTGACACTACCAGACGGTCCAGATGGTTTTGAGGTCTATTGCGACGCATCAGGCAGGGGTATGGGTTGTGTGTTGATGCAACACGGGAAGGTCGTGGCTTACGCCTCCCGACAGCTGAAGAAGCATGAGGAGAACTACCCTACCCACGACTTGGAATTGGGGGCCATTGTCTTCGCACTGAAGATATGGCGACATCACTTGTATGGGGTAAGCGTGACAATCTATTCCGACCATAAAGTTTGAAATACTTGTTCACTCAGAAAGAGTTGAACATGAGGCAGAGAAGGTGGGTTGAATTCTTGAATGATTATGACATCGATTACAGTACAAGGAGGGTAAGGCAAATGTGGTAGCTGACGCATTGAGTCGCCGAGCACACTCTCTCCATTCGCTAGTCTCTCATACTGGCTTGGTTGAAGAGGTGCGGAGTGCTCAGATGACGGATCAGTACATGTTGGAGATTAGACAGAAGCTTACTGATGGCACATTCGAGGGTCAGAAGTATGACTTCAGACTCCACGATGATGACCTGATTAGGCTTAATGGCAGATTGTGTATACCCAGGAGTAGCGCTGAGCTGAAGGAGCGCATATTGAGTGAATCCCACGTTCTACTACTTCGATTCACCCCGGAGCTTCAAAGATGTATAAAGGTATGAAAAGATATTTCTGGTGGGCTGGAATGAAAAAGGATGTGAATGACTATGTGTTGAGGTGTCTCACTTGTCAGAAGGTCAAGTTTGAGCACCGACGGCCTGGTGGTATGGTGCAGCCAATGCCAGTGCCGGAGTGGAATCCATGACATATCTATGGACTTCGTAGTAGGGCTTCCGCCTACAAGGGGAGGTCTGAATATGATTTGGGTTGTGGTAGACCGACTGACCAAGGTGTCTCGATTCATTCGATGAAGGACACCTGGAAAGTGGCAAGATTGGCAGAATTATTCGATAAAGAGATTGTAAACCTCATGGAGTACCAAGACGATAGTATCTGACAAGATCCAATTCCTATCCAGATATTGGAAGTCTACACGAGAGGCACTTGTACTGAACTGAAATTGAGTACGGCGTTTCACCCACAGACCGATGGTCAGAGTGAGCGCACCATACAAACACTTGAGGATATGCTACGTGCATGTGCACTTGACTTTCAGACCAGCTGGATTGTAAGTTACATCTGATCGAGTTTAGCTACAACAACAGTTATCATGCATCGATCAAGATGTCTCCCTTCCAGGCATGTACGGTAGACCATGCCGCACGCCATTATGCTGGATGAGTCGAGTGAGACGGTCATTATAGGACCAGAGTATCTTGAGCAAGTTCAGGCAGAAGTTCGCCAGATCAGGGCTAATATGAAAGCAGCTCAGGATAGACAGAAGTCGTACGCAGATGTGCGCCGACGTGACCTGGAGTTCGCCGTGGCGATCAGGTATTTTTGAGAGTATCCCCCATGAAGGGAGTATTTCGTTTTGGTCAGAAGGGCAAGTTGAGCCCGAAATATGTAGGTCCTTATGTTGTGACGGAGCGGATCGGCCCGGTAGCTTATAGACTTGATTTACCCGCCGAGCTGGGCAAAGTACATGACGTATTCATGTGTCCCAGTTGAAGAAGTATATGTCTCATCCGTCTCATGTGCTTCAGCCGGAAAGGCTAACCTTAGAGCCGACATGCGATCAGTGGAGACTCCGGTACGGATTCTGGATACTAAGACTCGAGACACTCGCCATAAGTCCGTGAGACTGGTGAAGGTTCTCTGGTCTAACCAGGACGTTGAGGAGGCCACTTGGGAGCTGGAAGAAAAGATGAAGGCGAAGCACCCGTCATTGTTTGCTTCTTAGTGTTAATATGTATAGGGTACGGGGCGTACCCCTTTTAAGGGGGTAGAGCCGTTTCGGTTATGGTGTATACGACATGTATTATACATTGTCTATGTTATGTTACAGACCGTTGTGTCTGAATGGTATTATGTGGTTTTGGACCTCGAGTCCGTTGTGGTATTGTGTGGTTTGGACCTTGAGTCCGTGGTGGTGTAAGAATGATGGAAAGGTTGGTAATGATGTTTTGGAAGTGTGGTTTATGAGATGTTTCCCGTGTTCTAATAATAAGATATGTGGGAAGTATGAACTTTGAGGACAAAGTTTTTTAAGGGGGTAGATTGAAATACCCAAACCTTGGTATGTTGGTTAAACATTAAAACATGATTTATTAAGACTAAAAAGAGTCTTAGAAACCTTGGTAAACAAATTTAAACAAAAGGAAACACAAATATGCTTTAAAGTCAATAAGAGCCAAAATGTGCTCTAAGCTTGGGATAAACTTGAGTAAGACCTAATGAGCTTACCAAGACCTCATTTATATACTAATGAACATATTAAACCATTACCAAAGAAAACCAAGCTTGAAAACAGTTAAAACACAAAATGTGCTTTAAGAAGTCTTAAAGCCATTTTTGAAAAATTGTCTTGTAAATGAGTTTTGAATGGCTAAATGTCCATAATTACTCTTAAATATATGTGTACTATATAGTACACATTTGGGTGGCTATATTAGTGGGAAATCAAAATTTCACTTCTAAGTGCCTTGTTTAGGTGAATAGTACTTTTTATAAGCTATTTTGTAACATATGTTGTATAAGTAATTAAATTGACAAACAAACTATATTACCCTCATTATATTTAGGGGGCCGGTTTTTCTAAGGTTTGGTGACTCACCACCCTCTTGTTAATTTGTTAAGTAAATAATGATGACTAAGAATGTACTATTTGCTTTTAAACTACAAATCTCTTCTAAAGTTAAACCAATCTTCATTCTCATTTCTTTCCTTGCTCACACGGTTTCCCACCTCTCTTCTTTCCTTCCTTCTTGTTCTCTCACGATAATACCATCACCACCATTAGAGCTCCACCTTTGACCACTTGCTAAATCAAGCTCACTTGTCCAAATCAAAAACAAACACCACCAATCTCTTCCTCTCATCAAGCTCTTCATTCCTATCTTCTCAAAACTCCAAGAGCTCCATTTCGGTGCCAAGGTGTTCCACCATTGAAGGAGCTTGAGCTTGTATTTTGAAATATTGTTGATCTCCTTTGCTTTAGGTAAGGAATCTCAAAGAAAATCATGTTTCCTCCATGTTTTTACCTTGACCGAAAATCACATTGATATAGCTCTTTGTGTGACTTGTTCTAGCTTCATTGCAACTCTTCATGGACTAGGTGGAGTCCCTCTTGTTATATATTCAAACTCCCTTCAAAGATCAAGGTAAAATAACTACATTAATTTTTGAAACAATGTCAAATTAGGGTTTACAATGAGATGAAGCTCAAAGCTTGAATACTCATTATGGTGTTTGTATATTGTCTAGAACTTGACAAGGAATCAAATTATCATACGGTTTGTAAGGAATCAAGGAAGAAGTGTTTTGGAAAAAGAGGTAAATCTACTAACTAAAATGTGTTTAATGCCTTAGGAGAAATGAGCTTATAAATGCTTATTAAAACTACCTAAAGAGCAAATGGTGAATGACTTAGTAAGTGTTCTCAAGAGACTAGTAAAGGGCATATATGTGGTGTGAGTGTATTCGCAGGTTGAAGGCATATATATTGTGGAAATTCAGTGTTTATGATTTAAGCACTTTAAGGGCCTAAGAGCCATGCATTTTAAGGGCCTAGGTGCCATGCAATTTAAATTATGCACTATATTGTAATGTGGTGTAAATTTGGTGAAATTGTGTATGAGAGTGTTCTTGGTGAATTTAGGTGTTCTTGTGTGTTTAAAGGAGAAGGTAAAGTGTTAGGCTTAGTAATGTTCTAGGGGAACCCATGTCAAAATTTAGGTAGGAAGTAAGAAGTTCTAAGTGTTACATAAGGTTTGGTGAGTTAGAAAGTGTAGGAGATGAATAAGAAGTTCATGATGTTCTTAAGGAATTTTGATGTACTAGGAATGTACTCTAGGGTGTAATAAGGACTTAGACATGATCTTAAGATTTAGTGAGTACCAAAGTCACTTTGGGACTTAGGTAAATACCTAGGCAAACTTTGGTAAAACAAGGAGAAGTGTACCTAGGAAAAGAGTTTCAAGAAGGAGATAAGGAATTAGTTGTGAAAGAGGGTGCTTGGGAGATGATGTTAAGTTAAGGAAAGCATTTTGGGATAGTAGTTATCATAGGTATGAAGCACCACTTGGAAACTAGGAGAAAACATTGTAAGTGTTAGGAATTTTGTGAAGGAATAAGTAAGGCTTAAGGAATTAGATAATGAGTTTTATGAGTGTTTAAGGACGTCTTAAGGTGTTTTGAAGTGCCCAAATGAGATTAGGGGGTATAGGTTGTATGGGGTGAAGTTGGAGTTGAATGTAAAAAGGAAAACAAAGGTCTGGGGCAGACCGAACTTGCGACCGAACTTGCAAGTTCGGTCGAGCCCAGTTTACCCTGCGAGAATTGGCTTCTGGAAAAGGCCGACCTTGGGGACCGGACTTGCAAGGTCGGTCGGGCCTGTATTTTGAGTACGGATTGAGTTACTGGAAAAGACCGAACATAGGACCGGACTTGGTAAGTTCGGTAGGGCTAAATTTACAAAGGGGAGAAACTCTCGGGAAAAGACCGAACATAGGACCGGACTTTGTAAGTTCGGTCGGGCTAAATTTACAAAGGGGAGAAACTCTCGGGAAAAGGCCGAACATAGGACCGGACTTGGTAAGTTCGGTCGGAGTAGAAAATTTTGACGGAAATGTTCTGGAATCGACCGAACTTGGACAAGTTCGGTCGGCAAGGTCGGTCGGACCTAAACTTGTAAAAAAAAAAAAAAACAGAAAAGAATGTGACTTATGTAGTGAACCCTAGGGTGTATAATGAAGGTAACTTAGGGTAAGATAGACATTAAAACATGTCATACACATGTTAAATACTTAGTAAGTGTGAAGTTAAATAAATAATTAACCGACATTACTAATGTGTATAGGATTCTCTCAAGGTGGGAACGAAACAAGGCAAGGACCAAGGTATGGTTTTCTTGCAGTCTGTTGCCTAACGGTTTACACCGGCTTGGGTGTTGATTGTTTTCTGCGTGTTTACGACCTTATAAGATTAAGGCATGAAAAGAGCTTACAGTTGTTATATACTATGATGTTGTGTTATTATGACTCCTTCCCTTGGTGGTGTCTAACAAGACCTAAATGTTTCTGTATTGACTTAACAAAACATTGTGTGATCACTAACAAGTGCTAACCCGGGGAGTGAGGAGTCCGGTTGTTCCGGCCACGCGTGTGATGGATGGGGGTCGATCTCATATCCGGTTCGGCTCGCTTGGTGTATGTATAGGTGGTATTCCAATTTGGTTTCTACCTTCCCTTAGCTTATCCAAAGCTAGTTACTGACTCACGTCGGGCCATAGGGGCTACGTATGTTATTTCGGTGTGCTTGGGATTACTATATCCGACACACCTTTGGTATAAGTTAACCGTTCTACATAACCGGACGGTAACGAGGATGGTAACGAGCTTAACATGGGATTGGTAAAAATCCCTAGGCTCTCATGGTATACTAACTATGGTGGACGGTTCCTTGTGAGAACCGAGTTTATGGTGTTATGTATTGATGTTGTGATGCTATGCAATTTCCCTTGCTATGCTATGGTATATATATATGTTGGATGTTCTAAAATGAATGCCATGTTATTATGACAATTGGTTGCGCGTATCCCGGTAGTCGATGGCTGCGCGTTAGCCATACTAGCAAAGGTGCTGACCCCCTCGGGGGCTCCATATTTTTATTGCAGGATGAGGATCGAAGAGGCAAGTGGCTCTAGGTCCTAGGTTGTTGATATACTTTGGATAAGTAGGTTGTTGAGCCCGGGATGCGCCTGTGCTCCCGAGGCGTTACATTTGATACCATTTTATACAGTGTTGGATGATTATGGTTGGAGATGTGTTATAAATTAAATACTCGGTATGGTTGGTTATGTTTATATATGGATTTTAGTTACTATGCTCGGGAGTCTGATCATCAGACCGATACACTTGTATTTATTCTGCCTAGTTAACCACGTGGGTGGTTAACGGCGTTGTAACACCGAAGCGAATAGTTATTGTTTGGTTGGTTATTTCCGCTGCGATTTCGGTAGACGATAGGGGCGTTGTAGGGGTGTTACAGCTGTTTCTTTCTCAACGTGTTGAAAAACGGGATTACCTTTTTCCTGTAACTTTGAACAGAACCTGCTTAGGGCCGTGAGTCTCCCATTGAGGGCTTGGACGAATTACCATACGATATAGGTTATAATTAAGACTACATGATTGGAAAAATATATTAAATAACCTAAATAAGAATAAGGAAAAGGGGTTTAAGAAACGACCTAAGTATAAGAAAGAACCTCACATGAAATAACGAAGTGATAAAAATCGTTTCATGAATCATAAAATATTATACGAGAGTTACAAAAATTAAACACTCTTAGTTAATCCTATTCAGGACATGTTTGACCAGACGTTGACCGGGAACTAAGCAAGTACAGTTACGGTGAACGGTATTTATTATGGGAATTGTTTGCAGTTGTTTTCACGGATTACACCGGCTTGTGTGCATCGTTTGTTTGAATTAAACGACCAAGATGATTGTATGAAAAAATGTGCATTACTCTGTGCACTGTTGTGTTATTTTATGTGCGTGATGTTACTAGCTGTAACGTGTATGTCCCACGCATACAACATACATTACCAGTGGATTAAATACCTGCGCTTTATTATACGAGAACTTGTACTCAAGTTTCTCACTAACTTCACTTTATAACAAACGTCGTTGTCCTAAACGTGACAATTGACAATAACATTGTGTTCTTGTTTAACGTCCTTGAGTGACATTTAACAACCCTATACTACGTGAACGAGGAGCCCAGTTGGATCTGGCCATGCATGCTACAGGAGTTGTACCTGTCTCAGGTCATCTCCTATTCAGTTATACGTCGCGACGGAACATTTCAGTGGAGAGGAAGACTTTATTCTCTCGAGGGTTCAATTCCCAACAGTTCAGTGGAGAGGAAGACTTCATTCCTCTCGAGGGTTTCGATTCCCACATTTCTCAGTACAGGAGTTAACTACGTTTTCTTCTGAGGGTCTAGTTACCCAACCTTTCAATCTTAACGAGGTCACTATTCCTTCACTATTTGAAATATACATTTATACCTGTTAGTCCCATTGTGTGGACTCGACTATCATTAAGGATTCAGATCATCTAACTTGACCTTCTGCAGTCTTGTTCTATGTGACATTGTTATCCTTGTATGGATGCTTGTTGTGATTATGTTATGATGTTTATTTACAGCTTTATAAAATGACTTGCATGTATTCGACAAAATAGTTGGTGTGGCCCAGTAGCTTGTGGGGCTGCACGATTTCATACCGGCAAATTATTTTGGTGAGCCGTTTCATGGCTAAACAATTCCAGGTACCTGAAGAATGAAGAGATTGCCCGACCGAGTGTAGGTGGGGTAGAATTAAGACATGGGTTTATTACCACCGGTGTCATCTTACAGTATTGTACTTTTATTATTATCTTTTGTTGTTTTAAGAGGTTTGTATTCAGCGCTCAGACCGCATCTTTTGTAAGTTATGTTGGAGTTAGCCATGTTAGTCACATGGGTGACTAGCGGCGTTGTAGCACCACCAGTTATTATGTATATATTTTCCGCTGCATTTCCAGTTATCTTTGGGAGCTATCATCGTACAGGTTGTGGAGTTTCGGGTTGGGGTGTTACAAAAAGTGGTATCAGAGCGTAGTTGCGCTCTGAGATCTGAGTACAACCGAAATTAGCCTTGGGATACAGGTTGTGTGATAGAACAGTGAGGAATAGAAAGTCAGTTTTACTTGGTCCGCCGAAGGGCGTTAATAACTATTCAAACTTACAGTAACTACAAACTATGACCTGCCTAAATAACGAGCAGATGTCATGAGAAGGAATACACTAAAACAAATACTAAGAAACCTGAATTAGTGAAAGGGTGTGTTGAAGACCGTACGACGCCGACAGTCACCCACACGGGAAGCTGACGATGAATAATCGTGACGCCATACTAATGATAACCAGAAGGGCTGACAATACCGCCAAGTATACAATGATGATGGAGTAAAAATATATCTCAATGGACATACACTGCGTGATGATACAACCTGCATGGCGCACTTGCTACAACAAGTGCTGCTCCAGTAAACCAAACAAAAGAGAACGAAGACCTACACGGGAAGAGAAAAAAAACACTGAATTTTATGGGATACCCAGGCACTGAGCTTGCTGCCCAGTGCGGACGGGAAAATCTTACAATCCCTCATTAACTTCACGAGAAGACCGTGCGAAACCTTGGGATATAACTATCAGTATAGTCCTAATATATATATATATATATTATAATACCAAAGAAAAATCATAACAGTGACACACTATATATAATCAATCATCCCACGTAAATAAACACGGGATGAAAAAGGGGTCTCAGCTAGTATCATTACAGTGACAATGCTGGACTCCTAATAAACAGTGAGAAAGGAACAAACTTTTTAATCCGTATATTCCGAAGTCAAGAGAACTTCCAAAAATAGCAATACTAAGTGCTATATATAAATACATATAATTGGAGGTTATAAACCTAAAACATTTGAGGAGTATTGATATATTTCAGAGGGATGAGTATCATAAAATATACCTACCCTTTTTGAGGCACATGTCCTACTCTATCCTTATGGATTTATATGAGCATATGTCTTCCATGGCAGCTCAATTTGAGAATGTAAGTAAGAACACCAGAGAACAAATGAAGTTACCTCCCAATGTAGTATAAATTTTTATACGATCATAATAACCAATAACTCTCTAAGGAGGCAGAGTGAGCTATATTGAGAGTTTGAATTCATATATACACTAAAGGTGAGTGGAGTTAATTTTTTGAAGGGGGGGAGAACATACCCCTGACTTGCAACAAACGTTTTACAAGTGAACTTTCCTAACGAGATATACTAATCTCCATGATTATAAATTCTCTATTTTATACACCTAAGCAATCTATTTTTGAAAGCCAAAGAGTTTGTGGATTAACCGTGTATCTAAGAGATAGAAACAAACCATAAAGTTGACTGTCTTGTCACCAAACCGTAGGATTCAAACTGGGAACCCCTAGTTTGAAAGGGTACTATTATTTAAATATAATTAACCTAGGGTGAACACATAATTCACCTCATCCATGAAATTTAAATATAACAAGAAAAAGGCCAAGCTTAAGGCGGAGAGATTAATACCTTATGGGATCTTAATTGTAGAATGGCTTTAAAAAAACTTTTCTTGGAGTCTTAATCCAATTTCAGAAATAACTATGATTGTCTTTATTCTAAGTGATGGTAACCAAAGTCTAGGCAATGATCAAGCCTTGATAAGTTAAATACTAGATAAAGCCTTTTAAAGAGAAGAGTATATTCCAAGGTATCCAAGCCCATAACTGAATTTATTGCTTGCATGATGTGTTTAAGAGTCAAATGATTGCTGAATATAATTAATAGACAATATGTGTCTAGATGTTTAACAAGAATTTATCTTTATGCCAAGAGGAAAAACTGGCTCCCCGCTTAATGATTTGATCAAAGGAATTTAATTCCGGGGATTAAGGAATACACTAGATTCAAGTGTAAGTTACAACAGTTACTAGAGTAGTTGCATAACAATCAAGGAAGAATGTAGTAATCACCACGTCACAAAGTCTTGATAAGATAAAATTTAGAAATTTGCAATTATGTGGTTGTTTGATATATGACGTGGGAGGTCGAACTTGGTCCTGGTCAGATCAAGGGAAAACCAAACACAAAATGGAGTGGAGGGATAGTTCAACACTGACGCTGACCCCGGCAGGGTCGGATGATTCCTGAGACTCCCTACAAGTGGTCACCAATATCTGTGATAAGTGAATATTTGTTTTTGAGTCTAAACTAAAATCTGCCTAATAAAGTATATTAGATGTTGAGAATGTAAGTTAAAAGTTAAATTAACCAAGCTATCCTGAAGAGACTTAATAGCTAGCAACAACTCCACGTTTGTCGGAAAAATAGTCAACTATGAAGGAAATACTAATTGTTATTATACCATAAGTCATGATAATAAGTTAAATATGAGATCAAGAGACATCTACCTATAATGTGAGAATTTACAAGCTACCTTCTAAGTTATGGCCTTATTGCCATCTGAAGGGAAGGATGGACTTTAAGTCTTTCTTTATAAATTCAACCCAGTATATTAAATGGGAACCCACCTATAAGAAACTTTATACTAATACTCACATGAGTTATTTTATAAACCGCAAGAACATGTGGAATTGTGAGAAAATTATACCTTGTTAAAAACCTTAACGGGAACCCTACTGTGGTATACTTAATGAACAGACAATAAAGGATCGGTTATGTCCTACCAACAATTGGCGAATCGATAATAACAGGAAATCTTCTATACTATAAACAAGATGCACGGCTTGACCGTAGCTCCTACATTACATTGAAAATGAAAACCGAATATGGTAACAGTAAACCCAGATACCTGAACCACGGGATGATGACCTGAAGGACAAAGAGAAGAACTTTAATATACCCCAGTATTTATTCAAGACCCGAAGGCCGACGATTACAGCTACAAGAGGTGACGAATAGAAGACAAAGTCAAGACCAACAAGAATACTACAATTATTTACAACAACTGAACCACTGAATGCATCAGCAACACCGACAAAGATGATGAACCCACTATCAGGACGTTACCACTACCAATGATGAATTTATATAGTAAACCATCGGGTAAGGACCCATGGAAGGAAGAATGCTTCAACCAAACGTGCAAGAGCTTATGGACTTGACAATGAGTAATCCTAAATTGGACAAGTAAGTAATATTATATATCAAGAAGATACCCCATATGCGAAGGCAACTAGCGGGAAGAACACAGGAAAAGAACTCAACGACGAAAAATCAAATGGAAGGTGAACTGTATTACAGTATATGCCACATAGAGGAAGAACCTCGTAGTAGATGCTCAAAAAGGATAATGAAAGATACATCACATGTGCCTGAACATCACAGGATGGACAAACCTTACAATATTATTGGAAGCCGACGTACAGTAAAAAGATATACAATGAAAAATACCAAGCTATGCTGCAACTAACAGCTACTAAGAGACAAGATAATCAGGAGCGGTGGCATACCGCGTCACATCAATCTGACAGTCTAAACAAGACATGGAATAATTTGACAACAAACAAGATGGAAGATCACCTTCACCCATACATACGGGATTCAAATAAAAAAGCATGATAATGCAAAATAAAACATGTCAGAGAATGCATGAATTTTTAGGGGCAATACCCCGTAAACGGACAAAAGTCCAGTCAAGAGCAACAATGACAATCAAACGAAAATAATGGTGAACACAACTCATCAACCCTACATGTGAACATAAAGAAACTTAAATATACCACCTATGAAGCGCATTTAGGACTATTCCAAAATGATTGAACATTACTTATTCAGAGTCGCGCAACGGAACGGGGTCGGGTCGGTCCATCAATAGTACTAATAGGATTAAAATCATACGTTCTTCAATACAAAATATGTGCCGTACCCACCTAAAAAAAAACATGTGAGACTACAACTTTTAAACTAACAGCGAAGATTAATTTTAAAAAAAATCAATAGTTTCCAAGACTATTGTGAAGATTTAGGGTACAAGGGTGTACCCTCTGGGTAGGGGGGGAGAGCCTACCGCTTGAAATAACATACCCCGAAACCTTAATAATGTGGCGATTAAATTATCCTAATAGTATTAAGAGCCTAAAAGTGATTAAGAACTATTGGAAAAATAAATAAGAATTAAAAAATAAATAAAAGCGGAAAAAAACGTAAAAGACGCAAAATAAATAACATAGGAGGCATAGAGGTAAGGTTAAGAGACTGGTTAGAGTATATATGGATCTAAAGGTTTAATAAGACCAAAATCATATATAGGAAACAAAACTGAAGAAAAAGGATCCTTAAAATGGATTAAAAACACTAATGAACATTAAAGCGCGTTTTTCGAGGTAACCGGGAAAACGTGACTTTAAGCGGGTCAAATAGACTCGTAACAATTTTGGTCAAATAAAATAAATCAATATAAATATTAGTGAGCTTTAGAACAATAAGATAAGAACAAATGAGAAAATTAAAAACTGTCAAAAACGGGAAGTGGTGGGGGGTAGGAACAGAAAACATAAATAAAAAAACTTAAGTCCTTATTAAATAAAAAGTGGAGTTTGTTGTGGGCTGTACCAGCCGATGGGCTCTAATCTCTCTCCTACTAATTTAATACAAAAACAACAAAACTAATAAAGTAAAAACACTCACACTACTACAACCACTCACCTCTCTCTCTCCCATTTATTCCATTCCTCTCTCACGTACAGCACATCATCCCTCCTCTCTGAACTTTCCTTCCTCAAAACAACCGACACCAATGGAGATATAAGGAAAACCCACACAAATACTCCCTTCTTTCTTTTCCTAATACTCCAAAAATAAACTCTCCCTCACTCAAAATAAATAAAAAAACTACCATTGTCATCTATCAATCCCAGATCTACGATTCTTCTCTTTCCAAAATCTAAAAAAGAGCACTTTCGATTTTATGGGAACCCCATACCCCCATTAGAAGCCTCTTATCAAGAACCGCCCTTTCTTCCCTAATTCTTCTAAAATAAAAAAACCAAAACTCCTTCGTTCCTGTCTCAAACGAATCTTAAAGAAAAAACATACTCAACCCTTGTTGTCTAGCCTGATTTGGCCTTGCTTGGTTGGAGTTGGAAAACCTTGTTCTTGAAGCAAACCAAACATTGCTTGCACACCTGGTAAGGTAATATATTTCTAATCCAGAAAAATAAAATTTAAAACTAGAAAATAAAAAAAATATAGTAAGAAAAATTTTTTATTAGTTGTGTAGAATTCAAATGTAAGTATTGATGGGAGCAGATTGGAGGTTTGGTTTGAAAACCGGTAGAGAGAGAGAGAAGGAAGGAGAAAGAAGAAGAAAGAAATCTAGAAGGAAAAGAAGGTAAGAATTCTCATTGTGTAGCCTTGTGTATATATGTAATGTAACAGATTTTTAGAAATGGAAATGTGTATTGTAAAATGGTAATGTATTAGTAGTGTAGTGTGTAGGAAGATATAGTATTTTGAAGCCTTAAAAGACATTTTAGAACTTGTTAAAACAGATTGGGAATTAGTGTTTAAGTGCAGGAATTTTAAGTGTTGTTTTAGTATTGGTATTGTATATGGGAGCTTGTATTTTGGTTGTTGAAAACAGGTGAGATAATATAGGTATGGATGAAAAACAATGTGGTGAGTGTATAAAAATACAAGGGAGACTATGGCAAAATTTACCTAGGAATAGAACACTTAGTGTGTTAGAAACTAGATGAAAAACTCATGTTGTAACAGAATTGGGTATGATTTGTTAATGGGATATAACTAGGAGACGAATGGATGTATCTTGGGTACTAGGAGTAGCATTAGTTGAGGAAGTAATGGAGGTTAGAAGTTGGGTGTAATGCAAATGAGGCTATGGAAGAGCCATAGGAATGGTGGGAAGAAGAGAAGGGAAATCTGTAGCATTAATGAAGAAGGAAAAATTGTGACAGGAGGAGAAAAGCTTACCGTGAGTGTGTAATGTAACAGATTTTTATAGTGTTGTATTAAGCTAGTTTAAAGTGCTTAATCAATGCTAAAATATGCTAGACTATATGTAGGAATTATGAGAAGAGATTGGTAGAAGTTTGGAATTAAAAACAAAGCTTAAAAACTGTAAATTATGCAACAGGCTGGAATTGTCCTGGTTTGAAACCAGGACACAAACCAGGACAACCCCAAAAATACACCCGTAGGTTTCTGAAACAAACTGTCCTGGTTTAAAACCAGGACACAAACCAGGACATGTCAAAAACCACGACAGAAAGTATTACAGGAGGGATGATCCGGGTTTGAAACCAACCCCCAAACCCGGAACACCCAAGATTCTCACCCGAGAGGAACAAGCAGTGTATGGTCCGGGTTTTAAATCCAGCCCTAAACCCGGACCACACCTAATTTACACCCGAGACTGCACAAACACCATTGTCCGGGTTTGAAACCAGGACACAAACCAGGACACCCCTAAAAACCCTCCAGAATGTGTTCTAAAGCTATTCCAAGGTAGGGCAAAGATGGGTAATGATATTATAAGATGATTAAGACATAATTAATGATGTTAAAGGTCATTAAGGCTATAAACAAGCCTAGAAAATAATTGTAAGTAAGTAACTTAAGTAAATGTATTTAAGTAACAAAGAGTTAGTAAGTATGAACTAGGAAAGTTTTGGAAAGTAATAAGTAAGGTTAGTTATGGATAATTAACCACCCAATTGTATGTATGTCATAGGATTCGACTAGTTGAACACCGAAGGGAGTCGGTGATTCCAAAGTCAACGGTGAAAGGTATGATTTCTTCATGCCCTGTATCCTAATCTGGTTACCCCGATTTGTGTGCTTACTTGACCACCAATAAGATAAATGCACGAATCGGACTATATTGCATCTACTTGTGCTTGTTTATATTGTTCTTGATATAATCCTCTTGAACAATAGTTGTATAATTCATGAAATATATGAATGATGATGAAGTGTAATTGTGTCTTGTATTGTACTAGTATATTGTATTGTATTTTGTATAAATGTGTATGTGAATGATGTATTTGTGTATGTGGCTTGAGTGTTGACTTCTACTAATTCCTAACTACCTAACTTCTAACTTAAGTGAGTAAACCGGAATGAGTAGAAGTCCGATATAGCTTCGGCCACGCGTGAGGATGAGGAGACACAAGAGGTTGGATCCGATTCCTGACTCTTAAACTGGTCCGCGGCCCAAACCCTTAAATGGGTAGCATCCCGGATTGGTGAGTCAAGTAAATCCCGGAGGTGGGACGGTGTAGTCCCCAGGGTCGGAGGTCCCGACGACTTAACATGAGTAAGAGTAAGAGTAAGTAAGTATGGATCCCTAAGTATGTATGAGTATGTATGTGTATGTATGGAGTAAATGAGTAAAAGAGTAATCTCCACCCGATTAACCCGGGTGGACCATATGAGCTAACAAGTTTATTGGATTGTGCCTGAACAGCGTATGTATTGTATATTGTACTGTGTATTGTGGATTCAGGGAAGGTAAGTATGTATTTGAATGGTATATTGTATTCCTTGTATGTAATGGAATGTATGTATGTATGCTTGCGTAAGTATCATTGTAATGTGTATAAGAGTATGTATGCATGTATGCTTGTATGAAAACGAACTGCATGTATTCGACCAAGTGGTCGGCGTACCCTCACTAGTACGCGGGGTATGCGGTTATCATGCGCAGCGAAAGCTGACCCCTAGGGGGACGTTTTTAGTGTGCAGGTACCCGAAGCGGATGTGGTCAAGGTAAGAGACCGGCGGCACACCCTTGTACTTAGAAAGTAAGCTAGTAGTGAGGAATGGGTAGTAAGTAGTCTCTTAGTGAGTATGTACAACTTGGAAGAGGTATTATACTGTATAAGGATCTTAGTAAACTCGGTATGTAAATTATATTGTATTGCACTTGGAGTATTGTGTTGAATGAAGGTTCTAGTATTTGATTGGTATTTGGAGTATGTATTGTAGTGTGTAGTACTCGGATATTCCGGTCCATCAGACCGATGCTGTATGTAGTGGTAGTAGCCTTGTTAGTCACGTGGGTGACTAACGGCATTGTATCACCCATTGTATGCAAGTATATATCCGCTGCGTGTATCTGATTTATAAGGATGTATGGGACGGTAAGCATTGTATTAACAGTAGGGGTGTTACAAAAAGTGGTATCAGAGCGAAGTATCGCTCTGATGACTGGAAATACCGAGTTTAGGAATACCGAGTTAGGAAGTAGAAGCTTAGGGCTAAGGGCTGAGTGTTAGCATTAGAGATATGCTAGTTAGGAACTACCGGTGAGTACCGGATACCTACAATACCAGTCCCGCCCGCCACAAACCCCCACTGTATAACTTGGGAAGGACGCCAGAGAGAAGGAAAGTCCTCTCATACTCGGGAAAACCCAATCTGGCAGTAATCAGATATTCCTACAAGAGGAAAGAACCTGACATATAGTAGATTCCAAGAAATGGAAGACCCGGACATGGATTCCGGTTGAACAACAATACCCACACTTAATGGCGGTAGGATGAGCACTCCAACCACAAGGAGACTACAACATGCAACAACATGGGGCGACATGCCTAGCAGTCGCAGAACCTGGCTAACCAACCAGCAGCAGGAAAAGAAGCACTAAGCACAACAGAGCGGAAAAAGGAACAACAACAAAACCCGAGACACAAGTCTACGGACCAGTAATATCTAACTAATACCATCAACGGTATGCTAGCTGACTAAGGACATAGTCGGTAGTAATTAATTTCAAACCTGCAACGCCAAAGGGTTATCATACCTGGCCAACATAGCTCAGGCAGCTACAAGGACGTTCATGGGATACAACCCGACAGGACTACAAGAGTAGTGCCTAAACAAGCTAAGGCTCAATGACCACGGTAAACCAGTGGGAACGAGCAACAAGGGAAAACATAAAATTAAATAAATGGGGATCTCCAAGGATTGGAGAAGTACCCCGACCAAGACAACCATGTCAAGATCAATGAGAAGCTACTTAAAGGATCGAGTGCCCCAAACATTGATCAATAAGATCAAAGGGAGAGTCAACAAGACTAACAAGTACCAGTGGAAACCATACCGTGATCGATATCGGTTTACCCAAAAACCACCAGTACCACGCACTTGCCCGGCAAGTGCAGTAATGACGGGAGCATTCAGGAGGACTTTTAACATACCACAGGTACATAGTAATGTACCGTGACAACGATGAAGCGACTACAGGGATAAACATCCTAAAACTGAAGGAATGAAACCATGGAAGGGCCTGACGGCCTGACCACAACATTTAGAACACACCAGTCAGCGGGAAGCTGGACTTGGTCAAGATTTCAAACATGGCTATGCCATGAAGAACATCTTTTAACACCGAACCGTTATTTCCAAACCAAGTTTTCTTTCAAAACCACAAACCTTCTTTTAAAACCCTGGATTTTAAAAACCGAACCAACAAAATTACGGCGAGTATCATAGATTGATACAAGAGGAGTTGACAATAGAATACTTCACCTAGGCGTGTGACGAACACTACGAGTGTACCCAATTACGGGATGTGGGACAACCGCACTCCGAAGGAGCTTGCGGGCCTGACAAGTAGTTGGGTAAGTGGTAACGTATCAACAAGGTACCCCACGTATGTATACATGTAGTGTACGACACACGGGAAGTAGTCAACTCCGTTCTACGGACCATCAGTAAGTTCAAACCCGAACAGAGCTAGACACCACAGAAGATAAGGGAGAAGGAACTCAACTAAGAAGTAAGTATAAAGAACTCGGAGAATCCATCTGAGATGAGGAATAAGAACTAGGAAGTGCAAAGAGCACAGACTAGCAAGTATAGACATCGGATATGTCTCAAAGACTTCAAGCAAATACATGACAGCTGGAAGGGATACCCAGCCTGAAAACAGCAAGGCAGATGCCTAAGGTGAACACCACGATGCTCAACAAACGGGACGGAGTCTCCCAAGAGCAATCACAAGAGTACCATGAAGTATAATCCATCATTGGAGAGGATATTAAACCTAGTCTTGATACTAGGAGGAAATGTAAAAAGTCTACCCAAGAACGGGAGACGCTATAACCCGCAAGGGGATAACTCAAAATACAATATCACAAGGCGGTATAGTAGACACAACACATCATATACATTAGCCGGATGTAACGGCGTAACCTAACAACACCCAAGGAGCAAACCTTGAAGGGTGTCTGAATTAACAACAATCAAACCAAGCGTCATAATAAGACCACGGAAGCTGTAACGAACACTCGGTTTGGACACCGAAGGGATTTCACTTAATAGGAAATACCCTAAATTACTAAAAGGCACTGATTAACATCAGAATGCTAGAAAGGGCCTCCTATGAACGGAAGCGTGATGGCACGACTTGCCATGGAGCCCAGCAACACCTCCAACCTGTGATGGTATACAAGGAGTGGAAACAGATATAAGCAGCTTGCAAAGAGCACAGCTCGCAGCAATACGGCTTAAAAGCAATCAACCAACTATGTTATGTAAACCTTAATGGATGCATAACCCACACCATTTGAGGGCAAGATTTGCAAGAGATATTATCTCATACGACGAGAAATCAACAACTGGACCATCAGTTCAACCCAACATCCTGAGTGGCTTGGAGTAACGGCTAACTCAATGTCACTGTCACTAGAGCATCAGTCTAGTATACAGTTGACAAACTTTTAATCACCTTCATGCCTCCTGTAGCAATGATAACACAGAGGCATAGAAATCGTAATAGTGCCAACATTGGCCTAGTCCACACTTGGACCCTACGGGAAACTCGAGGAAAACTACCTCTCAACAACCAAGGACCACCAATGTGGTGAAGATGCGAACCCTTAGAAAGGCTTCCATCTATTATAACAATAAGCCTATGCATATAGATATTGCCAAGGGGCAATGGAATAAGGAAATGAGATATCCAAACTATCACGACTTAAAGGAGTAAGTATACTCCATATGCACCCAAGCATGTGGTGAACCATCGTGTAAACACCAACATGGTAAACCTTGCCATGAGACCTATGAGTGGAAACAAGCCTCTCAACGAGAACTTTCATTTACCAACGACAGAGTACTCTCCAATTGGAGAACGGGACCAGAAAACCCTTGAAGTTTCTTGGGATGTCCCGGCAATGTACATACAAGTAGAACTACACAGCTAGAGCCTATAACCTATGCTCAGCACTGGAAGACAATAATTGTCAAACAATCAACGGAAATGCACATTGCACACCATGAATGACCAGCGCTCAAGAGAGCTTGTAACCCGATAAATTACTTCATCCATTATCAACCAAGATACTTGGTAAATTATATCATAAATGATGATAAAATGTGAGGTAAGCTAACCTACACATAAAACGTAAGTTGAATAAAACATCTCCACATTGGGAAATAACCACATCACGGTATGCTACGACAACCGTCATACACACGAACAGGGGAAACCCTCAGTGTACACACCATAAGGAAATGGTGCCAATGACAATGGCAATAAGTAAAAAGGAACTATCACAGTAACAAAAACAGTAAAAACCATGTTGTACAATGAGTAAGAATACGGTGCGCAACAAGCGACCGCTATGAGGAAGTAGCAGATAATGACACAGAGTATAAGTATGAGAAGACAGGCAGAAATATTCTTTCCTATCACATAAGTGACTTACTGTCAAGCGTTTACGCCTCTGCGCTCTGTATGACTGAGTGTTTTGGTATTGCACTTGTGCAGCTAATGATCTAATGCGATGGCTAGGGATATGGAGAATGTAAACCATAGTAAATCTTTCTTTTCACCATAAAACATGGCATAACCAAGTTAAGCAAGCTTAGCAGCAGACCGTGCGGCCTAAGGCATAAATAGTGTGAAACACACTAACAATCACAAAATGTGAATTCCAATGGAACAAAGGTGAAAGGAGACTTAAGAAAGTCACTAGGACCGACGCATAGGAGTGCAAGGTCATACAAGTAAAAGAACACTTGTACTGAACCAGAAGAACTGGTGCAATTCAGAAGCTATTGACAACAGAGGAAGCACTATAACTAAAATAGTGGCTTAGCTTCGCCAACAATAAGTTAGAAGAACTTAGCGAATAATCGTGAGAGTACGGATAGTATGTATAATAGATTACCAGGAAGCTGGTTATAAATCGTAAACTCATTTAGTTCAAACAGCGGTAAGAGAATACCACACTGTTAGTACACCCTATTTCCATAACGAAGGGATAAAGGGGCGATGAGTAACATATTTGAATAACCAAGGGGCAGTAAAGTACTAAGATTATCACGGTCGCGCAGCAGAAGCTAGTGGGCCCTAGCTAGGAGATGATATACCTAGTAAGCATAACAGAAGGGCTATTAATGCCTTGAAGCCTAATAGGCTAGAACCAAATTGATAGTGAGTTAAATAAACTCATATAGGAATTCTTGGTGCAAAGACTAAACCATTAGTATGGTTAAGACCCCTTTGACCAGAATATATTGTATAGTATACCGTAGTGAAGTTAAACGCTTCAGATTGCCCAAATTGATTAAACCATTGTTTAATAATAATAACATATGGTAGATTACGTGGGCGTAATCCCTTTTAAGGGGGGGTAGAGTGAAAACCGCTTAATGAAAGTTTTGTGAATAAAACTCATAAACCATAATGTGCATAGCACAAATGAGAATCAAATTGATGATTGAAACTATGTTAAATAAACATAAGTATTCATTCATATTATAATTATGGTAACTAGGCATTAGATATGTAAATACCATAGGTGAACATACCCATCTTGTAACACCAGTGTAAGAGTATTTGTAAAGAAGAGTAATGAGTAGTGGACGGAGCTCCACAAGTATTGTAACCCTTAAAGAGGTAGTACGAATGGATTATGAGTAGTAGAGGAAAGTAACCAGGAGTAGTGTATTCGTAAGTAAAATTATCGGAAGTAAATTGAGAACAATTAAACTCTACAAGTATGATAATTCCTAGTTAGAATATTTGAAACAATGGAGAGTAAGGGATGAAAGTAGTGAAGGTTGATGAAATGAGCATTTAGGTATTGAACCACGGAGCAAAGTATTTTGGAAGTAGAGTGAGGATGATTGATGGATTGATTCCATCCTTTGGAGATGTATGAATTCGTATCATGACTAGAAGGAGAAAGAGTAAAAAGATAGAAAATGGAAATAATAAATTATTGATTGTTGAAACCGATGTGGGAAGTCGAACTTGATCCTGATCAGATCGAGGGAAACCGAACACAAATTGGGGTGGAAAGATAGTTCAACACTGATGCTGATCACATCAGGGTCGAATGATTCTTGAAGCTCCCCTTAAGTGGTCACAAGAATCACATAGGATAGAAGTAATGAATATAAATTGGAATTTGGAGTTGTATGTTTTAGAAAAATTTTAATTGGTAGTGGTGAAAGAATTTCTTTAGTATGGAGAATGAGGATCTGCTAGAAGTGTGTACCGAAGAAGATAGTAAGGTAGTATGTTGTATTATTCCAAGGGCAGCGGGACATAGAGGAGTCCCGTGTCTAGAGGACCTGAGTGCCTGCGGGATTGGAATGTGTGTTGCATTGCTTTGGGAATAGCCTTGCACTGTATGTAGGTATAAGTTTTGTAATGAGGAACCGGATGGCGGGTAGTAATGTGGATTGAGTAAGTGTTGTGCCTGGGTAAGGTATGGGGAGTAAGAACCTGGAGAATGGATTTAGGAATTGTAAGGAGGAAGAATGTGTAACTTTTGGTATTAGACATGTAAGAATGAGTAAGCATTGTAAACCTATAACCTCGAACAACTTTGAGGATAAAGTTCCTAAGGGGGGTAGATTGAAATACCCCGACCTTAAATATGGCGATTAAATATCCTAATAGGTATTAAGAGCCTAACAGTGATTAAGAACTATTGGTAAGGGAAAATAAATCCAAGAGAAATAAATAACGCTTAAAAAGCGGAAAACGCTAAATAAGCGTTAAATAACCATAGGAGGTATGAGACCTCGGTTAGAGTATTATATGGATTCTAAAGGTTTAATAAGACCTAAATCATATATAGGAACAAATCCTGAAGAAAACGGATCCTTAAAATGGATTAAAAACACTAATGAACATTAAAGCGCGTTTTTCGAGGTAACCGGGAAAACGTGACTTTAAGCGGGTCAAATAGACTCGTAACAATTTTGGTCAACTAAATAATCATTAATAAATATTAGTGAAGCTTTAGAACCAATAAGATCAATAAAATGAGAAATTAGTAAAAACTGTCAAAAACGGGAAGTTGTGGGGTAGAAACATAAATAACCAAAACTTATGTGTCCACTTATTAAATAAAAAGTGGAGTTGTGTGTGTGGGCTGTACCAGCCGATGGGCTCCCCCTCTCTCCCTCACACACTCTATTAATTCTCCTTATTTACAAAAACAAAACAAAATAATAAAGTAAAAACACTCACTACTTTATTCTACCTCACCTCTCTCACTCTCTCTCCCATTTCATTCCCCTCTCTCACGTACAGCACACTCATCTCCCTCCTCTCTGAACTTCCTTCTCCAAACCGACACCAATGGAGAAATAAGGAAACCCACACAAATACTCCCTTCTCTCCTCTTGTTACTCCCTCAATACTCTTCCAAAAATTATAAAAATACCACCATTGTAATCCTCTCATCAAGAGCTACGATTCTCTCTTTCCAAAATCTAAAAAAGAGCACTTTCGATTTTATGGGTATACCCCATTTGGAGTTTCAACACCACCATTAGAAGGCCCTCCTTCTCCTTATTCTTCTAAGGTAAAAATATTTCAAAAACTCCTTCGTTTTTCTTGTCTTATGGGCAAAACGAATTTAAGCTAAAACCCTTGTTGGTTCTCTTGTGTATCTAGCCGATTTTGGCTTGTTGGTGGAGTTGGAAACCTTGTTCTTGAACCACTCCAAACAGCACTTGCACCTTTGGAAGGTAATAAAATTTCTAAACCCTAGAATGTATATTAGAACTTAAATAATATTTAAGGTTAGTTTTAGTATTGAAAATGTGTATGTTGATGGGTTGTAGCATTGAAGGTTTGGTTTGAAAACCGGTAGAGAGAGAGAGAAGGAAGGAGAAAGAAGAAGAAAGAAATCTAGAAGGAAAAGAAGGTAAGAATTCTCATTGTGTAGCCTTGTGTATATATGTAATGTAACAGATTTTTAGATATGGAAATGTGTATTGTAAAATGGTAATGTATTAGTAGTGTAGTGTGTAGGAAGATATAAGTATTTTGAAGCCTTAAAAGACATTTTAGAACTTGTTAAAACAGATTGGGAATTAGTGTTTAAGTGCAGGAATTTTAAGTGTTGTTTTAGTATTGGTATTGTATATGGGAGCTTGTATATTTTGGTTGTTGAAAACAGGTGAGATAATATAGGTATGGATGAAAAACAATGTGGTGAGTGTATAAAAATACAAGGGAGACTATGGCAAAATTTACCTAGGAATAGAACACTTAGTGTGTTAGAAACTAGATGAAAAACTCATGTTGTAACAGAATTGGGTATGATTTGTTAATGGGATATAACTAGGAGACGAATGGATGTATCTTGGGTACTAGGAGTAGCATTAGTTGAGGAAGTAATGGAGGTTAGAAGTTGGGTGTAATGCAAATGAGGCTATGGAAGAGCCATAGGAATGGTGGGAAGAAGAGAAGGGAAATCTGTTGCATTAATGAAGAAGGAAAAATTGTAACAGGAGGAGAAAAGCTTACCGTGAGTGTGTAATGTAACAGATTTTTATAGTGTTGTATTAAGCTAGTTTAAAGTGCTTAATCAATGCTAAAATATGCTAGACTATATGTAGGAATTATGAGGAAGAGATTGGTAGAAGTTTGGAATTAAAAACAAAGCTTAAAAACTGTAAATTATGCAACAGGCTGGAATTGTCCTGGTTTGAAACCAGGACACAAACCAGGACAACCCCAAAAATACACCCGTAGGTTTCTGAAACAAACTGTCCTGGTTTGAAACCAGGACACAAACCAGGACATGTCAAAAACCACGACAGAAAGTATTACAGGAGGGATGATCCGGGTTTGAAACCAACCCCCAAACCCGGAACACCCAAGATTCTCACCCGAGAGGAACAAGCAGTGTATGGTCCGGGTTTTAAATCCAGCCCTAAACCCGGACCACGCCTAATTTACACCCGAGACTGCACAAACACCATTGTCCGGGTTTGAAACCAGGACACAAACCAGGACACCCCTAAAAACCCTCCAGAATGTGTTCTAAAGCTATTCCAAGGTAGGGTAAAGATGGGTAATGATATTATAAGATGATTAAGACATAATTAATGATGTTAAAGGTCATTAAGGCTATAAACAAGCCTAGAAAATAATTGTAAGTAAGTAACTTAAGTAAATGTATTTAAGTAACAAAGAGTTAGTAAGTATGAACTAGGAAAGTTTGGAAAGTAATAAGTAAGGTTAGTTATGGATAATTAACCACCCAATTGTATGTATGTCATAGTTTTCGACTAGTTGAAACCGAAGGGAGTCGGTGATTCCAAAGTCAACGGTGAAAGGTATGATTTCTTCATGCCCTGTATCCTAATCTGGTTACCCCGATTTGTGTGCTTACTTGACCACCAATAAGATAAATGCACGAATCGGACTATATTGCATCTACTTGTGCTTGTTTATATTGTTCTTGATATAATCCTCTTGAACAATAGTTTGTATAATTCATGAAATATATGAATGATGATGAAGTGTAATTGTGTCTTGTATTGTACTAGTATATGTATTGTATTTGTATAAAGTGTATGTGAATGATGTATTTGTGTATGTGGCTTGAGTGTTGACTTCTACTAAATTCCTAACTACCTAACTTCTAACTTAAGTGAGTAAACCGGAATGAGTAGAAGTCCGATATAGCTTCGGCCACGCGTGAGGATGAGGAGACACAAGAGGTTGGATCCGATTCCTGACTCTTAAACTGGTCCGCGGCCCAAACCCCTTAAATGGGTAGCATCCCGGATTGGTGAGTCAAGTAAATCCCGGAGGTGGGCCGGTGTAGTCCCCAGGGCCGGAGGTCCCGACGACTTAACATGAGTAAGAGTAAGAGTAAGTAAGTATGGATCCCTAAGTATGTATGAGTATGTATGTGTATGTATGGGTAAACGAGTAAAAGAGTAATCTCCACCCGATTAACCCGGGTGGACCAATATGAGCTAACAAGTTTATTGGATTGTGCCTGAACAGCGTATGTATTGTATATTGTACTGTGTATGTGGATTTCAGGGAAGGTAAGTATGTATTTGAATGGTATATTGTATTCCTTGTATGTAATGGAATGTATGTATGTATGCTTGCGTAAGTATCATTGTAATGTGTATAAGAGTATGTATGCATGTATGCTTGTATGAAAACGAACTGCATGTATTCGACCAAGTGGTCGGCGTACCCTCACTAGTACGCGGGGTATGCGGTTATCATGCGCAGCGAAAGCTGACCCCCTAGGGGGAACGTTTTTAGTGTGCAGGTACCCGAAGCGGATGTGGTCAAGGTAAGAGACCGGCGGCACACCCTTGTACTTTAGAAAGTAAGCTAGTAGTGAGGAATGGGTAGTAAGTAGTCTCTTAGTGAGTATGTACAACTTGGAAGAGGTATTATACTTGTATAAGGATCTTAGTAAACTCGGTATGTAAATATATTGTATTGCACTTGGAGTATTGTGTTGAATGAAGGTTCTAGTATTTGATTTGGTATTTGGAGTATGTATTGTAAGTGTGTAGTACTCGGATATTCCGGTCCATCAGACCGATGCTGTATGTAGTGGTAGTAGCCTTGTTAGTCACGTGGGTGACTAACGGCATTGTATCACCCATTGTATGCAAGTATATATCCGCTGCGTGTATCTGATTATAAGGATGTATGGGACGGTAAGCATTGTATTAACAGTAGGGGTGTTACAACCGCGTTTTAGCATTTTAGCATGGAAGTACACTTCATCGTACTGTTGCACTGTGATTTGTATGTGAACAAGCATGACTTTGTGATTCTATGAACTCTTACTTGATGATATGTACTACGTTACACTTGCATGAATGGATTATGTGTACTACGTTACACTATATTGAAGCTACTTTGGCACTACGAAATTATGTGTACTACGACATACTATATTGGAATGACTCCATGTTTGCATGATCTGTACTTTGCTACACTGCTATGAATGAATTATGTGCTCTACGTTGCATTGCACTAAGTTGTTTTGGTGATGACCTTTCATGCTCATTACACTGTATGTTACGATTGAATATATACTACGAACTGAAGAAGTAGTGGAACTTGGGAATGGATCCCTAAAATAGAATTGAGTTGTGGATGCTTAGCGGAACTTGATTCCCCACAACCATTTGAACTTAGATATGAGACTTCGGAGCGAAGTCCTTTTAAGGGGGGTAGATTGAAATACCCCGAACCTAATTAATACTTGTTTATTATTAAATAATGGAGAATTGATCTAGAAACAGATCATTTTAGTTACGCATGCTAATCTATACATGCTAACTTTACGTGAATTAATATTATTACACGTGCGCATGCAAACTCACGCAGGCGAACGTCACGAAAAACAGTCATTTTACCGTAAACACTAACGGGCGTAATGTTACTAAAAGTATTAACGTACTTGTACGAACGTTCATGTATGATTATTAACAAGGATAAACTTCTTGCATAACTAGCTCGATAGAAAGAGCGTCAACAAGAAAAGAACAATACCAACGTGTATACAAACGAGCAACGTAAATACTTTACGAATGCCTAAGCATCTATAAATGCTACAATAAATTGAAATACACACTTATATAAATGTGACAACTTATGTTACACCTATTTATATATTATGAAGATATAATAACTCATCAAATGTCAAAGATGCGCACTAAAACATCTTGACAAGAAGAACGTTCGTAAAACGCCTTAGAAACATGCGATTAAGCATGACCTTGTATGACCTTCTAAAACTCAAACCAAATGCTCATACACTCATTATGAATATATAAACATATTCCCTAGGCTATATTCAGTCAAAAACACAAAATGCTCGGGAGTGCTCACGCACGCTCCTTAAAGCACGTAAAGCCCGGAGGAGTGCCGAGGTGGCACGAACTCCTATAAAATTAATTCCTAGAGTTCCTAACATCATTATTAAGCATTCTAAAGAGAACCCACGAAGTGGATTCTCAAAATTCAACAAAAATCTCAGGAGTATTTCTTAACGCTCCTTTTGGCCCAGGAGTGTCCCGAACCCGTAAATTATGACTTGGGTTGATGTAACCCCATATATACTCAATTTAACATCCTAATATATCATTATTTACCATAATAAGTGTTTATAAACACTTTTTAACTCATAAAACCAATTTTTTCCCAAAATGTCCTTAGAGCACAAAAACACACCTTCGGGTGTCACTAAAACGCGTTTTACGCAATTACCTTGTAGTTTTTGACATGCCAGAATTAAGAATCTTAAATAGGGGTTAAAATGACCTTCTAAATCAGTTGGAGGCAGTGTCAAACCAGGTGCTCTATTGGGGCCGATTTTATGTGCAAAAACTAGTATAAAATTTGCATTTAAGTTTATAAAAGGCAAGAACATGGTGACTCACCTTCCCATGTGCTATAATACTTAATGACAGAAGAATATAAGTCTCATGTGAGCTCCATGCTGTCGAAATTATGAAGGGAAACAAGACCATGTGTGCTAGACAAAAACAAAATGAAAAAGGCAAAAAGTAGATCTAGATTCCACCTTTTTGATTTCTTATAATTCAAGTGACCTTCCTTGCTTGTCCTTGGCTCTTCATTACCGGTTGAGACACTCCATTTAAGCTCTGATTTCGTGAGTATACATAAGAGGAAGAAGACATCATTCAACAATTGAAAAATCAAACGAATAAAGCCTTACTTTTCTTACCTTGTCATTTAGCTTGCATAATTGTTCCCACCTTGCCTTGTCTTGCATTATAACCGAAAAGCTAGCATAGAACATGGGCATTTATTGAGCCAATAACCCATGGAATAAACTAAGGAAAAAGAATAGTCATTTGACATTGAAAATTAACAAAACAAAAATCAAATTCCAAATTGCATTCTCTTCTTACGTGAGCTTAGTTTCATTCTTCCCCTTGCACACTTCACTCACGAATTGGTAAGGCTCTCTCCTCTCTCTTCTTGCTTCATCTTCTTCCTTTGAAGCTCTTAAGTCCATTAATGGAGTTTTAACTTCTATCTTCATCTTTAAGGCATTTTCCTAGCATTTCTTGTCAAGCCTTGAAGCAAAACTCTTCCTAGAATACCTACAAGGATTCGGCATCAATTAGTACTCCAAGGAGGTTGTCTAAACCAACATTAATCCAAGGAGCATCTCAAAGTTATCTTAAGGTAGTTTTCATGCTTGAAAATCCTTAAAGCACATTTTTGTGTGTAACCAATTTCTACTTCTTCTAAGACTCTTTTCTTCTTCATTTTCATGAAGGAAAATTTGTTCTTCATCCGTATTAGGTGTGGCGAATTTATAAGGAGAAAAAGCTTAAGGTAAATCCTTGGAAAACTACTTACAAATCTACTTAAGATCTTTATTGAAGATCTAACTCCTAAACTCCTTCACCACTTGCATATAACGGAAGTGGAGCATCAAAATTCCTTGGAGAAAGCTTGGAGATTCAAGAAGAGTTCAAGCACTTAACCACCTTTGTTGAGAAGTAAGTTTACTAAGTTAATCCTTATGTTTTAAGCTTTGATAAGCTTTTAAAAATTATACAAAAATTATGTACATCTCCTAGGTTATAAAACCGAAACTACATGGTATAATGTACCAAAAATATACTCTATAACATATATGGAAAATATTTACCTTAAGACACATTTTTGTGTC
The DNA here is from genome assembly GCA_023374045.1 of Limonium bicolor. Taxonomy (NCBI): domain Eukaryota; kingdom Viridiplantae; phylum Streptophyta; class Magnoliopsida; order Caryophyllales; family Plumbaginaceae; genus Limonium; species Limonium bicolor. The sequence continues at coordinate 123,107,562 of CM041779.1, forward strand.
ACAAAATTTATTTATGTTACATATAATTCAAGCCGAAATGTCAAGGGCAAAAATACTTTATTTTGAGCTAAGAATCAATATAAGACATTACAATAATTTTTACATGAGTTATATGACTCATATGAATTTATGTATATTTATTATGACATATAAATCCACTTTTATATACTATATGGTAGCTATTTAATTATGACCGAATTGTCTAAGTGAAAAATAGATTTTTATGAGCTACTTATGTATATAAACTTATACTATAAAGTTTGGAGAGTTAAAAATATTTTATTGGTGCTTAAATGGCTAATTAATTAAGTTATGTGGTTTAAATGTAATTTTTACAAAGTTTGGTGTGTTTATTATAAAAACCGAGAGTTAAGGGTGTTCTTGGGATATATATGATCTAATATAAGGTTAGGAATTAAGTTCATGAATTTTAGATCATTTAAACAAGTGTTAAAATTACACTTTATAAAGTTTTAGGCTATTATGTAATTTATAAAAGTTATTATGAAAAGTTTGGAACTTAATATAGGGAGATTCGTAAATAAGAAAATTATGTAGTTCACTTTCGAAATTTTGAAGAATTAATATTTAAATTATAGTTTATAAGTTATTAAGTGACTATTATTAAGTTTTGGGGTGAAAATGTAATTAATGAAAGTACATGACCAAAGCCGAAGTACTTTGGGTTAGTTTGGTAATTTAAGAATTTATATATATATATATTCGGTAATTAAGAAGAATTAAAATTAAAACTATAGTTTATAAGACATTATGTAAAGGTTATAAGATTTTGTGGTTAAATTGTAATTATTGAAAATATTACATTAGGCCGAAAGTTTGAGGGGCCAAATTGTAATTTTCGAAAAGTTATAATGTTCAAGAGTCATATACCAAAATATTAATGGTTGTCTTGTAATATAATTAAATAAGGAATTAAAACTATATAATATAATGAGATTGGAGTTGAAATATAATTATAAGAAAAATATGGCAAAGCCGAAAATGAATGTGGCTAATTGGTGATTTATTAAAGTTATGGTGTTCAAATAATAATTACTAAATTATAGTGGTTGTTTAGTGAATTAATTAATTAAGGGAATGAAACTATGTATTATAATGTATTTTGGAGTATAAAGTAAAGTTTATGAAATAAATGAGGTTATAACATAATAACCGAAAAGTATGATGTATTTATGGGATTAAAAATATTTGTAGGTCCTATATGGATATTTAAGTAATTTAGAAAAGATAATTATGATTTAAGGATTTATGAAATTAAAACTATATGATATGCAAGTACAAGTAATTTACTTGTAAAAGAAATAATATTATTTGGGGTTAGTTTATAATTAATAAAAGATACGGGAAAAATATGCCCATGTGTGACATGTAAAATAATTTGAAAACTTATGAAGTGGTTATGTTATTTAAACAATTATATATGTATCATAAATAATACATGTGTACGAAATATATATATTTTAGATTTTCAAGTAAATCAAAAGGAAAAAAATATATAAGGAATTTAATGTGGAAACACCAAATAATATTTGGAGCTATAGTATATTTTAAAATAAAGCTAAGAGGAGGATTAACTAACATGTGACCAATAAACTCATTGATAAAATTATAAATTACTATGTCATTTGGACAATGGTAAAGCATGTAATATAAAAGGTACATGAATATGTAGTATATACCTTAAAGAATTTAAAGATAAAAAAACAAATAAGTTATACATCCATTATCATGTAATTAAAAGAATTACCATACGATATAAGTTTTTATAATTAAGACTACATGATTTGGAAATATATAAATACCTTAATAATAATAAGGAAAAGGGTTAAAGAAACTACCTAAGTATAAGAAATAAACCTCACATGAAATAACGAATATAAATCGTTTCATGAATCAATAAAATTATTATACGAGAGTTACATAAATTAACACTCTCAGATTAATCCTATTCTAGGACATTGTTTGACCAGACGTTGACCTGGAACTAAGCAAGTACAGTCTACGGTGAACGGTATGGAATTGTTGCAGTCTGTTTTCTACCGGATTACACCGGCTTGTGTGCTATCTGTTGTTTGAATTAACGACCAAGATGATTGTATGAAAAATGTTGCATTACTCTTGTGCACTGTTGTGTTATTTATGTGCGTGATTTACTAACTGTAACGTGTATGTCCGTAACTTCACTTTATAACAAACGTCGTTGTCCTATATGTGACAATTGACAATATACATTGTGTTCTTGTTTAACGTCCTTGAGTGACATTTAACAACCCTATACTACGAGAACGAGGAGCCCAGTCGGATCTGGCCATGCATGCTACAAGAGTTGTACCTGTCTCAGGTCGTCTCCTATTCAGTTATACGTCGCGACGGAACATTTCAGTGGAGAGGAAGACTTTATTCCTCTCGAGGGTTCAATTCCCAACAGTTCAGTGGAGAGGAAGACTTCATTTCTCTCGAGGGTTTCGATTCCCACATTTCTCAGTACAGGAGTTAACTACGTTTTCTTCTGAGGGTCAAGTTACCCTACCTTTCAATCTTAACGAGGTCACTATACCTTCACTATTTGAAATATACATTTATACCTGTCAGTCCCATTGTGTGGACTCGACTATCATTAAAGGATTCAGTTCATCTAACTTGACCTTCTGCAGTCTTGTTCTATGTGACATTGTTATCCTTGGATGGATGCTTGTTGTGATTATGTTATGATGTTTATTTACAGCTTTATAAAAATGACTTGCATGTATTCGACAAAATAGTTGGTGTGGCCCAGTAGCTTGTGGGTGCACGATTTCATACCGGCAAATTATTTTGCTGAGCCGTTTCATGGCTAAACAATTCCAGGTACCTGAAGAATGAAGAGATTGCCCGACCGAGTGTAGGTGGGGTAGAATTAAGACATGGGTTTATTTCCACCGGTGTCATCTTACAGTATTGTACTTTTATTATTATCTTTTGTTGTTTTAGAGGTTTGTATTCAGCGCTCAGACCGCATGAAATACCCCAAACCTTGATATGTGGTTTAAATATTAAACTATGGTATGTAAAGGATAAAAAGTGCCTTAGAAACATCAGTGAACAATTTAAACCAATAGTAAATGCAATAAAGCACTAAGATACAGTTTGAGCAAAAACATGCTCTAAGCTAGGAGTGAACTTGGTTAGGACCCAAAGAGCCTACCAAGACTTAATAATATTCAATTATGATTTAATAAGGCTAATTAAGTCCTTAGGAAACTTTGGTAGACAGTTAAACCAAATAAAACACAAGAAAATACCTTAAAGTCAATAAGAGCAAAAATGTGCTCTAAGCTTGGGATAAATTTGTATAAGACCTAATGGTCATACCTGTACCTTATAAATATGTTGATGAACATATTAAATCAATTACCAAATAAAACCAAGCTTGAGAACAAGTTAAGACACAAAAAGTGCTTTAAGGAGTCTTAAAGCACGTTTTTGAAAAATTGTCTTGTAAATGAGTTTTGAATGGCTAGATGTCCATCATTACTCTTTAATCAACATGTGTACTACTTAGTATCACATTAGGAAGTCTAAATCAATGGGAAATCAAAAATTTCACAATTATGTGCCTTAGTTTGTGAATAGTGCTCAAATAGTGCTAGTTTAAGTCATAAGTCAACATAAGATGTTAAATGGTCAAACAATGCCATATATATCTTTAATAATATAGAAGGGGGGACGGGTTTTGAAGTGTGAGTCATCACACTTGGCCAGCAAAGTCAATTAAAGAAGAAAGGATAAAGTAAAAAGAATATTTACTTTATAAACATAAATATCTCACACTTTTACCTCTCACCTCACTTTTCTTCACTTCCTTTCTTTCCCACCGTCTTCCTCATGGTTCTCCCAACTCCAAACCGTTCATGCTACAGCAACCACTCTTCTTCAACTTCATTTCCTTGCCAAATCCAACTCCATGCTCCAAATCTAATTCTAAGAGCATATTTGTGCTAGTTAGACCAAGCCCTTCATTTCCCTTTTTTCAAACTTCAAGAGCTCAAGTTTGATTCCATGGAGAATCTCCATTGATTGAGGAAAAGCTCCATTTCTTGCACCTTGTTGTTCTTCTTGGTTCTAAGGTAATAAAAGTCTAAGAAAACTAGCATTTCCTCTCATTTTTATTCATGGCCGAGAATCACCTTGTAATGGTGTCTTCTCTTGCTTTTGTTTAGCTTCATTCCAAACTTCAAAGGACTTGGTGGAGTCCTCTCTTGCTACTTAATCAAATTCTCATTTAAATCCAAGGTAAATATCTATTTTAGTGTTTAAAACACTTATGTTAATCTAGGGTTTGTTCATGAGCTAAAGTATAATGCTTAATGCTCATTATCTTTACTTGTATATTGATTAGATGTTTGACAAGCAATCAAAAACACCTTGCCGATTTTTAATCAAGAAGGGAAAGGAAAAACAAGTGAGGAAGTTTTGAAGAAAGAGAGGTAAATGAGCTATCTTAATGAAGTTTTATGTGTCCTAGGAAATTGAGCTTTAAAATGCTTATTAAAAACTACCTAAAAAGCCAATGGGAAATGAGATAGCAAACTATCCGAAAAGGAGTTTATTAAGGGCATATGTATTGTTGGGTGTATTTGCAGGTCAAAGGCATTACTTATGTGGGAAATTCAGTGTTTAAGGTTTATGCTATTTAAGGGCCTAAGAGCCATGTTATTAAGGCCTAAGTGCCAAGCAATTAAGTTTATGCACTATATTGTGATGTAGTGTAAATTTGGTGAAGTTTGTGTGTGAGAAAGTTCTTGGTGGACTTAAGTGTTCTTGAATGGAATAAGGCATAAAAACCTAAGTGTTTGGATGTGAGAATATACAAGAGAAGCTATGGCAAAATTTGGAAAATGTGTAAGAAGTTCTAAGTGTTTTAAATAAGTTTTGGTGAACTAGGAAGTGTTAAAGGTGAACAAATGTTTTACTAGGGAAGAAAACATGTACTAAGGTGATTTAGAGTGATACAAGGATTTAGGTATATCTTGGAAGTTCTAGGAATTCAATGTGTGTTTTTGAGAATGTTGATGTACAAGGAAGAAATGATGTTTAGGTAAGATGTGAAAAGGAGATTTAGTTAGTAAGAAAAGAAGTTTGAGAGATGATGTTAAGGTGTAGAGGAAACACCTTGGTATAGTGGTCATTATAGGTGAAATACCACCTGAAAATCTTAAGGAGAAAACATTCCAAGTGCTAGGAATTTTGTAAGGAATTTGTGAATGATAAGATGGTTTTGGTGTGTGATTTAAAGAGTTTAGTACATGGCTAAAGGTGTTTTGATGTGCCAATGATGTTAGAACACATTAAGAGGCTTGAGGAAAAATTTGAGAAAGTTTGACAATGTATGGGAAGTTTCTGCAGCCGACCTACCCAGGGGGACCGACCCCAGTCTGGGTCGGTCGAGCTGAAACTGTGAACTTGGATGATCTCTGCAGCCGACCTACCCAGGGGGTGGGGTCGGTTCGGACCTTAAAAAATTTTTTTTTAAGAATGTTAAGTGGTATTAGTGGTATGCCATTAAGAGAGTATTGATGGTTAGAAAGATAAATATATATGGACTTGAGAGATTAAGTTAAGTAAGATGATTTAAATGTTAAGGTTATAAAATGATATGTAATGATGGGGATTGATTAGTAATGATGTTATAAGGTTGTTTAAGACATGTTAGGTGAGTTATAAGGACAATTAAGTAGTTGAAAAGTTAGAGAAAAATGTGAAAGTAAAACAAGTTAAAAATGTGAAGTTATTTAACTAGTTAACAGGGTTAACTATGAGCTTTAGACTTTAAACAATCATGTTACCCCGATGTTAATGAAAGTAATTGTAATATTACCAGTTGTTCGAGTATTGCTCGAGGAACATAAGTGGGCATGATAAAGTGGACTCCGGTGACAGGTATGGTTTTCTTGCAACCTGTGTCCTACCGGATTACACCGGCTTGTTTGCCAATGTGTTTTTCTGTATATTTGCCACGTTGTAAGATAAAACATGTAATGAGTTTACAGTAATTCATATATGTGGCGTGTCTAGTTCCGATACCATTTAATCTTGAAAGTGTTAAAACCTTAGCTTACTGAGTCTAGGATCACATGAGAGTTCGGTATTCGGATTAAACGACCAAAACCATGGGACGTTCTAACCATGGCTATGCGTGTGTTAATTGTGTAATATATGTATGTGAATGTAGGGATCTCCCTTGTGTGTTTAACCCAGTTGTAATACAGTATGGTGTGTAGATGTGATAGACTCCATAGTGGGGTTCTAACTAATATCTAAAAGTAAGTATGTACTAACAGTGGTGAGGAATCCGGTTTGGCCGGTCGCGCGTTGTTTGGGAGTGGGTATCCTTTTTAGCCTACCCTTCTCTCTGTTATGGTTGTTTCCCTCACGGGTTATGATCTCCCATTAGCTTATTCCAAAGCTTAGCTATTCTGACTTATGATCGGTTTAGGGGGAACATGTGTTTGTGTGGTGTGTTCGGCCACAAAACCCGAACCATCTTAACTAAGTTACTCGTTCGACTATTAGGACGGTAATGAGTGTTGTATAACGAGCTTACCATGGGGGTGACATCATTCTCTAGGCTCACCAGTGAATTAACTATGTTTGGGTCGGCTCCTAAGAGAACCGCACCCGTTATGTTATGTGTTGTTGATGTGATGCAATTTCTATTGCGATGTTATTATGTGCACGTTGAAACGTGAAAGTGTTGTTATGCGTTGTTATGTGATGTGTGTTATATGTTGTAAAATGTGGAGTATGTGGATTGGATATGAATCCCAGTTTGTGATAAGAGGCGTTAAGGATAACCCAATTAATGGGTAAGTGTCGTCTATTAAGGAAGTAGCTCCATTAGAGGAGAACACTCTAGGGTTAATGAACCCATGAGTGACTTATCAAGTAGGGATGTGTTATCTGTTTGTTGAGCCCATTGAGGCGAAATGTTATGTGTTGTGTGTTTATAGTTACATGCATGATTTAAATATAATCAACCGCATGCTAAGACGACAATTAGTTGTGTGTGGCCCGGTAGCATGTGGGCTGCGGATTACCATACCAGCAAAGGTGCTGAGCCCCTTGGGGGCCACCCTTTCTCTTCTTTTTCCTATTTCAGGTACAAGGAGCTGGAAGCCGTTCGAGAGTAGGACGGGGTAATCGTTGTACATGGGTAATCGTTTAAGTTGTATATATACAGTAGGTGTAGTAAGACCGAAATTGTTATCGGCATTAGTTTGTGAATACTCGGTACAGTTGGAAGGTGTATGTTGTTTCTATTGTTAATGGAAGGGTCAGTATTGTGTAGTCGCTCGGGAATCTAGTCCATCAGACCGGTACAATGTATATGTAATAGCCTTGTTAGCCACGTGGGTGGTTAACGGCGTGTAACACCAACGAGTTACAAAAAGTGGTATCAGAGCGAAGTATCACTCTGATGACTGAATTACCGAGCTTAGGAAGTACCGAGTTAGGATTTTAGTACCTTGGTTAAGGTTTGAGTGATAGCGTGAGAGATACGCTAGTTAGGTATTACCAGTGCGTACTGGAAACCTACAATATCCTTCCCGCCCTCCACAAACCCTGTTTTATAACTCGGGGAACAACGCCAGAGAGATGGAAGTCCTCTCTTACTCGGGAATACCCGATCTGGCTGTTATTAAACACCTCTAAGGTACGGAGAACCTGTCATACGGTAGATCCCGAAAACTGAGAATCCCGGACGGTTCCCATCAGAATAATGTTAACCGCATTTAATAGCGAAGAATGAAGAATCTTGTGTATAGAAGAATAGAATTTCCGGCAACCTGGGTCGACATGCCGAGCAGTCGAGGATAACCAGCTTGCAACGCACCAACCGTGCAACAGGCAAGAAGTGGATTAATGAAACCCGAGACGAGTGTCTATGGAACCACAGTTGTTAAGTGATTCACCAACGGTATACCAACCGATAAAGGAACTACAACGTAGTGCCCAAACAAGAGACAAGTCTCAGTAACCACGACAAATACGTGGAATGGGCTACGAAGGAGATATATACTAAGTAAAAGGGGTCTCCAAGAATGGGAGGAACCCCAGTTAATAATTATCATGTGAATACAGTGAGAAGTCACCTAGAGGGTTAATTGTCAAGAATATAGGATCAAGTGAGGGCCGACAAGGCCACTGATGACAGTATGGGTGAAAACAATACCACAACCGGTATGCGTTGAACCGATAGCCAGTTAGCATGGCGCACTTGCCATGGCAAGTGCTGCTATAACAGGACTGTTCGGGGAAGTTTTAACAACTACAAAGTACTTACTAAAGTACAATGAAGTTAGGTGAGATCATCATAACAGTGGAAGGGCCTGTTAGCCTAACCTCTATAATTGTAAGTACACAAGTCAGCAAGAAGCTAGACTTGGTTAAGGTAAGAAGATGTTGTGAAACCATGAAAATTTTCTTTCAAACTCAGATTTATTTCAAACTCTTTTCCTTCAAAACCAGATTTTCTTTCAAACCAACACTTCTTTCTAACCTTCTTCTAAACCAAACCAGTAAAACCAAGGACAGTTGATAAGAATACAACAGTGGATAAACTTTCCCTTAATTAAGTTCGGGAAGCAGGGAATGCATATTGTCACAGGACAATATAAGGGAGTGACAACAGAATACTTCACCTAGGAGTGTGACGGACACTACAAGTGTACCAACTGTAATGTGGGACGACCGCACTCCGAAGGGAGCTTGTGGCCTGACAGACCTACTTATGGGTTAGTTGGGTAAGTTGCAATGTATCAGTATGGTACCCCACATATGTATACGAGTAGAGTCCGAAAACACGGGGAGTAGTCGACTCCGTACTACGGTCAGCAGTATAAATCAAACAAGAGCTAAGGATTACAAGGAATGGTTGAAATTAAGGAACTCAGTTAAGTTAACTAGACTAAAGGAATTAGTGAATTCCTTTCAAGGAAATGTTTAAGAGTCAGGAGGTGCGAAGTGCACTAACTGTAATGTAAAGACATCGTATACGTCTTAAGGATCCTCAGGGATAAACATGATAGCTGGAACGATGACCCAGCCTATACATGGCAAGCAGATGCCTAATGTGGACACATTAATGTGCAATGAACGGGATGAAACTCCCAGAATGAGTACCTACACTATCAGGAAATGTTGATCTTCACAGAAGAAGATAATAAACCAGTTAAGAACGCAAACGGCGTGGCTAACGGAATGTACCAATAAGTGTGAACTAGATGTAAAGGCATAACTTAGCAACACCCAGGAGCGATCCTTGAAGGGTGTTTGCATCAACGATAATTGAACAAGATAATGTGATAGAAACACGAGGGTTGAAACTAACACCCAGTTTAGACATAAGTTGTCAGGAGACGGACTGACAATCCTAAGGGGCATCCCATGAAAGGAAACGGAATGCAACGACCTTGTCATGGAGCTCAATATAATATCCAAACCATATAATGTTGTACAGAGAAGTACATGTGTGTGGACAGCCTACAATGAGCCAGCTCAAGGCAAATAAGGCTTATAAGCCAAGCAGATATGTTATATAAATTCGATTGATTGTAGAAGTTTATTTGTATAAGTGAATAGAGTGGTAAACGAACCACTGCATTAAGAGTGGGGATACCTCTCGATATTGTGAGACCGCAGGAGCGGTAGTTATGTGAATCAAGTTCAAGAAATATGTTAAGGATGGACGATGTTATTATTGAAAGAGAGCAGTTAGCTTAGTAGTATTTGTGTATAAAGTGAAACACCGAGCTGAATAATGCCGGCTTGTGACTCGAATGATCGATGCTCAAGGAGCATTCAGTAGTCATCCAAATGAGTGATGAACCATAATACGAATGATGTAAGTATATGTGTGGAAGTTAATGTGACAGTAAATACCATGTAAGTTAGTGTTATACAATAAGCACGGTGCGCAGTAAGCGACCGTTGTATAAGTGTTGTTGAATAATAATGTGGCAGATAAGACCAGTTATGAGTTAAACTCAGTGGAGATGCAAGGTAAGCGATGTTAAACAGACTGGGCAATAAGCCAGTGGTAGGTACTATGTGATGAAGAACTCAGTGTGAATTCCATGGCGAATCGCATAAGGGATTTACTGTCAAGAGTTTACGCCTCTGCACTCTGTATGACTGAGTGTTTTGGTATTGCACTTGCGCAGTAATGATCGAGTGGCATAGCTAGGAATTGGAAACATGTTAATTGTGGAGGAATAATGTTATAATGGCCGATGCATAGGAAATGCAAGGCCGCACCAATAAAAGAGTACTTGTACAAAACCAAATGTGGAGACATCATTAACAGTAGGTGACTACAGTAGCACTAACTGCCAAATATCGGTATGGAATATACCCCAATGTTGTAAATAGCTGAGAGAGCACTACACACTAGGTAGTAGCTCAATCTCAACCGACAGTAAGTCGGAAGGGAACAAGTCAATCATTGTGAAATACATAACTGTATACACAGTAAATTGTTATGGAAGTGGATAGAAAGTTTATAACTCACCGAATTCACTAACGGTAAGAGATACCACACGTCGGTTGAGAAACCATTATTACCAAGATGAAGGTGACAATTGGGGATGTACAATACAGTAAGAATAACAATGGGGCAATTAAGCTCTACAATTATTAGAGTTCCGTAGCAGAAACTAGTGAGCCAGTGATTCAAGTGTTGAATGTACATGGTGAACACGAGTGAATGTCTAATTATTAACGCCTAGAAGCCTAACAGGCCAGAATCGAAACCAACTAAGAGTTTAAACAAACTCCAATGAGAATTCTTGGTTTAGGAAGTAAACCGCCAATATGGTTAAGATCCTCTAATCAGAATCCATTGTGTAATAGACCGCATGGAAGTTAAAATACTTCACGATGGCAGAACATTTTAAGCCAATGTTTAGTGATTGATTACGTGGGCGTAATCCCTTTAAGGGGGGTAGAACAATTTAAGGGGTAGATTAAAATACCCCAAACCTTGATATGTGGTTTAAATATTAAAATATGGTATGTAAAGGCTAAAAAGTGCCTTAGAAACATCAGTGAACAATTTAAAGCATAGTAAAATGCAATAAAGCACTAAGATACAGTTTGAGCAAAAACATGCTCTAAGCTAGGAGTGAACTTGGTTAGGACCCAAAGAGCCTACCAAGACTTAATAATATTCAATTATGATTTAATAAGGCTAATTAAGTCCTTAGGAAACCTTGGTAGACAGTTAAACCAAATAAAACACAAGAAAATACCTTAAAGTCAATAAGAGCAAAAATGTGCTCTAAGCTTGGGATAAATTTGTATAAGACCTAATGGTCATACCTGTACCTTAAAATATGTTGATGAACATATTAAATCAATTACCAAAGAAAACCAAGCTTGAAAACAAGTTAAGACACAAAAAGTGCTTTAAGGAGTCTTAAAGCACGTTTTTGAAAAATTGTCTTGTAAATGAGTTTTGAATGGCTAGATGTCCATCATTACTCTTTAATCAACATGTGTACTACTTAGTATCACATTAGGAAGTCTAAATCAATGGGAAATCAAAAATTTCACAATTATGTGCCTTAGTTTGTGAATAGTGCTCAAATAGTGCTAGTTTATGTCATAAGTCAACATAAGATGTTAAATGGTCAAACAAGGCCATATATATCTTTAATATAGAAGGGGGACGGTTTTTGAAGTGTGAGTCATCACACTTGGCCAGCAAAGTCAATTAAAGAAGATAGGATAAAGTAAAAAGACTATTTACTTTATAAACATAAATATCTCACACTTTTACCTCTCACCTCACTTTTCTTCTTTTCCTTTCTTTCCCACCGTCTTCCTCATGGTTCTCCCACTCCAACCGTTCATGCTACAGCAACCACTCTTCTTCAACTTCATTTCCTTGCCAAATCCAACTCCATGCTCCAAATCAAATTCTAAGAGCATATTTGTGCTACTTAGACCAAGCCCTTCATTTCCCTCTTTTCAAAACTTCAAGAGCTCAAGTTTGATTCCATGGAGAATCTCCATTGATTGCGGAAAAGCTCCATTTCTTGCACCTTGTTGTTCTTCTTGGTTCTAAGGTAATATAAGTCTAAGAAAACTAGCATTTCCTCTCATTTTATTCATTGCCGAGAATCACCTTGTAATGGTGTCTTCTCTTGCTTTTGTTTAGCTTCATTCCAACTTCAAAGGACTTGGTGGAGTCCTCTCTGGCTACTTAATCAAATTCTCATTTAAATCCAAGGTAAATATTTATTTTAGTGTTTAAAACACTTATGTTAATCTAGGGTTTGTTCATGAGCTTAAGTATAATGCTTAATGCTCATTATCTTTACTTGTATATGATTAGAAGTTTGACAAGCAATCAAAAACACCTTGCGATTTTTAATCAAGAAGGGCAAGGAAAAATAAGTGAGGAAGTTTTGAAGAAAGAGAGGTAATGAGCTATCTTAATGAAGTTTTATGTGTCCTAGGAAATTGAGCTTTAAAATGCTTATTAAAAACTACCTAAAGAGCCAATGGGAAATGAGATAGCAAAACTATCCAAAAAGGAGTTTATTAAGGGCATATGTATTTGGTTGGTGTATTTGCAGGTCAAAGGCATTACTTATGTGGGAAATTCAGTGTTTAAGGTTATGCTATTTAAGGGCCTAAGTGCCAAGCAATTAAGTTTATGCACTATATTGTGATGTAGTGTAATTTGGTGAAGTTTGTGTGTGAGAAAGTTCTTGGTGGACTTAAGTGTTCTTGAATGGAATAAGGCAAAAAACCTAAGTGTTTGGATGTGAGAATATACAAGAGAAGCTATGGCAAAATTTGGAAAATGTGTTAAGAAGTTCTAAGTGTTTTAAATAAGTTTTGGTGAACTAGGAAGTTTTAAGGTGAACAATTTTTTACTAGGGAATAAAACATGTACTAAGGCGATTTAGAGCGATACAAGGATTTAGGTATTATCTTGGAAGTTGTAGGATTCAATGTGTGTTTTTGAGAATGTTGATGTATGTAACACCCCTACCGCTAATATCGTCATAACTATACAAATACTTACCTTCGCAGCGGATAATACTTACTCAACGGCGGGTGTACAATGCCGTTAGTCACCCACGTGACTAACAAGGCGGATTACAATACTACATACTATCGGTCTGATGAATATGAACATACCGAGTACTCTACACAATACAATGCTTTCCATTTTATACTCATCCATAACCCAATTACAACTCCAATACATTACTATACCGAGTTATACTACAATCCTTAAGTTACCGATACAATTTAAACATCCAAATTCGCATTACAACACTGGTACCAATCCCTTCCATACAACTACCCATGCTTACGCAGCAGTCCCCGTCCTACTCTCTCGAACGGTGACCAGCTTCGGGTACCTGCACACTAAAAATGGTCCCCCGAGGGGGTCAGCTTACGCTGAATATGACTTCCGCATATACCGCGTGCTAACCGCGGTACATCGACTATTTTGGGTCGAATATACATGGAGTTCATTTACATACTTACATACATACTCATGCTACAACAATACAACAACCATACATACATGCACATACAAATTCAATACTTACTAAGGAAGGCAGATCGATGGTCAACCATTCGTATTTGTTATTCTTTCATTACTCTTCGTGCTATATTCGGTATTCGCTATTCCACTCATACCTACTCCTTACTTCTACATACTCAACACTCCATGTTCGATACCTTACTCGTACACGTTTCTTGCTCCGTACTCGTTACTACACCTATGCATACTCATTACTCAATACTCCTTACTTACTCATACTTACTCATACATACTCAATACTCAATACTTACTCATACATACTCAATACTCAGTACTCTTTACATACTCATACTTACCTCTTACTCGATACTCATTACCTTACTCGTACATACGCAATACTCATTACTTTGGCCTCTGGGCGGAGTCATACTCAAGACTCGCCACCGGACCTACAATACGAGGGCTATACGCTTAGCTCCTCAAATACTCAAATGTCCGTACTACCGGACTACACGAATTCCCAACACTCTTCTCTCAGAGCACAATACAACCTCGTGGGTTAGCCTAGAAGTATCTCTCTCGATAACCTCTGTTAGCTTAGGGAATTACCACCGTCTAGTATCCTCAGATTTAAGGGTTTCCCCAACATATCGAATACTCTCTCGTTCGGGGCATACTTACATCAGTCGGGTCCTCTCATAACGGGTCGACTAATTACTAAGGGGTTTGGAGATCCCTCTTCATCCGTTACTACTCTCATGGTTCATGTTTTGCACCAAGATTAGTTCCTCTAATAGAGGTTACTTATATACTTCCACTACTGTTCGTTTGTGGATTATTCATTTCGTTTCTCCTACCGTTATCGGGAGGTTATTACTCCCGTACACTCTCTCACATTCTAGTGAGTTCATTGGTTTACGTTACCATTTATTGGTTTGTTGGTTTAGTGCGTTGCTACGGTTCCAGTAATTCACACATGACTCTCGCTACGAGTCAATACACAACAAGACTCATCTATGAGTCGGTCTACGCACTAAGTAAGGCCACACAATCATTCAAGAAGGTTAGCTCAATCAACATACAGCAAGACAATAATGAAAGGCAATAAACCGTTTTCATGCTTTAGTCTTGATTAGCCGGCATACAGCACATAAATCAACGTAACTCGGTTAGCATACGGGGCATGAGGAAATCATACCTTTCACCGGGGTTAGCTTTACCGTGTGTTCCCTTGTTTCTTGGTTCATACTTGTTCCCACTGATAATGTTTCCAACATTGTCATTAATACGATGTTCATACAATACACAAATAATTACTACTCCCGTTATCCCGGTGTACTTAATGTTCTTTTACTCTCCACTTTCTTAATTACTTTCCATACTTGTTTTCCTACTCAGTACTTACTTCCTTACCATTGTTGTCACATTAATGGTATATTACTAAGATCCTCTATTCATGTACTGACCTACATACATACATACATACTATTACTATATTACTATATATATATATATATATATATATATTTTTGTAAGTTAGGGCCGTCCGACCCCCGTCCGACCCAAGCCCTGGGTCGGACCGTTCCAGTAGATTCTCCTCTCAGAAATTCTCCCTGTCCGACCCAGCACTATTCCGTCCGACCCATACTCCCTGGGTCGGACCATTCCAGAAGGTTTTGGTCCTGTCGTCCAAGCTCCGTCCGACCCCGTCCGACCCAACGTCTGGGTCGGACGAAGTCAGAAACTTCGACGACGGAAAATTTTAGCCTGTCCGACCCACGTCCGATCCACGGCTCTGGGTCGGACCATTCCAGAAAGTTTACATCTCGTTGTTTAAGCCCTGTCCGACCCACGTCCGATCCAGACTCTGGGTCGGACGGTTCCAGAACTTTGTTACAGATTTTGTTTTTCTTTCTCTTCTTACCCATTTCTTCCCCAATCTTCCTACATACATCCTAACATGTTTTAGTACCATTTAAACATTCTAAATCACCTTAATTCATCCACCAAATCCATTACTAAATCCATCAAACAACTTACACAATTTCCCTCATTTCCTTTCAACACTTACAACTGTTTTTCATTCTCTAATGCTACAGATTTTTCTACAACTCCTACCATTCAATATCTCCTCTACCAATGTCACTCCTAGCATCCCAAATACATTTCCAAGCCATTACATTACCTACACCCAAGTCCAACTCTCCACTTATCAAATCTTGCACATTAAATTCTCTTAACTCCTCCAATGTGTTCTTATACACTTTGCTACAGATTTTACACTTCCTATTCCTCATACTACAATTGCCATTCCAATGGGCATTAAACATCTCTACTATCCTCAATACATACCTTGGTTCTCCCATTCACCAAGTCACTCCTTAATGCACAATCTCACCAAAATTTGCCATAACTCATCTACTTTCCTTACTTATCCACACACCCTTCTCATCAAGTTCATCCCTATTCTAGCCAAACCACGAGGGTTCTACCAGCACACATATTGAGCAATCTTATACATCAATATTTCCTCAATCCACCATACAAATACTCATATACATTTATTTGGCTCTAAGGCCTACAATCCACATACTTGCTCTTAAATACTCAAACTTCACAATTCTCTATACTAGTACAAGGTTTTGGGTTCTTTTAAATATTTTACCCATTCCCATTACTCTAATGCAATATAATTTACATAGGAAGGAGCTCTTACCTTGAGCTTATACTTCATTCTTTCTTCTCCATTTCTTCTTCCCTCTTTCTTGCACAAATCGATCACATGGGGAATGGAGTTGCCAAACTCCATTCCCATCACCCAAAGCACATTAAACAAGCATAATTAATACACTAGCCCTTAGATTTATGCTAGTTCATTGAAGTGTTCAAAATACAATTTTCTAGGGTTTACCTTTGGAGTGCTTTAGGAGGGGTTTTAGCCCTTGGTTCAAGAAGGTGTTCTCACCACCATTGGAGGGTTGAAGCAAAGCTCCAAAACAAGAGGAAAAACAAGGTAAGAGAGAGAGGCAAAATCGGCCCTACAAAGAGATGGAGGAATATGAGGTCTTTCATGGAGATTTTTACCTTGTTGGAAAGAGGAGACTCCAAGCTTCACAATGGTGTGCTTTTCTCTTCAAATGGAGAAAACCCATGGAGATGAAACTCATCCTTTTCGAATTTTGGAAAGATAGAAATGTAGAGGAGGATGAGGGGATTACAAATATGTAATTTATTTTACATTTGGAGCTCACATGGAGGTAGAGCAAGGAGAGAAAAAAGAGAAGCCATGGGAGCATTCTTGAGCTCTCAAAAATCGGCTGCAAGGGGGAGAAGAAGGGAGTGCTCACGTGGGGAGGAGAAAGAAAGACAGGAGAAGGAGAATGAGAGAATAGGAGGAGAGAGGGGGGTATTTACTTTTGTACTTTCTACTTTTTGCTTTCTTTGCTTTACATATTTGTTACTTGTGTGTGTGTGTGTGTGTGTGTGGTGAGTGAGAGAGAGCTGTTTACCCAGTAAAAACCGGCCCCCTCTGTAATACTAGCTGGAGCGTTTTTCGTCTTTTACAGAAAACGCTCGTTATTTCACCCGGTTTTGATACTGTTCACTAACCGGCCCGTTTTCCGGAATTTTCTCGTTCTTTATTTTTATTGATTATTAAGCTTCCATAAATGCTTAATAATTATTATTTAATGATTTATAATTTTTTATGGGTCCGTTTGACCACTTAAAATCACGTTTTCGGGTTTCCTCGAAAAACGTGCGCTAGGCTCTTTTAGCGTTTTAAACATTTCTTGGATCCGTTTTTCTTCGGGAATCATTCCCGTATACCTAATTAGCATGAATAAGCCTTAGGAATCCTTACGATACTATCCCCGTAGGTCTCGTACCTCCTATGGTTATGATAACGCTCATTTTAAGCGTTTTCCGCTTCTAAGCGTTTTTCTCATTCCTTTTGGATTTATTTTCTTTACCAAAATTACTTAGGCACTATTAGGCCCTTAAATATATAGAATAATATAATCACCATATTTAAGTTCGGGGTATTTCAATCTACCCCCCTTAAAAACTTTGCCCTCAAAGTTGGTGAATCTAATACTGTTACTCGTACCAATACTCTATGCTAAGGTTATGACCTCTACATATGACTTGTCAAACTCCAAATGTCTGACATGATGCATACTACGCATCCAAACAGCATGTCACTGCATGCATAGCAATCAAAAATATCCGTTTTACTCCTCTCCAAGGGGGTCCATCCGCAGACAATTAGGTACAATCCTCCCCCAATGGAGAGTGATCCCTCAGGTACCGGTCACGTTTGAACACTTACGCTTTCTGGTTCACGGCCGTCATGACTTGAGCACTTACGCTTTCTGGCTCTACGGTCCTTTGGTTCTGATCAAATTCATTTGCACATATAGAGATCCTCAGGCACTTACTCATACTTACTTACTCATACTTACTCATACTTACTCATACTTACTCGGGACTACGCCCCAGTGCCCTTGGAAAAATACAAAACACACACTGTTACCGTACCCGGTGTAGTGGTTTCAAACTATACACTTCCACAGACTCAAACTAGCTTCTCCTCCTATGGTTTCGACCGGATACCCGTGCCTAGGCATGGAAGATCCACTAGCGCCCGTGGGAGCGGTTTTAAAACCGATCCTCATTCTCAAGTTTGAAGAAAACATTGTACCAAATTAGTTTTGGAAATTCATTTTGAAAACTTTGCATACATCTCCCAATTTCAATTTATGATGATCATGCCTAATACTAGTGTTATTATTGTGACCACTTAGGGAGCTTCCAGAGTCCTTCAACCCCAATGTGATCAGCATTGGTGTTGAATTATCCTTCCACTCCAATTTGTGTTCGGCTTCCCTTGATCGCTAGCAAATCAAGTTCCACTTCCCACCTCAATACAAACAGACAGATTGTCAAACATTATTTCGTTTTCTATCTTTTTAATCTTGCTACTCGTAATCATACACATACATTTTCCAATTTATATGACTTACTTACTTACTAATCATTCATCAATTATTACATCTCTCCAACTGCTATACTTAAGAATTCATGGTATAATATCCCATTAATTTGCTATACTCCAATTTATACTCATAAAATACATCGGTTTACACCGATTCATACTCATTACATACGTCGGTTGTATACCGATTTATACTCATTACATACATCGGTTCCGTACCGATTTATACTCCTCAAGTCTCCCATACATACTCATTCTTCATACTATTACCAATCGGGTTTCTCATTACCCTGGAGTTTCTCTACTCCTTTTCCTATACTTACTTCCCAAATTACCATAATTACACGATGAGTGAATACAAATGTTTATGTAACATAAGTATCACCATCAAAACGAATTCTCTTGCGCTATGCGCATTGTAGTTTACGCACCTATCACGTAAAACATACATTTCGCGGTTTTCGCTCTACCCCCCTTAAAAGGGATTACGCCCACGTAATCTACCATGTGTCAACATTGGACATTGGTCGAAGGCATTCAGCCGTCATGGAGTGGTTCAGTTTCCATGCGGTCTATTATACAATGTTCCTTGATCAACGGGTCTTAACCGTACTATCGGTTAGTCCCTGCATCAAGAATTTCCATCGGAGTTATTCAACTCTTAACCGGATTCGGTTCTAGCCTAAATGGCTTTGAGGCATTGGTGATTAGCCTTTTATTCACTAGGTGTATTTCGCTTAGAATTCTGGGTCCACTAGCTTCTGCTGCGCGACCCTGATAACTTGGGTTATTCGCCCTTCTTGTTATCTTGAACGTGTTACACATCACCTTTTTATCCCTCTTGTTGTGGAAAAGGTTATTACCAATGTGGTGTTCTCTTACCGTGCTCGAACTCGATGAGTTTTAGATTTAACCAGCTCTCTGGCAATGTATATACATACTGTTGTGTTTGTAGTGATCATTCACTTGGTTTTTCCGACTTATTGTCGGGTGAGGCTAAGTCATTACTTGGTTGTAGTGCTTCCTCTACTGTTAGTAGCTTTTGAATTATACCAGTTTCTCTGGTTCATTACAAGTGTTCTTTACTTGTATGACCTTGCATTTTCAATGCGTCGGTCCTTGTGACTTTCTTAAGTCTCCTTTCGCTTTTATTCCAATGGGATTCACATCTTGTGATTGTTGGTGTGTTTCACACCCTTCGTGCTCTTTGGCCTTAGGCCGCACGGTTTGTTTCTAAGCTTTTGCTTGACTGGCTTATGCCATGTTTACTGGTGAAAGGAGGGATTTACCATGATTTACATTTTCCATCTTCCTAGCTATCTCACTTGATCATTAACTGCACAAGTGCAATACCAAAACACTCAGTCATACAGAGTGCAGAGGCGTAAACTCTTGGCAGTAAGTCTCTTATGAGGTCGCAATAGGACTGATCGTTACTCTTTCAGGTGGTGCTTCATCATTTGGTGCAGACTTCTGGCTTGTTGCCCGGTCTGTCTACCATCTTGTATTAACAACCCATAGTATTGGGTGGTTATTCACATACGTTGGTCGCCTGTTGCGCACCATGTTCTTACTGATTTCACGGTGTTGGTTCACATGGCATCCGTTGTTGCTAGCTTCAGCTCATGCATGTCTATCATTCATACGATGGTTTCCCATGTATTTGGCAATACCGAATTTGGTATTCCTTTATTTTTCTGAGCTCCCTGAGCATCATTGGTTTATAATCGGTTACTCCTTGGTTGTCATCAATTGCTGTTGAAGCTTATTTCAAATTGCTTGGCAATAATTGTATGCTCAAGCCTGACTACGTTAGTAGTTCTGAAAGGGATATATTCCCGACATATTGATGGTATCCCCTTCTTGGGATCCATGTGTTCTCCACTCTTGTGGTCTCACATTATGAGGGGCGTCCTCATTCATTGGTTGACTCTTTTATCGGTGTCTTCCTTGACCATTTCCATATAGTTCACCTTGGTTTTGCAACCGTTGGGTTGTGTGGTAACAGTTTCATGGCCTACTAGCCATTGCCTAGAGCTCTGCTCATCATAGGTCGTTCCCAAGTGGTTACTTCCCATAACCCATCGCTGGGTTTGGAGGTTATACTGGGCTCCCTGACAAGATCGTCACATCACGCTTCTGTCTGTTGGAGTCCCTCTTTGTATTTTGGTATTGATCGATACCATTTATTAATTTGGGGTATCCCCTATCAAGTGGGATCTCGTCGGTGTTCTAACCGGTTGCTCGTTCCAATTGTGGTGTTTTTACCACAACATCTCGTTCAACTGTGTTGACTTGCTACCCTTTATGGATTGGTCCTGGGTATCACCGATTATGCGGTAGCATCTAGCATGTATGAGTATTTTCAGTTGGTTGTCCTGCCTTGCGGTTCTGGATCTGAGTTATCCGTTTCGGGTTGTAACGTCTCCCGTTCTTAGGGTAGACCATTGGTGTTTTTCCTTGTGTTATAACGGATTTGATATCCCTTCCGGTGATGAATGGTATTTCTAGTACCTTACAACATCACCCTGTGTGTTGTGGTTGTTGATCTGGGAATTCTATCCCGTTCGTTGAACACTGTTGTGTTAATGTTAGGCGTTTGCCTTACTGTGCTTAGACTGGGTATTCCTTCCAGTTATCATGCTTTACTTAGATATATTCGAGACATGTCCAATGTCTTATCCCGTTGTTAGTGCTTCTTGCACTTTCAACTCTTAATGGTTCTCCTGATTGAGTTCCTGACTCCTTAGCTTGTAGCTTATCTGAGCTTCCTTTGTTCGGTTGAGGTAACCAGCTGTTCCGTTTCGAATTTACTTATGGTCCGTAGAGCGGAGTTGACTACTTCCCGTGTGTCGTACACTACATGTATACATACGTGGGGTACCGTCTTGGCACGTTACCACTTACCTAACTATCTGTCAGGCCCGCAAGCTCCTTCGGAGTGCGGTCGTCCCACATCCCGTATTTGGGTACACTCGTAGTGTTCGTCACACGCCTAGGTGAAGTATTCTATTGTCAACTCCTCTTGTATCATCCTATGATACTCACCGTAATTCCGTCTGTTTGGTTGTTAAAATCCAAGGTTTAAAAGAGAAGTGGTGATTTTGAAAGAAAAATCTGGGTTTTGAAATAACAGGTGTGAAAAGAATTTTCATGGTGTTGCCATGTCTGAGGTCTTGACCAAGTTCAGCTTCTCGCTGACTGGTATACTCTTAATACAATGGTCGGGCCGTTAGGCCTTTCCGAGGTTTCATTATTTAGATACTGAGGATTGGTGATCCTATATTTGCTCCATTCGTCGTAGCGGTATTGTAGGAAGTATTTGCGGGTTGGTAAAAGTATTCCAACCGTCCTGTAGTTGCTGCACTTGCCCTAGGCAAGTGCGCGGGTAGGTTGTTTTTCAGTCAACGTATACCAGTTACGGTATCGTTTCCATCCTTATTGGGTGGTCTTATTAGATCTTTCCTTGATCTTTTGACCTTGGTGATCGATCTCCTGAGTCGCTTCTCAGTATACTTGACATGATTGTTGTCCATCCGGGTGTCTCACGCCTTCAGTGTGGTTGACGAGACTTGACTTATCCTTAGGAACCAGGTTGTGGTCCTATAGGTGTATGTGTTATGATTTCTTTCTAGTTATCTGAACTATGTTGTTCGGTTATTACAGCCTCTTGGCATGTAGGTTTGGTGTTAATCCAACCTCGACTAATTCTTAGTCGGTTTGTATACCGTTGTTGGTATCATCAAGGTTACAGCCCGTAGACTCTCTTGTCTTGGCTTGTTACTCCATCTTCCTTGCTTCATTGCACGATTGTGCTTCTCTTCTTGCTGGCTACACATGGTTCTCGCGACTGCGAAGCATGTCGCCCCATGGTGCCATAAATTCCATTATCCTGTGTTTAGGATCTTCTTTCCTCCGCCATTAAGTGCGGTCCTTGTCATCAAAACCGTCTTCGTGACTTCCAGTTCTTGGACTCTTCCGTAGGACAGGTTCTTTCTAATAAGGCTGTTTTTGTAATGCCAGATCGGGTTTTACCCGAGTGTGAGAGGTCTTTCCATCTCTCTGGCGTTATTATTCCAACTTATACC
The DNA here is from genome assembly GCA_023374045.1 of Limonium bicolor. Taxonomy (NCBI): domain Eukaryota; kingdom Viridiplantae; phylum Streptophyta; class Magnoliopsida; order Caryophyllales; family Plumbaginaceae; genus Limonium; species Limonium bicolor. The sequence goes on from CM041779.1 coordinate 123,130,216, forward strand.
GGGGTTGCGGAGGGCGGGTATGGTTGTTGTAGGTTTCCGATTCACGGAAGTTCCTAACTAGCGTCCTCTCACGCTAGCACTCAACCCTTAGCCCTAAGTTCTACTTCCTAACTCGGTATTTACCTAAACTCGGTATTTCATCCATCAGAGCGATACTTCGCTCTGATACCACTTTTTGTAACACCCCTACCGCTAATACCGTCATTACTACAAATACTTACCTTCGCAGCGGATAATACTTACTCAACGGCGGGTGTACAATGCCGTTAGTCACCCACGTGACTAACAAGGCGGATTACAATACTACATACTATCGGTCTGATGATATGAATACCGAGTACTCTACACAATACATACTTTCCATTTCATACCTCCATAACCCAATTACAACTCCAATACATTACTATACCGAGTATACTACAATCCTAATTACCGATACAGTTTAAACTTCCAAATTCGCATTACAATACGAGTACCAATCCCTACTATACAACTACCCATGCTTACGCAGCAGCCCCCGTCCTACTCTCTCGAACGGTGATCAGCTTCGGGTACCTGCACACTAAAAATGGTCCCCCGAGGGGGTCAGCTTACGCTGAATATGACTTCCGCATATACCGCGTGCTAACCGCGGTACATCGACTACTTTGGGTCGAATATACATGGAGTTCATTTACATGCTTACATACATACTCATGCTACAACAATACAACAACCATACATACATGCACATACAAATTCAATACTTACTAAGGAAGGCAGATCGATGGTCAACCATTCGTATTTGTTATTCTCATTACTCTTCGTGCTATATTCGGTATTCGCATTCCACTCATACCTACTCCTTACTCTACATACTCAACACTCCATGTTCGATACCTTACTCGTACACGTTTCTTACTCCGTACTCGTTACTACACCTATGCATACTCATTACTCAATACTCCTTACTTACTCATACTTACTCATACATACTCAATACTCAATACTTACTCATACATACTCATACTCGTACTCTTTACATACTCATACTTACTCTTACGATACTCATTACCTTACTCGTACATACGCAATACTCATTACTTTGGCCTCTGGGCGGAGTCATACTCAAGACTCGCCACCGGACCTACAATACGAGGGCTATACGCTTAGCTCCTCAAATACTCAAATGTCCGTACTACCGGACTACACGAATTCCCAACACTCTTCTCTCAGAGCACAATACAACCTCATGGGTTAGCCTAGAAGTATCTCTCTCGATAACCTCTGTTAGCTTAGGGAATTACCACCGTCTAGTATCCTCAGATTTAAGGGTTTCCCCAACATATCGAATACTCTCTCGTTCGGGGCATACTTACATCAGTCGGGTCCTCTCATAACGGGTCGACTAGTTACTAAGGGGTTTGGAGATCCCTCTTCATTCGTTACTACTCTCATGGTTCATGTTTTGCACCAAGATTAGTTCCTCTAATAGAGGTTACTTATATACTTCCACTACTGTTCGTTTGTGGATTATTCATTTCGTTTCTCCTACCGTTATCGGGAGGTTATTACTCCCGTACACTCTCTCACATTCTAGTGAGTTCATTGGTTTACGTTACCATTTATTGGTTTGTTGGTTTAGTGCGTTGCTACGGTTCCAGTAATTCACACATGACTCTCGCTACGAGTCAATACACAACAAGACTCATCTATGAGTCGGTCTACGCACTAAGTAAGGCCACACAATCATTCAAGAAGGTTAGCTCAATCAACATACAGCAAGACATATAATGAAAGGCAATAAACCGTTTTCATGCTTTAGTCTTGATTAGCCGGCATACAGCACAAAATCAACGTAACTCGGTTAGCATACGGGGCATGAGGAAATCATACCTTTCACCGGGGTTAGCTTTACCGTGTGTTCCCTTGTTCCTTGGTTCATACTTGTTCCCACTGATAATGTTTCCAACATTGTCATTAATACGATGTTCATACAATACACAAATAATTACTACTCCCGTTATCCCGGTGTACTTAATGTTCTTTTACTCTCCACTTTCTTAATTACTTTCCATACGTGTTTTCCTACTCAGTACTTACTTCCTTCAATTGTTGTCACATTAATGGTATATTACTAAGATCCTCTATTCATGTACTGACCTACTACATACATACATACATACGATTACTATTACTATATATATATATATATATATATATTTTTTGTAAGTTAGGGCCGTCCGACCCACCGTCCGACCCAAGCCCTGGGTCGGACCGTTCCAGTAGATTCTCCTCTCAGAATTCTCCTGTCCGACCCAGCACTATTCCGTCCGACCCATACCCTGGGTCGGACCATTCCAGAAGGTTTTGGTCCTGTCGTCCAAGCTCTGTCCGACCCACGTCCGACCCAACGTCTGGGTCGGACGAAGTCAGAAACTTCGACGACGGAAAATTTTTAGCCTGTCCGACCCACGTCCGATCCACGGCTCTGGGTCGGACCATTCCAGAAAGTTTACATCTCGTTGTTTAAGCCCTGTCCGACCCACGTCCGATCCAGACTCTGGGTCGGACGGTTCCAGAACTTTGTTACAGATTTGTTTTTCTTTTCTTCTTACCATTTTTCCCCAATCTTCCTACATACATCCTAACATGTTTAGTACCATTTAAACATTCTAAATCACTTAATTCATCCACCAAATCCATTACTAAATCCATCAAACAACTTACACAATTTCCCTCATTCCTTTCAACACTTACAACTGTTTTTCATTCTCTAATGCTACAGATTTTTCTACAACTCCTACCATTCAATATCTCCTCTACCAATGTCACTCCTAGCATCCCAAATACATTTCCAAGCCATTACATTACCTACACCCAAGTCCAACTCTCCACTTATCAAATCTTGCCACATTAAATTCTCTTAACTCCTCCAATGTGTTCTTATACACTTTGCTACAGATTTACACTTCCTATTCCTCATACTACAATTTCCATTCCAATGGGCATTAAACATCTCTACTATCCTCAATAATACCTTGGTTCTCCCATTCACCAAGTCACTCCTTAATGCACAATTCTCACCAAATTTGCCATAACTCATCTACTTTCCTTACTTATCCACACACATCCCTTCTCATCAAGTCCCCTATTATAGCCAAACCACGAGGGTTCTACCAGCACACATATTGAGCAATCTTAATACATCAATATTCCTCAATCCACCATACAAATACTCATATACATTTATTTGGCTCTAAGGCCTACAATCCACATACTTGCTCTTAAATACTCAAACTTCACAATTCTCTAGCTAGTACAAGGTTTTGGGTTCTTTTAAATATTTTACCCATTCCCATTACTCTAATGCAATATAATTTACATTAGGAAGGAGCTCTTACCTTGAGCTTATACTTCATTCTTTCTTCTCCATTTCTTCTTCCCTCTTTCTTGCACAAATCGATCACATGGGGAATGGAGTTGCCAAACTCCATTCCCATCACCCAAAGACATTAAACAAGCATAATTAATACACTAGCCCTTAGATTTATGCTAGTTCATTGAAGTGTTAAAAATACAATTTTCTAGGGTTTACCTTTGGAGTGCTTTAGGAGGGGTTTTAGCCCTTGGTTCAAGAAGGTGTTCTCACCACCATTGGAGGGTTGAAGCAAAGCTCCAAAAACAAGAGGAAAAAAGGTAAGAGAGAGAGAGGCAAAATCGGCCCTACAAAGAGTTGGAGGAATATGAGGTCTTTCATGGAGATTTTTACCTTGTTGGAAAGAGGAGACTCCAAGCTTCACAATGGTGTGCTTTTCTCTTCAAATGGAGAAAACCCATGGAGATGAAAACTCATCCTTTTCGAATTTTCGAAAGATAGAAAGAAATGTAGAGGAGGATGAGGGGATTACAAATATGTAATTTATTTTACATTGGAGCTCACAGGAGGAGGTAGAGCAAGGAGAGAAAAAAGAGAAGCCATGGGAGAATTCTTGAGCTCTCAAAATCGGATGCAATAGGGGAGGAAGAAGGGAGTGCTCACGGTGGGGAGGAGAAAGAATAGGAGCGAGGAGAGAAGGAAAATGAGAGAATAGGAGGAGAGAGGGGGTATTTACTTTTGTACTTTCTACTTTTTGCTTTCTTTGCTTTACATATTTGTTACTTGTGTGTGTGTGTGTGTGTGGTGTGTGAGTGAGAGAGAGCTGTTTACCCCAGTAAAAACCGGCCCCCTCTGTAATACTAGCTGGAGCGTTTTTCGTCTTTTATAGAAAACGCTAGTTATTTCACCCGGTTTTGATACTGTTCACAACCGGGCCCCGTTTCCGGAATTTTCTCGTTTCTTATTTTTATTGATTATTAAGCTTCCATAAATGCTTAATAATTATTATTTAATGATTTATAATTTTTTTATGGGTCCGTTTGACCACTTAAAATCACGTTTTCGGGTTTCCTCGAAAAACGTGCGCTAAGGCTCTTTTAGCGTTTTAATACATTTCTTGGATCCGTTTTCTTCGGGAATCATTCCCGTATACTAATTAGGCATGAATAACCTTAGGAATCCTTACGATACTATAACCGAGGTCCTCGTACCTCCTATGGTTATTTAACGCTCATTTTAGCGTTTTCTGCTCTCTAAGCGTTTTTCTCATTCTTTTGGATTTATTTTCTTTACCAAAATTACTTAGGCACTATTAGGCCCTTAAATACTATAGTAGGATAATATAATCACCATATTTAAGTTCGGGGTATTTCAATGTACAAGGAAGAAATGATGTTTAGGTAAGATGTGAAAAGGAGATTTAGTTAGTAAGAAAAGAAGTTTGAGAGATGATGTTAATGTAGAGGAAACACCTGGTATAGTGGTCATTATGGTGAAATACACCACCTGAATCTTAAGGAGAAACATTCCAAGTGCTAGGAATTTTGTAAGGAATTGTGAATGATAAGATGGTTTTGGTGTGTGATTTAAAGAGTTTAGTACATGGCTAAAGGTTTGTTTGATGTGCCAAATGATGTTAGAACACATTAAGAGGCTTAAGGAAAAATTTGGAGAAAGTTTAACAATGTATGGGAAGTTTCTGCAGCCGACCTACCCAGGGGACGACCCCAGTCTGGGTCGGTCGGGCTGAAACTGTGAAACTTGGATGATCTCTGCAGCCGACCTACCCAGGGGGTGGGTCGGTCGTGGGTCGGTCGGACCTTAAAAAAAATTAATTTTAAGAATGTTAAGTGGTATTAGTGGTATGCCATTAAGAGAGTATTGATGGTTAGAAATAAATATATATGGACTTGAGATTAAGTTAAGTAAGATGATTTAAATGTTAAGGTTATAAAATGATATGTAATGATGGGGATTGATTAGTAATTATGTTTAAGGTTGTTTAAGACATGTTAGGTGAGTTATAAGGACAATTAAGTAGGTGGAAAGTTGGAGAAAAATGTGAAAGTAAAACAAGTTAAAAATGTGAAGTTATTTAACTAGTTAACCAGGGTTAACTATGAGCTTTAGACTTTAAACAATCATGTTACCCCGATGTTAATGAAAGTAATTTTAATATTACCAGTTGTTCAGAATTGCTTGAGGAACATAAGTGGACATGATAAAGTGGACTCCGGTGACAGGTATGTTTTTCTTGCAACCTGTGTCCTACCGGATTACACCGGCTTGTATGCCAATGTGTTTTTCTGTATGTTTGCCACGCTGTAAGATAAAACATGTAATGAGTTTTACAGTAATTCATATATGTGGCGTGTCTAGTTCCGATATCATTTAATCTTGAAAGTGTTAAACCTTAGCTAACTGAGTCAAGGATCACATGAGAGTTCGGTATTCAGATTAAACGACCAAAACCATGGGACGTTCTAACCACGGCTATACGTGTGTTAATTGTGTAATATGTGTATGTGAATGTAGGGATCTCCCTTGTGTGTTTAACCCAGTTGTAATATTGTGTGGTGTGTAGATGTGATAGACTCCATAGTGGGGTTCTAACTAATATCTAAAAGTAAGTATGTACTAACAATGGTGAGGAATCCGGTTTGGCCGGTCGCGCGTTGTTTAGGAGTGGGTATCCTTTTTAGCCTTACCCTTCTCTCTGTTATGGTTGTTTCCCTCATGGGTTATGATCTCCCATTAGCTTATTCCAAAGCTTAGCTATTCTGACTTATGATCGATTTAGGGGGAACATGTGTTTATGTGGTGTGTTTGGGCCACAAAACCCGAACCATCTTAACTTAAGTTACTCGTCCGACTATTAGGACGGTAATGAGTGTTGTATAACGAGCTTACCATGGGGGTGACATCATTCTCTTGGCTCACCAGTGAATTAACTATGTTTGGGTCGGCTCCTAAGAGAACCGCACCCGTTATGTTATGTGTTGTTGATGTGATGCAATTTCTATTGCGATGTTATTATGTGCATGTTGAAACGTGAAAAGTGTTGTTATGCGTTGTTATGTGATGTGTGTTATATGTTGTAAAATGTGGAGTATGTGGATCATGGATATGAATCCCAGTTTGTGATAAGAGGCGTTAAGGATAACCCAATTAATGGGTAAGTGTCGTCTATTAAGGAAGTAGCTCCATTAGAGGAGAAAACACTCTAGGGTTAATGAACACCATGAGTGACTTATCAAGTAGGGATGTGTTATCTGTTTGTTGAGCCCATTGAGGCGAAATGTTATGTGTTGTGTGTTTATAGTTACATGCATGATTTAAATATAATCAACCGCATGCTAAGACGACAATTAGTTGTGCGTGGCCCTGTAGCATGTGGGCTGCGGGATTACCATACCAGCAAAGGTGCTAAGCCCCTTGGGGGCCACCCTTTCTCTTCTTTTTTCTATTCAGGTACAAGGAGCTGGAAGGCGTTCGAGAGTAGGACGGGGTAATCGTTGTACATGGGTAATCGTTTAAGTTGTATATATACAGTAGGTGTAGTAAGACCGAAATTGTTATCGGCATTAGTTTGTGAATACTCGGTACAGTTGGAAGGTGTATGTTGTTTCAATTGTTAATGGAAGGGTCAGTATTGTGTAGTTGCTCGGGAATCTAGTCCATCAGACCGGTACAATGTATATGTAATAGCCTTGTTAGCCACGTGGGTGGTTAACGACGTGTAACACCAACGAGTTAAGTAATGTGATGAAGTCTGTTTTTCCGCTGCAGTTTATTGTAAGTGTGTTAATGTTGGATGGGGTGTTACACCGCATCTTTTGTAAGTTATGTTGGAGTTAGCCTTGTTAGTCACATGGGTGACTAGCAGCATTGTAGCACCACCCGTTATTATGTATATATTTTCCGCTGCATTTCCAGGTATCTTTGGGAGCTATCATCGTACAGGTTGTGGAGTTTCGGGTTGGGGTGTTACAGGGTTAGTGTAAAGAAAACACATACACAACGAGAACATTAATATTCAGTTGCATGCTTTATCTTGTCTTAGTCATATCAAATAAACAGATAGCACACAAGCCGCGGGACACCTCGTTAGCAAGCAGGTCACAAGAAAGACTGTACCGTTCACCGTCGGCGATTGTTCGGTTTATCTCCTTCCAAGTCCCAATTCACAAGTCCTAAAACATTCATTCAATTTTAAGTCATCATTTAGCCCAACTTAACGTTATTCACTTACTTAACCTTTCTAAACACTAACATTTACCCATTGTCATTTACTAAGTCCTTGTGGTTTTTATCTTAAACGTTTAAGTGCACTGTTTCTCATTGTCTCTTACATTTGTTCACCCACTTAGTAGCTATTTTATCCACTAAACATGTCATAGACAACCCAATAACATCATTACCTAAAAGTTCTTAGAACTTAACCTTAAACACTTAAAATCCTTTACTTAACTTAATCCTTAAAACCCTCATATACTTGCTTATCTAATCACCATTGCCCTATTACTAACTTACTTCTAATGCCCCCTTATCCTCCTTAAAAATTTTTTTTTTTCTTCTAGTCCAGACCGCCCACTGGGGTCCCAGGGCTGTCCACAACAGAAAGTCCCACGACTGCAGCAGACAACAGGACCTCCCCACAGGGGCGGTCCACTGCAGAACCTGATTTCTAAAGTGTTTTTCTCCTCTTTTTGGACTCCGTTTTCACCCCAATCTTTTCCTAATCATTCCACATGTTTTCCCACATGTTTTAACATAATTTAAACACCTTAACACCTCCCTAAATCATCCAACATCCTCCTTAAACTTTTACTCAAATTCTTACTAAATCCTTAACACCTAGTGTTTAGTTCCTTATACTTCCAACTTGTGTTTTCACCTAGGACTTCCTCTAACCAAGGTGTCTTTCTACTTACCACATAACTACTCCTCATGCATCATTGCTCACACCTACTCCCTTTTCTCACCTTTCCTAAACCTACATAAGCTAGCACATGTTTACAAGTCATTATACCCTAGTTTTCCTTTGAACTTTGCACAAGTTTTCTAACTTCCTTAGTCTTGGTCTTGGTGCCTTAAACTCACCATGGATACCCTTAGTTCCTCCTAAACATCCCCTAGATCATCCTAGTGCACAAGAACTCTATAGTTTATTCATTTTCACTAAAACAACCCTTAAGGTTTACTTGAACATCCTTATCCCTAAAATCTCCTTAAAACATCTTAAACACTTAGTTTCTCCACCAAATTTTGACATGGCTTCCCCAGTAGATTCCTACACCCAAGCACTTAAATTTTCACCACTTTCATACTATAAACACTCAAATTTTCATTACACCATCTTAACACACAATATACACCCAAACTTCACTACATCACAATATAGTGCATAAACTTAAATTGCTTGGCACTTAGGCCCTTAAATGCATAAATATTAAGCACTGAATTTCCATAATATATATTCCTTTACCTGCAAATACACACAACATGGCTCCCATTGCAATATAAGTGTTCTTATAATTCAGCTTGAATTATCTAACTATCTCATTTGCTCTTTCATCACAAGTTCTCAAATATAATCATTGTTTCTCCTAGGTTTGGATAGCCCTTTCCTAATGTAAACTCCAAGCTAAACTTATCACATATCTAAATCCCATCCCTTAATGCATTAAACACCTTAAGGTAAGACATTTACCTTGTTCTTTTTCAAGCTTCACAAAAATTCTTCCTTAGGTTTCCCCTTGATCAATCTTGGTCACCAAATCAAACTCTCCTTGCCAATGTTCTAACCAATATTCAATGACTCCAATGAGTACTAAACAATACACTAACCTTAAGGAATGAAACCTAGGTAAAAAATGTGTTTTAAGGTATTAAATTGATTGTTTTACCTTGAATTCTCAAGGAAAGCTTGGATATGAATCAAGAAGGACCTCCTCTTGCCCTTGGAGAATAGAAAACAAGCTAGAACAAGGCATAAAAATATAGCCCCATGAGTAAAAGTTTTTGGTTATGGAGAAAGATGATGGAAACTTAGATTTTCTTACATATTCTTTACCTTAAGAGAATGGAGAAGCCAATGAACTCTCCAAGCTTGAGTTTCCTCCTCTAATGGTGGTTTGGCTTGGCACCAAAATGGAGCTCTTGAAGTTTTGGAAAGATAGAAAGGAAGAGCTTGAGCTAACTAAGAAGAATATGTACTTTGTTTTGGTTTTGGAGCTAAAATGAGTAAGTAGTGATCAAAGGAAGATGGAGCTTACATGGGGGCTGCTCATCACGTCAATGGAGAAGGAGGAAAGCAAGAGAAATCGGTGGTGAGAGAAGAGAATGAAGAGGTGAGGAGAGAGGTATACAAAGGTAAGATATTTATGTTAAAAGGTGAATAGTGAATTTACTTACTTTTGCTTTCTTCATTTCTTAACTAGATAAGTGTGGTGAGTCACACTTAAAAAACGGCCTCCTTGGTCAAATGAGGTATATTGTGGTCTTTGTTGACCATTTAGTTGACTTACTTTGACTAATGTCTTAAACTAGCACTATTTGGTTACTATTCACTAAACAAGGCACATAATTGTGAAATTTTTTATTTCCCATTGATTTAGACTTCCTAATGTGATAATAAGTAGTACACATGTTTATTAAAGAGTAATGATGGACATTTAGCCACTCAAAACCCATTTACAAGACAATTTTTCAAAAATGTGCTTTAAGACTCCTTAAAGCACATTTTGTGTTCTAACTTGTTTTCAAGCTTGTTTTTCTTTGGTAATTGATTTAACATGACCATTAGGATATTAATAAGGTCTAAGAATGATATTTGGGTGCTCACCCAAGTTACTCCAAGCTTAGAGCACATTTTTGCCTAAATTGCTCTTATGGCGTTTCCTTGTGTTTTCTTTGACTAAAATTGTTTCTTGATATTTCTAAGGCAATATTTAGCCCTCTTATATCTTAGTTTATCATCTAGACACCATATCTTTGTTTGGGGTATTTCAGTCGGTATCCTTATCGAATACCGACTTCCAAATAGGACTTGTCCTCGGACTCATCTCCTTGAGTCGACATATAGACTTGACCTCCTCAGACTTCATGTGCTAGGAGGGAGGCATACTGAGATGGTGTGGTGGGATCTACCTAAATGCCCAACTAATTCTCACAAATATTGTTTATGTAAACCAAGGGAGCTGATAACTCATTGGTTAGGGTTACTTGACCCGACAAGATAAACAATGAATTAAGGAACTACCATTCTTATTAATGAACGGTTGACTCAATTGAGATAAGAATTGAGATAAGATTGAGATAAGATACAACCATTTCTATTTAAAGGATGGTTTGTATTCTAAGATTGAAATAAGATACAACCATTTCTATTTACAGAATGGTTTGTAATCTAAGACTGAGATAAGCAACAACCATTTCTATTTAAAGAATGCTTTGTTTTCTGAGACAAAGATAAGGATTAAAATTGAGGTAAGATAAGGTTGGTCTGAGATTAAGAGGAAACAAAACTTAAGAGGTTAAATAACTGACTCACTAATTAAGGGAACACGTTTAAGACGTTCATTGTGTTTGAACTTTGATTGTTCATAATTGGCTTGTGATTTATTGCACTTTCTATTATGTTGTGCATCTAATCAACCTCCATGCTATCGACAATTAGTCGTTGTAGCCACGTTAGCTTGGGGGCCATGAGAGGATCGTACCAGCGATTTTGCTGACCCCCTTTGGGGGCTGTTTTTACTACGCAGGTGAACGTCAGAAGGCGACCGTCATGAGAGTAAGATGGGGTAGATGTGTTACGGTTTAAGTGTGGCCTGCGAGTTGTGCATGTACACTCGTATGACATTTTGAGTTAGTAAGTTGTATAGGATGTGAGGGGTTGTAAAAATGGTATGTACTTAGTTAAGGCTTGTAAGTACTAATGTTCGGTATATTCTGTTAGTCAGACCGTGGCAAGGTCCTGGAATGTATTTGATTCCGCTGGCAGTTGTATATATGGTGAAAGTTTGAGATAACCACGATTGGATCGAGATGGGGTGTTACAAAAAGTGGTATCAGAGCATAGTTACGCTCTGAAGACAAGAAGTACCAAACTGTTATACCCAAAATTTCAACCCCCCGGAGTTGTCTCTAAGGCATACGTGTTACAAAGGGCAAAAGGGGTCAAAAAGCACCAAGACGGGATTTTCAAGGACAGTATGGGATTTTCTATTTTCATATGACTTGTTTATTATCTCCAAACACTTCCAAATATCATATTCATTATGAAAGGTATTTCATGATTTTATGATAATATTTATTCTGGAAATTTAGCTTTTAATTCATATTATAAGCTAATTTCTTTAATTAACACATGAAATAACCTCAAAATAGAAATAATAAAAGGTTTCCAAAATTAAAATAAAATTGTCACATGGTTAGCATGACTACATACAGTCATAAACCTGAAATTATTTTATTTGGAACGGTAACACCCCAACTACTTACAACACACTTAATATCATAACGCAGCGGAATTCATAACTCACAACATAACTTGTCTCGTTGGTGTTACACGCCGTTAGCCACCCACGTGGCTAACAAGGCTAACATACATACATCGTACCGGTCTGATGGACTGAACTCCCGAGCAACTACACAATAATCCCGTTCCTTGTTCAACATTCATTATGCACTTACATTACAACTGTACCGAGTATCTTCTAACTAATGCCGATACATTTTCGGTCTTACTACACCTACAATACATCCACAAATCTCACGACTACCACATACAAATAACTACCCCGTCCTACTCTCGAACGGCTGCCAGCTCCATAATACCTGAAAAGTATGGGGGCCCCCAAAGGGGGTCAGCACCTTTGCTGGTATGGTAATCCCGCAGCCCGCATGCTACCGGGCCACGCACAACTAATTGTCGTCTTAGCATGCGGTTGATTTTATTTCAACATGCACAAACTCACACATATCGTGCTTATAAGCAAACATCCATTAATAGGGCACAAACACAAGGTTAGCACACACACTCCCAACAACACACTTCATTTATAACATACACAACTTAATTTCTCTCTTCTTAGAGGATATAACTTTACCTAAGGAGCGTCGGGGTGATATAAGCCCGAGCACGACGTACATACATTTCCTTTACTGGAGTGACGGCCTCATATAGGACCGATCACAACATACATAATTTCCCCCTAGCTCCAATAGTGATGAGTTAGGTAAGCCTTGGTTAAGCTTGTGGGTGGTTGTAATTCAAGGAGGAAAACAACCGTAACATAACAAAGAGGGAGTCGAAGCGAACTTAGGCTCCAACACCCTACCAACATTATACATAATTTCCCTCCTAGCCCGATATGGAGGTCGGGTAGGTAAGCTTTGGCTAAGCTAATGGGAGGTCGAAATCCAATGAAGGAAAACAACCCTTAACATAACAGGATGGGAGTTAATTCACATATATGTATTAACTCCCAAACAACACGCGCGACCGGCACACACCGGATTCCTCTCCATACATAACATATACTTATTAGTTAGAGGTTCCCTTATGGAACTTATCACATACATACATCACATAGTGTTACTAATCCGGTTAGACACATAAGGGGAGTAATATCCCTTTTAACAAACATGGATAACTGTATCCGATAACGACAACAACATACCAAACAAATCACATACATCACACATAATCACAACATACACTCACGCACGGATAGCCGTAGCGTAGTTAGAACGTTCCCATGGGTTGGGACGTTTATTCCGAATACCGATTTCTTATGTGAACCTAAGGTCGGTTAACTATTATTTAACACATAACTAAGGTTAAGCGGTATTGGAATTAATTTACGCCACGATAATGAATTACTGTAAACTCATTTCATGTTTTATCTTGCAAGGTGGCAAACACACAGAAAAACACATTGGCATACAAGCCGGTGTAATCCGGTAGGACACAGGTTGCAAGAAAACCATACCTGTCACCGAAGACGCACTCTAATGTGCCACCACATGTTCCTTGAAAATCTTTGTACAACTGGTAACATTATAACTATCTTTATTAATATCGGGGTAACATAATTATTTAACGACTAATGCGCCCATGATTAACCCCGTTCGATAGTTTTATAACTTTACATTTGTATTACAATTTCTCACCACTCAATCACCATTATAACTTACTTAATTTATCCTTAACAACCTTATAATCTTAACTTTAAGCATTAAGGTTTATACTTAATCTTAACTTAATTACTTAAGTTCTTAGGGTCCCAATCATCACTACCCTATTAATGGCACACCTTAATACCAATTAACATTCTTAGAAATTAAAATTTCTTTTTTTTTTTTTAAGGGTCGACCGACCCACTGACCGACCCAACCCCTGGGTCGGTCCGTTCCAGTAACTTCCTGGTTCAGACAACAACCTTAGACCGACCCACGACCGACCCATCCTTATGGGTCGGTCCATTGCCGAAACTTCCCGTCCTTTGGAAATTCTCCGACCGACCCAAAGCTAAGCCGACCGACCCAAAACTCTCTGGGTCGGTCCATTGCCGAAACCTTTTTCCTTCGTTAAATTTTGCCCGACCGACCCAAAGCTAAGCCGACCGACCCAAAACTCTCTGGGTCGGTCCATTGCCGAAACTTTCTGGCTGGCTTAACGTGGTCCGACCGACCCAGAACTGGGTCGGACCCTGGGTCGGTCCACTACAGATTTTTCTCTTAATTTGTTCTTTCAACTCCAAACTTTTCCTCATATACCCTAATATGTTCTAACCTCATTTGGACACTTCAAACACATCTTAATGACATCCAATAAACTCCTTAAATCCCTCAAAACACTTGTAGCTCACTATTTTGCTCCCACTTAGAATGCATTTGAACCATTTTATATTTCTACACCAATTTTGACATGATCTCCCCATAACTTTACATGTCCACACCCACCGATTTTCATCCTTTCCATTCCTAATCTAGCCACACCCCTTTCAAGGGTCCTAACAACACATTACAATTCCTCAAATCTCATCACTTCAACATAATCATCAAAAATCTCCACAATCTCAATATCAACCTCAAACTTAAAACATTTGGCTCTTTAATGCCCTCAATTCAACATTAACTCCCAGATCATTTCTAACATCCATTAAACACAAGACAACATAGTTTTAAATCCATAATTTGGGTTCATTAGATTGTTTTACCCAATCCCAAACTCTAAAACAATTATAACAAGGTTTAAGGTGAATTCCTTACCTTGATTTCACAAGTCTCTCACATTATCCTCTTGCTCCTCATCTCTTCAAAAATCAATCTAGAGGGTATGGAGTTTCCAAACTCCATCCCAACATCCATGAACACAAAACATACACAATTAATTATCTAAACCCTTAGAAACTCAAATTAATCAAAGGGCTAGAATTAGGGTTTACCTTTTGAAGTTTTAAAGGGGGATTCTCCCTTGAATCAAGAAGGAAACTACTCCACCATTGAAGGATAAATTTGGAGCTCAAGAACAAGGAAAAAGCAAGGTATCAAAAAGTGGTGAAAAATCAATTACACCAAGAGATGAAGGAAAAATGAGTTTTTCTTGGGAATCTTTACCTTGGAAGGAAGAGGAGACTACAAGCTTCTCATTGGTGCCATTTTCTCCTCAAATGGTGAAAACCCATAAAAATGAAACTCACCTTTTTCGAATTTTGGAAAGAGAGAAGTGTAGAGCTTGATGAGGGGAACACAAATATGTGTTTTGTTTTTGATTCGGAGCATTTATGTGGCTTGAGCATGGGAGAGAAGTTGGAGAAGCCATGGGTGTGGGTGGTGAGCTCAAAAACGGCAGCTACCAGAGGGAGAGAGGAGAAATCGCTGGGAAGGAAGGAAAGAGAGGAAAGAGAAGAGAGAGAGAGGAAAAAGAAAAATAAGGAAGGAGAGAGAGTGAGGGGGTATTTGTGCCCTTGTTATTTGGCTCTCTCTTGACTTAATTAATTAGTTAACTAGTCTTGTGTGAGTGGCTGTATACATTAATAAAACTGGCCCACTAATATAAACACGCTGGAGCGTTTTTCGTCTTTTAACAGAAAATGCTCGTTTATTTACCCGGTTTAGCACTATTCACTAGCCGGGACCGTTTTATGGAATTTTCTCATTCCTTTAATTTTAATGGCTATTAAACTCCATTAATGTTTAATTATTGATATAGAATCAACTATTATTTTTACGGGGTCGTTTAACTGTTTAAAGTCACGTTTTCGGGTTTCCTCGAAAAACGCGCTTTAGACTCCGTTAGCGTTTTAACGCATTGTTTGGATCCGTTTTCTTCCGGAATTTTTCTCACATGTTCTTAATGTGTAATTTAGGTATGGTAATATATTTATAACCCTTACTAGGGTTATGTACCTCCTAAAATAATTAAATACGTATTTTCACGTTTTGTGACTTTTACGAGATTTCTTTTTCTTTTTGGTTTTCATTTCTTCACCAATAATCTTAAAGACTTAATTAGCCTTAGAAAATTATAATTATACATTTAATTAACATATTATGGTTTGGGGTATTTCAATCTACCCCCCTTAAAAGAACTTCGTCCTCGAAGTTCACACTTCTCGCACATCATTGGTTAAAATACGGGGATTGCTCGTAACATAAAACTTCCATAACCAAACATACTTTACATCACAACCTCGGACTTAACGGTCCGGGTAATACATCCATACTTACATAGTAACCTCGGACTTATTGGTCCGGGTACCTTAACATCATTTGCACCTACATAATAACCCTTAGACTCTTGGGTCTGGGTAACATAACAACATTTAGACTCGTAGGTCTTGATAACATAACGACCTTCAGACACATAGGCCTGGGTGACATAACACTTTCGGAACTTAATCACATTTGGACTCAAGGTCCAAAGTAATAATTACTACACATACCACACAACATGTCATAGCATGTATATCAACCAGAAATTCCTTTTCCATCTCTTCATGAGTTCGAGACCCACGTAGAGTACATATACACTGTGATCCCGCAGGACCGGTCGCGATGGACACTCTGGTCCCCGTTCCTTTGGGAGATCAAAACAATTGCATACATCTTTAAAATATACTTCTCATGTCACCGGTCCTAAGACAAAGGCTCATACGTCCTCAGCTCGTGAGCAAGTAGTAGGAAGATACCCTCTATGAGGTTAAGTATAATGAAATCCTTTATTGGAAGGATCTTAATCGAAAATCCTTTACAAGGTCACATAAAAGTAGTCCTTCCTTTAAAAATACCGTTTAAGAATCTTAAAAATATTAATTGATATCTTGAAAATACCAATTGAGAATTTGAAACCCAATTTTAAAATTCTTTTGAAAATTCAATACAACTCCAAGTCCAATTATTGTTAACTGCATCTTATTCTTGATGTGATTATTTGTGACCACTTATAGGGAGTTTCAAGAATCATCCAACCCTAATGTGATCAGCATCAGAGTTGAACTATCTTTCCACCCCAATTTGTGTTCGGCTTCCCTTGATCTCATGATAATCAAGTTTCACCTCCCACTTCAATTTCAAACCACAACTAATTCAAACATGTACCATTTTCTATCTTTTAATCCATCTAGTGGTAATCATTACATCTCCAAGGGATAGAACTATGTCCATCAATCATCTTCCAGATTTATTTTAGATCAAGTTACCTAGGGAATTTAATTCTCACTAGGTTCTACATTGGTGTCGTACCTCTTCGTAAATCACAATACTGTATATATATATATATATATATATATATATATATATATCCATACATATATTTATCAAAGTATAATACACAATATTACTTTTGGTATCATATGAACATACATAGTCGGGGTTTAGTTCCCCGGGAGTTTTCTACTCCCTTATACATATACTTTCACACATCTCTTAACAAAATAACACACTTATCACAATGGTATTCGCATCTTCTGTGCGTAATTACCATAATTAAACCATGAATGAATGCGTATGTTTATGTAACACACGCTCCAATCATCAAAACAAATTATTTGTGCTTTGCACACCATAGTTCCCGTACACTTGTACGGTAAAACATGCTAAACGGTTGGCGCTCTACCCCCCTTAGAAGGGATTACGCCCACGTAATCAATCACTTAATCACTGGTTTAAAACATCCTACCGTCATGAGGTGTTTTACCTCCACGCGGTTTATTATACAACATGTTCTGGTTTGAGGATCTTAGCCATATTGGCGGTTTAGTCCTTAACCCAGAATTCTCACTAGAGCTTATTTTAGCTCTTATCTGGTTTCGATTCTGGCCTGAGAGGCTATAGGCGTTAATAATTAGCCATCCACTCCTGTTCACTACACACATTTAGCACTTGAATTGCCAGCTCGCTACTTCCTGCTGCGCAACTCTTGATAACTTTAGGGCTTAGTTTGCCCCCATACATTATTCTTACTGTATTGTACATCCCCGATTATCACCTTTATCTTGGTAATAACGGTTTCTCAACCGACGCGTGGTATCACCTACTGTGAGCGAACTCGGTGAGTTACAGCCTTATTATCCACTTTCATGATAACCTACTGTATTCCACAATGACTTACTTGACCTCTTCCGACTTACTGTCGGTTAAGTTTGAGCTACTACTAATTGTGTAGTACTCTGTCGGTTATTTCCAACACTTGAGGTATATTCCATACCAATATTTAATAATCGTGTTACTGTAGTCACTTATGTCAACCAAGTACCCTTTGATTGGTACGACCGTGCTTCTCTTATGCATCGGTTTTATCACACCATGAGTTTGTTCCTTTGTCACATTTAACATTTCTCAACTTCCCAGCTATCTCACTCGATCATTACTGCACAAGGGCGATACCAAAACATTCAGTCATACAGAGTGCAGAGGCGTAAACTCTTGAAAGTAAATCTCTTATGCGATAGCAATGGGAATTCACACTGTTTTCCTTATCACATAGTATCAACTACTGGCTTATTGCCCAGTCTGTTTATCATCACTTACTTGTATTTCCATTGAGTTCCACTCATAACTGGTCTTATTTGCCACATTATTATTTAACAATACTTATACAACAGTCGCTTACTGCGCACCGTGCTCTTCCTCATTGTATAACATTAACTTATACTACATCCGCTATTATATTAGCTCCCTGTGTTTCGCCACTTAGTTGGCCGACTGCTGAACACGCTATTGTTTTTGAGTCTTTATGCTCTTTGAGCGTTGTTCATTACACATTTAGCATCACACACCTATGGTGGTTGCTATTAGCCTTATTACTTTGGTGGTCTCCACAACTGGTACAAACACTTCTTTTTGATTTATTCCTACTCACATCCTTCTTGGGTAACGACAACATGGTCAACCCTTATCATACTCCCTGAACTCTGTTCACATAACCACCGCTGTTGCGGTCTCACAAATCAAGAGGTATCCCCACACTTTAATCAGTGGTTCGTTATCCGCTTTACTTACTTACATAACATAACTTCCAAAGTCAATAACATTTTCTTAACACATTCAACTTGTGGCTTACAAGTCTTATTGCCTCGAGCTTTGCTCTTGTAGGCTATCCACACACATTTACTTTTCCGTACAACATTACATAGTTTATAGGTTGCATTGGGTTCCATGACAAGGTCGTTGCTCCTTTCATGGTATGCCCCTTCAAGGATGTCAGACTTCCTGCTGACGACTTGTGCTTAAACTGGGTGTTAGTTTTAACCCTTGCATTCCTGTCATGTCATCTCATTCAACCATTGTTGATCTAAACACCCTTTTTAGGATGGTTCCTGGGGGTGTTACTAGGTTACGCCATTACATCTGGCTTGCACTCATTGGTATGTTTAATTTACTACATTGCCTTACTTCTTGGCTGTTTAATTATCCCCTCCAGTGAGATTGTTATCCCTCTGGCAATCTAAGTGATCATCCGGGAGTCTCATCCCGATCATTGCACGTTAACATGTCCATAGTAGGCATCTGCCTCACCATACGTAGGCTGGGTACTTATTCCAGTTATTACATTCATCCCTCAGGATTCTTGAGACATATTCCACGTCTTTAATCACTAACCAGTGCACTTCGCACTTGTTCGCCTTTACACATTTCCTAAAATGAATTTACTGATTCTTTTAGTCTCGTTGACTTAACTGGGTTGCTTTACTTCCACCGTTCTTGGTAATTCATTCTTCTGCTTGACTTTTACTTCGGACCGTAGTATGGAGTCGACTACTTCCCGTGTTCCAGACTCCACTCGTATACATACGTGGGGTACCCTACTGATACATTGCTACTTACCCGACTAACCCATAAGTAGGTCTGTCAGGCCCACAAGCTCCTATCGGAGTGCGGTCGTCCCACATTACCGTTGGTACACTCGCAGTGTCCGTCACACGCCTAGGTGAAGTATTCTGTTGTCAACTCCTCTTACATTATCCTGTGATAATATGCATTCCATGCTTCCCGAACTTGATCGAGGGAAATATATCCACTGTTGTGCTATTACGAACTCAATCCATTCTCTCAGGTTGTTACCCTTGGGTTTACCGGTTTCCATCCGGTTATTTTGAAAGTAACTGGGTAAAACTTACCTACCATGTGGCACTGAGGCCGGGGTAGGTCTTCGGTTGGTTTAAAAGAAGGTTGGAAATAAAATGGGTTTGAAAGAAAATTTGGTTTGAAAAAAAAGTTTGAAAATAATTTTAGGTTGAAAGAAAAATTTCATGGTTTTACAACGTTTCCTTGCCTTAACCAAGTCAAGCTTCTTGCTGACTAGTGTGTTTCAAAGTACTGAGGTCAGGCTGTTAAGCCCTTCCACGGTTATGATAATCCCATTTAACTTCATGGTACTTTACTAAGTACCAGTGGTTGTTTGAAATTTTCCGTACAACCTTGTTATAGCAGCACTTGCCATGGCAAGTGCGCCATGCTAACTGGTTATCGGTTCAATACACACTGGTTGCGGTATTGTTTTCATCCGTACTAACATCAATGGCCTTGCTGGCCCTTGCTTGATCTTACAGTCCCAACAACGATCTTCCGGGTACTTCTCACTGTCTTCACATGATAACCATTAACTAGGGTGTTTCCCATTCTGGGAGACCCCTTTTTACTTAGTATTGTATCCTCCTCGTACTACCTTGCAGTTCTTTAATCAGTTGGTATACCGTTGGTGTATTAGTTAACATTTGTAGTCCCGTAGACACTCGCCTCGGGTTTCATTACTTCACTTCTTGCCGGTTGCACAATTGGTGCGTTGCAAGCTGGTTGTCCTCGACTGCTTCGCATGTCGACCCAGGGTGTTGGAAATTCCATTCTCTTATGCATAAAATTCTTCACTATTCGCTACCAGGAGCGATTAATGTTGTTCACATGGAGGCCGTCGTCGGGATTCACACCTTTCGGAATCTACCGTATGACAGGTTCCCCGTACTTATAAGGACATTTAATAACAGCCAGATCGGGTATTCCCGAGTAAGAGAGGATTTCCATCTCTCTGGCGTTCTTTCCAAGTTATATAATAGGGTTTGTGGAGGGCGGGATGGATACTGTAAGTATCCAGTACACACTGGTATTTCCCCAACTAGCGTACTTCTCACGCTATCACTCAACCCTTAACCCAAGGTACTAAACACTTAACTCGGTACTTCCTAAGCTCGGTATTTCAGTCATCAGAGCGATACTTCGCTCTGATACCACTTTTTGTAACACCCCAACTACTTACAACACACTTATATCATAACGCAGCGGAATTCATAACTCACAACATAACTTGTCTCGTTGGTGTTACACGCCGTTAGCCACCCACGTGGCTAACAAGGCTAACATACATACATCGTACCGGTCTGATGGACTGAACTCCCGAGCAACTACACAATAATCCCGTTCCTTGTTCAACATTCATTATGCACTTACATTACAACTGTACCGAGTATCTTCTAACTAATGCCGATACATTTTCGGTCTTACTACACCTACAATACATCCACAAATCTCACGACTACCACATACAAATAACTACCCCGTCCTACTCTCGAACGGCTGCCAGCTCCATAATACCTGAAAAGTATGGGGGCCCCCAAAGGGGGTCAGCACCTTTGCTGGTATGGTAATCCCGCAGCCCGCATGCTACCGGGCCACGCACAACTAATTGTCGTCTTAGCATGCGGTTGATTTTATTTCAACATGCACAAACTCACACATATCGTGCTTATAAGCAAACATCCATTAATAGGGCACAAACACAAGGTTAGCACACACACTCCCAACAACACACTTCATTTATAACATACACAACTTAATTTCTCTCTTCTTAGAGGATATAACTTTACCTAAGGAGCGTCGGGGTGATATAAGCCCGAGCACGACGTACATACATTTCCTTTACTGGAGTGACGGCCTCATATAGGACCGATCACAACATACATAATTTCCCCCTAGCTCCAATAGTGATGAGTTAGGTAAGCCTTGGTTAAGCTTGTGGGTGGTTGTAATTCAAGGAGGAAAACAACCGTAACATAACAAAGAGGGAGTCGAAGCGAACTTAGGCTCCAACACCCTACCAACATTATACATAATTTCCCTCCTAGCCCGATATGGAGGTCGGGTAGGTAAGCTTTGGCTAAGCTAATGGGAGGTCGAAATCCAATGAAGGAAAACAACCTTAACATAACAGGATGGGAGTTAATTCACATATATGTATTAACTCCCAAACAACACGCGCGACCGGCACACACCGGATTCCTCTCCATACATAACATATACTCGTCCTCTCATAATTTAACAATAATTATTAGTTAGAGGTTCCCTATGGAACTTATCACATACATACATCACATAGTGTTACGATCCGGTTAGACACCTAAGGGAGTAATATCCCTTTTAACAACACATGGTAATGTATCCGATCACGAACAACAACATACAACCAAACAAATCACCATTCATCACACATAATCACAACATACACTCACGCACGGATAGCCGTAGTTAGAACGTTCCATGGGTTGGAACGTTTATTCCGAATACCGATTTCTTATGTGAAACCTAAGGTCGGTTAACTATTATTAACACATAACTAAGGTTAAGCGGTATTGGAATTAATTTACGCCACGATAATGAATTACTGTAAACTCATTTCATGTTTTATCTTGCAAGGTGGCAAACACACAGAAAAACACATTGGCATACAAGCCGGTGTAAATCCGGTAGGACACAGGTTGCAAGAAAACCATACCTGTCACCGAAGACGCACTCTAATGTGGCCACCACATGTTCCTTGAAAATCTTTGTACAACGGTAACATTATAAACTATCTTATTAATATCGGGGTAACATAATTATTTAACGACTAATGCGCCCATGATTAACCCCGTTCGATAGTTTTATAACTTTCATTTGTATTCAATTTCTCACCACTCATCACCATTATAACTTACTTAATTTATCCTTAACAACCTTATAATCTTAACTTAAGCATTAAGGTTTATACTAATCTTAACTTAATTACTTAATTTTTAGGGTCCCAATCATCACTACCCTATTAAGGCACAACCTTAATACCAATTCACATTCTTAGAAATTAAAATTTCTTTTTTTTTTTGTAAGGGTCGACCGACCCACTGACCGACCCAACCCCTGGGTCGGTCCGTTCCAGTACTTCCTGGTTCAGACAACAACCTTAGACCGACCACGACCGACCCATCCTTATGGGTCGGTCAATTGCCGAAAACTTCGTCCTTTGGAAATTCTCCGACCGACCAAAGCTAAGCCGACCGACCCAAAACTCTCTGGGTCGGTCCATTGCCGAAACCTTTTTCCTTCGTTAAATTTTGCCCGACCGACCCAAAGCTAAGCCGACCACCCAAAACTCTCTGGGTCGGTCCATTGCCGAAACTTTCTGGCTGGCTTAACGTGGTCCGACCGACCCAGAACTGGGTCGGACCCTGGGTCGGTCCACTAAAGATTTCTCTTAATTTGTTCTTTCAACTCCAAACTTTTCCTCATATACCCTAATATGTTCTAACCTCATTTGGACACTTCAAACACATCTTAATGACATCCATAAACTCCTTAAATCCCTCAAACACTTGTAGCTCACTATTTTGCTCCCACTTAGAATGCATTGAACCATTTTATATTTCTACACCAAATTTTGACATGATCTCCCCATAACTTTACATGTCCACACCCACCGATTTTCATCCTTTCCATTCCCCCCCATAACTTTACATGTCACACCACGATTTTGCATCACTTTCCTTTGCTCTAATCTAGCCACACCCCTTTCAAGTCTCCTAACAACACATTACAATTCCTCAATCTCATCACTTCAACATAATCATCAAAAATCTCCACAATCTCAATATCAACCTCAACTTAAAACATTTGGCTCTCTTAATGCCCTCAATTCAACATTAACTCCCAGATCATTTCTAACATCCATTAAACACAAGACAACATAGTTTTAAATCCATAATTGGGTTCATTAGATTGTTTTACCCAATCCCCAAACTCTAAAACAATTATAACAAGGGTTAAGGTGAATTCCTTACCTTGATTTCACAAGTCTCTCACATTATCCTCTTGCTCCTCATCTCTTCAAAAATCAATCTAGAGGGTATGGAGTTTCCAAACTCCATCCCAACATCCATGAACACAAAACATACACAATTAATTATCTAAACCCTTAGAAACTCAAATTAATCAAGGGCTAGAATTAGGGTTTACCTTTTGAAGTTTTAAAGGGGGATTCTCCCTTGAATCAAGAAGGAAACTACTCCACCATTGAAGGATAAATTTGGAGCTCAAGAACAAGGAAAAAGCAAGGTATCAAAAATGGTGAAAAATCAATTACACCAAGAGATGAAGGAAAAATGAGTTTTTCTTGGGAATCTTTACCTTGGAAGGAAGAGGAGACTACAAGCTTCTCATTGGTGCCATTTTCTCCTCAAATGGTGAAAACCCATAAAAATGAAACTCACCTTTTTCGAATTTTGGAAAGAGAGAAGTGTAGAGCTTGATGAGGGGAACACAAATATGTGTTTTGTTTTTGATTCGGAGCATTTATGTGGCTTGAGCATGGGAGAGAAGTTGGAGAAGCCATGGGTGTGGGTGGTGAGCTCAAAAACGGCAGCTACCAGAGGGAGAGAGGAGAAATCGCTGGGAAGGAAAGGAAAGAGAGGAAAGAGAAGAGAGAGAGAGAGGAAAAGAAAAATAAGGAAGGAGAGAGAGTAGGGGGTATTTGTGCCCTTGTTATTTGGCTCTCTCTTGACTTAATTAATTAGTTAACTAGTCTTGTGTGAGTGGCTGTATACATTAATAAAACTGGCCCACTAATATAAACACGCTGGAGCGTTTTTCGTCTTTAACAGAAAATGCTCGTTTATTTACCCGGTTTAGCACTATTCACTAGCCGGGCCGTTTTATGGAATTTTCTCATTCCTTTAATTTTAATGGCTATTAAACTCCATTAATGTTTAATTATTGATATAGAATCAACTATTATTTTTACGGGGTCGTTTAACTGTTTAAAGTCACGTTTTCGGGTTTCCTCGAAAAACGCGCTTTAGACTCCGTTAGCGTTTTAACGCATTGTTGGATCCGTTTTCTTCCGGAATTTTTCTCACATGTTCTTAATGTGTAATTTAGGTATGGTAATATATATAACCCTTACTAGGGTTTGTACCTCCTAAAATAATTAAATACGTATTTTCACGTTTTGTGACTTTTACGAGATTTCTTTTTCTTTTTGGTTTTCATTTCTCACCAATAATCTTAAAGACTTAATTAGCCTTAGAAAATTATATTATACATTTAATTAACATATTATGGTTTGGGGTATTTCAGGAACCATAACCCAAAATTAAAAGAGAAATTCAATCATTTTTTGCAATTTCTCTCTCCTATGCAAAATACCAAAATCAAAACAAAACGTCATGAAATTTTAACACAAGATATAGGATGATATTAGAGACTAACGCCGTTGGAATTTCGTTATTTCGACTTTCCAATAACAAGTTATGAATTATGGAAGATTCCAGATTGTGAGATTTTTATCTAATCGGTTATTTATCAAAATAACCCGATTCCAACTCTCGAAATTCTTAAAAATCATCCTTTATCTTCAGTTAAAATTTCATAATTTTTATCGGCCTGCAACATATTTTAAAAAATCTTGTTCTATCAACATGGCCTTGCTCTTTCTATAAAAGGACCTTCCAAAAACGACCTAGGAGAGAGGATAACATTCCCATAGTCAGAGAACACAGCCGTCTACTTGCCTCCCATGTTTTCAACACTCCCAATACCGAAACTCTACCAAAATCATCTCAAAATCACCGAAAACACATTCTTTCTTCTCCCATTGAACTTCCAAGCATCAAAACACCACAAATACAGAACCAAAACGTGCTTAACAACACAAGGAAGAAGAGGTCAGAAGCTCGGGTCAAAGTCGAACCGGATCGGCCACCAACGAAGCTTTCAGAGATTCCCGACATGAAGGAACAACAAATTTTCGAAATCAAAACAGGGAAAAAACCAAATTCTCTAACCTTCTGGTCTAAATACACTTCTGGTTAAAATTGCTAACCGAATTGATTTTCCTTGCTTCTGAATTAAGGTTTGTTTGTGTTTCTGCCTTCTAACTTGTTCGTTAAGTTTCGCATTAAATTCGATTTCAAATTGAAAACTTTCAATCACTAACGTCTTGTACATCTTTCAGGCTACACACCCATAAAATTTGAGCTCAAAACACCGTTGAGAACATCCCAAACGCCGCCGTCCGAGGGCGGTCCGCACCCACGGACGCTATGTCCGGGGTCCCGGACGCCTTGTCCGTAAGCCCGGACGGCCCCGGACGGTGGCGGTATTTCAAAATTTTCAAAATTTAGGTTTTCTAAAATAATGTCCGGGCCCACGGACATCCTGTCCGTGGCCCCGGACCTTGCAAAATTGTGTTTTCTGTTTAATTCGACTTTTATGTTCACATAGGTTAACTAGGGTCCGTGGGTTCGGACATTAGGTCCGTAGCCACGGACAGAAAAAAATTTGACCTAATTCTGCCTCCGAAACCCTAGTTTAGGAATCTTTAATTTATTTTAATTTTCTGTCAAAATGCTAAAAAAAACAAAAAAAAACAGAAGCTCGCGCATTTAGGTTAAAACGACTCGTAATAAGCGGTAATTAAACTAAGTAGAGGAAAAACGACTTCTAGGGGTAATGAAAGTAATTGAACCCTAATTAAGTCGAATATCAAGCCCCCGAACCCGAACTCTCCTTTCCTAATTTGATCTAGGTAAAAATTAGGTGGCGACACATAATAGGTTCCAGTGAGCTAGCTTAGGTTTTAATAATTATTGTTTTATGACATAGTTATTAATCTTAGGTTATAAGTGGACCTAAAGCCCAACTAGATCCAATCAATTTAATCAACATAGGATAGGGTTTAAAATCGAGGCTCACAGACTGGCGACTCTGCTGGGGAAAAAATTCTTAATTTTAACTTGTTTAATTTTAAGAAAGAGGGCTTAACTCGAAAATGTTTATTTATGGCTTTATTACTCTGTTTGTTTACTTTCGTGCGCACTTTAATTTTCTGCACCTTCGCATCATATGAGAGCGAGGGTCCACACAAACCAATTTCACCCCGGGACCGTTTGAGGGTCCCGTGTCAGGGACTCACACCTTTTAGGTGATGTGAATAAGCGGGGAAAAAGAGGAGGATGTCGTCTAACCACATCCCCTTAATACCTGGGCCTTAGCCCCAAGCGTTTTCCCGGCAGTGCCCTTGCCTAGCCCATTGTTTGGTCAGTCAAAGACCCGACCGTAGACGCACACCTTCAGGTGATGTGAAAAGTGTGGGGAAGCCCAAAGAGAATACCATGCAAGCCCTATTCCTTTGTGGTGACCTGGGCCCATGCCCCAAGCGCCTCTCCGGATCGATCCATACCTGGTTTGATTTAAACATCTAGTAAGGACATGTTGAATCTGTGTGTGGGCCTTGTTTGCTTGTGTGATCGGCCCACTACCCAGCCTAGAAGCTGATAGGAATTTCTCCTACATCAACCTAGCCCAACCCGAATTGCCAGTTCTATTTATTTGCAGCCTAAAGGCTCTGTTTGGTTCAACATGTGAGTTATGTGGGCTTCGGCCCAAAAGTTTAGACTTAGGTGGTTTCTTTTTCAGCCCAATTTGTTTATCCATTTAGTTCTAGGCCCATAAAAGTCCACCTAAAAGTAATCCATGAGATATGTAAACCAACCAAGCCTTCCACTGAAATTTTCCGACCCAGGGCCTATTCTAGTATAGGAAAACTCTTCACTTGGGCTTTAGCCCAAAATCCTAGATCTAGGCATCATCTTTCAGGTTCAATCAATACTACCCATTCAGGTTTCAGTCCAAATTCCAACCTAGGGTTTTGTTCAGCAATCATTCTGTCCCAAATACCACACTCATGACTCATTCTATTTGGGGCCCATGGACCAATTCATAGTTTTGGCCCATAAGCTTCGCTCTCAATCTAGAAGTTTGGCCAATAGCACAAAACATTTGAATCCAAGATAGGTTACATAACTCATTCATTCCAATTTCTAGCGTCAAGGCCCGACAGGAACATCAAACGAATCTCAGACTTCAAGGCTTTCCCTCTCGGCCCAGTGGCCCATTCACGGTTCGTGTGGCCTTCTTCAGCCCGTTTGCTTCACTTCTAGATTAAGGGTATTCAGGCCCGCAAATCTGTTCTATCCTAGGAGTCACTCTAGCTCATGCACTTCACTCGCAGCTTGGAAAAGATTCAGACCCGGGTTCCTCCTACATGACCCATAGGCATTCCTAGTTCAAACATTGAGGCCTATTCGAAGTTCAGAAGGAAGACAATCACGGTCATCTCAATGGCGTCCCGACGGTCCAGAGCTCGAGTCTTCATTATGTTGGCATCAGACAGCCCAACATCACTAATTTAGAAGTTTTCTCGATTTGGTAGTTTTCTTTTCCCAGTCGTTCTCCCAACTTTTATGGTAGCTAGCTTCCTTTATCATTTTAGGTAGTTTTCTTAAGATTACAATTTTTGATGTTGTCTTTCCATTCATGAATTAGAGAATAGTTCATTTTCATTTTGTGCATTTATTCACAAAACCAGAACACCAAAAAATAAATAAGTCATCACGTCATTTCACCCACATCCACTACCTTCATCACATACATCCCATGTGTCTCACCACACTCCCCTCTCCACATGAAACTCATTCTTGTGCAAGGAATATCTCACCACCTTGTTGGCTTCCACCACTCATCACCTCTCAATGGAAAATTTCACCGTACACTGAAAGCATCCCGCTGCCATGTTTTACTTTCATCACTACATCACTCCACCAAAACAATAAGACTTCATCGCCATGTACCACCACACATATAGCCACCTCCAACAAATAATCTGGGTATTCAAAAGGCTTGTCAAAAGACCCCAAAACAATACTGGGGGCAATTCCGAGTTAAGGGTCAATAACGTTTCTTTCATTAGTTTAAAGCGCACGAACAAGTCTCTGAGTGAACATTTCGCGAGGGTGCCTTGTGGTGGTAAAACCATGAGTGAAAGAGCATGTCATTTTTACATGGCTCCAGAGAGATCACATTCAAAGGTAAGGTAAACGGCATGACTCCAACTGAAGGAGATAATTTGTAAATTTACGCTTAAACCTATGAAAAGTAACAAAGAACGGATACACAACTATTAGGGATGACGAAGCACCTAGGTACAGCACCACACAGCCAAAAAGCTTGTGAACCCTGACATTAACCCTAGGCACCCCCACTGAGCTTTTCGTGTACATCCTCTTTTACAACACTACAAACTCCATAAACGAGCCAGCCAGTGATGAATAACCGACCCGGTGACCAAAGGAAGCAAGGAGCCCGACTTCCGAACAGCAACTTCACAAGTCTGAAGAAGCAAACCGCCTCCAGCATGACGAAATGATCCGTAAATGGCCCCAAAGTAGCACAGGATCCAAATGAGCTAACATCAAAAAACAGCTCTCAAAATTCAAAACCGGGAAACACAAGAACCCCGAAGGAAAAGAGATTCAAAGGAAGGCAAACGTGAAACGCCTCGAAGTAATCCAAAATCAGAAAAAAAGAAGGTGCAACCCAAAAATCCAGAGTTCCAAGCTCATAACCAAAGTCATCACGAAGTAGCTGAACGACTTCAAGACAAAGAAAGCAAGGCCGGGAGAAGGTGCAAGTTGCAGCTTTGGTCACCCTTATAGCTCCACATATCCTAAACATTCCTCCATCATCCCTTTGTCTTTCATCACACCTCATAGCCACGCTATAAGCTTAAAAGACTTCCGACTTAGTAGTTGTGTATCCAATCACGTGAAAGTAACAGGTTGAACGCGTAAAACTAACAAATGTCAAATTCAGTGGTTGAGATGTCTTGACCAAAAGGAGGGCACGAGTGCAAACATCAAACACTTTGAGTGTAGGATAGAAGGCACCACACCAAAATAAACCTTGACCTTGTGAGGATGAGATTGTTCTTGCGCAATTAATCAAAGAAAATACTGGGGGCAATCGATCGTTCCGTTCGATTGCCATGAAGCCCTGAAAACTCAGATCACCTCAAGGAAAAATACTGGGGGCAATTGTTGGTCCCAACAATTGCAACAACGACACCGATGGAGGCCCAAAAACCTGAAACCCAAGGGTTTTAAAACCCTCTCATTCAAATATCCACATGCCTGTCCTAAGCCCTTCCTCCACATTCAAATATCCACAGGCCCGTCCTAAGCCCTTCCTCCACATTCAAATATCCACAGGCCCGTCCTAAGCCCCTACCTCCACATTCAAATATCCACATGCCCGTCCTAAGCCCCTACCTCCACATTCAAATATCCACAGGCCCATCCTAAGCCCTTCCTCCACACTCAAATATCCACAAGCTCGTCCTAAGCCCTTCCTCCACTTTCAAACATCCTCAGGCCCGTCCTAAGCCCTTTCTTCACATTTAAACACCCACAGGCCCGTCATGAGCCTTACCATCTCCAGGTTTGCCATAAGCCTTAGTCCTTCTATATTCATCATGCACCTAACACATTTTCACCTAGTTCCAACCTTTAGGCTCGTCATAAGACCTAGATCCAATCTTTAGGCTCGCCATAAGACCTAGAACCATCCTTTAGGCTCATCATAAGACCTAGAACCATCCTTTAGGCTCGTCATAAGACCTAGATCCAACCTTTAGGCTCGTCATAAGACCTATATCCAATCTTTAGGCTCGTCATAAGACCTAGATCCATCCTTAGGCTCGTCATAAGACCTAGATCCATCCTTAGGCTCGTCATAAGACCTAGATCCAATCTTTAGGCTCGTCATAAGACCTAGAACCATCCTTTAGGCTTGTCATAAGACCTAGTTGCATTCCTTTAGGCTCGTAGTAAGACCCTTTAGCTTACCCACTCTCATCAAACATATTGCATTCATCTCATTCATATAGGCTCGTCATAAGACCTAGTTGCATTATCCAGGCGCGTCACAAGACCTGGCGACAGAAAGTTGGCGAGGTGATGGCAATAAATCCTCCTTTTGCGATGTCAACTTATTTTTGTGATCAACGAATGGTGGGCAAAGGCAATAAGTCCCCAGGGTTTTTACCAGGAGTTATCCATGCACACCGGCTTGGGGGGCGATGGCAATAAGTCCACATTGGGTCCAGCCAGGAGCATTGGCACGGGTTTCGGTCCCTAGAAGCATCCGAGCATCATCAGCATCAGCATCATCAACATCAGCATCATCAACATCATCAGCATAATAAGCATCACTAGCATATCAGCATTCCTGCATCTACACATTATTTCATTCTCATCATCTTCAGGTGGTCAACGCCTTAGAATAGCTTGACATCTATTCATTCAGTTTAGGTAGTTGACGCCTTCTAATAGCTCGACATAATTCATCTTCACTTATAGGTAGTCAACGCCTTAGAACCGCTTGATATTATTTCATTTTTGTTTCTCATTTTTAGGCAGTCAACACCTTAGAATAGCTTGACATCATTTTTAGGCAGTCAACACCTTAGAATCGCTTGACATTTACTTTATCATTTCATTTTTAGGTAGTCAACGCCTTATAATCGCTTGACATTTACTTTGTCATTTCGTTTTTAGGTAGTCAGCGCCTTAGAATAGCTCAACACAATCCACATACAGGGTCTTTTAAGATCCCAAAATTTTGGGGTGTCACTCAGGCATCAACTAGTCTTTTCATCTTCATTACAAAGCCTAGTTGATGGGGGGCAATCTGTTATACCCAAAATTTCAACCCCCCGGAGTTGTCTCTAAGGCATACGTGTTACAAAGGGCAAAAGGGGTCAAAAAGCACCAAGACGGGATTTTCCAAGGACATTATCGGATTTTCTATTTTCATATGACTTGTTTATTATCTCCAAACACTTCCAATTATCATATTCATTATGAAAGGTATTTCATGATTTTCTGATAATATTTATTCTGGAAATTTAGCTTTTAATTCATATTATAAGCTAATTTCTTTAATTAACACATGAAATAACCTCAAAATAGAAATAATAAAAGGTTTCCAAAATTAAAATAAAATTGTCACATGGTTAGCATGACTACATACAGTCATAAACCTGAAATTATTTTATTTGGAACCTTAACCCAAAATTTAAAAGAGAAATTCAATCATTTTTGCAATTTTCTCTCTCCTATGGAAAATACCGAAATCAAAACAAAACGTCATTAAATTTTAACACAAGATAGAGGATGATTATTAGAGACTAATGCCGTTGGAATTTCGTTATTTCGACTTTCCAATAACAAGTTATGAATTATGGGAGATTCCAGATTGTGAGATTTTTATCTAATCGGTTATTTATCAAAATAACCCGATTCGAACTCTCAAAATTCTTAAAAAGCATCCTTTATCTTCAGTTAAAAGTTCATAATTTTTATCGGCCTGCAACATATTTTAAAAAATCAGATTCCCTTAGAGCACAAAATCAGGGTTTTAGATAAAAATCTTGTTCTATCAACATGGCCTTGCTCTTTCTATAAAAGGACCTTCCAAAAACGACCTAGGAGAGAGGATAACATTCCCATAGTCAGAGAACACAGCCGTCTACTTGCCTCCCACGTTTTCAACACTCCCAATACCGAAACTCTACCAAAATCATCTCAAAATCACCGAAAACACATTCTTTCTTCTCCCATTGAACTTCCAAGCATCAAAATACCACAAATACAGAACCAAAACGTGCTTAACAACACAAGGAAGAAGAGGTCAGAAGCTCGGGTCAAAGTCGAACCGGATCGGCCACCAACGAAGCTTTCAAAGATTCCCGACATGAAGGAACAACAAATTTTCGAAATCAAAACAGGAAAAAACCAAATTCTCTAACCCTTCTGGTCTAAATACACTTCTGGTTTAAATTGCTAACCGAATTGATTTTTCCTTGCTTCTGAATTAAGGTTTGTTTGTGTTTCTGCCTTCTAACTTGTTCGTTAAGTTTCGCATTAAATTCGATTTCAAATTGAAAACTTTCAATCACTAACGTCTTGTACATCTTTCAAGCTACACACCCATAAAATTTGAGCTCAAACACCGTCGGGAACATCCCAAACACCGCCATCCGAGGGCGGTCCGCACCCACGGACGCTATGTCCGGGGTCCCGGACGCCTTGTCCGTAAGCCCGGACGGCCCCGGACGGTGGCGGTATTTCAAAATTTTCAAAATTTAGGTTTTCTAAAATAATGTCCGGGCCACGTACATCCTGTCCGTGGCACCGGACCTTGCAAAATTGTGTTTCTGTTTAATTCGACTTTTATGTTCACATAGGTTAACTAGGGTCCGTGGGTTCGGACATTAGGTCCGTAGCCACGGACGGAAACAAAATTTGACCTAATTCTGCCTCCGAAACCCTAGTTTAGGAATCTTTAATTTTATTTTAATTTTGTGTCAAAAATGCTAAAAAACACAAAAAAAACAGAAGCTCGCGCATTTCGGTTAAAACGACTTGTAATAAGCCGTAATTAAACTAAGTAGAAGAAAAACGACTTCTAGGGGTAATGAAAGTAATTGAACCCTAATTAAGTCGAATATCAAGCCCCCGAACCCGAACTCTCCTTTCCTAATTTGATCTAGGTAAAAATTAAGTGGCGACTCATAATAGGTTCCAGTGAGCTAGCTTAGGTTTTAATAATTATGTTTTATGACATAGTTATTAATCTTAGGTTATAAGTGGACCTAAAGCCCGACTAGATCCCAATCAATTTAATCAACATAGGATAGGGTTTAAAATCGAGGCTCACACAAACTTAGGAGAATACTGAGGTTGAGTTTGAGTTATGGGTTAAGGGTTGAGAGATAGAGTGAGAGGTGCGTTAGTTAGGACTTCCCGGTGTTTACCGGATATCCATAGTTCCTAGACCCGCCCTCCACATCCCTTACTTGAAATACGGGGAACAAACGCCAGAGAGAAGAAAGCCTTCTCTTACTTGGGGAAACCCGATCTGGCAGTTAGTTAACAATAAGCGATATGAGGAATATCTTGTTGTACAACAGTTTTGAAACTTGGAGGTTTTAAATGAAGCGCAACGTGGAAGTAGGCGCTACCAAAGGAATTCTATCAGCAAGAAAATGGAAATTACCGGCAACATGGGTCGACATGCTACGCAGTCGAGTTAGCCTGCTATACCAATAATAAGGAAAGTACTACGAGTGCAATGGATAAGACAATATAAGCGACATGAATACCGGACTGTGGTCCGAATGAGCATAACAGTGGGATAATACAATGCATGAGAGTTAAGATTACTGGAAAGTCCAGTTTGAAATGGGAACTCCAAACCCCATGCAACGAGAAAGGTTACAAACCTGGCCGACATAGCCAGACGATAGTAAAAACGCATACAAACTGTATACCGGAATAGGACTACGATGTAGTGCCTAAAGGAGAACCATTACTTAGTAACCACTACAAAATGTGTGGAAACGGGAACGAGGATTAAGACATAAGAAAACAATAAGGGGTTCCCTTAGAAAGAGAAACACCCGGACAAATGACAGTATTGTCAAACCAACTAGGAAACTACCGGATGGCTAGTTATCCAAAATAAGAGAACATCGAAGGAGTCCCGGGGACTACCAAAGATATAGAAACGAGGTGGTGGAAGTACCACTACCGACGCACACAGTACCGGTAGCCCATCCTGTATGGCGCACTTGCCATAGCAAGTGCAACCACGGTTAAGCTACACGGAAAGCCATCATGGCGAGATAGTAGAACGCTATAGTTGTAATACATATAAATATCGGATTGTAAATCCATAAGAACAAGAAAATGAGACCTTGGATAGGCCTGACGACCTGACCATGATAAGATGAGTCGACACACCAGTCAGCTGGGAGATGAACTTAGATGGAATACTAACGGGTATAAAATTTTAACCACAGTACAACCTACTACAACAACAACCGACAATATGGGTAAGAACACCAATCCCGAACCTCAAAGAGAAAAACCTAAGAGATCGCTTAGAGATCCGGGCAAACAATATGTAAGTAATAACATACAAGGAGTGTATTATAAGAGATACAATGAAGGCAGTCGACAGAACGACTTCCAGCAGGAACGGGATAGAGCTTCCGGGATGACCATTAAGAATACCAGTAATAAACATTCTTCATTGAAGAGGTTGGTAAACCCTGGAAACAGGGACAGAGCAGGTGAACTTAAGTTATAACCTACTAAGGACTAAAGACACACAACCCCGAAAGAGGAAAGCTCAGAGGACTACCCCCACAGTACGGGCATAGTCGAACCGAACAAACTGATTAATGACAGTTGGTATTGTTTGCCTAACTCGTTAAGGAAATGGTATAAGCACCATTAAGAATCCACGATACAGAGACTAAGCCATTAACATAGCTATGACCCTCTGATCGAATTATAAGTGAGATAGATGACATGGAAGCTAGAGTGCTTGGTAAGAATTAGACATCTTGAACCTATGTTCAAGGATGATATAATGTTGATTACGTGGGCGTAATCCATTTTAAGGGAGGTAGAGCGAAAACCGCTTAGCGTATGATTATGTACTGAGTACGTAAACTACGGTGTGCATAGCACAAAAGATTTGAGAATTTGTTTTACATAAACATTTTGAGATAAATTATGGGTATTGCGCACAGAAGATGCGAATACCATACATATTAAGTACCTATCTTGTTAACTCCGGTGAGAGTACAAGTTAAGAGAATTAGTGAAGAGGATTAAGGAGACTTAAGGAAAAAGGAATATATGAGATATGAGTCGATATGAAAGTACATGTGAGATAAGAATAAGATAACACTATGAGATATTATTTGATATGAGTATGAGGTAGGAAATAGTAATTCTATAAGGTATAAGATGGAGAGAGTTGGTATTAGATTGATATAGAACTTAGTAGGAATGAGAGTCCTGAGGTAATTATTAAGAGATGAACTGGAAATGATCGATGGACTGAGTCCACACCTTGGAGATGTATTGATTACGACTTGAAAGACTAATAAGATAGAAAATTGGAAATGAGTAAATTATTTGATGTTTGAAAATGACGTGGGAGGTGGAACTTGATTTTCTAGGGATCAAGGGAAACCGAACACAAATGTGGTGGAGGGATAGTTCAACACTGATGCTGATCACATAAGGGTCGGATGATTCCTGAAACTCCCTAAAGTGGTCACAAGTAAATCACGCTAAAGATAGAGGCATTAGGATAAAACGAAATTGGAGGTTGATTGTATTTTCAATTAGAGGAATTATTCCTCACTTAACCTCGTAAAAAGGATTTCCTTTTTTCTTGAGTCTCGCCCATGAAGTCGAGGACGCATGAGCCTTTGTCTTCGGACCGGTGACATGGGGAGAACAGAGTTGTTTTGTATTCTGGCCCATGGTGACGAGGACGAACGAGCCTTTTTCTACGGACCGGTGACATGGGAGAATACGATGAAAATTATGTGATTGTTTTAATCATCAAAAGGAACAAAGGGAATTTTGAGTGCGATACATGCTTAAGCATGTTTTGTGATAGTTGGGAATAAGTATATGACAGACCTAATGAGTCAATAAGTTTAGGTACACATGAGTATGATCTATATGATCTATGGAATGAGGTAAGCCATGTATTCTAATAAAATAAGATGCACGGGAACTTTGGGGACAAAGTTCTTTTAAGGGGGTAGATTGAAATACCCCAAACCTAAATATGCTAATTAAACACCAAGTTATGATGATGTAATTATGCTAAACATGCCTTAGAAAGATTGGTAGACAATTTAAACCAAGGAAAACACAAGGAAACGCCTTAAGGGCAATTTAGGCAAAAATGTGCTCTAAGCTTGGAGTGACTTTGATTAGCGCCCAAATACCATTATAAGACTTTATTAACATGCTAATGGACATGTTAAATCAAATACCAAAGAAAACGAAGCTCAAAAACAAGCTTAAATACAAAATGTGCTTTAAGACTCCTTAAAGCCTTTTTGAGAAATTGTCTTAGAAATGGGTTTTGAGTGGCTAGATGCCCATGATTACACCTTAATCAACATTTGTACTAATTAGTATCACATTAGGAAGCCTAAATCAATGGGAAACCAAAAATTTCATGAATATGTGCACTAATTAGTGAATAGTGCTCAAATAGTGCTAGTTTTGACTTAAGTCAACTTTAATTAGTTAAATGGCCAAACACGGCCTTATGTGTGTGTTCAATTACTAAGGGGGGACGGTTTACATGGGAGTCTCCAGGGGGAGCCAGCAATTAAGGGAAAGAAGAGTGAAGAGTAAAAGAGAGAATGTACTATTGCCTTTTTAAAAGCAAATATCTTCTTTATCCTACCTCTCTCCTCTTCTTCATTCTCTTCTTCACCAACGTTCTTCTTCTTCTTCTCTGTTCCAAATCTGTCCAATCAGCACCCATGGCACCTCCACCTTGCTTTGTCCATAACTTGCTCATTTTAGCTCCAAATCAAAAACTAGCATAGGTTTCTCTTAGTTGGAGCAAGACCTACCTTTCTATCTTTTCAAATCCTTCAAAGTCAAAGTTTGGTGCCATGATAAAACTCCATTGATGGAGGAAAATCAAGTTTGAAGAGCTCTTTTAGTTCTCCATTCATCTAAGGTAATGAAAGTGAAAGAAAAATTAACTTTCCATCATTTCTTCTATATGGCCGAAAATTGCCTCTTAAGATACCTTGTTTTATCCCTTGTTCTAGCTTGTTTCTATTCTACAAGGGCTTGAGGAGGTCCTTCTTGATTCTTATCCAAGCTTAATTTAAGACTTCAAAGGTAAACACTCATTTTAATACCTTAAAACACATTTTTAACCTAGGAATGATTCCTTAAGGTTAGTGTATTGTTTAACACTCATAAGAGTCATTGTATACTGATTAGAACATTGGAGAGGGAAATTAAGATGGTGGCTGAGATTTCCAAGGGAAAAGCCTAAGGAGAAAGTTAAGAGAAACTTGAGGAAAATAAGGTAAATTACTTACCTAATGGTGGTTTAAGACTTTAAGGAATGAGATTTAGATGAGTACTATAATGTAGCTTAAAGCTTACATTATGTAATGGGATATATAACCTAGGAAAAAGA
This sequence comes from Limonium bicolor, assembly GCA_023374045.1. Classification (NCBI taxonomy): domain Eukaryota; kingdom Viridiplantae; phylum Streptophyta; class Magnoliopsida; order Caryophyllales; family Plumbaginaceae; genus Limonium; species Limonium bicolor. The sequence continues at coordinate 123,168,275 of CM041779.1, forward strand.
ATTTAAACAAGCTTATGAACTTGTGATTAAGAAGCCAATGGAAATGAGTTAGTAAGATAAGTATAAGGTGAATTAAGAGAACACTTATATTCCTATGGGAGCATTGTTGTGTGTATTTGCAGGTTGAAAGCTTTTATATGTGGGAAATTCAGTGTTTAAGTTTAAATCATTTAACGGCCTAAGAGCCATGTCATTTAAGAGCCTTAGTGCTATGCAATTTAAGATTATTGCACTATATTAAGTTTGTTGTGGATGAGTTGTTTTGGGTGAGAAAGTATGATGAGAAAGGATTTGATGTGGGTGAGATGATTGAATGAGAAAAACAATGCTTGTGGGCATGATAATGTACTAGTGGAGCTATGGCAAAATTAGAGTAGTAAACAAGTGTTTAGGTTGTGGTTGTGAGTTAATATGACCTAAGGTTTACTTGGGAGTATTAAAAGAAATTTGAGAGGAAATGAGTTAACTAAGGAGTTCTTGAGGTTTAGAATGACCTAGAATTGTATAGGAGGAAATTAGAGTTTAGGTGGGTGTATTGAACACACCAAAGTCATGGTATGAGGAATGGTAAGACTTGTGTAAAATTGGAGGAATGATGTATTATAATGTTTGAGATGATTTAGGTATGATCTAGAGAGTTAAACAATGAGAGTTTTAGGAAGTTTGTGTAAGTGGTGATGATGCTAGTAGTGGACTAATAAGATTTTAGTTTAGATAGTAATGAGTGGACTTAGGTGATGGAAGTGAAAATTGTAGGAGAATGTTGTAAATTGTCAAGGAAATGACTAGGAATGTATAAGAGGGTATGATCATGAGAATGGTGAGTAAATTGACTAAAACAGGTGGAAATGTCTAAGGAGGGTGTAGCTTCGTCAAGGTGAATGAAAAGCAATGCCAAGGTCTTGCTAAGAGGAATGAAAAGAAATGTATAGGAATGTTTAGGAGTTAGGAATGATGTATAACAAATGTTAAGACAGTATGTGAGAAAATGGATAACAAGTTAGATGAAGAATTAGGCAAGTTTAAGATGTTATTTGGGGTTAGAATACTTCTAAGATCTATATGGACTTGGGTAAAGCATGGATGAAGAGAACAAGTGCAATCACACTTAGAAAAATACAAATGGTTAAAACCTGCAGCTGGTCCGCGACCTAGGTCTAGGGTAAAGTCACGGACCATGCCTAAATTAGAGCCGAGAGTTCATCCAGCACCCAGGTCGGGACTTAAGTCTTGTATGAAGTCCCGGACCACCCCATACTTTACCCCCGAGAGTTTTAGCTTGTATTGGTCCGGGACTTAGGTTACATACAAAGTCCCGGACCACAACATAAAATCAGCCGAGAGTTTAACCAAGTGTTGGTCCGGGACTTAAGGTAAGGACCAAGTCCCGAAGCACTCTAAAAATGGTGTATAAGCTTGGAAAATGTTAGGTAATGATGGGGATTGATAAGTGTTGATTTATAAGGTAATTAAGGACATGTTTGGTGGGTATTACTGGCAATTGAATGGGTGAATAAGTATAAGAGATAATGAGGCATGATTCACTAAGGAGCTTAAGTTAAAGCTATAAGGACTTAGTGATTATTAGTGGCTAAACATTAGAAGTAGAGTAAGTTAGGTTCGTTGGGATGGGTTAAGTAACTAATGACCTAAAACTGATTGAATGTTCTAGGATTTGTGAATTGGGACCTGGAGGGAGATTTAACAAACGACCGCCGATGGTGAACGGTACAGTTTTCTTATGACCTGCTTGCTAACGAGGTGTCCCTCGGCTTGTGTGCTATTTTTTCTGTGTGCCCACTAAACAAGATAAAGCATGCAACCGGAATATTATGCTTATTTTATTGTTGTGTGATGTTTGAAAACTAACACAACTTACCGTGAGAACTTACTAACTAATGTTTAGTAATCAATTGTGTGAGATTAAGGAACATTCCCGAACATTGCTTTCTTAGTAACCGAAAGAGGTTAACTAACAAGCACTGACTTTAAGACTTCTACTAACTAGAACTTGGGGGGAGTGAGGAATCCAGAATGGTACCGGCACATATGTATTGGGGGAGGTCGGTATCCTTATCAAATACCGACTTCCAAATATGACTTGTCCTCGGACTCGTCGCCTAGAGTCGACATATAGACTGACCTCCTCGGACTTCTTGTGCTAGGAGGGAGGCATACTGAGATGGCGTGGTGGGATCTACCTAAATGCCCAACCAATTCTCACAAATATTGTTTATGTAAACCAATGGAGCTGATAACTCATTGGTTAGGGTTACTTGACCCGACAAGATAAACAATGAATTAAGGAAAACCGTTCTTATTAAAGAACGGTTGACTCAATTGAGATAAGAACTGAGATAAGATTGAGATAAGATACAACCATTTCTATTTAAAGGATGGTTTGTCTTCTAAGATTGAAATAAAATACGACCATTCTATTTAAAGAATGGTTTGTAATCTAAGACTGAGATAAGCAACAACCATTTCAATTTAAAGAATGGTTTGTTTTCTAAGACTAAGATAAGTATTAAGATTGAGGTAAGATCAGGTTGGTCTGAGATTAAGAGGAAACAAAACTTAAGAGGTTAAATAACTGACTCACTAATTAAGGGAACTCATTTAAGACGTTCATGTGTTTGAACTTTGATTTTTTCATATTTGGCTTGTGATTTATTGCACTTTCTATTATGTTGTGCATCTAATCAACCTCCATGATATCGACAATCACTCGTCGTAGCCACGTTAGCTTGGGGGCCATGAGAGGATTGTACCAGCGATTTTGCTGACCCCCTTTGGGGGCTTCTTTTACTACGCAGGTGAACGTCAGAAGGCGACCGTCATGAGAGTGAGATGGGGTAGATGTGTTACGGTTTAAGTGTGGCCTGCGAGTTGTGCATGTACACTCGTATGGCATTTTGAGTTAGTAAGTTGTATAGGATGTGAGGGGTTGTAAGAATGGTATGTACTTAGTTAAGGCTTATAAGTACTAATGTTCGGTATATTCTGCTAGTCAGACCGTGGCAAGGTCCTGGAATGTATTTGATTCCGCTGCAACGTTGTATATATGGTGATAAGTTTGAGATAACCACGATTGGATCGAGATGGGGTGTTACAGAGCCTTGTCTTCGGACCGGTGACATGAGAAGTACATATGTTAAAAATTAAGTGAATGTTTTGATCTCCCAAAGGAACGGGGACCAGAAGGTGTCCATCGCGACTGGGTTCTGCGGGATCACAGTGTATATAAAAGGTATTTTGGTTGCTATACATGCTAAGACATGTTGTGTGGTATGTGTAATAAATATTATTTTGACCTTGAGTCCTAATGTGGTTGAGTTCTAAAAGTTGTTATGTTACCCAGACCTATGAGTCTAACTGTTGTTATGTTACCCAGACCTGAGAGAGTCTGAGGGTTGTTAAGCAAGTATAATGTGTTAAGATACCCGGACCGTTGAGTCCGAGGTTATCATATAAGCATATTATGTTATGTATGGATGTGGATATATTACCTGGACCGTTAGGTTAGAGGTTGTGATGTAAAGTATGTTTGGTTATGGAAGTTTTATCTTGCAAGTAATCTCCGTGTTCTAATTCGAATGAAGCGTGGGTAGTGTGAACTTCGAGGACGAAGTTCTTTAAGGGGGAAGATTGAAATACTCCAAACCTTGATATGTAGTTTAAATATTATACTATGGTATATAAAGGCTAAAATGTGCCTTATAAATGCGATTAAGTGAATTAAACCATAGTAAACACAGTAAAGTGCTACTAAGACAGTTTGAGCAAAAACGTGCTCTAAGCTTGGAGTGAACTAGGTAAGGACCCAAAGAGCCTACCAAGACTTTTAACATTCAATATGATTTAATAAGGTTAAATAAGTCCTTAATAAACATTGGTAGACAATTAAACCAAACAAAACACAAATAAATACCTTAAAGCCAATATAGGCGAAAATGTGCTCTAAGCTTGGGATAAGTTTGGTTAAGACCTAATAAGCTTACCAAGACCTTATTTATATGTTAATGAACATATTAAATCAATTACTAAAGAAAACCAAGCATGAAAACAAGTTAAAACACAAAATGTGCTTTAAGGAGTCTTAAAGCACATTTTTGAAAAATTATCTTGTAAATGAGTTTTGAATGGCTAAATGTCCATCATTACTCTTTAATCAACACTTGTACTACTTAGTATCACATTAGGAAGCCTAAATCAATGAGAAATCAAAAATTTCACAATTATGTTCCTTAATTTGTGAATAGTGCTCAAATAGTGCTAGTTTTGACTTAAGTCAACCTTAATTGGTTAAATGGTCAACAAAGACCAAAAATCAGTCTAATTACAAGAGGGGGGCCGATTTTATAAGAGGTGAGTCATCACCCTTGCTAGTTTATTAAAAGAAGGAGAATTGATAAAGTAAAGTACTATTTGCTTTTAAACATAAATATCTTTACTAGTGTACTCTCTCACCTCATTTCTTTCTTTCCCACTCATTCCCAACGTGTTCTTCTTCATCCTCCCAAGCTCCAGCCGTACCCCAACAATACCCCTTCATTCTTCCTTTTCTCTTGCTTGTAACTTATGATTTCATGCTCCAAAATCAATTTCAAGACTACCTTTGTCTTAGTTAGACCAAGCTCTTCATTTCCATCTTTTCAAATCTTCAAAATCTCCATTTAGGTGCCATGGAGATTCACCATTGAAGGAGCTTGAGCTCATATTTTCATGCCTTGTAATTCTCCTTTGCTTCAAGGTAAGGAAAACTAAAGAAAAACTTCATTTCCCCTTGTTTTTATATATGACCGAGAATCACCCATTGATTGTGTGTTCTTTTGATCTTTCATAGCCTCATTTCAAACTTCAATGGACTAGGAGGAGTCCTCTCTTGTTACTTATTCAAGTTCTCTTACAAATTCCAAAGGTAATAATCAAATTTTAGTGTTTTAAGACACTTATGTAAACTTTGGATTAATTATGAGTTTGAGTATTAAACTTAATGCTCATTACCCTTATATGTGTATTTGTTAGAAGGTTGACAAGTGATAAAAGCTCCTTACTGATTTTCAATCAAGAAAAAACAAGAGAAAACAAGTGAGAAAGCTTGGAAAACAAAGAGGTAAATGACCTCTCTTAATGTGGTTTATTGTACTAGGAAATTGAGCTATATTTGCTTAATAAATAACCTAAAGTGCCAATGGGAAATGATCTAGAAAACTATCCACAAGGTGGACTAAAAGGACATGGGAGCATTGTTCTGTGTATTCGCTGGTTGAAGGCATTTAAATGTGGAAATTCAGTGTTTAAGTTTAATGCAATTTAAGGGCCTAAGATCCAAGCAATTTAAGTTATTCAATATATTGTGATGTAGTGTATTTGAAAGGTTTAGTTGTGTGTAAAGAGCATTTCTTGTGAAGAAAAATGTCTTGGATGGTTAAAGGATGAAAAACAATATGTTTGTGTGTAAGGAATGTTGTATTGTGTGATTAAGTTTTCTTGAAATACCCCAAACCTATGTATGCTAATTAAACATCAAATTATGATGTAGTAAGGCTAAAATATGCCTTAGAAAGATTGGTAGACAATTTAAACCAAGGAAAACACAAGAAAACGCCTTAAGGGCAATTTAGGCAAAAATGTGCTTTAAGCTTGGAGTGACTTTAATTAGCACCCAAATATCATTATAAGACTTTAGTAACATGATAATGGACATTTTAAATCAATTACCAAAGAAAACCAAGGTCAAAAACAAGCTTAAACATAAAATATGCTTTAAGACTCCTTAAAGCACTTTTTGAGAAATTGTCTTAGAAATGAGTTTTGAGTGGCTAAATGCACATGATTACACCTTAATCAACATGTGTACTAATTAGTATCACATTAGGAAGTCTAAATCAATGGGAAACCAAAATTTTCACAAATAAATGCACTAGTTTATGAATAGTAACCAAATAGTGCCTAGTTTAGTCTTTAATCAATTAAGTCTAATTAGTTGGTCAAACAAGACCATGACTTGCCTTCATTAATAGGGGGCCGGTTTTCTAGGGAGGATGAGTCACCTTGTGAGCAATTTAATTTATAAAATAAGAGGGAAAAGGACAAGTACTATTTGCTTTAGGAAACAAATATCTCTTATTAGCTTTCGTCTCTCCTCCTTTCTTCATTCATCTTGTTCCCACCGGTTTTGTGCTGCCACTCTCTTCTTCTTGAACGTGAAGAACAACCCCATGTAAGCCTCACCTTCCTTTGATTACTACTTACCCATTTTAGCTCCAAAACCTAAACAAATTACATATTCTTCTTAGTTAGCTCAAGCTCTTCCTTTCTATCTTTCCAAAACTGCAAGAGATCCGTTTTGGTGCCAAGCCAAACCGCCATTAGAGGAGGAAAATCAAGCATGGAGAGTTCATTGGCTTCTCCATTCTCTTAAGGTAAAGAATATGTAAGAAAAATCAAGTTCCCACCATTCCTTCATATAACCGAAAATCTATACTCATGGGGCTTCATTTTTATGCCTTGTTCTAGCTTATTTTCTATTCTCCAAGGGCTAGAGGAGGTCCTTCTTGATTCATATCCAAGCCTATCTTAAGACTCCAAGGTAAAACATTCATTTTAACACCTTAGAACACATTTTTAACCTAGGGTTTACTCCTTAAGGTTAGTGTATTATTTAGCACTCATGTGAGTCATTGAATATTGAATAGAACATTGGCAAAGGAAATAGAATGATGGCCGAGATTCCTAAGGGAAGAAGCCTAAGGAGGAAGTTGAGAGAAACTTGAGAAAAACAAGGTAAATTGCTTACCTAATGGTGGTTTAAGTTTTAAGGGATGAGTTTTAGGTGGGTACTAATGTAGCTTAAAGCTTACATTATGTAATGGGTTATATAACCTAGGAAAAAGAACTTAAACAAGCTTATGAACTTGTGACTAAGGAGCCAATGGGAATGAGTTAGTAATATAAGTTTAAGATGGATTTCAAGAGCATTATAACTACTATGAGATTGATGGGTGTATTTGCAGGTTGAAAGCTTTTATATGTGGGAAATTTAGTGTTTAAGTTTAAGTCATTTAAGGGCCTAAGAGCCATGTTATTTAAGAGCCTTAGTGCTATGCAATTTAAGAGTATTGCATTATTTTAAGTTTGTTATCAATGAGTTGAATTGGGTTTGAATTGATGGTCCAGTTGTTGATTTCTTATCATATGGGATAATATTTCTTGCAAGTCCTATTAGTAATGGTGTGGGTTTTGCCACCGTTTGAGTTCGCACAACGTGGTTGGTTGGTGGCTTTTAAGCCTTATTGCTGCAAGCTATGCTCTTTGCAGGCTGCTTATACACGTTTCCATTCTTTGTGTACCCCATAGGTTGGAGGTATTTACTGGCTCCATGGTAAGTCGTGACATCACGCTTCCGTTCATAGGAGACTCTTAGGCAATCTGGTGCCGATCAGTGCCTTTTGTAGACTAGGGTATTTCCTATTGAGTGAATCCCTTCGGTGTCTTACCCGAGTGCTCATTCTAGTTTTCGTGCTCTTATCATGACACTTCATTCGACTATTGTCATTCCAGACACCCTTTGAGGATTGCTCCTGGGTGTTGTTAGTTATGCCGTTACATCCGGCTATGTCTATGGCATGATGTGTCCGCTATACCGCCTTGTGGTATTGTATTTAAGCTATCCCCTTTAGGGGTATAACGTCTCCATTCTTGGGTAGAATGTTTATGCTTTCTCCTAGTATTTTAGACTAGGTTTAGTTTCCTCTCCAATGATGGGTTATACTTCATGGTAATCTTGTCATTGATCTTGGGAACTCTGTCCCGTCTGTTGAGCATTGTGTTCACATTAGGCCTATGCCTTACTGTGTTCACTCTTGGTATCCCTTCCAGCTGTCAGGTGATTGCTTGAATTACTTGAGACATATCCAATGTCTTTGCTTACTAGTATGTGCCCTTTGCACCTTCCCAGTCTTCATTCCTTATCTTCAGATGGATTCTCTGAGTTCCTTAACTGAGTTTCCTTCTCCTTGATCTTCTGAAGTGTCAGCTCTTCTGGTTCGAACTTACTCATGGTCCGTAGGATGGAGTTGACTACTTCCCGTGTTTCGTACACTACATGTATACATACGTGGGGTACCTTGTTGATACGTTACCACTTACCCAACTATATGTCAGGCCCGCAAGCTCCTTCGGAGTGCGGTTGTCCCACATCCCGTGATTGGGTACACTCGTAGTGTTCGTCACACGCCTAGGTGAAGTATTCTATTGTCAACTCCTCTTTTATCAATCGATGATACTCACCATAGTTCGGTTGGTTTGGTTTTAACATCCAAGGTTTAAAGAAAGGTTGTGGTTTTGAAAGAAAATTTTGGGTTTTAAAATTATGGTTAGGTGTTAAAAGAAGTCTCTCATGGCATAGCCATGTTTGAGGTCTTGACCAAGTCGAGCTTCTCGCTGACCGGTATGTTCTAAATACAGTGATCCGGCCGTTGGGCCTTTCTAGGGTTCCATACTTCTAGTTGTTAGGATGTGTGATCCTGTAGTTGTTTCATTACGGTCACCGTACATTACTATGTACTTGTGACATGTTAGTGTTCCTTTACATATTCATGTTCTTACTGCACTTGCCGTGGCAAGTGCGTGGTACTGGTGGTTTTTGAGTAATCCTATACCGATCACAGTATGGTTCCCACTCGCATTTGATAGTCTCGTTGACTCTCCCCTTGATCCTATTGATCTACAATTGGTATACTCGATCCTTTAGGTAGCTTCTTGGTGGTCTAGACATGGCTGTCGTAGATCTGGGTATTACTCCAATCCTTGGAGATTCCCTTGATTTGGTTTAGGGTTATTCCTTGTTGCTCGTTCCCACACATTTATTGTGGTTATTGAGCTTTAGCTTGTTTAGGCACTACTCTTGTAGTCCTACCGGTTCATATCCCTTGGATATCCTTATAGCTGTACAAGCTATATCGGCTAGGTATTATAACCTTTTGGCGTTGTAGTTCCGGAGTTAACCACTCCTGGCTATGTCCTCAGTCAACTGGTATACCCTTGGTGGTATTCTTTAGCTACTGCTGCTCCACAGACTTGTGTCGCGGGTTCCATTACTACTCCTTTTTCCATTTTGTTGCACGGTTAGTGCTTCTTTTCCTGTTGCTGGTTGTTTAGCGAGGTTCTGCGACTGTTAAGCATGTCGCCCCATGTTGTTGTAAGTTGTAGCTTCCTAGTGGTTGGAGTGCAGGTATTGTTGTTCAACCGGGGTCCATATCCGGGTCTTCCATTTCTTGGAATTTACCATACGTCGGTTCTTGTTTACTGTGTGATTGTTCCACAACTGCCAGATCGGGTTTTCCCCGAGTATGAGAAGGCTTTTCTTCTCTCTGGCGTCCCTTCCCAAGTTATACCATGGGGTTTACGGTGGGCGGGACTGGGGTTTAGGTATCCGGTACTCACCGGGAGTTCCTAACTAGCATATCTCTAATGCCATCACTCAGCCCATAGCCCTAAGCTTCTAATTCCTAACTCGGTATTTCTTAAAACTCGGTATTTCCAGTCATCAGAGCGATACTTCACTCTGATACCACTTTTGTAACACCCCTACTGCTAACACTGTAATTACCGTCCAACTCCTTATACATTCGTACTCTCGCAGCGGATACATACTTACTCAACGGCGGGTGATACAATGTCGTTAGCCACCCACATGACTAACAAGGCTACTACTACATACAGCATCGGTCTGATGGACCGAATATCCGAGTACTACTCGATACAATACAACTACTCATTACATGCTGAATACTACAATGCTCCATTCGATACAATACTCCATTCAATACCATACTCCATTCAATACAATACTCCACAATTCCGTACAAGATAATACACTACGCATACCGAGTTTACTAGGTTCCACATTCATTACAGTACTTCTCCCAATTTCATACACACTCACTAGGAGTCAATCTGCTACCCATTCCTCACAAACTAGGTGCTTCTAATTACAAGGCGCGCCACCAGTCTCTTCCCCTGACCGTATCCGCCGGGTACCTGCGCACTAAAAACGTTCCCCGAGGGGGTAAGCTTTCGCTGAATTTGATAACCGCATACCCCGCGTACTAGCGAGGGTACGCCGACCATTTGGTCGAATACATACAATTCATTTTGCAATACATACATACATACATACATACTTACATGCTTTCATCCACGATACTACAATACTACCCAAGGTATACATACATACGCACAGTACAATACATGCTTGGAAGACAATACGAGTCAACCAATACTTACTTACCATCTTCCAGAATACACATACAGAATACATACTCATTACATACTCAACACGCAACACGGAGATACAATTCTGCAATACATACGAAGGTCCAGTTAGCTTCATTACACACCCGGGTTAATCGGGTGTTCGATACTCTTTACTTCCGGTCAATGACTTACAATAGTCAAGACCAATACACATACAATACTTACTTCTTACATACTTTACTTCCAGTTAAGTCGGTATGACCTCCGGGCAGGGATTACTACATCCCACAACCGGGCTTTAGGGTGGCCCACTAATCCAGGATGCTACCCATTCAAGGGAATTGGTCAATGGAAAAGATTACTGCCAGGATTCGGATCCAACCTCTTGTGTTTCCTTATCCTCACGCGTGGCCGAAACTATATCGGACTTCTACTCATTCCATTTACTCATTACTCAAGTTAGGAGTTAGAATGTCAGGAATTAGTAGAAGTCAGTACTTCATTCCATACATACATACAATACCAAGTACACAATACTTACACCAACTTCTCATTTCCATTCATTCATTTAATGAATTATACAAACTAATTGTTCAAGAAGATACAACAAGAACAAATAGTTCAAACACAATTAAGTGCAATATAAATCCGATTCGTGCATTTATCTTATGGTGATCACATAAGCACACAAATCGGGGTAACCAAGTTAGGATACAGGGCATGAAGAAATCATACCGTTCACCGTTGTATCCGTACTACCGGCTCCTTCGAGGATCAACTATCTGATTCCTACATACATGAAGTAGTATGATCAATGGTCTATTATTGATCTAACTTACTCCTTCATTGATATTCTCAATGTTTACTTACTACTCCTTTACTTCATACTTGGTTATAAAACACATTCTTTTTATCCTTATTACTTCTTAATAAGCTTGCTTCCTACTCATTTACTTACTTTCTTACCATTACTACTTCATTAATGGTGTGTTTACTACTATAATATGCATATGTGTATATAGGCATATATACATGTATATTGATTACTATAATCATAAAATTAAAACAAATTTTTTTTTTTTGACTCGACCGGACTTGCGACCGACCTTGCAAGTCCGGTCCATTCCAGTAGGTTACATCGTGTGAAAATTCCAGGGCCGACCGACCTTGCAAGTCTGGTCCCAAGGTCGGTCCATTCCAGTAAGTTTCGTATTTGAAAATTTTAGCCCGAACGACCTTGCAAGTCCGGTCGCAAGGTCGGTCCCATTCCAGTAGCTTGCATTACGGGAATTTTTCTGGCCGACCAAACTTGCAAGTCCGGTCGCAAGTTTGGTCCATTCCAGAAGGTTTCTGACGGGAGAAATTTTTGGTCCGACCGAACTTGCAAGTCCGGTCGCAAGGTCGGTCGACTCCAGAAGGTTTTCTGTCTTGTAAATCTGGGCTCGACCGACCTTGCAAGTTCGGTCCTAAGGTCGGTCCGGCCCAGTACTTCAGTTTTAAAATCTGTTTTTTGGTGTTTTCTTTACCTATGTGTTTCCCCAATCTTGACCAACACTTTCCTACATGTTTACCACTCATTTAGATGTTCTAAATCACCAGTTCCTACATACCAAACTTGCTACTCAATTCCTACACAACTTACACCAACCAAATTTCATTAACTCAACACTTACATTAGTTTGCATCCCACTAGTGCAACAGATCTTCCTCTTCTCTCAAATGCTACAGATTTTCAATCAATCTTCTACATTCCATTACTCTCCCAACTAATGCTATTCCTAGCATCCAAAATACATTACCCTTTGAAATACCCCTAAATTAAGTTAGGGGATTTCTTTTGTTAAACCTTAATTAATACTATTTAATATTAAGTATTGTATGGAATTATGAATATTAATATTATGTGGAATTATGGAAATTAATTTAGAGGATTTCTTCTATTTAACCCTAAAGATACTATTAAGTATTAAATTATTATATTATTATATATATTATTGAATTTAACAATAAGATTTATAAGTCAATAAATATTGGGAAATTTCTAAACACTCCAAGTATATTATAAAGATTTTAGAAAGAGTTGGAACATTGTTTTGAAACATAAAAGTCAAAATAAAATTATAGAAACCTTAAAGCTTATTAAGCCTTGCTAGGGTTGACATTTAAGAATGGTCAAAGTAGCTCATGAAACCTATATCAATAAAAAGGTTATGGAAAACCATGAAGATTGATAAAAAGAACGTCAAAAATGGATTATCCTAGCCAAAGTTATGATAAATGAAGTTTAGAGCGAAAATTTTGAAAAGATGCTGATGTGGCAAGTCTGCTGACTCACCTGCGCGCCTCGGAATACGCGCCCAACACTTAGCCATTTTTATCTCCACGATTTTCGCAACTGATTTCGCCCTAACTTGTGACATTCATATCTCTCTCATCTTTGGGAATTTTTGAGTGCCGTCTTTTGCATTCTCTTCTCCTACGAATGCTCTTTCCAACCATAACTCATACACAATCCAATTCATTATACATCAGCCGGAAAATCGTTCCAAAGTAGCCTAACCCGCAAAACCATAACCAGTTTTCCAGAAAAAAAAAGTTGAGTAGGTAAACTTCGTCTGGCCATAACTTCTTTGTTTCTCAGCCAAAATTCGTGTTCTTTAGCTTGTTTAAGATCTCTAATCCCTCTCCAACTTTCCTTTTACACCAAAGGCTGATTCTCAATGGGGTGAAAGATAAAGGCATCGAAAGTTGCCTCCCCGAGTTCTGGAACCCAGAAATCCGAAAATTTCAGTTGAACAGGTAACTTCGTCCTATCATATCTTCTTCATCCGTGGGCTAAAATTCTTGTTCTATATAGCTCGTTTTAAAGATCTCTGATTCCTCTACAATTCTTATGAAGAAACCTCAAGCCAGTTTTTAATACCCCGGATCTAAAAATGGTGATTTAATTACTCTAATAAGATTATTAAGGGCCTAATTGTGCCTAGAGAGTATTGGTAAAAGAATAAAACCAAAAGGAAAGAGAAATGCGTTAAACATGAAAAACGCTAAAATGCGCATTAAATGAAAATAAGAGATATATAATCTCGTAAGGGTCCGAGATGGATTCCTAAGGCTTAGTTAGGCCTAATTAGTATACGGGAATGATTCCCGAAGGAAACGGATCCAATAAAGGGTTAAAACGCTAACGGAGTTTTTAAGCACGTTTTTCGAGAAAACCCGAAAACGTGACTTTAAGTGGTCAAACGGACCCGTAAAAATTATAGTTGATTAAATAACTATAATTAAGTATTAATGGAAGCTTAATAGCCATTAAAAATAAAGAAACAAGAAAAATCCGAAAAACGGGCCCGGTTAGTGAATAGTGCTAAACCGGGTAAATAACGAGCGTTTTTTGTCAGAATCCGAAAAACGCTCCAGCTTAATATTGTAGTGGGACCAGTTTTAATTGGTACTCATACATGCCTTTAAATAAACAAGCTAGTTTATTTAGTCACAAAAGGACAAAATATTAAAGTAAAGGGAGTGAATAGTTAAATGAGACATTAATACCCTCACTCCCCATTCTCTTCTATCTCTCACGATAATTTCTTTCCCCACCTGAGCCCTTCTTCTTCCTCCTCTATCAATCGACGATTTCACAGCGAGACACAGCCCACCTTCTTCCTCCATTAACTCACTCATCTCTTCACCGAATCGCACAAATTGCCACCGTTAGATTCGTATCGGCGAGGGCTACGTTTTCCACCCCTCAAAATCTTGTTTCCTCCCTCCTTTCCTCCACCTCACATGGGTGTTTTGCCTTTCGAAGCTTGAGGAGCTGATTTTGACTCTTCATCATCACCTTGGTGCCTTAAGGTAATAATAAGCAAGAGTTTTGCTCATTTCTAGCTAGTTCTTCCAATTTTGGAAAAATTCTCCACGTTGAAAATTTTCCCCATTTCAGCCGTGAGCTCCTTGCCCTTGTGGAGTGTTGGAAATGCCTCTAATTGATTGCCAAGCTATCCTCTTGGACTTTCTAAGGTAATACCTAAGCTAAGCTTTAAAAACTAGCTCCTTAAAATACTAGTTTTTTGTGTGGAGAATTTGACTTAATTAGGTTGTTATGTGTGTATGGAGGAATAAGATTGTAGATGGCAATCTAGACCCCCTGTGTGTTGTGAAAACAAGGAGAGAAAGATGGAGCAAAAGGAAGAGGAAGAAGAGAAAGAAAAACAGAAAACAAACAAGGTAAAAGCTTACCTTGTGTTAGTTTATTTGGCTTGTGAAATAGATTATAGAGTTGAATTCATGCTCCTGAATGGGTGTAGTTATGATACTACGATGATGGTAGTTGAATGAGATTGTTTAATGTTGTTTAAGTGTGAGAAGTAAGCTTGGGAACTAAGCTAGTTTAGATGGTGAATAAATGGGAATTTGTTGTGGTTTTGATGTTTAAACCAAACAGGGAAGAAGAAGTGCTTGTGAGTTGATTTTAGTGTGGTGAAAATGCTTAGTAAAGCAAGTAAGTGCTGTCAAAATTTCCTAGGGATGTATGGACTAGGGTGTTCTGTTTTAAAAGAAGAAACCAAATCTGTTACAAGTCTAGTAGAAAACAAGAGAAAAGCTAGTTATGAAAGTGTAAGTGAATTGTAAGTGAAATTAATTAGAGTTGGTGAGTGCACTTGGTGCTTAGTTAAGGTGATTAAAGAGGTAATTAAGTGCTTAAACATGAGGATTTAAGGTGGGAAAGATTGGATAATCAAATGTGGAAGAATGGAGTTGTAACAGAATTGAAATTGCCAAATCTGTAAAATATGTAGCAGGGTCCGGGACCTAGTCCATGGACAAAGTCCCGGACCACCCCTTTATTCATACCGAGTTTCCTACCATGTTTGGTCCGGGACTTGAGTCAGGTACAAGGTCCCGGACCACCTGCTGAAATCACCCGAGAATTTACCCTGCACTTGGTCCGGGACTTGGGGTTGGACAAGGTCCCGGACCACCCCATTTAAATAGGTCGAGACTGCACAACCATGCTGGTCCTGGACTTGGGATAGGGACAAGGTCCGGACCATATGTTAAAAATCGCCGAGAGTTAAGTTTGCAATAGGTCCGGAACTTGGGGTAAGGACAAGGTCCCGGACCACCCCCAGAAACCAACAGAGAGCATTTTTAAGGTTTGAAATGATGGGGGTTTAAATGTTAATGATGTTATAAGATGTTAAGGCCTTGTTTGGTGACATGTTAAGGCCCTAGGAAGTGTAAGAAAGTGTTAGAAGTGTTTGAGAAGTGAGAACTCAAAATAACAAGAGTGAAACCAAGATAACGGGATAACGGGATAACGGGGTAATACGGGAATAACATTTAATTATGTTCCGTATGAGCTTAGTATTAATAATAATGTTTGAAACGTTATCAGAGGATCGTGTGTGACCCGAGCAAGGTGAGATGACACAGTAAAAGTAAAAACCCCGGTGAAGGTATGATTTTCTCATACTCCGCGTGCTAACCGAGTTACGTTGATTTGTGTGTTTGTGTGCCGGCTTAATCAAGATTAAAGCATGAAAATAATCCATTGTTTGATTATGTATGTCATGTCGTATGTTGAATGAGCTAACATACTTGTATGCCGGTGTGGTCTAACATAGTGTAAAGACTGACACATAGTGAGTAACGTTTGGCTAGAGACCCGTAGATCGGGTCGATGCTATAATAACGAAAATGTGCAAACACACAAACTATCCGTTAAAGTATAACGATAACACAAACATATGAACTCCCTAGAATGTGAGGAGATGTACGGGTTGAGTAAATACCCGATAATGGTTAGAAAACCACATTGAAACAATCCACGAAACAAATGAGAGTGGAAGGATAAGTGAACCTCCTTCAAGAGGGTTTAAGATAGTTCGAAGATGTGAACTAGCGATGAGGGTAAAAGAGACCTGAGGGATAGTAGCTCCCTTGAGACATGGTCGACCTCCTATATGAGGATTTTACCTGGTATATGCAAGTAACCGAAAGTATGAGTAAAGTAAATGTATGGGTAACTCTTAAAACCTAAGATTAACCCGAACTAAAGTAACGTTCCCAAGTCATTAGAAACATCAAGAGTGATGCTTCTAGACTAATATACATGATATTATTATAACTACGAGAGGAGTGTATGGGAACGAGAGTAGTCCGAGAGTAGTCGGACCTAAGTAAAAGAGATAGGAACTAAGAGAGAGTTCCGTGAGCTAGCTGAACCTTCCCACCATGCTAGACCCAGAGTAGGGTCGAAACCGGGGAAGTAAGACTATGCTAGAGAGCCATGAGTTTTGGCCTAAGTATGTATTGAGAGTAACAAGCGTGACGCAGGAGACCTGTAGTGTAACACCCCTATTTAGCGTATTTAAAGCGGAAATAAAATACGAAGGGCGTACAGACCATCGGGTTCCAAACACCCGGCACCAACCCTCACCAAATTACAACTTATAACTTACAAAAGCTACGGTCTGAACTCGAGAAAAACTTAACACAAACATAACAGAAATTAAACACATTAACTCTCCACAAAACCTAGTCCCATCCCAAACGCTCATTCTCTTCGTGGCCACCTGTAAATCAATTCGTACCTGCATGAATACCCCCAACTTAGATATGGTGTTTAAATGATAAACTAAGATATAAGGAGGCTAAATAATGCCTTAGAAACATTAAGAAACATTTCTAATCAAAGAAAATATAAGGAAACACCAAAAGAGCAGTTTAAAGCAAAAAGTGCTCTAAGCTTGGAGAGATATGGGAGAGTACCCCAAATATTGTTCCAAGACCTTAGTAG
This sequence comes from Limonium bicolor, assembly GCA_023374045.1. Taxonomy (NCBI): domain Eukaryota; kingdom Viridiplantae; phylum Streptophyta; class Magnoliopsida; order Caryophyllales; family Plumbaginaceae; genus Limonium; species Limonium bicolor. The sequence continues at coordinate 123,185,343 of CM041779.1, forward strand.
CATACTAATGGTCATTTTAAATCAATTACCAAAGAAAACCAAGCTTGAAAACAAGTTAAAAACACAAAATGTGCTTTAAGAGTGTCTTAAAGCACGTTTTTGAAAAATTGTCTTGTAAATGAGTTTTGAATGGCTAATGTCCATCATTAACTCTCTAATTAATATGTGTACTATATAGTATCACATTTTGAGGTCTATATCAATGGGAAATCAAAAATTTCACAACAATGTGCCTTGTTTTGATGAATAGTGAATTTATTAAGCTATTTTATAACATAAGTTATATAAGTGAGACATTGGTCAATAAAGACTAAACTACCCCATCTATCACAAGGGGGCCGGTTTCTTAAGGGGTGAGTCACCACCTTTATGACTCATTAAGTGATTAAGGAAGCAAATAAGTCTTTTAAAGCCTAAGGTACTATTCACCTTTTTACAATATCTCACCTTAGTGATTCTCTCCTCACTTCTTCTTCTTCCTTGTTCACATCGGTTCACTTTTCTTGCTCTCTTTCTCTCTTCTCTTCTCCATTCACGTAAGCTCACCTCCATGCTAGCTCCATCTTCTCTTGCACACATCTGCTCATTTAAGCTCCAAATCCAAAACAAAATAGATATTCTTCTTAGTTAGCTCAAGCTCCTCCTTTCTATCTTTTCAAAACTTCAAGAGCTTCATTTTGGTGCCAAGTCAAACCACCATTAGAGGAGGAAATTCAAGTTTGGAGACTCCATTGGCATCTCCATTCTCTTAAGGTAAAGAAAGTGTAAGAAAATCTAGGTTTCCAACCATTCCACCATTTCTTCACTTGACCGAGAATATATACTCATGGGACTCCATGTTTATTCTTGTTCTAGCTTGTTTCTACTCTTCAAAGGAGAGAGGAGGTCCTTCTTGCTTCACATCCAAGTTTGTCTTGAGAAACCAAGGTAAAACAAACACATTAATACCTTAAACCATATTTTAAACCTAGGGTTTGTTCCTTAGGGTTATGTGTTATCTAGTACTCATTGGAGTCATTGTATATTGGTTAGAACATTGGCAAGGAGAATCACATTGGTGACCGAGATTGAACAAAGAAACCTAAGGAGAAAAGCTTGTAAGCTTGTGAGAAAACAAGGTAATTGCTTACCTTAGGTGTCTTGTTGTTTAAGGGATGAGATGTGGGTAAATGATGAGCTTAGTGTTTAGTTTATGTTGTGGAAGGAGTTATTAAAACCTAGGAGAAACAATGTCTATACTTGTGAACTTGTGACTAAGGAGCAAATGAGAAAGGAGATAGTTTAAGAATATAAAGGTGAAGTTACAAGAAGCATTTTATTTCAATGGGAGCCTTGTTGAGTGTATTCGCAGGTTGAAGGCATATATATGTGTGGAAATTCAGTGGTTAAGATTATTGTTATTTAAGGGCCTAAGTGCCAAGCATTTTTAAGTTTCAAGCGTTATGATGATGTGGTGAAGTTTTAGTGTAAATTGGGTGCTAAGGTGTTGTGATGAGAATTTTGTGTGGTTTGGTTGTTTGATGGAGAAAAACCATTTGTTATAAGTACTATATACTAGAGAACCTTGGCAAAATTTTAAAGGAGAGTTTAAGTGTTTAAGATATCCTAAGAGAATTTAATGACTAAGGAAGTACTAGGAATGTTCTATAGGTTGTCTTGATGAAAAGGGTGAAGTTAAGGTATTTTATGACTTATAATGACTTAGGTAACACCATGGAAGGTTTAGGAATCAAAAGAATGTATTTGGGTATTTAGGACTTAGGCAAATGTTGGTGTACATCTAGGAAGGAAATAATGTGATGATGATGGAAGTTTAGACTTGTTAAGGGAACGCGTTGAGTCTTCATTGCTTGTGAACTATTATGTTCATCTGTGGTTATTGGTATTGCACTTCATATATGTTGTTTGTGTAGTAATCAATTTCCATGCTAATCGACAATTGTCGTCGTGCCCCGTTAGCTTGGGGCCATGAGAGGGTGATACCAGCTTCGTGCTGACCCCCTCGGGGGCTATTTTTAACACTTGCAGTAAAGAGGCCCATGATTACGCCACTACGAGAGTAGGAGCGGTTAGGCTTAGGAGGGGACTATTTTATGTTGAGTTCGGGTTGCGCTGTGCACCCGACTGTTGATATTAAACTGTTGTAAGTTGAGGTTTGTTTGAGATACTAGTACTCGGTTGGTCGTGGTATTATGAACGTTGACGTGTAAATTGGATAATGTTTTTGGATAAGTATTGTAAGTATTTTAACCGGTATCTTCTAACGATCAGACCGTGGCAAGGTTCAGGAGTTTTTATTTCCGCTGCGACATATTCGATTAAGTGTTCAGATTGCGATAACCACGATAGGCTTTGGATGGGGTGTTACAAAAGTGGTATCAGAGCGTAGTTACGCTCTGATCAAGAAATACCGGATATAAGTGACCACCGAGTTAGGATATAAGTTAAGGAATAAGTATTGGGTTAAGGGTGTGAGAAGTTAGAGTGAGTAGAGTAGATGACCACTAATAAGTGTGGATTGTCTTTACCGTCTACGGACGTTATAAATTTACTAACCAAACAGTGGTGAATATGAATCTAATGTAAGTTATGCTTGTTCAGATGGCGGACGCCCTAGAGGAGGCCGAGGTCGCGGCCGGGGTGAGGATATTCCAGATATACCTGGAGGGCAGACGATCGCAGAGATCGTAGCTGCCGCTTTAGGGCACATGGGCTATCAGCCCGGTGTGGGTGCACCACTCCACCGCCACAGGGAACCAACTGGGAAACTGGGTGAAGAGTCTATCAGATCTTCGACCGCTCACTTCAAGGGGGAGACCGATCCCGCCAAGCTTGAGGCGTACATCTCCGAGCTGGAGACCGCCTTCGAGACCCTTGATGTCCCTGCTGGGATCAAGGTGCGCTTAGCTGCTTTCTACCTGAGGGGGCGGCGGGCGATTGGTGGAAGCTGGTGAGGGCCGAGCATGTGGCCAACCCAGAGTTCGGCTGGGAGCAGTACACCGCCTTGCTACGGGCAAAGTACTATCCCGCCCATGTCCAGACGAAGAAGCGCTTGCAGTTAGATGCGCTTAAGCAGTCGGACAAGATGACGGTGGACGAGTATTACTCAGAGTTCACCGCCTTGCTCCGTCTTCTGCCAGGTCTAGGGTATTCTGACCAGATCTTGGTAGACCGCTTCTATGGCGGGCTTAGCCATCGACTCCGCTACGGCATGGGGCCGACTAGTTACACTACCTTGCAGGTAATAAGAATGATTGAAATTTGAGTAAGTGGTGAATAAGATTTAGATTATGAGAAAAAGTGTGACTAATACTAAGGAAAAGCAGGAGTGCTATCATGCCGCTGCTAAGGTTGAGATTACCGTCCAGCTGAGGGACGAGGAGAATGCAAAGAGGAAGAGTGCTGGGAAGAGCTCAGAGAGTCAAGGGCAAGGAGGGTACAAGAAACAAAAGTACCAGCCTCAGGCCCAGAAGAATCAGAACCCGAAAGGGAAGGAGGAAAAGGAGAAGGCTTCGGAAGAGCCATTGAAGCTGACCTATGCTATTGCAGCTACACCACTGCGCTCTAAGGCGCCAAAGGTGAGAAATTGATATTGAATGAGTAAGAAATAAATTAGTAACTGATTGAGATATGCGGAGAATTGACAATGGGAATTCAGGATCTGAGACTGAGAGGGGAGCCGGTGGGGCTACCAGCGACGCTTCATCTGTAGATGGTGTCACAAGGACCACCCCGGCTCGACTGTAAGGGGAATAAGGTGGAGTGCAACTTCTGTGGTGTCTATGGGCATCGAGCTTATGAGTGTTACCGGAATCCTGCTAGCAGAGCCTATAGGCCCGATACCAGGGGCAAGGGCAAGACCGATCAGGAGCTGGATCTGACGGTCAGAGGAAAGTGCAGCAGCCGGCGGACAAGAACCCAAGGGTGACCCAGAAGACGGGGCCCACTCTACACATGGTGGATCGGGACGATGAGCCTGAGCCCTCATCGAGGCCAGGTACCACTATAACCATAGTAAAAACAACTACCTGCTTACCGCATTATCATGCATGTTTGGTGAAAATATATGAGTTAAGTAAAAATAAGATGAGATTAGAACCTAAGTAAGACATAACCTACTACCACTTTAGGAAGATTCAACATCTGCTACCCTATACCATCTACATCTAACCCGGAGCACACCGACATCGAAACCATACACTTTCCAACCGAACAATGTCAGGTTATCCGCCCAGGTATGATTTTATTAAGGGGATACCTGACACCCGACGCACAAATAGCCATCATCAGGAGATGCAATCAACTAGGAATGGGACCGGGAGGTTTTTACACACCGGAGTACCCAGGGGGAGCAAGGATGAATTAAAGATGATGAGCTTGGGCAAGGATTGGAATCCGTATGCCAAGAATTACCAAACCACAAGGGAGCAAGATGGAGTCTCACCACCGGGGATACCCGAAGAGTTCCATCCAGTTATTACACAAGTCGTGGAAATCGCTCAGCAGTTGGAAGCTGAACCGATTCCAGACATCCAGCCAGACATTTGCATTGTAAACTTCTACGAAAAAGATGGGAAACTGGGACTACACCAGGATAAGGACGAGACAACGGAGTCTCTCGAAAGAGGGATACCCGTAGTGTCTTGGTCCATTGGAGATGATGCGGAGAATTTTTATACGGCGAGCAGAAGCGTGCGGACCGTGCAGAAGATAATACTTAAGTCAGGTGATGTATTAATTTTGGGAGGAGAATCAAGGATGTTATACCATGGGATTAAGAGAATCAAGCTGAATACAGCACCGTCAGCAGTAATCAATGCGACGCATATGAGACCAGGAAGATTAAACCTAACCTTTAGACAATATTAGCCATGTAATGTTAGAATGAGATGAGAAATGAGATGTAAGATTGAAGCACATGTTGTAAACAGGATGGTCATAAATAAAATAACAGTGTTGTTCATATAAATTGTTACGACTCTTGTTATACCATCAATACTCATGGAGCTTGTGAACACAATTAGGTTATGGACTCGGTACGGAAGGTGCACTAAGCATACTCACAGAGGCACAGGCCGACGCTAGCGGTACTATCCTCACCGGCACCTTTCCGATCAATGGAATTGAGGCATCAGTTCTCTTCGACTCAGGGGCCTCGCATACCTTTGTCTCTGCATCATTTGCGAGCAGGTGGGGCTAGACGCTGATGAGCTACCCGACTTCACGGTTACGCTCCCGTCTAAGGAGAAGGTTCGTTGCACTCGTTACTACCGAGGAGCCACCATCAGAATTAAGGGGGAAGACTTCCCAGTCAGTTTCATTGAGTTCAGTAAGCTAGGATTTGATGTTATCTTCGGGATGAACTGGTTGGAGCGGCACAAGGGACGTATCCTCTGCGCCGAGCATAGATTGCTGCTCAGGAGTCCATCTGGGGTAACAATATCATACCGCCAGAGGCCAGAGAGCCTTCGACTAAGATCATCACCGCCATGGCAATGCAAAGAGAATTAAGAGAAAGGAAGAAGTATACCTCTGCTATGTACAGGACATAGAGAGAGACCCTGAGTTCGACCCCGACTTACCGGTAGTGTCGGAGTTCCCCGACTTATTTCCACGGGAACTGCCCGGCATGCCACCCACTCGGGAGGTAGAGTTCACCATTGAGCTGCTACCTGGTACCGGACCGATAGCCAAGCACCATACCGTATGGCTCCGGCAGAAATGACTGAGTTAAAAGAACAACTGAAAGATTTGTTGGATAAAGGATTCATTAGACCAAGTGTGTCACCATGGGGAGCGCCAGTCCTCTTCGTGAAGAAGAAGGATGGTAGTCTCCGCCTCTGCATCGACTACAGAGAGTTGAATGCAGTGACAGTGAAGAATAAGTACCCACTACCCCGCATGACGATCTGTTCGATCAGTTGAAGGGAGCATCTGTGTTTTCCAAGATTGATCTCAGATCGGGGTATCATCAGATAGCCATTAAGGAGGGAGACATTGAGAAGACGGCATTCCGGACACGATACGGCCACTATGAGTTTACAGTGATGCCGTTCGGTTTGTCGAACGCGCCAGCGAAGTTTATGGATCTGATGAACCGCTTGTTCCGGGAGCAGCTGGACAAGTCGGTTGTGGTTTTTATTGATGATATATTGATATATTCAAAGTCTAAGGTTGAGCATGAGGAACATTTGAGAAGGGTGTTGGAAATATTAAGGGAGAACCAGCTATATGCTAAGTTCTCCAAGTGTGAGTTTTGGCTTGACCAGGTCTCTTTCCTAGGTCATGTCATCTCAGATGCTGGGATCGCAGTGGATCCAGCAAAGATTGATGCCGTACGTACCTGGCCAAGGCCGAAGACTGTTACCGACATTCGGAGCTTTCTCGGTCTGGCAGGTTACTACAGGAGTTTGTGAGAGATTTCAGCAAGGTCGCGAAGCCGATGACCAGTCTGATGAAGAAAGATGCACCATTTCTATGGACAGTCGACTGTGAGAGATCATTTCAGCGCTTGAAGGACTCACTGACCACTGCACCGGTACTGACCATTCCAGACGGTACAGAGGGCTTTGAGGTTTATTGTGATGCATCCGGCAGAGGGCTGGGTTGCGTGCTCATGCAACATGGCAAGGTGGTGGCATATGCCTCACGCCAGTTGAAGAAACATGAGGAGAACTACCCCACACATGATTTAGAGCTGGGAGCTGTAGTCTTCGCTTTGAAGATATGGCGCCACTACTTATATGGGGTTAGTGTCACGATCTACACCGATCACAAAAGTTTGAAATACATATTCACTCAGAAGGAGTTAAATCTTCGACAGAGGAGATGGTTAGAATTTCTGAAAGACTATGACATTGACCTCCAATACAAAGAAGGGAAGGCCAATGTTGTAGCAGATGCCCTGAGCCGTCGAGCACACTCACTCCATTCGCTAGTTTCTTTCTCCAGCTTGGTTGATGAGGTGCGAGAGGCTCAGAGGACTGATGAGTATATGAGAGAGGTCAGACAGAAGCTGACAGATGGTACCTTTGAGAGTCAGAAATACGACTTCAGACTTCATGATGATGATCTGATCAGACTTAAGGGCCGATTATGCATACCACGAGGTAACACGGATCTGAAAGACCGTATACTTAGAGAATCACACTGTTCTTCAGTTTCCATCCATCCGGGAGCCTCTAAAATGTATAAAGACATGAAGAGATACTTCTGGTGGTCGGGGATGAAGACAGATGTTACCGAGTTCGTCTTGAGGTGTCTCACATGCCAGAAGGTGAAATTCGAGCACAGACGACCGGGCGGAATGGTACAGTCGATGCCAGTTCCGGAGTGGAAGTTCCATGATATCTCCATGGACTTCGTAGTTGGGCTTCCACCTGCTAGGGGAGGTCTCAACATGATATGGGTGGTGGTGGATCGCCTTACCAAAGTAGCCCGATTCATACCGATGAAGGATACTTGGAAGGTGACCAAATTAGCTGAGTTATTTGAGAAAGAAATCATGAGGCACCACGGCATACCAAAGACCATAGTGTCAGATAGAGATACCAGATTCCTTTCGAGGTACTGGAGAGCTACCAGAGAAGCGTTGGGTACAGAACTCAAGCTGAGTACCGCGTTCCATCCTCAGACAGATGGTCAGACTGAGCGTACTATTCAGACACTCGAGGACATGCTGAGAGCATGTGCCTTAGACTTCCAGGGCAGTTGGATTGACAGATTGCATCTGATCGAGTTTTCATACAACAACAGCTATCACGCTTCGATCAGATGGCACCTTTTCAAGCGTTGTACGGTAGACCATGTCGTACACCGCTCTGCTGGGATGAGTCGAGTGAGACGGTCATTATAGGACCAGAGTACTTAGAACAAGTTCAGGCTGAAGTTCAGCAAATCAGGGAGAACATGAAAGCTGCTCAAGATAGGCAGAAGTCGTATGCTGATGTTCGACGACGAGACCTGGAGTTCGCAGTGGGCGACCGGGTATTTCTGCGAGTATCACCGATGAAGGGTGTATTCAGGTTTGGGCAGAAGGGCAAGTTAAGCCCGAAATTTGTTGGTCCTTATGAGATTACGGAGCGGGTGGGCCCGGTTGCTTACAGGTTGAATTTACCTGCTGAGCTGGGTAAAGTGCATGATGTTTTCATGTTTCACAGCTGAAAGAAATACATGCACCACCCCTCCCATGTGTTAGAACCTGAGAGGTTGACCTTAGAACCAAATATGAGATCCGTGGAGACTCCTCAGAGAATCTTGGACAGAAAGACTAGGGACACTCGCCACAAGTCAGTGCGACTGGTGAAGGTTCTCTGGTCTAACCAGGATGTCGAAGAGGCCACGTGGGAATTAGAGGATAAGATGAGGGCGAAGTACCCTTCTTATTTACTGACTAGATCGTCTGTATAGGGTACGGGGCGTACCCTTTTTAAGGGGGGTAGAGCTTCCTCGCTTTTGAGTTAGGAAACGATCATGTTTGTCGTTTGTTTGGTTGTTTAAGATGTGGATTTGTGTAAGTTGCTACACTTTGGTGTAAGTTTGAGTTGAGTTGTATGATACTTATGTATTGTATTTGAGATTGACCTTTGAGTCTTGAGATGTATGAATGTGAATATAAGATGTGGTATTAAGATTAAGAGAACTGTGTACCGTGAATGGTTAAACACATGTGTGAACTTTGAGGACAAAGTTCTTTTAAGGGGGGTAGATTGAAATACCCCAAACTTAGATATGGTGTTTAAATGATAAACTAAGATATAAGGAGGCTAAATAATGCCTTAGAAAACATTAAGAAACATTTCTAATCAAAGAAAATATAAGGAAACACCAAAAGAGCAGTTTAAGCAAAAACGTGCTCTAAGCTTGGAGAGACATGGGAGAGTACCCAAATATTGTTCCAAGACCTTAGTAATATCCTAATGGTCATTTTAAATCAATTACCAAAGAAAACCAAGCTTGAAAACAAGTTAAAACACAAAATGTGCTTTAAGGAGTCTTAAAGCACGTTTTTGAAAAATTGTCTTGTAAATGAGTTTTGAATGGCTAAATGTCCATCATTACTCTTTAATTAATATGTGTACTATATAGTATCACATTTGGAGGTCTATATCAATGGGAAATCAAAAATTTCACAACAATGTGCCTTGTTTTTGATGAATAGTGAATTATTAAGCTAGTTTATAACATAAGTCTATATAAGTGAGACATTTGGTCAACAAAGACTAAACTACCCTCATTCACTAAAGGGGGCCGGTTTCTTAAGGGTGAGTCACCACCTTATGACTCATTAAGTGATTAAGGAAGCAAATAAGTTTTTAAAGCTAAAGTACTATTCACCTTTTACATAATATCTCACCTTTAGTGATTCTCTCTCCTCACTTCTTCATTCTCCTTGTTCACACGGTTTTCTTGCTCTCTTTCTCTTCTCCATTCACGTAGAGCTCACCTCCATGCTAGCTCCATCTTCTCTTGCACACATCTTGCTCATTTAAGCTCCAAATCCAAAACAAAATACATATTCTTCTTAGTTAGCTCAAGCTCCTCCTTTCTATCTTTTCAAAACTTCAAGAGCTTCATTTGGTGCCAAGTCAAACCACCATTAGAGGAGGAAATTCAAGTTTGGAGACTCCATTGGCATCTCCATTCTCTTAAGGTAAAGAAAGTGTAAGAAAATCTAGGTTTCCACCATTTTCTTCACTTGACCGAAAATATATACTCATGGGACTCCATGTTTATGCCTTGTTCTAGCTTGTTTCTACTCTTCAAAGGAGAGAGGAGGTCCTTCTTGCTTCACATCCAAGTTGTCTTGAGAAACCAAGGTAAAACAATCACATTAATACCTTAAAACATTTTTAAACCTAGGGCTTTGTTCCTTAGGGTTAATGTGTTTATCTAGTACTCTTGGAGTCATTGGATATTGGTTTTAGAACATTGGCAAGGAGAGATCACATTGTGACCGGATTGAACAAAGAAACCTAAGGAGAAAGCTAGTAAGCTTGGAGAAAACAAGGTAAATTACTTCCTTAATTTGTCTTATTGTTTAGGGAATGAGATATGTATATATGATGAGTTTAGTGTAGAGTTTATATTGGAAGGTTCTATAAAACCTAGGAGAAACAATGTCTATTCTTGTGAACTTGTGACTAAGGAGCAAATGAGAAAAGAGATAGTTTAAGAATATAAGGTGAAGTACAAGAAGCATTTTATTTCAATGGGAGCCTTGTTGATTGTATTCGCAGGTTGAAGGCATATATATATGTGGAATTCAGTGGTTAAGATTATTGTTATTTAGGGCCTAAGTGCCAAGCATTTTAAGTTTAAGCATTATATGATGATGTGGTGAAGTTTTGGTGTAAATGGGTGTTAAACTATTGTGTATGAGAATTTTTGGTATTGGTTGTTTGGTGGAGAAAAACCATGTGTTAGGAGGTACTATTACTAGAGAACCCATGGCAAAAATTTAAAGGAGAGTTTAAGTGTTTAAGATATCCTAAGGGAAATTAATGACTAAGGAAGTACTCTGGGAATGTTCTCTATGGTTGTCTTGATGAAAAAGGGTGAAGTTAAGATGTTTTTTAATGACTTATGATGACTTAGGTATCACCATGGAGTATTTAGGAATCAAAGAATGTATTTGGTATTTAGGATTTAGGCAAATGTTGGTGCACATCTAGGAAGGAATAATGTAGGATATGGAAGTTTAATCTTGTTAAGGACCCTTAAGTGAATGTTTAAAAGAGTTTAGATAGTGAGTTGATGCTTGGGAGATGATGTTATAGTGGTGAAGGAACATTTGGCATAGTGGTTACACAGGTATTAACCACCACCTAGAAACCTAGAGGAAAATTACAAGTGTTAGCATTACAACAAGGAAATGCATAATGACTAAGATGGATTTTGGTGGATGAATTAAGGTATTTTAAGGGGGGCTTAAGGTGTATTTGAGGTGCCCCAATGAGGTTATAACATTGAGGATATATGAGGAGAAGTTTGGAGTTAAAAAGAATTTAGAAACAAGTTTTTGGAGCCGACCGCCTTAGGACCGGACTTGCAAGGTCGGTCGGGCTCTGTTATACTACCGAAATTGTTTCTGGAATCGACCGGGATCTTGGGGGACCGGACTACAAGTCCGGTCGGCGCTTGTTTTTGTGAGGGAAAATGTTTCTGGAATGGACCGGACATGGGACCGGACTTGTCAAGTCCGGTCGGCATGAATTTAGTACGGATTAAGTCTCTTGAATCGACCGGACATAGGACCGGACATGTAGTCCGGTCGGAGTGAATTTTCTAACTAAAAGGTACTGGAATGGACCGGACTTGGCAAGTCCGGTCGGTAAGTCCGGTCGAGCCTAAAAATAAAAAAAAAAAAGAATTTCAATTTTCTAAAAATGGTAATGGGTAATAAGGGTTATGCCCTTGGTAGGGTAGTAATGATTGGGACCCTAAGAACTTGAGGAATTAAGTTAAGTTAAGTATAAGTTTAAATGTTTAAGTTAAGTTTGTAAGATTGAGTGATAAAACTTGAGAGGTTATTGAATGGAAGTCCTTAGGGACTAGCGAGTTAAGTAATTGCAATAACTAATATACCTAAAATGAATGAATGTTTTAGGTTTGTGAGTTGGGACCGCCGAAAGATTAGTCAAACAACGAACGACGGTGAACGGTACAATCCTTTTCGTGACCTGCTTGCTAACGAGGTGTCCCTCGGCTTGTGTGCTATCTGTTAATTGCTATGACTAAAACAAGATAAAGCATGCAACCGGTTATATTGTTCTCGTTGTGATTGTTTATATTTACACTAACCCGCGAGATTGAGATTGTTACTAACCAAGTTTAGTACTTACTGAGTTGAGAATAAGAGTTAAGTTGATGGTTGTTGGTTAATGCCCGATAAGGCTAGCTAGCACATGTGTTTTAAGATGTCTACTAACTGGACTTGAGTGAGGAAACCCGGGACCGATCTCCGGTCATGCATGCTAAGTGGAAAGGGGGACGGTATCTGAATCAGATCCGCCCTCCGCTTAAGGACTTGTCTTCGGACTTGTAGCCTAGGGCCGGTTGCCGGCTCAGCTACGCTGGACACCCGTCCAGAGTAGGTGGCATTAAGATGGTGCGGTGGGATCACCTAAATCCCAGGTTCGAATTAAGCTACAACCAATCCCTTCCAGGAAAGGTTTGTGGACTGAGATTGAGATTAAGATTAAGTAAGGTAAGGAACTGAGATTAAGGAAATGAGGACTAAGGAGGGGTTTACTAACCCACTTGTTAAGGGAACGCTTGAGTCGTTCATTGCTTGTGAACTATATGTGTTCATCTGTGGTTATTGTTATTGCACTTCATATTATGTTTGTGTATGTAATCAATTTCCATGCTATCGACAATTAGTCGTCGTAGCCCCGTTAGCTTGGGGGCCATGAGAGGGTGTACCAGCATTCGTGCTGACCCCCTCGGGGCTATTTTTACACTGCAGGTAAGAGGCCCATGAGGACGCACTACGAGAGTAGGAGCGGTTAGGCTTAGGAGGGGACTTTTATTTTGAGTTCGGGTTGCGCCTGTGCACCCGACTGTTGATATTAAACTGTTGTAAGTTTGAGGTTATGTTTGAGATACTAGTACTCGGTTGGTCGTGGTATTATGAACGTTGACGTGTAAATGGATAATTGTTTTTGGATAAGTATTGTAAGTATTTTAAACCGGTATCTTCTAACGATCACCGTGGCAAGGTTCAGGAGTTGTTTATTTTCCGCTGCGACATATTCGATTAATGTTCAATTGCGATAACCACGATAGGCTTTGGATGGGGTGTTACAAGGAATGTTGATGTACAAGGAGGAAGATGTTTAGGAAGATGTGAAAAGGAGATTTAGTTAGTAAGAAAAGAAGTTGAGAGATGATGTTAAGGTGTAGGGAAACACCTGGTATAGTGGTCATTATAGGTAAAATACCACTTAGAATATTTAGGAGAAACAATATAAGTGTTAGGAATTTTGGTAGAAGAGAGTAAGTGTTTAAGGAGTTATAAAATGAGTTTTATGGATGTTATATGAAGGGTTAAAGGTGCCAAATGATGTTAGAACACATTAGGAGGCTTGAGGAAAAGTTTGGAGAAAGTTTGACAAGTTTTGGACAACTTCTGATGTTGTCCGACCCAGTGGTCCGACCCAGGGTGGGTCGGACAGCCTCTGTTAAGTCACCCGTTGAGGTTTCTGGAATGGTCCGACCCAGAGGTCTTGGGTTGGACATGGGTCGGATGTGTGTGCTCTAAGTTTCTGGAATGGTCCGACCCAGATGGGTGGGTCGGACATGGGTCGGACGGGAGAATTCAAAAGACGGAAAAAGTCTCTGGAACGGTCCGACCCAGTTGTGGGTCGGACGGTGGGTCGGACGGCCCAAAATTATGTAAAAAAAAACAAAACATTGTTTAAGGTTATAAGATGATGGGGATTATTAAGTAATGATGTTATAAGATTGTTAAGGACATGTTAAGTGAGTTATAATGACGATTTGGTGGGGGAAAGTTGTATTAAATGTAAAAGTAAAAACATTAAAATGTGAAGTTATTTAACTAAGTTAACGGGGATAAGTTATGAGCATTAGACTTTAGACAACCATGTTACTCCGATATTAATAAAAGTACATGTAATGTTATCAGTTGTTCGAGAATTGCTCGAGGAACATAAGTGGACATGATAAAGTGGACTCCGGTGACAGGTATGGTTTTCTTGCAACCTGTGTCCAACCGGATTACACCGGCTTGTATGCCAATGTGATTTTCTGTATGTTTGCCACGTTGTAAGATTAAACATGTAATGAGTTTACAGTAATTCATTTATGTGGCGTGTTCAACTCCGATACCATTTAACCTCGGAAGTGTTAAACCTTAGCTAACTGAGTCTAGAATCACATGAGAATTCGGTATTTGGATTAAACGACCCGAACCATGGGACGTTCTAACCACGGCTATGCGTGCGTTAATTGTGTGTTATGTGTGTGTGAATGTAGGGACCCCCTCCCTTGTATGTTTAACCCAGTTGTAATACTGTATGGTGTGTAGATGTGATAGACTCCATAGTGGGTTCTAACTAATATCTAAAAGTAAGTATGTACTAACAGTGGTGAGGAATCCGGTTAGGCCGGCCACGCGTTGTTTGGGAGTGGGGTCCTTCTTAGCCTTACCCTTCTCTCTGTTATGGTTGTTTCCCTCACGGGTTATGATCTCCCATTAGCTTATTCCAAAGCTTAGCTATTCTGACTTATGATCGGTTTAGGGGGAACATGTGTTTGTGTGGTGTGTTCGAGCCAAAAACCCGAACCATCTTAACTTAAGTTACTCGTCTGACTATTAGGACGGTAATGAGTGTTGTAAACGAGCTACCATGGGGGTGACATCATTCTCTAGGCTCACCAGTGAATTAACTACGTTTGGATCGGTCCTAAGAGAATCGCTCCCGTTATGTTATGTGTTGTTGATGTATGCAGTTACTATTGCGATGTTATTATGTGCACATTGAAACGTGAAAAGTGTTGTTATGTGTTGTTATGATGTATGTTATATGTTGTAAAATGTGGAGTATGTGGATCATGGATATGAATCCCAGTTGTGATAAGAGGCGTGTAAGGATAACCCGATTAATGGGTAAGTGTCGTCCATTAAGGAAGTAGCTCCATTGAGGAGAAACACTCTAGGGTTAATGAAGACCATGAGTGACTTATCAAGTAGGAAGGTGTTATCTGTTTGTCGAGCCCATTGAGGTGGAATGTTATGTGATGTGTGTTTAAGTTTACATGCATGATTTAAATATAATCAACCGCATGCTAAGATGACAATTAGTTGTGCGTGGCCCAGTAGCGTGTGGGCTGCGGGATTACCATACCAGCAAAGGTGCTGAGCCCCTTGGGGGCCACCCTTTCTCTTCATTTCCTATTTCAGGTACAAGGAGCTGGAAGCCGTTCGAGAGTAGGACGGGTAGTCGTTTGTTCATGGGTAGCCATTTTAACTGTGTACGTATTGTAGGTGTAGTAAGACCGAAATTGTTATCGGCATCAGTTTGAAAATACTCGGTACAGTTGGAATGCTTATGTATGTTTGGTTGTTGTTAATGAAAGGTATAGTAATGTACAGTTGCTCGGGAATCTAGTCCATCAGACTGATACAATGTGTATGTATTAGCCTTGTTAGCCACGTGGGTGGTTAACGGGTGTAACACCAAAGAGTTAAGTAATGTGATGAGTTAAGTTTTCCGCTGCAGTTTGTTGTTGAGTGTGTTGTTGCTATGGGGTGTTACAAAAAGTGGTATCAGAGCGAAGTACCGCTCTGATGACTGAATTACCGAGCTTAGGAAGTACCGAGTTAGGATTTTAGTACTTGGGTTAAGGGTTGAGTGATAGCGTGAGATATACGCTAGTTAGGAGTAACCAGTGCGTACTGGAAACCTACAATATCCAACCCACCCTCCACAATCCCTGTTTTATAAGTTGGGAAACAACGCCAGAGAGAGGAAAGTCCTCTCATATTCGGGAATACCCGATCTGGCTGTTATTAAGTACCTTTAAAGGTACGGAGAACCTGTCATATGGTAGATCCCGAAAACTGGGAACCGGAGACGGTTTCCATCTGAACATTGTTAACCGCATTTAATAGTGAAGAATGAAGAATTTTCTGTATAAGAGAATAGAATTTCTGGCAACCTGCGGTCGACATCCCAGCAGTCGCAGCAATAACCAGCTTGCAACGCACCGACATGCAACCGACAAGAAGTGTAGTAATGAAACCCGAGACGAGTGTCTACGGGACCACAGTTTTAAATGATACACCAACGGTATACCAACCGACAAAGGAACTACAACGTGGTGCCCACCAGAGACAAGTCTCAGTAGCCATGACAATGCGTGGAACGGGCTATGAAGAGAAAAACAATACAAAAGAAAGGGGACTCCAAGAATGGGAGACACCCCAGTTGATAATTATCATATGAATACAGTGAGAAGTTACCCAGAGGGTTATTGTCAGACTGTAAGGTCGAGTAAGGGCCAACAAGGCCACTGATAACAGTGCGAGTAAGAACAATACCGCAACCAGTATATGTGCTGAACCGATAGCCAGTTAGCATGGCGCACTTGCCATGGCAAGTGCTGCTATAACAGGGGCTGTTCGGGAAACTTATAATAAATACAAAGTACTTAGTAAAGTACCATGAAGTTAATGAGATCATATTATGACCATGAAGGGCTTGATAGCCTAACCTTTGTAATTAAAGTACACCAGTCAGCAAGAAGCTAGATTTGGTAAGGCAAGAACGTTGTGAACCACGAGAATTTTTCTTTCAAACTCAGTTTTATTCCAACTCTTTTCTTTCAAGAACCAAATTTTCTTTCAACCAATACTTCTTTCAAACCTTCTTTTAAACCAAACAGAACCTACACAGGCCTTAGTGCAACACGGTAGGTAGTAATACCCAGTATTCTTTTGAATAACGGAAAGGAAACCGGTAAAACCAAGGGTAACAACCCGAGGGAATGGATTGAGTTGATGGTAATACAACAGTGGATAGACCTTCCCTTGATTAAGTTCGGGAAGCACAAATGCATATTGTCACGGGACATATAAGGGAGTTGACAACAGAATACTTCACCTAGGCGTGTGACGGGCACTACGAGTGTACCAACTGTAATGTGGGACGACCACACTCCGATAGGAGCTTGTGGGCCTGACAGACCTGCTTATGGGTTAGTCGGGTAAGTAGCAATGTATCAGCATGGTACCCCACACATGTATACGAGTAGAGTCCGGAACACGGGAAGTAGTCGACTCCGTACTATGTTCAGCAGCATAAGTCAAACAAGAGCTAAGGATTACCATGAATGGTTGAAGTACAGGAACTCAGTTAAGTTAACGAGACTAAAGGAATTAGTGAATTCCTTTAAGGGAAATGTTTAAGAGTCAGGAGGTGCGAAGTGCACTAACTGTAATGTAAGGACATCGCATATGTCTTAAGGATCCTCAGGGATAAACATGATAGTTGGAACGGTGACCCAGCCTGTGCATGGCAAAGCAGATGCCTAATGTGGACACATTAATGTGCAATGAACGGGATGAAACTTCCAGAATGAGTACCTACACTACCAAGAAAATGTTGATCTTCACAGAAGAAGATAATAAGCCAGTTAAGAACGCAAACGGCGTGGCTAACTGAATATACCAATAAGTGTGAACCAGATGTAATAGCATAACTTAACAACACCCAGGAGCAATCCTTGAAGGGTGTTTACGTCAACAATTGTTGCACGAAATGACATGACAGAAACACAAGGGTTGAAACTAACACCCATTTTAGACATAAGTTGCCAGGAGACGGACTGGCAATCCTAAGGCGCATCTCATGAAAGAAAACGTGATGCAACGACCTTGTCATGGAG
This sequence comes from Limonium bicolor, assembly GCA_023374045.1. Lineage (NCBI taxonomy): Eukaryota > Viridiplantae > Streptophyta > Magnoliopsida > Caryophyllales > Plumbaginaceae > Limonium > Limonium bicolor. Next base: position 123,202,758 of record CM041779.1, read on the forward strand.
CCCAATACAACCTCTAACCACGTAATGTTGTACAGAGAAGTACATGTATGTGGACAGCCTACAATGAGCGCAGCTCAAGGCATGAGGCTTATAAGCCGCAAATAAGGTGTGATATGTAGATTTGATCAATTGCAAAAGTTTGTGTTGTACGAGTAAGTAGAGCGGAGAACGAACCACTGCATTAAGAGTGGGGATGCCTCTCGATATCATGAGACCGCAGGAGCGGTAGTTATGTGGACCAAGCTCAAGAAATATGTTAAGGATGGACGATATTATTATTGAAAGAGAGCAGTTAGTTTAGTAGTATGTGTGTATAAAGTGAAACACCGAGCTGAATAATGTCGGCTTGTGACTCGAATGATCAATGCTCAAGGAGCATTCAGTAGCCATCCAAATGAGTGATGAACCATAATACGAATGATGTAAGTATATGTGTGGAAGTTAATGTGACAGTAAATACCATGTAAGTTAATGTTATACAAGGAACACGGTGTGCAGTAAGCGACCGTTGTATAAGTATTGTTAAACGATAATATGGCAACTAAGCACAGTTACGAGTTAAACCCAATAGAGATACAACAATAAGTGGTACCAAACAACTAGGCAGTAAGCTAGTAGCCAGTATTACGAGATCAGAATCTCAGTGAAACACAGTGTGAATTCCGTTGCGAATCACATGAGAGATTTTCTGTCAAGAGTTTACGCCTCTGCACTCTATATGACTGAGTGTTTTGGTATTGCACTTGCGTAGTAATGATCAAGTGGGATAGCAAGGAATTGGAAACATGTTAATTATGGAGGAATAATGTTATAATGGCCGATGCATAGGAAATGCAAGGCCACACCAATGAAAGAATACATGTACAAAACCAAATGTGAAGACATGATTAACAGGAAGTGACTACAGCAGCACTAAATACCAAATATCGGTATGGAATATACCTCAGGTGTGGGAAATAACCAAGAGAGCACTACACATTAGATGGTAGTTCAATCTCAACCAACAGTAAGTCGGAAGAATCAAGTCAATCATTGTGAAATACGTAACAGTATATACAGTCATTATTATGGAAGTGCATAGAAAGTTTATAACTCACCGAATTCGCTCACGGTAAGAGATACCATGCGTCGGTTGAGAAACCATTGTTACCAAGATAAAGGTAATAATTGGGAGATGTACAATACAGTGAGAATAATGAATGGGGCAAACTAAGCCCTACAGTTGTCAGAGTTGCGCAGCAGACGCTAGTGAACCAGTGAGTCAGGTATAACGTGAATAGCGAATATAAGTAAATGGCTAATTATTAACGCTTAGAAGCCTCACAGGCCAGAACCGAAACCAGTTAAGAGTTTAAACAAACTCCAATGAGAATTCTTTGTTTAGGGACTAAACCGACAATAAGGTTAAGATCCTCTAATCAGATGCATTGTATAATAGACTGCGTGAAATTTAAAACACTTCACGACGGCAGAACATCTTAAGCCAATGTTAGTGATTGATTATGGGGTGTAATCCCTTTTAAGAGGGGTAGAGCGCAAAACCACTTAGTATGTATTACCGTACAAGTGTACGTGACTTATGTTGTGCATAGCACAAAATAATTTGTTTTGATGATTGGTGTGTGTGTTACATAAACATACGCATTCATTCATGGTTAATTGTGGTAATAGCGCACAGAAGATGCGAATACCATTGTGATAAGTGTGTTGATTTATTAACAATTGTGTGTGATGGTACAAGTGTGGGGAGTAGAGAACTCCCGGGGAACAAAAAACCCCGAAAATGTATAAATGTGAAATGTGTGTTGTATTTTGATAAAATATATGTGTGTATATATACTAGATAGTGATTCATGAAAGGGTATGAAACCGACATAGAACCTAGTGAGAATAAGATTCCCTAGGTAACAGCATTAAAGTGAATGGAGGTAACTGATAGACGGAGTTCTATCCCTTGGAGATGTTATGATCCTGATTAGAATGATTAAAAAGATAAAAAATTGGAAATGAGTGATTTATTTGATGCTTGAAAATGAAGTGGGAGGTGGAACTTGATTTGCATGCGATCAAGGGAAGCCGAACACAAATTGGGGTGGAAGGATAGTTCGACACTGATGCTGATCACATTAGGGTTGAATGATTCTTGAAGCTCCCTATAAGTGGTCACAAATAACCACGCTAAGAAAAGAAGCAAAAAGCATAAGTTGGACATGGAGATGTGTTGCGTTTTCAAAAAGGATTTTCAATTGGTATTTCCAAAACAATCAATTATATTTGAATAAAGGATTCTCTTATATACTTAACCTAGTAAAGAATATTTTGTAGTACTTGCTCACGAGCCGAGGACGCATGAGCCTTTGTCTTCGGACCGGGGACATGAGAAGTATATATGTTAAAATTAAGTGATTTTTTATCTCCCAAAGGAACGGGGACCAGAAGGTGTCCATCGCGACCGGGTTCTGCGGGATCACAGTGTATATCAAAGATATTTTTGGTTGCCATACATGCTAAGACATGTTGTGTGGTATGTGTAATAAGTATCATTTTGACCTTGAGTTCCAAAAGTGTATGTTATTAAGACCTATGAGTCTAAATGTTGTTGTGTTACATAGACCTATGTGTCTAAAGGCTGTTATGTTATCAAGACCTATGTGTCTAAATGTTGTTATGTTACCCAAGACCAGAGAGTCTAAGGGTTCTTATGTATGTGCCAATATTGTTAAGATACCCGGACCATTGAGTCCGAGGTTATCATGTGAGTATGTTATGTTATGTATGAATGCGAATATGTTACCCGGACCATTAAGTCCGAGGTTGTGATGTAAAGTATGTTTGGTTATGGAAGTTTATTTCCAAGTGATTCCTGCGTTCTAAACCAAAGGATGTGTGGGAAGTGTAAACTTCGAGGACGAAGTTCTTTTAAGGGGGGTAGATTGAAATACCCCAACCCTTGATATGTTGTTAAACATTTAAACTATGGTATGTAAAGGCTAAAAAGTGCCTTAGAAACATCAGTGAACAATTTAAACCATAGTAAAATGCAATAACACACTAAGACTCAGTTTGAGCAAAAACATGCTCTAAGCTTTGAGTGAACTTGGTTGGGACCCAAAGACCTACCAAGACTTAATAACATTCAATTATGATTTAATAAGGCAAATTAAGTCCTTATGAAACCTTAGTAGACAATTAAACCAAACAAAACAAAATAAATGCCTTAAAGTCAATATGGGCAAAAATGTGCTCTAAGCTTGGGATAAATTTGTATAAGACCTAAAGGTCATACCTATACCTTGTAAATATGTTAATGAGCATATTAAATCAATTACAAAGAAAACCAAGCTTGAAAACAAGTTAAAACACAAAATGTGCTTTAAGGAGTCTTAAAGCACATTTTTGAAAAATTGTCTTGTAAATGAGTTTTGAATGGCTAAATGTCCATCATTACTCTTTAATTAACATGTGTACTATATAGTATCACATTTGGAAGTGTATATCAATGGGAAATCAAAAATTTCACATCTATGTGCCTTGTTTTAGTGAATAGTAACTAAAATAAGCTAGTTTGTAACATATGTTTGTATAAGTAATTAAATTGACAAACAAAGACTAAAATACCCTTAATAATAAAAAGGGGGCTGGTTTTGTAGTAATGAGTCACCACACATGTAAGTTTATTAAGTAATAAGTGATGACTAATGGTTACTATTTGCTTTAAGGTATAAATATCTTCTAAAAAGCAAAACCAATCTCATTTCTCTCATTTCTTTCATTCCACACGTCTTCAACCTCTATTCTATCTCTTCTTGCTCTCCATTCACGGGTCGCTACAGCAACACCAACACCACCATTATTTTCCATCTTTGACCACTTGTATCTCCTAGCTCATTTGGCCAAATTAAATTCTAAGACCACCATTCTCTTCCTCTCATCAAGCTCTTCAATTCTATTCTTTCAAAATCCCAAGAGCTCCATTTCGGTGCCAAGATAAATCACCATGGGAGGAGCTTGAGTTCATCTTTTCACATATTGTTGTTCTCCTTTGCTTCTAGGTAAGGAAACTCAAAGAAAAATGACATTTCCTTTATGTTTGTGTGATGTCCGAAAATCACCATTGATGGTGTCCTTACCTTGCTTGTTTTAGCTTCATTTAAATCTTCCAAGGGCTTGGTGGAGTCCTCTCTTGATACTTATTCAAGCTCTCTTCCAATTCCAAGGTAAAACAATTACCTTAAGGTGTTAAGACAATATATATAACCAAGGGTTTGTAAATGAGTTTAAGCATGAAGCTTGAATGCTCATTGGTGTTACTTGTATATTGATTAGAACATTGACAAGTAACCAAGCCCTCTTGCCGGTTTCCAAACAAGGAAGAACAAGAGTGTTCAAGTAAAAATCTTGAAGAAAAGAGGTAAATATGCTATCTCAATGTAGTTTAATTGCCTTAGGAAAATGAGCTTGATATGCTTAATAAAATACCTAAGGAGCCAATGGTAAATGAGCTAGTTAAATGCTCTCAAGGAGTTTATTAAGGGCATATGTATTGTTGGGTGTATTTGCAGGTCAAAGGCATTATTTATGTGGGAAATTCAGTGTTTAAGGTTTATGTTATTTAAGGGCCTAAGAGCCATGTTATTTAAGGGCCTAAGTGCCAAGCAATTAAGTTTATGCACTATATTGTGATGTAGTGTAAATGTGATGAAGTTTGTGTGTGAGAAAGTTCTTGGTGGACTTAAGTGTTCTTGAATGGAATAAGGTAAAAACCTAAGTGTTTGGATGTGAGAATATACAAGAGAAGCTATGGCAAAATTTGGAAGATGTATAAGAAGTACTAAGTGTTTTAAATGAGTTTTGGTGAACTAGGAAGTGTTAAAAATGAACAAGTGTTTTACTAGGGAAGGAAGCATGTATTAAGGTGATTTAGAGTGATACAGTGATTTAGGTGTTATCTTGGAAGTTCTAGGAATTCAATATGTGTTTTGAGGATGTATTAAAGTCTTGGAGAAGTTTGTTTAAGGTTTAGGAATGTTGACGTACAAGGAGGAAATGATGTTTAGGAAAGATGTGAAAAGGAGATTTAGTTAGTAAGAAAAGAAGTTGAGAGATGATGTTAAGGAGTAGAAGAAACACCTTGGTATAGTGATCATTATAGGTAAAATACCACTTAGAAATATTAAGGAGAAAACAATATAAGTGTTAGGAATTTTGGTAAGAAGAGAGTAAGTGTTTAAGGAGTTATAAAATGAGTTTTATGGATGTTATATGAAAGGTTAAAGGTGCCAAATGATGTTAGAACACATTAGGAGGCTTGAGGAAAAGTTTGGAGAAAGTTTGACAAGTTTTGGACAACTTCTAATGTTGTCCGACCCAATGGTCCGACCCAGGGTGGGTCGGACAGCCTCTGTTAAGTCACCCGTTGATGTTTCAGGAATGGTCCGACCCAGAGGTCTTGGGTCGGACATGGGTCGGACGTGTGTGCTCTAAGTTTCTGGAATGGTCCGACCCTGATGGGTGGGTCGGACATGGGTCGGACGGGAGAATTCAAAAGATGGAAAAAGTCTCTGGAATGGTCCGACCCAATTGTGGGTCGGACGGTGGGTCGGACGGCCCAAAATTATGTAAAAAAAAAACAAAACATTGTTTAAGGTTATAAGATGATGGGGATTATTAAGTAATGATGTTATAAGATTGTTAAGGACATGTTAAGGGAGTTATAATGACGATTTGGTGGGGGAAAAGTTGTATTAAATGTAAAAGTAAAACAAATTAAAATGTGAAGTTATTTAACTAAGTTAACGGGGATAAGTTATGAGCATTAGACTTTAAACAACCATGTTACCCCGATATTAATAAAAGTACATGTAATGTTATCAGTTGTTCGAGAAATGCTCGAGGAACATAAGTGGACATGATAAAGTGGACTCCGGTGACAGGTATGGTTTTCTTGTAACCTATGTCCTACCGGATTACACCGGCTTGTATGCCAATGTGATTTTCTGTATGTTTGCCACGTTGTAAGATTAAACATGTAATGAGTTTACAGTAATTCATTTATGTGGCGTGTTCAACTCCGATACCATTTAACCTCGGAAGTGTTAAACCTTAGCTAACTGAGTCTAGGATCACATGAGAATTCGGTATTCGGATTAAACGACCCGAACCATGGGACGTTCTAACCACGGCTATGCGTGCGTTAATTGTGTGTTATGTGTGTGTGAATGTAGGGACCTCCCTTGTATGTTTAACCCAGTTGTAATACTGTATGGTGTGTAGATGTGATAGACTCCATAGTGGGGTTCTAACTAATATCTAAAAGTAAGTATGTACTAACAGTGGTGAGGAATCCGGTTAGGCCGGTCGCGCGTTGTTTGGGAGTGGGTATCCTTCTTAGCCTTACCCTTCTCTCTGTTATGGTTGTTTCCCTCACGGGTTATGATCTCCCATTAGCTTATTCCAAAGCTTAGCTATTCTGACTTATGATCGGTTTAGGGGGAACATGTGTTTGTGTGGTGTGTTCGGGCCACAAAACCCGAACCATCTTAACTTAAGTTACTCGTCCGACTATTAGGACGGTAATGAGTGTTGTATAACGAGCTTACCATGGGGGTGACATCATTCTCTAGGCTCACCAGTGAATTAACTACGTTTGGATCGGTTCCTAAGAGAATCGCTCCCGTTATGTTATGTGTTGTTGATGTAATGCAGTTACTATTGCGATGTTATTATGTGCACGTTGAAACGTGAATAGTGTTGTTATGTGTTGTTATGTGATGTATGTTATATGTTGTAAAATGTGGAGTATGTGGATCATGGATATGAATCCCAGTTTGTGATAAGAGGCGTTTAAGGATAACCCGATTAATGGGTAAGTGTCGTCCATTAAGGAAGTAGCTCCATTTGAGGAGAAACACTCTAGGGTTAATGAAGACAATGAGTGACTTATCAAGTAGGAAGGTGTTATCTGTTTGTCGAGCCCATTGAGGTGGATGTTATGTAATGTGTGTTTAAGTTTACATGCATGATTTAAATATAATCAACCGCATGCTAAGACGACAATTAGTTGTGCGTGGCCCTGTAGCGTGTGGGCTGCGGGATTACCATACCAGCAAAGGTGTTGAGCCCCTTGGGGGCCACCCTTTCTCTTCTTTTCCTATTTCAGGTACAAGGAGCTGGAAGCCGTTCGAGAGTAGGACGGGGGAGTCGTTTGTACATGGGTAGCCATTTTAACTGTGTACGTATTGTAGGTGTAGTAAGACCGAAACTGTTATCGGCATCAGTTTGAAAATACTCGGTACAGTTGGAATGCTTATGTATGTTGGTTGTTGTTAATGAAAAGGTATAGTAATGTACAGTTGCTCGGGAATCTAGTCCATCAGACCGATACAATGTGTATGTATTAGCCTTGTTAGCCACGTGGGTGGTTAACGGCGTGTAACGCCAAAGAGTTAAGTAATGTGATGAGTTAAGTTTTCCGCTGCAGTTTGTTGTTGAGTGTGTTGTTGCTAGTTGGGGTGTTACATCCCCCATGTGTCCTAATACCATTTAGGCACTTAAACTCACCTTAGAACTTCCACCAAACTCTCCAAAACAACTTCCAAAGATCTTCTTAAACATTTACTAAATTCTTACAAACACTCCTAACACTTATCATATAATTCCTTACATTTCCAACTTGTAACCTTTCCAAAACTTCAATCAACCCAAGTGTTCCCTCCTTAATAGTTTGAGCACTTCATAAACATTATTTTCCATCTTCAGTTCATTTACCAAAACTTCCTCAAGTCATCTTACATATCCATGCACAAATTCCTCTCTTTTCCATTTGTTACTCATCATTCCTAAACTCATGAACTTACCTATACCTTTCTTGCCATCCTCTTAGCACCTTAACCTTGTTCTTCCTTACCTTGACCTTCCTACACCTTCCTTAGACATCTACATTTCTTTTACTCAATTACTCACCATTCTCATGATCTTACACTCTTATACATTCCTAGTCGATCTACAACATTCTCCTTGAATCTTCACTCACCTCACCTAAGTCCACTCATTACCATCTAAACTAAAACCTTATTGTTCCACCGCTAGCATCTTCACTAATTACACAAACTTCCCAAAACTCTCATTGTTATATTCCCTAGTTCATAACTAAATCTCCTTAAAGCATTATGCATCTTTTCCTTCAAATTTATGCACAAGTCTCACCATTCCTCTTACCATGACTTTGGTGTGTTTAATACACCCACCAATCCTCTAATTCCTCCTAGACATCTCTAGGCCATACTAAACCTCAAGAACTACTTAGTTAACTCATTTCCACTCAAATTCCTCTTAATGATCCCTAGTTACCCTAGGGCATATTAACTCACCACTACCTCTTAAACACTTTGTTTTCTACTCAAATTTCTCCATAGGTTCCCTAGTATTATTTCATGCCCAAATGCATTGTTTTCCTCATTCAACCATCTTACACACATCAAGTTCTTTCTCATCATATTTTATCACTCAAACCAACTCATTCACAGCAAACTCAATATATTGCAATAATCTTAAATTGTATAGCACTAAGGCTCTTAAATGACATGGCTCTTAGGCCCTTAAATAACTTAAACTTAAACACTGAATTTCCCACATATAAAAGCTTTCAACCTGCAAATACACCCATCAATCTCATAGTAGTTATAATGCTCTTAAAATCCATCTTAAACTTATATTACTAACTCATTCCCATTGGCTCCTTAGTCACAAGTTCACAAGCTTGTTTAAATTCATTTTCCTAGGTTATATAACCCATTACCTAATGTAGCTTAAAGCTACATTGGTACTTATCTAAATACCATCCCTTAAAACTTAAACCACCATTAGGTAAGCAATTTACCTTGTTTTTCTCAAGTTTCTCTCAACTTTCTCCTTAGGCTTCTTCCCTTGGATATCTCGGCCACCATTTAAATTTCCCTTGCCAATGTTCTAATCAATATACATTGGCTCTCATGAGTGCTAAATAACACACTAACCTTGAGGAATGAAAACCTGGGTTAAAAATGTGTTTTAAGACATAAAAGTGGATGATTACCTTTGAAGTCTCAAAGTAGACTTGGGCATTGAATGAAAGAGGACCTCCACTAGTCCTTGGTGAATAAAAAAAGCTAGAACAAGGCATGAAAACAAGGCCCCATGAGTGGTAATTTTCGGCCATGTAGAAGAAGTGGTGGAAACATGGTTTTTCTTACATTTTCCTTACCTTGAGTGAATGGAGAAGATAATGAACACCTTAAGCTAGTTTTTCCTCCTTTAGTGGAGATTTCCCATGGCTCCAAAATGAAGCTTTTCCAATTTTGTAAAGATAGAATGCTAGAGCTTGAACTAACTAAGAATAATATGTGTTTAGTTTTTGATTTGGAGCTAACATGAGCAAGTTATGGACATTTGAAGGTGAGGCAACCATGGAGGCTGCTTGGGACGGTTTAGAACAGAGGAAAAGAAGAAGAGAACCGTGGAAGAAGAGAGTGAATGAAGAGGAGGAGAGAAGGTAAGCTAAAGGTAAGGTATTTTACTTTTAAAAGCAAATAGTACTATTCTCTCTTTTACTCTTCTTTTCCTTTATTTGCTTAGTCATGTGGTGACTCCCCACATCAAAACCGGCCACCCCCTTAATAACCAAGATATTTATGGTCTTGGTTGACCAACCAATTGACCAATGTTGACTAAAACTTAAACTACTCACTATTTGGCACTATTCACAAACTAGTGCACATATTTGTGAAATTTTTGGTTTCCCATTGATTTAGACTTCCTAATGTGATACAAATTAGCACACATGTTGATTAGGGTGTAATCATGGGCATTTAGCCACTCAAAACCCATTTCTAAGACAATTTCTCAAAAAGGTGCTTTAAGGAGTCTTAAAGCACATTTTATGTTTCAGCGTGTTTTTGAGCCTTGTTTTCTTTGGTAATTGATTTAACATGTCCATTAGCATGTTAATAAAGTCTTATAATGATATTTGGGTGCTAATCAAAGTCACTCAAAGCTTAGAGCATGTTTTTGCCCAAATTGCCCTTAAGGCATTTTCTTTTGTTTTCCTTGGTTTAAATTGTCTACCAATCTTTCTAAGGCATATTTTAGCCTTACTACATCATAAATTGATGTTTACTTAGAATACTTAGGTTTGGGGTATTTCAATCTACCCCCCTTAAAAGAACTTTGTCCCCAAAGTTCCCATGCATCTTATCTTATTAGAATACATGTCTTACCTCATTCCATAGATCATATAGATCATACTTATGTATACTTACACTCATTGAATCATTAGATCCGCCATATGCTTATACTCAAATATCACACAACATGCTTAAGCATGTATAGCACTCAAAATTTTCTTTGTTTCTTTTGATGATTAAAACAATCACATAATTTTCCAACGTATTCTCCCATGTCACCGGTCCGTAGACAATGGCTCGTTCGTCCTCGTCACCATGGGCCAGAATACAAAACACTCAGCTCTCCCCATGTCACCGGTCCGAAGACAAAGGCTCGTGCGTCCTCGACTTCATGGGCGAGACTCAGTAAAAAGGTAATCCTTTTTACGAGGTCATGTGAGGAATAATTCCTCTAATTAAAAATACAATCGACTCCAATTTCGTTTTATACTAACGCCTACATCCTTAGCGTGATTTAATTGTGACCACTGGTAGGGAGTTTCAGGAATCATCCAACCCTGATGTGATCAGCATCAGTGTAGAACTATCCTTCCACCCCAATTTGTGTTCGGTTTCACTTGATCCCTAGAAAATCAAGTTCCACCTCTCACGTCATTTTCAAACATCCGAATAATTCACTCATGTCCAATTTTCTATCTTTTTAGTTCTTCTAATCATAATCAATACATCTCCAAAGTGTGGACTCAGTCCATCAAACATTCCCGATTCATCTCTTAGTAATTACCTCAAGACTTAAATTCCTACTAAGTTCTATTACCGTCTCATACCAATTCTCACCATCTTATATCTCATAGCATTACTATCTTCTTCCTCATATTCATATCGAACAGTATCCCATAGTGTTATCTTATTCTTATCTCTCATATCGACTCATACCTTATATATTCCTTAAGTCTCCTTAATCCTCTTCCTTAATTCTCTAAACTTGTACTCACACCCGAGTTAACAAGATAGGTACTTAATATGTATGGTATTCACATCTTCTGTGCGCAATAACCATAATTTATCTCAAAATGTTTATGCAAAACATATTCTCAAATTCTTTTGTGTTATGCACACCGTAGTTTATGTACTCAGTACACAAGCATACACTCAGTGGTTTTCGCTCTACCCCCCTTAAAATGGGTTATGCCCACGTAATCAACATTATATCATCCTTGAACATAAGTTCAAGATGTCTAATTCTCACCAGGCATTCTAGCTTCCATGTCATCTACCTCACTTACGATTCGATCAGAGGGTCATAACTATGCTAATGACTTAGTCTCTGCATCGAGGATTCTTAATGGTACTGATATCATATTCTTAACTTAGTTTGGTCTAACCTCAAAGGTAGTGGTCAGCTAGCTTCAGCTGCACGACTCTGATAATCTTAGGCTTAACTACCTTTCTAATCATTCTTAGTATTGTATATCCTTCTGCCTCCTTACAGTTTAGGAATATTGGTCTCTCAGTGGACACGTGTTATCTTTTATATACACGGCCTTAATGAGTTGTAACTCGTCTATCCATTCTCCTTGAAGATCTTATGTTCATACTCTTAGTGTTTTCTCGAATGTCTAAATTGTTCTCTCCAACTGACCTTTGGTCTGAGGATAACCCTTAATCTGAAACTACTGTTTAGTGCTTAATGCGCTTTACAGTCTTATCCTTAACACTTTAAGACATGTCCAATGTCTGTGCTTAACAATCCGTGCTCTTCGCACTTCATAGTCCTTAATTATTTGTTCTCTGATTCCTTTGTGTTGTTGGTTCAACTGAATTCTTCTCTTCGACTGTTTGCGGTAGTAGCTGCTCTTGTCTGATCTTGCGTCGTTGTCCGTGGTACGGAGTCGACTACTTCCCGTGTTCCTTACACCACTCGTCTACATGCATGAGGTACCTTACTGGTACATTACTACATACCCAACTAACTCATAAATGAGCGTGTTAGGCCTGCAAGCCCCTGTGGGGTGCAGTCGTCCCACGTCTCGTTTTAGTAAACTCATAGTGTCCGTCTCACGTTTAGCTATTGCTAATTATGAAGTATTCTGTTGTCGATCTCCTCTTCATCGTTCCATGATAACATTTATTGTTCTTCTTGAACTTAATCAAGGGAAATTTATTTACTGTGTTCTTAAGTATGGTATGCTCTAGTTCTTTCTGTATCTCGTACTGATTCGGTCTCTTAGTAACTTAGGTCTTTTTCCATAGAGCCTCTTATCTTCTTTCTCATATTTGTTCTACTAGGAATGCACTTCCAGTTCCTTAAGGAATGGGTAGTGTTCTTCCTGTGAAATCTTACCTAACCAGGTCCAGACTACTGGCATCAATGCATAGTTCGTCTACCATCTTATTCCCTTACTTATATCGGTCTTAGCTTATAAATTTAATTGCCTCAGTGTCAATATTTGACGGCTTATACATAACGGTCACTTTACCGCGCACCATGACTTAATCCCCTTATATAAATATTGTACTCACAACCACTACTACCGTGGCAGTTGGCCTTTACCATGTTGCCCGTTGATGGCGCAACTACTTACTCATTTACTCTAACATCTTATCTTATATTCAATCCCTTCTTTGTGTAAACACACTGGGAGTTCTCTAATTTCGGTGTTTGGCGGTTGTCATACCGTGCTGTAAAATGGTTATCTCTTAAACGAAGGTGTTCTGCTTCAATCTCAGGTTCATAAGTAGGCTAACACTTTTTTTTTCTCACATTCTTTCATCCTTTATGATGTTATTTACCATGTAATCTAACCGGTTACTGAAGAAGTCATCCATTTGCTCACAAGCTCTTCTGAGCATTGGTCACTTGACGTGCCATTTTGCGCTCTCACTATGTTTATCTCTGACGATTACTGATCCTCAAATCCTGGGTGTTGGATATGAGGTCTGTCTCTGCAGCCTTCCTTATTACTCAAGTGTATCTGGTATGTTCTAAGGTAATTTCAAGGTTTACAGTTTCCATTCTCTAACAAACGTATTATTTCTCTAATAAGTGACAGCCCTTTTTGAGGGGTTTATTCCCACTCTTGGCCTCACAACAAGGAGAGGTATCCCCACCCTAAAAGGCATGGTTCATTCTCCGCCCCTGACAATGTACTATCTCATTATTCTCATTGGTGCCTTTTCCTGGCAACATTTTCCACAATCTAAGTTATAGGTTTGGTAACCGTTCACATCTACACATTGTAGTTCCTTCATGGCTTGAATAAGCTCTTTTACAACTTACTACACCTCGGGCTCTGATGTGGTTAACATCCTTGGCTCGTAGGCTCTTAGTGCTTAATGCCTCAGTTCATTACTTGTACTCTTATTTATCTGTAGGTCATCCTTTTAGGTTTTTGTTTCTTTGAACATTATCCACCGTTAGGTTACATATTGAATATAGTATCGGGTTTCATGGTAAGTTGCTGCATCCTGGTTCCTACTATGGAAGTTAATTCAGGTGATCAGAGGTTACTTAGTGTCCTTGAAAATACTGTCATTTTACTAGACTTATGTCTTTTAGCAGTCAAGGTTAGGTTCGTATTAGGCGTTTGCCTTACGGTGTCCAAGTTGGATATCATCTTGTCATCTTATACCTCCATCTCAACGCTTCGTTCAACTTCCGTTGACTACGCCACTCGTTGATGATCAATCATACTTGGGTGTTAACGAGTTAGATGAACAGTATTAACTGTCATTCATCAGTTTGTCAGGCTTGACCATGCCCGCTCTGTGGGGGTAGTCCTCTGAGCTTTTCTTTTCCAGAGTTGTACGTCTTTAATCCTTAGTAGGCTATAGCTGACATTTATTCCTTTTACTGGTATTCTTAGTGATCAATCTGGGAGTCTTATCCCATTCTTGTTGAAAGTTTTATGTCGACGGTCTCCATTGTATTCCGTAATGCATTCCTAGTACGTTATCACTTACGTAGTGTTTTGCTCGCATTACTGAGCGATCTCTTATGTTTTCCTCTCGGGGTTTAGGTTTGATGTTCTTACCGCACTGTCGGTTGTTGTTGTAGTAGGTTGTACCGTTGCTAATTTTTATATCGTTTAGTATTCTGTCCAAGTTCAACTCCCTGCTGACTGGTGTATCTGCTCATCTCATCATGGTCAGGCCGTCAGGCCCTTCCAAGGTCTCATTCTCCAGCTCTTATAGATTTACAATCCGGTATTAGTGTGTACTACAACTGTAGCGTTCTATTACCTTGCCATGATGGCTTTCTGTACTATTTAACCGTGGTAGCACTTGCTATGGCAAGTGCGCCATGCAAGATGGGTTACCGGTACTGTGTGCGTCGGTAGTGGTACTTCCACCTGATCTTTTATGTCTTTGATAGTCCTCGGGAATCCTTCGATTTCTTCCGTTTTGGATAACTAGCCATCCGACAGTTTCCTTGTTGTTTGACAGTACCGTCACTCATCAGGGAGCTCCTCTTTCTGAGGGAACCCTTTGTTATTTACTCCTGTCTTAGTCCTTGCTCCCGTCTCCACACATTTTGTTGTGGTTACTAAGTAATGATTCTCCTTTAGGCACTACGTCGTAGTCCTATTCCGGTATACTGTTGTATGTGTCTTTATTGTCGCCTGTGCTATGTCGGCCAGGGTTTGTAACCTTTCTCATTGTATGGGGTTTGGAGTTCCCGTTTCTAACTGAACTTTCCAGTAATCTTATCCCTTAAGCTTTATATTATCCCACTGCTATGCTCATTCGGACCACTGTCCGGTACTCATATCTCTTATCTTTTCTTTATCCTTTGCACTAGTAGCGCTTTTCTAACCATTGGTATGGCGGGTTATTTTGACTGCGTAGCATGTCGACCCATGTTGCCGGTAATTACCGTTCCCTTATTGATATAATTCCATAGGTAGCGCCTGTTTCTCTGTTGCGCTCCATTAAAAACCTCCAAGTTCTCCGTAACTGTTGTGCAACAAGATGTTTCTCGTATTGCCTACTGTTAACTAACTGCCAGATCGGGTTTTCCCGAGTAAGAGAAGGCTTTCTTCTCTCTGGCGTTTGTTCCACATATTCAGGGTTAGGGATGTGGAGGGCGGGTCTAGGTACTATGGATATCCGGTAAATACCGGGAAGTCCTAACTAACGCACCTCTCACTCTATCACTCAACCCTTAACCCATAACTCAAACTCAACCTCAGTATTCACCTAAGTTCGGTATTTCTTGTCTTCAGAGCGTAACTACGCTCTAATACCACTTTTGTAACACCCCATCTCAATCCAAATGTGGTTTCACAACTTAACAACATATATATAAAAGTCACAGCGGAATTCAATACACTCCAGGACCTTGCCACGGTCTGATTGACAGAATATACCGAACATTAGTACATACAAATCTTAACCCAATACATATCCTTCTTACAATCCCCTCACATCCTATACATCTTACTAACTCGAATTGCCATACGAGTGTACATGCACAACTCGTAGGCCACACTTAACCCGTAACGCTTGTACCCCTTCTTACTCTCACGACAGCCGCCTCCTGACGTTCACCTGTGTAGTAAAAACAGCCCCCAAAGGGGGTCAGCACGAATGCTGGTACGATCCTCTCATGGCCCCCAAGCTAACGTGGCTACGACGACTAATTTTCGATAGCATGGAGGTTGATTAGATGCACAACATAATAGAAAGTGCAGTAAACAACAATCCAAATATGAACAATCAAAGTTCAAACATAATGAAGGACTTAAATGCGTTCCCTTAATTAGAGAGTTAATTATTTCACTCCTTAAGTTATGTTTCCTCTTAATCTTAGTCCATCCTTATCTTACCTCAATCTTAGACTTATCTTAGTCTTAGAAAACAACCATCCTTTAAAAGGGAATGGATGTAGCTCATCTCAGTCTTATAATACAAACCATCCTTTAAATAAGAATGGTTGCAACTTATCTCAACCTTATCTTATATATGCTAACCGTTCTCTCATTAGAACTGGTTAGGCCTTAGTTCGTTGTTTATTTTCGTAGGGCTTGGTTAACCCTAGCCAGCAGCAGGTCACTTTCCGGCAATAAACAACATTCTTAAATTGTTGGGGATGTAGGCTAGATCCCCCCACGCCATCTTAGTATGCCTCCCTCCTAAAACAAGTAGTCCGAGGAGGTCGAGTCTATATGTCGACTCTAGGCGACGAGTCTGAAGACAAGTCATATTTGGAAGTCGGTATCTGATAAGGATACCGGTCTCCCCCAATACACATGTGCCGGTACCATTCCGGATTCCTCACTCCCCCTAAAGTTAGAGTTAGTAGTAGTCTCAATGCGACGTTTGTTTTGTTTAACCTCTTTCGGTTATTAGCAAACTAATATTAGGGAGTGTTCCTATATCCGCACATACTTACTAAACCTAGTTAGTAAGTTCACACCTAAGTTGTGTTACTTTTCAAACATCACCACAACAATACATCAACATGATATTCCGGTTGCATGCTTTAATCTTGTTTAGTGAGCACCCAAAAACGAATAGCACACAAGCCGAGGACACTCGTTAGCAAGCAGGTCACAAGAAGAACTGTATCGTTCACACATTGGTCGGTTTCGGTTGCTTACTCTCCTCCTTAAAAACCCCACGACTCCCAAAACGACTGCAACACTCTCAATTCCTAAAACATTGATTCAGTTTTAGGTTATTAATCACTTAACTTAATTCAACTTAATTAACTTACTTAACCCATAATGATTCCCCACCTAACACCTCTTAAGTTTTACTACTTATTCTTACAACTTAACCTGAAACATTAAAGTTTATACTTAACTTAATCCCTTAGGTCTTTATACCTCTAATCATCAATTCCCTCTTAATGGGGTACCATTAAAACCACTAAACTTCCTTAGGGTTTCTCTCTATTTTTTTTTTGACAACTTAAGGGTCGACCGACCTTACCCAAGGTCTGTCCATTCCAGAACTTATTACCATTTGAAATGTTACCCCGACCGACCTTGCAAGTCCGGTCCCCAAGGTCGGTCCATTCCCGAGAGTTTTTCCTGTGGAAAATTTAAGCCCGACCGACCTTGCCAAGGTCGGTCCCAAGTTCGGTTGATTCCAGAGACTCAATTTGTACACATAATACAAGCCCGACCAAACTTGTAAGTCTGGTCCCCAAGTTCGGTCGATTCCAGAAACTCTTTCCGGTAGTGTAAACTGAGCTCGACCGACCTTGCAGGTCCGGTCCCTAAGGTCGGTCAGCTCTAGAACCTTGTTTCTAAATTCCCATTTGACTCCAAGCTTCTCCACAAGTTCCCCCATGTGTCCTAATACCATTTAGGCACTTAAACTCACCTTAGAACATCCACTAAACTCTCCAAAACAACTTCCAAAGATCTTCTTAAACATTTACTAAATTCTTACAAACACTTCTAACACTTATCATATAATTCCTTACATTTCCAACTTGTAACCTTTCCAAAACTTCAATCAACCCAAGTGTTCCCTCCTTAACAGTTTGAGCACTTCATAAACATTATTTTCCATCTTCAGTTCATTTACCAAAACTTCCTCAAGTCATCTTACATATCCATGCACAAATTCCTCTCTTTTCCATTTGTTACTCATCATTCCTAAACTCATGAACTTACCTATACCTTTCTTGCCATCCTGTTAGCACCTTAACCTTGTTCTTCTTTACCTTGACCTTCCTACACCTTCCTTAGACATCTACATTTCTTTACTCAATTACTCACCATTCTCATGATCTTACACTCTTATACATTCCTAGTCGATCTACAACATTCTCTTTCAATCTTCACTCACCTCACCTAAGTCCACTCATTACCATCTAAACTAAAACCTTATTGTTCCACCGCTAGCATCTTCACTAATTACACAGACTTCCCAAAACTCTCATTGTTATATTCCCTAGTTCATAACTAAATCTCCTTAAAGCATTATACATCTTTTCCTTCAAATTTATGCACAAGTCTCACCATTCCTCTTACCATGACTTTGGTGTGTTTAATACACCCACCAATCCTCTAATTCCTCCTAGACATCTCTAGGCCATACTAAACCTCAAGAACTACTTAGTTAACTCATTTCCACTCAAATTCCTCTTAATGATCCCTAGTTACCCTAGGGCATATTAACTCACCACTACCTCTTAAACACTTTGTTTTCTACTCAAATTTCGCCATAGCGTCCCTAGTATTATTTCATGCCCAAATGCATTGTTTTCCTCATTCAACCATCTCACACACATCAAGTTCTTTCTCATCATATTTTATCACTCAAACCAACTCATTCACAACAAACTCAATATATTCTAATAATCTTAAATTGCATAGCACTAAGGCTCTTAAATGACATGGCTCTTAGGCCCTTAAATAACTTAAACTTAAACACTGAATTTCCCACATATAAAAGCTTTCAACCTGGAAATACACCCATCAATCTCATAGTAGTTATAATGCTCTTAAAATCCATCTTAAACTTATATTACTAACTCATTCCCATTGGCTCCTTAGTCACAAGTTCACAAGCTTGTTTAAATTTCTTTTCCTAGGTTATATAACCCATTACCTAATGTAGCTTAAAGCTACATTGGTACTTATCTAAATACCATCCCTTAAAACTTAAACCACCATTAGGTAAGCAATTTACCTTGTTTTTCTCAAGTTTCTCTCAACTTTCTCCTTAGGCTTCTTCCCTTGGAAATCTCGGCCACCATTTAAATTTCCCTTGCCAATGTTCTAATCAATATACATTGGCTCTCATGAGTTCTAAATAACACACTAACCTTGAGGAATGAAAACCTAGGTTAAAAATGTGTTTTAAGACATAAAAGTGGATGATTACCTTTGAAGTCTCAAAGTAGACTTGGGCATTGAATGAAAGAGGACCTCCACTAGTCCTTGGTGAATAAAACAAGCTAGAACAAGGCATGAAAACAAGGCCCCATGAGTGGTAATTTTCGGCCATGTAGAAGAAGTGGTGGAAACATGGTTTTTCTTACATTTTCCTTACCTTGAGTGAATGGAGAAGATAATGAACACCTTAAGCTAGTTTTTCCTCCTTCAGTGGAGATTTCCCATGGCTCCAAAATGAATCTTTTCCAATTTTGTAAAGATAGAAAGCTAGAGCTTGAGCTAACTAAGAATAATATGTGTTTAGTTTTTGATTTAAGGCTAACATGAGCAAGTTATGGACATTTGAAGATGAGGCAACCATGGATGCTGCTTGGGACGGTATGGAACAGAGGAAAAGAAGAAGAGAACCGTGGAAGAAGAGAGTGAATGAAGAGGAGGAGAGAAGGTAAGCTAAAGGTAAGGTATTTTACTTTTAAAAGCAAATAGTACTATTATCTCTTTTACTCTTCTTTTCCTTTATTTGCTTAGTCATGTGGTGACTCCCCACATCAAAACCGGCCACCCCCTTAATAACCAAGATATTTATGGTCTTGGATGACCAACCAATTGACCTATGTTGACTAAAACTTAAACTAGTCACTATTTGGCACTATTCACAAACTAGTGCACATATTTGTGAAATTTTTGGTTTCCCATTGATTTAGACTTCCTAATGTGATACTAATTAGCACACATGTTGATTAGGGTGTAATCATGGGCATTTAGCCACTCAAAACCCATTTCTAAGACTGTTTCTCAAAAAGGTGCTTTAAGGAGTCTTAAAGCACATTTTATGTTTCAACTTGTTTTTGAGTTTTGTTTTCTTTGGTAATTAATTTAACATGTCCATTAGCATGTTAATAAAGTCTTATAATGATATTTGGGTGCTAATCAAAGTCACTCCAAGCTTAGAGCACGTTTTTGCCCAAATTGCCCTTAAGGCATTTTCTTGTGTTTTCCTTGGTTTAAATTGTCTACCAATCTTTCTAAGGCATATTTTGGCCTTACTACATCATAAATTGACGTTTACTTAGAATACTTAGGTTTGGGGTATTTCAGATATAACCTATAGTTTCTTGTTATTTTACTTCCACACAACCCCCTTCTGTTTTAGAAATCCTTTTTCCGCCTAAAACTTTCCCTTATTTACATATAGACCCCATTTTATATTATATACTTCCATATGTCACAAAACTATATATTATACACTTTTTTTAATAAAACCATTTATATAACTCCAAAAATTCCCAAACTTTATACTTAGGATATAAATCATCATATTAACCAATCTATACCACAACTTTTCAGTAATTACATTCTATAGCCCAAAAGTTTTATAAATTCAACATTTAATCTATAATGTTACTATAAGTTCGTAAATTAATTATTTATGACATTAAATTTGGTCAAACCTCCTAATATGGTCTATATTGACCTATTGACTTTCAGTTTGACCAGAAGTTTATATATTTACGGTTTGACCCCTATAATTTTTCAAAAATTACATTTTTGTCTCAAAAATTATTAAATCTTAAATAATTCATAAAATTAGGTTTTTAATGTCTAATTTTGGCTAATGCCTATAGTTAGCCCCAAAAATTATTTAAATTACAGAAAACCCCATAATTAATTCGGTAATGTTAATTACCATATTAAATTCATTTTAAACTTAATAAACATAAATTAAATGGCCTAAAAATGTGTGGCCTTATTACAATAATTAGCATAGAACAAAATTACAAATAAATGTCACAAATGACATATTTCATTTATGGCTTTCATTACCCTTGCCCCCATATTTTTATAAATTATGTTTTAGCCCATATTTAATTTCCTTGACATTATAGGTCATTAATACACCAAGTTAACCAACCAAAAATGTTATTAAATATTTTAATACATAATTAAGTCTTATAATTCCCATAAATCCCACGGCTAGTATATATATGTAACAAAATGTCATAAAAACTATATTATAATATAAGCTAAGGTTTCTCACCTAGCATTTGATTTTCCAAGCCACCAAACACTCCAAACAGCACCTATCACTCTCGGCCTAATTTTTAACACCAGTTTTATTTAGTTTTTGTAGCAAAAATCCCTTAGCTTAGTATATATACCTCATTAGGAGCAAAATACTCACTTTGATAAATTTATTTTTGGACTTGCTTCCCTACGGTTGTGCAGGTTGGTCCCAAGAGATTTTCCAGCAGCATTTTATGCAAGAACAAGGACATATATTAGCCATGTAAAGCAAGGTCATCAAGGGCTGATATAAGCTAGGAAAATGCGTGGTTTTTACCTTGTTTTGAAGCTGGTTTCAAGGGCTTTTTACGCCTGTTTTTAGTGAGCAAAACAAGTGTTAAACTGCTACTTATAACCAACATATACAACCGGTAGAACAAGGGGTATAAGAGAGGCAAAATCCTTACCAAAAATGGTTAAACCGAGGTGGTTTGCATGGACATTGTTACCACATAAACCTGGGTATTTCTCCTCTAATTTTTACATGAAAAGAACCAAGAATGAGCTAGGGAAAAACTGGGTATACAACCGGAAATAGAGAAGGAGTACTAGGTGGCATAAGACTTGATTTTTACCTTAAGAAGTTATAAGGACTAACTTCCCTTTCTTTTTCTGTTTTCAGCCGAGAACCTCCACCACTTCAAGCACCATCTTAGCTTATTTTGTTGGGTGAAGATGAAGACGAGTAAGCTCATGGAAGAGAGGAAGAAGAGAGGAGAAGAATGAGCATATTTTTACCATAGAAGCTTACCTAGATCTTGATATGGCATCCATGGAAGATGGGTGATGCTCAAGGTTTTGGAGCAGCAAAGAGAGGTTTTGGAGGCTACGGTTGAAGAAGAAGAAAGGTGAATGAGAAAGGTGAAATAAAAACCGGTTATAATGGGTGGTAGGTCATTAGGTTGGTCAACAAGTCAAGTAGACTTCCTTAGAAATTTTTGAGAGGTTTACTACGGTGGAAGCAAGCCCCTAAGCGGGCGGCAATAATCAGGCCATCTGGGTAGATAAGCTTGAATGATTAAAAATGATAAAAATGTACTTATTTCCACTTTATTAAAGTAAAGATAATGAGTCATAATTGGTTGCTAATGGGGACGGCTACAAGCTGGGAAAAGAGCCTTATATTGGCGGAATATAATAACCAAGGTTAAGGGAACATATTGACCATAGACTACATTAAGAGGTTTAAGTGTTATTTTGCACTATTTGGTTACTATTCACAAACCAATGCACATATTTCTGATTTTTTTGAAAAACTTAGAATTAGGCATTTTAATGTGGTACATTATGTCATATTAGTATATTTAAGGGTATTCAAGACCCTAAAATCAAACAAAACTCATTTTGGAGACAATCTCACAAAAATGAGCTTTAAGAAAGCTTAGTGCACATTTTGTGTTATAGTGAGTTACCGAGCTTGGTTTCGCCTGAAAATAGTTTTAATGTGCTCATTTAAGAGTTATAAGGCTCAGGTCAAAATTTTAGGTCCAACGGAGTTTGTTTGGGCATATAATCACCCTAAAAGCTCAAAGGGTGCAATTCTTGCTTTCTGTTAAACATTGTTGTGTTTAATTATTTTAAAGGCATTTTTAGGCCTTAATTTAATTTATTAGATGTTTAATCAATGTTTTTTTAGTTAGGGATATTTCAATATACCCCCCTTAAAAAGACTTCATCCCGAAGTCACTTCATTCAAATATGTGTATTAATAACTACCCATATAACCCATAATGTATATCTATGTGATATATCATTTACACATATCGTATTATGCTAATACAGCACATAGCCATCATTTGTGGTGTTAGTGTAAACATATGGATGGAGGCGATCCATCAGCATCATTATTTCCTATCAGTTCTACAAGCCCTGACGACCTCCCCGAGGTGTCCACACCATACCATCTTTCCACATTCCATATCTAATGATTCATTTTTTTGTATCTAAGTGATAACACATGTATTACATCCACAAGGTAGTATAACTATGTGCATCATAAATATCATAAAAAGGTACTACACACATGGGTGTACATACATCATTCAAACCAGTATCTCGTAGGATACATACATATAGGTGCACATTACACACAAACAAACCAACAACGTATGCCCCACATACCAAACAACACACAACAAAACCTCGTATGCCCCGCATACCACCAATTTAATGTATGCCCCGCAAACGAACAAAAAAACAAACAAACATCGTATACCCCGCATACTACCAAACTACTATATGCCCCGCATACAAAACAACAAAACTCAGTGCACACATGTGCACAGCCAAGAGGCTCTACCCCCCCTTAAAAAGGGTTATGGCCTCGTACCCCACAAGTATACAACAGCTGCTCAACAAGGAGCACTGGATACTTGGCTCTCATAGAGTTCTCCAACTCTCGTATGGCGTCTTTCACCTTTGGAGTGGATTGTCCTCATATCAGAGAGACGGGTATGACTCTAGCCCTTCCAGGCTCCACAATACATAAAGGGGTGAGGCACTGAACTATTTGTGCTCTCTCCCGCATTCGTTCTAATGGGCCCACTCGCTCCGTCCTGAGGTGCAGACACATGAACATAGGCTCAATTTGCCTCTTTTTGTTGCCTTATATCCTATCGTTTGGATTACTGGCGTACATGTGCGTACCTTCTCTCACTGATTTTCAGCTTGAGGTGTAAGATGATATTGGTTATTGTTAGTACTTAGTGCATTTTGCACTTGTCTTCGTAATACTGAGACATACTAGCCTTCACGTCCACGGAGATAATGATTGTCATCCGTGTCTCCTGGTGGTTTGTTCCAGAGTAAGACATTATTGTAGTTCTTTGATACTTACTTCGTGCTGATATCCATTACGTCTTCCCGTGTGTCGGGTTAGCATCAATGTTCGTATGGTTCTTCCAGCTTCCTACCAGGGGAATCCTTATGTTGCGCTTGTATTAGAGTCCTGTAACTTCATCTTCCATTTCACATTATTCCCTGCGAGTTTTACTCGTCTTAGTTCGCCCACGTATTTGTTATTGAAGGTTGTTCCTGTTGGTCGCTTCTGCGCGCACCATAACTCAGTCGATTCGACGGTTGTTAGTTCTCATAACGTTTATGATCTTGTCAAAAGCATCTGCTAGTATACTAGCTCTATCTCCCATCTTTACGTAGTCACGTGTTTATGTTCACATCATTTGGTAGATTCCTCTGGATTGTAAGAGTTTGCTTGATCCTTATGAGGGTTCTACATATCATCCGCCCATGTAATGGGTTTTTCCTGTTTCTGTCATCAGCGTTCATGTCTTCATAAGGTTTCCTTTGTCTTCACTTTGTACTTTCTGCTACTCTCTGTTGAAGGTTCTTGGTTTCTCTAGCCCGTTGGTTTAACTGCGGCTCTTCTCGTCCATCTTCGAGGTAATCTGCATCACTGTCCTTGGCATGAAGTTGACTACTTCTCGTGTTTCTTACACTACTTGTCTACATACATGGGGTACCGTACTGAAACATTACTACTTACCCTACTAACTTATAAATAAGTCTGTCTAGCCCACAAGCTCCTATAAGAGTGCGATCGTCCCATGTCTCGTTTAGCAAATTGGTAGTGTCCGTCACACGGCTACTGTAATGTATTCTATTGTCAATCTCCCTTTTGATGGATGTCCTTATTGTAGTTCGATGTTAATTGGTTCGCATTGTCGGTTATCTTGTCGTAAGTGCTATTGCCCTAGTGGCATAGGTGGTAAAAGTGGTTGGAGTCAATATTTTTGCTCCCTGGACTCATGTCCTTAGTAATATATTTCTTCTGGAACTCCTTTCTAAAGGTAGCACTTGGTTGTCAATCAGTTAAACATTAAATATTGATTCGCCTTTATGCCTGCAATCGCTTTAAGTAAAATTCGTACTGGTTTTAGCAACGTTGGGTTTCCTATCTCGATCTCATTGAGTACAACACATATTCATTTTCTCCCTGTTTACTTATTATCACATCTCACCTGTAGTTCATATTTGTTTCTTTCATCCGTTTAGTTGGATGCATTGTATATTGTATAATAGTTTGAGCAACTCGGCTCTTCTTTTCCCAACCATCCTCATTGACGGTGGTGCATCTACAAAGGTATTCTATTTCACACAAGGTTATGCTTGTCCATAAGGACTAAACATTCATCACTCTTAGTGATTAGCATTAAATACTAGTATACACTTCTGGTATTCGGCTAATAAGCCATGTCTGAGAATTCTAGAACAATTAACTGGTGTGGTTTTACAATTACAGTGGCTTTATAATTTCTTCAGTTGCAGTGGTTGGACTAACAGGTCTTCCCGAGGTTTCATAGGTTTCTAATCTTAAAGGTTTGTATGAAAAACTAGTATGAAAATTTTGGTATTTAATAAGAGGTTAAAATTAAGTGGTAGCTGCAGCACTTGCTGTGGCAAGTGCGCAAAGCAGATGGAAATTTCAGTGGGTCGATTGTCATAGCGCTTGCAATAGCAAGTGCGCCATGCAGGTTGAGATATCGGTTCAGTAATAAATGGTCACGTTGACTCTCTCGTCATTGAGTATGGTTTACATAATAGAGTAGGCATCAAATTTCCATTCATATATACACGATTGGTCAAAGTTTCAAGGTTACTTGTATCTGGTACTCATACTAATCCCAAAAGTCTTACACAAAAGGCGAGCGGTCACTAACACACTCCCACATACTTACAACATATTTCTTTCTAATATCCAAGGCTATGTACATAACAAAACAAGCAAAGCGTTCCACTAGAGGTATCTCGGAGTTCAGGGTGCTCATGCCCTATTGACTCCCTTCCTTTTCTGGGCTCCAACATCAGTAGTTGTCTGGCCCTCCTGACCGCCTCATGGTACTCCAGATCCTCCAGCTGAGGTCTTCTAAGTATTCTTTGATGGTCTATAGTTACGGCCTTCTGGGTTCATCCAGCACTCGAACTCCCGGTGGCCCTCTTTCTTGCAGTACCGGCACTCAACTTTACGGCCACTGCAGTCGACCCCAGGATGGTCCTTCCCGCAATGCTTACAGTAGAAATGGCGCTGGGGCTGTCCGGTGCCTGATAGTGGTATTTAGTTTAAGTTAAAATTTGATGGTATAAAGGTTAAGGTTATAATTGAATTTAAGAGGAAGGTATTCTTACCCTTAGGAGGCGCAGATCTCAGAGGCTGAGCATCAATAGCCGGGCCGGTCAACCGAGGGACGGGCTCTTTCCCTTTCGCTCCCTGGTCACCCTGCTGCCCTTTCTTCTGAAAGAATTTCCTGTTTAAGGTTTCGGGTCAGCATTCATTAAAGGTGTTTAATATGGTAAGCAATTTAGAATGGGATAAGTACTTACTTTCCCTGCTTCTTGCCATCGCCTGGAGATGCTCCTCCACCCTCAGACTCTCCCTCAGGGTTCTTTCTCTTCTTTGTCCTGAGAGTCTCTTCCCGAGTCTGGAGCAGTAGCTCCGTCCTCGAGGCAGCGTCATAACACTCCTGGAATCAGATTGGTAAGTTCTCACAAAGTTAATCGGTAATGTAGTAAGTAAAGAATTTATGGCATTCGTGTTTATACTTGAATGGTAGTATAGAGGGTAGCACACATCGCCATCTGGATGCGAAACAACAATCCCCATAGAAGTTATCGACCTTCACGGTCTCTGAGTAATCGACACCGGGGATGAAGTCCAGCAGACCGATGAACCGAGTGTAGTACTCATCCACGGTCAGACCTCCCTGGGAGAGTGTCTCGAACTCTCGGCACTTCTTCTACTTGAGATTTGCCGGGTAGTACTTCCCCCTCAGCAACTCAACGAAGGCAGCCCATGAAAAGTCAGGCGTGGCCAGGTGATGGTCCTTGACTTACCTCCACCTGGTGCTGGCTGCATCCTTCAGGTGGAAAGCAGCAATGGCGACTCTCTTGTCTATAGGTACTTCTAAAGCTTTGTAGGCCTTCTCATGTTCAACTATAAAACGCTCCAAGGCTACGGGGTCTGGCTCCCCTGCATAAGTAGGTGGTCGGGTCTCGGAAACTGACTTCAACTAGTTCGTCTCCCTGGGCTGTGGTGGGTGGGCTGGTGCTCCTCCAATTTGAGTACCAAGCTGTGCAAGAACGGCGGCAATCGTCTCTGCAACTCCTGGATTCGCGAGGTCACCGCCATTACCTCTACTGGCACCCCGACCCCTAGTTCCCCCAGACATCTATAGTATAGAATGTCGTATTGATTACTCTGTAATTTACCGCACACAACCAGTGGATATTCAATTGCCTATAAGGCAAACATATCACGGAATTTGCGTTACTAGACATAATTCGTTTTAAGACGAGTCGTCTCGTACCTCATAAACGTTTCCCGTGTTTCCCAAGTCCTAAGCTCATTGTTTTAACCTAGTACCTCGTCATTAGAGCGGTACTCTGCTCTAATACCACTTTTGTAACACCCCTCTCGTTAAACACGTAATAATCCCTCACGTAGCAATAAAAAAACATCTTACAACGGAAGAATCAACAACATTAACTCTCACACGGGTGTCACCTGCCATTACTCGCCCATGCGAGTAACGAAGCCGAAACTAAATCCAACAACCAAAATAAACAACACTACAAAACCGCTGTGACAACGAGATATCTCCCATACATCATCTTAAGTCCATAACCATCGACAAGTGAGCGTCTACCCAACCCCGAATATATATAACCGTTTCATAATACAATCCACAATCTAACATTGTTATACAAATAAATTCCATGTGCGGTAATCAAAGAGAACCCTAACTATCCGGTTCCCGCACTTCGGCTTCAACGACGATCAGCAACCTGCACAATGCCATAAAGGCCCAGCGATAAACGCTGAGTATGCCGGCCTGGACCCTATTGGTCACTTGTCATTTTTTACCATCTTGATATTAGATTGGTTTCATGCTTTACCATTTTACAGATATAGTTAATACTGTAACAAACATGCATAAATACATAACCATCCATCCAATCCAAACAGTCATTACAATTCACAAACATCAGTTGTATAAACGAACGTATCAAATAAATACAGCACTATGTATAATCGCCTTAGCGAACATTTTCATTAATTAATATTGTTTGGCCTTCAAGGCCCCATCCATCCAAACCATGTTTAATTAATTACCAGTTGGGCGTCATGTTGGGACAACCCGATAACCTAACCAATGGACAGTAGTCCTCCCGCACACACAAAGGTGCTCATGTTGCCAGAGGTCCGGAGGCCCCTGGTCGTTCACTTTGCCTCGTAAGGCGTCCATATAAAGACTGTAGCCATGAACCCTCAGCAGGTACCATCTGACCCACGATCCAATTAGGGCTCATTGGGAAATTTCCTAGAGCGGAACCGGATTGGGTACCCCTCAGTGATCACAAATGCGCAACCAGGTAGTTCGTAAACTACACTGGATTCCTCCCCTCATCTCATACCAACTCTCTCATAAGATTAAGATATACTCATAGTTTTTATGGAGAACACATTTTATTAATTAGCTGCCTAATGGGTCTTACGCATGCCTAGAAGTAATCTAGGTCATATTCATGTTCGAGATCCAAGCTCTAGAGACCGACAATGTCGTGTCTCGTACCTAAGTGTTTTACTTAGGTTACCATATACTTAATATCAATACTAAGGGTATTATTTTAAGTAACCATCATGTCATCACATTAAACGCATATGTATGTTTATATAAGTCGATCTATAGTCGACGTAGTGTTAGTCATGTAGGACGCTCGTGCATAAATAAATAATGCAGTAACACACATAATCACATACACGTATCCACACACATAACACACAAGTTATATATCATCCAAATCCGAGCCCGAGGAATTCCTCAGGACAACCCGGATCAAACCCCTTTACATACCGTTTATCTAAGACCTAGAATGCACAGTGTAGTCCACTAAGCTCATCGAGCGTTCATGTCTGGAACGTGATCTACGAATACGAAGATCGCTAAGTGTCAATCCACATGACAAAGTGACTCAGTATCTCCGAATAACGTCAGTAACCCCGGTATTCCATCCCCGGATTTCAATTCTTATTAGTTAAGGTATTGTTATCCTTAAAAACTCCTTACTCGTAGTATGTATTAATATTCGGTTTACAGTGGAGTCGGTTTCATAAGACGTCGTAATTAACGTTTTCAAACGTAGGAATTATATTTTCCAACTCATAGTATTTTATAAGCGCTACGCTTTATAAAAGTTCGTTTCATTCTCGTACATTTAATTCAACTGTTATATCGCATGCATAGGTATGTATTATAACCTATAGTTGCATGCATGGTTATAGTTTATAACCTATGGTTGCATGCATTCCATGCAACATTAGTTTATATTGCATGATAGATTATTATTCCTTAATATACCTCATATTATACAACTTCTCATTTATGTAACAAGTTGTATTCATTTAAAACCTTATGACTTTATAGTATATAATTATACTATTAAGTTAATATTCATTTTTTATTTTCATATGGTTTGTAAACCATAATATATATATATATAGCCATGTTATTTGCGCCGGTATATATATGTATATATATACATTGATTTCTTAATGAAATATGAAACTTTATATTATGTACATGTTTATTCCTTATTCAAGGATTATTTAACCATCCAAAAATCATATATTAACCATAGTATTTTATGTCATTGTATACTATAGTTTATATCCTTATTTTTAAAATATAAGCATGCGCTATATCATGTTGGTTGTATAAACCATACTTTTGACCACATAATATTATAAAGTGTTACACTTATATCATAATATTATATAGTATGATATTTTTCATGCCATTAACATATAACATATAGTTTTAGTAATTATATATATATATATACCAAAAATAGCTTATATATAACACACTTATACCTCTTTATTCTTATAATTTTCATTAATTACAATATACCCACATAACTTATACCATGTTATAAATACCTTATTTTATAACATCAAAACTTTGTAATAAGATATAACATAAGGTTTTAATATCTCTTTATAATTGCAGAAAAGGCATGTATTTTACACATCATTTCCTTTCAAACCCCACACTTTCTAATTATTACAACTTCACCACTTATTTTACAACATACCATATTCATTATATACTATAGCATTTAAATCATATAGTATGTATATTATGTAGTTTCAATTTTCCGAAAAATACTATTCAACCCCTTAGGTTATGTTTTTTTTTTGTTTTATCCTTCAACTTTCCATATTTATACTTTTACCACAAATCTTATAATATTTTTACATAACATATGTTATATCATCCAAACATAATATTATTTATAACATATAGTTTTCATATGTTATTTCTTTCCAATATTACCGAACAGACCATGGTCTGTTTGGTATTTTTTTCCTTTCAGCCACAATATTTCCTTTATTTACACAATAGCCACATATATTATCATAATGTTTATATATATGTTATAACATAAGGTTTTAATATTTATTATTGATATAACCTATAGTTTCTTGTTATTTTATTTCCGCACAACCCCCTTCTGTTTTAGAAATCCTTTTTCCGCCCAAAACTTTCCCTTATTTACATATAGACCCCATTTTATATTATATACTTCCATATGTCACAAAACTATATATTATACAGTTTTATTAACATAACCATTTATGTAACACCCCATCCAACATTTACATACTTACAATAAACTGCAGCGGAAATACAAACCTCTTCATATTACTTAACTCGTTGGTGTTACACGCCGTTAGCCACCCACGTGGCTAACAAGGCTAATCCATATACATTGTACCGGTCTGATGGGCTAAATTCCCGAGCAACTACACATTATTATCCCTTTCCATTAACAACAACAACAACATACACCTTATCAACTATACCGAGTATTTATAAACTGGTGCCGACAACAATATCGGTCTTACTACACCTACTGTATATATATACTTAAATGAATACCCATGTACAATGTCTAGCCCGTCCTACTCTCGAACGGCTTCCAGCTCTCTGTACCTGAAATAGGAAAAGAGAGAAAGGGTGGCCCCCAAGGGGCTCAGCACCTTTGCTGGTATGGTAATCCCGCAGCCCACATGCTACCGGGCCACGCACAACTAATTGTCGTCTTAGCATGCGTTGATTATAGTTAAATCATGCATGCAACTGTAAACACAACACATAATCACTTCGCCTCAACGGGCTCAACAAACGATAATATATCCTTACTTAATAAGTCACTCATGGTTCTTTATTCCTAGAGTGTTCCTCCTCTAATGGAGCTACTTCCTTAATAGACGACACTTACCCTTAAATCGGGTTATCCTTAACGCCTCTTTTCACAAACTGGGATTCATATCCATGAACCACATACTCCACATTTTACAACATATACATACACTACATAACATCACAACACAACCCTTTGCACGTTTCACGTGCACAACATAACACCGCAATAGATATTGCATCACAACAAAATACATAACATAACGGGAATGGTTCTCTTAGGAACCGACCCAACATTGCTTATACACTGGTGAGCCTAGAGAATGTTGCCAGCTCATGATAAGCTCGTTATACAATAACAACAACACTCATTACCGTCTAATAGTTGGACGAGTAACTTAAGTTAAGGCGGTTCGGGTTTGGAGGCCCGAACACACCACACAAACACATGTTCCCCCTAAACCGATCATAAGTCAGAATAGCTAAGCTTTGGAATAAGCTAATGGGAGATCATAACCCGTGAGGGAAACAACCATAACAAAGAGAAGGGTAACTAAGAAGGATACCCTCTCCCAAACAACGCGCGACCGGCCAAACCGGATTCCTCACTACTGTTAGTACATACTTATTTAGGCATTAGTTAGAACCCCACTATGGAGTCTATCATAACTACACTCATACAGTATTACAACTGGGTTAACATACAAGGGAGATCCCTACATTCACATACACATATCACACAACACACGCATAGCCGTGGTTAGTACGTCCCATGGTTCGGGTCGTTTACTCCGGATACCGAACTCTCATGTGATCCTAGACTCAGTTAACTAAGGTTAACACTTCCGAGGTTAAATGGTATCGGAGTTGTACACGCCACATAAATGAATTACTGTAACTCATTACATGTTTATCTTACAACGTGGCAAACATACAGAAAAACACATTGGCATACAAGCCGGTGTAATCCGGTAGGACACAGGTTGCAAGAAAACCATACCTGTCACCGGAGTCCACTTTACCACGTCCACTTATGTTCCTCGAGCAATTCTCGAACAACTGACAACATTACATGTACTTTTATTAACATTGGGGTAACATGTTTGTTTAAAGTCTAATGCTTATAACTTTTCCCCGTTAACTTGGTTAAATAACTTTACATTTTTAACATGCTTCGCTCTTTCATTTTACTTAACTTTTCACCCACCAAATTGTGACTATAACTTACCTAACATGTCCTACACAACCTTATAACATCATTATCCATCAATCTCCATCACTAGATATCACTTTCCAACCTTAAACAACATTTTTAGAGTGGTCCGGGACTTGGTCCTTACCTTAAGTCCCGGACCAACACATTGGAGTACTCTCGGCCAATTTTAATAGGGTGGTCCGGGACCTTGTACTCACCCCAAGTCCCGGACCACAACATGGAACAACTCTCGGCCTGTTTTTGATATATGGTCCGGGACTTCAACCATTAACCAAGTCCCGGACCCAAGCTACAGAATGCTATATTTGCATTTTTCTACCCTTGTTCAACTTGTTCTCTTCATCCATTAATTACCCAAACTTCACACATTAACTTAGGCATATTCTAATACCAAAATATCACTTTGTTTCACCTTACAACATTGTCTTTCTTTTTTTTTTGCATAATTTTGGGCCGTCCGACCCACCGTCCGACCCACAGCTGGGTCGGACCATTCCAGAAACTTTTCCCGTCTGCTAAATACTCATGTCCGACCCATGTCCGACCCAACCATCTGGGTCGGACCATTCCAGAGACTTAGAGCACACATGTCCGACCCATGTCCGACCCAAGACCTCTGGGTCGGACCATTCCAGAAACATCAACGGGTGACTTAACAGAGGCTGTCCGACCCACCCTGGGTCGGACCACTGGGTCGGACAACATCAGAAGTTGTCCAAAACTTGTCAAACTTTCTCCAAACTTTTCCTCAAGCCTCCTAATGTGTTCTAACATCATTTGGTACCCTTTACCCTTCATATAACATCCATAAACTCATTTTATAACTCCTTAACCACTTACTCTCTTCTTACCAAAATTCCTAATACTTATATTGTTGCTCCTTAAGATTTCTAAGTGGTATTTTACCTATAATAACCACTATACCAAGGTGTTTCCTCTACACCTTAACATCTCCTCTAAATCGCTTTAATACATGTTTTCTTCCCAAGTAAAACATTTGTTCACCTTTCACACTTCCTAGTTCACCAAAACCATTTAAAACACTTAGAACTTCTTACACATTTTCCCAAATTTGGCCATAGCTTCTCTTGTATATACTCACATCCAACACTTAGGTTTTTACCTTATTTCATTCAAGAACACCTAAAATCCATCAAACACATTTTTATACACAAACTTCACACATTTAGCACTACATCACAATATAGTGCATAACTTAAATTGCTTGGCACTTAGGCCCTTAAACAACGTGGCTCTTAGGCCCTTAAATTGATAAACCTTAAACACTGAATTTCCACAATATATAAGCCCTTGACCTGCAAATACACCCAACAATACATATGTTCTTTTACTAGTCTCCTTGAGAACACTTTACTAGGTCATTCACCATTTGCTCTTTAGGTAGTTTTAACAAGCATTATAAGCTCATTTCTCCTAAGGCATTAAACCACATTGAGATAGCATATTTACCTCTTTTCCACTCAAACTTCTTTCTTGTTTCCTTATAAACCGGTAAGGCATTTCTTTCCTTGTCAACTACTAAACAATATACCAACATTGAAATGAGTATATAAGCTTTATGCTTCATCTCATTGTAAACCCTGGTTACACATATTGTTTTAACACATTAAGGTAATTGTTTTACCTTGGAATTGGAAAAGAGCTTGAACAAGTATCAAGAGAGGACTCCTCCTAGCCCCTGGAAGATTCAAATGAAGCTAAAACAAGCAAGGTGAAAACACCATTGTGAGGTGAATTTTCGGTCAACATGAAAACATGGAGGAAACATGGATTTTCTTTGAGTTTCCTTACCTTGAAGCAAAGGAGAGCAAGAATATGTGGAAAGGTGAGCTCAAGCTCCTTCAATGGTGAATCTTCATGGCATCAAAATTGAGTTCTTGAAGATTTGAAAAGATAGAAGTGTAGAGCTTGGTCTAACTAAGACAAATATGATCTTAGAATTTGATTTGGAGCATGGAGTTGGATTTGGTAAAGAAATGAAGATGGAGAAGAGATGGAGCTGTAGCAAATCGTAAATGGAGGAAAGGAGAAGATGAAGAAACCGTGTGAAATGAAAGAAAAGAAGAGAATGAGAAGGTAAGTTTGCTTTTGGAGATATTTATGTTATAAAGCAAAATAGTACTTTACTTTACTTATTTGATATGTTAACAAGAGTGGTAAGTCACCACACTTAAAAACCGGCCCCCCTTTTAGTTAGAAGGGTATAATAGTCTTTGTTGACCAATTTAATTACTTATAACAATATATGTTACACTAGCTTATAAAAGTTACTATTCATGAAAACAAGGCACATTGTTGTGAAATTTTTGATTTCCCATTGATATAGACTTCTAAATGTGATACTATATAGTACACATGTTAATTAAAGAGTAATGATGGGCATTTAGCCATTCAAAACTCATTTACAAGACAATTTTTCAAAAACGTGCTTTAAGACTCCTTAAAGCACTTTTTGTGTTTTAACTTGTTTTCAAGCTTGGTTTTCTTTAGTAATTGATTTAATATGTTCATTAACATATTTATAAGGTATGGGTATGACCATTAGGTCTTTTACAAATTTATCCCAAGCTTAGAGCACATCTTGCTCTTATTGACTTTAAGGTATTTATTTATGTTTTGTTTGGTTCCAATGTCTACCAAGGTTTCCTAAGGACTTAATTAGCCCTATTAAATCATAATTGAATATTATTAAGTCTTGGTAGGCTCTTTGGGTCCTAACCAAGTTCACTCATAGCTTAGAGCATGTTTTTGCTCAAACTGTATCTTAGCGTTTTATTGCATTTACTATGCTTTAAATTGTTCACTGATGTTTCTAAGGCACTTTTTAGCCTTTATATAACATAGTTTGATATTTAAACCACATATCAAGGTTTGGGGTATTTCAATCTACCCCCCTTAAAAGAACTTCGTCCTCGAAGTTTACACTTCCCTCACATCTTGGATTAGAATACGGGGATTACTTATAGAGATAAAACTTCCATAACCAAATACACTTTACACAACCTCGGACTTAATGGTCCGGGCAACACATTCACATCCATACATAACATAACATATTCACATGATAACCTCGGGCTCAATGGTCCGGGTATCTTAACAACACTTACACATACATAACAACCCCTTTGACTCACTGGTCTTGGGTAACATAACAACATTTAGACACATAGGTCTATGTAACACAACACATTTAGACTCATAGGTCTTGATAGCATACACTTCAGGAGATCAAAGTCAAAATAACCTTTATCACACATACCAAACCACATGTCATAGCATGTATTGCAATCAAAAATATCTTTGGTATACACTGTGATCCCGCAGAACCCGGTCGTGATGGACACCTTCCGTCCCCGTGTCCTTGGGAGATCAAAACAATCACTTAAGTTTAAAATTTCCTTGTGAGGTTAAGTAAGAGAACTTTAATTATGTAAAGTATCTATCAACGTTTTATAAATACCAATTGAAAATCCTTTTGAAAACACACACAACTCCAAGTCCAACTTAAGCTCTTTGCTTCTTTTATTAGCGTGGTTATTTGTGACCACTTATAGGGAGCTTCAAGAATCATCCAACCCTGATGTGATCAGCATCAGTGTAGAACTATCCTTCCACTCCAATTTGTGTTCGGCTTCCCTTGATCACATGCAAATCAAGTTCCACTTCCCACTTCATTTTAAAGCATCAAATAAATCACTCATTTCCAATTTTCTATCTTTTAAATCATTCTAATCATGATCATAACATCTCCAAAGGATAGAACTTCGTCTATCAGTTATTTCCATTCACTTTAATGTTGTTACCTAGGGAATCTCATTCTCACTAGGTTCTATGTCGGTGTCATGCCCTTTTATGAATCACTATATAATATATATATATACACATATATTTTATCAAAATACAACACATGGTTTTACATTTATACACTGTCGGGGCTTTTGTTCCCCGGGAGTTTCTCTACTCCCACACTTGTACTAACACACACAATTGTTAACAAATACACACGCTTATCACAATGGTATTCGCATCTTCTGTGCGCAATTACCACAATTAAACCATGAATGAATGTGTATGTTTACGTAACACACACACCAATCATCAAAACAATAATTTTGTGCTATGCACAATATAAGTCACATACACTACGTACACTTGTACGGTAATATACACTAAGTGGTTTTGCGCTCTACCCCCCTTAAAAGGGATTACGCCCACGTAATCAATCACTAAACATTGGCTTAAATGTTCTGCCGTCGTGAAGTGTTTTAACTTCCACGCGGTCTATTACACAATGGATTCTGATTAGAGGATCTTAACCATATTGGCGATTTAGTTCCTAAACCAAGAATTCTCATTGGAGTTTGTTTAAACTCTTAGTTGGTTTCGATTCTGGCCTGTTAGGCTTCTAGGCGTTAATAATTAGCCCTTCACTCATGTTCACCATGTACATTCAACACTTGAATCACTGGCTCACTAGTTTCTGCTGCGAAACTCTAATAACTGTAGAGCTTAGTTGCTCCATTTGTTATTCTTAATGTATTGTACATCCCCAATTGTGACCTTCATCTTGGTAACAATGGTTTCTCAACCGACGCGTGGTATCTTTTACCGTTAGCGAATTCGGTGAGTTATAAACTTTCTATCCACTTCCATAATAATTGACTGTATATACTGTTACGTATTTCACAATGATTGACTTGTTTCCTTCCGACTTACTGTCGGTTGAGATTGAGCTACTACCTAGTATGTAGTGCTCTCTCAGCTATTTACAACATTTGTGGTATATTCCATACCGCTATTTGGCAGTTAGTGCTACTGTAGTCACTTACTGTTAATCATGCCTTCACATTTGCCTCACAATTAACATGTTTCCAATTCTTAGCTATCCCACTCGTTCATTACTGCACAAGTGCAATACCAAAACACTCAGTCATACAGAGTGCAGAGGCGTAAACTCTTGACAGTAAATCCCTTATGCGATTCGCCATGGAATTCACACTGAGTTCCTCATCACACAGTACCTACCGCTGGCTTATTGCCCAGTCCGTTTAACATTGCTTACCTTGCATCACCACTGAGTTTAACTCACAACTGGTCTTATCTGCCACATTATTACTCAATAACATTGATACAACGGTCGCCAGCTGCGAACCGTGCTCTTACCCATTGCATAACAACAACTTACATGGTATTTACTGTCATGTTAACTTCCACACATATACTTATATCATGGTTCGTCATTCATCTGGATGACTACCGAATGCTCCTTGAGCATCGATCATTCGAGTCACAAGCCGGCATTATTCCGCTTGGTGTTTCACTTTATACACACATGTTACTAAGCTAACTGCCCTCTTTCAATAACAACATGGTCAATCCTTAACATATTTCTTGGGCTTGATACACATAACTACCGCTCTTGCGGTCTTACAATATTGAGAGGTATCCCTACTCTTAATGCAGTGGTTCGTTCTCCACTCTATTCACTTATATAACATAAACTTTTGCCGTCAACCTATTTTTCATAACACATGTTGCTTATGGCTTACAGGCCTTATTGCCTTGAGCTGCGCTCGTTGTAGGCTGTCCGCATACATGTACTTCTTTGTACAACATTACATAGTTTGGATATCATATCGAGCTCCATGACAAGGTCATTACATTACGTTTCCTTTCATGGGATGCCCCTTAGGTTTGTCAGTCCATCTCCTGACAACTTATGTCTAAACTGGGTGTTAGTTTCAACCCTCGTGTTTCTGTCAGGTCATTTCCTGCATCAACTGTTGATGCGAACACCCTTCAAGGATTGCTCCTGGGTGTTGCTAAGTTATGCTTTTACATCTGGTTCACACTTATTGGTACATTCAGTTAGCCACGCCTTTTTGCGTTCTTAACTGGTTATTATCATTATCTTCTTCTGTGAAGATCAACATTTCCTGATAGTGTAGGTACTCATTCTGGGAGTTTCATCCCGTTCATTGCACATTAATGTGTCCACATTAGGCATCTGCTTGGCCATGTACAGGCTGGGTCACCATTCCAGCTATAATGTTTATCCCTGAGGATCCTCAAGTCATATACGATGTCCTTACATTCAGTTAGTGCACTTCGCACCTCCTGACTCTTAAACATTTCCTTGGAAGGAATTCACTAATCCTTCTAATCTCGTTATCTTAACTGAGTTCCTTAACTTCAACCATTCCTTGTAATCTCTAGCTTTTGTTTGATTTATACTGCTGACCGTAGACGGAGTCGACTACTTCCCGTGTTTCGGACTCCACTCGTATACATATGTGGGGTACCATAATGATACATTGCTACCTACCCAACTAACCCATAAGTAGGTCTGTCAGGCCCACAAGCTCCTATCGGAGTGCAGTCGTCCCACAATTCAGTTGGTACACTTGTAGTGTCCGTCACACGCCTAGGTGAAGTATTCTGTTGTCAACTCCCTTATATTGTCCCGTGACAATATTCATTCCGTGCTTCCCGAACTTAATCGAGGGAAAGTTTATCCACTGTTGTATCTTATCATCTGCCCTTGGTTTTACTGGTTTGGTTTAAAAGAAGGTTGGAAAGAAGTGTTGGTTTGAAAGAAAATTTGGTTTTGAAAAGAAAAGGGTTTGAATAAATCTGGGTTGAAAGAAAATTTTCATGGTTTCACAACATCTTCTTACCTTAACCAAGTCTAGCTTCTTGCTGACTGGTGTATTTACAATTACAGGGGTTAGGCTAACAGGCCTTTCCACTGTTATGACGACCACATTTAACTTTCTAATACTTTACTAAGTACTTGGAGTGGTTATAAATTTCCCGAACAGCCCTGTTGTAGCAGCACTTGCTATGGCAAGTGCGCCATGCTAACTGGCTATCGGTTTAACACATACCGGTTGTGGTATTGTTTTTGCCCGCACTGTCATCAGTGGCCTTGTTGGCCCTCACTTGATCTTACAGTCTTGATAATAATCCCTCCGGGTGACATCCCACTGTCTTTACATGATAATCACTAACTAGGGTGTTTCCCATTCTGGAAGACCCCTTTTTCTTAATATTATATTCTCTTGTAGCCCGTTCTACGTATTTGTCGTGGTTGTTGAGACTTGTCTCTTGTTTGGGCACTACGTTGTAGTTCCCTTGTCGGTTGGTATATCGTTGGTGTATTATTTATCAACTGTGGTTCCGTAGACACTTGTCTCGGTTTTCAGTAATCCAATTCTTGCCTGTTGCACGGTTAGTGCGTTGCAAGCTGGTTACTCTCGACTGCTCTGCATGTCGACCCAGGTTGCCGGAAATTCTATTCTCTTATACATAAAATCCTTCATTCTTCGCTATTAAATGCGGTTAACATTGTTCAGATGGAGACCGTCTCCGGGATTCCCAGTTTTTAGGATCTACCGTATGACAGGTTCTCCGTACCCTTAGAGGTATTCAATAACAGCCAGATCGGGTATTCCCGAGTATGAGAGGACTTTCATCTCTCTGGCGTTGTTTCCCAAGTTATAAAGCAGGGACTGTGGAGGGTGGGATGGAGATTGTAGGTTTCCAGTACACACTGGTAATTCCTATCTAGCGTATCTCTCACGCTATCACTCTACCATTAACCCAAAGTACTTAAATCCTAACTCGGTACTTCCTAAGCTCGGTAATTCAGTCATCAGAGCGATACTTCGCTCTGATACCACTTTTTGTAACACCCCATCCAACATTTACATACTTACAATAAACTGCAGCGGAAATACAAACCTCTTCACATTACTTAACTCGTTGGTGTTACACGCCGTTAGCCACCCACGTGGCTAACAAGGCTAATCCATATACATTGTACCGGTCTGATGGGCTAAATTCCCGAGCAACTACACATTATTATCCCTTTCCATTAACAACAACAACAACATACACCTTATCAACTATACCGAGTATTTATAAACTGGTGCCGACAACAATATCGGTCTTACTACACCTACTGTATATATATACTTAAATGAATACCCATGTACAATGTCTAGCCCGTCCTACTCTCGAACGGCTTCCAGCTCTCTGTACCTGAAATAGGAAAAGGAGAGAAAGGGTGGCCCCCAAGGGGCTCAGCACCTTTGCTGGTATGGTAATCCCGCAGCCCACATGCTACCGGGCCACGCACAACTAATTGTCGTCTTAGCATGCGGTTGATTATAGTTAAATCATGCATGCAACTGTAAACATACAACACATAATCATTTCGCCTCAACAGGCTCAACAAACGGATAATATATCCTTACTTAATAAGTCACTCATGGTGTTCTTTATTCCTAGAGTGTTCCTCCTCTAATGGAGCTACTTCCTTAATAGACGACACTTACCCTTAAATCGGGTTATCCTTAACGCCTCTTTTCACAAACTGGGATTCATATCCATGAACCACATACTCCACATTTTACAACATATTACATACACTACATAACATCACAACAACAACCCTTTGCACGTTTCAACGTGCACAACATAACACCGCAATAGATATTGCATCACAACAAAAATACATAACATAACGGGAATGGTTCTCTTAGGAACCGACCCAACATTGCTTATACACTGGTGAGCCTAGAGAATGTTGCCAGACTCATGATAAGCTCGTTATACAATAACAACAACACTCATTACCGTCGTAATAGTTGGACGAGTAACTTAAGTTAAGGCGGTTCGGGTTTGGAGGCCCGAACACACCACACAAACACATGTTCCCCCTAAACCGATCATAAGTCAGAATAGCTAAGCTTTGGAATAAGCTAATGGGAGATCATAACCCGTGAGGGAAACAACCATAACAAAGAGAAGGGTAAAACTAAGAAGGATACCCTCTCCCAAACAACGCGCGACCGGCCAAACCGGATTTCTCACTACTGTTAGTACATACTTACTTTTAGGCATTAGTTAGAACCCCACTATGGAGTCTATCATAACTACACTCATACAGTATTAGAACTGGGTTAAACATACAAGGGAGATCCCTACATTCTCATACACATATCACACAATTAACACACGCATAGCCGTGGTTAGTACGTCCCATGGTTCGGGTCGTTTACTCCGAATACCGAACTCTCATGTGAGCCTAGACTCAGTTAACTAAGGTTAACACTTCCGAGGTTAAATGGTATCGGAGTTGTACACGCCACATAAATGAATTACTGTAGACTCATTACATGTTTAATCTTACAACGTGGCAAACATACAGAAAAACACATTGGCATACAAGCCGGTGTAATCCGGTAGGACACAGGTTGCAAGAAAACCATACCTGTCACCGGAGTCCACTTTACCACGTCCACTTATGTTCCTCGAGCAATTCTCGAACAACTGACAACATTACATGTACTTTTATTAACATTGGGGTAACATGTTTGTTTAAAGTCTAATGCTTATAACTTTTCCCCGTTAACTTGGTTAAATAACTTTACATTTTTAACATGCTTCGCTCTTTCATTTTACTTTAACTTTTCACCCACCAAATTGTGACTATAACTTACCTAACATGTCCTACACAACCTTATAACATCATTATCCATCAATCTCCATCACTAGATATCACTTTCCAACCTTAAACAACATTTTTAGAGTGGTCCGGGACTTGGTCCTTACCTTAAGTCCCGGACCAACACATTGGAGTACTCTCGGCCAATTTTAATAGGGTGGTCCGGGACCTTGTACTCACCCCAAGTCCCGGACCACAACATGGAACAACTCTCGGCCTGTTTTTGATATATGGTCCGGGACTTCAACCATTAACCAAGTCCCGGACCCAAGCTACAGAATGCTATATTTGCATTTTTCTACCCTTGTTCAACTTGTTCTCTTCATCCATTAATTACCCAAACTTCACACATTAACTTAGGCATATTCTAATACCAAAATATCACTTTGTTTCACCTTACAACATTGTCTTTCTTTTTTTTTTTTGCATAATTTTGGGCCGTCCGACCCACCGTCCGACCCACAGCTGGGTCGGACCATTCCAGAAACTTTTCCCGTCTGCTAAATACTCATGTCCGACCCATGTCCGACCCAACCATCTGGGTCGGACCATTCCAGAGACTTAGAGCACACATGTCCGACCCATGTCCGACCCAAGACCTCTGGGTCAGACCATTCCAGAAACATCAACGGGTGACTTAACAGAGGCTGTCCGACCCACCCTGGGTCGGACCACTGGGTCGGACAACATCAGAAGTTGTCCAAAACTTGTCAAACTTTCTCCAAACTTTTCCTCAAGCCTCCTAATGTGTTCTAACATCATTTGGTACCCTTAACCCTTCATAT
The DNA here is from genome assembly GCA_023374045.1 of Limonium bicolor. Taxonomy (NCBI): domain Eukaryota; kingdom Viridiplantae; phylum Streptophyta; class Magnoliopsida; order Caryophyllales; family Plumbaginaceae; genus Limonium; species Limonium bicolor. Next base: position 123,245,590 of record CM041779.1, read on the forward strand.
AACATCCATAAACTCATTTTATAACTCCTTAACCACTTACTCTCTTCTTACCAAAATTCCTAATACTTATATTGTTTGCTCCTTAAGATTTCTAAGTGGTATTTTACCTATAAACCACTATACCAAGGTGTTTCCTCTACACCTTAACATCTCCTCTAAATCACTTTAATACATGTTTTCTTCCCAAGTAAAACATTTGTTCACCTTTCACACTTCCTAGTTCACCAAAACCATTTAAAACACTTAGAACTTCTTACACATTTTCCCAAATTTGGCCATAGCTTCTCTTGTATATACTCACATCCAACACTTAGGTTTTTACCTTATTTCATTCAAGAACACCTAAAATCCATCAAACACATTTTTATACACAAACTTCACACATTTAGCACTACATCACAATATAGTGCATAACTTAAATTGCTTGGCACTTAGGCCCTTAAACAACGTGGCTCTTAGGCCCTTAAATTGCATAAACCTTAAACACTGAATTTCCACAATATATAAGCCCTTGACCTGCAAATACACCCAACAATACATATGTTCTTTTACTAGTCTCCTTGAGAACACTTTACTAGGTCATTCACCATTTGCTCTTTAGGTAGTTTTAACAAGCATTATAAGCTCATTTCTCCTAAGGCATTAAACCACATTGAGATAGCATATTTACCTCTTTTCCACTCAAACTTCTTTCTTGTTTCCTTATAAACCGGTAAGGCATTTCTTTCCTTGTCAACTACTAAACAATATACCAACATTGAAATGAGTATATAAGCTTTATGCTTCATCTCATTGTAAACCCTAGTTACACATATTGTTTTAACACATTAAGGTAATTGTTTTACCTTGGAATTGGAAAAAAGCTTGAACAAGTATCAAGAGAGGACTCCTCCTAGCCCCTGGAAGATTCAAATGAAGCTAAAACAAGCAAGGTGAAAACACCATTGTGAGGTGAATTTTCGGTCAACATGAAAACATGGAGGAAACATGGATTTTCTTTGAGTTTCCTTACCTTGAAGCAAAGGAGAGCAAGAATATGTGGAAAGGTGAGCTCAAGCTCCTTCAATGGTGAATCTTCATGGCATCAAAATTGAGTTCTTGAAGATTTGAAAAGATAGAAGTGTAGAGCTTGGTCTAACTAAGACAAATATGGTCTTAGAATTTGATTTGGAGCATGGAGTTGGATTTGGTAAAGAAATGAAGATGGAGAAGAGATGGAGCTGTAGCAAATCGTAAATGGAGGAAAGGAGAAGATGAAGAAACCGTGTGAAATGAAAGAAAAGAAGAGAATGAGAAGGTAAGTTTGCTTTTGGAGATATTTATGTTATAAAGCAAAATAGTACTTTACTTTAAGCTTTACTTTACTTATTTGATATGTTAACAAGAGTGGTGAGTCACCACACTTAAAAACCGGCCCCCCTTTTAGTTAGAAGGGTATAATAGTCTTTGTTGACCAATTTAATTACTTATAACAATATATCTTACACTAGCTTATAAAAGTTACTATTCATGAAAACAAGGCACATTGTTGTGAAATTTTTGATTTCCCATTGATATAGACTTCTAAATGTGATACTATATAGTACACATGTTAATTAAAGAGTAATGATGGGCATTTAGCCATTCAAAACTCATTTACAAGACAAATTTTCAAAAACGTGCTTTAAGACTCCTTAAAGCACTTTTTGTGTTTTAACTTGTTTTCAAGCTTGGTTTTCTTTAGTAATTGATTTAATATGTTCATTAACATATTTATAAGGTATGGGTATGACCATTAGGTCTTTTACAAATTTATCCCAAGCTTAGAGCACATCTTGCTCTTATTGACTTTAAGGTATTTATTTATGTTTTGTTTGGTTCCAATGTCTACCAAGGTTTCCTAAGGACTTAATTAGCCCTATTAAATCATAATTGAATATTATTAAGTCTTGGTAGGCTCTTTGGGTCCTAACCAAGTTCACTCATAGCTTAGAGCATGTTTTTGCTCAAACTGTATCTTAGCGTTTTATTGCATTTACTATGCTTTAAATTGTTCACTGATGTTTCTAAGGCACTTTTTAGCCTTTATATAACATAGTTTGATATTTAAACCACATATCAAGGTTTGGGGTATTTCAATTTATATAACTCCAAAAATTCCCAAACTTTATACTTAGGATATAAATCATATTAACCAATCTATACCACAACTTTTTGGTAATTACATTCTATACCCCAAAAGTTTTATAAATTTAACATTTAATCTATAATGTTACTATAAGTTCATAAATTAATTATTTATGACATTAAATTTGGTCAAACCTCCTAATATGGTCTATATTGACCTATTGACTTTCAGTTTGACCATAAGTTTATATATATACGGTTTGACCCCTATAATTTTTCAGAAATTACATTTTTGTCTTAAAACTTAATTAAATCTTAAATAATTTGTAAAATAAGGTTGTTAATATCTAATTTTGGCTAATGCCTATAATTAGCCCCAAAATTTATTTAAATTACAGAAAAACCCCATAATTAATTCGGTAATGTTAATTACCATATTAAATTCATTTTAAACTTAATAAACATAAATTAAATAGCCTAAAAATGCATGGCCTTATTACAATAATTAGCATAGAATAAATGACATATTTCATTTACGGCTTTCATTACCCTTGCCCCCATATTTTTATAAATTATATTTCTAGCTCATATTTAATTTCTTTGACCTTATAGGTCATTAATACACCAAGTTAACCAACCAAAATTGTTAATAAATATTTTAATACATAATTAGGTCTTATAATTCCCATAAATCCCACGACTAGTATATATGTAACCAAATGTCATAAAAATCATATTATAATATAAGGTAAGGTTTCTCACCTAGCTTTTAATTTTTCAAGCCACCAAACACTCCAAACAGCACCTTCCACTCTCGGACTAATTTTTAACACCAGGTTTAATTAGTTTTTGTAGCACAAATCCCTTAGCTTAGTATATATACCTCATTATGAGCAAAATACTCACTTTGGTATATTTACTTTTGGACTTGCTTGCCTACGGTTATGTAGGTTGGTCCCAAGAGATTTTCTAGCAGCATTTTATGCAAGAACAAGGACATATATTAGCCATGTAAAGCAAGGTCATCAAGGGCTAAATTAAGCTAGGAAAATGCATGGATTTTACCTTGTTTTGAAGATGGTTTCAAGGGATTTTTATGCCTGTTTTTAGTGAGCAAAACAAGTGTTAAATTGCTACTTTGAAATACCCCAAAACCTAGTATGTTGTTTAAACATTAAAATATGGTATATTAAGACTAAAAAGAGTCTAAGAAACATTAGTAAACAATTCAAACCAAAGAAAACACAAATAAGTACCTTAAGGTCAATAAGGGCTAAAATGTGCTCTAAGCTTGGGATAGTCTTGGTTAAGACCTAATGAGATTACCAAGACCTTATTTATATATTAATGAACATATCAAACCAATTACCAAAGAAAACCAAGCTTGAAAACAAGTTAAAACACAAAATGTGCTTTAAGGAGTCTTAAAGCACAATTTTGAAAAATTGTCTTGTAAATGAGTTTTGAATGGCTAAATGTCCATCATTACTCTTTAATTAGCATGTGTACTACTTAGTATCACATTAGGAAGTCTAAAACAATGGGAAATCAAAAATTTCACAAATATGTGCCTTGTTTTGGTGAATAGTAACCAAAATAAGCTAGTTTATAACATAAGTCAAATAAGTAATTTAATTGGTCAACTAAGACTAAAATACCCCTTATTATAATATGGGGGCCGGTTTTCTTGATGACTCACCACACTTAAACAAAAAAATAAGCTAAGCAAAGTAATAAAGTAGAAAGTACTATTTACTTTACTACTTAAATATCTAAACTATCAAACTTATCTTTATTCTCTCATTTCTCTTCATTTACCACGTCTTCTACCTTCCTTCTTGCTCTCTTCTACGGTTGCTATGGCACACCACCATCCACCATCTTCAATCTCTTGTAATTCCTAGCTCCCTTTGCCAAATCAAAAACCAAGACCACCATTCTCTTTGTCTTGCCAAGCTCTTCAACTTCATCCTTTCAAAACTCCAAGAGCTCCATTTCGGTGCCAAGAGGAATCTCCATGGGAGGAGCTTGAGCTCATCTTTTCACATATTATTGTTCTCATTTGCTTCTAGGTAAGGAAACTCAAAGAAAAATAGCACTTCCTTCATGTTTTAGTGTTGTCCGAAAATCACCATTAATGGTGTCTTTACCTTGCTTATTCTAGCTTCATCCCAACCTTTCAAGGATTTGGTGGAGTCCTCTCTTGCTACTCATTCAAACTCTCTTTCATTACCAAGGTAAAACAACTATCTTAATGTTCTAAGACAATATATGTAACTAGGGTTTGTAATGAGATGAAGCATAAAGCGTGAAAACTCATTACCTTGCTTGTATATTATTTAGAAGTTGACAAGCAGCCCTAAGTCGTTGCCGATTTTAATCAAGGAAACAAGAAAGAAGTTTGTGAGGAAAAGAGGTAAATATGCTAACCTAATGTGGCTTATAATGTCTTAGGATAAATGAGCTTATGTTGCTTGTTAAAACTACTTAAGGAGCCAATGGTGAATGACTTAGTAAAATGTTCTCAAGGAGACTATTAAAGGACATATGTATTGTTGTGTGTAATTGCAGGTCAAAGGCAAATATAATGTGGGAAATTCAGTGTTTATGGTTTATGCACTTTAAGGGCCTAAGAGCCATGTTATTTAAGGGCCTAAGTGCCAAGCAATTTAAATAATGCACTATATTATGATGTAGTGTAGTTTGGGTGAAATTTGTGTATAAGGATGTTGTTGATGGATTTTAATGTTCTTGGATGTTTAATGGTGGAAACAATGTGTTTTGGTGTAACAAGATGTTAGTAGAACCCATGTCGAAAATTAGGTAATGTATAAGAAGTTTAGAGTGTTTAAATAAGCTTTGGTGAACAAGGAAGTGTTAGAAATGAATAAGTATTTTACTAAAGGAAGAACCAAGTATTAAGGTGTTCAAAATGCAAAAGAAAGACTTAGGCATTATCTTAGAGGATTTAGAAATAAATGGGTGTTTTGGAATACACCAAAGTCATTTTAGAGTGTGTTGAGACTTATGCAATCTTAGGTAAACTAGGAGAAAGTATGAACTTGTAGAGGGATTTCAAGAATGGCATAAGGAAATTTGGTTTGTAAGAAAAGATGCTTGGGAGATGATGTTGTAATGGAGAGGAAATACTTTGGCATAATGGTTATTATAGGTATGAAACACCACTTAGATACCTAAGGAGAAAACAATATAAGTGATGGGGATATTGGTAAGTAATGAGTAAGTGTTTAAGGATATAGAAGTTGAGTTTTCTGGCACGTCTGAACTTCTATCTGAATTTGGAAGCTCGGACATGCCCTGTTACGTCTAAATTTTCTGAGTTTCGACCAGTGTCCGAACTTCTGTCCGGCCTTTGATGTTCGGATACACCCGTCTCTTTTCTCTGGTTTTTCCTCGACCTATGTCTGAACTTTGGGAAGCTCGGACACATGTTCGGACACTCGAAATTTTTCCTTTGATTTTTCCTCGACCTATGTCCAAACATTGGGAAGCTCGGACACATGTTCGGACACTCGAAATTTTTCCTTTGATTTTTCCTCGACCTATGTCCAAACTTTGGGAAGCTTGGACACATGTTCGGACACTCAAAATTTTTCCTTTATTTTTCCTCGACCTATGTCCGAACTTTGAAAGCTCGGACACATGTTCAGACATACGTCTGGTTTCACCCATTTGAGTCTTGACCAATGTCCGAACTTTGGAAACTCGGACACAAGTTCGGACATGGTACAATTTTGACCAAACAACTTTGTTTAAGGTTAGAAACCGATGTCTAATGATGGTGATTATTTAGTAATGATGTTATGAGGTTGTCTAAGACATGTTAGGTGTGTTATAATGATAATTAAAAAGGTGAGAAGTTAATACAAAGTGTGAAAATAGAATAACTAGTCATGTGAAGTAATAAGTTAACAACAAACTAGTGCGTTAATTAACCGACGTTACTAAATGTGTATTGGATTCTCCAACAGTGGAAACCAGTCGAAGCAAGGACCAAGGTATGGTTTTCTTGCAGTCTGTTGCCTACCGGTTTACACCGGCTTGTGTGTTGATTGTTTTCTGTGTGTTTATGACCTTGTAAGACTTAAGTCATGTAATGAGTTTACAGTTGTTAAATATTATTATGTTGTTAAGTTGTGACTCATTTCCCTTGTGTGTCTAACTAAACCTAAACACTTTCTTGTGAATTAACTTATTTAATTCAATGTGTGACTACTAACAAGTGCTAACGGGGAAAGTGAGGAGTCCGGTAGTTCCGGCCACGCGTGTGAGTATGGGAGTCGATGTCATAACCGGTTCGATTCTCTATGTATGTTATGGTTGTTTTCCATTTTGGTTTTCAACCTTCCCTTTAGCTTATCCAAGGTTATTTTACTGACTCACGTCGGGCCATAGGGGCATACTATGTTTTGTTCAGTGTGCTTGGATCACTATATCCGACGCACCTTTGTGTTAAGTTATTCGTTCAATTTAACAGTTCGGTAACGAGTTATGTAACGAGCTTAGCATGAGTTTGGAAACATTCTCTAGGCTCTCAATGGGATCTAATTGTGTTGGTTCACTTCCTGAAAGGATTCGTTCTTGTATGTTATGTGTGATGTTGTTATGCAATACTCTTGCTATGATATATATGTTGTATGTTTAAAATGAATGTCTTGTCATCATGACAATTAGTTGCGCGTATCCCGGTAGCCGATGGGCTGCGCGTTAACCATACCAGCCAAGGGTTGCTGACCCCCTCGGGGGCTCCATATTTATATTGCAGGATGAGGATCGAGGAAGCGGAATGGCTGTAGATTCTAGGTTGTAGAAATACTTTTGGTTATTTTGGATGTTTAGCCCGGGATGCGCCTGTGCTCCCGTGGCGTTATATTTTGGTACCGTTAATTTTGACAGTGACGGTTGTTGACAGTTACTGTGGTAGGTTACAGTATACAGCTTACATGTGATGTTGTAATGTAAATACTCGATATGGTTGGTAATGTATATATGTATGGATGTTAGTACCTAATGCTCGGGAGTCTGATCATCAGACTGGTACACTTGTATTTATTCTACCTTGTTAACCACGTGGGTGGTTAACGGTGTTGTAGCACCGAATCGTTTAGTTAATGTTTAGTTGTTAATTTCCGCTGCGATTCCAATTAATGTTAAGTGCGTAGTAGGGGTGTTACAAAAAGTGGTATCAGAGCGAAGTATCGCTCTGATGACTAGAATACCGAGCTTAGGAATATACCGAGTTAGGAAATGTAACCATAGTTACCTAAGTGAACAGTTATGAAAAGGTTAACCACTAACTAAGTGTGGGGATACCTTGTTGTCGGGAAAACGTTACAACCGTTGGAACCGATAAGTGTGCAAGCACAGTGCTAATAAATGGTCGTGTGAATTCAGATGTCAGGTAGACCACGAGGTCGAGGCCGCGGGCGCGGCATTGGTGATACCGGGAACCAGGGAGAGAACCCTACGGCGCAAGTTATGGCCGACGCTGTTGCGGCCGCCGTAGCCCAGATGGTCCCACAGTTAATCGCTGCGATTCAGCAGGGGCAACAGCCCAAAGTTTAACCACCACTGCCACCGCCACGAGAGACCAACTGGGTCAAGGCGTTGCCTGATTTGAGACCCCCGTCGTTCAGTGGGGAGACCGACCCTAGTAAGCTGGAGGCGTACATCTCCGTGATGGAGACCGCCTACGAGACCTTGAATGTGCCCGAGGAGGTCAAGGTCCGTCTTGCCGCTTACTACCTGAAGGGTTCGGCACAGAGTTGGTGGAAGTTGGTGCGGGAGGGCAGAGTCGCTGACCCTACCTTCCAGTGGAGGGAGTACACGGCTCTCCTGCGAGCCAAGTACTACCCGATACACGTGCATGAGGCCAAGCGCCTGGAGCTCGATAATCTGAGGCAAGGGGATAAGATGATGGTAGATGAGTATTATTCCGCTTTCATCAGACTTATCCACCTGCTGCCGGATCTGGGTTACTCAGACCGGATTCTAGTGAACCGTTTCTACAACGGATTGAGCTACCGCCTACGCTACGGTATGGGGCCAAGCGGATATACTACTTTGCAGGTAATGAACCACAGTGTGATGTGAATAAGAATGTGCAGTGTGTTAATGTAATAGTGAGTTTGATTTGCGGGGCATAACTAACACCCTAAATATAGGAGTGCTATCATGCCGCTGCTATTGTAGAGATCACCGTCCGTCTGAGGGACGAGGATAATGCGCTCAAGCGCAAGGCCACGAGCGAGGGCCAAAGCACGCAAGGGTACGGGGGAGGGAAGAAGAAAAAGCCCTACCCCCAGTCCCAGAAAGGACAGCAATAGGGTGGCAAAGGCCAAGCCCAGACCACCACTGCTGAGGAGCCGCTACAGCTCACCTATGCATATGCGGCTAAGACTTTACGCTCTTACCCGCCCAAGGGTAACTAATAAAATTCGAATACCGAATTCTAGTGTGTGTTGTTATTTGTGAAGTGTGTACTGAATATGTAATGTGTTGGCAGCTAGCACGGGCTCTGGATCCGATCGCCACTACTACTGCAAGTGGTGCAAGGGAGACCACCCCGGCAAGGACTGCAAAGGAGATGATGTGCAGTGCCGATTCTGCAAGAAGATGGGGCATCGTGACTACGAATGCTTCCAGAACCCGAATGGCAGAAACTACAGGCCTAAGGGGCAGTGGAAGGGCAAGGCCGCCGTGACTACCGATGGCCCGAAGACGGCTAATCAGCCACCCCCAGATCAGAGGTACACTGATTTCCAGAAGGGGAAGAGGTCGGGATCCCGCAAGGCCGCCCTGAATGTGGTGGACCGGTCTGAGGCACCAGGGCCCTCTTCTAGACCAGGTACCGCCTAAACCGTTGAATGAAATAAGTGATTGCATACCGCATTTCATGCATGTGTGTTAGTGAGTTTAAGTGTACAACCATGTGAGTAAAGAATTAAAGTATTATGTGAAAGTCACCTAAACTAGGTAATGTTAAAACTTAGGAACCTTCAATATCTGTTATCCAATCCCGCCCACACCAAACCCCGAAGAGACAACCACCAGCATCATCGAATTTCCAATGGAGTAATGTCAGGTTATCCAGTCAGGTATGATACTTTTAAATGGATACCTGACACCGGAAGCACAAATCCACATGATCAGGCGATGCAACGAACTTGGAACAGCACCTGGAGGTTTCTACACACCCGAATACCCGAGCGGATCGAGGATGAAATTGAAGATGATGTGCATGGGTAAGGACTGGAATCCTTACACCAAGACATATCAAGACGTGCGAGCTGAAGATGGAGCGATGGTACCGATGATACCTGAGGAGTTCCTTACCGTCGTTAACCACGCCGTGGGAATTACTCAGCAAGTTGAATCGGACTCAATACCAAGTGTTAAAGCAGATTTATGTATTGTGAACTTCTACCAGAAAGGTGGACGATTAGGGTTACACCAAGATAAGGACGAGTCACCCGAGTCTCTAAGCAAGGGAGTACCCGTGCTGTCTTGGTCCATTGGTGATACCGCAGTGTTTGTGTACGGCGAGCAGAAGCGTGGTGATCTCACAAAGAAGTTAGTGTTGAAGTCAGGCGATGTATTAATTATGGGAGGGCAGTCAAGGATGCTTTACCACGGTATCAAGAAGATCAAACTGAATACCGCACCATCGACAGTGATCAGTGCCACACATATGAAACCGGGACGTTTGAATTTGACCTTCAGGCAGTTTTGAAGCCTTGTGTAACCATGTAATCGATGAAGCCAGTTGTATGTTAAAGATGTTATGTAAATGTTAGTTATGTGGACAGAGTGAACCAACTTATGATGTAAAGAGTTTATTAATGAATAAAGAGATGTTGTTTTGGAAGTATATCAACCGTGTTGTTACCGTATACTTATGAAGTTTGCCAATGAATTAGGCTGTGCACTCGGAAAGGGAGGTATACTGGGCGTTTGTAATGAGGCAGAAGCCGGCAAGAGCGGCAGAATCCTCACCGGTACCTTTCCAGTAAATGGCGTGGACGCTTCGATCTTGTTCGACTCCGGAGCCTCACATACATTTATCTCGCTATCTTTTGCGAAGAGGCTAGGGTTAGACGGTGAAGAGATGCCAGACTTTTTAGTCACTCTCCCGTCGAAAGAGCGGATCAGGTGTACCCGCTACCACCGTGATGTTGTTGTACGAAATAGAGATGAAGAGTTTCCGATCGACTTGATAGAGTTCGATGGACTTGGTTTTGATGTGATTGTCGGGATGAACTGGTTGGAGCAGTACAAGGGCAGAATCCTGTGTGCTGAGCATCGTCTGCTTCTTCGGAGTCCGTCTAGGGTTACTATATCATACCGCCAGAGGCCCTGGGAGCCTTCGACTCAGATCATCACCGCCATGGCTATGTATCGTGAACTACGACGAGGGAATGATGTATACCTCTGCTACGTCCAGGACATAGAGAGAGACTCAGAGTTTAGCCCAGATGTGCCGGTAGTGTTGGAGTTTCCTGATGTATTTCCTAAGGAACTGTCGGGCATGCCGCCAGGACGGGAAGTTGAGTTTGAGATTGATTTGGTTCCGGGCACCGGACCAATTGCGAAGGCGCCCTATCGTATGGCTCCAGCAGAGATGACAGAGCTCAAGGAGCAGCTGAGAGACCTACTTGACAAGGGATTTATCTGCCCTAGCGTTTCACCATGGGGAGCACCGGTCCTCTTCGTGAAGAAGAAGGACGGTAGTCTCCGCCTTTGTGTTGATTATCGAGAGCTGAATGCAGTTACGGTGAAAAACCGTTATCCTTTACCACGCATCGACGACTTATTTGATCAGTTGAAAGGAGCGTCAGTATTCTCCAAGATAGATCTACGATCCAGATACCATCAGATTGCCATCCGTGAGAGTGACATTGAGAAGACCGCATTCAGAACCAGATATAGACATTACGAGTTTACGGTTATGCCTTTTGGTGTATCCAATGCACCAGCTAAGTTCATGGACCTAATGAACCACTTGTTCCAAGATCAGTTGGATAAGTCAGTGGTAGTCTTCATCGACGAAATACTTGTGTACAAGAAATCGAGAGGTGAGCATGAAAGCCACCTGAGGGATGTGTTACAAACATTGAGAAAGAATCAGTTGTATGCTAAATTTTCAAAGTGTGAGTTTTGGTTGAACCAAGTATCTTTTCTTGGTCATGTGATTTCTGAAGCTGGGATCGCTGTTGATCCGGCAAAGATATATGCAGTGCACACCTGGCCTAGACCGAAGACAGTTACCGACATTCGGAGCTTCCTCGGTCTGGCAGGATATTACAGGAGGTTTGTGAAGGACTTCTCCAGTGTCTCGAAGCCGATGACTTCTTTAATGAAGAAGGATGCACCATTCGAGTGGACAGTCGACTGTGAGAGTTCCTTCCAGAGTCTCAAGAATGCTCTGACATCTGCACCAGTCCTGACTTTACCTGACGGTCCAGATGGTTTTGAGGTCTATTGTGACGCATCAGGCAGAGGTATGGGTTGTTTATTGATGCAACACGGGAAGGTCGTGGCATACGCCTCCTGATAGCTGAAGAAGCACGAAGAGAACTACCCTACCCACGATTTAGAACTGGGTGCCATTGTCTTCACATTGAAGATATGGCGACATCATTTGTATGGGGTAAGCGTGACAATTTATTCTGACCAAAAAAGTTTGAAGTACTTGTTCACTCAGAAGGAGTTGAACATGAGACAGAGAAGGTGGGTCGAGTTCTTAAACGACTACGACATCAATCTACAGTATAAAGAGGGTAAAGCAAATGTGGTAGCTGACGCACTGAGTCACCGAGCGCACTCTCTCCATTCGCTAGTCTCTCATTCTAGCTTGGTTGAAGAGGTGCGGAGTGCTTAGATGTCGGATCAGTATATGTTGGAGATCAGGCAGAAGCTTATTGATGGCACATTCGAGGGTCAGAAGTACGACTTCCGGCTCCGTGATGATGACCTGAATAGGCTTAATGGCCGACTGTGTATTCCGAGGAGTAGCGCTGAGCTGAAGGAGCGCATACTGAGTGAATCCCATTGTTCTACTACATCGATTCACCCGGAGCTTCAAAAATGTATAAAGGTATGAAAAGATATTTTTGGTGGACTGGTATGAAAAAGGATGTGAATGATTATGTGTTGAGGTGTCTCACTTGTCAAAAGGTCAAGTTTTAGCACCCACGGCCTGGTGGTATGGTACAGCCAATGCCAGTGCCTGAGTGGAAGTTCCATGACATTTCTATGGACTTCGTAGTAGGGCTTCCGCCTACAAGGGGAGGTCTGAATATGATTTGGGTTGTTGTTGACCGACTGACCAAGGTGGCTAGATTCATACCGATGAAGGACACCAGGAAAGTGGCAAAGCTTGTAGAGCTCTTCCACAGAGAGATTGTTCGGCACCATGGGGTACCGAAGACTATCGTGTCTGATAGGGATACCAGATTCCTCTCAAGGTATTGGAAATCCACACGGGAAGCGCTTGGTACCGAGCTGAAGCTAAGTACGGCGTTCCACCCGCAGACTGATGGTCAGAGTGAGCGTACCATCCAGACACTCGAGGATATGTTACGTGCATGTGCACTTGACTTTCAGACCAGCTGGATTGATAAGTTACATCTGATTGAGTTTAGTTACAACAACAGTTACCATGCTTCGATCAAGATGTCTCCCTTCCAGGCATTATACGGTAGACCATGCCGCATGCCACTATGCTGGGATGAGTCGAGTGAGACGGTCATTATAGGACCAGAGTATCTGGAGCAAGTTCAAGCAGAGGTACAACAGATCCGGGCTAACATGAAGTCAGCTCAGGATAGGCAGAAATCATACGCCGATGTGCGCAGACGTGACCTGGAGTTCGCCGTGGGTGATCAGGTATTTCTTAGAGTATCCCTCATGAAGGGAGTGTTTCGTTTTGGCCAGAAAGGCAAGTTGAGCCCGAAATATGTGGGGCCTTATGTTGTGACGGAGTGGATCGGCCCGGTAGCTTACAGACTTGATTTACCCGCCGAGATGGGCAAGGTACATGATGTATTTCATGTGTCCCAGTTGAAGAAATATATGTCTCATCCGTCTCATGTACTTCAGCCTGAGAGGCTAACTTTAGAGCCGACCATGCGATCAGTGGAGACTCCCGTACAGATTCTGGATACTAAGACTCGAGACACTCGCCATAAGTCTGTGAGACTGGTGAAGGTTCTCTGGTCTAACCAGGACGTTGAGGAGGCCACTTGGGAGCTGGAAGATAAGATGAAGGTGAAGTACCCGTCGTTGTTTACTTCTTAGTTTTTGTATGTATAGGGTACGGGGCGTACCCCTATTTTAAGGGGGGTAGAGCCGTTTCGGTTATGTGTGTATGACATGTATTTAAATACATCATCTATGTTATGTTGCTATGTTATTACCTTGTTATGTTACAGACCGTTGTGTCTGAATGATGTTATGTTGTTTGGACCTTGTGTCCGGTGCTATGTAAGTATGTTGTTAATGTTTTTATGGAAGTATTGTTGTATAAGTATTCCCCGTGTTTTAATATATAGGATATGTGGGGAGTATGAACTTTGGGGACAAAGTTCTTTTAAGGGGGGTAGATTGAAATACCACAAAACCTAGTATGTTGTTTAAACATTAAAATATGGTATATTAAGACTAAAAAGAGTCTTAGAAACATTAGTAAACAATTCAAACCAAAGAAAACACAAATAAGTACCTTAAGGTCAATAAGGGCTAAAATGTGCTCTAAGCTTGGGATAGTCTTGGTTAAGACCTAATGAGCTTACCAAGACCTTATTTATATATTAATGAACATATCAAACCAATTACCAAAGAAAACCAAGCTTGAAAACAAGTTAAAACACAAAATGTGCTTTAAGGAGTCTTAAAGCACATTTTTGAAAAATTGTCTTGTAAATGAGTTTTGAATGGCTAAATGTCCATCATTACTCTTTAATTAGCATGTGTACTACTTAGTATCACATTAGGAAGTCTAAAACAATGGGAAATAAAAAATTTCACAAATATGTGCCTTGTTTTGGTGAATAGTAACCAAAATAAGCTAGTTTATAACATAAGTCAAATAAGTAATTTAATTGGTCAACTAAGACTAAAATACCCCTTACTATAATATGGGGACCGGTTTTCTTGATGACTCACCACACTTAAACAAAAAAATAAGCTAAGTAAAGTAATAAAGTAGAAAGTACTATTTACTTTACTACTTAAATATCTAAACTATCAAACTTATCTTCATTCTCTCATTTCTCTTCATTTACCACGTCTTCTACCTTCCTTCTTGCTCTCTCCTACGGTTGCTACAGCACACCACCATCCACCATCTTCAATCTCTTGTAATTCCTAGCTCCCTTTGCCAAATTAAAAACCAAGACCATCATTCTCTTTGTCTTGCCAAGCTCTTCAACTTCATCCTTTCAAAACTCCAAGAGCTCCATTTCGGTGCCAAGAGGAATCTCCATGGGAGGAGCTTGAGCTCATCTTTTCACATATTATTGTTCACATTTGCTTCTAGGTAAGGAAACTCAAAGAAAAATAGAACTTCCTTCATGTTTTAGTGTTGTCCGAAAATCACCATTAATGGTGTCTTTACCTTGCTTGTTCTTGCTTCATCCTAGCCTTTCAAGGACTTGGTGGAGTCCTCTCTTGCTACTCATTCAAACTCTCTTTCATTACCAAGGTAAAACAACTATCTTAATGTTCTAAGACAATATATGTAACTAGGGTTTGTAATGAGATGAAGCATAAAGCTTGAAAACTCATTACCTTGCTTGTATATTATTTAGAAGTTGACAATCAGCCCTAAGTCCTTGCCGATTTTAATCAAGGAAACAAGAAAGAAGTTTGTGAGGAAAAGAGGTAAATATGCTAACCTAATGTGGCTTATAATGTCTTAGGATAAATGAGCTTATGTTGCTTGTTAAAACTACTTAAGGAGCCAATGGTGAATGACTTAGTAAAATGTTCTCAAGGAGACTATTAAAGGACATATGTATTGTTGTGTGTAATTGCAGGTCACAGGCAAATATAATGTGGGAAATTCAGTGTTTATGGTTTATGCACTTTAAGGGCCTAAGAGCCATGTTATTTAAGGGCCTAAGTGCCAAGCAATTTAAATAATGCACTATATTATGATGTATGTAGTGTAGTTTGGGTGAAATTTGTGTATAAGGATGTTGTTGATGGATTTTAGTGCTCTTGGATGTTTAATGGTGGAAACAATGTGTTTTGGTGTAACAAGATGTTAGTAGAACCCATGTCGAAAATTAGGTAATGTATAAGAAGTTTAGAGTGTTTAAATAAGCTTTGGTGAACTAGGAAGTGTTAGAAATGAATAAGTATTTTACTAAAGGAAGAACCAAGTATTAAGGTGTTCAAAATGCAAAAGAAAAACTTAGGCATTATCTTAGAGGATTTAGAAACAAATGGGTGTTTTGGAATACACCAAAGTCATTTTGGAGTGTGTTGAGACTTATGCAAACTTAGGTAAACTAGGAGAAAGTATGAATGTAACACCCCAACTCAATCCAATTGTGGTCTCGCAACTTAACATCATATATATATACATGTCACAGCGGAATTCTTTACAATCCAGGACCTTGCCACGGTCTGACTACAGAATATACCGAACATTAGTACAACAATCTTAACCATTTACATATCCTTCTTACAACCCCCTCACATCCTATACATCTTACTAACTCAAATTGCCATACAAGTGTACATGCACAACTCGTAGGCCACACTTGTCCCCCTTCTTACTCTCGCGACAGCCGCTTCCTGATGTACCTGTGTAGTAAAAATAGCCCCCAAAGGGGGTCAGCACGAATGCTGGTACGATCCCCTCATGGCCCCCAAGCTAACGTGGCTACGACGACTAATTGTCGATAGCATGGAGGTTGATTAGATGCACAACATAATAGTAAATGCTGTAAACAACAATCCAAATATGAACAATCAAGTTCACAAACAATGAACGACTTAAATGTGTTCCCTTAATTAGAGAGTTAGTTATTTAACTCCTTAAGTTATGTTTCCTCTTAGTCTTAGTCCATCCTTATCTCACCTCAATCTTAATCTTATCTTAATCTTAGGAACAACCATCCTTTAATAAGGAGTGGATGTAGCTTATCTTAATCTTAATAACACAAACCATCCTTAAAAGAGGAATGGTTGCAACTCATCTTAACCTTACCATAATCTTAAACTTAACAATACAAACCATCCTTTAATGAGGAATGGTTGCAACTTATCTTAACCTTACCTTAGTCTTAAACTTAACAATACAAACCATCCTTTAATGAGGAATGGTTGCAACTTATCTTAACCTTACCTTAGCCTTAATCTTAACTTAATCTCAATACACAAACCGTTCCTGGAAGGGAATGGTTGTAGCTTAATTCGAACCTGGGATTTAGGTGATCCCATCGCACCATCTTAATGCCACCTACTCTGGACGGGAGTCCAGCGCAGCTGAGCCGGCAACCGGCCCTAAGCTACAAGTCCGAAGACAAGTCCTTAAGCGGAGGGCGGATCTGATTCAGATACCGTCCCCCTTTTTCCTTAGCATGCATGACCGGAGATCGGTTCCGGGTTTCCTCACTCAAGTTCCAGTTAGTAGTAATCTCAAGACCATATTTGTTGGTTAACCTCTTTCGGTTCATAACGTCCCTTATTAGGGGCGTTCCTTAGTCTCACTCAATTCCTTACCAAACATTGGTTTGTAAGTTCTCACGGTATGTCGTGTTAGTTTTCAAACATCACACAACAATACAAGAAATATAATATATTCCGGTTGCATGCTTTATCTTGTTTAGTGAGCACACAAAAACAAATAGCACACAAGCCGAGGGACACCTCGTTAGCAAGCAGGTCACAAGAGAACTGTACCGTTCACCGTTGGTCGTTCGGCTGCTTACTCTCTTCCGGAGTCCAAACTCCCAAGTCCTAAAACATTCATTCAGTTTTAGGTTGTTAATCACTTAACTTAATCCAACTCACTTGACTTACTTAACTTACTTAGCTTACTTATCCTTTAATGATTCCCACCTAACACCTCTTAAGTCTTACAACTTAATCTTACAACTTAACCTTAAACTTTTAAGTTTATACTTATCTTAACTTAATCCCTTAAGTTCTTAGGGTCCTAATCATTACCACCCTACCAAAGGTATACCTTATTACCTATTACCATTCTTAGAATTTAAAATTTCTTTTTTTTTTATTTTTAGGCCCGACCGAACTTCCGACCGACCTTACCTAAGGTCGGTCCATTCCAGAACACTTCATCGTTTGAAAATTCTACTCCGACCGACCTTGCAAGTCCGGTCCCAAGGTCGGTCCATTCCCGAGAGTTTCCCCCGTGGGATGTTTAAGCCCGACCGAACTTGCCAAGTTCGGTCCCATGTTCGGTCGATTCCAGAGACTTATTACCGTACAAAATACATGCCCGACCGACCTTGCAAGTCCGGTCCCAAGGTCGGTCCATTCCAGAAACTTTCTCCGGTAGTGTAATTTGAGCTCGACCGACCTTGCAAGTCCGGTCCTAAGGTCGGTCGGCTCCAGAACCTTGTTTCTAAATTCTATTTTCAACTCCAAACTTCTCCTCATATATCCTAATATGCTATAACCTCATTTGGGCACTTCAAATACACCTTAAGCCCTCCTCTAAACACCTTAAATCATTCACCAAGATCCACCTTAGTCTTTATGCATTCTCCTTATAATAATGCTAACACTTGTAACGTTTTCCTCTAGGTTCTAGGTGGTGGTTCATACCTAATGTAACCACTATGCCAAATGTTTTCCTCACCACTATAACATCATCTCCCAAGCATCTTTCACCATCGAAAACTCTTTTTTTTTTTTTGCATTTACTTAAAGTTCCTTCACAAGCTTAAGCTTCCATCCATCAACACCTTATTTCCTTCCTAGTTGTTTACCACCATTTGCCTAAGTCCTAAATACTCAATTACATTCTCTTGATTCCTAAATCCTTCAAGTAATGCCTAAGTCATTATAACTCATTATAACACTTTATCTGACCCCTTTTTCATCAAGACAACCTCTAAAACCTCCTAGTACTTCCTTAGTCATTAAATTCCCTTGGAACATATCTAAATCACATGCATGGGGTACCTTACTGGTACATTACTACTTACCCAACTAACTCATAAATGAGCGTGTCAGGCCTGCAAGCCCCTGTGGGGTGCAGTCGTCCCACGTCTCGTTTTAGTAAACTCATAGTGTCCGTCACACGTTTAGCTATTGCTAATTATGAAGTATTCTGTTGTCGATCTCCTCTTTCATCATTCCATAATAACATTTGTTGTTCTTCTTGAAGTTAATCAAGGGAAGTCCATTTATTGTGTTCTTGGTTATGGTATGCTCCAGCTCCTTTCTGTATTCCGCACTGATTTGGTTTCTTAAAAATTGAGGTCTCTTTCCGTAGAGCCTCTTATCTTGTTTCTCATATTTGTTCTACTAGGAATGCACTTTTAGTTCCATGAGGAATGGGTAGTGTGCTTCCTGTGGAATCTTACCTAGCCAGGTCCAGACTACTGGCATCAATGCTTAGTTCGTCTACCATCTTATTTCCTTACTTATACTGGTCTTAACTCATAAATCTAATTGCCTCAATGTCAATATTTGATGGCTTATACATAATGGTCGCCTTACCGCGTACCATGACTTAATCCACTTATCTAACTATTGTACTTACGACCACTACTATCATGGTAGTTGGCCCTTACCATGTTGCCCATTAATGGTGCAACCTCTTATTCACTTGTTCTAATGCCTTACCTTATACTCAATCCCTTCTTGGTGTAAACACACTGGGAGTTCTCTCATTCCGGTATTGGCGGTTATCATACTGTGTTGTAAGATAGTTGACTTTTGATATGAAGATGCTATGCTCCAATCTCAGATTCGTAAGTAGGCTAATTTCTTCCGCTTTCTTTCATCCATAGTGATGTTATCTACCATGTAGTTTAACTGATTACTGAAAAAGTCATCCACTGATTCACAAGCTCTTCTGAGCATTGATTAATTGACGTGCCACAATGTGCAGTCACAATGTTTATCTCTGACCATTACTAATTCTTACATCCTGGGTGTTGGATATGGGGTCTATCTGTACGACCTTCCTTATTACTCAAGTGTATCTGGTAAGTTCTAAGGTAATCTCAAAGCTCATAGTTTTCATTTCCTAAATAAAGTGTATTTTATCTCGAATATGTGAAATCCCTTCTTGAGGGGTTCATTCCCACTCATGGCCTCACAACAAGGAGAGGTATCCCCACCCTAAAAGGCATGGTTCGTTCTCCGCTCCTGTCCTTAGCATTATCTCAATATTCTCATTGGTACCCTTTCTTGGTAATGTTCTTCCCAATCTAAGTTATAGGTTTGGTAACCGTTCATATCTACAAATTGTAGTCCCTTCGTGGCTTAAACAAGCTCTCTTATAACTTATTGCGCCTCGGGCTCTGATGTGGTTAACATCCTTGGCTCGTAGGCTCTTAATGCTTAATGTTTCAGTTCCTTATTTGTACTCTTACTCATTTGCAGGTCATCCCTATAAGATTCTGGTTCTTTGAGCACTATCCACCGTTAGGTTACATACTAAATGTAGTATCGGATTTCATGATAAGTTGCTGCATCCTGCTTCCTGCTATGGAAGTTGTTCAGGTGATCTGAGGTTACTCAATGCCTTTGACACTACTGTCATTTTACTAGACTTATGTCTTTTAATAGTCAAGGTTAGGTTCGTATTAGGCGTTTGCCTTACGGTGTCCTAGTTGGATATCATCCTGTCGTCTTATACTTCCATCTCAACGCTTCGTTCAACTTCTGTTGACTACGCCACCCGTTGATGATCAATCATACTTGGGTGTTAATGAGTTAGACGAACAGTATTAGCTGTCATTCATCAGTTTGTTCGGCTCGACTATGCCCGCTCTGTGGGGATAGTCCTCTGAGCTTTCCTCTGTGGGATTCGTATGTCCTTAACCCTTGGTAGGTTATATCTTAAGTTTATGTCCTTTATCTTTGCTTTCTGGGCTTCCAAACATCTTCATTGTAGAATGTTTGTTATTGGTATTCTTAGTGTTCAAACTGGGAGTTTTATCCCATCCCTGTTGGGAGTCGTTCTGTCGACTGCCTTTATTGTATCTCTTGATACATTCCGTGTATGTTGTTGTCGTAGTACATTGTACTGTTGCTAACATCCATATGGTCTAATATTATGTCCAAGTTCCGTTCCCGGCTGACTGATGTGTCGGCTCATCTCATCATGGTCAGGCCGTCAGGCCCTTCCAAGGTCCCATTTTTCTGTTCTTATGGATTTACCATCCGGTATTAATATATGCTACAACTGTAGCGTTCTCCTATTTCGCCTTGATGGCTTTTCGTGTGGCTTAACCGTGGTAGCACTTGCTATGGCAAGTGCGCCATGCAGGATGGGCTATTGGTACAAGGTACGTTGATAGCAATACTTCTTTCTAATTTCCATGTAATTGGTAGTCCTCGGGACTCCTTCGATAATCTCTTATTTTGGATAACCGTCCATCCGGCAGTTTCCTTGTTGTTTGACCGTACTGTCATCTATTAGGGCGTTCCTCTTCCTGAGGGAACCCCTTAATACTTTCTTATGTCTTAATCCTCGCTCTTGTCTCCACACATTTTGTTGTGGTTACTGAGTAATGATTCTCCTTTAGGCACTACATCGTAGTCCTATTTCGGTACACAATTTATATAAGTTCCTGTCGTCGTCCGCATTATGTTGGCCAGGTTTGTAACCTTTTTCATTGTATGGGGTTTGGAGTTCCCGTTTCTAACTGGACTTCCCAGTAATCTCAATCCTCATGCTTTGTATTATCCTACTGTTATGCTCCTTCGGACCACTGTCCGGTACTCATGTCGCTTCCCTTTTCCTTTCTATTACACCCGTAGTGCTTCCCTTATTATTGGTATTGCGGGCTTTTTTGACTGCGTAGCATGTCGACCCATGTTGCCGGTAATTACCGTTCCCTTACTGATAGTATTACATAGGTAGCGCCTGTTTCTCTGTTGCGCTCCCTTGAAAACCTCCAAGTTCTCCGTAACTGTTCTACAACAAGTTGTTTCTTGTATCGCTTACTGTTAACTAACTGCCAGATCGGGCTTCCCCGAGTAAGAGAAGGCTTTCTTCTCTCTAGCGTTTGTTGCACATATTTAGGGTTAGGGATGTGGAGGGCGGGCCTAGGTACTATGGATATCGGTAAACACGGGAAGTCCGGACTAACGCACTCTCACTCTATCTCTCAACCCTTAACCATAGCTCAATCTCAACCTCATCATTCTCCTAAGTTTGGTATTTCTTGTCTTCAGAGCGTAACTACGCTCTGATACCACTTTTTGTAACACCCCAACTCAATCCAATTGTGGTCTCGCAACTTAACATCATATATATATATACATGTCACAGCGGAATTCTTACAATCCAGGACCTTGCCACGGTCTGACTACAGAATATACCGAACATTAGTACAACAATCTTAACCATTTACATATCCTTCTTACAACCCCCTCACATCCTATACTCTTACTAACTCAAATTGTCATACGAGTGTACATGCACAACTCGTAGGCCACACTTAACCCGTAACACTGTCCCCCTTCTTACTCTCGCGACAGCCGCTTCCTGATGTACCTGTGTAGTAAAAACAGCCCCCAAAGGGGGTCATCACGAATGCTGGTACGATCCCCACATGGCCCCCAAGCTAACGTGGCTACGACGACTAATTGTCGATAGCATGGAGGTTGATTAGATGCACAACATAATAGTAAATGCTGTAAAAAACAATCCAAATATGAACAATCAAGTTCACACACAATGAACGACTTAAATGCGTTCCCTTAATTAGAGAGTTAGTTATTTAACTCCTTAAGTTATGTTTCCTCTTAGTCTTAGTCCATCCTTATCTCACCTCAATCTTAATCTTATCTTAATCTTAGGAACAACCATCCTTTAATAAGGAGTGGATGTAGCTTATCTTAATCTTAATAACACAAACCATCCTTTAAAGAGGAATGGTTGCAACTCATCTTAACCTTACCTTAATCTTAAACTTAACAATACAAACCATCCTTTAATGAGGAATGGTTGCAACTTATCTTAACCTTACCTTAGTCTTAAACTTAACAATACAAACCATCCTTTAATGAGGAATGGTTGCAACTTATCTTAACCTTACCTTAGCCTTAATCTTAACTTAATCTCAATACACAAACCATTCCTGGAAGGGAATGGTTGTAGCTTAATTCGAACCTGGGATTTAGGTGATCCCACCGCACCATCTTAATGCCACCTACTCTGGACGGGAGTCCAGCGCAGCTGAGCCGGCAACCGGCCCTAGGCTACAAGTCCGAAGACAAGTCCTTAAGCGGAGGCGGATCTGATTCAGATACCGTCCCCCTTTTTCCTTAGCATGCATGACCGGAGATCGGTTCCGGGTTTCCACACTCAAGTTCCAGTTAGTAGTAATCTCAAGACCATATTGTTGGTTAACCTCTGTCGGTTCATAACCTCCCTTATTAGGGGCGTTCCTTAGTCTCACTCAATTCCTTACCAAACATTGGTTTGTAAGTTGTCACGGTATGTTGTGTAGTTTTCAAACATCACACAACAATACAAGAAATATAATATATTCCGGTTGCATGCTTTACCTTGTTTAGTGAGCACACAAAAACAAATAGCACACAAGCCGAGGGACACCTCGTTAGCAAGCAGGTCCAAGAGAACTGTACCGTTCACCATTGGTCGTTCGGCTGCTTACTCTCTTCCGGAGTCCAAACTCCCAAGTCCTAAAACATTCATTCAGTTTTAGGTTGTTAATCACTTAACTTAATCCAACTCACTTGACTTACTTAACTTACTTATCCTTTAATGATTCCACCTAACACCTCTTAAGTCTTACAACTTTATCTTACAACTTAACCTTAAACTTTTAAGTTTATACTTATCTTAACTAAATCCCTTAAGTTCTTAGGGTCCTAATCATTACCACCCTACCAAAGGTATACCTTATTACCTATTATCATTCTTAGAATTTAAAATTTCTTTTTTTTTTATTTTTAGGCCCGACCGAACTTCCGACCGACCTTACCTAAGGTCGGTCCATTCCAGAACACTTCATCGTTTGAAAATTCTACTCCGACCGACCTTGCAAGTCCGGTCCCAAGGTCGGTCCATTCCCGAGAGTTTCCCCCGTGGATGTTTAAGCCCGACCGAACTTGCCAAGTTCGGTCCCATGTTCGGTCGATTCCAGAGACTTATTATCGTACAAAATACATGCCCGACCGACCTTGCAAGTCCGGTCCAAGGTCGGTCCATTCCAGAAACTTTTCCGGTAGTGTAATTTGAGCTCGACCGACCTTGCAAGTCCGGTCCTAAGGTCGGTCGGCTCCAGAACCTTGTTTCTAAATTCTCTTTTCAACTCCAAACTTCTCCTCATATATCCTAATATGCTATAACCTCATTTGGGCACTTCAAATACACCTTAAGCCCTCCTCTAAACACCTTAAATCATTCACCAAGATCCACCTTAGTCTTTATGCATTCTCCTTATAATAATGCTAACACTTGTAACGTTTTCCTCTAGGTTCTAGGTGGTGGTTCATACCTAATGTAACCACTATGCCAAATGTTTTCCTCACCACTATAACATCATCTCCCAAGCATCTTTCACCATCGAAAACTTTTTTTTTTGCATTTACTTAAAGTTCCTTCACAAGCTTAAGCTTCCATCCATCAACACCTTATTTCCTTCCTAGTTGTTTACCAACATTTGCCTAAGTCCTAAATACTCAATTACATTCTCTTGATTCCTAAATCCTTCAAGTAATGACTAAGTCATTATAACTCATTATAACACTTTATCTGACCCCTTTTTCATCAAGACAACCTCTAAAACTTCCTAGTACTTCCTTAGTCATTAAATTCCCTTGGAACATATCTAAATCACCTTAAGCATTACACCATCTCTTTAAACTTATGCACAAGTCTTACAATCCTCATCTCATGATTTTGGTGTGTTCAAAAACACTCATCTACACTCTAATTTCCTCATGGACCACCCTAGGTCATTCTAAACCTCAAGAACTCCTTAGTTCACTAATCTCCACTCAAATTCCTCATAATGACTCCAAGTAGATCCTAGGTCATATTAATTCACCACCATCACCTAAACACTTATTTTCTACTCAATTTTCGCCATAGCACCTCTAGCATCATAGCATGCCCAAACACATTATTTTCCTCATTTAACCATCTCACACACATCAAGGTCTTTCTCATCATATCTCATCACCCAAACCAACTCATTCACAACAAACTCAATATATTGCAATAATCTTAAATTGCGTAGCACTAAGGCTCTTAAATGACATGGCTCTTAGGCCCTTAAATAACTTAAACTTAAACACTGAATTTCCCACATATAAAAGCCTTCAACCTGCAAATACACTCATCAATCTCATAGTAGTTATAACACTCTTAAAACTCCTCTTAAACTTATATTACTAACTCATTCCCATTGGCTTCTTAGTTACAAGTTCACAAGCTTATTTAAGTTCTTTTTCTTAGGTTATATAACCCAATACACAATGTAAGCTCTAAGCCACATTGGTATCCACTTAAACTCATCCCTTAAAACTTAAACCACCATTAGGTAAGCATTTTACCTGTTTTCTCAAGCTTATCTTAACTTCCTCCTTAGACCTTCTTCTTGCATGAATCTCGCACACCACTTAAATTCTCCTTGCCAATGTTCTAATCAATATTCAATGACTCATATGAGTACTAAACAATACACTAACCTCAAGGAATGAAAACCTAGGTTAGAAATGTGTTTTAAGGCATAAAAGTGGATGATTACCTTTGAAGTCTCAAAGTAGACTTGGGCATTGAATGAAATAGGACCTCCACTAGTCCTTGGTGAATAAATCAAGCTAGAACAAGGCATAAAAACAAGGCCCCATGAGAAGGAATTTTCGGCCATGTACAAGAAGTGATGGAAACTTGGTTTTTCTTATATTTTCTTTACCTTAAGAGAATTGAGAAGCTAATGAGCTCTTCAAACTTGGTTTTCCTCCATCAATGGAGTTTCCTCTTGGCACCAAAATGGAGCTTTGAAGGATTTGAAAAGATAGAAAGATAGGTCTTGACCTAACTAAGAGAAATATGTGTTTAGTTTTTGATTTGGAGCAAAGATGAACACTTAGTGAGTGATTGAAGGTGGAGCACCCA
Source organism: Limonium bicolor (assembly GCA_023374045.1). Lineage (NCBI taxonomy): Eukaryota > Viridiplantae > Streptophyta > Magnoliopsida > Caryophyllales > Plumbaginaceae > Limonium > Limonium bicolor. Next base: position 123,271,028 of record CM041779.1, read on the forward strand.
TGGATGGAGCTCTCTCGGTTTGGAGCATAAGAAGAGAAGAAGAAATCGTGTGAAGAAGAGAAATGAAGAGAGAGAAGAAGAAAAGGTGGCTTATAAGAGATATTTGCTTTAATAAAGCAAATAGTACTCTTTACTTATCTCTTCTTTCTTCTTATTTGACTACTTATGGTGACTCACCCTCCTTTAGAAAACCGGCCCCCTACCTTAAATAAGGCTAGTCATGGTTTGTTGACCAACTAATTAGCTTATATTGATTAAAACTTAAACTAGTCACTATTTGGCACTATTCACAAATCAGTGCACTATTTCTGAAATTTTTGATTTCCCATTGATTAAGGCTTCCTAATGATACTAATTAGTACACATGTTGATTAAAGAGTAATGATGGACATCTGGCCACTCAAAACTCAATTCTAAGACAATTTCTCAAAAATGTGCTTTAAGACTTCTTAAAGCACATTTTGTGTTTTAACTTGTTTTCAAGCTTGGTTTTCTTTGCTAATTGATTTAAAATGTCCATTAGCATATTACTAAAGTCTTATAATGGTATTTGGGTGCTAATCAAAGTCAATCCAAGCTTAGAGCACGTTTTTGCCCTGATTGCCCTTAAGGCACTTTCTTGTGTTTTCCTTGGTTTAAATTGTCTACCAATCTTTCTAAGGCATAATCTAGCCTTACTACATCATAATTTGATGTTTACTTAGCATACATAGGTTTGGGGTATTTCAATGAACTTGTAGAGGGATATCAAGAATGGCATAAGGAAATTTGGTTTGTAAGAAAAGATGCTTGGGAGATGATGTTGTAATGAAGAGGAAATACTTTGGCATAATGCTTATTATAGGTATGAAACACCACTTAGAGACCTAAGGAGAAAACAATATAAGTGATGGGGATTTTGGTAAGTAATGAGTAAGTGTTTAAGGATATAGAAGATGAGTTTTCTGGCACGTCCGAACTTCCGTCCGAATTTGGAAGCTCGGACATGCCCTATTGCGTCTAAATTTACTGAGTTTCGACCAGTGTCCTAACTTCTGTCCGGCCTTTGATGTTCGGACACACCCGTCTCTTTTCTCTAGTTTTTCCTCGACCTATGTCCGAACTTTGGGAAGCTCGGACACATGTTCGGACACTCGAAATTTTTCCTTTGATTTTTCCTCGACCTATGTCTGAACTTTGGGAAGCTCGGACACATGTTTGGACACTCGAAATTTTTCCTTTGATTTTTCCTCGACCTATGTCCGAACTTTGGGAAGCTCGGGCACATGTTCGGACACTCGAAATTTTTTCCTTTGATTTTTCCTCGACCTATGTCCGAACTTTGAAAGCTCGGACACATGTTCGGACATACGTCTGGTTTCACCCATTTGAGTCTCGACCAATGTCCAAACTTTGGAAACTCGGACACAAGTTCGGACATGGTACAATTTTGACCAAACAACTTTGTTTAAGGTTAGAAACGGATGTCTAATGATGGTGATTAAAGTAATGATGTTATGAGGTTGTCTAAGACATGTTAGGTGTGTTATAATGATAATTAAAAGGTGAGAAGTTAATACAAAGTGTGAAAATAGAATAACTAGTCATGTGAAGTAATAAGTTAACAACGAACTAGTGCGTTAATTAACCGACGTTACTAAATGTGTATAGGATTCTCCAACAGTGGAAACCAGTCGAAGCAAGGACCAAGGTATGGTTTTCTTGCAGTCTGTTGCCTACCGGTTTACACCGGCTTGTGTGTTGATTGTTTTCTGTGTGTTTATGACCTTGTAAGACTTAAGTCATGTAATGAGTTTACAGTTGTTAAATATTATTGTGTTGTTAAGTTGTGACTCATTTCCCTTGAGTGTCTAACCAGACCTAAACACTTGCTTGTGAATTAACTTATTTAATTCAATGTGTGACTACTAACAAGTGCTAACGGGGAAAGTGAGGAGTGCGGTAGTTCCGGCCACGCGTGTGAGTATGGGAGTCAATGTCATAACCGATTCGATTCTCTTTGTATGTTATGGTTGTTTTCCATTTTGGTTTTCAACCTTCCCTTTAGCTTATCCAAGGTTATTTTACTGACTCACGTCGGGCCACAGGGGCATACTATGTTTTGTTCGGTGTGCTTGGATCACTATATCCGACGCACCTTTGTGTAAGTTATTCGTTCAATTTAACAGGATGGTAACGAGTTATGTAACGAGCTTAGCATGAGTTTGGCAACATTCTCTAGGCTCTCAATGGGATCTAATTGTGTTGGTTCGCTTCCTAAAAGGATTCGTTCTTGTATGTTATGTGTGATGTTGTTATGCAATACTCTTGCTATGATATATATGTTGTATGTTTAAAATGAATGCCATGTCATCATGATAATTAGTTGCGCGTATCCCGGTAGCCGATGGGCTGCGCGTTAACCATACCAGCCAAGGGTTGCTGACCCCCTCGGGGGCTCCATATTTATATTGCAGGATGAGGATCGAGGAAGCGGAATGGCTGTAGATTCTAGGTTGCAGAAATACTTTTGGTTATTTTGGATGTTAAGCCCGGGATGCGCCTGTGCTCCCTTGGCGTTATATTTTGGTACCTTTAATTTTGACAGTGACGGTTGTTGATAGTTACAGTGGCAGGTTACAGTATACAGCTTACATGTGATGTTGTAATGTAAATACTTGTTATGGTTGGTAATGTATATATGTATGGATGATAGTACCTAATGCTCGGGAGTCTGATCATCAGACCGGTACACTTGTATTTATTCTGCCTTGTTAACCACGTGGGTGGTTAACGGCGTTGTAGCACCGAATCGTTTAGTTAATATTTAGTGTTTACTTCCGCTGCGATTCCAATTATTGTTAAGTGCGTAGTAGGGGTGTTACATACTTATACCAACATATACAACCGGTAGAACAAGGGGCATAAGAGAGGGAAAATCCTTACCGCAAATGGTTAAACCAAGGTGGTTTGCATGGACCTTGTTACCACATAAACCTGGGTATTTCTCCTCTGATTTTTACATGAAAAGAACCAAGAATGAGCTGGGGAAAACTGGGTATACAACCGGAAATAGAGAAGGAGTACTAGGTGGCATAATGTAACACCCCTAATCCTAAACCTGTAATGACGTCACAATTTGTAGCATAATAAATAGCAAACCGCAGTAGAAAATAAAACTATCTACCTTGGTGTTACACGCCGTCACTCACCCTTGTGAGTAACAAGGCATCCTTACTCTTTTCAACAATACAACCCCTCACACTGTGATGAACAGATACTGAGCACTTCTAATTATTACAAACCAAATCCAACGAAATGAGCAACTAACTGAATACAACAACCTCTTTAATACAATACAAATTAAAACCAAATGTGTTTGCTGAAAACACAATAGCTACCCCCGTGTCCCGCACTCCGGCTTGAGTCTTCTTCAACAACCTGGAATGTTTGGCCCATTGAAGGGCTCAGCAATCGAAATGTTGGTATGCTAAATGTGATCCTAAGTCATCTAGATTCCTTAGGTCGTTTTAGCCATCTTGATATTAGATTCTTTACATGAAATACCGGTTTACAATAACAACAGTGATAACTGTATACATTAAACAATCACATAACAACTCACCTCTAAACATCAATGTACAATAGTACACAACACCAATAACCACACATCAATGATCCATAGTGAAATACCCCGAACTTAAATATAGGGATTAAGATTAATCTAATACGTAATTAAAGGCCAATGACGCCTAAGCAATATTGGTAAGGAAAAATAAATCCAAAAGAAATGAAGAAATGCTTAAAAAGCGAAAAACGCTAAATAAGCGTTAAATAACCATAGGAGGTATGAGACCTCGGTTAGCGTATTATAAGGATTCTAAAGGCTTAATTAAGTCTAAATAAATAAGAGGGAACAAATCCCGAAGAAAACGGATCCTTAAAATGGATTAAAATCACTAACGAACCTTAAAGCGCGTTTTTCGAGGTAACCGGGAAAACGTGTCTTTAAGCGGGTCAAATAGGCTCGTAACAATTTTGGTCAACTAAATATTCATTAATACATATTAGTGAAGCTGTAGGACCAATAAAAACGAGAAAACGAGGAATTAGTAAAAACTGTCAAAAACGGGAAGTTGTGGGGTAGAAACATAATTAACACAAACTTATGTGTCCACTTTTAAAATAAAAAGGAAAATTTAATGTGTGTGTGGGTGCAGCCGATGGGCTTTATTCCCCCCCCCCCCCTCTCACACTCTCTCACACACTCACTCACTATTAACAAAAGACAAAAATCATAAAAATAACCCCACTCACCTTTTTACTTCTCTCCTCCAATTCATTCTCCTCACTCACGTAATGCCACTCACCCTCACCCTCTTTTTCTTCTTCTTCCTCAACCCATGCGATTTCCATGGTGAAAGAAGAGAGAAACCCACAAAACACCACCTTCTCTCCTTTGTAACTCCCTCTAGACCCTTCCAAAAATTATAAAAATTGTACCATTGGAATCCTCTCCTCAAGAGCTACCTTTCTATCTTTTCAAAAATCAAAAACAACAACTTTCATCTCCATGGGTATGGAGCATTTGGAGCTTCAACACCACCATTAGAAGGCCCTCCTTCTCCTTGTTCTATTAAGGTAAAAATATCTTCAAAAGCTCCATCTTTTTCTAGCCTAAATGGCAAAACGAAAATGTGAACTAAACCCTTGCTTGCTCCTCTTGTGCCCAGCCGGTTTTGGCATTTTGAAAGGTGGGAAAATCATTCTTGAGCTACTCCAAGTATTTCATAAACTCTTGGAAGGTAATAAATTTTCTAAACCCTAAAACCTAGATTGAAACTTGATTAATGGTTAGGGTTAGTCCTTAGTATTGAATGGTGTATATGAATGGTTGTAGTGCTAGTGGATTGAGAATTCAAAATCGGTAGAGAAAGAAGAAGGAAGAAGAGAAAGGAAAATCTAGAAGAAAACAAGGTAAGAATGCTCTTTTGTGTAACTTGGTATATATGTATGTAACAGTTTTTGGAAGTTTGAAATGAGTAATGGAATGGTAATGTAGTAGTAGTGTAATGTGTAGGAGGATATAAGTATTTTGGAAGTTTTAAAAGATGTGAGAAACTTATTGAAAACAGATTGGGATTGAGTTGTTGAGTGCAGGAATTTTTAGTAGTGTTTTAGTATTGAAATTGTGTATGGGAGCTTGTATATTGTTGTGTGTGTGAAACAGGTGAAATGAGTATTGAATTGTGAACAAGCATATGTGGTGAGAGTGTATAAAATATAGGGGAGACGATGGCAAAATTTGCCTAGGATTATAACACTTAGTAAACTAGAAACTAGGTGGTTAATAGATGTTGTAACAGATCTTGATAGAGAAAGATAAAGGAGTAGGTTGGGAGAGATAGATAATGTATAGTGATGTACTTGGAACTCTAGGAATGACATTAGAAGAGGTGGTTAGAGAAGGGGAGAGTAAGTGTCAAAATCTGTAGCAAAGAGATATTAGATTGCATTGTAGAGCTAAGAAGAAATAGTGTGCAAGATTTGGTAAAGTGAATGTTGGACTTGAGTATAGATGGTACTATTGCTTGGAAATGAATTGGCTTGGTAAGAGGAGGTATTTGGGATGCTAGGAGTGACATTGGTAGAGGAAGTATTGGATGTTAGAAGTTGGAACAAAAATCTGTAGCATTGGAGGATGAAAAACTGTTGTAAGTGTGGAAAGGAAGTGATGAAATTGTGTAAGTGGATTGATGGATTTAGTAAAGCATTTGGTGGATGAACTAAGGTGTATTAGGAGGTTTAAGTAGTGCTATAACATGGGGGATTAAGTGTAGGAACCATGGGGAAATGTTGGGTAAAAGAGGGGACTGAAAACAGAAATTAAAATGCAAATACTGGGCCGGACCGAACTTGCGACCGGACTTGCAAGTTCGGTCGAGCCCAGATTTACAAAGACGGGTGAGCTACTGGAATCGACCGAACTTGCGACCGGACTTGCAAGTTCGGTCGGACCAGAAATTTTCCCCCGTCTGTAACCTACTGGAATCGACCGAACTTGCGACCGGACTTGCAAGTTCGGTCGGCCAGAAAATTTTCCGAGGATACCTACTGGAATCGACCGGACTTGCGACCGGACATGCAAGTTCGGTCGGTCCAGAAAAATTTCCCGAGGATAGCTACTGGAATCGACCGAACTTGCGACCGGACTTGCAAGTTCGGTCGGGCCAGAAATTTCCGGTGTAGATAGCTACTGGAATGGACCGGACTTGCAAGGTCGGTCGCAAGTCCGGTCCAGTCAAAAAAAAAAAATTTATTATTTCAATTAAATAATAATTATATGTATATATATATATATATATATGTATACCCACTATATATATAAATGTACATGTATGAAGCATGCTAATAGTAAGTAAGAAAATAAAACTTAAGGTAATGAAAATAAGTAAGTAATGTGTAAGTGTAGGAAGCTTAAGGACTTAGTAAGTATGAATTAGTAAACATAGTAAGAGCAATTGAATTAAGTAGTAATAGTTAGATTAATCGTTTGAATGTATGTATATCATAGGATTTGAATTGTGAATACCGGAGGAACATTGGGATACAAGTACAACGGTGAAAGGTATGATTTCTTCATGCCCTGTATCCTAATCTGGTTACCCCGATTTGTGTGCTTACTTGATCACCTAATAAGATAAATGCACGAATCGGTCTATATTGCACTTACTTGTGTTTGTTTATTGTTCTGGGTATATTTCTCTTGAACAATAGTTTGTATAATCCATGAAATGTATGGATGATGATATGGTGCAAATGAATCTTGTATTGTACTTATGTATTGCATTATATTTCGTATGAATGTATATTGGGCCTTGTATTTGTAAATGTGGCTTGAATGTTGACTTGTGCTAATTCCTAACTAGCTAACTCCTAACTTAAGTGAGTAAATTGGAATGAGTACAAGTCCGATATAGCTTCGGCCACGCGTGAGGATGAGGTGACACAAGAGGTTGGATCCGATTCCTGGTTCGTAAGCTGGTCCATGGCCCAAATCCCTTAAGTGGGTAGCATCCTGGATTAGTGAACCAAGTAAATCCCGGTGGTGGGACGGAGTAGTCCCCGGGCCGGAGGTCCCGACGACTTAACATGAGTAAGAGTAAGAGTAAGTAAGTATGTATGAGTATGAGAATGAGTATGTATGCGTATGTATGAAGTAATGAGTAAAAGAGTAATCTCCACCCGATTAACCCGGGTGGACCAACGAAGCTAACCCGTATTGTAAATTGTGTATGTATTGGGTATATGCATTCGGAAGAAGGTAAGTATGTATTTGATGGTTATATTGTATTCCCTGTATGTAATGAAGTGTAGTGTGTATGCTTGCGTAAGTATTCATGTATTGTGTATGAGAGCATGTATGCATGTATGTTGTATGAAAATGAACCGCATGTATTCGACCAAGTGGTCGGCGTACCCTCACTAGTACGCGGGGTATGCGGTTATCATGCTCGGCGAAAGCTGACCCCTTCGGGGGACATTTTTTAGTGTGCAGGTACCCGAAGCGAATGTGGTCAAGGCCGAGGCGGCACTACATTGGATAGTAGTAGTAGGATGTAGAGGTGTATCAACTAGCACACCCCTTGTATTTAGAAAGTAATGTAGTAGTGAGGAATGGGTAGTAAGTAGCCTTATAGTGAGTATGTATGAGCTTGGAAGAAGCATTGTATTTGTATTGGGAACCTAGTAAACTCGGTATGTAGATTACCTTGTATGGTACTTGGAGTATTGTATTGAATGCAGATTGTAGTAGTAATTGGTAAGTGGAGTATGTATTGTAGATCTGTAGTACTCGGGATTCCGGTCCATCAGACCGATGCTGTATGTAGAATCAGTAGCCTTGTTAGTCACGTGGGTGACTAACGGCATTGTATCACCCATTGTATGTAAGTATATATCCGCTGCGAGTATCTGATGAGTAAGGAGATTGGACGTTAATGACTGTAGTAATAGTAGGGGTGTTACAAAAAGTGGTATCAGAGCGAAGTATCGCTCTGATGACTGGAAATACCGAGTCTAGGAATACCGAGTTAGGAATTAGAAACTTAGGGCTAAGGGCTGAGTGTTAGCATTAGAGATATGCTAGTTAGGAACTACCGGTGAGTACCGGATGCCTACAATACCAGTCCCGCCCGCCGCAAACCCCACTGTATAACTTGGGAAAGGACGCCAGAGAGAAGGAAAGTCCTCTCATACTCGGGAAAACCCGATCTGGCATGTCAAGTAAGACAAGAGAAAGAACCTGACATACAGTAGATTCCAAGAACTGGAAGTCCCGGAGATGGACCCCGGTTGAACCACAACACCGCACGTAATGGCGGTAGAATGAGCACTCCAACCACGAGGAGGCTATAACTTGCAACAGCATGGGGCGACCTGCTTAGCAGTCGCGAAACCTAGCTAGTCAACCAACAGCAGGACAAAAGCACTAACCGTGCAACGGAATGAAAAAGGGAGCAGTAACGGAACCCGAGACACAAGTCTACGGGACAGTAATACTTGAATAATACCACCAACGGTATGCTAGCCGACTGAGGACATAGTCGGAAGCGGTTAACTCCAAAACTACGATGCCATCAAGGTTGCAACACCTGGCCAATATAGCTCAGACAACTACAAGAACAACCAGGAGATGTAAACTAATAGGACTACAAGCGTAGTGCCTAAACAAGGAAGGCTCAGTAACCACCACAAATGTGCGGGAACGAGCCACAAGGAGCGACACTAAACCAAGTAGAACGGGAACCTCCAAGAAGTGGAGGAGTACCCAGATCTACGACAACCATGTCTAGACAATCAAGAAGCTACCTAAAGGAGCGAGTATATCAGTTATAGATCAATAAGATCGAGGGAAGCGCCAACAAGACTAACAAACACAAATGGGAACCCTACCAAGATTGGTATAAGATTACCCAAAAACCACCAGTACCACGCACTTGCCACGGCAAGTGCAGTAAAGACAGAGATATGTAAGGGAACACTAACACGTCACAAGTACATAGTAATGTACGGTGACAGTAACGAAACAACCACAGGATCAAACATCCTAAAACTGAAGGAATGGAACCTTGGAAAGGCCTAACAGCCCGACCACTGTATTTAGAACATACCAGTCAGCGAGAGGCTAGACTTGGTCAAGACCTCAAACGTGGCTATGCCATGAGAGACTTCTTTTAACACCGAACCACTGTTTTAAAACCCAAAATTTTCTTTTCAAAACCTCAAACCTCTTTTAAAAACCTTGGATTTTAAAACCGAACCAACATGATTATGGTGAGTATCATAGATTGATACAAGAGGAGTTGACAATAGAATACTTCACCTAGGCGTGTGACGAACGCTACGAGTGTACCCGTTACGGGATGTGGGACAACCGCACTCCGAAGGAGCTTGCGGGCCCGACATATAGTTGGGTAAGTGGCAACGTATCAACATGGTACCCCACGTATGTGCACGTGTAGTGTACGACACACGGGAAGTAGTCAGCTCCGTTCTACGGACCATCAGTGAGTTCAAACCAGAACAACTGGACACCTCAGACAATTCAGCATAAAGGAACTCAGAAGACCCATCTGAAGATAAGGAGTAAGAACTAGGAAGTGCAAAAGGCACAGACTAAACAGTATAGACATTGGATATGTCTCAAATAATCTAAGCAATTACCTGACAGCTGGATGGAATGCCCAGCCTAAACACATGAAGGCGAATGCCTAATGTGAACCTAACAATGCTCAACAAACGGGACAGAACTCCCAAGAGCAACCCCAAGATTACCACAAGTACACTCCATCATTGAAGGGGATATCAAACCTAGTCCTAAGCACTAGGAGCAAGTGTAAACAGTCTACCCAAGAACGGGAGACGTTACAACCCAAAAGGGGACGACTCAGCTACAATACCATAAGACGGTATAGAGGACGACACACGTTATAAACATTAGCCGGATGTAGCGGCACAGCCACCAACACCCAGGAGCGATCCTTGAAGGGTGTCTGCGTTAATAACAGTCGAGCAACCGTAACGACATGAGCACGGGAGCTAAAACGAACACTCGGTTAGGACACCGAAGGGATTTCACTTTACAGGAAATGCCCTAAAATACTGAGAGGCACCTATTAACACCTGATTGCATAAAGGGTCTCCTATGAACGGAAGCGTGATGCCACGACTTACCATGGAGCCCAATAATACCTCCAACCTATGACGGTATACGTGGAGTGGAAACATGTATAAGCCGCTTGCAAAGAGCATAGCTTGCAGCAATACGGCTCAGAAGTCGTAAACCAGATACGTTATATAAACTTAAACGGTTGCAAAACCGGCACCAATTGTTAACAAGACCTACAAGAGATATTGCCTCATACGACAAGAAATCAACAACTGGACCATAAATCCAACCCAACATCCTGAGTGGCTTGTAGTAATGGCCACCTCAGTGTCACTGTCACTAGAGCACCAGTCTAGTATACAGTTGACGGAGTTAAATACCCCTCATGCCTTCTGTAGCAATTGTACACAGAGGCATAAGAATCATGATAATGCCAACAATGGCCTAGTCCACACTTGGACACTACGAGAACCCAAGGGAAAGTACCCTCGTTAACCGAAGACCACCAAGGTGGTGAAGATGTGAATCCTTAGAAAGGTTTCCATCTATTATAACAGTAAAGCCTACGCATATAGATATTGCCAAGAGGCGATGGAATCAGGAAATGAGATTTCCAAACCATTACGACTTAAGGGAGTAAGTATACTCCTCATGCACCCAAGCATGTGGTGAACCATTACATAAATACTCACATGGTAAACCTTGTCATGAGACCTATGAGTGGCAACAACCTCTCAACCAGAACTTCATTTACCAATGATAGAACGGGACCAGGAAACCCTTGGAGTTTCACGGGATGTCCTGGTAAAATACATACAAGCAAAACTACACAGCCAGAGCCTAAACCAATGCTCAGCACCGAAAGGCAATAATTAACAAAGCAGTTAATGTGAACGCACACTGAACACCATGAATGATTAACGCTCAAGAGAGCTTATGACCCGATGAGTTATCTCATCCTTGGTCAACCAAGATACTTGGTGAATTGTATCACAATAATGAAAATGATGTGAGGTAAGCCAATCTACACATGAAACCTAAACTGAAATAAAACATCCCCACTATGGGAAGATAGTAGTAGTGCGGTATGCTACGACAACCGTCATACACACGAACATTGGAAACCCAGGGTATACATACCATAAGGGAATGGTGCCAATGACAATGGAAACGAGTAAAGAGGAACTACCACAGTAACAGAAACAGTAAAGACAATGTTGTACAGTGAGTAAGAACACGGTGCGCAACAGGCGACCGCTATGAGGGAGTAATTAAGCAATAACACGGAGTATAAGTATGAGAACACAGAAATATTCCTTCTATCACATAAGTGACTTACTGTCAAGCGTTTACGCCTCTGCACTCTGTAGGACTGAGTGTTTTGGTATTGCACTTGTGCAGCTAATGATCTAATGGGATGGCTAGGGATATGGAGAATGTAAACCGTAGTAAATCCTCCTTTTCACCAACAAACATGGCATGAGCCAGCTAAGGAAGCTTGGCAAAAACCGTGTGGCCTAAGGCCAAAGAAGCACGAAGAGTGTAAACACACTAACAATCATAAGATGTGAATTCCACTGGAATAAAAGGTGAAAGGAGACTTAAGAAAGTCATTAGGACCGACGCATATTAAGGCAAGGTCATACAAGTAAAGACACTTGTACTGAACCAGAAGAACTGGTATGATTCAGAAACTATTGACACCAGAGGAAGCACTACAACTAAGTAGTGACTTAACCTCGCCCGACAATAAGTCGGAGGAACTTAATGAAAAATCGTGGAAGCACGAATAGCATGTGCAGTAGACTACCAGAGAGCTGGTTACAATCTAAAACTAATTATAGTTCAAACACGGTAAAAGAATACCGCGATTGTTTAGTAAACCTTATTCCTATAATGACGGAAAAAGGTGATGTATAGCACATTAAGGATAACACGAAGGGTAAGTAACCCGAGTTATCAGGGTCGCGCAGCAGAAGCTAGGGGCCCTAGCTAGGAGACAAGATACCTAGTAAGTATAATAGAATGGCTATTAATGCCTTGAAGCCTAATAGGCTGGAACCAAGTTAATTATGAGTTAAATAAACTCATATAGGAATCCTTGGTGCAAAGACTAAACCGTTGGTATGGTTAAGACCCTTTGACGGAGCATATTCTATAGTATACCGTAGTGAAGCTAAACGCTTCAGTTTGCCCAAATTGATTAAACCAATGTTTAATAATAATAAACATATGGTAGATTACGTGGGCGTAATCCCTTTTAAGGGGGGTAGAGCGAAAACCGCTTAATGCAAGTTTTATAAATAAAACACATAAAACTATAATGTGCATAGCACAAATGAGAAATTATTCGATGAGTGGTACCTACGTTATATAAACATACGTATTCATTCATATTGAATTGTGGTAACTAAGCATTAGACATGCAAATACCATAGGGTGAATGTACCCATCTTGTAACACCAGTGTAAGAGTATTGGTAAAGAAAAGTAATGAGTAGGGGACGGAGCTCCACAAGTATTGTAACCATTGAAGAAGTAGTACGAAATGAATGAGGATAGTAGATGAATGAAGTTTATGAGTAGTGGGATCGTAAGTAAAATATGTGAAAACAATTGAAACCAACTAAATCTTATAAGTGTAGTATTTCGTAGTTAGAATATAGGAGATGATGGTGAGTAATGGATGGAAGTAGTGAAGGTTGATGAAATGAGCATTAGGACTGAACCATGGAGCAAAGCATTTGGGAAGTAGAGTGAGGATGATTGATGGACTGATTCCATCCTTGGAGATGTATGAATTCGTAATTACGACTAGAAGAGTAAAAAGATAGAAAATGAAAACAATTAAATTAGTTGTTTGATTGAATCTAATGTGGGAAGTCGAACTTGATCCTGATCAGATCAAGGGAAACCGAACACAAATTGGGGTGGAAAGATAGTTCAAACTGATGCTGATCACATCAGGGTCGAATGATTCTTGAAGCCCCTTAAGTGGTCACAAGAATCACTTAGGATAGAAGTAATGAATATAAATTGGAATTTGGAGTCGTATGTTTTAAAAAATTATAATTGGTAGTAGTGAGAGAATTCCCTTTAGTATGGAGAATGAGGATCTGCTAGAAGTGTGTACCGGAGAAGATAGTAGTGTAGTATGTATTATTCCAAAGGCAACAGGACATAGAGGAGTCCTGTGTCGAGATGACCCGAGTGCCTACGGGATTGTGATGTGTATTGCATTGCTTTGGGGATAGCTTTGCACGGTATGTACGTATAAAGTTTGTAATGAGGAACCGGACGGTAGATAATAACATGGATTGGAGTAATTATTGTACATTGGTATGGTAGGAAAGGAGAAAACGAGGAGTAATGAGTAATTTGGGAATTGTAAGGAGGAGGAATGTATGGTTTCGGTGTTAGGCAAGTATAAATGAGTAAGTATAGAAATCCCATAACCGCGAACAACTTTGAGGACAAAGTTCTTAAGGGGGGTAGATTGAAATACCCCGAACTTAAATATAGGGATTAAGATTAATCTAATACGTAATTAAAGGCCAATGACGCCTAAGCAATATTGGTAAGGAAAAATAAATCCAAAAGAAATGAAGAAATGCTTAAAAAGCAAAAACGCTAAATAAGCGTTAAATAACCATAGGAGGTATGAGACCTCGGTTAGCGTATTATAAGGATTCTAAAGGCTTAATTAAGTCTAAATAAATAAGAGGGAACAAATCCCGAAGAAAACGGATCCTTAAAATGGATTAAAATCACTAACGAACCTTAAAGCGCGTTTTTCGAGGTAACCGGGAAAACGTGTCTTTAAGCGGGTCAAATAGGCTCGTAACAATTTTGGTCAACTAAATATTCATTAATACATATTAGTGAAGCTGTAGGACCAATAAAAACGAGAAAACGAGGAATTAGTAAAAACTGTCAAAAACGGGAAGTTGTGGGGTAGAAACATAATTAACACAAACTTATGTGTCCACTTTTAAAATAAAAAGGAAAATTTAATGTGTGTGTGGGGTGCAGCCGATGGGCTTTATTCCCCCCCCCCTCTCACACTCTCTCACACACTCACTCACTATTAACAAAAGACAAAAATCATAAAAATAACCCCACTCACCTTTTTACTCTCTCTCCTCCAATTCATTCTCCTCACTCACGTAATGCCACTCACCCTCACCCTCTCTTTTCTTCTTCTTCCTCAACCCATGCGATTTCCATGGTGAAAGAAGAGAAACCCACAAAAACACCACCTTCTCTCCTTTGTAACTCCCTCTAGACCCTTCCAAAAATTATAAAAATTGTACCATTGGAATCCTCTCCTCAAGAGCTACCTTTCTATCTTTTCAAAAATCAAAAACAACAACTTTCATCTCCATGGGTATGGAGCATTTGGAGCTTCAACACCACCATTAGAAGGCCCTCCTTCTCCTTGTTCTATTAAGGTAAAAATATCTTCAAAAGCTCCATCTTTTTCTAGCCTAAATGGCAAAACGAAAATGTGAACTAAACCCTTGCTTGCTCCTCTTGTGCCCAGCCGGTTTTGGCATTTTGAAAGGTGGGAAAATCATTCTTGAGCTACTCCAAGTATTTCATAAACTCTTGGAAGGTAATAAATTTTCTAAACCCTAAAACCTAGATTGAAACTTGATTAATGGTTAGGGTTAGTCCTTAGTATTGAATGGTGTATATGAATGGTTGTAGTGCTAGTGGATTGAGAATTCAAAATGGTAGAGAAAGAAGAAGGAAGAAGAGAAAGGAAAATCTAGAAGAAAAACAAGGTAAGAATGCTCTTTTGTGTAACTTGGTATATATGTATGTAACAGTTTTTGGAAGTTTGAAATGAGTAATGGAATGGTAATGTAGTAGTGTGTAATGTGTAGGAGGATATAAGTATTTTGGAAGTTTTAAAAGATGTGAGAAACTATTGAAAACAGATTGGGATTGAGTTGTTGAGTGCAGGAATTTTTAGTAGTGTTTTAGTATTGAAATTGTGTATGGGAGCTTGTATATTGTTGTTGTGTGAAACAGGTGAAATGAGTATTGAATTGTGAACAAGCATATGTGGTGAGAGTGTATAAAATATAGGGGAGACGATGGCAAAATTTGCCTAGGATTATAACACTTAGTAAACTAGAAACTAGGTGGTTAATAGATGTTGTAACAGATCTTGATAGAGAAAGATAAAGGAGTAGGTTGGGAGAGATAGATAATGTATAGTGATGTACTTGGAACTCTAGGAATGACATTAGAAGAGGTGGTTAGAGAAGGGGAGAGTAAGTGTCAAAATCTGTAGCAAAGAGATATTAGATTGCATTGTAGAGCTAAGAAGAAATAGTGTGCAAGATTTGGTAAAGTGAATGTTGGACTTGAGTATAGATGGTACTATTGCTTGGAAATGAATTGGCTTGGTAAGAGGAGGTATTTGGGATGCTAGGAGTGACATTGGTAGAGGAAGTATTGGATGTTAGAAGTTGGAACAAAAATCTGTAGCATTGGAGGATGAAAAACTGTTGTAAGTGTGGAAAGGAAGTGATGAAATTGTGTAAGTGGATTGATGGATTTAGTAAAGCATTTGGTGGATGAACTAAGGTGTATTAGGAGGTTTAAGTAGTGCTATAACATGGGGGATTAAGTGTAGGAACCATGGGGAAATGTTGGGTAAAAGAGGGGACTGAAAACAGAAATTAAAATGCAAATACTGGGCCGGACCGAACTTGCGACCGGACTTGCAAGTTCGGTCGAGCCCAGATTTGCAAAGACGGGTGAGCTACTGGAATCGACCGAACTTGCGACCGGACTTGCAAGTTCGGTCGGACCAGAAATTTTCCCCCGTCTGTAACCTACTGGAATCGACCGAACTTGCGACCGGACTTGCAAGTTCGGTCGGCCAGAAAATTTTCCGAGGATACCTACTGGAATCGACCGGACTTGCGACCGGACATGCAAGTTCGGTCGGTCCAGAAAAATTTCCCGAGGATAGCTACTGGAATCGACCGAACTTGCGACCGGACTTGCAAGTTCGGTCGGGCCAGAAATTTCCGATGTAGATAGCTACTGGAATGGACCGGACTTGCAAGGTCGGTCGCAAGTCCGGTCCAGTCAAAAAAAAAAATTTATTATTTCAATTAAATAATTATATATATATATATATATATATATATATATATATATATATATGATATATATATGTATACCCACATATATATATAAATGTACATGTATGAAGCATGCTAATAGTAAGTAAGAAAATAAAACTTAAGGTAATGAAAATAAGTAAGTAATGTGTAAGTGTAGGAAGCTTAAGGACTTAGTAAGTATGAATTAGTAAACATAGTAAGAGCAATTGAATTAAGTAGTAATAGTTAGATTAATCGTTTGAATGTATGTATATCATAGGATTTGAATTGTGAATACCGGAGGAACATTGGGATACAAGTACAACGGTGAAAGGTATGATTTCTTCATGCCCTGTATCCTAATCTGGTTACCCCGATTGTGTGCTTACTTGATCACCTAATAAGATAAATGCACGAATCGGTCTATATTGCACTTACTTGTGTTTGTTTATATGTTCTGGGTATATTTCTCTTGAACAATAGTTTGTATAATCCATGAAATGTATGGATGATGATATGGTGCAAATGAATCTTGTATTGTACTTATGTATTGCATTATATTTCGTATGAATGTATATTGGGCCTTGTATTTGTAAATGTGGCTTGAATGTTGACTTGTGCTAATTCCTAACTAGCTAACTCCTAACTTAAGTGAGTAAATTGGAATGAGTACAAGTCCGATATAGCTTCGGCCACGCGTGAGGATGAGGTGACACAAGAGGTTGGATCCGATTCCTGGTTCGTAAGCTGGTCCATGGCCCAAATCCCTTAAGTGGGTAGCATCCTGGATTAGTGAACCAAGTAAATCCCGGTGGTGGGACGGAGTAGTCCCCGGGCCGGAGGTCCCGACGACTTAACATGAGTAAGAGTAAGAGTAAGTAAGTATGTATGAGTATGAGAATGAGTATGTATGCGTATGTATGAAGTAATGAGTAAAAGAGTAATCTCCACCCGATTAACCCGGGTGGACCAACGAAGCTAACCCGTATTGTAAATTGTGTATGTATTGGGTATATGCATTCGGAAGAAGGTAAGTATGTATTTGATGGTTATATTGTATTCCCTGTATGTAATGAAGTGTAGGTGTGTATGCTTGCGTAAGTATTCATGTATTGTGTATGAGAGCATGTATGCATGTATGTTGTATGAAAATGAACCGCATGTATTCGACCAAGTGGTCGGCGTACCCTCACTAGTACGCGGGGTATGCGGTTATCATGCTCGGCGAAAGCTGACCCCTTCGGGGGACATTTTTTAGTGTGCAGGTACCCGAAGCGAATGTGGTCAAGGCACGAGGCCGGCAACTACATTGGATAGTAGTAGTAGGATGTAGAGGTGTATCAACTAGCACACCCCTTGTATTTAGAAAGTAATGTAGTAGTGAGGAATGGGTAGTAAGTAGCCTTATAGTGAGTATGTATGAGCTTGGAAGAAGCATTGTATTTGTATTGGGAACCTAGTAAACTCGGTATGTAGATTACCTTGTATGGTACTTGGAGTATTGTATTGAATGCAGATTGTAGTAGTAATTGGTAAGTGGAGTATGTATTGTAGATCTGTAGTACTCGGGATTCCGGTCCATCAGACCGATGCTGTATGTAGAATCAGTAGCCTTGTTAGTCACGTGGGTGACTAACGGCATTGTATCACCCATTGTATGTAAGTATATATCCGCTGCGAGTATCTGATGAGTAAGGAGATTGGACGTTAATGACTGTAGTAATAGTAGGGGTGTTACACATAGCAATAACCAATAATCTCACATCAATAACAATAACCAATAATCACACATCAGTAATTCAAACAAGATACGCGTATTAAACTGTACTTGTTAGTTGGCCACCTGGCCCTTATCCTTTAACCAATCACTTAACCTTTTTCAATTTAATTCCACCTCAGGCGTCATGTCAAGACAACCCTTAATAACTTATTAATGGACGATAGTCCCCTGGGTTCCAATGGAACCATTACCAGCTGACCTTATGGCCCTGGATAAATATAAGACCGATCCGGTCGAACCTGTGCACCAACGGCAGTGCCCTCCACCATCCCCTAATGTGGCAGATGGATTCCCTTGAGTGACTCCCCATTAAAGCCTCTCGTAGTGATCACTATGCGCAACCAGAAAGTCGAAACAGTCTGGATTCCTCTCTTTTAAAGTTAGCCCTTTTGTCAGTGGTACAATGACCAACACTTGAATTAAGACTATAACAGTTGACCATCAGTTTGGTTCAATAATACCTAAAGGTCAGTTAGTCTTGTTCTAGTATAGATGTATAAACTTCCAGTCATAAGACGTTCGCGTATAAAATACAATGCAACAGTTTGAGCAATACAATACACAATATCATATACATGAAATCACAGATATCGCTCTTAAACAATTAAGCACGTAATGTCTGGACCTCAGGATAATCCTTAGGACATTCAGACCACACAATTAACATACCGTTCACCGTGATAACAGCCAGCTTGACAATTCACGCTTTAACAGTCCTTCCCCGTACGCTGTTATATTTACAAGCAATACCGGGTAATATTAATATAACCACTCACTAAATATTACAGTTCTGTCACTGTAGTGCTAATACTCGTTGTATAATAACTTTGTATGTTCTTTATTTTCCCCTGTTATTTAACATTAGTCCTAGGTAGCTCATCAGTTCATTATTTTATGTGATTCCCACATGTGATAATGAATTCCCATATTAAATATTTCTTCATCTCTTAAATTATATATCCATAATTAATTCCTCTTATTCCATATACCAATATAATTTGGTTACCTTAATTATGTCATAATTATTTCATAAACTCTATATTAAATTCTTTTGGTTATTCTTATAATAACCACAATTTATTTTATAAACCTTATATTATTCCTCATAATATATCACATTACTTAACCTTGATTCCTTTCTTTATTAAATTATAAAACCAACCTTTTTAATTCCTGTAATTATAAGCTGGACACAATAATTTTTATAAGTTACCAAATAACTTTATAAATTCGGTATTTACCTTTAGACACATTAACTCTTGTAATTTTTCCAATTAACTACATATATCTTTTCGGTAATTACAATTCAAATACTCCAACTTTTATAAATTACTAAATAACCATATAACTTTTATAATTTACTAATTATCCATATTAACTTTCGGTAATTGTAAAGCAAACACATTAATTTTTATAAATTACCAAATGACCTCAATTATTTTCGGTCATAACATGTTTTTCCTATATTTGCATTTTAATCCCAAAACTTTATATAAGTTACATATTAACTTATAAACTATACTTTTAATATTTAATTCTCTTAAAATACCGAAAGAATCCCTACACTTTCGTAAATTATATTTTCTCCCCATGTCCATTTCGGTTTTGACATAAACTCCCACATAATTACATTTTAGCCCTTAAAACTTTATATAAGTTACATATTAACTTATAAATTATAGTTTTAATGCTTAATTTCCTTAAATACAGAAATGGTCCTTATAATTTTGCAAATTATGCTTTCGCCCCAAATTAAATTCAGTTTAACACTTATACTTTCATAAATTACATATCCACCCTTAAACTTCTATAAACTTAATATTTTGTGTCATAAATCATTTTAACCCAAAGTTTTTCGTCAACACTTTGACCAAGCCTTAATTTCATAATTAATACTTTAATATACCCATAAAACATATGTAATTCGGTTTCTCCTCCAAACTTTCCAATAATTACAAAATAGTCCTAAAACTTTATAAATTGTTATTTTAACACTTAAACACTTATTTAAATTCACCAAAATTCATAATATTAATTCCTACCTTATATTATATCATAAATATACCAAACAGACCCTTAAGCTCTCGGTTTTTATTATTTATACACTAAACTTTTCAAAATTTACATTTTTGCCACATAAATTAATAAGCTAGCCATTTAAATACTTGTAGCTATTTTTAATGTTCCCAAATTCATAATATAAGTTAATATACTCATATATTTCGAAATCACCAAATAAAACATTTCATTCTCGGCCTTACTATATTTTACCATATAGTTTTAAAACTTGTTTTAAACTTTATAATAAATACATATAAATGTATATAAGCCATATAACACTTCTAAAAATTATTCTAATGACTTAAAATGATTATAATCTCAAAATAGAACATTTTATCCTTAGATAAATCGGCTTGAACATATATGTATCTTATTTAATTTTTGGAAACATATTGTATACCTTAAGGTATAAATCTTACTATATGTTATAAATTATTTTCTGGAATTATAACCTATGATTTTTCGGCACTATGATTATTTTTAATTTAAAGGTATATACATAATTGTTATTACCAAAGTTTGAAGCTTAAATCAAGCATAAATATTTAAAGGTTTAATTATATATACTTAAGCTTAAATCAAGAAAACTATTGTACTTGATTTTCTCCTTGAATTCAAGACAACTCTTGTTTTTTTTTTTCCCTCTCCAAATGCTATTTTGATGAAGAGAATTCGGCCTCCTTACATATTTAGGAGATCCATTTGTTAGACTTCTAACAAGAATTTATAATAAGATTTGGAGTAATTTTTACAAGAGTTTACCTTAGGAATTTAACAAGATATTTTTGGTACACCTTGAGATGGTTGTAGATCTAAATTTCCTTCATGAAATAATGAAGAGAACCTTGATTTAGAAGTTCATAATTTTTGAAATTACCTTAAGTAAATTACTTAAGATTTTCAAACACGAAAATATACCTTAACTGATCTTGTTGTTGTTCCTTGAGTTGTTGTTGAATCTAGGAACCTTCTTGGAGTACTAAAGCTTGACGAAAATTGGAAGAGTTGCTAGGATGATTTCTTGCTTCAAGACTTAGGAGAGTTAACTAGGAATTTACATAAAATGATGTTAGAACTTAATTCACCATTAATGGAGCTTTGAAGCTCTAAGGAATTAACTAACAATGGAAGAAGAAAAGAAGGAAATGAAGTACTTACACAATCGGCCAAGGGTTGGGCAAAGAAGAATGAAGCCTACGTGAGTTATTAGAAGAAAGGAATGAAAGGAATTGAATTGGAAATTATTGTCATGTAACATAGCATTATTCTATGATTTATTTCTTTGATTATTTGCTTTCATAATTAGCTAGAAAAGTCTCTTATTTGAGATAGACTTACGGCTGATTGCTAGAGAATTATGGAGTCTTTATTTGACAATTGAAATTAGAAGACAAATGTTAGGTTAGGTGTATGTCTCCTTGAATATTCTAAGTCAAATTTCTTATACTAACTTGTCTTCTTCTCTTGTAGGTTGGCGTAAATGGAGCTGCTTGGGTAGCACCTGATTTTTGACAATTAACAACACATGAACATGGCTAGGTTAGCTAGATGCTTTAGTTTAGTTTTCAATACAGCAAATGGAGCTCCTTTTCTTGCAATAATTCGGTAATAAGGTGCTGTATGGGGTCATTGATTTTTGTTGTTTAATACATAGATTTATGCATTGTTAGCTAAGTGTATTATTTAAACTAAAGTATAGCAATCACAGCCCTTCTTCCAGCACAAAACTGACAGCACTTGCTGTAGGAAGCCACTTGATTACCTTGTTTAATGGTAAGGTGTAAAGCTAGATTCTAGTTTGTTATCTAATTACATTACTTTTGTTAAACTAACCTATTCTTGATTCCTTGCAGGTCTTACGGTATATGAGGGGTTTATTTGACTACACTACTTAATAAATTATCACATGATAAGTGATAAGATGATTCAGCATCCATAAGCAAGTTTTTTTTGTTAAACTAGTCAAAAAATGACCCTAATTGGCGCATGCATTGGAGGTCAAATGGGATTAATTTTTGAATTAATTACTGTCATATTATATTGTACTAAGACCATACTAATATGTGTTATAGGTTCCAGCATTTAATTGGTACATTTATATGATGGTAATGGATGAAAGTTTTAAGGTAAAAATGCTGATTTTAGGTACCTTTTTGATGATAAAATCGCCCCACTCATACTATGAATTTAGTACTGCCATCAATTGATTTAGATGGTAATTGTATCCCCTTTTAAGATTATCAACTCGTGGCTCCTCAAAAACTTCAAGGCAATTGCGTAAAACGCGTTTTTGTGACACCCGAAGGTGCGTTTTTGTGCTTTAAGGATTTTCTAAACAATAATTAGTCGCTATGAGTTCCAAGTATTTATTGAAATTTTTTAAAGTCAATAATAATATGTTAAGGTGTTACATTGAGTTATATGGGGTTATATCAACTCAGAACACAATTTCCGCGCTAACCGTGCAAAAAGGAGCGTTAAGAAATTCGTCCGAGCACTTTGTTTATTTTTGAGGAAGTAGCTAGACTATTCTCTTTATAATGTTGAATAATGATGTTAGGAACTCTAAGGATTAATTTTATAGGAGTTCGTGCCACCTCGGCACTCCTCCTGGGCATTCTTGAGGGTTTATGGGACTTCCATAAGGCATCTCTTAGCACTTTGCATTTAACTTGAGATTTAGCTTGAGAACTTCATCTTATATGTTTAATAGAGTGTTATGGTGTATTTGGAATGAAGTGTAATGCTTTACTTCATCCTATAATGTATCTCCGGGACTTTCGGGCCTTTAAGGGAACTCCCGAGCATATTGTATTTTTACTCATTTTAGATGAGGTCCTGCATTCCAAAGATCATATAATGATCCTTGGTAACTTCATGTGAAGTTTATAGCTTATATAACTTGTTTATCTTAAGGTCGGGCTTTAGCGCACATTTTTAACCTTAAGGAGTTTAGGTGCGTTTCTAACGCCCAAGTGTTTATATTTCTTAGGGTTTAATAAACCCCAAATAATATTTATGATTCCCCAAATATATTTATCTACTTATATTTAATTATTTAAATGTTAGGGGTATTTCAGTCTACCCCCCTTAAAGGACTTCGTCCCGAAGTCATAACTTATACTTGTTCATCCTATGGAATCAAGTTCCTCTTATCTGTTCCTTGTATACCTATCATTCCAGGGTGTTAATACTATATTGAAACCTCTACATTCCATCTGTAACCCAAGTGTATACAATTCGTACATACATATAACCTACTCATGATAATCAATGTAATTATAGCATAAGTACTTGATAAATACTGTAAAACAATGTGTGTTCCAACTTCCTAGCTATCCCACTCGGTCATCACTGCACAAGTGTAATACCAAATCCTCAGTCCTACAAAGTGCAGAGGCGTAAACCCTTGGCAGTGAATCTCTTGTGTGATTGTAGGAATGAACATACTGCAAGGTAATTAAGTGCTTCCATAAACATCCAAGTGTTACATAGAACACATCAAGTAATCATCCAAGTGTTACATAGAACACAACCATAACTTATTCAAGTGTCACATAGGACACAACAATAACCATCCATGGTCACATAAGACATATCATTAACCAACCAAGTGTCACATAGGACATACCAATAACCATTCAACCAATTGCACACATGCGCAACAATCAAACACAAACAACCAATTATAAAACCAGTATAGACTGCAGATATGTAAGTCGCATGTGGTGCTCTACCCCCCTTAAAAAGGTTATGCCCACGTACCCTCACAAGTATACAGAAAACTCAGAAAAAAAAAGAAAAAAAATAGTTGGATACTTGTCTCGCATGGAGTCTTCTAACTCCCATGTCGCCTCCTCAATGTCGTGGTTTGACCACAGAACCTTGACCATTCTAATGGTCTTGTTCCTGGTTTCTCTAGTCTTGGAGTCTAAGATGCGAATTGGGGTTTCCTCATATCTAAGTGTAGGGTCTAATTTGAGTGTCTCGGGCTCTAAAATATGTGATGGGAGGCACAAACTGCTTAAGCTGTGAAATATGGAACACATTGTGCACTCTCCCAAGTTCAACAGGTAATTCTAACCTGTAATCTAATGGGCCCACTCGCTCCGTAATAAGGTACGGTCCTACATACTTCGGGCTTAGCTTGCCCTTCTGCCCAAATCTATTATTTCCTTCATAGGTGAAACTCTAATGAAGACTCGATCGCCTACTGCGAACTCGAGGTCTCTCCTACGGACATCAGTATATGACTTCTATCTGTTTACGGGGTAAAGCCCCCAAGAATTTATGCATTCTCTCACATGTTCCATGGTGCATTAGTATGCTTTCATTTTTGGATCCCGCATGTATGGGTGAATGTGATCTACCATCTTGTATGTTGCCAATATTATTTATGGCTTATTTAAACTATTATGTGTAACACACTTCCTTTAATCGCCTCTTGTAGTTGTAATCGTTGGCGCTTGGGTTAGTATTAATATTGGGGCATACTTAAGCTCCCTTTCTTTTGATCCTCAGGTTATCATCTTGTGATTCTGGTATTTGAGTTTACTGTCACCACATTCGGTTTTCATTTTCAATGTAAAGCATGGGCTATGTTTGAGCCGTGCATCTTATGTATATTATAGAAAGATTCCTTGATATTATTGATTCACCAATTGTCGGTAGTACATACTCGCTTATTATTGTTTGTTCATCAGGTATACCACAGTAGGGTTCCTGCTAAGGTTTCTAACACGGTATAGTTTTCTCTTAATTGAACGTGTTCTTGCGGTTTGAAACAACTCATGTGAGTATTAGTATAATGTTTCTACTCTTTATATTCTACCATGTTTATAGGTAGACTCCCATTTAATATATTAGGATTGAATTCATAGAGAAAGACATGGTAGTCGATCTTTCCAGGTGGCAAATTGGGCCATAACTTAGAAGGTAGCTTGAGAATACCCTTATTATAAGTAATTGTCTCTTGATATCATATTTAATTTATTAATATGGTTCATGGAATAATAATAGTTAGTATCTCCCTCACAATTGACTATTTTTCCGATATGCGCAGAGTTGTTTTAGCTATTTAATCTCCTCAGGGTAACCTGGATAACTTAACTCTTAATTTACACCTTCTACATCTCATATACTTATTAGTCAAATCTTATATTAGATTTAAGAATAAATACTTACATATTACAGAAATATTTGTGACCACTTGTAAGGAGTCTCAGGAATCATCCAACCCCGACCGGGTCAACGTCAGTGTTGGACTATCCTTCCACACCATTTTGTGTTTGGTTTTCCCTTGATCTAGCCAGGATCAAGTTCGACCTCCCACGTCAAAATTCAAACAACCACATAATTATCATTTTCCAGATTTTATCTTATCGAATTTTGTGACGTGGTGATTACTACCTGTACATTTTTCCTTGACTGTTATACAACTATCCCAATAACTGTTATAACCTATACTTGAATCTAGTGTATTCCTTAATCCCCGGAACTAAGTTCCTTTGATCAAATCATCAAGCGGGGAAGCCAGTTTTTCCTCTTGGCATAAAAGGGTAAATTCTTACTAAAACATCTAGGCACATACTGTCTAATAATTATATTCAACAATCATTTAAACCCTTAAATCCATCATACAAGTACTAAATTCAGTTATGGATTCGGATACCTTTGAATACTCTCTTCTCTTAAAAGGCTCATCTAATATTAACTTACCAGGGCTTGATTATTGCCTATACTTTGGTTATCATTACATGGAACAAGGACAGTCACAGTTAGACTCCCAAGGAAAAGTTTTTATAACTCGATCCACAATTATAGCTCCATAAGGTATTCTTTCCTCCTCCTTAAGCTTGGCTTTCTTATTCTATCTAACTCCATAAATCAGGTGAACCATATGTTCAGCCAAGGTTATGTATCTCTTAATATTAGTACCATCTCAAACTAAGGGTTTTCAGTTTGGATCCTACAGTTTAGTAACAGGATGATCAAAGTTAATTGTTTGTTTCTATCACATAGAAACGTGGTTAATCCACAAACTCAATGGCTTCCAAAAATAGGTCGATTAGTTGTATCAAATAGAAGATTTAGAATCACAGGATTTAGTATATAACGTTACGAAATTTTACGTGTAAAATAATTGTTACAAGCCAAGGGGTATGTTTCCCCTACCTTTAAGTTTAACTTCCACTCACTTTTAGTGTATGTATTAATTCAAGTTTTTAATATAACTTATACTACCTTCACTGTTAGTGTCAAGGAGAGTTATTTGTTACCATGTTTATATTAAAACTTATATTACTTAAGGGGTTAACCTTATTTGATTCCCTTGCACTCTTTATTCGCATTCATAAATTGAGTTGTCATAGAAAACATATGCTCGTATAGAACCATAAGGGTAGTGTAGGACATGTGTCTCAAAATAGGGTAGGTATATTTAATGATACTTAGCCCTCTGAAATGTGTTAATGCTCCTCAATGTTTTAGGTTTACAACCTCCAGATTATGTGTATATATGTAGCATTTGGTATTTCTAATTAGGTAGTTCTCCCGACTTTAGAAAATATATATTCAAAGTTTGTTCTCCCCCTTTATTAATTAAGAGTCCGGCACAGTTATATGTTGATACTAGCTGAGACCCTTGGTATTTGCTCAGGTATTTTAAAACCCATGTTTTTCCATTATGGATGTTTTGTTATATATTTTGAGATTCTATTTCTCTATTGTTATATTTGAAGGTTTCGCACTATCTTCTCGCGAAGTTAATAAGAGATTGCAAGATTTTCCAGTCCCGCACTGGGTGGTGAGCTCAGTGCCTGGGTATCCCATGAAATTCAATGTTTGTTATTCACGTGCAGGTCTTCAATAAACCCTTTTGACAATTTATGTAATCTTAATTATTTCATATTAATAAATGTATTCCTCTTCATGACATCTGCTCGTCATTTAGGCAGGTCATAATTGGTAGTTACTGTAAGTTTGGACAGTTGGTATCCCCCTTTGCCGGTCCAAGTAAAATCAACTTATTATTCCTCACTGTACTATCTCACACCCTTTTATCCCCAGGCTATTCTCGGTTTGTATCCGGTTTAATACTCCTAATCCCATGGTACACTAATTTGGGTTTCCACCAAATATCAACACGTTTCCTGACTTTTAAAAAATCTTATTTGCCCTTTTTCATCTCTTCCGATCACCGTATATAAACTCAGCCTCATCTCCTATGGAGAATGATACAGCTGGTATCCCAATCCTTATCCATACACATCATAAATAATTTAAGTTTTGATACACTCCCATATTCTAGAATATAAAATCCTCAAAGGTGTATTCCTAAGTTCTACATTCATTTACAATTGTTATTTGTTCACTTATAGTTAAGTATTTATTGAGTAGGATCATGCCGGGTCAAAGTACTTGGCATTACGTCTCTGGATATAACAGACCTTCGCTCATAGGCTCAGGTGACCTCGGTCTCATAGGTAAGGGAAAACAAATGTCGAAGTATCCTATTAGGTGAGAGGTTACCTAAGTTAGGTCTCTCTATATTTTGATACTTACTAATCACATATAAGTCTCATCGACTAATAGCTATAAACACACATTCATGCATCATGCACTTAGTTTAGGTTCTAGGCTTACCGGTTTCGCGCTGAGCGCTAGCTTCAGCGCCCGAAGTTCCCACTGTGTACTAGGTGTTTCTTCCTGGAACTAACTCCTTTCCCTTCCGACTCCCGGATGAGGATGGCTGTCCTCCCGGTCCTCTAGTATAAGTATTAGTCTGCGGCGCTTGACCTCCTCCGGGTCCGCCCGTTTCAATAGTTGGTGTTCTCTGTGAACTTCTAGCTCCCTTGTAAACTCGGCTCCCTGGATTGGAAAAACATTCATACTCCCTGTAACCTTCTTTCTCGTAATAGCGACACCTCACCTTCCTGCTTGTGCAGTCTACGCTTGGGTGATCCTTTCCACAGCACTTACAGTAGTAGTGGCGCCGGGTTGGCTTATTGCTCCTAGGTGGTGCTGATTTCTGTGGCTGTGCATCAATGGCTGGGCTGGTCAGACGAGGAGCCTGCTCCTTCGTTTTCTGTCCATGGAAGTCCTTCCGCCCTTTCTTTTTATCTAAGAATTTCTTCCCTTCTTGTAGTAACCGCCAGAGGTTGCTCCACCATCGTCTCCTTCAATATTCTTTCTCTTCTTTCTCCCTGCGCCTCTTCCCTTAAACTTTTGAATCCTCACAGTGTCGGAGTGGTCGACTTCTGGTACATAGTCCAACAAACTGGTGAACCGCACGTAGTACTTGTCAACTGTTTGACTCCCATGGATTAAGGTCTCGATCTCCTGCCTTCTTCTCTGCTTTAGGTGTTCGGGGTAAAACTTCTCCCGTAACACTTCCACAAACGCTGTCCATCTAATGTCGGTGTAGCTCTACGGTGGCCCTCTACAGACCGCCACCAAATGTCTGTTGCGCCCGTCAGGTTGCACGCGGCGATGTCGACTCTCTGGTCTTCTGGAACCCAAACAGCCTAGAACGCCTTCTGGTGCTCTTCAATGAACTTCTCCAATGCGGCGGGGTCTGGTTCCCCTGAGTAAGTCGGTACCCTTGCGTCTGCAATGCTCTTCAACCAATTGGTTTCCCTGGGCTGCGTGCAAACAGGGAAATTGCTCTACTAAAACTAAATTGATAAATCTAGAAAATAATAGAACGAAAAGCCTGTCGGGTTGCAAAAATCCCGGTCACTATAGTATATGGAATTGAGTAACCAGGTATCGAACCACGGGACTTGAATAATTAAGCCTAAGTCCTAAGAAAACTGGAAATTCAGGGGGGCTGTGAATTGTTTTTGTAACTGAATTGGGAAAAATGCAAATTAAAAAGTAGATGAACGATTAATGAAAGTAACTTGGTAAGTTCAGTGAAATGAATGAAACTCCGGATTTGGGGTTCTTTGTTGGATAAATCTAGTAAAATCTACTATTCAATTATGAGAAATGGAAAGGCCAATTCTTTCTACTCTCTTCAATGCTAAATCCTAGTTCATTGAAGAGCTCACCTATCAGAACAAGTCAACTCTAATCTAGCAGTTGGCCAAACACATATAGGCGGATTACGTGCGAAGAATTGTTAGCGTTTGCAGGAAAAATTATCTATCCGACTAATCTTTCCCCAAATCTCCAGGTTAATTCGAACTTCCTATTAGTCACCTTGTCTGTTCCTAACAGGATTCGCAAAACGACTCTATAAATGCGCAAATTTAATAAAGAAGATGAATAATAATCATTAACCTAGAAACAATCCGATACAATCTCATAATCAAATTGCAGAAATTCTAACTAATTTGTATCCATTACGAACAACTCTCCCCCAGAGCAAATCCTATCTAGCGAGACATAATCAGAAAATAGATAGAGAAAAGAGATTGAGAAATCATTTGGAATAGAAAACTTCTAAATTCGCTCCGCTGTCCAGGTCTGGAGTTTGTCGGGCTAGAGGTTGAAGATGGTGGTGGTGATGGTGTTGATCGATGGTGATGGTGATGGAGGGAGGTGAGGCGTGGCGTGAGAGCCTCATCTGAGGCATCCGGCGTGAATGGATCTGTTCCCCCAACCCTCAGTGACTTTTTTATAACAAAAATAGGCATTTTTAACTCTTAAAAATGCATATTTTCGAATTCTGTACGCGGCATCCGAACTTGGAAGTTCGGACGCATGTTAGGACATTTTTTCAGAAAGTTCCGACCTCTGTCCGAACATCAAAGTTCGGACATAAGTTCGGACATGTCAGTATCCTGACGAGTGAAACTTGTTTCGGGCGTATATTCTTCGTTTGGACTCCGTTTTGCTCCCCGTTTGTTACGTTGCGAAGCTTGTGAAGTGAAGAATGAAATTCTATGACTTTTTCCTGCATTTGATACACAAAATGCATCAATTATTATCTAAATATAAATCATTGGAAAAACACATGATAAGTGAGAAATATTGGCCAAACCACTACAAAAAAAATAAGCAAATTAACCCTTCAAATGCTCTATATTTCACACTTATCAAACTTCCCCACACTTAGCTTTTGGTTGTCCTCAAGCAAATAAAGAACAATACTCACTGCAAGGTCATAGTATCAAATCTCAAGATCAAACATGTGCAGAAGGAAATCAAGCAAAATGGCATTCAAAAGAATAATCCTACTCTCAGTTGTAAGTTTTCACAAACAGTGAAAAAGAAAAATTTATAAAAGCATGGAGAAGTTAGATTGCAAAAACTAAACATAGAATAGCTTAGGATCTTCCACCAATTTCATTCCTCAATCTTTGGATGACTAGGGTGTGAAGTAATGCCGTATTCCGCAATACCTTTCAACACCACACACTCATGATCAAAATAGGAAAATTGCAATTAACTTTAAGCTTTTATGGGCTTTCCTATCTGTGCATTATTATTTTTTTCTTATTTCCGCACAATTGTTTTCATTCCCCAGACTTTTCTCTTTATCCATGTAACGGTGTTGGGCCTTCTATCCTAGATCCCGAGACCTTAGGTAAATGGGTGATAAAGCACCCCAAGGATTTAATAACCGGATAAACGAGGCCTGTTTTGGTTCAGAAAATTCATGATCAGAGGAGTACCTTGCCTTATCCTTCATACCAAACTTTCATATCATTCCCATAGTCACCAAGCCAAACTAATTTAATTTGAGCAATCATCTAATCCATCAGATTTCAGTGAAAATAGAATTAATTTGATTAAAACAATACATACGAACAACTTTAAGTAAAAATATTCTTGAGGTTGTCATCAGGCTCGATTTCAAAAACTTCCACAAAAATTATCACCGAAAAATTCAACATTTACTGGCACTAAAAAAGAAGTTTATCTTTCGTAGCATGAGAACAATCAAAAACTAGTATGGCATTAAGTACAACTGGCATATTTTTAGGGAAACGTCTTCAATTCCTCACACTTAAGAGGAGCAATGTCCTCATTGTTCACAAAATAAAATCAAGAAAAAGACTTTTCAAAATATGCCAAAATCGAAGGATTTCATTCAGCACATCACATACTAACAAATCAAATAAACATTAAAAGCATGATATGCTGAACATAAGCAACAAAGATTCAGAAACTGAGACTCCCCTGATATATTTAGATTGAGGAAGGTTCCCCTCCTCACACTTAAGCTTGAACACCCGTGGGTAGAAACGTTCCTCACACTTGCGTCCAAGCAAGTGTCCAACCTTGGAGAGATAGGAATACCAAAAAAAAGTTGCACCTACACACACTTAATAAAGCACCAAATAACGCTAGAAGCATTGCATTAGTAGCACATGCATCACCACCACATCTGATTGAAATAAAACTAAAATAAATCTAGAAACAAAATAAAACTTAAAAAAACAAAAAGCCAAAAAAAATTTCCACTGGGTTGCCTCCCAGTCAGGTGGCCGACTTTATAGTCTTTGGCTAGACTCTCACTTCGTTATCCCGGATCAAAAATAAAAGTTGACAATGGAGTCAACGGGAATAAGAAGTGGACAACAATCAAGATTAAACCACCTGGATCAAAACAAAATGTTACCTCAACAAATAGAATTGGAAAATAAATACTCCACCAAACCTGGTGTTTGAGGAGGTATTGACGGTAACGGGTCTCAAGCAAAAGACCAGGTGCTGATTGTTGTTCTTCCTCAAATTGGAGGATGTAAACATTCTCCTTCTGTGGGTGAGACTCAAAGAAATTGTGATAATGGCAGAGTAGTGGTGGCTCCTCTCTTGCAAAATCTAGGATGTGGACATCCTCTTTGTCTAAAACCATGCAAGGGTGGAGAGGGGGGCAACTTGAGAATTCAATAGGTTGCTCCACTACATTGTTCAAGATTGAACCCTGTTGTCGAAGAGCGATTTTCTGCAGGTAGTCTGGTTGATTCTCTAACCACAACTGCTCTTGAAATTCGAGACAGTCATCGAACTCATGAGGCCCCCCACAATACGAGCAATATATATCCTGCGAATAAGATGATTCCTGTTCAAATTGCTCCTCAATCCGCCTCATCTCTTCAATTTCAGGGCAATCTTCGAACTTGTGATTACCCCCACACTGCGAGCAGCACAAATCAGAGGAAAATGGATCAAACGAACCAGAAGACACCTGCTCCAATGTCCAAACAAGAGTCTGTCCCTTAGATGCTCTAGCATTTCCATCATACTACTCATTGTGGTTTTCAATTGTCCCTGGTTAGCAACTAAATACTCAATCATGGGAACCGGAGTCCGGGAAGAACTAGCAACAACGGAATAAACACGACCATCGCTGGGGCTCCACTGTGCCATTATCAAAAGTAGTTAGAAAATAAAAAACAAAGTAAACTGACAAGTGAAAATATAATGAAACAAAAACAATTGACCATCCACACAAATCAAATTCAGACTAAAATAAAACGAGAAAAAAATATAAAAATGGTGAAATAGCTAAAAATAAGATAAAGTAACAATAAAAATAATAAAATAAAATAAAACAAATTGACATGAAAATTAATGAAATAACTAAAAACAAAATAAACTAAGAATAAAACAGAGTAATATGAAATTAAGAAAACAACTAAAACAAAACAAGATAAAATAAAATAAATTAAAACAACTAAGAATAACCAAATTAAAATTACAAAGAAAAATAAACACGAGAAACACAAAATGCCGAAAATAAAACAAAACTAAGAAACACAACTAAATCAAAAATTAAAATTAGAACAAAACTAATAAACACGAAATTAAAACTATAATGAAATTAAAATAAGAAAGAAATAATAACGAAAATAAAATAAAATTAAATAAACAAATGAAAGTAAAGTAAAATAAATAAAAATAAAATAAAATAAAGTAAAAACAATTGACAACCAAGGCTAAGGAGTAGACAAAGTCAAGTCCCCGGCAACGACGCCATTTTGCAAACAGGGAAATTAATCTACTAAAACTAAATTGATAAATCTAGAAAATAATAGAACGAAAAGCCTGTCGGGTTGCAAAAATCCCAGTCACTATAGTATATGGAATTGAGTAACCAGGTATCGAACCACGGGACTTGAATAATTAAGCCTAAGTCCTAAGAAAACTGGAAATTCAGGGGGGTTGTGAATTGTTTTTGTAACTGAATTGGGAAAAACGCAAATTTAAAACTAGATGAACGATTAATGAAAGTAACTTGGTGAGTTCAGTGATGAATGAATGAAACTCCGGATTTGGGCTGTTCTTTGTTGGATAAATCTAGTAAAATCTACAATTCAATTATGAGAAACGGAAAGGCCAATTCTTTCTACTCTCTTCAATGCTAAATCCTAGTTCATTGAAGAGCTCACCTATCAGAACAAGTCAACCCTAATCTAGCAGTTGGCCAAACACATATAGGCGGATTACGTGCGAAGAATTGTTAGCGTTTGCAGGAAAAATTATCTATCCGACTAATCTTTCCCCAAATCTCCAGGTTAATTCGAACTTCCTATTAGTCACCTTGTCTGTTCCTAACAGGATTCGCAAAACGACTCTATAAATGCGCAAATTTAATAAAGAAGATGAATGATAATCATTAACCTAGAAACAATCCGATACAATCTCATAATCAAATTGCAGAAATTCTAACTAATTTGTATCCATTACGAACAACTCTCCCCCAGAGCAAATTATATCTATCGAGACATAATCAGAAAATAGATAGAGAAAAGAGAGAGAGATTGAGAAATCATCTGGAATAGAAAACTTCTAAATTCGCTCCGCTGTCCAGGTCTGGAGTTTGCCGGGCTAGAGGTTGAAGATGGTGGTGGTGATGGTGTTGATCGATGGTGATGGTGATGGAGGGAGGTGAGGTGTGGCGTGAGAGCCTCGTTTGAGGCATCCGACGTGAATTGATCTGTTCCCCAACTCTTAGTGACTTTTTTATAACAAAAATAGGCATTTTTAACTCTTAAAAATGCATATTTTCGAATTCTGTACGTGGCGTCCTTTTCAGAAAGTTCCGACCTCTGTCCGAACATCAAAGTTCGGACATAAGTTCGGACATGTCAGTATCCTGACGAGTGAAACTTGTTTCGGGCGTATATTCTTTGTTTGGACTCCGTTTTGCTCCCCGTTTGTTGCATTGCGAAGCTTGTGAAGTGAAGAATGCAATTCTATGACTTTTACCTGCATTTGATACATAAAATGCATCAATTATTATCTAAATATAAGTCATTGGAAAAACACATGATAAGTGAGAAATATTGGCCAAACCACTACAAAAAAAATAAGCAAATTAAACCCTTCAAATGCTCTATATTTCACACTTATCACTGCGGCGGGTGGGGTATGGCTCCCGTAAGTTGAGCTCCTAGTTGCTGAGTGAAGGCCGCCATGGCTGCTGCTAGGCTTGGTGCTTCTGGAACATCTGCCGGTGTCTCGCCCACTGCGTCCGCTGTTGCCTCCATATGGTCCTCCCCTTGTCGACATCTATAATATATTGTTATTACTACTCGGTTGCTACACCATTTTACATACACAATCATAAACATGTAAGAGAGTTAACCACTAGCAATAAAGATATTCATAGATTTTCTAGGTCACGAATCCTCACAGACGTTTCCCCGTATCCCCAAATATCCTATGCTCATATTCTTGACTCAGTATCCTTCATTAGAGCGGTACTCCACTCTGATACCACTTTTTGTAACACCCCTAATCCTAAACCTGTAATGATGTCACAATTCGTAGCATAATAAATAGCAAACCGCAGTGGAAAATAAAACTATCTACCTTGGTGTTACACGCCGTTACTCACCCTTGTGAGTAACAAGGCATCCTTACTCTTTTTGTAACACCCCAACTCAATCCAAATGTGGTCTCGCAACTTAACAGTATATATATAAACATGTCACAGCGGAATTCTTTGCAATCCAGGACCTTGCCACGGTCTGACTACAGAATATACCGAACATTAGTACAACAATCTTAACCATTTACATATCCTTCTTACAACCCCCTCACATCTACATCTTACTAACTCAAATTGCCATACGAGTGTACATGCACAACTCGTAGGCCACACTTAACCCGTAACACTTGTCCCCCTTCTTACTCTCGTGACACCCGCTTCCTGATGTACCTGTGTAGTAAAAACAGCCCCCAAAGGGGGTCAGCACGAATGCTGGTACGATCCCCTCATGGCCCCCAAGCTAACGTGGCTACGACGACTAATTGTCGATAGCATGGAGGTTGATTAAATGCACAACATAATAGTAAATGCTGTAAACAACAATCCATATATGAACAATCAAAGTTCACACACAATGAACGACTTAAATGCGTTCCCTTAATTAGAGAGTTAATTATTTAACTCCTTAAGTAATGTTCCCTCTTAATCTTAGTCCATCCTTATCTCACCTCAATCTTAGTCTTATCTTAATCTTAGAAACAACCATCCTTTAATAAGGAGTGGATGTAGCTTATCTTAATCTTAATATTACAAACCATCCTTTAAAAAGGAATGGTTGCAACTTATCTTAACCTTACCTTAATCTTAATCTTAATTATACAAACCATCCTTTAAAGAGGAATGGTTGCAACTTATCTTAACCTTACCTTAATCTTAATCTTAACTTATTCTCAGTATACAAACCGTTCCTGGAGGGGAATGGTTGTATCCTAAGTCCAAACCTGGGATTTAGGTGATCCCACCGCACCATCTTAATGCCACCTACCCTGGACGGGAGTCCAGCGTAGCTGAGCCGGCAACCGGCCCTAGGCTACAAGTCCGAAGACAAGTCCTTAAGCGGAGGGCGGATCTGATTCCGATACCGTCCCCCTTTTTCCTTAGCATGCATGACCGGAGATCGGTCCCGGGTTTCCTCACTCAAGTTCCAGTTAGTAGTAGTCTCAAGACCATATTTGTTGGTTAACCTCTTTCGGTTCATATCGTCCCTTATTAGGGAGCGTTCCTTAGTCTCACTCAATTCCTTACTAAACATTGGTTAGTAAGTTCTCACGGTATGTTATGTTAGTTTTCAAACATCACACAACAAAATAATAAATATAATATATTCCGGTTGCATGCTTTATCTTGTTTAGTGAGCACACAAACAAATAGCACACAAGCCGAGGGACACCTCGTTAGCAAGCAGGTCACAAGAGAACTGTACCGTTCACCGTTGGTCGTTCAGTTGCTTACTCTCTTCCGGAGTCCAATTCCCAAGTCCTAAAACATTCATTCAGTTTTAGGTTGTTAATCACTTAACTTAATTCAACTTACTTAACTTGCTTAACTTACTTAATCCCTTAATGATTCCCACCTAACACCTCTAAGTCTTACAACTTAATCTTACAACTTAACCTTAAACTTTTAAGTTTATACTAACTTAACTTAATCCCTTAAGTTCCTAGGGTCCTAATCATTACCACCCTACCAAAGGTTTACCTTATTACCTATTACCTTTCTTAGGATTTAGAATTTCTTTTTTTTTTTTTTAGGCCCGACCGACCTTACCTAAGGTCGGTCCATTCCAGAACACTTCATCGTTTGAAAATTCTACCCCGACCGACCTTGCAAGTCCGGTCCCAAGGTCGGTCCATTCCCGAGAGTTTCCCCGAGGGAAATTAAGCTCGACCGAACTTGCCAAGTCCGGTCCCATGTTCGGTCGATTCCAGAGACTTATTACCGTACAAAATACATGCCCGACCGACCTTGCAAGTCTGGTCCCAAGGTCGGTCCATTCCAGAAACTTTCTCTGGTAGCGTAATTTGAGCTCGACCAACCTTGCAAGTCCGGTCCTAAGGTCGGTCGGCTCCAGAACCTTGTTTCTAAATTCTCTTTTCAACTCTAAACTTCTCCACAAGTTCCCCCATGTGTCCTAACACCATTTAGGCACTTAAACTCACCTTTAAACATCCACTAAAAACTCCTTAGCTACTTTCTCAATTCTTACTAGGAATTCATAACACTCGTTTACACCACTTAAGGCCTTTACATGTCACCAAACAAGGCCTAAACATCATCTAAAACCATTACCATTCAATCCCCCAACATTAGAAGCCAAAAACAAAAATTTTCTTTTTCTCTGCACTGGACCGCCCCTCTGGGGCGGTCCCAACCAGAAGCTAATTTCCTGCACGATTTGCCTGGACCTCCCCACAGGGGCGGTCCCTAGGGGCGGTCCACAGCAGAACCTATTTTCCAAAGTGCTTTTCTCCTCATTTTTAACTCCAAATTCACCCCAATTTTCCCAATCAATCCACAATCTTTCCACATGTTTCCTACATGTTTAAACACCTTAAAACATGCACTAAATCTACCTCAAAAATCACCAAACTTGGCACTCAATTTCTTACGAAAATTCTTACACTTAACACTTGATTCCTTACACTTCCCTCTTGTGACTTTGCTAGGACCTCAACTAATCATTATGTTTCTTTACCACCATTTCAACTACTCAAGCATCATTTGCACACCCATTTGCCTTACTCAAACTTCTCAAAGTCATATATAATCTAGCACATGCTTACATCATTATAAGTCATTATACCTTATTTTTCCTTCGAACTTTGTACAAGTTTCCTAGCTTCCTTAACCATGGTTTTGGTGCATAAAACTCACCATTATAACCCCTAGTCCCTCTTATACATTCCTAGGTCTTCCTAGTACTCAAGAACTCCATGGTTTATCCATTTTCACCAAATCAACCCTTAGTGATCACTAGAACATCCTTAGTCATAAAATCTCCTTAGAACACCTTAAACGCTTAGTTTCCTACTCAAATTTCGCCATAGTTTCTCTAGTATATTATCATGCCCAAATGCATTGTTTTCCTCATTCAACCATCTCACCTACATCAAGTCTTTTCTCATCATATTTTCTCAACCAAATCAACTCATTCATAATAACTCAATATAGTGCAATAATCTTAAATTGCATAGCACTAAGGCTCTTAAATGACATGGCTCTTAGGCCCTTAAATGACATGGCTCTTAGGCCCTTAAATGACATGACTTTAAACATTGAATTTCCACAATAAAAGCTTTCCACCTGCAAATACACCCATAAATCTCATAGTAGTTATGATGCTCTTAAAATCCATCTTAAACTTATATTACAAACTCATTCCCATTGGCTCCTTAGTCACAAGTTCACAAGCTTATTTAAGTTCTTTTTCTTAGGTTATATAACCCAATACACAATGTAAG
This sequence comes from Limonium bicolor, assembly GCA_023374045.1. NCBI lineage: Eukaryota > Viridiplantae > Streptophyta > Magnoliopsida > Caryophyllales > Plumbaginaceae > Limonium > Limonium bicolor. The sequence goes on from CM041779.1 coordinate 123,309,335, forward strand.
CTCTAAGCCACATTGGTACCCACCTAAACTCATCCCTTAAAACTTAAACCACCATTAGGTAAGCATTTTACCTTGTTTTCTCAAGCTTATCTTAACTTCCTCCTTAGACCTTCTTCTTGCATGAATCTCGGCCACCACTTAAATTCCCCTTGCCAATGTTCTAATCAATATTCAATAACTCATATGAGTACTAAACAATACACTAACCTCAAGGAATGAAAACCTAGGTTAGAAATGTGTTCTAAGGCATAAAAGTGGGTGAGTACCTTTGAAGTCTCAAAGTAGACTTGGGCATTGAATGAAATAGGACATCCACTAGTCCTTGGTGAATAAATCAAGCTAGAACAAGGCATAAAAACAAGGCCCCATAAGTAGAAATTTTCGGCCATGTAGAAGGAATGATGGAAACATGGTTTTCTTACATTTTCTTTACCTTAAGAGAATGGAGAAGCTAATGAGCTCTTCAAACTTGATTTTCCTCATCAATGGAGTTTCCTCTTGGCACCAAAATGGAGCTTTGAAAGATTTGAAAGATAGAAGAAAGATAGGTCTTGGCCTAACTAAGAGAAAATGTGTTTAGTTTTTGATTTGGAGCTAAAATGAGTAAGTTATGGACAAAGCAAGGTGAGGTGAGGTAACCATGGAGGCTGTTTGGAACGGTTTGGAACAGAGGAAAAGAAGAAAAGAAGAAAAGAACCTGGAAGAAGAAGAGAAATGAAGAAGAGAGGAGAGAGGTAGGCTAATATAAGGTATTTGCTTTTATAAAGCAAATAATACTATTCTCTCTTTTACTCTTCTTTTCCTTTATTGCTTAGTCATGTGGTGACTCCTCACATCAAAAACCGGCCCCCCTCTTGTAGTTGGAGATATTTATGGTCTTAGTTGACCATCTCATTGACTTATGTTGACTTAAGCTTAATTTGGGCACTATTTGGCACTATGGCACTAACTATAGTGCACATATTCGTGAAATTTTGGTTTCCCATTGATTTAGGCTTCCTAATGTGATACTAATTAGTACACATGTTGATTAAAGAGTAATGATGGACATTTAGCCACACAAAACCCAATTCTAAGACAATTTCTCAAAAATGTGCTTTAAGACTTCTTAAAGCACGTTTTGTGTTTTAACTTGTTTTCAAGCTTGGTTTTCTTTGATAATTGATTTAAAATGACCATTAGAATATTACTAAGGTCTTATCATGATATTTGGGTACTCACCCAAGTCTCTCCAAGCTTAGAGCACATTTTTGCCCTAATTGCCCTTAAGGCATTTTCTTGTGTTTTCCTTGGTTTAAATTGTCTACCAATCTTTCTAAGGCATATTTTAGCCTTTCCAATCGTGATTTGATGTTTATTAGCATACTTAGGTTTGGGGTATTTCAATCTACCCCCCTTAAAAGAACTTTGTCCCCAAAGTTCCCATGCATCTTTTCTTATTAGAATGCATGTCTTACCTCATTCCTTAGATCAAATAGATCATACTTATGTATACTTAATCTCATTGGATCATTGGATCCACCATATTCTTATACTTAAATATCACACAACATGCTTAAGCATGTGTAGCACTCAAAATTCCTTTTGTTCCTTTTGATGATTAAAACATTCACATAACTTCCAACGTATTCTCCCATGTCACCGGTCCGTAGAAATGGCTCATTCGTCCTCGTCACCATGGGCCAGAATAAAAACAAAACGCGCTCTCCCCATGTCACCGGTCCGAAGACAAAGGCTCGTGCGTCCTCGACTTCATGGGCGAGACTCAGTAAAAAGGTAATCCTTTTTACGAGGTCATGTGAGGAATAATTCCTCTAATTTAAAATACAATCAACTCCAATTTCATTTTATCCTAAGGCCTCTATTCTTAGCGTGATTTAATTGTGACCACTGGTAGGGAGTTTCAGGAATCATCCAACCTGATGTGATCAGCATCAGTGTAGAACTATCCTTCCACCCCATTTTGTGTTCGGTTTCCTTGATCCCTAGAAAATCAAGTTCCACCTCCCACGTCATTTCAAACATCCAAATAATTCACTCATGTCCAATTTTCTATCTTTTTAGTTCTTCTAATCATAATCAATACATCTCCAAAGTGTGGACTCAGTCCATCAAACATTCCAAATTCATCTTAGTAATTACCTCAAGACTTAAATTCCTACTAAGTTCTATAACTGTCCCATACCAATTCTCACCATCTTATATCTCATAGCATTACAATTTCCTTCCTCATATTCATATCAAATTGTATCTCATAATGTTATCTTATTCTTATCTCACACATAGTCTCATATCGACTTATACCTCATATATTCCTTATTCCTTAAGTCTCCTTAAACGTCTTCCTTAATTCTCTTAACTTGTACTCACACCGGAGTTAACAAGATAGGTACTTAATATGTATGGTATTCACATCTTCTGTGTGCAATAACCATGATTTATCTTAAAATGTTTATGTAAAACATATTCTCAAATTATTTTGTGCTATGCACACCGTAGTTTATGTACTCAGTACACAAACATACGCTAAGCGGTTTTCGCTCTACCCCCCTTAAAATGGATTACGGCCACGTAATCAGCGTCACATCATCTTTGAACATAAGTTCAAGATGTCTAATTCTCACCAAGCATTCTAGCTTCCACGTCATCTATCTTACTTATAATTCGATCAGAAATGACTTAGTCTCTGTATCGAGGATTCTTAACGGTGCTTATACCGTATTCTTAACTTAGTTTGGTCTAATCTCAAAGTAGTGGTCTGCTAGCTTCCGCTGCGCAACTCTGATAATCTTAGGCTTAATTGTCTCAATGGACACGTGTTATCTTTATATATACACGGCCTTAATGAGTTGTAACTCGTCTATCCATTCTCCTTGAAGATCTTACGCTCATACTTAGTTTTCTCGAATGTCTAAATTGTTCTCCCCACTGACCTTTGGTCTGAGGATGATTCTTAGTTTGAAACTACTGTTTAGTGCATATCGCGCTTTACAGTCTTAATCTCTTACATCTTAAGGCATGTTCAATGTCTGTACTTAACAATCCGTGCTCTTCGCACTTCATAGTCCTTAATTATCTGTTCTTTGGTTCCTCTGTGTTGCTGGTTCAACTGACTCTTCTCTTCGGTTGTTTGTGGTAGTAGCTGCTCTTGTCTGATCTTGCGTCGTTGTCGGTGGTACGGAGTCGACTACTTCCCGTGTTCCTTACACCACTCGTTCACATGCATGGGGTACCTTACTGGTACATTACTACTTACCCAACTAACTCATAAATGAGCGTGTCAGGCCTGCAAGCCCCTGTGGGGTGCAGTCGTCCCGTCTCGTTTTAGTAAACTCATAGTGTCCGTCGCACGTTAGCTATTGCTAATTATGAAGTATTCTGTTGTCGATCTCCTCTTTCATCGTTCCATAATAACATTTATTGTTCTTCTTGAAGTTAATCAAGGGAAGCCCATTTACTGTGTTCTTGAGTATTGTATGCTCTAGCTCTTTCTGTATCCCGTACTGATTCGGTCTCTTAATAATTGAGGTCTCTTTCCGTAGAGCCTCTTATCTTGTTCTCATATTTATGCTACTAGGAATGCACTTCCAGTTCCTTAAGGAATGGGTAGTGTGCTTCCTGTGAAATCTTACCTAACGAGGTCCAGACTACTGGCATCAATGCACAGCTCGTCTACCATCTTATTTCCTTACTTATACTGGTCTTAACTCATAAATCTAATTGCCTCAGTGTCAATATTTGACGGCTTATTACATAATGGTCGCCTTACCGCGCACCATGACTTAATCCACTTATCTAACTATTGCACTCACGATCACTACTACCGTGGTAGTTGGCTCTTACTATGTCGCCATTGTTGTGGGTGCAACCTCTTACTCGTTTATTCTAATGTCTTACCTTATAATCAATCCCTTCTTGGTGTAAACACACTAGGAGTTCTCTCATTCCGGTATTGGCGGTTGTCGTACCGTGTTGTGTGTTGTAAAATAGTTGACTCTTGATATGAAGATGTTATGCTCCAATCTCAGATTCGTAAGTAGGCTAATCCTTTCACTTTTTTCATCCTTAGTGATGTTATCTACCATGTAGTTTAACTGATTACTGAAGAAGTCATCCAATGAATCACAAGCTCTTCTGAGCATTGATTAATTGACGTGCCACAATGTGCAGTCACAATGTTTATCTCTGACCATTACTAATTCTTACATCCTGGGTGTTGGATATGGGGCTATCTGTGCGACCTTCCTTATTACTCAAGTGTATCTGGTATGTTCTAAGGGAATCTCAAAGTTCATAGTTTCCATTTTCTAAATAAAGTGTATTTTATCTCTAATATGTGAAAGCCCTTTTGAGGGGTTCATTCCCACTCATGGCCTCAAACAAGGAGAGTTATCCCCACCCTAAAAGGCATGGTTCGTTCTCCGCTCCTGTCCTTAGCATTATCTCAATATTCTCATTGGTACCCTTTCTTGTAATGTTCTTCCCAATCTTAGTTATAGGTTTGGTAACCGTTCATATCTACAATTGTAGTCCCTTCGTGGCTTAAACAAGCTCTCTTATAACTTACTCCGCCTCGGGCTCTGATGTGGTTAACATCCTTGGCTTGTAGGCTCTTAATGCTTAATTTCTCAGTTCATCATTTGTACTCTTACTCATCTGCAGGTCATCCCTATAAGGTTCTGGTTCTTTGAGCACTATCACCGTTATTTACATACTAAATGTAGTATCGAGTTTCATGATAAGTTGCTGCATCCTGCTTCCTGCTAGGGAAGTTGTTCAGGTGATCTGAGGTTACTTAGTGTCTTTGGCAATACTGTCGTTAATTAGACTTATGTCCTTTAATAGTCAAGGTTAGGTTCGTATTAGGCGTTTGCCTTACGGTGTCCAAGTTGGATATCATCCTGTCGTCTTATATTTCTATCTCAACGCTTCGTTCAACTTTTGTTGATACGCCACCTTTGATGATCAATCGTACTTGGGTGTTAATGAGTTAAACAAACAGTGTTAACTGTCATTCATCAGTTTGTTCGGCTCGACTATGCCCGCTCTGTGGGGGTAGTCCTATGAGCTTTCCTCCGTGGGACTCGTATGTCCTTAACTTGTAGGTTATATCTTAAATCTACTCTCTCTGTCCTTGTTCCGGGGTTTACTAACATATTCATCGAAATTTGTTGTTATCGGCAGGTTTCAATGGTCATCTCGGGAGTCTTATCCGCTCTTTTTAGAAGACGTTATGTCAACGGTCTCAATGGTATCTTATAATACACCTTGTATATCATTGCTTAATAGGTTTTTGCTTGCATTACCGAGCGATCTCTTAGGTTTTCCCTTGGAGTTCGAGATAGTGTCCTTACCGCACCGTCGGTTGTTGTTGTAGTGGGTTTTACCATTGCTCATATTCATATGTTTAGTATTCCGTCCAAGTTCAGCTCCATGCTGACTGGTGTGTCACCTCATCTATCATGGTAGGTCGTCGCCTTCCAAGGTCTTTTGTTCCTGTTCTTATGGATTTACAGTGTAGTATTATATGTGTTACAACTGTAGCGTTCTCCTATCTTGCCATGATGGCTTTCCGTGTGTAGCTAAATCGTGGTAGCACTTGCAATGGCAAGTGCGCCATGCAGGATGGGCTATTGGTACAAGGTACTTTGGTAGTGATACTTCCTTCTAATTTCCATGTACTTGGTAGTCCTCGGGACTCCTCCGATAATCTCTTATTTTGGATAACGCCCATCGGGCAGGCAGTTTCCTTGTTGTTTGACAATACTGTCATCTATTAGGGCGTTCCTCTTTCTGAGGGAATCCCTTAATATTCCTTATGTCTTAATCCTCGCTCTTGTCTCCACATCTTGTTGTGGTTACTAAGTAATGATTCTCCTTTAGGCACTACATCGTAGTCCTATTTCGGTATACAATTTATATGTGTTTCCACCGTTGTCCGCGTTATGTCGGGCAGGTTTGCAACCTTTTTCATGTATGGGGTTTGGAGTTCCCGGTTCTTAACTGGACCTTCCAGTAATCTCAATCCTCATGCTTTGTATTTTCCCGCTGTTATGCTCACTCGGACGCTGTCCGGTACTCATGTCTCTTATCATTTCCTTATCCATTGCACGCGTAGTGTTTTCCTTATCATTGGTATTGCGGGTTATTTCGACTGCGTAGCATGTCGACCCATGTTGCCGGTAATTACCGGTCTTTTACTGGTAAGGTTCCATTGGTAGCGCCTGTTTCGCCGATGCGCTCCATTAAAAAATCTCCCAGTTCTCCTTAGCTGTAATAGCAACAAGATGTTTCTCGTATTGCTTACTGTTAGCTAACTGCCAGATCGGGTTCCCCCGAGTAAGAGAAGGCTTTCTTCTCTCTGGCGTTTGTTTCCACATATCAGGGTTAGGGATGTGGAGGGCGGGTCTAGTGAAATTTTTTTGGCTTTTTGGTTTTTTAAGTTTTATTTTGTTTCTAGATTTATTTTAGTTTTATTTCAATCAGATGTGGTGGTGATGCATGTGCTACTAATGCAATGCTTCTAGCGTTATTTGGTGCTTTATTAAGTGTGTGTAGGTGCAACTTTTTTTTTGGTATTCCTATCTCTCCAAGGTTGGACACTTGCTTGGACGCAAGTGTGAGGAACGTTTCTACCCCGGTGTTCAAGCTTAAGTGTGAGGAGGGGAACCTTCCTCAATCTAAATATATCAGGGGAGTCTCAGTTTCTGAATCTTTGTTGCTTATGTTCAGCATATCATGCTTTTAATGTTTATTTGATTTGTTAGTATGTGATGTGCTGAATGAAATCCTTCGATTTTGGCATATTTTGAAAAGTCTTTTTCTTGATTTTATTTTGTGAACAATGAGGACATTGCTCCTCTTAAGTGTGAGGAATTGAAGACGTTTCCCTAAAAATATGCCAGTTGTACTTAATGCCATACTAGTTTTTGATTGTTCTCATGCTACGAAAGATAAACTTCTTTTAGTGCCAGTAAATGTTGAATTTTTCGGTGATAATTTTTGTGGAAGTTTTTGAAATCGAGCCTGATGACAACCTCAAGAATATTTTTACTTAAAGTTGTTCGTATGTATTGTTTTAATCAAATTAATTCTATTTTCACTGAAATCTGATGGATTAGATGATTGCTCAAATTAAATTAGTTTGGCTTGGTGACTATGGGAATGATATGAAAGTTTGGTATGAAGGATAAGGCAAGGTACTCCTCTGATCATGAATTTTCTGAACCAAAACAGGCCTCGTTTATCCGGTTATTAAATCCTGGGGTGCTTTATCACCCATTTACCTAAGGTCTCGGGATCTAGGATAGAAGGCCCAACACCGTTACATGGATATAAAGAGAAAAGTCTGGGGAATGAAAACAATTGTGCGGAAAATAAGAAAAAATAATAATGCACAGATAGGAAAGCCCATAAAAGCTTAAAGTTAATTGCAATTTTCCTATTTTGATCATGAGTGTGTGGTGTTGAAAGGTATTGCGGAATACGGCATTACTTCACACCCCTAGTCATCCAAAGATTGAGGAATGAAATTGGTGGAAGATCCTAAGCTATTCTATGTTTAGTTTTTGCAATCTAACTTCTCCATGCTTTTATAAATTTTTCTTTTTCACTGTTTGTGAAAACTTACAACTGAGAGTAGGATTATTCTTTTGAATGCCATTTTGCTTGATTTCCTTCTGCACATGTTTGATCTTGAGATTTGATACTATGACCTTGCAGTGAGTATTGTTCTTTATTTGCTTGAGGACAACCAAAAGCTAAGTGTGGGGAAGTTTGATAAGTGTGAAATATAGAGCATTTGAAGGGTTTAATTTGCTTATTTTTTTGTAGTGGTTTGGCCAATATTTCTCACTTATCATGTGTTTTCCAATGATTTATATTTAGATAATAATTGATGCATTTTGTGTATCAAATGCAGGAAAAAGTCATAGAATTTCATTCTTCACTTCACAAGCTTCGCAACGTAACAAACGGGGAGCAAAACGGAGTCCAAACGAAGAATATACGCCCGAAACAAGTTTCACTCGTCAGGATACTGACATGTCCGAACTTATGTCCGAACTTTGATGTTCGGACAGAGGTCGGAACTTTCTGAAAAAATGTCCTAACATGCGTCCGAACTTCCAAGTTCGGATGCCGCGTACAGAATTCGAAAATATGCATTTTTAAGAGTTAAAAATGCCTATTTTTGTTATAAAAAAGTCACTGAGGGTTGGGGGAACAGATCCATTCACGCCGGATGCCTCAGATGAGGCTCTCACGCCACGCCTCACCTCCCTCCATCACCATCACCATCGATCAACACCATCACCACCACCATCTTCAACCTCTAGCCCGACAAACTCCAGACCTGGACAGCGGAGCGAATTTAGAAGTTTTCTATTCCAAATGATTTCTCAATCTCTTTTCTCTATCTATTTCTGATTATGTCTCGCTAGATAGGATTTGCTCTGGGGGAGAGTTGTTCGTAATGGATACAAATTAGTTAGAATTTCTGCAATTTGATTATGAGATTGTATCGGATTGTTTCTAGGTTAATGATTATTATTCATCTTCTTTATTAAATTTGCGCATTTATAGAGTCGTTTTGCGAATCCTGTTAGGAACAGACAAGGTGACTAATAGGAAGTTCGAATTAACCTGGAGATTTGGGGAAAGATTAGTCGGATAGATAATTTTTCCTGCAAACGCTAACAATTCTTCGCACGTAATCCGCCTATATGTGTTTGGCCAACTGCTAGATTAGAGTTGACTTGTTCTGATAGGTGAGCTCTTCAATGAACTAGGATTTAGCATTGAAGAGAGTAGAAAGAATTGGCCTTTCCATTTCTCATAATTGAATAGTAGATTTTACTAGATTTATCCAACAAAGAACAGCCCAAATCCGGAGTTTCATTCATTTCACTGAACTTACCAAGTTACTTTCATTAATCGTTCATCTACTTTTTAATTTGCATTTTCCCAATTCAGTTACAAAAACAATTCACAGCCCCCTGAATTTCCAGTTTTCTTAGGACTTAGGCTTAATTATTCAAGTCCCGTGGTTCGATACCTGGTTACTCAATTCCATATACTATAGTGACCGGGATTTTTGCAACCCGACAGGCTTTTCGTTCTATTATTTTCTAGATTTATCAATTTAGTTTTAGTAGAGCAATTTCCCTGTTTGCACGCAGCCCAGGGAAACCAATTGGTTGAAGAGCATTGCAGACGCAAGGGTACCGACTTACTCAGGGGAACCAGACCCCGCCGCATTGGAGAAGTTCATTGAAGAGCACCAGAAGGCGTTCTAGGCTGTTTGGGTTCCAGAAGACCAGAGAGTCGACATCGCCGCGTGCAACCTGACGGGCGCAACAGACATTTGGTGGCGGTCTGTAGAGGGCCACCGTAGAGCTACACCGGACATTAGATGGACAGCGTTTGTGGAAGTGTTACGGGAGAGTTTTACCCCGAACACCTAAAGCAGAGAAGAAGGCAGGAGATCGAGACCTTAATCCATGGGAGTCAAACAGTTGACAAGTACTACGTGCGGTTCACCAGTTTGTTGGACTATGTACCAGAAGTCGACCACTCCGACACTGTGAGGATTCAAAAGTTTAAGGGAAGAGGCGCAGGGAGAAAGAAGAGAAAGAATATTGAAGGAGACGATGGTGGAGCAACCTCTGGCGGTTACTACAAGAAGGGGAAGAAATTCTTAGATAAAAAGAAAGGGCGGAAGGACTTCCATGGACAGAAAACGAAGGAGCAGGCTCCTCGTCTGACCAGCCCAGCCATTGATGCACAGCCACAGAAATCAGCACCACCTAGGAGCAATAAGCCAACCCGGCGCCACTACTACTGTAAGTGCTGTGGAAAGGATCACCCAAGCGTAGACTGCACAAGCAGGAAGGTGAGGTGTCGCTATTACGAGAAAGAAGGTTACAGGGAGTATGAATGTTTTTCCAATCCAGGGAGCCGAGTTTACAAGGGAGCTAGAAGTTCACAGAGAACACCAACTATTGAAACGGGCGGACCCGGAGGAGGTCAAGCGCCGCAGACTAATACTTATACTAGAGGACCGGGAGGACAGCCATCCTCATCCGGGAGTCGGAAGGGAAAGGAGTTAGTTCCAGGAAGAAACACCTAGTACACAGTGGGAACTTCGGGCGCTGAAGCTAGCGCTCAGCGCGAAACCGGTAAGCCTAGAACCTAAACTAAGTGCATGATGCATGAATGTGTGTTTATAGCTATTAGTCGATGAGACTTATATGTGATTAGTAAGTATCAAAATATAGAGAGACCTAACTTAGGTAACCTCTCACCTAATAGGATACTTCGACATTTGTTTTCCCTTACCTATGAGACCGAGGTCACCTGAGCCTATGAGCGAAGGTCTGTTATATCCAGAGACGTAATGCCAAGTACTTTGACCCGGCATGATCCTACTCAATAAATACTTAACTATAAGTGAACAAATAACAATTGTAAATGAATGTAGAACTTAGGAATACACCTTTGAGGATTTTATATTCTAGAATATGGGAGTGTATCAAAACTTAAATTATTTATGATGTGTATGGATAAGGATTGGGATACCAGCTGTATCATTCTCCATAGGAGATGAGGCTGAGTTTATATACGGTGATCGGAAGAGGATGAAAAAGGGCAAATAAGATTTTTTAAAGTCAGGAAACGTGTTGATATTTGGTGGAAACCCAAATTAGTGTACCATGGGATTAGGAGTATTAAACCGGATACAAACCGAGAATAGCCTGGGGATAAAAGGGTGTGAGATAGTACAGTGAGGAATAATAAGTTGATTTTACTTGGACCGGCAAAGGGGGATACCAACTGTCCAAACTTACAGTAACTACCAATTATGACCTGCCTAAATGACGAGCAGATGTCATGAAGAGGAATACATTTATTAATATGAAATAATTAAGATTACATAAATTGTCAAAAGGGTTTATTGAAGACCTGCACGTGAATAACAAACATTGAATTTCATGGGATACCCAGGCACTGAGCTCACCACCCAGTGCGGGACTGGAAAATCTTGCAATCTCTTATTAACTTCGCGAGAAGATAGTGCGAAACCTTCAAATATAACAATAGAGAAATAGAATCTCAAAATATATAACAAAACATCCATAATGGAAAAACATGGGTTTTAAAATACCTGAGCAAATACCAAGGGTCTCAGCTAGTATCAACATATAACTGTGCCGGACTCTTAATTAATAAAGGGGGAGAACAAACTTTGAATATATATTTTCTAAAGTCGGGAGAACTACCTAATTAGAAATACCAAATGCTACATATATACACATAATCTGGAGGTTGTAAACCTAAAACATTGAGGAGCATTAACACATTTCAGAGGGCTAAGTATCATTAAATATACCTACCCTATTTTGAGACACATGTCCTACACTACCCTTATGGTTCTATACGAGCATATGTTTTCTATGACAACTCAATTTATGAATGCGAATAAAGAGTGCAAGGGAATCAAATAAGGTTAACCCCTTAAGTAATATAAGTTTTAATATAAACATGGTAACAAATAACTCTCCTTGACACTAACAGTGAAGGTAGTATAAGTTATATTAAAAACTTGAATTAATACATACACTAAAAGTGAGTGGAAGTTAAACTTAAAGGTAGGGGAAACATACCCCTTGGCTTGTAACAATTATTTTACACGTAAAATTTCGTAACGTTATATACTAAATCCTGTGATTCTAAATCTTCTATTTGATACAACTAATCGACCTATTTTTGGAAGCCATTGAGTTTGTGGATTAACCACGTTTCTATGTGATAGAAACAAACAATTAACTTTGATCATCCTGTTACTAAACTGTAGGATCCAAACTGAAAACCCTTAGTTTGAGATGGTACTAATATTAAGAGATACATAACCTTGGCTGAACATATGGTTCACCTGATTTATGGAGTTAGATAGAATAAGAAAAGCCAAGCTTAAAGGAGGAGGAAAGAATACCTTATGGAGCTATAATTGTGGATCGAGTTATAAAAACTTTTCCTTGGGAGTCTAACTGTGACTGTCCTTGTTCCATGTAATGATAACCAAAGTATAGGCAATAATCAAGCCCTGGTAAGTTAAATATTAGATGAGCCTTTTAAGAGAAGAGAGTATTCAAAGGTATCCGAATCCATAACTGAATTTAGTACTTGTATGATGGATTTAAGGGTTTAAATGATTGTTGAATATAATTATTAGACAGTATGTGCCTAGATGTTTTAGTAAGAATTTACCCTTTTATGCCAAGAGGAAAAACTGGCTTCCCCGCTTGATGATTTGATCAAAGGAACTTAGTTCCGGGGATTAAGGAATACACTAGATTCAAGTATAGGTTATAACAGTTATTGGGATAGTTGTATAACAGTCAAGGAAAAATGTACAGGTAGTAATCACCACGTCACAAAATTCGATAAGATAAAATCTGGAAAATGATAATTATGTGGTTGTTTGAATTTTGACGTGGGAGGTCGAACTTGATCCTGGCTAGATCAAGGAAAACCAAACACAAAATGGTGTGGAAGGATAGTCCAACACTGACGTTGACCCGGTCGGGGTTGGATGATTCCTGAGACTCCTTACAAGTGGTCACAAATATTTCTGTAATATGTAAGTATTTATTCTTAAATCTAATATAAGATTTGACTAATAAGTATATGAGATGTAGAAGGTGTAAATTAAGAGTTAAGTTATCCAGGTTACCCTGAGGAGATTAAATAGCTAAAACAACTCTGCGCATATCGGAAAAATAGTCAATTGTGAGGGAGATACTAACTATTATTATTCCATGAACCATATTAATAAATTAAATATGATATCAAGAGACAATTACTTATAATAAGGGTATTCTCAAGCTACCTTCTAAGTTATGGCCCAATTTGCCACCTGGAAAGATCGACTACCATGTCTTTCTCTATGAATTCAATCCTAATATATTAAATGGGAGTCTACCTATAAACATGGTAGAATATAAAGAGTAGAAACATTATACTAATACTCACATGAGTTGTTTCAAACCGCAAGAACACGTTCAATTAAGAGAAAACTATACCGTGTTAGAAACCTTAGCAGGAACCCTACTGTGGTATACCTGATGAACAAACAATAATAAGCGAGTATGTACTACCGACAATTGGTGAATCAATAATATCAAGGAATCTTTCTATAATATACATAAGATGCACGGCTCAAACATAGCCCATGCTTTACATTGAAAATGAAAACCGAATGTGGTGACAGTAAACTCAAATACCAGAATCACAAGATGATAACCTGAGGATCAAAAGAAGGGAGCTTAAGTATGCCCCAATATTAATACTAACCCAAGCGCCAACGATTACAACTACAAGAGGCGATTAAAGGAAGTGTGTTACACATAATAGTTTAAATAAGCCATAAATAATATTGGCAACATACAAGATGGTAGATCACATTCACCCATACATGCGGGATCCAAAAATGAAAGCATACTAATGCACCATGGAACATGTGAGAGAATGCATAAATTCTTGGGGGCTTTACCCCGTAAACAGATAGAAGTCATATACTGATGTCCGTAGGAGAGACCTCGAGTTCGCAGTAGGCGATCGAGTCTTCATTAGAGTTTCACCTATGAAGGAAATAATAGATTTGGGCAGAAGGGCAAGCTAAGCCCGAAGTATGTAGGACCGTACCTTATTACGGAGCGAGTGGGCCCATTAGATTACAGGTTAGAATTACCTGTTGAACTTGGGAGAGTGCACAATGTGTTCCATATTTCACAGCTTAAGCAGTTTGTGCCTCATCCATCACATATTTTAGAGCCCGAGACACTCAAATTAGACCCTACACTTAGATATGAGGAACCCCAATTCGCATCTTAGACTCCAAGACTAGAGAAACCAGGAACAAGACCATTAGAATGGTCAAGGTTCTGTGGTCAAACCACGACATTGAGGAGGCGACATGGGAGTTAGAAGACTCCATGCGAGACAAGTATCCAACTATTTTTTTTCTTTTTTTTTCTGAGTTTTCTGTATACTTGTGAGGGTACGTGGGCATAACCCTTTTTAAGGGGGGTAGAGCACCACATGCGACTTACATATCTGCAGTCTATACTGGTTTTATAATTGGTTGTTTGTGTTTGATTGTTGCGCATGTGTGCAATTGGTTGAATGGTTATTGGTATGTCCTATGTGACACTTGGTTGGTTAATGATATGTCTTATGTGACCGTGGATGGTTATTGTTGTGTCCTATGTGACACTTGAATAAGTTATGGTTGTGTTCTATGTAACACTTGGATGATTACTTGATGTGTTCTATGTAACACTTGGATGTTTATGGAAGCACTTAATTACCTTGCAGTATGTTCATTCCTACAATCACACAAGAGATTCACTGCCAAGGGTTTACGCCTCTGCACTTTGTAGGACTGAGGATTTGGTATTACACTTGTGCAGTGATGACCGAGTGGGATAGCTAGGAAGTTGGAACACACATTGTTTTACAGTATTTATCAAGTACTTATGCTATAATTACATTGATTATCATGAGTAAGGTTATATGTATGTACGAATTGTATACACTTGGGTTACAGATGGAATGTAGAGGTTTCAATATAGTATTAACACCCTGGAATGATAGGTATACAAGGAACAGATAAGAGGAACTTGATTCCATAGGATGAACAAGTATAAGTTATGACTTCGGGACGAAGTCCTTTTAAGGGGGGTAGACTGAAATACCCCTAACATTTAAATAATTAAATATAAGTAGATAAATATATTTGGGGAATCATAAATATTATTTGGGGGTTTATTAAACCCTAAGAAATCATATAAACACTTGGGCGTTAGAAACGCACCTAAACTCCTTAAGGTTAAAATGTGCGCTAAAGCCCGACCTTAAGATAAACAAGTTATATAAGCTATAAACTTCACATGAAGTTAACCAAGGATCATTATATGATCTTTGGAATGCAGGACCTCATCTAAAAATGAGTAAAAATACAATATGCTCGGGAGTTCCCTTAAAGGCCCGAAAGTCCCGGAGATACATTATAGGATGAAGTAAAGCATTACACTTCATTCCAAATACACCATAACACTCTATTAAACATATAAGATGAAGTTCTCAAGCTAAATCTCAAGTTAAATGCAAAGTGCTAAGAGATGCCTTATGGAAGTCCCATAAACCCTCAAGAATGCCCAGGAGGAGTGCCGAGGTGGCACGAACTCCTATAAAATTAATCCTTAGAGTTCCTAACATCATTATTCAACATTATAAAGAGAATAGTCTAGCTACTTCCTCAAAAATAAACAAAGTGCTCGGACGAATTTCTTAACGCTCCTTTTTGCACGGTTAGCGCGGAAATTGTGTTCTGAGTTGATATAACCCCATATAACTCAATGTAACACCTTAACATATTATTATTGACTTTAAAAAATTTCAATAAATACTTGGAACTCATAGCGACTAATTATTGTTTAGAAAATCCTTAAAGCACAAAAACGCACCTTCGGGTGTCACAAAAACGCGTTTTACGCAATTGCCTTGAAGTTTTTGAGGAGCCACGAGTTGATAATCTTAAAAGGGGATACAATTACCATCTAAATCAATTGATGGCAGTACTAAATTCATAGTATGAGTGGGGGCGATTTTATCATCAAAAAGGTACCTAAAATCAGCATTTTTACCTTAAAACTTTCATCCATTACCATCATATAAATGTACCAATTAAATGCTGGAACCTATAACACATATTAGTATGGTCTTAGTACAATATAATATGACAGTAATTAATTCAAAAATTAATCCCATTTGACCTCCAATGCATGCGCCAATTAGGGTCATTTTTTGACTAGTTTAACAAAAAAAACTTTGCTTATGGATGCTGAATCATCTTATCACTTATCATGTGATAATTTATTAAGTAGTGTAGTCAAATAAACCCCTCATATACCGTAAGACCTGCAAGGAATCAAGAATAGGTTAGTTTAACAAAAGTAATGTAATTAGATAACAAACTAGAATCTAGCTTTACACCTTACCATTAAACAAGGTAATCAAGTGGCTTCCTACAGCAAGTGCTGTCAGTTTTGTGCTGGAAGAAGGGGCTGTGATTGCTATACTTTAGTTTAAATAATACACTTAGCTAACAATGCATAAATCTATGTATTAAACAACAAAAATCAATGACCCCATACAGCACCTTATTACCGAATTATTGCAAGAAAAGGAGCTCCATTTGCTGTATTGAAAACTAAACTAAAGCATCTAGCTAACCTAGCCATGTTCATGTGTTGTTAATTGTCAAAAATCAGGTGCTACCAAGCAGCTCCATTTACGCCAACCTACAAGAGAAGAAGACAAGTTAGTATAAGAAATTTGACTTAGAATATTCAAGGAGACATACACCTAACCTAACATTTGTCTTCTAATTTCAATTGTCAAATAAAGACTCCATAATTCTCTAGCAATCAGCCGTAAGTCTATCTCAAATAAGAGACTTTTCTAGCTAATTATGAAAGCAAATAATCAAAGAAATAAATCATAGAATAATGCTATGTTACATGACAATAATTTCCAATTCAATTCCTTTCATTCCTTTCTTCTAATAACTCACGTAGGCTTCATTCTTCTTTGCCCAACCCTTGGCCGATTGTGTAAGTACTTCATTTCCTTTCTTTTCTTCTTCCATTGTTAGTTAATTCCTTAGAGCTTCAAAGCTCCATTAATGGTGAATTAAGTTCTAACATCATTTTATGTAAATTCCTAGTTAACTCTCCTAAGTCTTGAAGCAAGAAATCATCCTAGCAACTCTTCCAATTTTCGTCAAGCTTTAGTACTCCAAGAAGGTTCCTAGATTCAACAACAACTCAAGGAACAACAAGATCAAGTTAAGGTATATTTTCGTGTTGAAAATCTTAAGTAATTTACTTAAGGTAATTTCAAAAATTATGAACTTCTAAATCAAGGTTCTCTTCATTATTTCATGAAGGAAATTTAGATCTACAACCATCTCAAGGTGTACCAAAAATATCTTGTTAAATTCCTAAGGTAAACTCTTGTAAAAATTACTCCAAATCTTATTTATAAATTCTTGTTAGAAGTCTAACAAATGGATCTCCTAAATATGTACAAGGAGGCCGAATTCTCTTCATCAAAATAGCATTTGGAGAGCTTGGAATTCAAGGAGAAATCAAGTACAAGAGTTGTCTTGATTTAAGGAGTAAGTATATATAATTAAGGTTTATTAAGTTTATGCTTGATTTAAGCTTCAAACTTTGGTATAAAAATTATGTATAACCTTTAAATAAATCAAGGCCGAAAATCATAGGTTATAATGTCAAGAAAATAATTTATAACATATAAGGTAAGATTATTACCTTAAGGTATAAATATGTGTCACAAAAATTAAATATGATACATATATGTTCAAGCCGATTTATCTAAGGATAAAATGTTCTATTTTGAGATTATAATCATTTTAAGTCATTAGAATAATTTTTAGAAGTGTTATATGGCTTATATACATTTATATGTATTTATTATAAAGTTTAAAACAAGTTTTAAAACTATATGGTAAAATATAGTAAGGCCGAGAATGAAATGTTTTATTTGGTGATTTCGAAATATATGAGTATATTAACTTATATTATGAATTTGGGAACATTAAAAATAGCTACAAGTATTTAAATGGCTAGCTTATTAATTTATGTGGCAAAAATGTAAATTTTGAAAAGTTTAGTGTATAAATAATAAAAACCGAGAGCTTAAGGTCTGTTTGGTATATTTATGATATAATATAAGGTAGGAATTAATATTATGAATTTTGGTGAATTTAAATAAGTGTTTAAGTGTTAAAATAACAATTTATAAAGTTTTAGGACTATTTTGTAATTATTGGAAAGTTTGGAGGAGAAACCGAATTACATATGTTTTATGGGTATATTAAAGTATTAATTATGAAATTAAGGCTTGGTCAAAGTGTTGACGAAAAACTTTGGGTTAAAATGATTTATGACACAAAATATTAAGTTTATAGAAGTTTAAGGGTGGATATGTAATTTATGAAAGTATAAGTGTTAAACTGAATTTAATTTGGGGCGAAAGCATAATTTGCAAAATTATAAGGACCATTTCTGTATTTAAGGAAATTAAGCATTAAAACTATAATTTATAAGTTAATATGTAACTTATATAAAGTTTTAAGGGCTAAAATGTAATTATGTGGGAGTTTATGTCAAAACCGAAATGGACATGGGGAGAAATATAATTTACGAAAGTATCGGGATTCTTTCGGTATTTTAAGAGAATTAAATATTAAAAGTATAGTTTATAAGTTAATATGTAACTTATATAAAGTTTTGGGATTAAAATGCAAATATAGGAAAAACATATGTTATGACCGAAAATAATTGAGGTCATTTGGTAATTTATAAAAATTAATGTGTTTGCTTTACAATTACCGAAAGTTAATATGGATAATTAGTAAATTATAAAAGTTATATGGTTATTTAGTAATTTATAAAAGTTGGAGTATTTGAATTGTAATTACCGAAAAGATATATGTAGTTAATTGGAAAAATTACAAGAGTTAATGTGTCTAAAGGTAAATACCGAATTTATAAAGTTATTTGGTAACTTATAAAAAATTATTGGGTCCAGCTTATAATTACAGGAATTAAAAAGGTTGGTTTTATAATTTAATAAAGAAAGGAATCAAGGTTAAGTAATGTGATATATTATGAGGAATAATATAAGGTTTATAAAATAAATTGTGGTTATTATAAGAATAACCAAAAGAATTTAATATAGAGTTTATGAAATAATTATGACATAATTAAGGTAACCAAATTATATTGGTATATGGAATAAGAGGAATTAATTATGGATATATAATTTAAGAGATGAAGAAATATTTAATATGGGAATTCATTATCACATGTGGGAATCACATAAAATAATGAACTGATGAGCTACCTAGGACTAATGTTAAATAACAGGGGAAAATAAAGAACATACAAAGTTATTATACAACGAGTATTAGCACTACAGTGACAGAACTGTAATATTTAGTGAGTGGTTATATTAATATTACCCGGTATTGCTTGTAAATATAACAGCGTACGGGGAAGGACTGTTAAAGCGTGAATTGTCAAGCTGGCTGTTATCACGGTGAACGGTATGTTAATTGTGTGGTCTGAATGTCCTAAGGATTATCCTGAGGTCCAGACATTACGTGCTTAATTGTTTAAGAGCGATATCTGTGATTTCATGTATATGATATTGTGTATTGTATTGCTCAAACTGTTGCATTGTATTTTATACGCGAACGTCTTATGACTGGAAGTTTATACATCTATACTAGAACAAGACTAACTGACCTTTAGGTATTATTGAACCAAACTGATGGTCAACTGTTATAGTCTTAATTCAAGTGTTGGTCATTGTACCACTGACAAAAGGGCTAACTTTAAAAGAGAGGAATCCAGACTGTTTCGACTTTCTGGTTGCGCATAGTGATCACTACGAGAGGCTTTAATGGGGAGTCACTCAAGGGAATCCATCTGCCACATTAGGGGATGGTGGAGGGCACTGCCGTTGGTGCACAGGTTCGACCGGATCGGTCTTATATTTATCCAGGGCCATAAGGTCAGCTGGTAATGGTTCCATTGGAACCCAGGGGACTATCGTCCATTAATAAGTTATTAAGGGTTGTCTTGACATGACGCCTGAGGTGGAATTAAATTGAAAAAGGTTAAGTGATTGGTTAAAGGATAAGGGCCAGGTGGCCAACTAACAAGTACAGTTTAATACGCGTATCTTGTTTGAATTACTGATGTGTGATTATTGGTTATTGTTATTGATGTGAGATTATTGGTTATTGCTATGTGTAACACCCCTACTATTACTACAGTCATTAACGTCCAATCTCCTTACTCATCAGATACTCGCAGCGGATATATACTTACATACAATGGGTGATACAATGCCGTTAGTCACCCACGTGACTAACAAGGCTACTGATTCTACATACAGCATCGGTCTGATGGACCGGAATCCCGAGTACTACAGATCTACAATACATACTCCACTTACCAATTACTACTACAATCTGCATTCAATACAATACTCCAAGTACCATACAAGGTAATCTACATACCGAGTTTACTAGGTTCCCAATACAAATACAATGCTTCTTCCAAGCTCATACATACTCACTATAAGGCTACTTACTACCCATTCCTCACTACTACATTACTTTCTAAATACAAGGGGTGTGCTAGTTGATACACCTCTACATCCTACTACTACTATCCAATGTAGTTGCCGGTCTCTTCCTTGACCATATTCGCTTCGGGTACCTGCACACTAAAAAATGTCCCCCGAAGGGGTCAGCTTTCGCCGAGCATGATAACCGCATACCCCGCGTACTAGTGAGGGTACGCCGACCACTTGGTCGAATACATGCGGTTCATTTTACATACATACATGCATACATGCTTTCGTACAGATACTACGATACTCTACGCAAGAATACATACATACACTTCAGTTCATACATAGTAAACCATATAGCCCAACGATACATACTTACCTTTCTGAATTCCATGATACACAATACTATACAATACATACGCAATTCATACACAATCCAATAACTTGTTAGCTCATATTGGTCCACCCGGGTTAAACGGGTGGAGATTACTCTTTTACTCATTTACTCCATGCATACACATACTTACTCATTCTCATACTCATACTTACTTACTTACTCTTACTCTTACTCAAGTTAAGTCGTCGGGACCTCCGGCCCTGGGGACTACTCCGTCCCACCTCCGGGATTTACTTGGTTCACTAATCCAGGATGCTACCCACTTAAGGGATTTGGGCCGTGGACCAGCTTACGAACCAGGAATCGGATCCAACCTCTTGTGTCACCTCATCCTCACGCGTGGCCGAAGCTATATCGGACTTGTACTCATTCCAATTTACTCACTTAAGTTAGGAGTTAGCTAGTTAGGAATTAGCACAAGTCAACATTCAAGCCACATTTACAAATACAAGGCCCAATATACATTCATACGAAATATAATGCAATACATAAGTACATACAAGATTCATTTACACCATATCATCATCCATACATTTCATGATTATACAAACTATTGTTCAAGAGAAATATACCAGAACAATATAACAAACACAAGTAAGTGTGCAATATAGACCGATTCGTGCATTTATCTTATTAGGTGATCAAGTAAGCACACAAATCGGGGTAACCAGATTAGGATACAGGGCATGAAGAAATCATACCTTTCACCGTTGTACTTGTATCCCAATGTTCCTCCGGTATTCACAATTCAAATCCTATGATATACATACATTCAAACGATTAATCTAACTATTACTACTTAATTCAATTGCTCTTACTATGTTTACTAATTCATACTTACTAAGTCCTTAAGCTTCCTACACTTACACATTACTTACTTATTTTCATTACCTTAAGTTTTATTTTCTTACTTACTATTAGCATGCTTCATACATGTACATTTATATATATATGTGGGTATACATATATATATATATATATAATATATAATTATTATTTAATTGAAATAATAAATTTTTTTTTTTTGACTGGACCGGACTTGCGACCGACCTTGCAAGTCCGGTCCATTCCAGTAGCTATCTACACCGGAAATTTCTGGCCCGACCGAACTTGCAAGTCCGGTCGCAAGTTCGGTCGATTCCAGTAGCTATCCTCGGGAAATTTTTCTGGACCGACCGAACTTGCATGTCCGGTCGCAAGTCCGGTCGATTCCAGTAGGTATCCTCGGAAAATTTTCTGGCCGACCGAACTTGCAAGTCCGGTCGCAAGTTCGGTCGATTCCAGTAGGTTACAGACGGGGGAAAATTTCTGGTCCGACCGAACTTGCAAGTCCGGTCGCAAGTTCGGTCGATTCCAGTAGCTCACCCGTCTTTGTAAATCTGGGCTCGACCGAACTTGCAAGTCCGGTCGCAAGTTCGGTCCGGCCCAGTATTTGCATTTTAATTTCTGTTTTCAGTCCCCTCTTTTACCCAACATTTCCCCATGGTTCCTACACTTAATCCCCCATGTTATAGCACTACTTAAACCTCCTAATACACCTTAGTTCATCCACCAAATGCTTTACTAAATCCATCAATCCACTTACACAATTTCATCACTTCCTTTCCACACTTACAACAGTTTTTCATCCTCCAATGCTACAGATTTTTGTTCCAACTTCTAACATCCAATACTTCCTCTACCAATGTCACTCCTAGCATCCCAAATACCTCCTCTTACCAAGCCAATTCATTTCCAAGCAATAGTACCATCTATACTCAAGTCCAACATTCACTTTACCAAATCTTGCACACTATTTCTTCTTAGCTCTACAATGCAATCTAATATCTCTTTGCTACAGATTTTGACACTTACTCTCCCCTTCTCTAACCACCTCTTCTAATGTCATTCCTAGAGTTCCAAGTACATCACTATACATTATCTATCTCTCCCAACCTACTCCTTTATCTTTCTCTATCAAGATCTGTTACAACATCTATTAACCACCTAGTTTCTAGTTTACTAAGTGTTATAATCCTAGGCAAATTTTGCCATCGTCTCCCCTATATTTTATACACTCTCACCACATATGCTTGTTCACAATTCAATACTCATTTCACCTGTTTCACACAACAACAATATACAAGCTCCCATACACAATTTCAATACTAAAACACTACTAAAAATTCCTGCACTCAACAACTCAATCCCAATCTGTTTTCAATAAGTTTCTCACATCTTTTAAAACTTCCAAAATACTTATATCCTCTACACATTACACTACTACTACATTACCATTCCATTACTCATTTCAAACTTCCAAAAACTGTTACATACATATATACCAAGTTACACAAAAGAGCATTCTTACCTTGTTTTTCTTCTAGATTTTCCTTTCTCTTCTTCCTTCTTCTTTCTCTACCGATTTTGAATTCTCAATCCACTAGCACTACAACCATTCAATACACCATTCAATACTAAGACTAACCCTAACCATTAATCAAGTTTCAATCTAGGTTTTAGGGTTTAGAAAATTTATTACCTTCCAAGAGTTTATGAAATACTTGGAGTAGCTCAAGAATGATTTTCCCACCTTTCAAATGCCAAAACGGCTGGGCACAAGAGGAGCAAGCAAGGGTTTAGTTCACATTTTCGTTTTGCCATTTAGGCTAGAAAAGATGGAGCTTTTGAAGATATTTTTACCTTAAAGAACAAGGAGAAGGAGGGCCTTCTAATGGTGGTGTTGAAGCTCCAAATGCTCCATACCCATGGAGATGAAAGTTGTTGTTTTTGATTTTTGAAAGATAGAAAGTAGCTCTTGAGGAGAGGATTCCAATGGTACAATTTTTATAATTTTTGGAAGGTCTAGAGGGAGTTACAAAGGAGAGAAGGTGAGTTTTTGTGGGTTTCTCTTCTTTCACCATGGAAATCGCATGGGTTGAGGAAGAGAAGAAAGAGAGGGTGAGGGTGAGTGGCATTACGTGAGTGAGGAGAATGAATTGGAGGAGAGAGAGTAAAAAGGTGAGTGGGGTTATTTTTATGATTTTTGTCTTTTGTAATAGTGAGTGAGTGTGTGAGAGAGTGTGAGAGGGGGGGGGGGAATAAAGCCCATCGGCTGCACCCCACACACACATAAATTTTCCTTTTTATTTTAAAAGTGGACACATAAGTTTGTGTTAATTATTTTCTACCCCACAACTTCCCGTTTTTGACAGTTTTTACTAATTCCGTTTTTCGTTTTTATTGGTCCTACAGCTTCACTAATATTATTAATGATATTTAGTTGACCAAAATTGTTACGAGCTATTTGACCCGCTTAAAGACACGTTTTCCCGGTTACCTCGAAAAACGCGCTTTAAGGTTCGTTAGTGATTTTAATCCATTTTAAGGATCCGTTTTCTTCGGGATTTGTTCCCTCTATTTATTTAGACTTAATTAAGCCTTTAGAATCCTTATAATACGCTAACCGAGGTCTCATACCTCCTATGGTTTTTAACGCTTATTTAGCGTTTTCGCTTTTTAAGCATTTCTTCATTTCTTTTGGATTTATTTTTCCTTACCAATATTGCTTAGGCGTCATTGGCCTTTAATTACGTATTAGATTAATCTTAATCCCTATATTTAAGTTCGGGGTATTTCAATCTACCCCCCTTAAGAACTTTGTCCTCAAAGTTGTTCGCGGTTATGGGATTTCTATACTTACTCATTTATACTTGCCTAACACCGAAACCATACATTCCTCCTCCTTACAATTCCCAAATTCATTACTCACTGTTTCTCCTTTCCATACCATACCAATGTACAATAATTACTCCAATCCATGTTATTATCTACCGTCCGGTTCCTCATTACAAACTTTATACGTACATACCGTGCAAAGCTATCCCCAAAGCAATGCAATACACATCACAATCCCGTAGGCACTCGGGTCATCTCGACACAGGACTCCTCTATGTCCTGTTGCCTTTGGAATAATACGACATACTACACTACTATCTTCTCCGGTACACACTTCTAGCAGATCCTCATTCTCCATACTAAAGGGAATTCTCTCACTACTACCAATTATAATTTTCTAAAACATACGACTCCAAATTCCAATTTATATCATTACTTCTATCCTAAGTGATTCTTGTGACCACTTAAGGGGAGCTTCAAGAATCATTCGACCCTGATGTGATCAGCATCAGTGTTGAACTATCTTTCCACCCCAATTTGTGTTCGGTTTCCCTTGATCTGATCAGGATCAAGTTCGACTTCCCACATTAGATTCAATCAAACAACTAATTTAATTGTTTTCATTTTCTATCTTTTACTCTTCTAGTCGTAATTACGAATTCATACATCTCCAAGGATGGAATCAGTCCATCAATCATCCTCACTCTACTTCCCAAATGCTTTGCTCCATGGTTCAGTCCTAATGCTCATTTCATCAACCTTCACTACTTCCATCCATTACTCACCATCATCTCCTATATTCTAACTACGAATACTACACTTATAAGATTTAGTTGGTTTCAATTGTTTTCACATATTTTACTTACGATCCCACTACTCATAAACTTCATTCATCTACTATCCTCATTCATTTCGTACTACTTCTTCAATGGTTACAATACTTGTGGAGCTCCGTCCCCTACTCATTACTTTTCTTTACCAATACTCTTACACTGGTGTTACAAGATGGGTACATTCACCCTATGGTATTTGCATGTCTAATGCTTAGTTACCACAATTCAATATGAATGAATACGTATGTTTATATAACGTAGGTACCACTCATCGAATAATTTCTCATTTGTGCTATGCACATTATAGTTTTATGTGTTTTATTTATAAAACTTGCATTAAGCGGTTTTCGCTCTACCCCCCTTAAAAGGGATTACGCCCACGTAATCTACCATATGTTATTATTATTAAACATTGGTTTAATCAATTTGGGCAAACTGAAGCGTTTAGCTTCACTACGGTATACTATAGAATATGCTCCGGTCAAAGGGTCTTAACCATACCAACGGTTTAGTCTTTGCACCAAGGATTCCTATATGAGTTTATTTAACTCATAATTAATTTGGTTCCAGCCTATTAGGCTTCAAGGCATTAATAGCCATTCTATTATACTTACTAGGTATCTTGTCTCCTAGCTAGGGCCCACTAGCTTCTGCTGCGCGACCCTGATAACTCGGGTTACTTACCCTTCGTGTTATCCTTAATGTGCTATACATCACCTTTTTATCCGTCATTATAGGAATAAGGTTTACTAAACAATCGCGGTATTCTTTTACCGTGTTTGAACTATAATTAGTTTTAGATTGTAACCAGCTCTCTGGTAGTCTACTGCACATGCTATTCGTGCTTCCACGATTTTTCATTAAGTTCCTCCGACTTATTGTCGGGCGAGGTTAAGTCACTACTTAGTTGTAGTGCTTCCTCTGGTGTCAATAGTTTCTGAATCATACCAGTTCTTCTGGTTCAGTACAAGTGTCTTTACTTGTATGACCTTGCCTTAATATGCGTCGGTCCTAATGACTTTCTTAAGTCTCCTTTCACCTTTTATTCCAGTGGAATTCACATCTTATGATTGTTAGTGTGTTTACACTCTTCGTGCTTCTTTGGCCTTAGGCCACACGGTTTGTTGCCAAGCTTCCTTAGCTGGCTCATGCCATGTTTGTTGGTGAAAAGGAGGATTTACTACGGTTTACATTCTCCATATCCCTAGCCATCCCATTAGATCATTAGCTGCACAAGTGCAATACCAAAACACTCAGTCATACAGAGTGCAGAGGCGTAAACGCTTGACAGTAAGTCACTTATGTGATGGAAAGAATATTTCTGTGTTCATTCGTACTTATACTCCGTGTTATCTTATTACTCCCATAGGTCGCTTGTTGCACACCGTATTCTTACTCATTACAACATTGTTTTACTGTTTCCGTTACTGTGATAGTTTCTCTTTACTCATTGCCATTGTCATTGGCACCATTCCCTTATGGTATGATACCCTGGGGTTTCCCATGTTCGTGTGTATGACGGTTGTCGTAGCATACCGCACTACTACTATCTTCCCATAGTGGGGATGTTTTATTTCAGTTAGGTTTCATGTGTAGGTTGGCTTACCTCACATCATTTTCATTATTGTGATACAATTCACCAAGTATCTTGGTTGACCAAGGATGAGATAACTCATCGGGTCATAAGCTCTCTTGAGCGTTAATCATTCATGGTGTTCAGTGTGCGTTCACATTAACTGCTTTGTTAATTATTGCCTTTCGGTGCTGAGCATTGGTTTAGGCTCTGGCTGTGTAGTTTTGCTTGTATGTATTTTACCAGGACATCCCGTGAAACTCCAAGGGTTTCCTGGTCCCGTTCTATCATTGGTAAATGAAGTTCTGGTTGAGAGGTTGTTGCCACTCATAGGTCTCATGACAAGGTTTACCATGTGAGTATTTATGTAATGGTTCACCACATGCTTGGGTGCATGAGGAGATACTTACTCCCTTAAGTAGTATGGTTTGGAAATCTCATTTCCTGATTCCATCGCCTCTTGGCAATATCTATATGCGTAGGCTTTACTGTTATATAGATGGAAACCTTTCTAAGGATTCACATCTTCACCACCTTGGTGGTCTTCGGTTAACGAGGGGTACTTTCCCTTGGTTCTCGTAGTGTCCAAGTGTGGACTAGGCCATTGTTGGCATTATCATGATTCTTATGCCTCTGGTACAATTGCTACAGAAGGCATGAGGGGTATTAACTCCGTCAACTGTATACTAGACTGGTGCTCTAGTGACAGTGACACTGAGGTGGCCATTACTACAAGCCACTCAGGATGTTGGGTTGGATTTATGGTCCAGTTGTTGATTTCTTGTCGTATGAGGCAATATCTCTTGTAGGTCTTGTTAAATTGGTGCCGGTTTTGCAACCGTTTAAGTTTATATAACTATCTGGTTTACGATTCTGAGCCGTATTGCTGCAAGCTATGCTCTTTGCAAGCGGCTTATACATGTTTCCACTCCACGTATACCGTCATAGGTTGGAGGTATTATTGGGCTCCATGGTAAGTCGGGGCATCACGCTTCCGTTCATAGGAGACCCTTTATGCAATCAGGTGTTAATAGGTGCCTCTCAGTATTTAGGGCATTTCCTGTAAAGTGAAATCCCTTCGGTGTCCTAACCGAGTGTTCGTTTAGCCCGTGCTCATGTCGTTACGGGTTGCTCGACTGTTATTAACGCAGACACCCTTCAAGGATCGCTCCTGGGTGTTGTGGCTGTGCCGCTACATCCGGCTAATGTTTATAACGTGTGTCGTCCTCTATACCGTCTTATGGTATTGTAGCTGAGTCGTCCCCTTTTGGGTGTAACGTCTCCCGTTCTTGGGTAGACTGTTTACACTTGCTCCTAGTGCTTAGGACTAGGTTTGATATCCCCTTCAATGATGGAGTGTACTGTGGTAATCTTGGGGTTGCTCTTGGGAGTTCTGTCCCGTTTGTTGAGCATTGTTAGGTTCACATTAGGCATTCGCCTTCATGTGTTTAGGCTGGGCATTCCATCCAGCTGTCAGGTAATTGCTTAGATTATTTGAGACATATCCATGTCTATACTGTTTAGTCTGTGCCTTTTGCACTTCCTAGTTCTTACTCCTTATCTTCAGATGGGCTTCTGATTCCTTATGCTGAATTGTCTGAGGTGTCCAGTTGTTCTGGTTTGAACTCACTGATGGTCCGTAGACGGAGCTGACTACTTCCGTGTGTCGTACACTACACGTGCACATACGTGGGGTACCATGTTGATACGTTGCCACTTACCCAACTATATGTCGGGCCCGCAAGCTCCTTTGGAGTGCGGTTGTCCCACATCCCGTAACGGGTACACTCGTAGCGTTCGTCACACGCTAGGTGAAGTATTCTATTGTCAACTCCTCTTGTACAATCTATTATACTCACCATAATCATGTTGGTTCGGTTTTAAAATCCAAGGTTTTTAAAAGAGGTTTGAGGTTTGAAAAGAAAATTTTGGGTTTTAAAACAGTGGTTCGGTGTTAAAGAAGTCTCTCATGCATAGCCACGTTTGAGGTCTTGACCAAGTCTAGCCTCTCGCTGACGTATGTTCTAATACATGGTCGGGCTGTTAGGCCTTTCCAGGTTCCATTCCTTCAGTTTTAGGATGTTTGATCCTGTGGTTGTTCGTTACTGTCACCGTACATTACTATGTACTTGTGACGTGTTAGTGTTCCCTTACAATATTGTCTTTACTGCACTTGCCGTGGCAAGTGCGTGGTACTGGTGGTTTTTGGGTAATCTTATACCATCTTGGTAGGGTTCCCATTTGTGTTTGTTAGTCTTGTTGGCGCTTCCCTCGATCTTATTGATCTATAACTGATATACTCGCTCCTTTAGGTAGCTTCTGATTGTCTAGACATGGTTGTCGTAGAGCTAAGTACTCCTCCACTTCTTGGAGGTTCCCGTTCTACTTGGTTTAGTGTCGTCCTTGTGGTCTCTTTCCCCACACATTTGTGGTGGTTACTGAGCCTTCCTTGTTTAGGCACTACGCTTGTAGTCCTATTAGTTTACATCTCCTGGTTGTTCTTGTAGTTGTCTGAGCTATATTGGCCAGGTGTTGCAACCTTGATGGCATCGTATTTTTGGAGTTAACCGCTTCCGACTATGTCCTTAGTCGGCTAGCATACCGTTGGTGGTATTATTCAAGTATTACTGTCCCGTAGACTTGTGTCTCGGGTTCCGTTACTGCTCCCTTTTTCATTCCGTTGCACGGTTAGTGCTTTTGTCCTGCTGTTGGTTGACTAGCTAGGTTTCGCGACTGCTAAGCAGGTCGCCCCATGCTGTTGCAAGTTGCAGCCTCCTCGTGGTTGGAGTGCTCGTTCCACCGCTATGGAGTGCGGGTATTGCGGTTTAACCGGGATCCATCTCCGGGCTTCCAATCCCTGGAATTTACTATATGTCGGTTCTTGTTTACAGTGTGATTGCTTCACAACTGCCAGATCGGGTTTCCCCGAGTATGAGGGACTTCCTTCTCTCTGGCGCTTTCCCAAGTTAACAATGGGGTTCGCGGGGGCGGGACTGGTATTGTAGGTATCCGGTACTCAGGGGATTCCTAACTAGCACATCTCTAATGCTAACACTCAGCCCTTAGCCCTAAGCTTCTAATTCCTAACTCGGTATTCCTAAGCTCGGTATTTCCAGTCATACAGACGATACTTCGCTCTGATACCACTTTTTGTAACACCCTACTATACTACAGTTAACGTCCAATCTCCTTACTCATCAGATACTCGCAGCGGATATATACTTACATACAATGGTGATACAATGCCGTTAGTCACCCACGTGACTAACAAGGCTACTGATTCTACATACAGCATCGGTCTGATGGACCGGAATCCCGAGTACTACAAATCTACAATACATTCTCCATTTTACCAAATACTGCTACAATCTCCATTCAATACAATACTCCAAATACAATACAATATAATCTACATACCGAGTTTACTAGGATCCTTATACAAGTCCAATACCTCTTCCAAGTTCCTACATACTCACTAAGAGACTACTACTACCCATTCCTCGCTACTACCTTACTTCTAATTACAAGGGCGTGCCTCCGGCTCTTCCTTGACCATATTCGCTTCGGGTACCTGCACACTAAAAAATGTCCCCCGAAGGGGTCAGCTTTCGCCGAGCATGAT
Source organism: Limonium bicolor (assembly GCA_023374045.1). NCBI lineage: Eukaryota > Viridiplantae > Streptophyta > Magnoliopsida > Caryophyllales > Plumbaginaceae > Limonium > Limonium bicolor. Next base: position 123,339,652 of record CM041779.1, read on the forward strand.
AACCGCATACCCCGCGTACTAGTGAGGGTACGCCGACCACTTGGTCGAATACATGCGGTTCATTTTATTCATACATACATGCATACATGCTTTCGTACAGATACTACGATACTCTACGCAAGAATACATACATACACTTCAGTTCATACATAGTAAACCATATAGCCCAACGATACATACTTACCTTTCTGAATTCCATGATACACAATACTATATACAATACATACGCAATTCATACACAATCCAATAACTTGTTAGCTCATATTGGTCCACCCGGGTTAAACGGGTGGAGATTACTCTTTACTCATTTACTCCATGCATACACATACTTACTCATTCTCATACTCATACTTACTTACTTACTCTTACTCTTACTCAAGTTAAGTCGTCGGGACCTCCGGCCCTGGGACTACTCCGTCCCACCTCCGGGATTTACTTGGTTCACTAATCCAGGATGCTACCCACTTAAGGGATTTGGGCCGTGGACCAGCTTACGAACCAGGAATCGGATCCAACTCTTGTGTCACCTCATCCTCACGCGTGGCCGAAGCTATATCGGACTTGTACTCATTCCAATTTACTCACTTAAGTTAGGAGTTAGATAGTTAGGAATTAGCACAAGTCAACATTCAAGCCACATTTACAAATACAATGCCCAATATACATTTATACGAAATATAATACAATACATAAGTACAGTACAAGATTCATTTACACCATATCATCATCCATACATTTCATGAATTATACAAACTATTGTTCAAGAGGAATATACCAAGAACAATATACACAAACAAGTAAGTGCAATATAGACCGATTCGTGCATTTATCTTATTAGGTGATCAAGTAGGCACACAAATTCGGGGTAACCAGATTAGGATACAGGGCATGAAGAAATCATACCTTTCACCGTTGTACTTGTATCCCAATGTTCCTCCGGTATTCACAATTCAAATCCTATGATATACATACATTCAAACGATTAATCTAACTATTACTACTTAATTCAATTGCTCTTACTATGTTACTAATTCATACTTACTAAGTCCTTAAGCTTCCTACACTTACACATTACTTACTTATTTTCATTACCTTAAGTTTTATTTCTTACTTACTATTAGCATGCTTCATACATGTACATTTATATATATATGTGGGTATACATATATATATATATATATATATATATATATAATATATTTAATTGAATAATAAATTTTTTTTTTTGACTGGACCGGACTTGCGACCGACCTTGCAAGTCCGGTCCATTCCAGTAGCTATCTACACCGGAAATTTCTGGCCCGACCGAACTTGCAAGTCCGGTCGCAAGTTCGGTCGATTCAGTAGCTATCCTCGGGAAATTTTTCTGGACCGACCGAACTTGCATGTCCGGTCGCAAGTCCGGTCGATTCCAGTAGGTATCCTCGGAAAATTTTCTGGCCGACCGAACTTGCAAGTCCGGTCGCAAGTTCGGTCGATTCCAGTAGGTTACAGACGGGGGAAAATTTCTGGTCCGACCGAACTTGCAAGTCCGGTCGCAAGTTCGGTCGATTCCAGTAGCTCACCCGTCTTTGTAAATCTGGGCTCGACCGAACTTGCAAGTCCGGTCGCAAGTTCGGTCCGGCCCAGTATTTGCATTTTAATTTCTGTTTTCAGTCCCCTCTTTTACCCAACATTTCCCCATGGTTCCTACACTTAATCCCCCATGTTATAGCACTACTTAAACCTCCTAATACACCTTAGTTCATCCACCAAATGCTTTACTAAATCCATCAATCCACTTACACAATTTCATCACTTCCTTCCACACTACAACAGTTTTTCATCCTCCAATGCTACAGATTTTTGTTCCAACTTCTAACATCCATACTTCCTCTACCAATGTCACTCCTAGCATCCCAAATACCTCCTCTTACCAAGCCAATTCATTTCCAAGCAATAGTACCATCTATACTCAAGTCCAACATTCACTTTACCAAATCTTGCACACTATTTCTTCTTAGCTCTACAATGCAATCTAATATCTCTTTGCTACAGATTTTGACACTTACTCTCCCCTTCTCTAACCACCTCTTCTAATGTCATTCCTGAGTTCCAAGTACATCACTATACATTATCTATCTCTCCCAACCTACTCCTTTATCTTTCTCTATCAAGATCTGTTACAACATCTATTAACCACCTAGTTTCTAGTTTACTAAGTGTTATAATCCTAGGCAAATTTTTGCCATCGTCTCCCCTATATTTTATACACTCTCACCACATATGCTTGTTCACAATTCAATACTCATTTCACCTGTTTCACACAACAACAATATACAAGCTCCCATACACAATTTCAATACTAAAACACTACTAAAAATTCCTGCACTCAACAACTCAATCCCAATCTGTTTTCAATAAGTTTCTCACATCTTTTAAAACTTCCAAAATACTTATATCCTCCTACATTACACTACTTACTACATTACCATTCCATTACTCATTTCAAACTTCCAAAAACTGTTACATACATATATACCAAGTTACACAAAAGAGCATTCTTACCTTGTTTTTCTTCTAGATTTTCCTTTCTCTTCTTCCTTCTTCTTTCTCTACCGATTTTGAATTCTCAATCCACTAGCACTACAACCATTCATATACACCATTCAATACTAAGGACTAACCCTAACCATTAATCAAGTTTCAATCTAGGTTTTAGGGTTTAGAAAATTTATTACCTTCCAAGAGTTTATGAAATACTTGGAGTAGCTCAAGAATGATTTTCCCACCTTTCAAAATGCCAAAACCGGCTGGGCACAAGAGGAGCAAGCAAGGGTTTAGTTCACATTTTCGTTTTGCCATTTAGGCTAGAAAAAGATGGAGCTTTTGAAGATATTTTTACCTTAATAGAACAAGGAGAAGGAGGGCCTTCTAATGGTGGTGTGTTGAAGCTCCAAATGCTCCATACCCATGGAGATGAAAGTTGTTGTTTTTGATTTTTGAAAAGATAGAAAGGTAGCTCTTGAGGAGAGGATTCCAATGGTACAATTTTTATAATTTTTGGAAGGGTCTAGAGGGAGTTACAAAGGAGAGAAGGTGGGTTTTTGTGGGTTTCTCTTCTTTCACCATGGAAATCGCATGGGTTGAGGAAGAAGAAGAAAGAGAGGGTGAGGGTGAGTGGCATTACGTGAGTGAGGAGAATGAATTGGAGGAGAGAGAGTAAAAAGGTGAGTGGGGTTATTTTTATGATTTTTGTCTTTTGTTAATGAGTGAGTGTGTGAGAGAGTGTAGAGGGGGGGGGGGGAATAAAGCCCATCGGCTGCACCCCACACACACACATTAAATTTTCCTTTTTATTTTAAAAGTGGACACATAAGTTTGTGTTAATTATGTTTCTACCCCACAACTTCCCGTTTTTGACAGTTTTTACTAATTCCTCGTTTTCTCGTTTTTATTGGTCCTACAGCTTCACTAATATGTATTAATGAATATTTAGTTGACCAAAATTGTTACGAGCCTATTTGACCCGCTTAAAGACACGTTTTCCCGGTTACCTCGAAAAACGCGCTTTAAGGTTCGTTAGTGATTTTAATCCATTTTAAGGATCCGTTTTCTTCGGGATTTGTTCCCTCTTATTTATTTAGACTTAATTAAGCCTTTAGAATCCTTATAATACGCTAACCGAGGTCTCATACCTCCTATGGTTATTTAACGCTTATTTAGCGTTTTCGCTTTTTAAGCATTTCTTCATTTCTTTTGGATTTATTTTTCCTTACCAATATTGCTTAGGCGTCATTGGCCTTTAATTACGTATTAGATTAATCTTAATCCCTATATTTAAGTTCGGGGTATTTCAGTAACCCAGAATTCGGTTTTTCCTGAGATCGGGTAAACTTCGTCACGCCATAACTTCTTCATTTCTCATCCAAATTTCGTGTTCTTTAGCTTGTTGTGAAGATCTCTAATCCCTCTATAACTTTCATGTTGATGGCCAAGGCTGATTCGCACTAGTTTGGGAGATAAATCTGTCTAAAGTTGCCTACTCGACCACGGCGGTAATTCTGCCCAGTTCATCCCGAATCAACTAGGTAAACACGGATCTTGTGAGATCTGTAACTTTCTCCCTAGTTCATCAAAATCAATGATTCTTCCACTAGCATCTAGAGTTACATGTCTAGTTTGGATTGTGATAGGTTCCATGAATCAAATCTCTCTCAGTTGGTGCGAGTTGATTCGAGAAGGGCATACCTGAACCGCACATAAAATACCGATTCCAGAATTGTCGACTTGGTTTCACCCCGTTAATGCAATTCCGGTAAGTTTCTGGTCAAATTGTTCCGTTGATGCCCTTCGAAATTTCATCACCGATCAAACCCACATGCCAATTTAGTCTATTATGCATTACAATGGGAGAATTTGTATGAATTGCAACCGAATTAAGTTCTGTACCGAAATAAACCCTAACTCTCGAATCGATTTCGAAACTTGGTGTATACTGCATTATAATTGGGGAAATCGGTACCATTAGAACCGGAATTTGATTACGAATCGATAGGAACAAGAATCACTCGATTTCGTTCTGTAGATTGTGAGAAAACGAGATTTAGTACTCGATCCCCTTATTACCTTCGCTGATGAACTTGCGTGTTCTGGGCCGTCCGATCGCGGTTAATAAACATGGACGGCCGAGATTAGATCGTGGGATTTAAGATGTAATAAGTGAATATGTTTTCCAGAATAAAGTCCTAACTTGCTAGATTTATTTAATGGCCTTCCCGAATGTATTTTGACTTGAAATTTTAACCATAGATTCCTTATAAAGTCTAGTTTATTTTGATGTAAATTAATATGGGTTTTGAGTTTTTAAACATAAGTTATGATTTTGCAAGTTACGAGTATTATGGAATTATTTGGGTATTTAAAAAGATATTTTTATGAAATAAAAATTTTATAATATGTCTAAAATGTTATAGTTATTATATTTTTGGGAATTTTTGGACAAGGGTAAATAGGTTTAAAAATTATGTTTATGGAATTTTCATAAGAATAACTTATAATATATGGTTTTAATGTAACAAAAAATTAAAGTATGGTTGTTAATAAGCTTTTTAGGTTGGGGAAAATAAAACCTAAATTAATATTTTATAACAGTATGTTTATAAATATTTTGGGTATTATCTTTTAGGTGAAGTAAAAGTTGTTTACACATAAATATACTTATATGAAAAAAATAGGGAACTTATATTAAATCGAGGTATTAAACTAAACTACATATTATTATTATGGAGGTTAATATGCTTATTAAACTAGGGCAAACACTTTATTTTATAAACCATATATCAGTTGTGGATATGTCTAAAAGGTATTAATATAATTAAATACAATAAGAATTTCTTAAAGAATGTTTTGGATAAATCCTAAGGAAAATATAAGTGTATATATAAATACATTAGAAGTAAATAAAAGTAACATTCCTTATGGGAAACATATTAAGAGGGAATTGGGATAAACCTAATTCACGTGGCAATTAAAATATTAAAGTTAGTGTGACATCCAGGTGACTATTAGGGGGAGGTACATATCTAAACCTTAATAGGTGTCAAAGTAAGATTAGCCAAGTAACCAAAGGGTTTAATTAAACTAAACCTATAATCAGGAGTGGGTAAATGGAATAAGTTAAGTATTCATTAAAGATTTAATTACGAGATCTAGCCAGATCCTTAGGAGGGTAACTGTAAAACAAAACTGTAGACTAATAAGAATGGGGATGTGTAGCATTATAGTGCCTTAACTAATCAATGTTGGAATACTTTAATTATAGGTGATTAGTGGAGTAGTTCGCATTTTCAAGTTTGGTTGCTGCTTCTACATATACCAGGTACGATTTCTCGTACTCAGATACTTTTGGTGACGAACTTCTTGGAATGTTTTGAGAAACGCTAACTGAGCTTGAATGAATCTCGAAAGGGAACTGTTGTGTGACTAACTCAGCTTGATGTGACTAACTGGGCTTGAATGTACAATTCACATGATCATTGGTTCTCCTTATCTGGTTACCTCATTAGATATTAACTGCTGAGGGTTTACGCTTCTGCACTCTGTAGGACTGAGTGTTTTGGTATTGCGCTCGTGCAGTTATTAATCTAGTGGGAATATGGGAATGTTGGTCTTGGTAAATTCTTCTTTCGACTGGATATCATTTCAACCATGAGCTGAGTCTTTGTTGTGATGTGCGCACATCTTCACCGGTAAACAGCGAGGGGCTGTATATCCCCTGTCCAATCGGACGTGGTAAACAGCGAGGGGCTGTATATCCCCTGTCCAGACGGACGTTGTAAACAGCGAGGGGCTGTATATCCCCTGTCCTATCGGACGTAGTCAACAGCGAGCCATCTCTTCCAATTGGTTTCATTCCACCCTTGAGTTGTTGGTTCTTGGATTTCTTCTTTCCTTACCTAGTCCTTGTGACTACTTGGGTTTTTCTACTCTTACTGGAACTTAATCTAACTTAAGCATGGGATGTTCACTGACTCCTGGTGTGGTTCTAACTACTAACTTTATCTTTATTGTTGACTATCTCTATTACTTGCTTGTTGCTTTGACTTGGTGATTTGAAGTGCCTTGTCCCTCTGTTTGGTTTTAAGAGTTTCTTTCCAAGTTTCTATATTGTTTAAAGATTATGTTTTAATTTCTGTTATGAGGATTGTACCAGTTCCATTCCAGGGAACTGACTCACCCCTCCCGGGGTGGGCTGCTTGGTTTCATCTTGCAGGTACGAATTGTTGTACAGGTGGCCACGAAGAGAGTGAGTGTATGGGATGGGAATTAGGAATTTTGGAGAGCTATTGTATTTTGTTATTATTACTTTTATGTTATGTTTTCTCGAGTTCAGACCGTAGCTTTTGTAATATCATAAGTTGTAATTGGTGAGGTTTGGTGCCGGGTGTTTGGAACCCGATGATCTGTAATCGCCTTAGTGTTTTATTTCCGCTGCATTTATGTTAAATAGGGGCGTTACAGAAAGTGGTATCAGAGCGTAGTTACGCTCTGAGCCCGAGAAAACAAGCCGAGTGAAATACTTAGAATATAGGTGCCCTTAAAACTGGGGAAGTGGGGTAGAATTGGGAAGTGAGGATTCCAGAAAGGCACGTTACCCTTACCCCATACTTTGCCTTATTACATTACTCATGAACACTCTAACTACATGCCGTCCATGGGTAGTTATGAAACACTTCGCACGTTACTACATAGATATCTAGATTAATACAACATTCTGAACAACAAACCATCCTTAGCAGCTAAATGTCTCAAGGAGGAGGAAGAGGAGGACGCGGAGGAAGAGGAGCGAGGAGCGGGACCCCCAGGTGGTTACGGACCCGACGCTGTTACCCCTGAGGTCATAGCTCAGATTGTGACCGCTGCATTAGCTCAGCAGCAGGCTCAGATCCCTCAACCACCGCCACCACCACCCAATGGTCCACGAGAGTTTAACTGGTTGAAAGCGGTCAACGATCTTCGTCCCCCAGTCTACGAAGGCCAGCCAGTACCGAAAGCTCTGGAGAAATACATAGCTGAGATTCAAAAGGCTTTTACCTCTCTACATGTTCCAGCAGAACGCCAAGTGGACATAGCGGCCTACTTTCTCCAAGGGCCCGCTCATCGATGGTGGCAGACAGCCAGAGCCGAGCTGACCGCTCAAGCGAACTTTGATTTCCAAGCTTTTCTGGTGGCCCTGAGAGCTAAGTTCTACCCATCCTACCTACAGAAGAGGATGAGAAGTGAATTTGAGCAGTTGAAGCAGGGGACTTCCTCTGTTGCTGAATACTATGACAAGTTTGTGGAGTTGCTTGCCGTCATTGGCGAGGGGGCTTACGCTCCGAGGTATTTGGTGGACAAATTCCATACCGGCTTGGACTTCAGGATCATGAATATGATCGGTTCCACCAGAGGAAAGACTTTACAGGTATAAATATGACTATGGAATTTCTGGCATGCTTGGATTCCCCACTAACACGTGTTGTAACGACAGGAACTAGCTGATGATGCAAATGACTGCGAAACCACCATCGCATACCAGGATTCTGTGCTAGGGAAGAGGAGGAATGATAATGGAGGAGGAAATGGAAGAGGATCCTCTCAGAATCATGAGAAGAGGGGAAAATTTTTCAAGGGAGGGAATGAGAAGCCATCGTTCCTTCCCATGCTGATGCTAAGCCTCTCCGCTATGAGCCACCTAGGGGTGAGAAAAGATAGAATCTACAATGTAGCTTTATTTTGCTATCACATTACTAACCTTGAACTGAAACAGGAGACAACCCGGTGAGAAGGTATTTCTGCAGGTGGTGCCAGAAGGATCACCCAGGTAAGGACTGTAAAGGGAACCTGGTAGAATGCCACTACTGCGGTAAGAAGGGGCACAGGGGATTCGAATGCTTCTTGAACCCGGACTCCAAGAGTTACAAGCCACACACCGGGTCGACGGCTAAAGCCCCAGCTACAAATGCTGCCGGAGGAGGAGGTAGAGGTGGCACAGGAGGTGCAGGACCATCTACCAACCGCCCTGCCCAGAGCTACCCTCAAGGCCGGGCAAAGCACCAATTCTCAACCTGGTGGACCGTGTCGAATCAGCGTGATGATCCGAGTTCACCTGGTGAGGACTACTTTCCTACTGAAGAAGCTTAGACCTTCGTTCACTTAATTTCTTCAAGCAATTTTTCCTCTACATTGTAAAGGGATGAACTATAAATCCCTCTTTCTTTTACATCTTTGTGCTAAGACCAGTTTGAACCTTGACTTGTTTACTTAATGGCAATTGTTGTTTTCGTTCAGCTTTCGATATTTGCTTTCCTGTATTGCCTATTTCCACACCCACCATTCCCTTTGAGGCCAAACCACACCCACCAGAAAGTGTGAGATATTGAGACCTGGGATGGTCTTATTACGAGAATTTTGACCCCAGCTGACCAATATGCATTGATCCTCAAGATCAGAGAATTAGGTGTGAAAGGAGGAAACTTTTACACCCCTACCTTCAAGAACGGTGCGACCATGAAGGTGAAGATCATGTGCCTAGGTAAGAAGTGGGACCACACCACTGGAAACTATGAAGAGGTGGAGGTGCCACCAATTCCAGGAGAGTTGCAGACCATCATTGGAGCTGCAGTTAAAGCAGCCCAGGAATTGGAGGATGAGCCCGTCCCAGACCTAACCTCAGACGTGTGCATCATCAACTTCTATGGGAAAGAAGGTAAGCTAGGAATGCATCAGGATAGGGACGAGTCTCTGAGTCCATCACCAGAGGAGTTCCAGTGGTGTCCATATCCTTGGAGACGACGCGGAATTCCTATTTGGAGATCAGAAGAGGATGGATCTTGCTACAAAATCCTCCTGAAGTCGGGTGATGTACTGATATTCGGGGGAGCAGCCAGACTTATCTACCACGGGGTGAAGAGAATTAAGCCCCACACAGCCCCCACATCCATCATCAACCAGACCCACATGAAACCTGGCCGTTTAAATCTGACCTTTAGACAGATCTAGCCTTGTAATTTATGCAATTTCAGCATTGTAATCATTAAAATGCTCATGAAGACCTTAATAAGAGTGGAAATCTTATAGTTTGTTTCGTCGTTGTAGGGGTTGGGAACTCAGAGATCAGGTTGACTGTGTTGAACCAGGCTCAAGCGAAGAGCAATGGGATGGTCATCACAGGTATAACTACTAGCCTGATTTATTACCTTGGAAGTAATGTCTGAGAATCTTAGAATTTACTCTGTGGTTTCAGGCACGTTCTTAATTAATGAGGTGGAAGCCACTGTTCTGTTTGATTCTGGAGCCTCCCATTCATTCATATCCCAGGCATTCCATGCTAAGATAGATGCCCCTACAGAGGATATCCATGACTGCTCAGTTTTATTGCCATCCAGAGAGTTAATCAAGTGCAGTAAGCAATGTAAGGACTTGAATATACGCATCAAGGGAGCAGATTTCCTCTTTGATGCCATTGTCTTCCCTGGCATGGGGTTCGACATAATTGTGGGCATGGACACACTACAGCGATACAGAGGTAGGCTTCACTGTGCAGAGCATCGCCTCCTCTTGAAGTCAGCTACAGGGATCACAGTATCATACCGAATGCAGCCCAAGCAGCCGACTGTGAAGGTTGTATCGGCATTATCCCTGATGAAGGAGGTGTCCAAGGGAGCGACCGCCTACTACTGTTATGCCCAGGATCTGAGGACAGATCCAAAGTTCAAGAGTGACGTACCTGTTGTGTCGGAGTACCCCGACGTTTTTCCGGAGGAGTTACCTGGACTACCACCATTGAGGGAGGTTGAGTTCAACATCGACCTCATACCTGGTACAGGACCGATTGCCAAGCACCCTACCGGATGGGCCCTGCGGAGATGGTGGAATTGAAGAAACAACTGCAGGAGTTACTAGATAAGGGTTTCATCCGACCCAGTGTCTCACCTTGGGGTGCTCCTGTGCTGTTCGTCAAGAAGAAGGACGGAAGCATGAGATTATGTATTGACTACAGGGAGTTGAATAATGTCACGATCAAGAACAAGTACCCACTGCCCAGGATCGATGACTTGTTCGACCAGCTGAGGGGAGCTAAGGTGTTCTCTAAAATTGATCTGCGTTCCGGGTATCATCAGATAGCTGTAGCTGAGACAGATATAGAGAAGACAGCCTTCCGGACCAGATACGGCCACTATGAGTTCACAGTGATGCCGTTTGGACTGACCAATGCACCGGCGAGATTTATGGATTTGATGCAGAGAGTCTTCCAAGCCCAGCTAGATAAGTCAGTGGTCGTATTCATAGACGACATTCTGATCTTCTCCAAGAGCAAGAGGAACATGAGCAGCATTTGAGGACAGTCTTGGAGACTCTGAGAGAGAGGCAACTCTATGCCAAGTTCAGCAAGTGCGAATTCTGGCTGGACAAGGTATCATTTCTTGGTCATGTGATCTCAGCTGAGGGAGTTTCAGTGGACCCAGCTAAAATTGAGGCGGTAAGAGCTGGCACAGACCTCGCTCAGTGACTGAGATTCGGAGCTTCCTTGGGTTGGCTGGCTATTATAGACGCTTTGTGAAGGATTTCTCCAGGCTAGCCAAGCCCTTAACCTCTCTGATGAAGAAGGATAGCCCGTTTGTATGGACAGAGGCATGTGAGGTCTCCTTTCAGGCACTGAAGGATGCTCTGACCACAGCTCCTGTATTGGTGATCCCCGAGGGAAATGAGGGATTCGAGGTTTACTGTGATGCTTCAGGCAAGGGGATCGGTGGAGTATTGATGCAAAATGGTAGAGTCGTGGCTTACGCTTCTCGACAGCTGAAGAAACACGAAGAAAATTATCCCACACATGACCTTGAGCTCCTCGCCATAGTTTTTGCCTTGAAGATCTGGCGACACTACCTGTATGGAGCCACGGTCCGAATTATGACAGATCATAAGAGTTTGAAATACATCTGGACCCAGAAGGAGCTGAACTTGAGACAGCGACGGTGGATCGAGCTACTAGCTGATTATGATATCGACCTCCAGTACACTGAGGGTAAAGGTAATGTCGTGGCAGACGCTCTGAGCAGAAGAGCACATTCACTTCTTGCTCTCATAGAGACGACCACGATAGCTGAGGAGGTATATGCAGCTCAGGGCAGTGATGTGTATCTGCAGGGTATCAGGCAGAAATTAGCAGATGGGCTGACTGATGGTCTGAAGTATGACTACGAGCTAGACAGCGAGGGACACCTTCGAGTCAGAGGCAGACTCTGCGTACCTCAGGATGCGACAGAACTTCAGACCAGGATTCTCTCTGAAGCTCATTCCTCTACATTGTCAGTACATCCTGGAGCCACCAAGATGTACAAGGATTTAAAGAAGTTATTCTGGTGGAGCGGGATGAAGAGGGATGTAGCAGACTTCGTCTCGCGATGTCTCACCTGTCAGAAGGTGAAGTTCGAGCACGGCGACCAGGAGGCCAGATTCAGTCATTACCGGTACCGTGCTGGAAGTTTGACGATATTAGTATGGATTTTGTGGTCGGTCTCCCTCCAGCTAGAGGTGGATTGAACACAATTTGGGTGATAGTGGATAGGTTAACTAAGACAGCTAAGTTCATACCTATAAAGGACACATGGAAGGTGCCCAAACTGCTGAGGTGTTCACCACGGAGCACATCCGGTACCATGGGGTACCGAAGACGATCGTCTCCGATCGTGATGCACGTTTCCTTAGTAGATTTTGGCGTCAGGTGCAGGAGGCATTTGGTACTCAGCTGCGACTTAGCACAGCCTTCCACCCACAAACAGATGGGCAGACCGAGAGGACGATTCAGACACTGGAAGATATGTTGAGAGCGGTCGCCTTAGACTATCAGGGGAGTTGGATAGAGCGTCTACACTTGGTAGAGTTCTCCTACAACAACTCCTATCACTCGTCTATCGGCATGGCCCCATTTCAGGCTCTGTATGGCAGACCGTGCCGGACACCTTTATCATGGAGTGACCCTGCTGAGACAGTTTTGATTGGTCCAGAGTATATTCAGAGACTACAGGATGACATCAGAGTTATTCAGCAGCACATGAGGGCAGCGCAGTCTAGACAGAAATCTTACGGGGATCAGCGTACCAGAGAGCTTGAATTTCAGATCAGTGATATGGTTTTCCTACGAGTGTCTCCGATGAGAGGTATCTTCAGATTTGGGATGAGGAAAGCTAAGCCCTAAGTATGTTGGTCCGTACAGGATTACGAGCGCGTGGGCCCAGCAGCGTATCGACTAGACCTACCAGCGGAGTTGGGGAAGGTACATGACGTGTTTCATGTATCGCAGCTGAAGAAGTATGTACCTGACCCTTCTCACGTGCTACAGCCAGAGAGATTAGAGATCGAACCTACACTGAGATATGAGGAGACTCCCATTCAGATCCTGGACACGAAGGTCCGGGAAACGAGAGGCAGATCAGTCAAGCTAGTGAAGGTTCTTTGGGAGCATCATGGGGTTGAAGAAGCTACTTGGGAGACTGAGGATCTATGAGAGTGAAGTACCCACACCTATATTCCTGTATTCTTCTTGCTGCCTTTACTGGGTTCTTGTTCATAGCGGTACGAGGGCGTACCTTGGCTCTTTTCGGGGGGGGGGGGGGTGCATACTCTTCCTTCGTCACCTCATCCAGATTATGCCCTGTTTGTTTTGTTAGTAGAATGATGGAGAGGTGTATGCATGTACTTGATTTATACATTGTGTGATTCTTGATTTCTATTTATGAAAATCTTGGTTTTGGTCTGACGATGAATAATCTTGCGTGGAATTTGGAAATGGAAATGAGTGGAAATATTGTGGGAGAAGTTACAATTGGTATGGATTGGTATGGAATTTTGGTTGGGATTGTTACTGGACGAACATTCTGGTAATTCTTGACAGCACACCTGATGTGGTGTGAGTAGCTATTAGTTGGTGTTAAACTTCGGGACGAAGTTTCTTTTAAGGGGGTAGACTGAAATACCCCATAAATTAATTTAAATTAATTTAGGGGATTTCTTTTATTAATATTAAATTATTATATGGAATTATGAATATTAAATTATTATATGGAATTGTGAAATTTATTTAGGGGTTTTCTCCTATTTAACCCTAATTATTATACATTATTATATAGTATTATGAATTTAATAATAAGATTTATAAGTCAATAAATCTTGGGAAAATTCTAAACACTCCAAATATATTATAAAGATTTTAGGAAGTGTTGGAACATTGTTTTGAAACATAAAAGTCAATATAAAATTCTAGAAACCTTAAAGCTTATTAAGCCTTGCTAGAGTTGACTTTTTGAGAATGGTCAAACCAGGCCATGAAACCTATACCAATAAATAGGTTATGAAAAACCATGAAGATCGATAAAAAGAACGTTAAAAACGGATCATCCTAGCCAAAGTTATGATAAATTGAAGTTTAGAGCCAAAATTTTGAAGGATGCTGACGTGTCCAGGACACGTGTCGCGCCCAGTCAGCACCGATCACTCAATCAGTTGATTTCCAGCGGTTTTGGCATGTCAACAGGCGATCTTTAGACACCTATATCTTTTTCCCTACTCCACCATTTGGTATGCCGTTTGTTTCATTCGATTCTCCTATCTTTCCTCTTTCCAACCATTACTCACACACCATCTAACTCCTTCTACAATGATCGGAAAGTTGATCCAAAGTTGCCTCCTCGCGAGTTCGTAACCCAGAATTCCGTTTTTCCTGAATCGGGTAAACTTCGTCACGCCATAACTTCTTCATTTCTCATCCAAATTTCGTGTTCTTTAGCTTGTTGAAGATCTCTAATCCCTCTATAACTTTCATGTTGATGGCCAAGGCTGATTCGCACTAGTTTGGGAGATAAATCTGTCTAAAGTTGCCTCACTCGACACGGCGGTAATTCTGCCCAGTTCATCCCGAATCAACTAGGTAAACACGGATCTTGTGAGATCTGTAACTTTCTCCCTAGTTCATCAAAATCAATGATTCTTCCACTAGCATCTAGAGTTACATGTCTAGTTTGGATTGTGATAGGTTCCATGAATCAAATCTCTCTCAGTTGGTGCGAGTTGATTCGAGAAGAGGCATACCTGAACCGCACATAAAATACCGATTCCAGAATTGTCGACTTGGTTTCACCCCGTTAATGCAATTCCGGTAAGTTTCTGGTCAAATTGTTCCGTTGATGCCCTTCGAAATTTCATCACCGATCAAACCCACATGCCAATTTAGTCTATTATGCATTACAATGGGAGAATTTGTATGAATTGCAACCGAATTAAGTTCTGTACCGAAATAAACCCTAACTCTCGAATCGATTTCGAAACTTGGTGTATACTGCATTATAATTGGGGAAATCGGTACCATTAGAACCGGAATTTGATTACGAATCGATAGGAACAAGAATCACTCGATTTCGTTCTGTAGATTGTGAGAAAACGAGATTTAGTACTCGATCCCCTTATTACCTTCGCTGATGAACTTGCGTGTTCTGGGCCGTCCGATCGCGGTTAATAAACATGGACGGCCGAGATTAGATCGTGGGGATTTAAGATGTAAATGAATATGTTTTCCAGAATAAAGTCCTAACTTGCTAGATTTATTTAATGGCCTTCCCGAATTTTTTGACTTGAAATTTTAACCATAGATTCCTTATAAAGTCTAGTTTATTTTGATGTAAATTAATATGGGTTTTGAGTTTTAAAACATAAGTTATGATTTTTGCAAGTTACGAGTTTATGGAATTATTTGGGTAATTTAAAAAGATATTTTTATGAAATAAAAATTTTATAATATGTCTAAAATGTTATAGTTATTATATATTAAATTTGGGAATTTTTGGACAAGGGTAAATAGGTTTAAAAATTATGTTTATGGAATTTTCATAAGAATAACTTATAATATATGGTCTTTAATGTAACAAAAAATTAAAGTATGGTTTGTTAATAAGCTTTTTAGGTTGGGGGAAATAAAGGAAACTAAATTAATATTTTATAACAGTATGTTTATAAATATTTTGGGTATTATCTTTTAGGTGAAGTAAAAGTTGTTTACACATAAATATACTTATATGAAAAAAAAATGGGAACTTATATTAAATCGAGGTATTAAACTAAACTACATATTATTATGGAGGTTAATATGCTGTATTAAACTAGGGCAAACACTTTATTTTATAAACCATATATCAGTTGTGGATATGTCTAAAAGGTATTAAATATAATTAAATACAATAAGAATTTCTTAAAGAATGTTTTGGATAAATTCTAAGGAAAATATAAGTGTATATGTAAATACATTAGAAGTAAATAAAAGTAGTAACATACCTTATGGGAAGCGTATTAAGAGGGAAAGATTGGGATAAACCTTATTCATACGTGGCGCTTAAAATATCAAATGTTAATGTGACATCTAGGTGGACTATTAGGGGGAGGTACATATCTTAAACCTTAAATAGGTGATAAAGTAAGATTAGCCAAGCGTAACCAAAGGGTTTAATTAAACTAAACCTATAATCAGGAGTGGGTAAATGGAATAAGTTAAGTATGCATTAAAGATTTAATTACGAGATCTAGCCAGATCCTTAGGAGGGTGTAACTGTAAAACAAAACTGTAGACTAATAAGAATGGAGGATGTGTAGCGTTATAGTACCTTAACTAATCAATGTTGGAATACTTTAATTATAGGTGATTAGTGGAGGTAGTTCGCATTTTCAAGTTTGGTTACTGCTTCTACATATACCAGGTACGATTTCTCGTACTCAGATACTTTTGGTGACGAACTTCTTGGAATGTTTTGAGAAACGCTAACTGAGCTTGAATGAATCTCGAAAGGGAACTGTTGTGTGACTAACTCAGCTTGATGTGACTAACTGGGCTTTGAATGTACAATTCACATGATCATTGGTTCTCCTTATCTGGTTACCTCATTAGATATTAACTGCTGAGGGTTTACGCTTCTGCACTCTGTAGGACTGAGTGTTTTGGTATTGCGCTCGTGCAGTTATTAATCTAGTGGGAATATGGGAATGTTGGTCTTGGTAAATTCTTCTTTCGACTGGATATCATTTCAACCATGAGCTGAGTCTTTGTTGTGATGTGCGCACATCTTCACCGGTAAACAGCGAGGGGCTGTATATCCCCTGTCCAATCGGACGTGGTAAACAGCGAGGGGCTGTATATCCCCTGTCCAGACGGACGTTGTAAACAGCGAGGGGCTGTATATCCCTGTCCTATCGGACGTAGTCAACAGCGAGCCATCTCTTCCAATTGGTTTCATTCCACCCTTGAGTTGTTGGTTCTTGGATTTCTTCTTTCCTTACCTAGTCCTTGTGACTATTTGGGTTTTTCTACTCTTACTGGAACTTAATCTAACTTAAGCATGGGATGTTCACTGACTCCTGGTGTGGTTCACTAACTAACTTTATCTTTATTGTTGACTATCTCTATTACTTGCTTGTTGCTTTGACTTGGTGATTTGAAGTGCCTTGTCCCTCTGTTTGGTTTTAAGAGTTTCTTTCCAAGTTTCTATATTGTTTAAAGATTATGTTTTAATTTCTATTATGAGGATTGTACCAGTTCCATTCCAGGGAACTGACTCACCCCTCCCGGGGTGGGCTGCTTGGTTTCATCTTGCAGGTACGAATTGTTGTACAGGTGGCCACGAAGAGAGTGAGTGTATGGGATGGGAATTAGGAATTTTGGAGAGCTAGTATTTTGTTATTATTACTTTTATGTTATGTTTTCTCGAGTTCAGACCGTAGCTTTTGTAATATCATAAGTTGTAATTGGTGAGGTTTGGTGCCGGGTGTTTGGAACCCGATGATCTGTAATCGCCTTAGTGTTTTATTTCCGCTGCATTTATGTTAAATAGGGGCGTTACAATTGTGATTGTGTTGGTGAAATGAGAAATTGTTGTGTGATTTGAGGGCCTAAGAGCCAAACATTTGAGTTAATGCACCATGTTGTGATTGATGAGTTATGGATGATATTGTGTGATGTTAGAACCCACTAAGGGTTTGGTTGGTTGATTTATAAATGTCTTTGGGATTAGGTGATGAAGATGATGAATTTGGATGTGTTAGTATAGTAACGAAGTTATGGCGAAATTTCGATAGAAATCTAAGTGAATTAGGTGTTGTTATGAGTTGGAGGGCCTAAGGCTATCTAGGAGTGGAAAGGAATTTCTTTGGGTTAATTAAACACCCTAAAGTGTTGGTTGAATAAGGATGAGAGGTTAGGCAGAAATCTGTTGCAAGGATGATGTTTGAGAGTTTTGGTTTTGCTAGAAATGAACTTCAGTGTGTAGCTTGTGAAACAATGAACGAGATTGGGAAATAGAGATGAATGTGCTAGGAATGAAGTTGGAATGGTCAAATGGTTTGAGAGTAAGTGGTAATCTGTCATGAGAATGTTGAAAATACAACAGTGTGCAAGTGCAGAATTTTTAAGCACAAACTGTGTGAATTTAATCAAGAGTTGGGTAAGGATTTGACCCATGACTTGAGGAGTATTTAAGGAGTGTTTTAGTGTGTTAAAACATGTAGAAAACATGTGGAGTTTAGGAAATGATTGGAGGTGAATTAGGGGTTGAAAAGAGGTCAAAACTGTCAATTTAAACACCTACAGACATGGTCCGGGTTTGTAAACAAGTACACAAACCCGGACCACCTCAAAAACATCCCAAAAACCCATTTTAGCATGTGGTCCGGGTTTGTAAACAAGTACATAAGTCCGTACCAATGCAAAAACAAGGCAGAATGGTTTTTCCGGGATTGGTCTGGGTTTGTAACCCCGGACACAAACCCGAACTAGTCTAAAAATGCTCCAGAATGTGTTTTTAAGTGTGTTAATGATGGGGAATTGATTGGGGATGGTTTTAGATGATGATTAGGCCTTTTTTGGTGACTTTTAAAGGCCATTGGAAGTATAAACAAGTGTGAGAGTGAATGTGTAAGTTGTGAACTTTAGATCACATAAGTAAGTTAAAGATAACAGGACAACGGGGTAAGTACGGGAGTAATATTAGCTTACATACCTTATGATCATGATGTTAATAAAAACATTTGAAATACTTCCAGTTGTTCGAAAACTACCCGGGGAGCATGAGATGACGCGTTGGAGTGAATCCTCGGGGACACGGTAGAGTAACCCATGGTGTAAGGTATGGTTTTTTTGCAACTTGTGTTCTACCGGGTTACACCGGCTTGTATACCAATGTGTTTTTCTGGATGTTTACGACCTTATTAGATAAGGCATGTAATGAGTTTACAGTAATTCGTTTATGTGACGCGTTGTTCCGATACCGTTTAACCTCGGATATGTGTTAAACCATAGCTAACCGACCTTAGGATCACATAAGAGATCGGTATTCGGATTTTAACGTCCCAACCTATGGGAACGTTCTAACTACGACTATTCATGTGTTGTGTGTATATATATGTTACCTCCCTTGTGTGTTTAACCAAGTTTGTAACACCAAATGGTGTCGTGATGTGGTAAGTTCCATAAGGGAACTTCTAACTAATATTTATATATTATGGGGGGGTGAGGAATCCGGGGCGTCCCGGTCGTGCATGTGTGTTAGGGAGTTGATATCTATATTTGATTTAACTCCCTCTCTGTTTTGGTTATTTTCCTTCTTGGATTATAGTCACCCACAAGCCTAATAAGAGGCTTTCCTAACTTGATTATTATTCGGGGCTAGGGGGATTTGTGTATGGTGTGCTCGGGTCTATATTATGACCGACACATCTAAGTAAAGTATGTGTACGATGTGTTCGGAACTATATTATATCCGACACATCCTAAGTAAAGTATAAGTTCTCTAAGAAGAATAGTAAGTTATTATGTAATGAGCTCAACACGAGAATGGAAATATTCTCTAGGCTCTAATAAGTTGGCTAACTCTTATTTCGGACCGAGTCCTCACGAGACTCGTTCCCGAGTTGTGTTATGAATATGTTAATAAGTGATGTGTGCTGTTATGTTGTGTATGTTGATCCCCGAAATCAACCCTATGTTAATATAAGTAGTAGTTAGTTTTAACCCGATTAAATGGGTAAGTGTCGTCTAATAAGAAGTTGACTCCATTAAGGTAGAAGCCCTCAAGGGTTAAAGAACCCAATAATGTGATCTAACAAATGTTAATGTGTTATACTTGATAACAGTGTTTCTGTGTTGATTACCTGTCGTTTGTAGTGTGTGTTTATCGTTTATCATGCATGATTAAATTAAAAACAACCGCATGCTCAGACGACAATTAGTTGTGCGTGGCCCGGTAGTATGCGGGCTGCACGATTACCATACCAGCAAAGGTGCTGAGCCCCTTTGGGGCCACCCATTATATTTCAGGTACATGGAGCTGGTAGCCGTTCGAAAATAGGACGGGGTAGCTGTTATGTTTGGATAGTTAACCACCTTTTAAGCACTTGTAGCTGCTAATAATGTAAGACTGGAAATGTTATCGGTATGGAATTTAATAGACTCGGTACATGGATTAAGTTACGTGTTGAGTTGTAATTCCACTGCCAACCGTTTGTTAAGTATTGTATTTGTAGTTGGGGTGTTACATGAAGGTTCCCGTCGGTTTGGTCGGGAGGTCCCGGTATGTCTGCCAATCCCAAGCTACTCTAAAGGTTCTCCTAATTGGCATGCCAGATCTGGATGAAGGAAATTCTAGATTTGACTGTAAGATCTGGCCATCAGAGTCAGATCATCTGATTGTGCTACCTCAGCAGCAATATCACGTCATCTGTTTTGCTCTACCACCTTGTAGTCTAACATATCAACTGTTGATTCATGATTCTTCCAGCTCAGGGTGTACCAGAAACGATGTACATCCCTCTTTGAGCACATGATACCACTATCCAACATGTAGTTTAATCTACATGTACATGGTAATCCATGAGAGGTTACCTTGTCACACAAACTGAGCTATCCATTTGAACATAGTCCCCCCTACCAAGCTCCTTTACTAGCTCATCCAAGCATAGGATACTAACCTTCCCTATCAGGTCAGCAATCGGAACCCTCACGTGCTCTCTTCTGTATTTCATCCTTGCCGACCCGAAGTCCTTTTTCAGCTCCCTGATGCTAGTGTTCACGTGGTCATTGATATTCGGAAAGATTACATCCAAAGTGTGTCAGACACTCTTTAGTTTTGCCTTAAGAGCAGAATGAGCGCTCTCAACCCTGCCAAATGTTTAAGTAAACATTTTAGATCTATAATACTGGTTGTATAATCTTACAAATTACAAGACTAACAATCGAACATGTTTGTCGTTGTGTTGCTGAAGTGCAACACATTCTTGACCCAAGCCTCCACAAACCTTTTCCTTGTGTTTCTCCTAAACTACCGCCACATATGTAATGAAGCGTGGATAGCTTTCGTGTGTATTCTTGAATACTTGGAGGCTGTTGTTGTACTTCTACTATGTGCTTATGTAGGGTCAAGCCCCACAAGGGCTCGAAACAACACAAAAAAAATTAGGCGAGCCACAACAGGGCTCGAACATGCAGAGTTGGAGCACCACAGAGGCTCGAGTTGGTCTAGGTCGAGCCGCACAAGGGCTCGAGCTATAAAAAAAGGTTTGAGCCGCAGCAGGGCTCGACCTTGAAGACTTCGAGCATCACCAAGGCTCGAGTATGCCCAGGTCGAGCTGCCCACGGGCTTGAATCAGAAAAAAAAATATGTTTGAGCCACACCGAGGCTCGAACTTGCAGAGGTAGAGCAATGCAGCGGCTCTTGTTAGCCGAGGTCGAGCCGCACAAGGGCTCGAGGTTGAAAAAGAAACAAAAAAAATGGATCAAGCCGCAGCAGGGCTCAAACAATAATAGGTCGAGCAACATGAGGGCTCGAGTGAGCCCTGGACGAGCCCCCTAGAAGATCGGATACGGTAAGGTCGAGCCAGATCTGGGCTCGAGTTCAAACTTCTTTTTTTTCAAAATTTTTAACTTTGTTCCGAATTTTCCATGCTAGATCTAGCTCAATTGAAGTTTTCCAAAAACTAACAGGAGAAAAATGTTTGTAGTTTCATCAGATGTAACATTAAATGTAACGTTTAATAACGTGAACTTAAATTTTTTATGTTTACTAATAACAGGCTTATGTCTTTTATTTACCGTGTTTCACTATTTTAATGGTTTATGATGACGAAATGATATTTTTGAGAAAAACAATTTACAACACTATGTTATATCATGTTTACAACGTTAAATATGATTTAAAAAAAATGTACTGCGGTGATCAGTAATTTTGTACCGCAAATAGCAACCTAAAGGATTTTGGTGATTCATAAGAGGTACACCCACTTAACAAGAAGATTTTGTAGCCAAATGACCTCAAAGGCGGCAAAAGCAAGGGCCTTGTACTCTGCCTTAGTGTACCTACGCCCCACTGTCTTTTGCTTGCGAGATGACCATGAAACAAGGTGGGAACCGAGGAAGACTAGAATCCAGATGTTGAACGTCTGTCCATGGGTGAATCCTCCTAGTCAATATTAGAGAAAACATGGAAGTCCAATGAAGATGAAGAGGAGAAGGAAAAACCAAGTCTTCAGGAGTCATTCAGGTAACACAATATTCTTTTAATTGCTTGCCAATGATTTTCATTTGGGTTATCATGTGTTGACAAACATGGTTAACAACAAAAGAAATGTCGGGTCGCGTCACCACACTTCTGTATTTTTTAGGGTCTGAAAAAGGTTAGAATCTGTGGAATCCAGAGGATAAGTGGCAGATATGGTGTGGGTGAGGGTTTTGAGGTGAGCATATTTGTGAAGAAAGAAGTTCTTTGATGTATTTGGTTTGTGTGTGTAGTGTCCTTGCTGTGATTCGAGAAACATTAACACCTAGAAAGTAGTGTAAAACACCAGTAGCTAAAATAGGAAATTGAGAGGAAAGGCTGGTAATAAACTGATTGATTAGAGAAGTGGAAGAGGCAGTGAACAAAATGTCATCAACATAACTAACACAAACATCGTGTCTTGATTTTGATTATAGATAAACATACAGGAAGCGAACAATGAGGGTTTAAAACATATTTCCACAAGAAAAGAGCCGAGTTTAGAAAACCAGGCTCGTGGAGATTGTTTTAAACTATATAAAGATATTTTGAGATGACATGCATGGTTAGGATATGAGGGATGAATGAACCCTTTGGGTTGTTGTATGAAAACGTCCTCTTCCAACTCCATGTGTAAAAGTGCATTTTGTATATCAGCTTGATGAAGGGGCTAATTGTGAGATGTAGCAATGGAAATCACCAACCTGATAGTAGCAATTTCACCACGGGGCTATAGGTTTGATTATAATATTGACCATGGGTTTGAGAAAACCCCTCAGTAACAAGACGAGCTTCCAATCTTTGCAAAGTGCCATCTAAATTGTATTTAGATTTTAGAATCCATTTTGAGCCCAGAACATTCATAGGTTAATTGTAGGGAACTAATTCCCAAGTGCTTGTCCTTAACAACACATCATATTCTTTTTGAATTGCCTCTTGCCATTCTTGGTGTTTTTGTGCTTGAGCAAAAGAAGGCTCATCAAGAATGGCAACATCACTCTTGGTTATGTTGTTAGATTGAGGCCATGGAATGGTTTCATCATTGTAGGTTCTGGGTTTTAAGAAGTGTGGTGCTCTTGTAAGCATGTGATGTGTGTTATTATTTGTGTCTGGGATATGAGGAGTAGGTGGGGAATGGATTTCTGGTTCAGCCGAAGGGTTTCCTAGTGAAGAAGTAGGGGTGGTAATTTCAACACGACCCATTTGACCAACACAAACCCGTTTAATAACTATGTCGAGTTTGGGTTTAGTACGTGTAATCCGCTTACCCGGTTAACTATTTTACATTAAATAAATATATATATATAAATTATAGAATAAATATTGTTTTTATGAAATTTAGTATTAATAGGATATACAAATATTAAAAATCAAAAATAATTATTAAGTAAAGTTAATAATGTCATAGAATTAGAAAAAGTAATGTTAATTAATCAATTATTTTCTTATATATAATTAAACGGGTTACGCGGGTTAGGTTTGAGTTTAATATATGCAGGTTTGAGTTTCATATGTGGACACAGTTAATTACTTGGGTTGCATCAGGTCAACCCGTTTAATAAACATGTTGGGTTTGGGTGTAATATCCAGACATGATTAATTAATTGGGTTGGGTCGGGTTTGGGTTTAGTCTAACACGACCCGTGAACCCGTTTTGCCACCCCTATGGAAAAGTAGTACGGGTAGGTGCATGTGAAGTAGGAGAAGCAGATATTTGAGGTGAGATGGTGTTGGTGGTGGTTGTTATTTGAAAATCAGAGGGATATAAGATCAGGTTATCAGTAGTGGTTTTATCTATGGTGTGGTGAGTGGGATGAGATGAAAACGGGAAATGTTCTTCATTGAAAATGACATCTCTAGATATAAAAGATTTTGTTTGTTGTTGGATTTAGGCATAAGTAACCAATGTGGTGAGGAGAGTAACCAAGAAAAACATGTTCTTTTAAACGAAATGATAGTTTATGGCTTTATGTAGGATGGAGATTAGGTAAGCAAGAGGTGCCAAACACCCTTAGTTTAAGGTAATATGGAGCATGATGATAGAGAAGTTGATATGGAGATTGGTTGTGAGAATCTTGCTAGGTGTACGATTGATCAAGCAGGTAGAAGTAAGAGCAGCAAATGACCAGTAGTAACATATGGGCATGGAGGCTTGGGCTAGCATACTAAGAGCTTTATCCATACTTAGGTAGTGTCTAGCCTCAACCATCCCAGCTTGTGGATGAGAATAAGGACAAGATATTAGACAATGAATCCCTGTTTTCATAAAGAACTCTTTGAGGGAAGTAAACTCCCCCTCCTTCTGTTTTCACTGCTTGAATTCGAACACAAAATTGGGTAGAAACCATAGCACAAAATTGCATAAACAACATCTGAATTCAGAGAAATAGGGTAACACTACATGTAACGAGTTCAATCATCTACAACAAGTAAGTAATATCGATAGCCATCAGTAGAGGTACAAAACGTTGGGCCCCATAAGTCCATGTATAATAGTTGGAAAGGAATTAAAGAACGGGAAACAGTAGAGGGATGTGGTAGAGCATGGTTTTTCCCTATACAACAAGTTGGACAAAATAAAATTGTAGAAGTCTTAGTAGTAGGATACTTGAATTTATTGATGGTAAAAAGAGTATGAGTAGATGAGGGATGACCGAGCCTACGGTACCAAGTGTTAGGGTTGAACCTAGCACCGAACTATGGTTGGATATGTGATCAGGAAAGTTGTAAAGGCCATCCTTAACAGATCCTTGAAGGAGGGTAGTCCGTGTAGCACGATCCTTTAAAGGAAAGAAGTCGGGGGTGAAACTCAAAGTATGTGTCATTTTCTTTTGTAAACTGACTAACAGAAAAAGATTTTTGTGAAGGCCTGGAGTATGAAAAACATTGGATAGAATATAGGTTCTAGTAGAGGTAGGAATCACAAATTTTCCCATATTAGAAATATGTAAGGAAGTATCGTCTTCTAAAGTAACCGTTTCCGTTCCCTGATATTCAATAGCTCCCATGTTTGTGCGGTAGTGGTCACCAGTAAAGTGGTATATTGCTCTTGAGTCTGGTATCCAAGTTTGAGGACTAGAACTCATGGTTTAAGATGTAATGTGAGCTTAAAAATTTCTAGGAGTAGGGACCTGGAACGATTGATTGAGCCTATGATAACAATTGCGGGCAACATGACCATGTTTATCACAAATTTGCCATTTCGGTCTCTTGTCTGAATGCCCAGCAAAGGTAGTAGATCCTTAGAAGTTGTTGTTAGATCTACCACCAGAGTAGTAACCTCTTCCCCTTGAGCGATCGTTTCCAGAACTGCACTCAGAATTATTGTTGAATATGTTTTTCTCATTTTGAGGCTTGTCGTAGGTAAAATCTGTTTTCGATGTGTATGTGTGGTGGTGTTCAAACCGATTGTCTGACATATGGATTTGTTTTGTTTATTGATTCATACCTCTTGGTGCAACAGGTTACCATATAGTTGATGGGGTGTAAGAACAGTAGGTTGGGTCATGATGTATGTCACCATGGGATCATACTAATTGGGTAAGCCTATTAGGAGGTAGGTCCGTAGCTCACAATCAAGGATTGTAGGATCTACTAGAGGTAAAGCTGAGACAAGGGTTTGGGATCTATTGAAGTAATCAGTAATGGTTTCATTTCCCTATTTTTTAATGCTAGCTAGTTGGAGGCATATTGGCCAACATGGCTAGTGGATTGTGCGGCAAACACTTGGGCTAAGGTATCCCACATTTTTCTGGAGCTGATACATTAGGAAGTTTGGATAATGATGGGTTCGGAGAGGGATGAGAGAATAATGCTCATAACTAGTTGATCTTGTGTAATTCATTTGTGATATTCCTCGTTATATTCTGTCAATGTACCTGAACAAATTATTGCCCCATAGAAAAGGCTGGATCAAACTCTTCCAGGTGGGATAATTGTGCGCCCGCAGCTTAATCAAGTGAGATGCAGCAACAAGAATGGAATATGACAACGATGTCTGGGTAACGATAGTGGTGGTGGTCAGCGATGAAGAAATAACTTCTTCATCTTTTGAAGAATTGCCAGATTCGGTGGGTGTGTTGCTCGCCATTGACAAAGAAGAAGACAAAGTTCATTTTTTTGTAAATTTTTTTTGGGATTTGAACCCTAATGATGCTCTGATATCATAACAACTATAGGGGTGACAACAAGTATATAATCAAAGCACTGGTGCCTCTTAAAGCGTCTCTTTGTATTTATACTACTTTTTGTATTACAAGGTGTTGGATTGTTACAAAAGAAATTTATGGAGAGGATTATAAAGCTGGCCCAAATATGTAAACATGCCCATATGGTCAAGTAATTATTTATAGACGGAGTAAAGCCACCCAATATGTAAACATGCCCATGTGGTGGTCTGCGATGAAAAAAACTCCCCCTCCTTCTGTTTTCAATGCTTGAATTCGAACAGAAAATTGGGTAGAAACCATAGCACAAAATTGAGTAAACAACTTAGAAACATCTGATTTTAGAGAAATAGGGTAACACTACATGTAACGAGTGCAATCATCTACAACAAGTAGGTAATATCGATAGCCATCAGCAGAGGTACAAAAAGTTGGGCCCCATAAGTCCATATATAATAGTAGGAAAGGAATTAAAGAATGGGAAACAGTAGAGGGATGTGGTAGAGCATGGTTTTTCCCATTACAACAATTTGGACAAAATAAAATAGGAGAAGTCTTAGTAGTTTTAATACCCCCGGATCTAAAATGGTGATTAAATTACTCTAATATGATAATTAAAGCCCTAATGGTGCCTAAAGAGTATTGGTAAAGAGAATAAAACCAAAAGTAAAGAGAAAACGCTTGAAAAGCGAAAAACGCAAAAACACGCGTCAAATGAGTATAGGAGGGATATGACCTCGGTTAGGGTCCGAGATGGATTCCTAAGGCTTAGTTAGGCCTAATTAGTATACGGGAATGATTCCCGAAGAAAACGGATCCAAATAATGGATTAAAACGTGAACGGAGTTTTAAAGCACGTTTTCGAGAAAACAAAACGAAATCGTGACTGTAAGTGGTCAAACGGACCCGTAAAAATTATAGTTGATTAAATAACTATAAATAAGTATTAATGGAAGCTTAATAACCATTAAAAATAAAGAAACAAGAAAAATCTGAAAAACGGGCCCAGTGAGTGAATAGTGCCGAACCGGGTAAAATAACGAGCGTTTTCTGTAAAAGATGAAAACGCTCCAGGTTATAAGTATAAGTGGGGCTGGTTTTCATTAGCCAAACATCCTCCCCTCTCTAATACTAGCTAGTTAGTAAATAAAGAAAGAAAAGAAAAGGGAAGGAAAAGTAAAAGTAGAAAAAGGTAAGCTCTTCTCTCTCCTCCCTCACTTCCTCCTTTTCTTTCCCTCTTTCCTTTCTCCTTTCCCAGACACTCTCCCCTTCCTCTGGCCTGAAACGATTTTCTTCCTCCTCATCCATGGCTTCTTGCCACTTCCTTTCCTTGCCCAAGCTTGGATAAAGCTCCAAACACAAAAATAACCACATATTTGTGTTCCCCTCATCAAGCTCCACCCTTCTCTCTTTTCAAAATTCGAAAAGGATGAATTTCATTTTCATAGGTATTGGCCATTTGAGGAGAAAAGCACACCATCTTGAAGCTTCCTCTTTCATCCAAGGTAAAAATATCCAAAGAAAAATACATTTTTCTTCACCCTCTTGTGTTGGCCGATTTTGGCAAGTTTTAATGCCTTGATTTTTCCTTGTTTGAGCTATTCTCCAAGTCTTCAATGGTGGTTTGGGAGTTCCCCTTTGATTCTTGATCAAAACCCCATCCTAGGGTTTCAAGGTAATCACCAATCTTAGAGCTTTAAGCATTCCTAGTTAATGAGGTTAAGTGTTTTTACTTAAACTCATTTCTTGCTTTGAATATTGAATTGGAGATGGGCAATTCCATGGCCTTTGGCCGATTTCCAAGCAAGAGAAAAGAGAAGAGAAAGAAGAGGAGTGAAAAGAGGAAAGGCTTGTGATCAAGAGGTAAATAACTTGCCTTAGAGCCTAATTTAATGCTTTTAGAATTTGGGAAGGGAAATAAGTAAATGAATGAACCCCACTTAAGTGTGGTAATAATGTGCTTGTATAGTAATAATGCAAGTGAGAAAACATTTGTGAATTAATGCTTGATTTGGGAGCTATATATTTGATGGATTAATGAGATTTTTGCTTGGTTAATGAGGAATTCTTGTGTGCTGATAGAACCCTTGTGGTTTGGCTAGTTATAGGTTGAATAAAATGAAGAATTGAGTTTTGGGCAATGTTAGGGAAGTAGCCAAGTTATGGCAAAATTTGTGTAGAAATTTAAGTGTTTGAGTATCGTTGTGAGTAAGGAATGACCTAGAGAACTAGGTATGAATGGAGGTTGATTTGGGTTAGTAAATAACCTTGGGAAATGCTTGTTTAAAGATAAGAGAGTTGTGCAAAAATCTGTAGCATAAATGTGTGTGAAAGTCTTGAAATGGCTTGAGGTGAACAAGAGTGCTAAACTTGTAAAGAAAGGAGTGAACTTGGGTTTTAGAAGTGCATTGGCCTAGGAGTGATTTAAAATGGTCAAATGGAGTGAGAACAAATGCAAATAGCCAAGAGGTTAAAATCTGTAGCACAAGTGTGCATAAGTGTAACAGAGAATAGAACAATTGAGAATGTGAGCAAGAATTTGAGTAAGGAATAGACCTATGTTTTGAAGAGGTTTAGAGCATATTTTAAGGTGTTTAAACATGTAGGAAACATGTGGAATGATTAGGAAATGATTAGAGGTGAATTAGGGGTTGAAAACTGATCAAAAACTGTAAAATTTTGACAGTTCCAGGGGTGGTCCGGGTTTGCAAATCGGTACACAAACCCGGACCACATCAAAAACGCACCTGAGAGTGAATCCAGGGGTTGGTCCGGGTTTATATCCCAGGACACAAACCCGGACCACATGTAAAAGTGTCCAGAAAGTTAAAACCGTGTCTGGTCCGGGTTTGTAACCCCGAACACAAACCCGGACCAGTGTAAAAACTTGCCAGAAAGTGTTTTAAAGTGTTCTAATGATGGGGAAGTGAATGATAATGGTTTTAGATGATGTTTAGGCCTTGTTTGGGGACATGTAAAGGTCCTAAGAAGTGTAAATAAGTGCTAGGAGTAAATGTGAAGTAAGAGCTCAAGTTGACAAGAGTAAAACCGAGATAACAGGATAACGGGGTAAGTACGGGAGTAGCATTTAATTATGTAGCATATGAGTTTAGCATTAATAATAATGTTTGGAACATTATTAGAGGATCTCATGTGAACC
This sequence comes from Limonium bicolor, assembly GCA_023374045.1. NCBI lineage: Eukaryota > Viridiplantae > Streptophyta > Magnoliopsida > Caryophyllales > Plumbaginaceae > Limonium > Limonium bicolor. The sequence continues at coordinate 123,369,060 of CM041779.1, forward strand.
GAGCATGGTGAGATGACACGGTAAAAGTAAAAACCCCGGTGAAAGGTATGATTTTCTCATACCCCGCGTGCTAACCGAGTTACGTTGATTTGTGTGTTTGTGTGCCGGCTTAATCAAGATTAAAGCATGAAAATAATCCATTGTTTGATTATGTATATCATGTTGTATGTTGTATGAGCTAACATACTTGCATGCTGGTGTGGTCTAACGTAGCGAATAGACCAACTCATAGTGAGTAGCTATTGACTTGAAACTCGTTGATCGGGTAGTTTCATAAATAATGGAAACGTGCAAAACACAAGCTATCGATTAAAATATACGATGATGCAAACATATGAACTCTCTAGAATGTGAGGAGATGTACGGGTTGAGTAAACACCCGGTACGGTTAGAAAACCAATGTGAAACAATCCATAAAACGAATAAGGGTGGAAAGGTAAGTGAACCTCCATTGAGAGGATTAAAGATAGTTCAATGTGTGAACTTGCAAGAAAAGTAAAAGAGACCTAAGGGATCAGTAACTCCCTTGAGACATGGTCAACCTCCTATAAGAGGATTTTACCCGGTATAAAAAATAACCGAAAAGATAAGTATACGAAATGTATGGGTAATCCTTGAGACTAAGATTACCCAAAATTTAAATTATGTTCCCTAACCATTAGAAACATCGGGAGAGATGCTCCTAGACTAATATGCCTAAATATATTATAACTCCGAGAGAGGAGTGTATGGGAATGTGAAAAGTCTGAGAGTAGTCGGACCTACGCGAAAGTAGTAGGAACTAAGTGTGAGTTCCGGGAGCTAGTAAAACTAAGCTCGAAAGCCATGAGTTTTGGCTTAAGTATGTATCAAGAGAAACAAGCGAGAAGAGCGTAGGAGACCTGTCGTGTCTCGAGAACTACGTGAGCTTGAGTATATGTATGAGTAATCCGAGAGAATGGGTGAGTATAAGTATGAGTAACCCGAGAGAATGGGTGAGTATAAGTATGAGTAACCCGAGAGACTGGGTGAGTATAAGTATGAGTAACACGAGAGAATGGTGAGTATAAGTATGAGTAACCCGAGAGAATGGGTGAGTATAAGTATGAGTATCCCGAGAGAATGGGGGAGTATAAGTATAAGTAACCCGAGAGAGTGGGTGAGTTATTGAATGAGTAACCAAGCATAGTGAGGTATAACCCTCAAGGCCTAAGAGTAATGAAACAACTAACAACCTTGTTATGTTAGTTGAGGATTGTATTCCATGGTTGAATGTGCATCCTTGTGTAGTGTACATATGTAATGTATTGCTATGTTGTATGTTGATTGAATTAAAATGAATCTCATGCTCTCGACAAAAGTAGTCGGCGTACCCCGGTTAGCACGCGGGGTATGCGAATTTCATATGCAGCGAAAGCTGAGCCCCTTGGGGCCCCATTTTTATTTTTCAGGTACACCGAAGATGATACCGTTCGAGTGTATGACGGGGACGGTGGTTAACATGGGTAGTTAGATTTTAATTACTTATGTATTAGAATGAGGTGTAAGACTGAAAGTGTTATCGGCATCCGTATGATGTATATTCGGGATAGTAAATGAATGAGTTGAGTATTGTATTTGAGTTTGTGTACTCGGTTGTTCTAGTCCATCAGACCGTTACTGTATGTGAGTTAGGCCCGGTTAGCCATATGGGTGGCTAACGGCATTGTATCGCCCTCCGTTGTATTTAGAGTTCCACTGCGAGTTTATGGGTTAATGAGTCTGTTTAAGAGGTATTTATGAGATTAGCGGATGGGGTGTTACAAAAATGGTATCAAAGCGAAGTATCGCTCTGATGACTGGAAATACCGAGCTTAAGAAATACCGAGTTAGGAATTAGAGACTTAGGGCTAAGGGTTGAGTGATAGCGTGAGAGATGCGCTAGATAGGAACTTCCAGTATGATCTGGATCCCTACAATACCAAACCCGCCCTCCACAACCCCCGTATTTAAAGCTCAGGAGAGAACGACAGAGAGACGGGAAACCCGATCTGGCAGTTGTTAAATACTTCCATACGAACCACAACCTGTCATGCTGTAGATTCCGAGAACCGGAAACCCCGGAGACGGATCCCGCTGGAATGACAATAACCGCACTCAAGGCGGGAGGTCGAGACATCCTATTCAAAGGAGACCGGAATCTGTGGCAGCTTGGGGCGATATGCTTAGCAGTCGCGAGAACCCGGCCGGCCAAGCAGCAGCAAGAAGGAAAGCACCAATCGTGCAACAAGGCGGATTAATGAGAAGCGACGAAACCGAGACACATGTCTACGGACCGCCATAGCTAAATAATACCACCAACGGTATATTAACCGACTAAGAATTTAGTCAAGAGTAGGTACACCCACCCTGCCACACCCGAAGAGGCCGCAATACCTAGCATACATAGCTTAGACAGCTACGAGCACGTTTACGTGACGTACCCGAATAGGACTATTGAAGTAGTGCCTAAACGAGTTAAACCTCGGTAACCACAATAAGGACGTGGGAACGAGCAACGGGGTAGAACATAGAACTAAGTAATTAAGGAACTCCGAGAGTGGAGAAGCACCTAAAAGAATGACAGTCATGTCAAGATGAATAAGAAGCAGCTCTGAAGAGTAGATATCCAACTAAGGGATCAAAAGAAGAGCCGGCAAGGCTACCGAAAACAAAGGTGAACAATACCGTATCCGGTATAAGTTAACCTAAAAACCGCCTATACCGCGCGCTTGCCACAACAAGTGCAGTATTAACGGGACTAACAAGAAGAGCTTGACAAGCGACCAGTACTTAGCAAGTTCTAAAACGACGAGAGAAGCCAATATGGCAAGACAACCTTAAAAATTGTGAAAAACACCTTGGGAAGGCCTAACGGCCTGACCACTGTATTAAGAACTTACCAGTCGGCGAGAAGCTAGACTTGCTAAGAAGCAACCGGCGTTGAAATGCCATGAAGACTTTACTTTCAAAACCCAAATTTTCTTTCAAAACTCAAAATTTTCCAAAAAACCCCCAAATTTTAAAACCAAACCAGGGAACCACGGTAAGTTATCATAAGACGATATAAGAGGAGTTGGCGACAGAATACTTCACCTAGGCGTGTGACCGACACTACAAGTGTACACAAACGAGACATGGGACGACCGCACTCCGAAGGAGCTTGCGGGCCTGACAGACCAGTTATGAGTTAGTCGGGTAAGTGGTAACGTATCAATAAGATACTCCATGTATGTATACAAGTAGAGTACGGAACACGGGAAGTAGTCCACTCCATACTACGGACGAAAGAGCCAATTCAAACCAAGACAGTTGGACACCTCGAATGACCGAAGAACACAGAGAAGCCTACAAAGCGAAAGGAGTCAAGAACCCATACCAAGAGGATAACTAAAGAGTCGAAAGTGCGAGAAGCACCGAGTATTAAGTATAGACATTGGATATGTCTCAGAAATCACGAAGGAAATACATATGGTAACTGGGATGAATACCAGCGTAAGCAATACGGCGAATGGCTAAGATGAACATATTAATGTTCGACAAACGGGATAGAGATCCCACAGTATACCTCACTGAAGAGAATAACGACCTAACCAAGAAGGTAAAGGAAAAGTACCAACAATCTACCCAATAACGGAAGAAGTTACAACCCTAAACGGGATAGTCAAAGTATTTAACCGCAAGGCGGGGTAAGAAACTGAACGTACCCATGAGTTCAAGCCAGATGTAATGATGCAACTCAGTAACACCAAGGAGCAATCCGTGAAGGGTACCGGAATCAACAGTAGTTGAACGAGATATCGTGTTGCGAACACAAGTGTTTAAGCGAACACTCGGGTAGAACCCGAGGGATTCCACGTAGCACGGGATACCCTAAAGTGCCAGACGGCGTGAATTAGTATCAAAATACTAAAAGGGCCTTCCATATAGAAAAGTATGATGAGACAACCATATCAAAGAGCCCAGTATTACCTCCAACCATTAATGGCATACGGAGAAGAAGAACCTATATAATTAGCCGCAAGGAGCGTGGCTCGAGGCGATGTGGCTTGTAAGCCGGGAAACCAACTACCATACGTAGATGTAAACATTGCAAAACCTATGCATAACGGTATAAGAGGAATGGTGGAGAATGAACCACTACCTTACAGCGGGAATACCCCTCGTTATTGTGGGGCCTAGGGAGCGGCTATTGTGAATCCTCAGAGAGGGGCTACCACCTAAGAATGTAATATGAAACCGCTAGAGCGGCGTGGTGAAACTTGAGCATGTGTTTATTGCCAAGGACTAATTCGAACAAAGATAATATGTAGGAAGGCTTTGATAGCAGTGGAAGGAAACCGAGAGGGTAATCGGTTAAGAGTTAAACACAGCATGTGTGTAATGTGAATTGTAGAGTAAACAATGCGCAAGAAGCGCAGAGAGATTTAAAAGAGTAGCGTATTCTATTGAGCCAAATGAATGGCAAGCCATAGTATAAATGGCGACAATACATGAGCGGAAGCTAAAGTAGTAGCGGATGCCATGTAAACAAATGTTGTTAATGAGTAAGAACATGGTACGCAACAAGCGACCGTTGTAAGAGTATAACCAGATAATGATATGAAGTTGATGAGAAAGATGGTAAAGGAGACATGTTCATTCCTATCACATAAGGGATTTACTGCCAAGGGTTTACACCTCTGCACTCTGTAGGACTGAGTGTTTTGGTATTGCACTTGTGTAGTAATGATCTTGTGGGATAACTACGGACTTGAGAAATGTCAACGAAGCCGGTTGAGCGAGAACCTAAGAAATAACCGTGCGACCATTAGCCAAAGATGCACAAAGAACATGGGCCATAACCCACAGGTCCCAGGACCGATGTAAAATAGTATGCATGAATAATTCTTGTACAGAAACAAGTAAACAAACATATAAGTAATCGAGGAAGCACTACATACTAAGTAGTAGCTTGACCTCAACCAACAACAAGTCGGGAAAAGTAAGTGAATAATCACGAAGATATACAGTGCTATACGAAATAGATTTCTAGAGAACTTGAGAGAAAATCTATAACCCATCGAATTTGCATTCGGTAAGAGATACCAAGCGACAATGGAGAAACCTTTGTTCCCAAGACAAAAAGGGATAAAAAGGGAGTAGATAATACATTGAAAATACCAAAAAGGGCAAATAAAGCTCTAGTCATCAGGTCACGCAGCAGAAGCTAGGGACCGTAATTCAAAGGTTAAGTATACCTAGTACATGTGAGTAATCGGCTAACAATAAACGCCTGGAAGCCTTAGAGGCTAGAACCGAACCCGGTTATAAGTCAATTAACCGTATTTGTTAAATACTTCATGATGCTCGAATTAGTGAACCAATATTCAGTGATAACATATGGTCGATTACGCGGGCGTAACCCCTTTTAAGGGGGGTAGGGCGAGAAACCGCTTAGAGTATGTTTTACGTATAGGTGCGTAAACTACTTTGTGCATTGCACAAAAGAAATTGTTTTAATGATTGGAACTTATGTTACATAAACATATGTACCCAGTCATTGTGTAATTATGATTATTGTGCATGAGAGATGCGAGTAATGTGTATATAATAATTATGAAAAGAGGAGTAGAGAAACTCCTGGGGAATGAGAATCCCTATAGTATATGTCTATTGAGATTAGACATGAGACATAATGAGTATGAATCGGTATGAAACCGATGTATAACCTAGTAGGAAGTGAGTTTCCCTAGGTGATTTTATTCGAGAGTGATCGATGGAGTGAGTTCCATCCTTTGGAGTTGTATTATGTATGTTTTAAATTGAGTAACAATTTGAGGAAATTAGGCCATAAGTATGGAATGCCTAGGCAAGGTAAGTGAGACAAATAGAGAATAATGGATGACTTAAGTTCCATGACAAAAACAAGTTAAAATGGATTGTTTTATGAATATGACTTGAAAGAGTAAAAGATAGAAAACGAAAATGTTTGACTATCTGCTTGTTTGAAACTGACGTGGGAGGTGGAACTTGATCTGCTAGCGATCAAGAGAAACCGAACACAAATTGGGGTGGAAGGATAGTTCAACATTGATGCTGATCACATCAGGGTTGGATGACTCTTGAAGCCCCCTGTAAGTGGTCACAAGTAATCACGCTAAAAAAATACAGCTACCATAAATCGGATTTGGAGTTGTGTGATGTTTTAAAAAGAATTTTCAAACAGAATTTGAAAAAGGATCTTCCTTCGAGCATGAAGGCGAAAAATGGTTTTGAAACCATTGCACCGTACGTGCGGCGGTCCTAAGTGACCGGTTGGCGGTGATGTGTGACTTTTCCAAAGGAAGCGGGGCGGGGAGAGTACCCTGAGACAGTCCTGTGTTGAGTGAGTCAACCAGAGTGCCTGAGGATATGTATATGTGTAACGTTTTGATCAGAACCGAAGGAACCGTGGGCCAGAGAGAGTAAGTGCCCATTTGTCATGAAACGGCCGTGGACCAGAGAGCGTAAGTGTCCAATGTGACCGGTACCTGAGGGATCAATAGCGTATTACTCAATATGGATTCGAGGACTGTAGTGCCTTCTTGTCTTCGGACCAATTCCATGGAGAGAGTACAAAGAGTATTTTTGATTGCTATACATGTTGTGATATATGTGTGGTATGTGTAGTGTGAAATGAGACTGACTTGTGGAGTCTGTAAGGTTATACATGTATTATAACCTTGGCATAGCGTGCCCATGAGAGTAACGATATTAGATTCACCAACTTTGAGGACAAAGTTCTTAAGGGGGTAGATTTTAATACCCCGGATCTAAAAATGGTGATTAAATTATTCTAATATGATTATTAAAGGCCTAATGGTGCCTAGAGAATATTGGTAAAGAGAATAAAACCAAAAGTAAAGAGAAAACGCTTGAAAAGCGAAAAACGCTAAAACGCGCGTCAAATGAGTATAGGAGGGATATGACCTCGGTTAGGGTCCAAGATGGATTCCTAAGGCTTAGTTAGGCCTAATTAGTATACGGGAATGATTCCCGAAGAAAACGGATCCAAATAATGGATTAAAACGCTAACGGAGTTTTAAAGCACGTTTTTCGAGAAAACCCGAAAACGTGACTGTAAGTGGTCAAACGGACCCGTAAAAATTATAGTTGATTAAATAACTATAAATAAGTATTAATGGAAGCTTAATAACCATTAAAAATTAAGAAACGAGAAAAATCTGAAAAACGGGCCCGGTGAGTGAATAGTGCCAAACCGGGTAAAATGAAGCGAGCGTTTTTTGTAAAAGACAAAAACGCTCCAGGTTATAAGTATAAGTGGGGCCGGTTTTTATTAGCCAAACATCCTCCCCTCTATAATACTAGCTAGTTAGTAAATAAAGAAAGAAAAGAAAAGGGAAGGAAAAGTAAAAGTAGAAAAAGGTAAGCTCTTCTCTCTCCTCCCTCACTTCCTTCTTTTCTTTCCCTCTTTCCTTTCTCCTTTCCCCGACGCTCTCCCCTTCCTCTGGCCTGAAACAATTTTCTTCCTCCTCATCCATGGCTTCTTGCCACTTCCTTTCCTTGCCCAAGCTTGGATAAAGCTCCAAACACAAAAATAACCACATATTTGTGTTCCCCTCATCAAGCTCCACACTTCTCTCTTTTCAAAATTCGAAAAGGATGAATTTCATTTTCATGGGTATTGGCCATTTGAGGAGAAAAGCACACCATCTTGAAGCTTGAAGCTTCCTCTTTCATCCAAGGTAAAAATATCCAAAGAAAAATACATTTTTCTTCACCCTCTTGTGTTGGCCGATTTTGGCAAGTTTTAATGCCTTGATTTTTCCCTGTTTGAGCTATTCTCCAAGTCTTCAATGGTGCTTTGGGAGTTCCCCTTTGATTCTTGATCAAAACCCCATCCTAGGGTTTCAAGGTAATCACCAATCTTAGAGCTTTAAGCATTCCTAGTTAATGAGGTTAAGTGTTTTTACTTAAACTAATTTCTTGCTTTGAATATTGAATTGGAGATGGGCAATTCCATGGCATTTGGCTGATTTCCAAGCAAGAGAAAAGAGAGGAGAAGAAGAGGAGTGAAAAGATGAAAGACTTTGATCAAGAGGTAAATAACTTGCCTTGGAGCCTAATTTAATGCTTTTAGAATTTGGGAAGGGAAATAAGTAAAAATGAACCCCACTAAGTGTGGTAATAATGTGCTTGTATAGTAATAATGCAAGTGAGAAAACATTTGTGAATTAATGCTTGATTTGGGAGCTATGTATTTGATGGATTAATTATGGTGCTTAGATTTTTGCTTGGTTAATGAGGAATTCTTGTGTGCAGATAGAACCCTTGTGGTTTGGCTAGTTCTAGGTTGAATTAATTGAAGAATTGAGTTTTGGGCAATGTTAGGGAAGTAGCCAAGTTATGGCAAAGTTTGTGTAGAAATTTAAGTGTTTGAGTATTGTTGTGAGTAAGGAATGACCTAGAGAACTAGGTATGAATGGAGGTTGATTTGGGTTAGTAAATAACCTTGGGAAATGCTTGTTTAAAGATAAGAGAGTTGTGCAAAAATCTGTAGCATAAATGTGTGTGAAAGTCTTGAAATGGCTTGAGGTGAACAAGAGTGCTAAACTTGTAAAGCAAGGAGTGAACTTGGGTTTTAGAAGTGCATTGGCCTAGGAGTGATTTAAAATGGTCAAATGGAGTGAGAACAAATGCAAATAGCCAAGAGGTTAAAATCTGTAGCACAAGTGTGCATAAGTGTAACAGAGAATGAACAATTGAGAATGTGAGCAAGAATTTGAGTAAGGAATAGACCTATGTTTTGAAGAGGTTTAGAGCATATTTTAAGGTGTTTAAACATGTAGGAAACATGTGGAATGATTAGGAAATGATTAGAGGTGAATTAGGGGTTGAAAACTGATCAAAAACTGTAAATTTTGACAGTTCCAGGGGTGGTCCGGGTTTGCAAATCGGTACACAAACCCGGACCACATCAAAAACGCACCCGAGAGTGAATCCAGGGGTTGGTCCGGGTTTATATCCCAGGACAAAACCCGGACCACATGTAAAAGTGTCCAGAAAGTTAAAACCGTGTCTGGTCGGGTTTGTAACCCCGAACACAAACCCGGACCAGTGTAAAAACTTGCCAGAAAGTGTTTTAAAGTGTTCTAATGATGGGGAAGTGAATGATAATGGTTTTAGATGATGTTTAGGCCTTGTTTGGGGACATGTAAAGGTCCTAAGAAGTGTAAATAAGTGCTAGGAGTCAATGTGAAGTAAGAGCTCAAGTTGACAAGAGTAAAACCGAGATAACGGATAACGGGTAAGTACGGGAGTAGCATTTAATTATGTAGCATATGAGTTTAGCATTAATAATAATGTTTGGAACATTAGAGGATCGCATGTGAACCGAGCATGGTGAGATGACACGGTAAAAGTAAAAACCCCGGTGAAAGGTATGATTTTCTCATACCCCGCGTGCTAACCGAGTTACGTTGATTTGTGTGTTTGTGTGCCGGCTTAATCAAGATTAAAGCATGAAAATAATCCATTGTTTGATTATGTATATCATGTTGTATGTTGTATGAGCTAACATACTTGCATGCTGGTGTGGTCTAACGTAGCGAATAGACCACTCATAGTGAGTAGCGATTGACTTGAAACTCGTTGATCGGGTAGTTTCATAAATAATGGAAACGTGCAAACACACAAGCTATCGATTAAAATATACGATGACGCAAACATATGAACTCTCTAGAATGTGAGGAGATGTACGGGTTGAGTAAACACCCGGTAACGGTTAGAAAACCAATGTGAAACAATCCAAACGAATAAGGGTGGAAAGGTAAGTGAACCTCCATTGAGAGGATTAAAGATAGTTCAAGGTGAACTTGCAAGAAAAGTAAAAGAGACCTAAGGGATCAGTAACTCCCTTGAGACATGGTCAACCTCCTATAAGAGGATTTTACCCGGTATAAAAAATAACCGAAAAGATAAGTATACGAAATGTATGGGTAACCTTGAGACTAAGATTACCCAAAATTTAAATTATGTTCCCTAACCATTAGAAACATCGGGAGAGATGCTCCTAGACTAATATGCCTAAATATATTATAACTCCGAGAGAGGAGTGTATGGGAATGTGAAAAGTCTGAGAGTAGTCGGACCTACGCGAAAGTAGTAGGAACTAAGTGTGAGTTCCGGGAGCTAGTAAAACTAAGCTCGAAAGCCATGAGTTTTGGCTTAAGTATGTATCAAGAGAAACAAGCGAGAAGAGCGTAGGAGACCTGTAGTGTCTCGAGAACTACGTGAGCTTGAGTATATGTATGAGTAATCCGAGAGAATGTGGGAATAAGTATGAGTAACCCGAGAGAATGGGTGAGTATAAGTATGAGTAACCCGAGAGACTGGGTGAGTATAAGTATGAGTAACACGAGAGAATGGGTGAGTATAAGTATGAGTAACCCGAGAGAATGGGTGAGTATAAGTATGAGTATCCCGAGAGAATGGGGGAGTATAAGTATAAGTAACCCAGAGAGGTGGGTGAGTTATTGAATGAGTAACCAAGCATAGTGAGGTATAACCCTCAAGGCCTAAGAGTAATGAAACAACTAACAACCTTGTTATGTTAGTTGAGGATTGTATTCCATGGTTGAATGTGATCCTTGTGTAGTGTACATATGTAATGTATTGCTATGTTGTATGTTGATTGAATTAAAATGAATCTCATGCTCTCGACAAAAGTAGTCGGTACCCCGGTTAGCACGCGGTATGCGAATTTCATATGCAGCGAAAGCTGAGCCCCTTGGGGCCCCATTTTTATTTTTCAGGTACACCGAAGATGATACCGTTCGAGTGTAGGACGGGGACGGTGGTTAACATGGGTAGTTAGATTTTTAATTACTTATGTATTAGAATGAGGTGTAAGACCGAAAGTGTTATCGGCATCCGTATGATGTATATTCGGGATAGTAAATGAATGAGTTGAGTATTGTATTTGAGTTTGTGTACTCGGTTGTTCTAGTCCATCAGACCGTTACTGTATGTGAGTTAGGCCCGGTTAGCCATATGGGTGGCTAACGGCATTGTATCGCCCTCCGTTGTATTTAGAGTTCCGCTGCGAGTTTATGGGTTAATGAGTCTGTTTAAGAGGTATTTATGAGATTAGCGGATGGGGTGTTACAAAAATGGTATCAAGCGAAGTATCGCTCTATGACTGGAAATACCGAGCTTAGGAAATACCGAGTTAGGAATTAGAGACTTAGGGCTAAGGGTTGAGTGATAGCGTGAGAGATGCGCTAGATAGGAACTTCCAGTATGATCTGGATCCCTACAATACCAAACCCGCCCTCCACAACCCCCGTATTTAAAGCTCAGGAGAGAACGCAGAGAGACGGGAAACCCATCTGGCAGTTGTTAAATACTTCAATACGAACCAGAACCTGTCATGCGGTAGATTCCGAGAACCGGAAACCCCGGAGACGGATCCCGCTGGAACGACAATAACCGCACTCAAGGGCGGGAGGTCGAGACATCCTATTCAAAGGAGACCGGAATCTGTGGCAGCTTGGGGCGACATGCTTAGCAGTCGCGAGAACCCGGCCGGCCAAGCAGCAGCAAGAAGGAAAGCACCAACCGTGCAACAAGGCGGATTAATGAGAAGCGACGAAACCGAGACACATGTCTACGGACCGCCATAGCTAAATAATACCACCAACGGTATATTAACCGACTAAGAATTTAGTCAAGAGTAGGTACACCCACCCTGCCACACCCGAAGAGGCCGCAATACCTAGCATACATAGCTTAGACAGCTACGAGCACGTTTACGAGACGTACCCGAATAGGACTATTGAAGTAGTGCCTAAACGAGTTAAACCTCGGTAACCACAATAAGGACGTGGGAACGAGCAACGGGGTAGAACATAGAACTAAGTAATTAAGGAACTCCGAGAGTGGAGAAGCACCTAAAAGAATGACAGTCATGTCAAGATGAATAAGAAGCAGCTCTGAAGAGTAGATATCCAACTAAGGGATCAAAAGAAAGCCGGCAAGGCTACCGAAAACAAAGGTGAACAATACCGTGTCCGGTATAAGTTAACCTAAAAACCGCCTATACCGTGCACTTGCCACGGCAAGTGCAGTATTAACGGGACTAACAAGAAGAGCTTGACAAGCGACCAGTACTTAGCAAGTACCAAAACGGCGAGAGTAGCCAATATGGCAAGACAACCTTAAAAATTGTGAAAAAAACCTTGGGAAGGCCTAACGGCCTGACAACTGTATTAAGAACATACCAGTCGATGAGAAGCTAGACTTGGTAAGAAGCAACCGGCATTGAAATGCCATGAAGAATTTACTTTTAAAACCCAAATTTTCTTGCAAAACTCAAAATTTTCCAAAAACCCCCAAATTTTAAAACCAAACCAGGGAGCCACGGTAAGTTATCATAAGACGATATAAGAGGAGTTGGCGATAGAATACTTCACCTAGGTGTGTGACCGACACTACAAGTGTACACAAACGAGACATGGGACGACCGCACTCCGAAGGAGCTTGCGGGCCTGACAGACCAGTTATGAGTTAGTCGGGTAAGTGGTAACGTATCAATAAGATACTCCATGTATGTATACAAGTAGAGTACGGAACACGGGAAGTAGTCCACTCCATACTACGGACGAAAGAGCCAATTCAAACCAAGACAGTTGGACACCTCGAATGACCGAAGAACACTGAGAAGCCTACAAAGCGAAAGGAGTCAAGAACCCATACCAAGAGGATGACTAAAGAGTCGAAAGTGCGAGAAGCACCGAGTATTAAGTATACACATTGGATATATCTCAGAAATCACGAAGGAAATACATATGGTAACTGGGATGAATACCAGCGTAAGCAATACGGCGAATGCCTAAGATGGACATATTAATGTTCGACAAACGGGATAGAGATCCCACAGTATACCTCACTGAAGAGAATAACGACCTGACCAAGAAGGTAAAGGAAAAGTACCAACGATCTACCCAATAACGGGAGACGTTACAACCCTAAACGGGATAGTCAAAGTATTTAACCGCAAGGTGGGGTAAGAAACTGAACGTACCCATGAGTTCAAGCCAGATGTAATGACGCAACTCAGTAACACCAAGGAGCAATCCGTGAAGGGTACCAGAATCAACAGTAGTTGAACGAGATATCGTGTTGCGAACACAAGTGTTTAAGCGAACACTCGGGTAGAACCCGGAGGGATTCCACGTAGCACGGGATACCCTAAAGTGCCAGACGGCGTGAATTAGTATCAAAATACTAAAAGGGCCTTCCATATAGAAAAGTATGATGAGACAACCATATCAAAGAGCCCAGTATTACCTCCAACCATTAATGGCATACGGAGAAGAAGAAACCTATATAATTAGCCGCAAGGAGCGTGGCTCGAGGCGATGTGGCTTGTAAGCCGGGAAACCAACTACCATACGTAGATGTAAACATTGCAAAACCTATGCATAACGGCATAAGAGGAATGGTGGAGAATGAACCACTACCTTACAGAACGAATACCCCTCGTTATTGTGGGGCCTAAGGAACGGCTATTGCGTGAATCCTCTAGAGGGGGGCTACCACCTAAGAATGTAATATGAAACCGCTAGAGCGGCGTGGTGAAACTTGAGCATGTGTTTATTGCCAAGGACTAATTTGAACAAAGATAATATGTAGGAAGGCTTTGATAGCAGTGGAAGGAAACCGAGAGAGTAATCGGTTAAGAGTTAAACACAGCATGTGTGTAATGTGAATTGTAGAGTAAACAATGCGCAAGAAGCGCAGAGAGATTTAAAAGAGTAGCGTATTCTATTGAGCCAAATGAATGGCAAGCCATAGTATAAATGGCGACAATACATGAGCGGAAGCTAAAGTAGTAGCGGATGCCATGTAAACAAATGTTGTTAATGAGTAACAACATGGTACGCAGCAAGCGACCATTGTAAGAGTATAGCCAGATAATGATATGAAGTTGATGAGAAAGATGGTAAAGGAGACATGTTCATTCCTATCACATAAGGGATTTACTGCCAAGGGTTTACACCTCTGCACTCTGTAGGACTGAGTGTTTTGGTATTGCACTTGTGCAGTAATGATCTTGTGGGATAACTACGGACTTGAGAAATGTCAACGAAGCCGGTTGAGCGAGAACCTAAAGAAATAACCGTGCGACCATTAGCCAAAGATGCACAAAGAACATGGGCCATAACCCACAGGTCCCAGGACCGATGCAAATAGTATGAATGAATAATTCTTGTACAGAAACAAGTAAACAAACATATAAGTAATCGAAGAAGCACTACATACTAAGTAGTAGCTTGACCTCAACCGACAACAAGTCGGGAAAAGTAAGTGAATAATCACGAAGATATACAGTGCTATACGAAATAGATTTCCAGAGAACTGAGAGAAAATCTATAACCCATCGAATTTGCATTCGGTAAGAGATACCAAGCGACAATGGAGAAACCTTTGTTCCCAAGACAAAAAGGGTAAAAGGGAGTAGATAATACATTGAAAATACCAAAAAGGGCAAATAAAGCTCTAGTCATCAGGTCACGCAGCAGAAGCTAGGGACCGTAATTCAAAGGTTAAGTATACCTAGTACATGTGAGTAATCGGCTAACAATAAACGCCTGGAAGCCTTAGAGGCTAGAACCGAACCCGGTTATAAGTCAATTAACCGTATTAGTTAAATACTTCATGATGCTCGAATTAGTGAACCAATATTCAGTGATAACATACCCTTTTAAGGGGGGTAGGGCGAGAAACCGCTTAGAGTATGTTTTACGTATAGGTGCGTAAACTACTTTGTGCATTGCACAAAAGAAATTGTTTTGATGATTGGAACTTATGTTACATAAACATATGTACCCAGTCATTGTGTAATTATGATTATTGTGCATGAGGGATGCGAGTAATGTGTATATAATAATTATGAAAAGAGGAGTAGAGAAACTCCTGGGGAATGAGAATCCCTATAGTATATGTCTATTGAGATTAGACACGAGACATAATGAGTATGAATCGGTATGAAACCGATGTATAACCTAGTAGGAAGTGAGTTTCCCTAGGTGATTTTATTCGAGAGTGATCGATGGAGTGAGTTCCATCCTTTGGAGTTGTATTATGTATGTTTTAAATTGAGTAACAATTTGAGGAAATTAGGCCATAAGTATGGAATGCCTAGGCAAGGTAAGTGAGACAAATAGAGAATAATGGATGACTTAAGTTCCATGACAAACAAGTTAAAATGGATTGTTTTATGAATATGACTAGAAAGAGTAAAAGATAGAAAACGAAAATGTTTGACTATCTGCTTGTCTGAAACTGACGTGGGAGGTGGAACTTGATCTGCTAGCGATCAAGAGAAACCGAACACAAATTGGGGTGGAAGGATAGTTCAACACTGATGCTGATCACATCAGGGTTGGATGACTCTTGAAGCCCCTGTAAGTGGTCACAAGTAATCACGCTAAAAAAAGATACAGCTACCATAAATCGGATTTGGAGTTGTGTGATGTTTTAAAAAGAATTTTCAAACAGAATTTGAAAAAGGATCTTCCTTCGAGCATGAAGGCAAAAATGGTTTTGAAACCATTGCACCGTACGTGCGGCGGTCCTAAGTGACCGGTTGGGGCGGTGACAGTGTGTGACTTTTCCAAAGGAAGCGGGGCGGGGAGAGTACCCTGAGACTGTCCTGTGTTGAGTGAGTCAACCATTTGTCATGAAACGGCCGTGGACCAGAGAGCGTAAGTGTCCAACGTGACCGGTACCTGAGGGATCAGTAGCGTATTACTCAATATGGATTCGAGGACTGTAGTGCCTTCTTGTCTTCGGACCGATTCCATGGAGAGAGTACAAAGAGTATTTTTGATTGCTATACATGCTGTGATATATGTGTGGTATGTGTAGTGTGAAATGAGACTGACTTGTGGAGTCTGTAAGGTTATACATGTATTATACCTTGGCATAGCGTGCCCATGAGAGTAACGATATTAGATTCACCAACTTTGAGGACAAAGTTCTTAAGGGGGGTAGATTTTAATACCCCGGATCTAAAAATGGTGATCAAATTACTCTAATATGATTATTAAAGGCCTAATGGTGCCTAAAGAGTATTGGTAAAGAGAATAAAACCAAAAGTAAAGAGAAAACGCTTGAAAAGCGAAAAACGCTAAAACGCGCGTCAAATGAGTATAGGAGGGATATGACCTCGGTTAGGGTCCGAGATGGATTCCTAAGGCTTAGTTAGGCCTAATTAGTATACGGGAATGATTCTCGAAGAAAACGGATCCAAATAATGGATTAAAACGCTAACAGAGTTTTAAAGCACGTTTTTCGAGAAAACCCGAAAACGTGACTGTAAGTGGTCAAACGGACCCGTAAAAATTATAGTTGATTAAATAACTATAAATAATTATTAATGGAAGCTTAATAACCATTAAAAATAAAGAAACGAGAAAAATCTGAAAAACGGGCCCGGTGAGTGAATAGTGCCGAACCGGGTAAAATAACGAGCGTTTTCTGTAAAAGACGAAAACACTCCAGGTTATCAGTATAAGTGGGGCCGGTTTTTATTAGCCAAACATCCTCCCCTCTCTAATACTAGCTAGTTAGTAAATAAAGAAAGAAAAGAAAACGGAAGGAAAAGTAAAAGTAGAAAAAGGTACGCTCTTCTCTCTCCTCCCTCACTTCCTTCTTTTCTTTCCCTCTTTCCTTTCTCCTTTCCTAGACGCTCTCCCCTTCCTCTGGCCTGAAACAATTTTCTTCCTCCTCATCCATGGCTTCTTGCCACTTCCTTTCCTTGCCCAAGCTTGGATAAAGCTCCAAACACAAAAATAACCACATATTTGTGTTCCCCTCATCAAGCTCCACACTTCTCTCTTTTCAAAATTCGAAAAGGATGAATTTCATTTTCATGGGTATTGGCCATATTTGTAGAAAAGCACACCATCTTGAAGCTTCCTCTTTCATCCAAGGTAAAAATATCCAAAGAAAAATACATTTTTCTTCACCCTCTTGTTGGCCAATTTTGGCAAGTTTTAATGCCTTGATTTTTCCTTGTTTGAGCTATTCTTCAAGTCGTCAATGGTGCTTTGGGAGTTCCCCTTTGATTCTTGATCAAAACCCCATCCTAGGGTTTCAAGGTAATCACCAATCTTAGAGCTTTAAGCATTCCTAGTTAATGAGGTTAAGTGTTTTTACTTAAACTCATTTCTTGCTTTGAATATTGAATTGGAGATGGGCAATTCCATGGCCTTTGGCCGATTTCCAAGCAAGAGAAAAGAGAAGAGAAAGAAGAGGAGTGAAAAGAGGAAAGGCTTGTGATCAAGAGGTAAATAACTTGCCTTGGAGCCTAATTTAATGCTTTTAGAATTTGGGAAGGGAAATAAGTAAATGAATGAACCCCACTTAAGTGTGGTAATAATGTGCTTGTATAGTAATAATGCAAGTGAGAAAACATTTGTGAATTAATGCTTGATTTGGGAGCTATGTATTTGATGGATTATGCATTATGGTGCTTAATGAGATTTTTGCTTGGTTAATGAGGAATTCTGGTGTGCTGATAGAACCCTTGTGGTTTGGCTAGTTCTAGGTTGAATAAAATGAAGAATTGAGTTTTGGGCAATGTTAGGGAAGTAGCCAAGTTATGGCAAATTTGTGTAGAAATTTAAGTGTTTGAGTATTGTTGTGAGTAAGGAATGACCTAGAGAACTAGGTATGAATGGAGGCTGATTTGGGTTAGTAAATAACCTTGGGAAATGCTTGTTTAAAGATAAGAGAGTTGTGCAAAAATCTGTAGCATAAATGTGTGTGAAAGTCTTGAAATGGCTTGAGGTGAACAAGAGTGCTAAACTTGTAAAGCAAGGAGTGAACTTGGGTTTTAGAAGTGCATTGGCCTAGGAGTGATTTGGAATGGTCAAATGGAGTGAGAACAAATGCAAATAGCCAAGAGGTGAAAATCTGTAGCACAAGTGTGCATAAGTGTAACAGAGAATGAAAAATTGAGAATGTGAGCAAGAATTTGAGTAAGGAATAGACCTATGTTTTGAAGAGGTTTAGAGCATATTTTAAGGTGTTTAAACATGTAGGAAACATGTGGAATGATTAGGAAATGATTAGAGGTGAATTAGGGGTTGAAAACTGATCAAAAACTGTAAATTTTGACAGTTCCAGGGGTGGTCCAGGTTTGCAAATCGGTTCACAAACCCGGACCACATCAAAAACGCACCCGAGAGTGAATCCAGGGGTTGGTCCGGGTTTATATCCCAGGACACAAACCCGGACCACATGTAAAAGTGTCCAGAAAGTTAAAACCGTGTCTGGTCCGGGTTTGTAACCCCGACACAAACCCGGATTAGTGTAAAAACTTGCTAGAAAGTGTTTTAAAGTGTCCTAATGATGGGGAAGTGAATGATAATGGTTTTAGATGATGTTTAGGCCTTGTTTGGGGACATGTAAAGGTCCTAAAAAATGTAAACAAGTGCTAGGAGTCAATGTGAAGTAAGAGCTCAAGTTGACAAGAGTAAAACCGAGATAACGGGATAACGGGGTAAGTACGGGAGTAGCATTTAATTATGTAGCGTATGAGTTTAGCATTAATAATAATGTTTGGAACATTATCAGAGGATCGCATGTGAACCGAGCATGGTGAGATGACACGATAAAAGTAAAAACCCCGGTGAAAGGTATGATTTTCTCATACCCCGCGTGCTAACTGAGTTACATTGATTTGTGTGTTTGTGTGCCGGCTTAATCAAGACTAAAGCATGAAAAAAATCCATTGTTTGATTATGTATATCATGTTGTATGTTGTATGAGCTAACATACTTGCATGCCGGTGTGGTCTAACGTAGTGAATAGACCGACTCATAGTGAGTAGTGATTGACTTGAAACTCGTTGATCGGGTAGTTTCATAAATAATGGAAACGTGCAAACACACAAGCTATCGATTAAAATATACGATGACGCAAACATATGAACTCTCTAGAATGTGAGGAGATGTACGGGTTGAGTAAACACCCGGTAACGGTTAGAAAACCAATGTGAAACAATCCACGAAACGAATAAGGGTGGAAAGGTAAGTGAACCTCCATTGAGAGGATTAAAGATAGTTCAAGGTGTGAACTTGCAAGAAAAGTAAAAGAGACCTAAGGGATCAGTAACTCCCTTGAGACATGGTCAACCTCCTATAAGAGGATTTTACCCGGTATAAAAAATAACCGAAAAGATAAGTATACGAAATGTATGGGTAACCCTTGAGACTAAGATTACCCAAAATTTAAATTATGTTCCCTAACCATTAGAAACATCGGGAGAGATGCTCCTAGACTAATATGCCTAAATATATTATAACTCCGAGAGAGGAGTGTATGGGAATGTGAAAAGTCTGAGAGTAGTCGGACCTACGCGAAAGTAGTAGGAACTAAGTGTGAGTTCCGGGAGCTAGTAAAACTAAGCTCAAAAGCCATGAGTTTTGGCTTAAGTATGTATCAAGAGAAACAAGAGAGAAGAGCGTAGGAGACCTGTAGTGTCTCGAGAACTACGTGAGCTTGAGTATATGTATGAGTAACCCGAGAGAATGGGTGAGAATAAGTATGAGTAACCCGAGAGAATGGGCGAGTATAAGTATGAGTAACCCGAGAGACTGGGTGAGTATAAGTATGAGTAACACGAGAGAATGGGTGAGTATAAGTATGAGTAACCCGAGAGAATGGGTGAGTATAAGTATGAGTAACCCAAGAGAATGGGGGAGTATAAGTATAAGTAACCCGAGAGAGTGGGTGAGTTATTGAATGAGTAACCAAGGCATAGTGAGGTATAACCCTCAAGGCCTAAGAGTAATGAAACAACTAACAACCTTGTTATGTTAGTTGAGGATTGTATTCCATGGTTGAATGTGAATCCTTGTGTAGTGTACATATGTAATGTATTGCTATGTTGTATGTTGATTGAATTAAAATGAATCTCATGCTCTCGACAAAAGTAGTCGGCGTACCCCGGTTAGCACTCGGGGTATGCGAATTTCATATGCAGCGAAAGCTGAGCCCCTCGGGGCCCCATTTTTATTTTTCAGGTACACCGAAGATGATACCGTTCGAGTGTAGGACGGGGACGGTGGTTAACATGGGTAGTTAGATTTTAATTACTTATGTATTAGAATGAGGTGTAAGACCGAAAGTGTTATCGGCATCCGTATGATGTATATTCGGATAGTAAATGAATGAGTTGAGTATTGTATTTGAGTTTGTGTACTCAGTTGTTCCAGTCCATCAGACCGTTACTGTATGTGAGTTAGGCCCGGTTAGCCATATGGGTGGCTAACGGCATTGTATCTCCCTCCGTTGTATTTAGAGTTCCGCTGCGAGTTTATGGGTTAATGAGTCTGTTTAAGAGGTATTTATGAGATTAGCGGATGGGGTGTTACAGTAGTAGGTAACTTGAATTTATTGATGGTAAAAAAAAGTATGAGTAGATAAGGGATGAGCGAGCCTGCGGTGCCAAGTGTTAGGGATGAACCTAGCACCGAAAGCAAGGCTCGTGGCTTGAAATTGAGGGTGGGATATGTCATCAGGAAAGTGGTAAAGGCCATCCCTAACATATCCGTGAAGGAGGGTAGTGTAGCACAATCCTTAAAAGGAAAAAAACCTGTGTGAAACTCAAAGTATGTGTCATTTTCTTTTGTAAACTGACTAACCGAAACAAGGTTTTTGTGAAGGCCTGGAGTATGAAAAACAGTGGATAGAATAAAGGTTCTAGTAGAGGTAGGAATCACAACTTTCCCATATTATAAATAGGTAAGGAAGTATCGTCTCCTAAAGTAACCGTTTTCGTTCCTTGATATTCAATAGCTCCCATGTTCGTGTGGTTGTAGTCATCGGTAAAGTGGTATGTTGCTCTTGTGTCTAGTATCCAAGTTTGAGGACCAGAACTTGTGGTTTGAGATGTAATGTAAGTTTGAAAATTTCTAAGAGTAGGGACCTAGAATGATTGAATGAGCCTATGATAATAATGGCGGGCAACATGACCACGTTTATCACAAATTTGCCATTTTGGTCTGTTGTCTGAATGCCCAGCAAAGGTAGTAGATCCTTAGGAGTTGTTGTTAGATCTACCACCAGAGTAGTAACCTCTTCCCCTTGAGCGATCGATTTCTAGAGCTGCGCTCAGAATTATTGTTGAATCTGTTTTTCTCATTTCATGGCTTATCGTAGGTAGAATCTATTTTCAGTGTGTGTGTGTGTGGTGGTGTTCAAACCGATTGTCTGACTTATGGATTTTGTTTTGCTCATTGATTTTTACCTCTTGATGCTGCAGCAAGTTACAATATAGTTGATGGGGGTGTAAGAACAGTAGGTTGGGTTATGATGTATGTTAGCATGGGATCATACCAATGGGGTAAGCCTATTAGGAGGTAGGTCTGTAGCTCACAATCAAGGATTGTATGATCTACTAGAGCTAAAGATGAGACAAGGGTTTCGGATCTATTGAAGTAATCAGTAATGGTTTCATTTCCCTGTTTTTTAATGCTAGCTAGTTGGAGGTGGTATTGGCCAACATGGGCAGTGGATTGTGCGGCAAACACCTAGGCCAAGGTGTCCCACATTTTTCTGGAGCTGGTACATCTAGAAGTTTGGATAATGATGGGTTCGGAGTTAGGGATGAGAGAATAATGCTCATAACTAATTTATCTTGTGTAATTCATTTGTGATGTTCCTCGCTATCTTTTCCATCTAATATTGCAGAAGGACAGGGAAAACTTCTGTTAATGTACCTAAACAAATTATTGCTCCGTAGAAAAGGTTGGATCAAACTCTTTCAGATGGGATAATTGTGCGCCCGCAGCTTAATCAAGTGAGATGCAGCAACAAGGATGGAATATGACGACGGTGTCTGGGTAACGATTGTGGTGGTGTTCTGTGATGAAGAAATAACTTCTTCATCTTTTGAAGAATTGCCAGATTCGGTGGGTGTGTTGCTCGCCATTGACAAAGATGAAGACGAAGTTCATTTTTTTTGTATTTTTTTTTTTTTTGGAACCCTAGTGATGCTCTGATATCATAACAACTGGGGTGACAACAAGTATATAATCGGAGCACTGCTCTCAAAGCATCTCTTTGTATATTATACTACTTTATGTATTACAAGGTGTTGGATTGTTAATTAGAAAAGAAATTTATGGAGAGAATTATAAAGGTGGCCCAAATATGTAAACATGCCCATATGGTCAAGTAATTATGTATAGACGGAGTAAAGCCATCAACTCAGGGATCATTATTTTTTTTTAATAATTTGCTGGTAAAACCAGTTACAAAGACTGTGGCTAAAATAGCCCTTCTCGCCAAACTCACGGATCATTATTAGGTTACAACAATTCAAAACACTATACAATGTAGATATGTAATGAAGTTTATGGAATGTAATTACAGGGAATACATATATAGGAGGACTGAAATGATAAATTGAGGTATCCTGGAAAAGGGGAATTGTATGTTTGTTTGTACATGTTGAATAAATCAATCACAGCTAGCAAACATTATACTATATTGTATAAAGTTAAAGAAATAAGTATGTGGATAGTAGGTAATTTTTAGTTGACCCGTACGTCTCCTCAGTTTGTCTTCAGCTTAATTTCTGCCTGATCCTTTGCATACGACTGCAAGGTAGATGAACATAGTCGCAGCCAGTATGATGATAAAGCTTCCAATGATTTCTGCAAAACCGTGCCAATATAAACGGGTCGGGTCAGGTCGGGTCGGTCATCACCAGATTTAAGAACTAAATAATTAAACAAACGCAAGGATCAATATATTATAGATCATACCAGTGTTGGGCTGTCATGCTTAACCACCCTTATGTGTTTGCAGGCAAAACTACAACCAAACATAGAGTGTTTAATTAGTTTTATAAAAGGAAAAGAAGAAATTAATCAAACCATATGTATTAATTAATTCAATCCTCACAGATTGTAATGAATTAAACTCAAGATTAAACCACTAGTAATTAATTTACTGAAATTAATTAATTAGTTACCCAAAAGCAAGCATGGTGAGACTCCAAGCAATGGTTGCGGCTGAAGCAGTAGCTGGGTGGCTATGATCATGGTGACCACCACCAGAGAAAGCATGAGTCATGGCAAATAGACAAGCTCCAGCACCAACTACACCCGCAATCAATGAATACTCAATGAGGTATCGAGTTACCGTATCCCAATATCCTGTGCATATCACATCCAAAGACAACACTCACTTGATTAACATTAAATTTTAACTTATCATAGTACACATTATTAAATCATGTTATAATGTATATATACCGTAGTCAATGATACGGTTCATTGCCCACCCACTGATGCCGAGAACGACGACGTACATAGAGAAGTTGAGAAGTAATAGACAGAAAGCTACAGGCTTCATTCTGTGATGCCCTTCAGCCATCTCTCTCTTACTTTGTTATTCTTACTGTGTGAGAACTGAAGCAATAAATCAAGTGTATGTGTGTTTGAATGAGGAAACTAGGTAAGTTAATATGAAGGAGGGATGGGCTTGTTTATATACTAAGTTGATGAGTCGCGCGATCGGGGTAACATAAAGAAGATCAACCTAGCTAACTAGTGACAGTGACTGAGATAAGAAAAATCTTAATTATATATGACGTTATTTTATGACATATATATTGCTTGTTTGACTATATATTAAACTTAATTAAATCTACAATATTCATATACTCATTGCTTGGATATTAGTTTAATCTCCAGCTAGCTAGTACTAAGAAATAATCGTCAATTTTCTAATAATTTTAATATATATCTAAAGAGTCATATTCCATCTAGCTGGTTGGTTTGCTTTGTATTCACTGGACAAGAAGCTCTAATCGTTTGTCTATCTGTCGTTGTTCATATCATCATTATCTGAAAACTAGAAGAAGCTAGCTTGAAGCATTCATCTTTCTACGTGTCATTCTGATCGATCTCACTCAGATCTCTTCTTTTTAATATACTTACCTGCGATACTATATATCAATTGTATTATAAATGCTGCTTTGGGCGAAAGGGAGTGGAGATTGCACCAAGGAATTAAGAAACTCAAACAATGGACCTACAATATTGAATTTGTTTATTGCTTCGGAAGGTGTAGTATTGTTTTCTATCACTGACGTTTTTGATTGACTTGTAAGATAACTGATGACCTAATCCCACTCTGTTAATATTATAATAATATTATGAAGGAATTGGGTTAATGTCTATTGTATTCCTTCTTCATAATCCATTATAGGAATGTAATGTATCTAGGCTGCTACCAAGTTTATAACCTTAAGACCTCATGATTAATTTGGTCCTTAACTATGAGCAACGATAATGGCTGCAGACAAAAATCTTACAGATACACAGAGCGAACCACGCAAAAAACACAATGAATGGTGCTAGCTATAAACATACTTTTTTTCCCAAACACCTAACTTATATATAATTTAAGATAGTACATAACTAAAGACCACTTAAACCCAAAGAAAGAACCAGAGTGACTTAAAGTAACCCAAGTGGCGATGCAGCCGTGAACCCATCATTTACATTGTGTTCACACCTAGCTGAAAAAATTCTAACAAGATTATTAGAAAACATTTGCGGTGAACGTGGATCGAACACGTGACCTTCAGATCTTCAGTCTGACGCTCTCCCAACTGAGCTATCCCCGCTTATTGATTAGTGACTTTTTAGTTTCCTATATTAACGATGAACACCCATACTCGATTACGAATAGTATTTAGCAATGACTAGAGACAGCTAGGAGAACTCAAATTGGTAAAGTTTTTTTTCTGTTCAACAAGCAAAATAATCCCTAATAATCATAAAATCCAAGATGAAGAAATCATCCCAACTTTCCGTTGGGGGATGAATATGATAATGAGACCATATTCAGCAGGAGCAAATAAAGATGATGAATATGTAGGAAATGACGTCACGACTCATCACAACAGCAATTCACTTTCAATTAGAACACTTAGCAACAACTTGCTGGTTAAAAGACCTTTAAGCATGCACCCTCCCTAGCTATACCTAAAGTGTGTCCTATAGGAAATTTGATGGTTGTAACATTGCAAAGCAAAATAAGTGACAACTGAAATTGATAAGAGAGGATAGAGAACCAATTGGTAAAGGAAAGATTTCTAATCCCGTTGTTGATAAGAGTTCTAATGATTTTCGTTGTGATCCACCTGTCATCTTCACAAAGATTTGGATAAGAACAAAGATGATTAATTATGAGTTGAATACGTATTTGAACGAGTTTAATAACTAAGCTGTATGTGAACATATCCTTTTTGTAGAGTTTTGTTATGGAAATCACCTAGATGATTAATTCAAGTTTTTGAAGCTAATGATGGCAAACTTGGAGAAGCTGAAAGGACTATTCTCCGTTTAACTTTTGAGTTGGATTGTTTTGAGTTTATACAGTGCACTTGCTGTAGCTCTTCATCAAGTGTACCTTATAATAGACATATTATATATTCCCTTTCAAATTATAACGTCAGTTTTCTAGCCTCCATAATTATTTTTCTATTAATAGCATTTTGGGAAATTTCACAATTTTCCCCTGAGGTTTGAGTGAATTTTATGAGATACCTCCTAAGGTTTCATTTTCACTATTAGATACCCCTAAGGTTTTATTTTCTTTACTAGATACCCTTGAGGTTTCATTTTCATTATGAGGTACCCCTGAGGTTTCAATTTTATTACGGGATGCCCCTCCGTTCAAATTCTAATATATATTATATTTTTCATAATGCTATTTTACCCTCGCACAGTAAAATCAGGGGTTTATGTTCAATTTTTTTATAAATTTTAAAAATAAACAAATTACACAAAAAATAATTAAATATCATATAAATTTTAAAATCAATTTTAAAACATGAGTATAATTAAATAAATGAAAAAAAATGAAATAAATAAATGGAAATGATGAAATAATAAAAATTAAATTATTTTGAAAATAAACATAAATTGTTAAAGTGTTACGTAACGATGACATAAAATCATAAAAAACTTATAACAATAATATGAAAAATATTAAAAGTAACAATTATATAGTACATAGAAAAACTTATTATTTAAAATTGAAAAATAAAGTTTAAAAGTATAAAATATGATCATTTTTCTTGTGATTGTTGATATCAAATAATATATTTGTTAATAATTTTTTATAATTTGTAAAACTATTTAATAATTTAATATTTTTAATGTAATTGCTACAACTTTTTTTATTTTAAGTCACCGTTATAATAGTTTTTAAATTATGTAACAATATATGCTTTCCAAATAAATTAATTTTTTATTGTTTAGTCATTTTTGTTTATTTTTGAAATTTTATGATTTTAATTATTTTTGTTTTCATAATTTTTATTCATTTTTTAAAACTGAATTTAAAATTTATGTGATCTTTAATTATTTTTGTGTATTTTGTTTAGTTTTTAAATTATAAAAAAAATTGGGCATAAACCCCCCTGAGGTTACGGTGCAAGGATAAATAGGGATATAAGAATTTTAATATATCAGAAGTTGAATGAAGGGGCATCCCGCAATAAAATTGAAACCACAAGGGTATCTCGTAATGAAAATGAAACCTCAGGGGTATCTCGTAAAGAAAATGAAACCTCAGGGGTATTTCATAGTAAAAATGAAACCTCAAGGGTATCTCGTGAAATTCGCTCAAATCTCAGAGGTATATCGTGAAATTTCCCTAGCGTTTTTTTTTAAATTCAAGGGATCCTTTTTGCGAACGATCTCATCATTGAAAAGTAAGAACGGTCACCTATGATCTAATAATTTTGCCTAGTCAAATGAGGTTGGTGTTCGAAACGCGGTTCAAATAATTACTGACAATGCTTGTAATTATAGAGGAGCATGAGAGATTATTGAAAATATGTATCCTAACATATATTGGATGTCTTGTGTGGTGCACACTTTGAATCTAGCGTTGAAAATATATGTGATGCAAAGAATATGGGGTGAAATGTGGACACAGAGTGTCATTCGGTTACTAAGATCCATGATGACACACATTGTTCATCAAAAACTTTATAATGATGCATTCTATCAGGTTATCTATGTTGAACAACTTCTAATCTCTTAGATTGCTTCAGTTGTTGTCATGTTGAAAAGATTTAAGCTGTTCGACGAGCTCTTGAGGCTATGGTGATGAGTGAAATTCGTATCGAGATGATAATCAAGAAAGAGTTAGAACTATCAGAGAGAATGTGCTTAATGAATTTTGGTGGGATTAAATAACGTACATCATCGATTTCATGTCGCCTATCTATGAAATGATTAAAGTTTGTGATACTGATAGACCTTGCCTACACTTAGTTTATGAGTTATGGGACTCAATGATTGAGACAGTGAAGTTGAGAATTTATAAGCATGAGAGAAAAACACAATCTGAAGATAGTTCATTTTAAACTATTGTGTATAAAATTCTTATTGCTCGATGGACCAAAAGTTATACACCTCTCCACTGCGTTGCACATGTACTGAATCCATGGTATTATTTTTATAAAATATATATACATGTATGTACATATATTTGTGTGTGTCTAACCATTTTTTTGAATATATTCGAACATGATTACTAAATATTTTGACATATTTTTTAGATTTTTATAATGATTATTGGCTAAGTAAGGGCTCTAATGAAGATTCAGAACTTTCTGAATAGTGATCAATTCACAGCAATTAAGACAGAGTATCGTTATTTTTCAATAAATACAGGACCATTTGGAGATGTTTCTCTTTCTACGAGAACACTTTGAATCGTTTGACATGGTGGGCTAATTTTGGTGCCCAAGTACTGTCTCTCCAAGCTTTGGCTTTCAAACTGCTTGGGCAAACTGCATCATCTTCTTGTTGTAAACGTAACTGAAGCCTCTATTCATTTATTGATTATGTTAAAAGGAATAAACTAATGTCTAGTCGTGTTGAAATATTGGTTTTCGTTCACAACAACCTTCGTCTTCTATCAAGGAATAATGCTGAGTACAAAGAAGAAAAGACAAAGATATGGGATGTAGCTGGAGAACTTTGGAACTCTTGAAGGGAGAGAATTATTAGAATTGTCTGAGTTATCGCTTGATGATCTAGAATTAGAAAGCATGTATTTTTGTCAGAACGTGATTACTCGGTTAGATTGATAATATTCTTTATTTTTCTTTTAGATTAGTATTTTTGTTTAAATAGTTATATTATCCATAATATTTACATTTAATTTATAAAACTTATTTTAGTTGTATTCAATATGTCTACATATTTCTCTTGTCATCCCTGCATTTTTAAAAAATTTAATAATTTTTGTTTTTCCATCCCCGTCCCCGTACAATCTATTAGGCGGCCCACTTGTTATCCAGGCCAGTTCTATTTAGTTAGTATTGTTTGTATAGTTTAATAGTGTATGGCCCAAAGCTAACTCGTTGCAGTTTTGTGTTTTACCCATTAAGATCCCTACAATAAATAGGATCTTTATACAATGAAATATTAAATGAGGAATTTCACGTAAAACCCTACGTTCTTTATGGTGCTCACAAAAAGCCTTTTTCCTCTGAGTCTCATCTTCACACCTACACTTACCTCATTCCCAACACTACACCCTGTCTTCCTCCACCACCAGAAGCTCCACAAATGTTTTCCCTGCCTGATTCTCCAAACACTTCTCCATCTCCCTCACTTATGCACCAAGATTCTCCAAATTTATTCACTCCATCTGACTTTACTTCTCACTTTATCCTTGAATCTACTTCTGATCCCTCTCAGCCCATAATCTTGGAATCTCCACATTCATCTAGCTCATCACTTGAACCCACACTAGTAGAAAAAAGATTTTAAATGACGCACTTTAAACCACGGTTAATCTCGTAACCGTCATTTAAAAACTTTATACCACGGTTATTATCATAACCGTCACAAAAAGTGTCGGCGGGAGATTTTATACCACGGTTCCACGCAGAACCGTCGTATATAGCTTGACTGTGCTGCATTTTATACCACGGTTCTGACGGAACCGTCATATATAGTTTGATGCATTGTATTATATACCACGGTTCTGGGTGGAACCGTCATATATACTTTGATGCGTTGTATTTTAAACCACGGTTTTGTGACAACCGTCATTTTTAGTCATGGTCAAACAACTTTAAATGACGGTTTCTTGGTAGAACCGGGGTATATAGTCTAAGCGGGAATTCAAATTTTCGGCGAAAATTAACGCGGCTCTTTCTCCTTCTCCTATTAGATATATTTCTCCTCACTGTTTTACAACCAACACTGTCGAACAAATCGAACATGCTCTCTAGCCTCAACTCTTCTTCTCTTCAACTCCTTTTTTTTTGCAACCCACCGGCGAACATGGAACCTGTGCGCCTCTTCTTCAACTTCGCAACCTACCGGCGAACTAGAAAACAAGGAACACATGTGCCTCTTCTTCCTCTACACCTCTTCTTCACGGTAATTTTTGCGAACAAGGAACAAATGCTCTGCGCCTCTTCTTCACGGTAATTTTTGCGAACAAGGAACACATGCTCTGCGTCTTTCTTCATCTTCATTGTAATTTTTGCAACCCTAACCGGCGAACACACGGTAATTTTGTAGCCCACCGACGAACACGGTAATTTTGCAACCCACCGACAAACAAGGAATACAACATTCACTCATTATTTTGCAACCCTAATTCGCATACAAGGAACATACATGTTCTGCATTCTGCAGTGTTTGAGCACTGTTGAGATTAGATTGAAGGCGACGCTAAATCGCCGGCGATTTTAGAAAAAAAAAGACTATAAACCACGGTTTTGTGAATAACCGTGGTTTATTTGTTGATTTTATAAATTAAATACCACGGTTCTACACAATAACCGTCATTAATACTCACTTTATACCACGGTTCGGGCTTTTAACCGTGGTATAAAGTCAATGATCTCATGGGAGAAAGGGGTCTTAAATGACGGTCCAAAGGAACTGTGGTTTATAACCTCACTTTTAAACGACGGTTTTAAACCGTGGTATATAGTTATTAGCTATATGCGACGCCGGTATAAACCACGGTTTCTAACCATGGTATATAGGCAAAATAACCGTCATTAAAAACATTTTTTCCACTAGTGCCACCTCTGATTCTCCTCCACCCCTCCCCCTTCCTACTCCCACCACCAATGTCCATCCCATGGTCACATGAAGCAAAACAAATTCTCTCAAGTCCTTGCAATGTACAAATAAAACTTTTAATTATCAGTTTCATACCACCACTGTCTCAAACATTCCAGATAATCCTACCCTTAAGCAAGCTTTGTCACATTCAGCTTGGGTTGATGCTATGACTCAAGAGTTGAGTGCTCTAGAAGCAAATAATACTTGGACCCTCGTGCCTTATCAGCCAACTATGAATTTATTGGGGGTTAAGTGGGTATTTCGTACAAAAAGAGGCTCAGATGGAAAAATCACTAGAAGGAAACCCCATTAGCCGCTCAGGGTTTTTTTCAAACATATGGATTTGATTATAATGAGACTTTTAGTCCCGTTGTCAAACAAGCTACAATCAGAATGGTTCTTTCTATTGTTGTCTCTCACGTGTGGCCTATTAAGCAATTGGATGTCCAAAATGCATTTTTACATGGTGAATTAGAAGAGGTGGTGTTTATCAAATGACCACCTGATTTTACAAATTCCAGTTTTCCTCAGCATGTGAGAATGTTAAATAAATCTCTTTATGGATTGAAACAATCCCTTAGAGCATGGTATGCTAAATTGAGCTCCTTTCTTGTGAGACTGGGCTTTACTATTTCAAAATCTGATGCTTCTCTCTTTGTTTATGCTCACGGATGCGATTTGTTATATGTTCTTGTGTATGTCGACGATATTTTAGTTATTGGGTCCTCTGAGTCACTATTATCACATTTTACAGCAGCTTTTCAAGCTACTTTTCCTAATCTTAAGTTTTTTTCTAGGTGTTTCTACCCTAAGGATATCTCATGGTTTACTGCTCTCAAAGACCCAATATATCAAGGACATTCTTGCTAAAATAGCCATGCACAGTTCAAAATCAGTTTCTACTCCTATGTCCCCAACTGCAACCCTAGACAATGACGATTATCCTCTCTATGATAACCCATCTCAATACAGAAGCATAGAGGGGAGTTTGCAATATTTATCATTTACACGTCCGGACATAACATTCGCAGTAAAGAAAGTTTGTCAGTTTATGCTCTCACTTCGACAAGTGCACTGGAGGGCCGTGAAGCGCATTCTTCGTTACCTCAACCACACCAAACATCTTGGCCTTTTCTTTTCTTTTGCACTGTCGGGTACTCTTCAAGAGTATACAGATGGCAATTAGGCTGGCTCTTTGACATACCGTCGTTCCACCGCCAACTACCTTGTGTTTATGGGGCCGCATCTCGTCTCTTGGAGTTGTCGGAAGCAACTGACAGTGGCTCGCTCGTCGACTTTGGCCGAGTATCGGGCTCTTGCCAATGGTGCTATGGGATTTTACTAGATCCATCAACTTCTCACTAAATTAGGGATTCAGTTCCGAAAACCCTCAATCTTGTATTATGATCATGTGGGTGCAACCTTCCCCTCTTCGAATCACATTTTTCATAACCGGATCAAACACATTGATTTGGATTACCATTTTGTACTAGAAATAATGGAACGTTGGCGATTCACATCTTCCCTCTCATGCTCAGATTGCCGAATGTTTAACGAAGCCCCTTTCCACTTCTCTGTTCCTTTGGTTGCGGTCAAAGGTACCCTTAACAGGCCAGATTGACTCGAGGCGGCCCACTTGTTATCCGGCCCTGTTCAGTTTAGTTAGAGTTGTCTGTATAGTTTAATAGTGTATGGCCCAAAGTTGACTCATTACAGTTTTGTCTTTTACCCATTAAGATCCCTACTATAAATAGGATCTTTATACATTGAAATATGAAATGAGAAATTTAACGTAAAACCCTAGTCAGAAAGTCACTAAACTATAGCAATGGGAAGACAAGGAGAACTATTGCCCGACAAGCGGAGCGGAGCATGGAGACCGCCTATTACCGACATGCATGGCAAATTGATAGAATAAAACCCCCTCCAAAACAGGTAGGAAAGCCCCCACCGAAGGAGGAAATTTGGGGCTTAGTTAGAATGACCGGTTTATTGGTTTCTTGTTATAGAGCTAGGTCTCACCGATATTTGGAATTTGCTTCCATTGAAGTGACATGTTGCTAGCTAAACATACTTGAACCAAAGGCTGGCGAGAAAAACCATAAACAATTCTAACATCTTTGAAATCTAGAATATGACTAGGAGATCAACCTTTACGATTATAGTATTCAACTAATTGCTCCAAATAATGTATTTGCTTGAGATCGAACTAAATATACCATAGATGGTCTTTGTAACGTTTCTACACTAGTTCATCATAACCCTATTGCATCATTCAACCTTGGAGACATAATAACATGTTCTATAATGGCTAAGTAATCTACTGCACAAAAACAATGTATTTTTGTGGTTAATTGTAGCAAAAGATCTGATAAAGGTTGAGAAGGTTAGATTGGTTGGTAGAGATTTCATTCCACTGGCAAATTGTTCACCTGATCCTACAAGACACTTGTAGGTGAAAACGATTTGATCGTTTGAAAAAAAAATCTTGTAATTTTGAATCCAGTAGGCTTCCCTACAAATTTTGAAAACTGGAGTTGAACAAAAACTAGGTTGAACTTAACCTATTTTTTGTTTAATTAATGTACTTATCCAAACCGTGAAAAATAACTAGTTTTTGGTTTCAAGCAAAGGTTCTTTATTTTTCAGACATGTTAACCAATTATATAAAACAAACAAAAAATTCAATTATACATGGTAACATATAATAATTATGTTAACCATTGCATAAATGTGCATTTTTCCATATAGGTTTGATTCATCACTAATGTTTTGAGCAGATGATCACAGTTTACTACAAAATTTAGGTTATGACTTCCATCAATAAAAATATACTATTATAAGGTTTACTAAGTAAACTGAACCGAATTAAATGATAAGATCGAACAGAATGATCATGCAACAAATTTATAAAACAAAAGGCCAACTATTACCGGTTAACCGATGTAAATAAAATGGTGATTAAATTGAATTTTACAAAACCAAAAACCTGCCAATTCATCAAGGTGGTTAACTTACGATGACAACCTTAGTCATGGATGGGTTTTTTTTTTTTTTTACATGTAAAGGCTAATAGATCATTCCTACTTGGTTTTATATTGCACGATATGTGGCGTGGTATTTGTGCTCACAACATAATGCATCAGCAACGAGCGACACTTTTGTAAAATCAGTTATAAATTGTTGTGATGCAATATTGTGCACATACTAATAATATTTGACGTGCTATCTGACATGCAAATGCATATCTGGCATCAAGAGTCAAATCTTCACATCCAAGGTGTGGTCAAATGCCAAATTATAAAAAAAAAAAAAAAACCACCCCAACTTCAATCAACAAATTCAAAAGTCATCAAGCCATGATGCAATCATTCATGCAATACATATTCAAACTCCAAAAGGTCATACTTAATTCTATTAGTACCTCACAACTCTACAAGTCATGAATCAAGACCTTGGTTTTAAATCACATATTGTAAAACCTAGCTCACGACACATGACTCCTACATAACTCTACAAATTTATCCTTCCAAGTTCCAAACATAACCAATTTAATGACTACACGGTGAATTTTGAATATCATCTTCCAGCAAATTATGAATATCTTGAATACCAAACTCAAATGTATCATACCGTCATTGTAAGGAGCGCTAATATTATTCTCTTCGTGCTCTTATTCCTCCTCGTCATTAAAGTTCATTCTAGTATGAGATGAAGAAGCAATACATTGTTTATCCAATCTAGAATGTGAAGATTTTGCTCCAACCTGCCATGTTCTTCTAGTGTGGTAGACTGGTTCATTTGCTCTCATTGCTCCATATTGTCAAAATGACTTTTTAGCACAATCCATGATCAAATAGATGTACCTATAACCGGTGTCTTCTCTTCATCAACCAACCGTAGGACTCTCGGCGATTCCATCAACTTGAGAACATAACTCATATCTCTCCAAAACGATTCTTGGAGAGGAGTAGCTTGTACTAGTTTTCCACCGATTTCGATATCATACTTGCTAGTAGTCCATTATTTCGGAGATGATCATCTTTCCTAGATTGTTTACTGGTCGTCTAATGTCAGCATCACACTCAGTCCTCCCACTCGCATTTGTTGGTCGATTCATGCATCCACTAGTTTGAGCTCCATCTTGATCTGCTACCACGGTTCTTGGGGTGTTTTCTTTCACAACTTATGAATCTTCTTCTATTACTCCTCATGCTTCCCCACAACAAGACTAGGGCTCTGCTATCTGTCCTCCTCTCCCTCAATTTCCCACACCCTTTCGATTATCACACCTCAATTTAGCACCTTTCATCCCTTCCTCTTCTCTAAGTGTGAGTATAAAACAACGGTTGTCATAACAATATATCCTGCTTGGAAGTTAAGACAGTTGTTAATCTCCTAAATGACCTGACCATGTGTCTTAGCTATGACCTCCTAAGGTCATGATTTGCATATTAGTAGTTTTTCATCCTGAAATATCTCTGGCAATATAACGAAGCCGGTTACATCATAAGCTAAACATCTTGCATCTTTCGCATGATGCAATTTCAAAATCAGGCATTGATCTTCCATTCCCGTCGAACTAATCTGACATTGGTAAATTCTCTGGCAGAGCGAATAACATCTATCTACAGAAAAACTTTTCAGTTTTCTTGTTTGATTGAGAACCAGCTGTATCCTTGCTGCCTTTCAATTCCTTTGGTTTTCATCTCCCACCTGATCCTCGAGACATCACTCCATTTATTGGCTGATGCATATAGATTAGACAATAGAATGTACGCAGTACCATTATGTGGTTCAAGATCAAATATGTGTTTTGCCGCCCTTTCAGCAACTTCTAAATCAGAATGTGTCTTGCAAGAGCTAAGAAGTGCTAACCAAACAGTAGAGTTTGCTTTTACTGGCATATTTTCAATGAATTCTTCAGCTTCCTTGAGCTTTCCTGCACTGCCAAACATATCCACCACACAAGCATAATGCTCTGCCTTTAGATGTCCACATTTATACTGATCAAAGTATTTAATAAACCTTCTTCCTTTCAACAGCATACCAGAATGGTTAGAAGCATAAAGCAATCCGGTAAGGGTAATTCCATCTGGCTCAATCTTACCACGTAACATTTGAGTGAACGCGGCAAAAACCGACATATCATAGCCATGATGTGCACATCCATTCATAACTGAATTCCAAGAGACAAGATTCTTATTTTCAATCTGCTGAAATGCAACCAATCCATCATCCATGCTTCCACATCTTGAATATAAGATGATAAGCGAGTTACCCACAAATACATCAGTTTCAAATCCCAACTTCATAGAAAGTGAATGGATCTCCTTTCCCATAGCAAGGTCTTCTAAACCACAGCATGAATTCAAGGCACAAGCAAAAGAAGATTGGTTAGGAAGAACACCATTCACCAACATCTCACTAAAAACCTTCAACGCGCATTCATGCTTGAAGTTCACGCTGTACCCAGTCAATAGAGAAGTCCATACAACCACATTGTCTTGCACAGCTTTCTCAGCGAAGACTCTGCTGAAAGCATCTACCTGGTTACACTTTGCATAACACGTTATAAGAGAGCTAGATATAAAGTCGTCAGTAGAGAAGCCTACCTTCTGAACAAGGGCGTGAATCTGTAACCCTACTTCAAGAGCTAACAAATTTCCACAAGCTACTATCACAGAGGAGAGTGCGTTTGACGTATGTTGAATTCCTGAAACTAACATTTTCTGGAACAGCCTTAAGGCTTCACTGCTTCTCCCGTTCATATCTAGGCCACATATCATAGATGTCCAGGAGATAACATCTCGAGCAGGCATCTTGCCAAACAAGTCGAAAGCCTTATCGACCATTCCGTTTTTACAATACCCATGAAGCATTGAATTCCATGCCGTGATATCCCTGAAAGGCATTTGATCAAACATATCCTTGGCAACTTCGACTTCCCCATATTTTAAATACCCGTTGATCATAGTAGTCCATGTGACAACATTCCTTTCTGGCATTTTGTCAAACAGTCTATGAGCGGCATCCGTATCTCCATAATCGAAACAACCTTTGATCACGGTGTTCCAGGCTACGGCATCCCTACTGTACAATTTATCAAACAACCGGAGTGCATCGTCAAGGCGATTATTTCTACAGCAGCTGCTGATCATTTTGGTGTACGAGTATACATCTTTGTTTGAGATACTGTCCGAAGCTCGACGCGGTTGGTCCGGTCTTGCCCGCTGCCCAGGGCGGTCGGTAATCGGGCAGCAGAACGCTCTTATAACTAACTTCAAATAATCCGCAGTTCTTACGAGCGGATGAGAATGATCTACACGAAAGGCGATGGAGAAGGCAAGAGGGGACAAGTGAAGCAATTTCGACCGGATTCCAAAAATGGGCGGAAATTTAACCATTCGAACTGAGTAATTAATGGTTTGGTATCGGTTCATTTGCAGGGCGACGCAAATTAGTGGCACGAGTCCTCAAAGACCACTAGGAAGCTCCCCTAACGAGTGGAGTGGAAGTGTTTGACACCATTTACATGTTTAAAAAATAAATAGGAAAATTCACAAGATACCCTATTTTCTTTTGTAATTCACAATATATCCTTGTGATTTTAGTAATTCAACTTTAAACATGTTTAAATGTTATCCAAAATTGATGAAACTTTACATGGACAATGCTAAAGTGTTATATTTTGGTCCAATATCAAATATGAAATTTTTTAAGCTCACATGTGACCTGTGGGACCCAATGAATATGTGACTGTTCATTGGGTCCCACAGGTCACATGTGAGCTTAAAAAACTTCAAATTTGATATTGGACCAAAATATAACACTTTAGCATCGTCCATGTAAAGTTTCATCAATTTTGGACAACATTTAAGCATGTTTAAAGTTAAATTACTAAAATCACAGGGGTATATTGTGAATTACAAAAGAAAACAGGGGTATCTCGTGAATTTTCTCAAAATAAATTGATGTCGTACATTTTAATTTTTATAATAGTTAAAGGTAATTTATAACTTTAGAAATAAATAAAACAATCTAGTGGAGAAAAAAATAAATCATCAATTCTAATTTAATTTGAAAGAAAAAATAAATTGTGAAATTTATTAATATTAAAAATATTATGATCAAATAAGAATAATTCCAGTCTTTTATCTTGAAAATTATACTATCAAAATTTAAAATCTACTCTTCTATTAAATAAATTTACATCTATATTTTATAAAATCTATTATTCTACTTAATATTCACTTATATTTGAATGGGGAATCCATAAAAATCTACACTTCTATCAAATAAATTTATACCCATTGAAATACCCCGAACAATTACTACCCTAATTAATAAGGATTAAATTAAATCATGAGCAATAATTGATATAAATACTATGGTATAAATAATAATAATACTAATACATAGTCCAAAATGGAAATTAAATTACACATTACATCTCTAATCAAAGAGAAAATATTATTAAGGATATCATATGTGACATGTTAGTACATGTGCTAAATACCATTAATATCATCCTATAAATTATACAAAAACACTATATAGTTTAGACAAGTATAAATACAATATATACTCATGGATATGCACTTTAAAACAAAAAATATATATAATACTATAAATGACAAAGTAACACACAAATATAGTCACATATATATACTTGTAAATTAGTGTCATAATTTTAAGAGGATGAAAATTTCAAACTCTCTCCAATTCCCTCTCCTTGCTGATTGATCATATGGAAATAATAATAATATAATAATACAACATGTAGATAACTTAAATAATTAAGCAAAGTACAACAAGTACAGATTAGTTCCATCTTCCCATGCCATCCCATCTTCTCTCCATGTTGTACCGACAGTTTCTCTTCTTTTTCTCTATACCACCCAGTCTCCTTCTTTTTTCCTGCTCACACAAACCTCCCTCGGCTGAGATATCAAGAGAGCAGTAGGCCACCATCTTCTTATTTTTTCCCTCGACAGCTTCCTCCAGCTGGACTCTTCACTTTTTTTCCCCATCGACATGACCAGTGCTTTCCTTGTCTTGCGGTGACTTCCTTCCCTCAACTCTGACCGGAAACGGAAACCAAGAGCAGTAGCTAAAGGAGAACAACACAGCCGTGACAATAAACCACCACCAACGTCCACCTTCTCATCCGACGTAACAGCAAGCACTCTCACCTCATTCCCTTCTCATTCTTGCGCAGTAACAGCAGGGAGAACCACACGGAGTCAAGATAAAAACACCATCTCCCGTACCTTTTGTTTCGGTTTTCTGAGCATGGGAAACTCTTTCTCCAGGATTCCTCCATTTTTTTTCTGCTACAAGAACACTATTTACTTCTCCTTCCGTGGTTTCACGTCCGGTACAACAACAGGGAATTGAGATACAAAAACAGTAAGCTACTGCTTTTTTCCTTTTTCACGCTTCTGTCTCTTCCCCTTTCCTTGCTTCTAATCGACTTACAGCAACAGGCACAAGGAACTACCTGCTGCCTTTTTCAGTCTCATTTTACTCACGATAATTTTGCAACCAGCAGGCAACAAGGAACATACCTGCTGCCTTCTTCACTGTCATTTCACTCAGGTAATTTTGCAACCAACTGGCAAGCTCCTTCATTCTCATTCCTCTTTCACGGTTTCACATCCTTTCCCCTTTGATTCACGCCAGAACCTTGCGCAGCACCAAACTCCTTCTTCCTGCTTCGTAACACCTACAGAGAGAGCAACAAAGGAAAACTGTCATTCCCTGCATTCCAAACAGCAGCAACAAGTAAGCTTCTTCTCCATTCATGTTTAAACTTGCGTTTTAGTGCAAGAGGAACCCACTGATCCCCCTCTTCATCCCCTGCTTCTGGTGCACATGATGAAGCTTCATTCCAGTCCCTGGTTGAGCCAAAAACAGGGCCCAGAAACACCACAAGGGGGCATATAAACAAGGTAAAAAATGGAACTAGACCATGGCTGTGTAAGCCCTCCTTCCTCCATATTTTTCCACACGAAGCACTGAAACTCTTCCCTTGTTTCAGCTTGCCGAGAAACACCTTTCAAACTTTGCAAAACAACAAGAAGAGGGTCATTCAGAGAGGGAGTTTCAGGTGTGTAGAAGGTAACCAAAACCGTAAAATATGTACACACAAGCAGGCTGGAATATATATACAAATGCTAACTGTGATAAATATATTTATACGTATAACTAGGTGGAGTGAGGAGGTTACTGATGGTGTGAAGGTGCTGGGAACTGAGGAAATCCTTTGCCGATTTGATTAAGGTAAAAATGAATATACTCTCTTGTAAACCTTGAAAGCTGTTAATTTGGGTGTAGTTATAATACCGAGATTATAAGTGCAAATATGGGTTAGTTGGGTTGTTAATGAGTAATATATATGAAGTCGTGATTACACGTGAAGAATTAGATGTAAAATCCTAAATACATGGAGAAATTTAAAGATTAAGTATTTGGTTATGAAACTAAAAGTTAATGATTGTTTAAAGTCAAATTATGTGTTTAAAAGAAAACAAATGGTTTTTAGAAGATAATGTACAAAATTGTATATATATATATCCGTGAGGATGAATGTGCATATATGTGCTATTTAGATCCTAAAAAGGGTGTAGAAAATTAATAGTTAAATAATTAATTAGGAGGTTAAGTGTTCATTATTTATTAAGGTTATTTTACTAGTGAATAATGAAAGGAAAATGGTTTAAGAAAATTAAGTATGGATTTGTACAGGATCGAGAGTATATGTGAGTTTGAGAGATGCTAGATCCTAAATATGTGGAGAAGATTAAGGGATAAAAATCTGATTGTGAAACTAAGTACTAATGACTTATTAAAAATCTATTTTATATGTAAATAATGAAGGGAAAATAATTTGAATAGGTTAGATTAGACCTGGCAATTATGACCCAATCCGAAACCCAACCCGAACCCAACCCATACTTTTACGGGTTAGGGTCTTGATTATTGACCCATCTATTTTTTGGGTTGAGTTAGGGTGATAGACTAATTTTGTGGGTTGGGTTAGGGTAGAGTTCTTAACCCATGACCGAACCCGAAACCCGAAAATATATTTGTTAATAATAAAAAATAAGAATATTAATTCACACATATATATTATTTTCAGATCAAACTGTACGTTAGCCTTAAGCCCAAGTGCAGTTGACTATCCCACCTTTCATAATATCACACAATCTTAACTAAACAAATGGCCCAACCAGCTGCATATCAAACAAAGGGCCCAACTAGACCTTAACATAATATTGAAAACCCAAATGCTCTTGTCTTGCGGACTCTAGGGGTGTGCAAACAGTTAAAACGGATATCCGTTAACCGAAGTTTAAAATAAAGTACGGTGTTCGGTTATTTCAGTTATAATTGAATTAACTGAATTTAATACTAATATCCGTTTTAACCGTTAACCGATAACCATTTTTTATGTTACACTAATAACTGTTAACCGCCCGATAACCGAAGTTCCTGAAATAACCGAAATAACTGAACTTCCTAAAATAACCGAAAAACCAAACTTTCTGAATTAACCGAAATAATCAAAACCAAAACCTAATTGAGTGAGTAGTAAAATATTAGTTAAAATTATTGGGCTTAAAAAAAGTTATAAAAATATTTTTATAAAAGTTCGGTTATTATGGATAACCGAAGTTTGAACTTCAATATCCGCTAACCGAACCTTACTTTATTACGGATAACTGGTTTAACCATAATAACCGAACTTTTGTAAAACGGTTAAAAAATAAGGTGATCGAATTTGAAAAACAGAGCGGTTATCCGAAATAACCGCCCTGTTTGCTCACCCCTAGCAGACTCACATCTATTTTTCTTCTCTACGTCGTTGTTCATGTCTATGTCGCTCTTCATCTCTGCCCAAGGTTTGTTTTTCTTATTCTCACTGCCATAGGTGGTATGTATTTTTTGTAAGTAGGATCTTGATTATAGACCTCTTAGTGAATTCTGAAGCCAACAATGCGGATAGCATGCTGCATAAAAGTTCCTCAACTGTTGATAACGATTAAGTGATTGTGATTATACTTTTCTCAAGCATGAGCACTCAATTTAAACAGGTGTAATTATTGTAAAACTATCAGTCATAGTTTGAGGTTTTGAGCTCTCAGTTTATAAATTATTTCTAACTTTAGAAGATTTGTCTTTAGTATATTTCTCTAATGCATAATGAAGATTTTCATTTTCGTTCCCCTTTTTATTAAGGGCACTAGGATCATGTGCATATTTTGACAGGATTCTTCCCCAGCAGTGGTAGAGCTTTAGGCACAGATTGATAAATATAAACTTATGGAAAAAGTACGTGTTAAACTATTCATGGGAAATTGGTGTAGTAGTTTTACATTCTTTGTATAACATGGAATTCGTTTAATGTTGGGTCGATCAAGCAAGATTACTTCTCATCCTTTTGTTTCATCATAATTAGTGTGCCAGCTAGCACTGGTTGTTTTTGGTTTTTTTTATTAATTTATACTCCTAACCCATCTAATTTATTGTATGCTTAAAAAATGGGTTGGGTTAGGGTTGAAGGATTTTAAACGGGTTGGGTTAGGGTCATTATTTTCTGACCCATCAATTTTTGGATTGGGTTGGGTTGATGATATTTTAAATGGGTTGGGTTAGGGTTGATATCAACCTGACCCTGCGACCCAAATTGCCAGGTCTAGGTTAGATGTAAAGACTGCTGCAAGTCGTAACTATAATACAATTTTAAGGATATTTTAATGGCATTTAGAAATTATTATGGTGCTATTTTTAAGGCTATATAATTAGGCCAAGTTATGATGCGAATTTTGAGCTTAAATGGTTATTATTAAATTTATAAATTGATTTAAAAGGGTGTATAATTTTCTGGTGCAAAGATTATGATCCTAGCAAATATAACTACTTAGAAATATATAGAAAGGTATTGGTATATTTGTAAACCATTAACATGGCTCAAATGAATTAAAAAAAACCTTATAAAATGTCTAAGTAAATAAATATATTATATATGGGGTCAAAACACAAATAAAAAAAAGAAAAAAAGAAAAGAAATATGGAGCATTAAATATAAATAGGAACCAAGAGGGATGATCTTAGGAATTAATAAATATAAATACGAGTTTTATGAGATTAGGGGTTAAATATAAAAATAGAGAATTACTTGGGGTATTTTCATAAATAAAAAAATAAACTTGGTCGAAGGGATAATTTAGGTGGTCAACCTTGACCACATGTGAGCGTTGACCAAATTAAGATGATGAAAATAACTATTTTGGGTATTTAAAGATATATTAAGTCAAAAATAACATCTATTAAAGGAAAAGGGGTGTTTATATAATTAACAAAAATTATGGGTGTTGGAAAATAAATATTGAGACCTTAGGGGTTTGTATGGAAATTAAAGTAATTTTTGGGCTAGTTTTGATGGATTAATTAATTAAGGAGTATAACATATAGTATAAGTATTAACATGTAACATTTTATAAAACTTATGGGTTACGTGGTGAATAACCGAAAGTTGGGTGGAAATGGGAATTAGAACAACCTTTGGGGCTGCTCGGAAATTTGGGAAAATATTGGTTGGCTTTTGGAATTAAATAAATCAATGTGTATAATATAAAGTTGTGAGATTAAATTGTAAGCTTATAAAATAAATATGGGCCAAAATGTAAATAATGAAAGATAAAGGTTAAGGTGCATTAAATCGAACAGAGGGGACTGTTTGGAATTGAGGGAAAATAT
The DNA here is from genome assembly GCA_023374045.1 of Limonium bicolor. Taxonomy (NCBI): domain Eukaryota; kingdom Viridiplantae; phylum Streptophyta; class Magnoliopsida; order Caryophyllales; family Plumbaginaceae; genus Limonium; species Limonium bicolor. Next base: position 123,412,013 of record CM041779.1, read on the forward strand.
TGGGTTAGTTTTGGTATTTAAAATAATTAAGGTGTATATTATAGAGTTTTAAGTATTAAAATTAAAGGTTACAAAACAAAGGGGTTATAGTGTAAATAAAAGAAAAATATGGGTGGATAAATAAATTTGGGTATCAATGGCGGGACTGTTTAATAATATACATATATGCACAAGTATATTATGAGGTTTAATTACCTTAGGTTATAAGTGATAATGTTATTAATGTGACGAGTGCGGAAGATGGGGGTAAATTCTGTAAATAATCAAACTATGTCGGAGAGATTAGAGTTTCCGAAAATAGTTGTGCTATTCAGTAATATGCACATAAGTATATAGGTATAATAATGTTTGGAAACCTTGAGTTATGCATTGACAAGGTTAGAAATGTAGTAGTTATAATATATGGGTTGATTATATAAATAACAAAAAAAAAGGTGCGAGGAGAAGAATTGAATTACCGAGAATACATGGGTTACTTTGGGAATTTTTAGAACTTGGACAGAATATAATATAAAGTTTTGGGTGATATGATGTGACATTATATTAAGTTATGAAGGGATATATTATAAGGATTATTAAAGAATATATATACATTATAGGTATATACATAAGATGATGGGTTAAGTTGGTGAATTTTGGAAGTATATGGTATGGTTGGAATTTTAATACAAGAAGGACTCTACAATCTATATGAAGCAAATTTATAACAAGGCATGAGGATATAATATGAATAATGAGTTACATACGGGATTATGCGATTACATGTAAAACACGAATGTAACGCCAATGAAATTACACGCATATACGAGTGTATAGCATCTTACGTGTGTGCACAAGGGTGCGTGAACGACAACGCATAACTACAACTATAAAACATGCATACTTATGTATGTATAAATGTCCGTGTATGTTCGTAAACAAACTACGTAAACTATTTCGAATAACGTAATGTTTAGACTTCATACATGCGTGCACGTGACATTATCTCTGCGTATGCAACCCGACAATGCATAAACAAATTGTGAACGAAACTTCCACGTGACAAGTATTACTATCGTAAGAACAACTACACACTCGTAAAGAATAACAAGTAGCTGAAATGTAAACCCCTAAGAATTTACGAACATCAAGTTAAACAAGAAATCAACTAAGGGGTTAGCTACGGGATGGGAGTTAGAGTTTGGTCTATGATGGTTAAGCGAGTGCAAATTATATGTGTAACACCCCTCACCACTAACACGATATAATCTCTCACGTAGCAATAAATAAAACGTCTCGCAGCGGAAAATAAATAACAAATACAAACTCACTCGGGTGTCACCGGCCATTACTCGCCCATGCGAGCAACGTAGCCAAACCACATCCAACTTCCAAAATAAACAAACTGCTAACCGCAGTGATAACGAGAAACTCCTATACATCATACTAAGTCCATAACCATAAACATCGACAAGTGAGCGACTACCCAATCCTGAATACACAACCTTACCATGATACAATTCACCATCTTCATTGCTATACAACATCTCCAGTTACCCTGTTCCTGCTCTTCAGCTCCGACAATGGTCAACAACCTGAAATGGTGTAGTATTAGCGATAGACGCTGAGTATGCCGGGCCTGGACCCTAATGGTCACTTGTCATTTTAACCATCTTATTATTAGATTGGTTTCATGCTTTTCCTTCTTATAGTTATAATCAAAACTGAAGCATAAATGTATAATATACATAATCAACCATCCAAATATCCATAAACATTAGTCATCCAAACCAAACCAAACATTCATAGAATATTTCAAATAACATTTGTATATCGAACGTATCGAGCAATAACAATTTAATGTACCATGTACATTCGCCGTAGCGTACAGTTTTCATATTTAATTTACCTTAGCCTTGTAGGCTCCATCCAACCATCAACACACAATAAAATAACCACAAGTATAACCAATGAACAACAAAGCGAAACAACGAGAATAATAAACAAGTATTAAGTCTCGTCCATAGTATTGTTCGCCACTGTATAAGCCTCAATTGTTTTAGTTGTTCAGTTATACCTAGTGACAATGTCTCGTTAAAACGACATGTCTCTAGTTACCCATATATTATGGCGGGTCACCCACGGCAGTAGCCACTCCAACGGTAGAGTCTCCGACCAACGAGCCATTCTAGCTCACGGGAAATTTTCTTGATACTTACGGACCCGTACGCGGACATCCTTGTATCGTTTTTGTGATCACAGCGCGCACCAAGAGCCACATCCTCTTGGTTTTACTTCCATTCCATTAATTAATCAATTATACCATCGCATCGCATTACCAAATTTTCTAACACAGCAGACTAAGGTCATTAGTCCAATCCGGAGTCTGTAAACTCGGGATCCAGTGCTAGATACAAGAGCGGCGTATAGAAAGGCCAATGCTCTGTATAAAAGTCTCAGATAATATGTATATGTTATTATCATAGTGCTACAACGTTTTACTTACGTTCCTTATATTTCATATAAGATAGCACCATAGCCGCTAGTTCGTTTTATATATATAGGTTCATATATACGAACCAATACTGTTAACTCAACAACAGTAAATGATAAGCAGCTATAAATATACAGTTCATGCATATTAATTATCACATTCAGACAAACAATCTTATCACAGATCACACAACAACATACAAGTTATATCAACCAAATCCGAGCCCAAGGAGCAACCTTAGGACAACTCGGATCAAACCCCTTTACATACCGTTCGCCCTGATTGTATTACGGTGGAGTATGAATCAGCAAGATCCTATGCTCCGTGTAGTCCGCTAGCTCGTCGAGCGTCTTGTCAGAGGTACAATCTAAACGGTAATAAACTATAAGTCAGTCTCCATGACTAACTACATCCGGTATCTCCGAATAATATAGTAACCCCGACAGTTCACCCCTGTTTTCTACAGTTGTTCGTTACGGGTTTCTCTAAAACAGTCGGTTTGTTACTTATAACGCGTACGTCATAATATTTCAACTGTTAAGTTTAATTCACTATTTCCTTTTTAATCTTATCCACCATCTAGTTTAGGTACGTAACCCATAGTTGCATGTATGCATGCATGATTATATTATATTATATTCTTTTCTATTGTATCATTTATTTTATTGTATTCTCTTTCGTATTGTTTTATTTTCCCACCATCCTTCATAATTCGACATGTTGTATAATCCCTTTATCTTTAGCAAATAATATTTGCTTCCAAAACTCATAACTTATAGTTCGTAACTATATTTTTTTTTAATAACCACCACCATTAAATCATATGGTTTCCAACCAAAATATATATCCACCTTATATACATTATCCTTGTGTGTGTATATATTTACCACGTAGGTAATTCCCATGAGTTTCATAAACTCTTGTATTTTATGTTACATTTTATCATCTTTTATTGGATGATTATTCCCATTAGTTGTATTATATTATACAACTTATATTAAGATTATTATCCTAATATCACGTAACATCTTATGTTGTATAATTACAACTCCTAAGGTTTATTCCATAAACACCTCAGTTTATAAATCTCATTCACTTATAGTTTGTCACATTATTTTATGTGAGTGCCCTTCCTTATATTAATTCCATCTAAACCATATCATTGTCATAACATTTATAACATCATAGACCTTAGTCTAAAATTCATCTTTCAACTCTTATTAACTCAGTATAGCCCTTAACTTAATTTAAATTCCGTTTTGACCACATAACATTATGCAACGTTATACCATATACTAATATCATACTATGTGATATTTTTATTCCCTTTAACTTATAACCTATAGTTTTTATACAAAACTATTTATTATTGCCTCTTAGGCACCATAAGAAAATCTTATTCTTTTCCATAAACCATAGTTTCCTTTATTTACAAAATCACCCCTTTCTTTTTACCATGTTATATATACCATTTAATATAACATTTCTAACTTATAAAAGAGTATAACCTATGGTTATTTTTTGTAAATTCCGAACAGCCCTTGTGCTATTCTATAATTGCCATTTGGCCCTATTTATAACATATAGTTCTTCCATATCATTAAAACCATATTTTATACACATATCTTAATAAATTCTCTTAATAATTCTAAAAATCACCAAATTCCACCAAAGGGTTATAAATATCCTTATTAACCCATATACTTTTGATATTTACCATTCCACCATCTATGTTTCTCCAAAGTGTCATAATGACATAATAACTATATATTATACATATATAGTTCATTTTAATTCCAAAATCCACCAAATAAATTCCTAAAAATTCCTAATAGCCCATGGGTGTTTAAAATACCATTTTACACCCTTAATTTTCGGTAATAACATATTCACCACATATGTTATAAAAATATTACCATTAAATACATAACCTATTATAAAACCTTAAATAAGTTATCTAACTTATTTATTTTTGGTCAAAACCTAGCATATGGTCAATGTTGACCACCTTAATATTTCCTTGACCACCAATTCCTTATAATTACGGTTTAGTACCCAAACTTTCTAAAATTCACCATTTAACCCCAAAACTTTATAAAATCTTATAAACTTTATTTTAACTCCTTTTTACCTCTAATTTTCGGCTTTATTTTTCTAAAGTCCCTAAATTTAATTTAATTACACTATAACCCCTTATTCATTTCGGTAATAATTATATACCACCTAAACTTAAATAAAAGCTTGTAAATGCATAAATAAAATGGCCTAAAATACATGGCCTTATTACAAACATTGTCTTGCAAAATAAATTACACATAAATGTCCCAAAAATACAAATAAATTTCGGCCTCACCATATAATTTTCATTTATTTACCAAACTTCCACACAATGTCTTAAATTTGACATTTATGCTTGTTTAATTAGTTGTAAAATTTATTAAACCATTCCTTAAACATTTTAAGGTCAAACAAGACCTTATTTTACCTCTTCACTCACGGCAATTAATATACACACACTTAAACTTGTGTTAATGTATCAAGTTATGGTTTTAAGTGATTTATACCTTGATTTAGCTTAGGTAAAGCCTTGTTTGGGTTCACCACCTTAAGGAGAAATTCTCCACAGCTTGTTTTACATGTTTTCAACAGAAACCAAGGCCTAGTTAGTCTCCAAGAAAGATCTAACCATAAGAAGTAATTTAATGTAAGATTTAAGGCAAAAACCACCTTAAGAATGCAAGAAGAGTTCAAGATGGTTTCGACCTGAATCAAACACACCACAAGGTGTTAGATCTACTATATTGACATAGGAAATAGCTAGATCTCAACAAGCTGCCTTGTTATTAGGTTTTACCTTGGAAAAATGCCTTAAAAGAGGGTATTTCCTTTGGATCTCGGCCACCTTTGCTCCAAATGGCTAACCAACAGATTCCACATGAAAAGGAGAAGAAGATGAGGCTATGAAAAAAGTTTCACAGCCGAACTTGAAGGAAATCAAAAGATATGAGCTTAAAGCACATTTTTACCTTAAAATGAGATTTTGAGCAACCTTGGTCTCTAAACTTGTTTCATTCGAATTTGATTGATGTTCTAATCTTAGAACACTGAGAATAAGCCATAGGAACTGATTAGTCACGAGATCTAAGCATAGGTGGTGAAGAGATGAAGAAAAAGAGCCAAAAACAAGCCTTAAACCATTAATTCGAAGCTTAGAAGTTAGGTTTACCTTCCCAACTGAAGAAGTTCGGTTGAGAGAGCTTGGGAGATCTTGGAGGAGCTGCTTCACCGAAATGAATGCAGCTAGGAGAGAGAGAGTGACTAGAATGGCTAATATTTGATTGAAAATGCATTATTGATTAGTTTATTGTCTCATTATTGGAGGTGACTCATCAAAGAGATAGGAGGGGACATGGGGTCGGCTGATTGAAGAGAAAGGAAGGCTCCCACGAATTGAGGCTTGATTGATCAAATAATGGAGCCTAAAGTGAGTGTATAAACTAATAAAAGGCAAAAGTAGCCTTAATTTAAGGAGACTTATTTAAGTCTTGTTTATTGTATTGGAAGTGACGAAATTTGACTCCCCCAGCCTGTGTATGTCGACCTCATGTGGTCCAAGGGGTCAAAATTTGACCTCTTGACCATTTTAGTCAATGTTGACTCAAGCGGGCCCCCTTTTAGGGTTTTATTAATATTTTAATATTAAATTTGTAAAAATTCGTAAATTTCTGGAATTAAATTCCTAATATCATATAATATGATATTTTATTATATTTAAAGGTATTTATAACCTTTTAGCTCATTTAAAACCAATTTAGAAGACAATTTCACAAAAACGTGCTTTAAGGAGTTTTAGCGCACATTTTGTGTTGCATGGTGTTTCTGAGCTTGGTTTTCTTTGACAACGGTTTTATTGTGTTTCTTACATGATATTTGATCATGTTATTCAATTTTATATCATTTAGAGGTCATTAGACCTTTAAGGTATTCTTAGAGCTCATTTTTGCCCTTTTTGACCTTGAAGCATGAAAGTGCTTGTTCTTTGTGTTGGAGTGTTGCCCAACAATTGTAATATGTTTAGTAATGTGTTAATATGCTTAGGAAAAATTTTTAGGTCCTAAGTAGTTCATTTGGGTATTTATTTACCCTTAACAGTCAAAGGGTGCAACATCTTGTTTTATGTTGACCACTGTTGTTCTCAGTTGACTTTTAAGGCATGTTTAGGCCTTAATTAATATGATTAAATATTTAATCCATGTTTTATAAGTTTGGGGTATTTCAATATGTGGATACTGATATTAGAACAACACATGTACCAGAGGTACGAGTTGGTTGACACGAGCGTTGTGAGCGCTAGAGACTACACGGGGATTGTCACGCTAGCGTCCTACGGTGTACGGTATGTTTATTGTGTGGTCTGAATCTCTGAGGGAAGCCTCGGTTCGGGTATTGATTGACTATGTGACAAGAGCGATATGTTTGCTATTCATGATTGTGTGGATTATTTATAAGGTTGGTAAGCGATTGTTATTGTGCGCGACGTCTTCGGACAATATTACTATGATTGTTTATGCGGTTGGAATACTAATATTCGGGAACTTTCTCCCTAACTGACCTAAGTAAAACACTTAGGAACGAGACTCGGGATCCCCAGTCTCTAGAGCTTGATACTCGAACATGACTATAACCTAGACTACGTCTAGGGAAGTACTTAAAACTTCAAAGGTAATAATGGTAAAGACTTCTTCAAGACCTAAGTATTTTCTTAGGGTAGTTGATTAAGGATTAATCATACATTGGAGAGTGTTGGTTATGGTAAATGGTATTGGAATCCAATTAGTTTCGACTAGTTGGTTGCGCATTGGTGATCACCGGAGTATAACGTCCGTATCGGACCGACTCCCTCTATATTCCGACGGGCCTAGATAGGCTGTTGGACCAGGGTGCTGACTTTGGCACACGGCTTCGGCCATTTATGGACGCCTTTATAAGGCAAGTGGAAGTTCCGGGATTGAATGATCCTTGGCAATGAGCACTTCGTGTGTACGGGAGGACTACTGCCTAGTGAGGTTATTTACGGGTTGTCCCAGCATGACACCCATGGATATTGAGAGTAAGACTTAATGGTGGCTAACATAATTTTAAGGAAAAACTACTAACATCTCGATGGAAGTATCTACGCGTTTGTATTAATGTTTACAGTACATTGTATGATCTTTTATAACACATGGTACCTGGTTTGTTGTGGATTGTATGTAATGTATGAGTTGTCACTTGATGGATTACTGTATGCTTATGCATGTTACTTACTGCTGTTATATAAACTGTAAAATGAACCAGCATGTAATCAACCTCATGTTCAGACGACTAATTGACCTAAGTGACCTAAAGGGTCTAGGATTACACTTTAGCATACCAGCATATAGTTTGCTGAGCCCCTTTTGGGGCCAACACATTCAGGTTGTGGATCGGGACGTGAAGCCAGAGTGCGGGAATATGGGTAGACGACCTCGACTTTTATTTATCGCATGTTTAATATTAAGTCGGTTAACACGTTGAAATTCTGGGAACTCTTTAAATGCTCACTTGTCATAGGTATTGGTTTGTATATAAGATAATGTAATAAATATCTCATTCATCACTGCGGTTAGTTGTTGTTGTTCATTGTTAGATTACGGTTATGCTTGTTTACTCGCATGGGCGAGTAATGGCATGTGACACCCTAGTGAGGATTAATGTAGTTTAACTTCCACTGTGAGACGTCTCTAATTATGCTACGTGAGTGATTATACGAGAGTGATTATTACGAGATTAGCGAGTGGGGTGTTACACCCATATTTTAAAAATTCTATCATTTTAATATACACTTTTACTTAATGAGGAAGTTATTAGTGGAAAAAATAGTTATTGAAATATTAATTATAAAAGTCTATTATACCCTTTTATAATTATTTGATTGTTCTTTTATTTTATAAAATCAATTATTAAATAAATAGAATCAGTTACGGATGACATTAATAAATTGTAATATGATAGCTCAAAATGTGTTGATCACGTACCCAAAAGCATATACACATGGGCATGATCCTACGTTTATTTTTGGTACAATTGTTTACTTTAGAGATTTTATTTCCGCCACCATATGATTCGGTAACCGAATAATCGAATTATGAATAAAAGTCCAATTCTATTTTAGTGTGAGAATCAAAATAATCGAAAATCGAATAACTGAAAAAAAAAATTTAAGGTCAGAATCGAGAACCAAACCAACCGAAAGCTGAAATTTCATTAATATGGTTTTCGATTAGAACTAGATTATAAAAAGAATCGATTAACCGAAAAAAAATTTAAGATCGATAAGAACCAAATTATAAAACATAGAGTCTTAACATACAAAACAATTTGGTTATTTCGGTAAACCGAATAAATTAACCGCAGAACCACAAGCTGAACCAAAAAATTATTTTAGTTTTACCTAAATAACTGAATGTTTTTAAAAAGGTTAAAAAGTTTGGTTAAAACCTCGAAATAATTTTGGTTGTCAGTTATAACTGGAACCGAATGCTGACCGCTAGATCAAACCGCGGAAGTACGGATTGAGGTGGAATAGAGTCAATCCGATTACTCATGATGAGATATACCCTTTTCACGTTTAATTTAAATAGCTATTACATAAAGTTGAACAACCTTTATAATGACACATATAACTTTTACATCAATATAAATAATCAATAAAATTGAACAACCTCTAAACTTAAATGAATGGTTGTACAATGCTCATTATACAACCAGTTATATGATAGTATTCACCCTAAAAGACCTGGTGTTAAATGTTTGTTCTCCACATAAGTTAGTTTTGAAGCCTCTTGTCGGTCTTGAGAACGCGGCCTGTCAATGTCATTCGAGGCGTGGATGGTAGTTAATTAAAATTTGGTTTGAGAAAAATTGAAATTTTTACCATTCTTTTTAAATCAGGTGCATTTGGTTAACTAAAAAATTAGTACGCTATCGAAAACATAATATATTGTAAAAGAAAATTAACTTTGTAATTAAAAAAATTGATAAACCATCATTTGATAAATTTAACTTATAAAATTATAGCCATCAAATATAGATGATTTTTCAAGCACAAGTACGCTTCTACCAAATGATTTGAGTTTAATTATATAATTCCAAAAAATAAAAACATATAAAAACATAATTTTGAAAACAACCATTACAAATATTTATCCACCAATCTTCAAATTTAGATCTTATGTTATATCATTTTCTTGTCATCTGAAGCAATTATAGACTTATCAATACTCATGTAGGTAAAAACAAAAAAACAAAAGATATAAATTTTAAAATTAGAATTATTATTTAATATTTATTAATCTTTCTTTTGCACATATTAGTGCAATTTTTGGTAAACCGATATTATGAAAAATGCATCTATAACCTAAATCGATTAAAAAATCAATAGGATAACCCCAACCGATATATTAATAAGGTACACCGATTGAGGTATACTATATAGGTTTTTCAGTACGGTTTACTGTAAACGGTATTTTTTACACACCGGTCGTTTTTACGACTGTATTGACAATGAATACGGATTTATTTGTTAAAGTTGAAATGTAAGGAATTTAACGATACCAAGTGTAATTTGTTTAGAGTGTATAGGAGTTAGTTTTTATGTATATAATTAATTTTGTGTCATTTATCATGTATACATGATTTAGTTAAGTTTTATTTATGCTATTTTTGTGTACATATATTATATAAGAATACTAATTTAATATTTTATGTTTGTTTTTATTATATTTTGAAAATAATCAACATAAATACCCATATTTGATATCTATTAATGTACTTGAAACAGTTTTTTGAAAAAAAATATATTTCATGTATATACAAGGCATTACATTATCTAATTTATTTTATATGAATTATAGTACAGAAAAATATATTCCGTTCATGTTCTGAATACACGTATATAATTGTGTTTCATCTATAAACACAAATACATGTTTTTACAAGTCTAATTTCAGGTACTAAATCAAAGCATATATTTTTTTATAGTCCCGAAAATAGGTTTCAGTGAAGTCTCATAAATAATGAGATTTATTCCGCCAAATCAAAATATCATCTTCTTTGTAGGGACTACATACCTCCTCATTCAGCGCTAAGATGCATAAAAATGAACTACTCAGCTGTCTCAGGAAAAACTAGAGATCGATCCCAAGATCCATAATGGAGTTGCATTGCAGAGACGTATAAACCTTATTCCTCTATCATTAGTCACACTAAAATCTCATCCAGTTCAGAACCTCAAGCAACCCCTAGGCAGATAATCCATTCTATCGCATCAGTGAACTCAAAGATGCTTGCAATAGCACACATTATGCATCAAATATAACGAGCAGGAGGAAGAATCACCTACTGTGATTGGACATTTTCCATAGAACTCTTGAAATGGGCAGAGAGATAATAAACTGGTAGTAGAAGATCACCGAATGGCCTAGGATAACTCATTGCATCTCATAGGGCGAATGCCTATGAATGATGTCATACAAAGAGAAAACACCAGCTCTCAAAACCTTTCGTTGAAGGCTTGCAAGCTTCTTACCAAGTTCTAAACGATATAGCTGCAAATCAGAAAATTTGAGGTCTTCCAACAGGATTGACTGAAGAAACATTCAGTAGCTACATCTTTTACAATGGCAAACCAACCACACAGAAATGTTTACTGAAAAATACAATTTCTGACAAGATTTAAAAAGAGAGTACAGTCAAACAATTAGATACACCTGATGGAAGTATACAACAGAGATTACAATAGACGAGATTCCAGTATAAATAATCAAGAATCATCTCACTACAATAAAAGGATATAACGCCCAATAAATTGCAACTGCCCCACAGTTTTTTTGCAGTTAATAAAACAATAACAGCTAAAAGACTAAATTGACAAAACCAAACCCAAGTGGCTACTGAACTATAAAATTTTCCTCCACAAAATCGCTCAACCCTCAAAATCCTACTAATCTGCCATTGCAGGAGAACCATTCAATCTGCTTTTAGAATAAACATCATACAGCTCGCCTAGCTCTTCCTTATAAGGTAATAGATACTTATTCACGAACTTAACTTCATTTATTTGCACCACACTACAAAGGCTAGGATTCCGCTTAATCAGCTGTTTCTCCTTCAAAGCCTCAAAAACTATCATTCTGGGCAACACTCTTTTTTCCAAATTGAACATGAGCAGCATCGGCTTTGAAGCAATCTGTTTTGGCTCATACCTCAGTTTCTTCATGAAAAAGTTCAATCCAGTACTAATCTTGGCAGCTGATAGCTTTATACAATATGGCAATTTCCTCACCATCAACACGATATCAGAATCAGTCCACCCAAAACTCTTGAATATCCGAAACTTCATATCCAACATCTCCTTGCTAATCGAAGCCAGACAGTCTAATCCATGCAGGAACATGGATGATTCCCGGGAAAACCCCCATTTCTGTTCGAGTGATTTCAAAACCTTTTCAAACGACTTGGGTGAGTAAAGTAAGTTCCTTGGACTCTTCACCACCAGCTTCCCAAGCTTCCCTCCTGATATACCATAGGTCTCAAGTAACTTCACATTCGGCCGCATTCGTTTCTCAATACTACAAGTGAGAAGGATGTTAGATCGCTGGACAGCCTTGATGACATTCTCATTGCTCCCAGTAACTGATCTCAGGAACTCAATTAAGGGTAGTATGTGGGAATCTAATCTCCTTGATAGAATCGATGGATCCGCTGCAATCACACTACCTAAGTCGGAGCCTGAGAGCCCCAAATCCTGGAAAACCCTTAATTTGGGGATAAGGGTTTCGTCAAGTTCACTGAAGGCGAGCGCATTCGGCCACCATAAGACGATTGACTTTATCTGAGACTGCTCGAAACCAAGGCCCCTGAAGAGACTAACCACAGAGCTGGGTCCATTGAGGGATTCCAACCGACCGCTGATCTTGTTCGCAGTGGTCCGCGCTTCTTCCTGGGAGAAACCGAGTGTGTCTACCAAGTAACCGACGAGGAAATGAGGAGGTTTAATGGCTTCGGATGATGTTGTTGAGTAGAAAAGAAAGGGTCTTAGATGCATACTGGAACCTGTTCGGAAGCCATTGAAGTATAGCGGCAACTTAGAAAACATCATGGCTCCCCGCCGCGGGTTTGGTCAGAGGACGGGTTTCAAAAGTAGATACGGGTTTCAGGACCCTTGCCTAAACGTGGCATAAACGGACCCTTTCCTCTTATTTTGAGATAGACATGGCATATTTGATGAAGTAAATGCAGCCTTTTGGTCTTGGTGTGAATCATAGTTCCTCACTACATAACATACTGTCACATATAAAATAGTCAGCTTAAAATAGTTGTAAAATAGATTTGACCTCTATTTATGCTAGAAATATTATAGGGGGAGAATAGGCCATATAGACTAGTAAGACCCAATAATCCATAAGGTTCCATCCTAAAACCAATTGGAATTAGGTGGAGTAGCTCTAGACTATAAGAGCTACTTGCTAACTATATAATTTTTTAATGTGGGACTCACACTTGATCTCCAACAATTCAGCATGACTGTTTTGCAGCTGTTTTGGTGTGATTATTTTGAAACTGTTTCATATGTAATAGTATATTATTGAAGTACAAGACCTATATAAAACCTACACCAAACCTACTCATTTATGCAACACAAATATATCAAATGGCAAACCAAACCCCAACCAAACTACGCTACACCCGATTTTGGGTGAAAGAATTTGACATCAAACAGCCGAGTGCACTACGACTTGGTTTTTCTTTAAAAAAAAAAGAAGAGATTAAGCAATTTCAAAAGAAAAAATAAATTAAAAGAGATTGTTGACTGAAAGTATTTCAAGTGATTAGTATATAAAATAATTTGACTTTATCGATTAGTCGACGAAATCACACTAGGCTTTTTACATTTGTTACAGCAAACTGTCGGTTTTTAAGCCAACCTAGTGTGTTGATGGGTATGGATTGTCTTAACCATTGTAAAATGATAGTTATTCTGATATATATACACTACATGTATATATTGAATATATGATATTACAAATATAAATGAAATTTTTTGCCAAAACCACATAGACCTGGCAATTCGGGTCACTCGGTTCGGCTCGGTTCGGTTCGGGTCAAATATTCACTATTCGGTTGGTTTGGAGGGTCGGGTTATCTGGTTAAAATTAAATTTGGATAACTTCGGTTTGGTTGATTTCGGGTACGGGTGCTTTCAGTTCGGGTTAGCCTCTGCATTTTTCGGTTTTTTGGTTATGGGTCAAATTCGGGTGACTTACCGCGTTATGCTTAATTGACAAAAATTTTAAAATACAAATTTAAGCAACCTTTGTAACTTGTATTGATGTTCATATTTGGATCCAAATTCTCTTAATATAGTGTTACTATGAAGATTGCTATTGTGTATTGGTTGGTTATACATAACAAATTGGATGACAATATTTTTAATATTAATTTTTAACTATAGATTTATTAATTGTATCCACCAAGTATAAATTTAAAATTTGGTGAATCAATGGTCAATATTTGGCACTGACGCTAAGTTTATCCCCCCACCCCCACGCCCGATGTTGTGCCTGTGTCTCCCACCATCCTGCACCTGTCACACCCCGTGTGCGTCCTGCGTCAGCACCCGTCATCTCGAGCGAGCGTCGCGCGCCCATGCCAATCCATCACCATCTTATGCCTATGCCCTTATGCCCCTGTCATCACATCGCGTCCATGACTTCATGTTGTGTGGCGCCACTGATCACTGTCTCGTGTGCATGCCTCGTGCAGGCGTCCTCTAGTAGCTTATTGCTCCCATGGAGCATGTTATCCCTTTATTCTTTTGTCAATATTTACCTCTAATTTAATCTAATTATTCATACAGATATATTTACATGAGATGTAAGTTTTGTAATCTTTATTCTTTGTGGTATTAATAAGAAACCTAAGTAGTGATGTGATGATATATACACATACACATTTAAACCATTCCCAAGCTTGATATTGTAATCTTTATTTAAGTAAGATGTAAGTTTTGTAATCTTTATTCTTCAACATCTACACATCAATCGTGGTTAGTATATTTATTAACTGAAAAGTTCATACGTTTTATTGGTTATACATAATCAATTGGATGACAATATTTTGAATATTAATTTTAAACAGAAGGATAATTGAAGTTTGTCTAGTTTCATGTGTGGTTTGGGTGAATTTGGTCCAGGTGAATTCAGTTCGGGTCAATTTGGTTCGGGTCAATTCGGTTCGGGTCAATTCGGTTCGGTTGAATTCGGTTCGGGTGGATTCGGGTATATCAAACTTCGATTTGATTCGGTTTTGGTCTGGTTCGGTTCGGATTTTCGGGTCACATTTCGGGTCACATCATTCGGTTTAAATTCGGGTTCGGATCGGGTTGGACCGGGTCGGTTTTTCTGGTTCAGGTCACCTTTGCCAGGTCTAAAACCACATACTTATAAAAATTAGTAAAATAAATATATGTCTGAGTGGTGGACCCAGAAATCAAATCTTATGGGGTCCAATTTTTTTTGACATTAACATTTATTAAATTTGAAGGTAATATATAAATATGGGGTCATAATTATTTTCAGCATTAATATATATATATATATATATTAAATTTTAAGGTAATATTTAAATTTTCAATAAATAGGTATTATTTGTAAATTAGACTCGTTTTTAAGTAGTTAACATGAGGTTAGATTTTAACGTGGGATCAAAGGAGTAATTTTGTTTTATAACATTAAAAGCCTAACAAAAGGTCGTCAATAATTAAACTTACCAGCTCACATATAGATACATGTTTCTACCACTAAATTATTATCAACTTTTAGTATTTAACTCAATTTTATTTTATTAAAACTATACTTTAAATTTAATTTAATCCGATCAAAATAGTAAAATATATAACATGTTTCTACCACATTAATATTTTGATTCACATAATATTACAAAATTAATTTAATGCGATCAAAATAGTAAAAATAATTAAAATTTAAGTAGATTTGACTTAAAATTATAAAAATTTAAAATATACATATGTACCATTCTAAAAAAATCTTTAAAATGGTAGAAATTTTACAAAAGAAGCATAATATATTATATAAAATTCTTTATTTTGTTGAAATCATAATAATATAATGTTACAAATACTAAATAATATACATCATTTATGAATATTTAAAACTTCTAAGTAATGTATTATTTTTTTGTACTTTGTATAAAATAATATTTTTATAAATTTAAATAGATGTATAATTTTGTATATCTCAACTAATTTAAATTGTTATAACTTTACTATTTTTCAAAATCCTATTAATTTGGGTGTGTTATTTGTAAATTAACAACATTAATGTATATTTATATGTACATTAATTATAATTTGTAAAACTTAACATTTTAAAAAATGATATATATTCTATTCACTTTGCAGATTTTAACCAACACATCAACTAATTTAAATTGTTATATTAATTTAAGTTTTTTATGTTTTATTAGTTTATGGGATTTTTATATAAAAATATTATATAGTAAAATCTATAAAAATTGTTATAAAGTTAAAAATATATATACATATATATAATTTACTAATTTCAAATTATTAATACTACTAATTTATATTAATTTGCAAATTTTAACCCACCTATGTACTAATTTAATTATTAATACTTTTACTCTGTTTTTTAGTTATTAATATGCGTGATACTTAAAAATATTATAAGTATCAAAAATATATTATGTTAGTTATATCTTATATGATAAAATAAATCCTATAGTGGTATGTACTTTAATGATGTTTTCACGGTTACACAGTTTTCATAGTTCTTTTTTAAATATCGATAGTAGAGGGCAACAAGTAAATATATTAAATTAGTATAATGAAAACTATAAAAATTAAAATATTTATATAAGAATATAATATATCTACTATTATGGCAGTAGCAATATAGGTTAGTATTTTGAATTATGTAGTAATCACATGTTTAAGTTATAAGACAATAATAATTTGCTACCACATACATTTCTTATATCACTTGTTGGAAATGGGTTCAAATGTTCTTGGGACCCTAATCCCACATTACTAGCTTGTTAAGCGCAGAATCGAGTGGGAAGGGATCTATGCTGGTACATCGATAGTGGGTGCTCTAAGCATATGACAAGAGACAAGTGGAAATTCTTCTCACTCGAACCAAGAAGCCAAGGAATTGTTTCCTTTGGCGACAACAAAAGGGAAAAATCATCGGTGTAGGTATGGTTGGTTTACTTCAGATTATGTCATTGATAATGTCAATTAGTTAATGATTAAAATTCAATTCGCTCAGTGTATCTCAAATTTGTGACAAAGGTAATCAATCCACTTCTATTCTACACATTGTAGTATAGTAAGTCTGAGTGATGGAAATGAGTTGTTAAGGGGTAAAAGATGGAAAAATGTATATGTAACAAGTATGGCGGATATTGACATTCTGAATCTTCCATGCCTAACGGCGTCAATAGATGACTCCATATTATGGCATAAAAGACTAGGGCACGTCAGTATTTCCTTACTAAGAAAACTAGTCAAACATCAGTTGGTTAGAGGTCTCCTTAAGATTAAGAAATGTGAGACCAATCTTTGTGATGCCTGTGTGAGAAGTAAACAAATTTAAACCTCTTTTAAATCAAAGAACATGGTAAGTACGTCTAAGCCACTCAAACTACTTCATATGGACTTATGTGGACCAATGAGGGTTAGAAGTTTTTGAGGAAATTGGTTTTTATTTGTTATTGTAACACCCCATCCAAACAACATACACACTTAACAACAAACTGCAGCGGAAAACAAACTTCAACACATTACTTAACTTCTTGGTGTTACACGCTGTTAACCACCCACGTGGCTAACAAGGCTAATACATATACATTGTACCGGTCTGATGGGCTAAATTCCCGAGCGACTACACATTACTATCCCTTTCCATGGACAACAACAACAACATACACCTTTCAACTGTACCGAGTATTCACAAACTGATGCCGATAACAGTTTCAGTCTTACTACGCCTACTGTATATATACACTTAAATAATTACCCATGTACAACGACTACCCGTCCAACTCTCGAACGACTTCCAGCACTTCGTACCTGAAATAAGAAAAGAAGAGAAAGGGTGGCCCCAAGGGGCTCAACACCTTTGCTGGTATGGTAATCCCACAACCCACATGCTACCGGGCCACGCACAACTAATTGTCGTCTTAGCATGCGGTTGATTATATTTAAATCGTGCATGCAACTGTAAACACACAACATTTCGCCTCAATGGGCTCAATAAACGGATAATACATCCTTATTTGATAAGTCACTCAAT
Organism: Limonium bicolor; assembly: GCA_023374045.1. Lineage (NCBI taxonomy): Eukaryota > Viridiplantae > Streptophyta > Magnoliopsida > Caryophyllales > Plumbaginaceae > Limonium > Limonium bicolor. The sequence continues at coordinate 123,429,902 of CM041779.1, forward strand.
GATATTCATTATCCCTAGATGCTCTCCTCTAATGGAGCTACTTCCTTAATAGACGACACTTACCCGTTATTCGGGTTATCCTAAACGCCTCTTATCACAAACTGGGATTCATATCCATGATCCCATACTCCACATTTTACAACATAACATGCATCCCATAACAACACATAACAAACACTTTCACGTTTCAACGTGCACATAATAACATCGCAATAGAAATTGCATTACAACAACATCACATAACATAACGGGAATGGTTCTCTTAGGAACCGACCCAAACATCGTTAATACACTGGTGGCCTAGAGAATGTGCCAGTCTCATGATGAGCTCATTACATAATCGTTACCGTCTCGTTAAATGAACGGATAACTTAACACAAGGTGTCTCGGATTAGTGACCCAAGCACACCGAACAAACATAACATAGTATGCCCTGTGGCCCGACGTGAGTCAGTAATAGCCTTGGTTAAGCTAAAGGGAAGGTTGGAAACCAATTGAAAACAACCATAACATACAGAGAGGATCGAACCTGATATGACAACGACCCCATACTCACACGCGTGGCCGGAACAGACTGGACTCCTACTTCCCCCGTTAGCACTTGTTAGAAGTTCAACATTGAACTTAATTAAACAATCACAAATTGGGTTAAGTCTTGTTAGACACACACAAGGGAAGGGAGAGTCATACATTCACACACAAACATCACACACAAACTAACATGACTATCACGCATAGCCGTGGTTAGAACGTTCCTTAGGTCGGAAACGTTATTACCGGATACCGTTCTCTACGTTTACCTAATAATGGTTAACTAGCCTTTCATGCGCATTCGAGGTTACCGGTATCGGCACGTAAACACACAACAACAATAACGACTGTAACTCGTTTCATGATTTATCTTATAACGTGGCAAAATACAGAAAACACATTGGCATACAAGCCGGTGTAATCCGGTAGGACGCAGGTTGCAAGAAAACCATACCTGTCACCGGAGTCCACTTTATCATGTCCACTTATGTTCCTCGAGAAATTCTCGAACAACTGATAACATTACATGTATTTTTATTAACATCGGGGTACATAATTGTTTTAAGTCTAATGCTTATAACTTTCCCGTTAACTTAGTTAAATAACTTGACATTTTTAACTTGTTTTACTCTCACATTTTAATACACTTTTCACCCACTTAACTGTCATTAAAACCCACCTAAATGTCCTTAACAACTTTATAACATCATTACCTATCAATCCCCATCATTACATATCATTTTATAACCATAAACAACATTTTTGGTCGACCGACCTTACCGACCGACCTTGCACAAGGTCGGTCCATTCCAGAACACTTTACCGTCAAAATTTCTACTCCGACCGACCTTGTAAGTTCGGTCGCATGTTCGGTCCATTCCCGAGAGTTTCTTCCCTTTGAAATTCAAGCCCGACCGAACTTGCCAAGTCCGGTCCCATGTTCGGTCGGTTCCAGAAACTTAATTCGTACACAAAACAAGCCTGACCGACCTTGCAAGTCGGTCCCCAAGGTCGGTCCATTCCAGAAACTAATTCTCGCAGGGTAAACTGGGCCCGACCGACCTTGGCAAGTTCGGTCGCAAGGTCGGTCTGCCCCAGACCTTTGTTTTCCTTTTCTCATTCAACTCCAAACTTCACCCCATATATCCTAGTACACCCCTAACCTCATTTGGGCACTTCAAACACACCTTTAGCCATGTGCCAAACTCCCTAAATCACACCCAAAACCATCTTATCATTCACAAATTCCTTACAAAATTCTTAGCACTTGGAATGTTTCCTCCTTAAGATTCCTAAGTGGTATTTCACCAATAATGACCACTATACCAAGGTGTTTCCTCTACACCTTAACATCATCTCTCAAACTTCTTTTCTTACTAACTAAACCTCCTTTTTCACATCTTACCTAAACATCACTTATTCCTTGGATATCAACATTACCTAAACCTTAAACAAACTTCCTAGTTCACCAAAACTTACTTAAAACACTTAAAACTTCTTACACATTTCCCAAATTTTTCCATAGCTTCTCTTGTATATACTCACGTCCAAACACTTAGGTTTTTTTACCTTATTTCATTCAAGAACACCTAAATCCATCAAACACATTTTTATACACAAACTTCACACATTTAGCACTACATCACAATATAGTGCATAACTTAAATTGCTTGGCACTTAGGCCCTTAACTAACATGGCTCTTAGGCCCTTAAATTGCATAACCTTAAACACTGAATTTCCCACATAAATAATGCCTTTGACCTGCAAATACACCCAACAATACATATGCCCTTAATAAACTCCTTGAGAGCATTTTACTAGCTCATTTGCCATTGGCTCCTTAGGTATTTTATTAAGCAAATCAAGCTCATTTTCCTAAGGCATTTAAACTACATTGAGATAGTTTGTTTACCTCTTTTTCCTCATAACTTCTTTCTTGTTTCCTTGTAAACCGGTGGATGTTTGGTTGTTTGTCAACTTCTAAACAATGTACACATAATAGAATGAGTATTCAAGCATCATGCTTCATCTCATTGTAAACCCTAGTTACATATATTGTTTTAAGGTATTAAAATGATTGTTTTACCTTGGAATGGAAAGAGAGCTTGAATAAGTATCAAGAGAGGACTCCTCCTAGCCCTTGGAAGATTCAAATGAAGCTAAAACAAGACAAGAGAGACACCATTACAAGGTGCATTTTCGGTCAACACCAAAAATGAAGGAAATAGAATTTTCTTTGGTTTTTCCTTACCTTGAAGCAAAGGTGATCAACAAGGCATAAAAATATAAGCTCAAGCTCCTTCAATGGTGAATCTCCATGGCACCGAAATGAAGCTTTTGATGATTTGAAAAGATAGAAGTGAAGAGCTTGGTCTAACTAAGACAATATGGTCTTAGAATTTGATTTGGAGCATTAATGAACATTTGGTGAGCAATTGAAGTTAGAGAAGAGAGGGGCTGTAGCAAGCTCGGTTCTGGTTGGGAGAATAGAGGAAGAACACGGTGGGAAGGCAACGAAATGAAGAGGATAGGTGAGAGGTCTCACTTTGCAAGATATTTAAGCTTAAAAGCAAATAGTACATTAATTAGTCATCTTTATTTACTTTTCATATTAACAAGAGAGTGGTGAGTCACCACACTTAGAAAACCGGCCCCTTTATTACATAAGGGTATTTTAGTCTTTATTTGTCAATTTAATTACTTATGATAACATATGTTACAAACTAGCTTATTAAAATCACTATTCACAAAAACAAGGCACATAGAAGTGAAATTTTTGATTTCCTATTGATATAGGCATCCAAATGTGATACTATATAGTACACATATATATTTAAGAGTAATGATGGACATTTAGCCACTCAAAACTCATTTACAAGACAACTTTTCAAAAATGTGCTTTAAGACTCCTTAAAGCACTTTTTGTGTCTTAACTTGTTTTCAAGCTTGGTTATCTTTGGTAATTGATTTAATATGTTCATTAACATATTTATAAGGTATAGGTATGACCATTAGGTCTTATACAAATTTATCCCAAGCTTAGAGCACTTTTTAGCCCATATTGACCTTAAGGTATTTATTTATGTTTTGTTTGGTTCCAATGTCTACCAAGGTTTCCTAAGGACTTAATTAGCCTTATAAAATCATAATTAAATATTATCACATCTTGGTAGGCTCTTTGGGTCCTAACCAAGTTCACTCCAAGCTTAGAGCATGTTTTTGCTCACACCGTGTCTTAGTGTTTTATTGTGTTTTACCATGGTTTAAATGGTTCATTGATGTTTCTAAGGCACTTTTTAGCCTTTAAATACCATAGTTTAACATTTACACAACATACCAAGGTTTGGGGTATTTCAATCTACCCCCCTTAAAAGAACTTCGTCCTCGAAGTTTACACTTCCCACCCATCTTGGATTAGAATACGGGGATTACTTATAGAAATAAAACTTCCATAACCAAACTTACTTTACATCACACCCTCGGACTTAATGGTCCGGGTACATATACACATCCATACATAACATACACTCACATGATAACCTCGGACTCAATGGTCCGGGTATCTTAACAACATTTACACATACATAACAACCCTTAGACTCTCTGGTCTTGGGTAACATAACAACATTTAGACACATAAGTCTTGATAACATAACAGCCTTTAGACACATAGGTCTATGTAACACAACACATTTAGACTCATAGGTCTTAATAGCATACACTTTAGGAAATCAAAGTCAAAATAACATTTATTACACATACCACACAACATGTCATAGCATGTATATCAATAAAAAAAAATATCTTTGATATACACTGTGCTCCCGCAGAACCCGGTCACGATGGACACCTTCCGTCCCCGTGCCTTTGGGAGATCAAAACAATCACTTAAATTTGAAATTTTTTTCCTTGTGAGGTTAAGTAAGAGAACTTTAATTATGTAAAGAATCTATCGACGTTTATAAATACCAATTGAAAATCCTTTTGAAAACACACACAACTCCAAGTCCAACTTATGCTCTTTGCTTCTTTTCTTAACATGGTTATTTGTGACCACTTATAGGGAGTTTCAAGAGTCATCCAACCCTGATGTGGTCAGCATCAATGTTGAACTATCCCTTCACTCCAATTTGTGTTCGGCTTCCCTTGATCGCATGCAAATCAAGTTCCACTTCCCACTTCATTTTCAAGCTTCAAATAAATCACTCATTTCCAATTTTCTATCTTTTAATCCTTCTAGTCGTAACCATTACATCTCCAAAGGATAGAACTCCGTCTATCAATCATCATCCAAATCCAACTTGATTCAAGTTACCTAGGGAATTTAATTCTCACTAGGTTCTATGTCGGTCTCATGCCCCTTCATAAATCACAACACTGTATATATATATATATATATATATATATATATATTTTATCAAAATACAATACATGGTTTACATTTATACACCGTCGGGGTTTTGTTCCCCGAGAGTTTTTCTACTCCCCACACTTGTACCATCACACACAACTGTTAATAAATCAACACACTTATCACAATGGTATTCGCATCTTCTGTGCGCAATTACCACAATTAAACCACGAATGGATGCGTATGTTTACATAACATACACACCAATCATCAAAACAAATTATTTTGTGCTATGCACAACATAAATCACGTACACTTGTACGGTAGTACACACTAAGTGGTTTTGCGCTCTACCCCCCTTAAAAGGGATTACGCCCACGTAATCAATCACTAAACATTGGCTTAAAATGTTCTGCCGTCGTGAAGTGTTTTGACTTCCACGCGGTCTATTACACAATGGATTCTGATTAGAGGATCTTAACCATATTGGCGGTTTAGTTCCTAAACCAAGAATTCTCATTGGAGTTTGTTTAAACTCTTAGTTGGTTTCGATTCTGGCCTGTTAGGCTTCTAGGCGTTAATAATTAGCCATTCACTCGTGTTCACCATGTACATTCAACACTTGAATCACTGGCTCACTAGTTTCTGCTGCGAAACTCTAATAACTGTAGAGCTTAATTGCCCCATTTGTTATTCTTACTGTATTGCACATCCCCAATTGTCACCTTCATCTTGGTAACAATGGTTTCTCAACCAACGCGTGGTATCTCTTACCGTTAGCGAATTCGGTGAGTTATAAACTTTCTATCCACTTCCATAACAATTTACTGTGTATACAGTTATGTATTTCGCAATGATTGACTTATTCCCTCCCGACTTACTGTCGGTTGAGATTAAGCTACTATCTAGTGTGTAGTGCTCTCTCAGCTATTTACAACATTTGGGGTATATTCCATACCGATATTTGGCAGTTAGTGCTACTGTAGTCACTTACTGTTAATCATATCTCCACATTTGGTTTTGTACAAGTACTTTTATTGGTGCGGCCTTGCATTTCCTATGCATCGGCCATTATAACATTTTTCTCCACAATTAACATGTTTCCAATTCCTAGCTATCCCACTTGATCATTACTGCGCAAGTGCAATACCAAAACACTCAGTCATACAGAGTGCAGAGGCGTAAACTCTTGATAGTAAATCCCTTATGCGATTCACCATGGAATTCACACTGAGTTTCACTGAGATTTCGATCTCGTAATACTGGCTACTGGCTTACTGCCTAGTTTGTTTGGTATCACTTACTGTTGTATCTCCACTGAGTTTAACTCATAACTGGTCTTATCTGTTACATTATCGTTTAACAATACTTATACAACGGTCGCTCGCTGCGTACCGTGCTCTTACTCCTTGTATAACATCAGCTTATATCGTATCTACTGTCACATCAACTTTCACATATAAACTTACATTATTCATATTATAGTTCATCACTCATTTGGACGACTACTGAATGCTCTTTGAGCATCGATCATTCGAGTCACAAGCCGGCATTATTCAGCTCGGTGTTTCACTTTATACGCACATACTACTAAGCTAACTGCTCTCAAATAATAATAATATTGTCCATCCTTAACATATTTCTTGAGCTTGGTTCACATAACTACCGCTCCAGCGGTTTCACAGCATCGAGAGGTATCCCCACTCTTAATGCAGTGGTTCATTCTCCGCTCTATTTACTTGTACCACATAAACTTCTACAATTAACTCAAATTTACATAACTTATCTTGTTTGTGGCCTATAAGCCTTGCTGCCTTGAGCTCCGCTCATTGTAGGCTGTCCACACACATGTACTTCTCTGTACAACATTACATGGTTAGAGGTTGTATTTCGTTGCATTCCGTCTCCTTTCATGGAATGCCCGTTAGGATTGTCAGTCCATCTCCTGACAACTTATGTCTAAACTGGGTGTTAGTTTCAACCCTTGTGTTTCTGTCACGTTATTTCGTGCAACAATTGTTGATGCGAACACCCTTCAAGGATTGCTCCTGGGTGTTGCTAAGTTATGCCATTACATCAGGTTCGCACTTATTGGTACATTCAGTTAGCCACGCCGTTTGCGTTCTTAACTAGCTTATTATCCTCTTCTGTGAAGATCAACATTTCCTGGTAGTGTAGGTACTCATTCTGGGAGTTTCATCCCGTTCATTGCACATTAATGTCTCCACATTAGGCATCTGCCTTGCCATGCACAGGCTGGGTCTCGTTCCAGCTATCATGTTTATCCCTGAGGATCCTTAAGACGTATACGATGTCTTTACATTACAGTTAGTGCACCTCGCACCTCCTGACTCCTAGACATTTCCTTGAAATGAATTCACTAATTCCTTTAGTCTAGTTATCTTAACTGGGTTCCTTTACTTCAACCATTCATGGTAGTCCTTAGCTGTTGTTTGACTTATACTGCTGACCGTAGAACGGAGTCGACTACTTCCCGTGTTTCGGACTCTACTCGTATACATATGTGGGGTACCATACTGATACATCACTACTTACCCAACTAACCCATAAGCAGGTCTGTCAGGCCCACAAGCTCCTATCGGAGTGTGGTCGTCCCACATTTCAGTTGGTACACTCGTAGTGTCCGTCACACGCCTAGGTGAAGTATTCTGTTGTCAACTCCCTTATATTGTCCCGTGACAATATTCATCCCGTGCTCCCCGAACTTAATCGAAGGAAAGTTTATCCACTGTTGTATCTTTATCAACTGCCCTTGGCTTACTGGTTTGGTTTAGAAGAGGTTTGAAAGAAGTATTGGTTTGAAAGAAAATCTGGTTTTGGAAAGAAAGAGTTTGAATAAATCTGGGTTTAAAGAAAATTTTCAGGGTTTCACAATATCTTCTTATCTTAACCAAGTCTAGCTTCTTGCTGACTGGTGTACTTACAATTACAGGGGTTAGGCTAACAGGCCCTTCCACTGTTATGACGATCACATTTAACTTTCTAGTACTTTACTAAGTACTTGTAGTGGTTATAAATTTCCCGAACAGCCCTGTTATAGCAGCACTTGCTATGGCAAGTGCGCCATGCTAACTGGCTATCGGTTTAACACATACCGGTTGTGGTATTGTTTTTAGCCGCACTGTCATCAGTGGCCTTGTTGGCCCTCACTTATCTTACTGTCTTGATAATAATTCCTCCGGATGACTTCTCACTGTCTTTACATGATAATCACTAACTAGGGTGTTTCCTATTCTGGAGACCCCTTTTCTTTTGTACTGTTTCCTCTTCGTAGCCCGTTCCACGCATTTGTCATGGTTACTGAGACTTGTCTCTTGTTTGGGCACTACGTTATAGTTCCCTTGTCGGTTGGTATACCGTTGGTGTATTATTTATCAACTGTGGTCCCGTAGACACTCGTCTCAGGTTTTATTAATCCACTTCTCGCCTGTTGCACGGTCGGTGCGTTGCAAGCTGGTTATTCTCGACTGCTCTGCATGTCGATCCAGGTTGCCAGAAATTCTATTCTCTTATACACAATATTCTTCATTCTTCGCTATTAAATGCGGTTAACATTGTTCAAATGGAAACCGTCTCCGGGATTCCCAGTTTTTCGGGATCTACCGTATGACAGGTTCTCCCGTACTCTAAAGGTATTTAATAACAGCCAGATCGGGTATTCCCGAGTAAGAGTGGACTTCCATCTCTCTGGCGTTGTTTCCCAAGTTATAAAACAGGGGTTGTGGAGGGCGGGTTGGATATAGTAGGTTTTCAGTATTCACCGGTAGTTCCTAACTAGCGTATCTCTCACGCTATCACTCAACCCTTAACCCAAAGTACTAAAATCCTAACTCGGTACTTCCTAAGCTCGGTAATTTAGTCATCAGAGCGATACTTCGCTCTGATACCACTTTTTGTAACACCCCATCCAAACAACATACACACTTAACAACAAACTGCAGCGGAAAACAAACTTCAACACATTACTTAACTTCTTGGTGTTACACGCCGTTAACCACCCACGTGGCTAACAAGGCTAATACATATACATTGTACCGGTCTGATGGACTAAATTCCCGAGCGACTACGAATTACTATCCCTTTCCATGGACAACAACAACAACATACACCTTTCAACTGTACCGAGTATTCACAAACTGATGCCGATAACAGTTTCGGTCTTACTACGCCTACTGTATATATACACTTAAATAATTACCCATGTACAACGACTACCCGTCCTACTCTCGAACGACTTCCAGCACTTCGTACCTGAAATAAGAAAAGAAGAGAAAGGGTGGCCCCCAAGGGGCTCAGCACCTTTGCTGGTATGGTAATCCCACAGCCCACATGCTACCGGGCCACGCACAACTAATTGTCGTCTTAGCATGCGGTTGATTATATTTAAATCGTGTATGCAACTGTAAACACACAACACACAACATTTCGCCTCAATGGGCTCAATAAACGGATAATACATCCTTATTTGATAAGTCACTCATGATATTCATTATCCCTAGAGTGCTTCTCCTCTAATGGAGCTACTTCCTTAATAGACGACACTTACCCGTTATTCGGGTTATCCTTAAACGCCTCTTATCACAAACTGGGATTCATATCCATGATCCACATACCCAATTTTACAACATATAACATGCATCCCATAACAACACATAACACCTTTCACGTTTCAACGTGCACATAATAACATCGCAATAGAAATTGCATTACAACAACATCACATAACATAACGGGAATGGTTCTCTTAGGAACCGACCCAACATCGTTAATACTGGTGAGCCTAGAGAATGTTGCCAGTCTCATGATGAGCTCATTACATAACTCGTTACCGTCTCGTTAATGAACGGATAACTTAACACAAGGTGTCTCGGATATAGTGACCCAAGCACACCGAACAAACATAACATAGTTGCCCCTGTGGCCCGACGTGAGTCAGTAATAGCCTTGGTTAAGCTAAAGGGAAGGTTGGAAACCAAATTGAAAACAACCATAACATACAGAGAGGATGAACCTGATATGACAACGACCCCCATACTCACACGCGTGGCCGGAACAGACCGGACTCCTCACTTCCCCCGTTAGCATTGTTAGAAGTTCAACATTGAACTTAATTAAACAATCAACATTGGGTTAAGTCTTGTTAGACACACACAAGGGAAGGGAGAGTCATACATTCACACACAAACATCACACCAAACAAATCACATGACTAGCTCACGCATAGCCGTGGTTAGAACGTTCCTTAGGTCGGAAACGTATTACCGGATACCGTTCTCTTACGTTTACCTAATAGTGGTTAACTAGCCTTTCATGCGCATTCGGGTTACCGGTATCGGCACGTAAACACACAACAACAATAACGACTGTAAACTCGTTTCATGATTTATCTTATAACGTGGCAAACATACAGAAAACACATTGGCATACAAGCCGGTGTAATCCGGTAGGACGCAGGTTGCAAGAAAACCATACCTGTCACCGGAGTCCACTTTATCATGTCCACTTATGTTCCTCGAGAAATTCTCGAACAACTGATAACATTACATGTATTTTTATTAACATCGGGGTAACATAATGTTTTAAGTCTAATGCTTATAACTTTCCCGTTAACTTAGTTAAATAACTTGACATTTTTAACTTGTTTTACTCTCACATTTTAATACAACTTTTCACCCACTTAACTGTCATTAAAACCCACCTAACATGTCCTTAACAACTTTATAAACATTATTATATCCCCATCATTACATATCATTTATAACCATAAACAAACATTTTTGGTCGACCGACCTTACCGACCGACCTTGCACAAGGTCGGTCCATTCCAGAACACTTTACCGTCAAAATTTCTACTCCGACCGACCTTGTAAGTTCGGTCGCATGTTCGGTCCATTCCCGAGAGTTTCTTCCCTTTGAAAATTCAAGCCCGACCGAACTTGCCAAGTCCGGTCCCATGTTCGGTCGGTTCCAGAACTTAATTCGTACACAAAATACAAGCCTGACCGACCTTGCAAGTCCGGTCCCCAAGGTCGGTCCATTCCAGAAACTAATTCTCGCAGGGTAACTGGCGCCGACGACCTTGGCAAGTTCGGTCGCAAGGTCGGTCTGCCCAGACCTTTGTTTTCCTTTTCTCATTCAACTCCAAACTTCACCCCATATATCCTAGTACCCAACCTCATTTGGGCACTTCAAACACCTTTAGCCATGTGCCAAACCCCTAACTCACCCCAAACCATCTTATCATTCACAAATTCCTTACAAAATTTTAGCACTTGGAATGTTTCCTCCTTAAGATTCCTAAGTGGTATTTCACCAATAATGACCACTATACCAAGGTGTTTCCTCTACACCTTAACATCATCTCTCAAACTTCTTTTCTTACTAACTAAACCTCCTTTTTCACATCTTACCTAAACATCACTTATTCCTTGGATATCAACATTACCTAAACCTTAAACAAACTTCCTAGTTCACCAAAACTTACTTAAAACACTTAAAACTTCTTACACATTTCCCAAATTTTTCCATAGCTTCTCTTGTATATACTCACGTCCAAACACTTAGGTTTTTTACCTTATTTCATTCAAGAACACCTAAAATCCATCAAACACATTTTTATACACAAACTTCACACATTTAGCACTACATCACAATATAGTGCATAACTTAAATTGCTTGGCACTTAGGCCCTTAACTAACATGGCTCTTAGGCCCTTAAATTGCAAACCTTAAACACTGAATTTCCCACATAAATAATGCCTTTGACCTGCAAATACACCCAACAATACATATGCCCTTAATAAACTCCTTGAGAGCATTTTACTAGCTCATTTGCCATTGGCTCCTTAGGTATTTTATTAAGCCAAATCAAGCTCATTTTCCTAAGGCATTTAAACTACATTGAGATAGTTTGTTTACCTCTTTTTCCTCATAACTTCTTTCTTGTTTCCTTGTAAAACCGGTGGGATGTTTGGTTGTTTGTCAACTTCTAAACAATGTACACATAATAGAATGAGTATTCAAGCATCATGCTTCATCTCATTGTAAACCCTAGTTACATATATTGTTTTAAGGTATTAAAATGATTGTTTTACCTTGGAATGGAAAGAGAGCTTGAATAAGTATCAAGAGAGGACTCCTCCTAGCCCTTGGAAGATTCAAATGAAGCTAAAACAAGACAAGAGAAGACACCATTACAAGGTGCATTTTCGGTCAACACCAAAAATGAAGGAAATAGAATTTTCTTTGGTTTTTCCTTACCTTGAAGCAAAGGTGATCAACAAGGCATAAAAATATAAGCTCAAGCTCCTTCAATGGTGAATCTCCATGGCACCGAAATGAAGCTTTTGATGATTTGAAAAGATAGAAGTGAAGAGCTTGGTCTAACTAAGACAAATATGGTCTTAGAATTTGATTTGGAGCATTAATGAACATTTGGTGAGCAATTGAAGTTAGAGAAGAGAGGGGCTGTAGCAAGCTCGGTTCTGGTTGGGAGAATAGAGGAAGAACACGGTGGGAAGGCAACGAAATGAAGAGGATAGGTGAGAAGTCTCACTTTTGCAAGATATTTAAGCTTAAAAGCAAATAGTACATTAATTAGTCATCTTTATTTACTTTTCATATTAACAAGAGAGTGGTGAGTCACCACACTTAGAAAACCGGCCCCCTTTATTACATAAGGGTATTTTAGTCTTTATTTGTCAATTTAATTACTTATGATAACATATGTTACAAACTAGCTTATTAAAATCACTATTCACAAAAACAAGGCACATAGAAGTGAAATTTTTGATTTCCTATTGATATAGGCATCCAAATGTGATACTATATAGTACACATATATATTTAAGAGTAATGATGGACATTTAGCCACTCAAAACTCATTTACAAGACAACTTTTCAAAAATGTGCTTTAAGACTCCTTAAAGCACTTTTTGTGTCTTAACTTGTTTTCAAGCTTGGTTATCTTTGGTAATTGATTTAATATGTTCATTAACATATTTATAAGGTATAGGTATGACCATTAGGTCTTATACAAATTTATCCCAAGCTTAGAGCACTTTTTAGCCCATATTGACCTTAAGGTATTTATTTATGTTTTGTTTGGTTCCAATGTCTACCAAGGTTTCCTAAGGACTTAATTAGCCTTATAAAATCATAATTAAATATTATCACATCTTGGTGGCTCTTTGGGTCCTAACCAAGTTCACTCCAAGCTTAGAGCATGTTTTTGCTCACACCGTGTCTTAGTGTTTTAATTGTGTTTACCATGGTTTAATGGTTCATTGATGTTTCTAAGGCACTTTTTAGCCTTTAAATACCATAGTTTAACATTTACACAACATACCAAGGTTTGGGGTATTTCAATACCCCCTTAAAAGAACTTCGTCCTCGAAGTTTACACTTCCCACCCATCTGGATTAGAATACGGGGCTTATATAGAATAAAACTTCCATAACCACAACTTACTTTACATCACACCCCTCGGACTTAATGGTCAGGGTACATAACACATCCATACAGAACAAACATACTCACTGATAACCTCGGACTCAATGGTCCGGGTATCTTAACAACATTTACACATATAAACAACCCTTAGACTCTCTGGTCTTGGGAACATAACAACATTTAGACACATAAGTCTGATAACATAACAGCCTTTAGACACATAGGTCTATGTAACACAACACATTTAGACTCATAGGTCTTAATAGCATACACTTTAGAAATCAAAGTCAAAAAATTTATTACATACCACACAACATGTCATAGCATGTATATCAATAAAAAAATATTTTGATATACACTGTGCTCCCGCAGAACCCGGTCACGATGGACACCTTCCGTCCCCGTGCCTTTGGGAGATCAAAACAATCACTTAAATTTGAAATTTTTTTCCTTGTGAGGTTAAGTAAGAGAACTTTAATTATGTAAAGAATCTATCGACGTTTATAATACCAATTGAAAAACCTTTTGAAAACACACACAACTCCAAGTCCAACTTATGCTCTTGCTCTTTTCTTAACATGGTTTTTGTGACCACTTATAGGGAGTTTCAAGAGTCATCCAACCCTGATGTGGTCAGCATCAATGTTGAACTATCCCTTCACTCCAATTTGTGTTCGGCTTCCCTTGATCGCATGCAAATCAAGTTCCACTTCCCCTTCATTTTCAGCTTCAAATAATCACTCATTTCCATTTTCTATCTTTTAATCCTTCTAGTCGTCCATTACATCTCCAAAGGATAGAACTCCGTCTATCAATCATCATCCAAATCCAACTTGATTCAAGTTACCTAGGGAATTTAATTCTCACTAGTTTATGTCGGTCTCATGCCCCTTCATAAATCACACTGTATATATATATATATTATATATCTATCTATATATATATATATTTTTCAAATACAATACATGGTTTACATTTATACACCGTCGGGGTTTTGTTCCCCGAGAGTTTTCTACTCCCCACACTGTACCATCACACAAACTGTTAATAAATCAACACACTTATCACAATGGTATTCGCATCTTCTGTGCGCAATTACCACAATTAAACCACGAATGGATGCGTATGTTTACATAACATCACACCAATCATAAAACAAATTATTTGTGCTATGCACAACATAAATCACGTACACTTGTACGGTAGTACACCTAAGTGGTTTTGCGCTCTACCCCCCTTAAAAGGGATTACGCCCACGTAATCAATCACTAACATTGGCTTAAATGTTCTGCCGTCGTGAAGTGTTTTGACTTCCACGCGGTCTATTACACAATGGATTTCTGATTAGAGGATCTTACCATATGGCGTTTAGTTCCTAAACCAAGAATTCTCATTGGAGTTTTTTTAAAACTCTTAGTTGGTTTCGATTCTGGCCTGTTAGGCTTCTAGGCGTTAATAATTAGCCATTCACTCGTGTTCACCATGTACATTCAACACTTGAATCACTGGCTCACTAGTTTCTGCTGCGAAACTCTAATAACTGTAGAGCTTAATTGCCCCATTTGTTATTCTTACTGTATTGCACATCCCCAATTGTCACCTTCATCTTGGTAACAATGGTTTCTCAACCAACGCGTGGTATCTCTTACCGTTAGCGAATTCGGTGAGTTATAAACTTTCTATCCACTTCCATAACAATTTACTGTGTATACAGTTATGTATTTCGCAATGATTGACTTATTCCCTCCCGACTTACTGTCGGTTGAGATTAAGCTACTATCTAGTGTGTAGTGCTCTCTCAGCTATTTACAACATTTGGGGTATATTCCATACCGATATTTGGCAGTTAGTGCTACTGTAGTCACTTACTGTTAATCATATCTCCACATTTGGTTTTGTACAAGTACTTTTTATTGGTGCGGCCTTGCATTTCCTATGCATCGGCCATTATAACATTATTTCTCCACAATTAACATGTTTCCAATTCCTAGCTATCCCACTTGATCATTACTGCGCAAGTGCAATACCAAAACACTCAGTCATACAGAGTGCAGAGGCGTAAACTCTTGATAGTAAATCCCTTATGCGATTCACCATGGAATTCACACTGAGTTTCACTGAGATTTCGATCTCGTAATACTGGCTACTGGCTTACTGCCTAGTTTGTTTGGTATCACTTACTGTTGTATCTCCACTGAGTTTAACTCATAACTGGTCTTATCTGTTACATTATCGTTTAACAATACTTATACAACGGTCGCTCGCTGCGTACCGTGCTCTTACTCCTTGTATAACATCAGCTTATATCGTATCTACTGTCACATACTTTCACATATAAACTTACATTATTCATATTATAGTTCATCACTCATTTGGACGACTACTGAATGCTCTTTGAGCATCGATCATTCGAGTCACAAGCCGGCATTATTCAGCTCGGTGTTTCACTTTATACGCACATACTACTAAGCTAACTGCTCTCAAATAATAATAATATTGTCCATCCTTAACATATTTCTTGAGCTTGGTTCACATAACTACCGCTCCAGCGGTTTCACAGCATCGAGAGGTATCCCCACTCTTAATGCAGTGGTTCATTCTCCGCTCTATTTACTTGTACCACATAAACTTCTACAATTAACTCAAATTTACATAACTTATCTTGTTTGTGGCCTATAAGCCTTGCTGCCTTGAGCTCGCTCATTGTAGGCTGTCCACACACATGTACTTCTCTGTACAACATTACATGGTTAGAGGTTGTATTTCGTTGCATTCCGTCTCCTTTCATGGAATGCCGTTAGGATTGTCAGTCCATCTCCTGACAACTTATGTCTAAACTGGGTGTTAGTTTCAACCCTTGTGTTTCTGTCACGTTATTTCGTGCAACAATTGTTGATGCGAACACCCTTCAAGGATTGCTCCTGGGTGTTGCTAAGTTATGCCATTACATCAGGTTCGCACTTATTGGTACATTCAGTTAGCCACGCCGTTTGCGTTCTTAACTAGCTTTTATCCTCTTCTGTGAAGATCAACATTTCCTGGTAGTGTAGGTACTCATTCTGGGAGTTTCATCCCGTTCATTGCACATTAATGTCTCCACATTAGGCATCTGCCTTGCCATGCACAGGCTGGGTCTCGTTCCAGCTATCATGTTTATCCCTGAGGATCCTTAAGACGTATACGATGTCTTTACATTACAGTTAGTGCACCTCGCACCTCCTGACTCCTAGACATTTCCTTGAAATGAATTCACTAATTCCTTTAGTCTAGTTATCTTAACTGGGTTCCTTACTTCAACCATTCATGGTAGTCCTTAGCTGTTGTTTGACTTATACTGCTGACCGTAGAACGGAGTCGACTACTTCCCGTGTTTCGGACTCTACTCGTATACATATGTGGGGTACCATACTGATACATCACTACTTACCCAACTAACCCATAAGCAGGTCTGTCAGGCCCACAAGCTCCTATCGGAGTGTGGTCATCCCACATTTCAGTTGGTACACTCGTAGTGTCCGTCACACGCCTAGGTGAAGTATTCTGTTGTCAACTCCCTTATATTGTCCCGTGACAATATTCATCCCGTGCTCCCCGAACTTAATCGAAGGAAAGTTTATCCACTGTTGTATCTTTATCAACTGCCCTTGGCTTACTGGTTTGGTTTAGAAGAAGGTTTGAAAGAAGTATTGGTTTGAAAGAAAATCTGGTTTTGGAAAGAAAGAGTTTGAATAAATCTGGGTTTAAAGAAAATTTTCAGGGTTTCACAATATCTTTTATCTTAACCAAGTCTAGCTTCTTGCTGACTGGTGTACTTACAATTACAGGGGTTAGGCTAACAGGCCCTTCCACTGTTATGACGATCACATTTAACTTTCTAGTACTTTACTAAGTACTTGTAGTGGTTATAAATTTCCCGAACAGCCCTGTTATAGCAGCACTTGCTATGGCAAGTGCGCCATGCTAACTGGCTATCGGTTTAACACATACCGGTTGTGGTATTGTTTTTAGCCGCACTGTCATCAGTGGCCTTGTTGGCCCTCACTTATCTTACTGTCTTGATAATAATTCCTCCGGATGACTTCTCACTGTCTTTACATGAAATCACTAACTAGGGTGTTTCCTATTCTGGAGACCCCTTTTTTTTGTACTGTTTCCTCTTCGTAGCCCGTTCCACGCATTTGTCATGGTTACTGAGACTTGTCTCTTGTTTGGGCACTACGTTATAGTTCCCTTGTCGGTTGGTATACCGTTGGTGTATTATTTATCAACTGTGGTCCCGTAGACACTCGTCTCAGGTTTTATTAATCCACTTTCGCCTGTTGCACGGTCGGTGCGTTGCAAGCTGGTTATTCTCGACTGCTCTGCATGTCGATCCAGGTTGCCAGAAATTCTATTCTCTTATACCAATATTCTTCATTCTTCGCTATTAAATGCGGTTAACATTGTTCAAATGGAAACCGTCTCCGGGATTCCCAGTTTTTCGGGATCTACCGTATGACAGGTTCTCCCGTACTCTAAAGGTATTTAATAACAGCCAGATCGGGTATTCCCGAGTAAGAGTGGACTTCCATCTCTCTGGCGTTGTTTCCCAAGTTATAAAACAGGGGTTGTGGAGGGCGGGTTGGATATAGTAGGTTTTCAGTATTCACCGGTAGTTCCTAACTAGCGTATCTCTCACGTATCACTCAACCCTTAACCCAAAGTACTAAAATCCTAACTCGGTACTTCCTAAGCTCGGTAATTTAGTCATCAGAGCGATACTTCGCTCTGATACCACTTTTGTAACACCCCATCCAAACAACATACACACTTAACAACAAACTGCAGCGGAAAACAAACTTCAACACATTACTTAACTTCTTGGTGTTACACGCCGTTAACCACCCACGTGGCTAACAAGGCTAATACATAACATTGTACCGGTCTGATGGACTAAATTCCTGAGCGACTACGAATTACTATCCCTTTCCATGGACAACAACAACAACATACACCTTTCAACTGTACCGAGTATTCACAAACTGATGCCGATAACAGTTTCGGTACTACGCCTACTGTATATATACACTTAAATAATTACCCATGTACAACGACTACCCGTCCTACTCTCGAACGACTTCCAGCACTTCGTACCTGAAATAAGAAAAGAAGAGAAAGGGTGGCCCCCAAGGGGCTCAGCACCTTTGCTGGTATGGTAATCCCACAGCCCACATGCTACCGGGCCACGCACAACTAATTGTCGTCTTAGCATGCGGTTGATTATATTTAAATCGTGTATG
Organism: Limonium bicolor; assembly: GCA_023374045.1. Classification (NCBI taxonomy): domain Eukaryota; kingdom Viridiplantae; phylum Streptophyta; class Magnoliopsida; order Caryophyllales; family Plumbaginaceae; genus Limonium; species Limonium bicolor. The sequence continues at coordinate 123,448,536 of CM041779.1, forward strand.
CAACTGTAAACACACAACACACAACATTTCGCCTCAATGGGCTCAATAAACGGATAATACATCCTTATTTGATAAGTCACTCATGATATTCATTATCCCTAGAGTGCTTCTCCTCTAATGGAGCTACTTCCTTAATAGACGACACTTACCCGTTATTCGGGTTATCCTTAAACGCCTCTTATCACAAACTGGGATTCATATCCATGATCCACATACTCCACATTTTACAACATATAACATGCATCCCATAACAACACATAACAACACTTTCACGTTTCACGTGCACATAATAACATCGCAATAGAAATTGCATTACAACAACATCACATAACATAACGGGAATGGTTTCTTAGGAACCGACCCAAACATCGTTAATACACTGGTGAGCCTAGAGAATGTTGCCAGTCTCATGATGAGCTCATTACATAACTCGTTACCGTCTCGTTAAATGAACGGATAACTTAACACAAGGTGTCTCGGATATAGTGACCCAAGCACACCGAACAAACATAACATAGTATGCCCCTGTGGCCCGACGTGAGTCACTAATAGCCTTGGTTAAGCTAAAGGGAAGGTTGGAAACCAAATTGGAAAACAACCATAACATACAGAGAGGATTGAACCTGATATGTCAATGACCCCCATACTCACACGCGTGGCCGGAACAGACCGGACTCCTCACTTCCCCCGTTAGCACTTGTTAGAAGTTCAACATTGAACTTAATTAAACAATCACAACATTGGGTTAAGTCTTGTTAGACACACACAAGGGAGGGGAGAGTCATACATTCACACACAAACATCACACACAAACATCACATGACTAGCTCACGCATAGCCGTGGTTAGAACGTTCCTTAGGTCGGAAACGTTATTACCGGATACCGTTCTCTTACGTTTACCTAATAGTGGTTAACTAGCCTTTCATGCGCATTCGAGGTTACCGGTATCGGCACGTAAACACACAACAACAATAACGACTGTAAACTCGTTTCATGATTTATCTTATAACGTGGCAAACATACAGAAAAACACATTGGCATACAAGCCGGTGTAATCCGGTAGGACGCAGGTTGCAAGAAAACCATACCTGTCACCGGAGTCCACTTTATCATGTCCACTTATGTTCCTCGAGAAATTCTCGAACAACTGATAACATTACATGTATTTTTATTAACATCGGGGTAACATAATTGTTTTAAGTCTAATGCTTATAACTTTCCCGTTAACTTAGTTAAATAACTTGACATTTTTAACTTGTTTTACTCTCACATTTTAATACAACTTTTCACCCACTTAACTGTCATTAAAACCCACCTAACATGTCCTTAACAACTTTATAACATCATTACCTATCAATCCCCATCATTACATATCATTTTATAACCATAAACAACATTTTTGGTCCGACCGACCTTACCGACCGACCTTGCACAAGGTCGGTCCATTCCAGAACACTTTACCGTCAAAATTTCTACTCCGACCGACCTTGTAAGTTCGGTCGCATGTTCGGTCCATTCCCGAGAGTTTCTTCCCTTTGAAAATTCAAGCCCGACCGAACTTGCCAAGTCCGGTCCCATGTTCGGTCGGTTCCAGAAACTTAATCCGTACACAAAATACAAGCCCGACCGACCTTGCAAGTCCGGTCCCCAAGGTCGGTCCATTCCAGAAACTAATTCTCGCAGGGTAAACTGGGCCCGACCGACCTTGGCAAGTTCGGTCGCAAGGTCGGTCTGCCCCAGACCTTTGTTTTCCTTTTCTCATTCAACTCCAAACTTCACCCCATATATCCTAGTACACCCTAACCTCATTTGGGCACTTCAAACACACCTTTAGCCATGTGCCAAACTCCCTAAATCACACACCAAAACCATCTTATCATTCACAAATTCCTTACAAAATTCTTAGCACTTGGAATGTTTCCTCCTTAAGATTCCTAAGTGGTATTTCACCAATAATGACCACTATACCAAGGTGTTTCCTCTACACCTTAACATCATCTCTCAAACTTCTTTTCTTACTAACTAAACCTCCTTTTTCACATCTTACCTAAACATCACTTATTCCTTGGATATCAACATTACCTAAACCTTAAACAAACTTCCTAGTTCACCAAAACTTACTTAAAACACTTAAAACTTCTTACACATTTCCCAAATTTTTCCATAGCTTCTCTTGTATATACTCACGTCCAAACACTTAGGTTTTTTTACCTTATTTCATTCAAGAACACCTAAAATCCATCAAACACATTTTTATACACAAACTTCACACATTTAGCACTACATCACAATATAGTGCATAACTTAAATTGCTTGGCACTTAGGCCCTTAACTAACATGGCTCTTAGGCCCTTAAATTGCATAAACCTTAAACACTGAATTTCCCACATAAATAATGCCTTTGACCTGCAAATACACCCAACAATACATATGCCCTTAATAAACTCCTTGAGAGCATTTTACTAGCTCATTTGCCATTGGCTCCTTAGGTATTTTATTAAGCAAATCAAGCTCATTTTCCTAAGGCATTTAAACTACATTGAGATAGTTTGTTTACCTCTTTTTCCTCATAACTTCTTTCTTGTTTCCTTGTAAAACCGGTGGGATGTTTGGTTGTTTGTCAACTTCTAAACAATGTACACATAATAGAATGAGTATTCAAGCATCATGCTTCATCTCATTGTAAACCCTAGTTACATATATTGTTTTAAGGTATTAAAATGATTGTTTTACCTTGGAATGGAAAGAGAGCTTGAATAAGTATCAAGAGAGGACTCCTCCTAGCCCTTGGAAGATTCAAATGAAGCTAAAACAAGACAAGAGAAGACACCATTACAAGGTGCATTTTCGGTCAACACCAAAAATGAAGGAAATAGAGTTTTCTTTGGTTTTTCCTTACCTTGAAGCAAAGGTGATCAACAAGGCATAAAAATATAAGCTCAAGCTCCTTCAATGGTGAATCTCCATGGCACCGAAATGAAGCTTTTGATGATTTGAAAAGATAGAAGTGAAGAGCTTGGTCTAACTAAGACAAATATGGTCTTAGAATTTGATTTGGAGCATTAATGAACATTTGGTGAGCAATTGAAGTTAGAGAAGAGAGGGGCTGTAGCAAGCTCGGTTCTGGTTGGGAGAATAGAGGAAGAACACGGTGGGAAGGCAAGGAAATGAAGAGGATAGGTGAGAGGTCTCACTTTTGCAAGATATTTAAGCTTAAAAGCAAATAGTACATTAATTAGTCATCTTTATTTACTTTTCATATTAACAAGAGAGTGGTGAGTCACCACACTTAGAAAACCGGCCCCCTTTATTACATAAGGGTATTTTAGTCTTTATTTGTCAATTTAATTACTTATGATAACATATGTTACAAACTAGCTTATTAAAATCACTATTCACAAAAACAAGGCACATAGAAGTGAAATTTTTGATTTCCTATTGATATAGGCATCCAAATGTGATACTATATAGTACACATATATATTTAAGAGTAATGATGGACATTTAGCCACTCAAAACTCATTTACAAGACAACTTTTCAAAAATGTGCTTTAAGACTCCTTAAAGCACTTTTTGTGTCTTAACTTGTTTTCAAGCTTGGTTATCTTTGGTAATTGATTTAATATGTTCATTAACATATTTATAAGGTATAGGTATGACCATTAGGTCTTATACAAATTTATCCCAAGCTTAGAGCACTTTTTAGCCCATATTGACCTTAAGGTATTTATTTATGTTTTGTTTGGTTCCAATGTCTACCAAGGTTTCCTAAGGACTTAATTAGCCTTATAAAATCATAATTAAATATTATCACATCTTGGTAGGCTCTTTGGGTCCTAACCAAGTTCACTCCAAGCTTAGAGCATGTTTTTGCTCACACTGTGTCTTAGTGTTTTATTGTGTTTTACCATGGTTTAAATGGTACATTGATGTTTCTAAGGCACTTTTTAGCCTTTAAATACCATAGTTTAACATTTACACAACATACCAAGGTCTGGGGTATTTCAGTTATTGTTGATGATTACTCACGATTTGCAAGGACAATCTTTACTGCTTCCAAAGACGAAGTCTTTGAGAAATTTCAAGGATTTGTAGGACAAATCCAAGTACAACTCAACCTAAAAATCAAGGCCCTACAGTGTGACCATAGGTCAAAATTTGAGAATCAACAATTCATGGGAATGTGTGACAGCCATGGAATCAATCGCACATATTCAGCACCAAGAACACCTCAGCAAAATGGGGTGGTTGAGCACAAGATCAGAACATTACAAGAAGTAGCTTGAGCCATGCTATTAGGGAGTAATATTTCTCAAGTCTTTTGGGCTGAAGCCGTGGCAACTGCTTGTTACATCACAAATAAAACGCCCATCCGACCAATCCTCAACAAAACACTCTATGAGCTGCTCAAGGCTAGAAAACCAAGCATAAGCCATCTCAGAATCTTTGGTAGTAAGTGTTATGTCCATGACAATGGAAAGAATTCCCTAGGAGTGATCTGGCTATATTCCTTGGGTATTCAGAAAGAAGCAAGGCACACAAAATCTACAACAAAAGGACACTGAAAGTAGAAGAAAGTGTACATGTGGTCGTTGATGAGGTTGAAAACCACAAGAACACAGAAACTGAAGAGGATGAAACTCTCAGATTTGATTTAGCTAAGCAAGATCACACATAAAATACCAAAGATGAGTCACCAACTATGGAATACTTGCCCGACAAGTCAGCAACTGGTCAGCAACATGACAACGAAGAAAACAAAGATGTCAAAGATCCTCAATCACCATCAACTATCCAACAATCTCGAATTCTGTACAAGGATCACCCACTGGAGAACATCATATCTGATATCTCCAAGGGAATTCAAACAAGAGCTCAAACTTGTGATCTCTTGGCCTTCTCTATAACGGTTTTACCTATTAAACACAAGAACAACAAAGAAGCCCTACGAGACTCAGACTGGATTAAAGCAATGCAAGAGGAACTAAACCAGTTTGAAAGATGGAAAGTATGGCATCTTGTGCCTTGTATCACACATCAAGGAGTACTTGGCACGAAGTGGGTCTTTAGAAACAAACTGAATGAGAAGGGAGAAGTCATTAGAAACAAAGCTCGTTTGGTAGCACAAGGATATCGTCAACAAGAAGGGATAGAATTCCAAGAAACCTTTGCCCCATTAGCAAGGATGGAATCTATTCGACTACTTATTGCATTTGTCGCACATAAGGGAATCAAACTCTTTCAAGTTGACATCAAAAGTGCATTTCTCAACGGGTATGTCAAGGAAGAAGTGTATGTAGAACAACCTCCAGGATTTGAAACGCAAGAAGAGAAAGACATGGTACTTAAGCTCGACAAAGCTCTCTATGGGCTCAAACAAGCTCGAAGGTCATGGTATGACCGCCTGTCCTCCTATCTATTGGATAACAATTTCAAAAGAGGTAAAGTTGACAAAACTCTATTTGTATACAACAATGAAAGAGATTTCTTGATAGTGCAAGTATATGTTGACGACATAATCTTTGGGGCTTCTGATGAAAAGTACTGTAAGAAATTCGAAGTACTGATGAAAAGAGAATTCGAAATGAGTGATTTTGGAGCATTGAAGTTGTTTCTAGGACTTCAAGTTAAGCAGAATAATGAAGGGACTATCACATCCCAGCAAAAGTACGTAAAGGATTTACTAAAGAGATTTGGAATTGAGACATGTAAGCCTTTTGATACACCAATGGTGGTTGACACAAAGATGGATATCACGACTGGTGAACAACCGGTCGACAAGCGATCGTACAGAGAAATGATTGGTTCTCTACTATATCTAACTGCTAGTAGACCTGACATTATGTATAATGTTTGCTTGTGTGCCAGGTTTCAAGAAAATCGAAGAGAGAGTCATCTCACAGCCGTAAAAAGAATCCTACATTATCTTAAAGGATCCATGAATCTTTAACTCTTTTATCCAAAATTCACTAACAGCGACATTGTAGGATATTCAGATGTAGACTATGGTGGTTCTATAACTAATCGAAATAGCACTTCAGGAACAACATTCTTTGTTGGATCATGTTTGATCGCATGGGGATAAAAAACAACAAAGTGTGGCAATCTCAACTACAGAATCTGAATACATAGCTGCGGTAAGCTGTTGGGCTCAACTTTTGTGGCTCAAACAACAAATTGGTGATTATGGTGTCAAAACAGGTACATTACCTATCATGTGTGATAATACTAGCGCTATATCTATCTTCAAATATCCAGTGAGTCTCGTGCTAAACACATTGACATTAGACATCATTTTCTTAGAGATTGTTGTGAAAAGGAACTAGTTGGATTAAAGTACATTTCAACTGAAAACCAACTAGCAGACTCTTAAGTCAAGATCCTTTAGTCTTGATGATAGCAAACCTATGTTGTTTATCTAATATGTTTATTAAGCTTTGGGACACAGATAAACAGGTAGAGGAGTGGCTTATCATGCAAGGTTGCAAGCATGCTCCATTCATGACTTGTGCCCAACTAGTCGGGCACCAGTCGTCAGAGCTCCACTGGAACTTCTAGTACACACAAGCGGTCAAGACCACACGATCACATCTCTCATGCATCAGAAATAATACAAGGACAAAATACATCAATTGGTTCGACAAAATTATGTAGATTCAGACATCCACACAAGCAACTAGCTCACGACAAAAAGCATTGCTCATTAATGTGCAAGATAACAAGATAAGTCAAGGGCTATTAATGCACACTATCACGTAGCCAAAATGAAGTCTAAAAGAGAGCATTTATGAGCATTAATGAACCAGACAAGATCAAGCAAGTGAAGAGTGCTAGCAGTGACCGACCACTTGAATTTTTTCCGCCAACGTGTCCAGTCATAAGACGACACATGTCGTGACGACTCTGGGTTAAGTTGAGGCTCAGCTTACACTTGGACTTGGCTACTCTACCGAGAATGAAGAGGCAAACGACACCTAGAGTATAGGAAGTTATAGGTCATCTATTACAAGTTTTATGTGTATAAATATGGTGCATAAACTTCTGTCGTAAGTGTGCACACCAACGAAAAAGGAAAGAGACTTAGAGCAAAGATAAGTCAGACTAAGTGTGTGTAATACTAGAGAGTTGGCGAGCTGGGTAGGACTGGGCTGAAAAGTTAATACTTGGTGTAACTGATAGACTGACCAGTCGGGGAACGGTTGGGGAACTGTAGGCCGACTGCCAGGAGATGTTAGAGGACTTAGGGATAAAGTCCTAAACTGTCCCGGAGTTCGTGGGTAGGCAAGAGAGATTGAGTGAATTTCTGTGTGTAAATTCTCAATCGAATAAGGTCTCTAGTTTGAGTTTATCCCGTTTCTTCCAAATTATCAAATAGTTCCAAACAGCATAAAAGACAAGTCCACAACAGGTTGAGGACGTATCTGGGGTCATCCGCCAGTTTCAATTGGTATCAAAGCAGGTCTCTTCTAGAAAGCTAACTGCTTTGGAAGACGATCAAAATGTCCCATTCAACTCTACTGGCATCAAGAGGAAGGTTCTGCACCAAATCGACCACCACTCTTCAATGGAGACAACTACACTCACTGGAAGAATATAATGGATTTTCACATCAAGTCTGATGACCCAAGGATGTGGAGGATTATATCACGTGGTGAGTACACCTTCCAAGATACTCAAGGACAAGACATATCAATCGACAACATGACTGATGATCAAATCAAGAAGTTAATGTTCAATACTCAAGCAGAAAGAGTTCTACATTTGCACTACTACCTGAGCAATACTCTAAAGTGGCCTCAGCTAAAACTGCCCAAGAGATTTGGAAAACTCTTGAAGTCACATATGAAGAAAATGATGAGATAAAAAAGACTCGCATTGAGTTGCTACTCACTCATTGGGAGCTATTCAAGAAGGAAGAGTAGGAGAGCATCTCTGAAATGCACACAAGGTTCACAAAGCTGATCAACGAAATGCTTGTGCATGGAAGAACTATATCAAATGAGGATCACATTCGGAAATTCCTCAGATCCCTCCCTGCCTCCTTTAACAGCAAAGTCAATGCCATGCAAGAAGTTCATGATCTCTCTAAGATGTCTTTGGCAGACATGTTAGGATCCTTAATGGCGTTTGAGCTAAAATTACAACAGAGAAACTCAGATAACTAAATGAAAGAAAGAGGAAAAACGATATCCCTTCAGGTAGCTGATGATGAAGAAACCGAGTCGGAAGAAGATGATAGTGAGATGGTCCTCTATGCCAAGAGGTACTTCCAAGAATTTCTTAAAAACAACATGAGAAGAGGAAAGGAATCCAAAGAATCTAAGGATTACCAAAGAAAAAACAATGACAAATGCTTTGGGTGTTCTAAGCGTGGACACCACATCAAGGACTGTCCTCAACGACCTCGAGAGGACAACGACAGGGGTAGGAAGTCTGCCCGGACGTCATCCAATAAGAAACCAAAGAAAGAAGCATTTGTCGCTGCATGGGGAGACTCAGAACTAAGTGAGGATGATCAAACCTCATATTTCAACCACTCAGGAGATGAGAAGGCTCTTCTAGGCCTTGAGGAAGTGTGCTTGACGGCTCAAGACATGGAGACATCCGAGAAAGAAGAAGAACAAACAATGGTAAACTATTCTCAACTCAAAAGAAAAGTTCAGAAAGCTGAACTTCTAGGACTCAGAAAATTTTCTCTCATTGTGATCGATCAACTAGAAATTCTTGAAAAGGAAAATAAAGAAGTTTTTGAGGAAAATGAAAGATTAGAAGAAAACTCAGATAAGGTAGTTAAACTCACAAATGCATTAAAACAATTACAGAATGACTATTGTGAAATTCTTGCTGTCCACGGAAAATTGAAGTTAGGTAAGCAACCTGAGATTGCTGAACTGGTCATTGCTCTTAACGGAAAGGAAAAGGAACTAGCATCTTTTCAAGAAAAATATGTAAAATTAGAGAAAGATGCTAAACTACTCAGAAGGAACGATGAACGACCAGTCAGATACCTATCACAGACATATCGTGAAGGTGTCTGTCACTTATGCAGACAACAAGGTCACTAGAAAAACAAATGTCACAAGACACGCTTTATGAAGAAGCGTCAGTTAAAAAAAATGGATTAAGGTGGGTTGTCAAGAATAAAACATAATCACTCGGTGGAAATGGGTCCAAACTTCATTGGGACCCTAATCCCACATAATTAACCTGTTAAGTGCAGAACCGAGTGAGAAGGGATCCCCGCTGGTACATGAACAATGGGTGCTCTAAACATGTGATAGGAAACAAGAAAAAATTCTTCTCACTCGAATAAGGAGGCCAAGGAACTATTTTCTTTGGCGACAACAAAGAGGAAGAAATCATCACTATGGGTAAGGCTGATATTACTTCAAGTTATGTCATTAATAATGTCATTTCGGTTAATGGATTCAAATTGCTCAGAATATCTCAAATTTTTGACAGCGATAACCTAGCTCACTTCTATTCTACATATTGTAGCATAGAAAGTCTAAGTAATGGAAAAATATTTGTTAAGAGGCATAAGACAGAAAAACGTGAATATGTCTAGAGGATATTGACAGTCCAAATCTTCCATGTTTGACTGCTTCAATAGATGACTCCACCTTATTGCACCAAATACTAGGACGTGATGACATTACTCTACTATGAGAACTAGTATAGAAATGGTTGGTTAGAAGTCTCTCTGAGATTAAGAAGTCTGAGACTAATCATTGTGATGTTTATGTTTGCTATCTATGATCACTCACGAGTTGTATGGACGATATTCACTGCTCCTAAAGACGAAGTCTTTGAGAAATTTGAAGTCCCTGCAGGATAAACCCAAGTACAACTGAACCTTCAGATCAAGGATCTAAGGTCAGATCATGGAATCCAAAGAGGATGAGGGTTCTGGACTTGATCTAACCAAACAAAATCTCAAGGATAAGTCACCAACTGAATAACTCGTGCCCAAAAGGTCAGCAACTGTCAACAACATGTCATCAAAAGAAATGATGATGTCAAAGTTCGCGTATCGCCGTCAACTCGACATCAAGAATTCCGTCTCAATGGATATGTCATAGAAGTAGTGTATGTTGAATAACCTTCGGGTGTTGAGACACAAGAAGGGAAATACATGATGCTCAAGCTTGACAAAACTCTTTATGGGATCAAACAGGCTCCAAGATCATGATTTCAAGCAGATCCAAGAGAAATTCATCGTCCAGCTGTGAAAAGAATCCTACGTTATCTCAAAGGGTCTATGAATCTTGGTGTCATTCATCCAAAATTTACTAATTGAAAATTGTAGGATTTTCAGATGCAGACTATGAGAGCTCTATCACCGATCGAAAGAGTACGTCTAGGACAACATTCTTTGGTAAATCATGCTTGATTGCATGAGGATCGAAGAAACAACAAAGTGTAGCAATCTCAATTGTTGAATCTGAATATATAGTTACAGCAAGCTATTTTGCTCAACTCTTGAGGGTCGAACAACAAATTGATGACTACGGTGTCAAAACAGCTACATTACCATTTATGTATGATGATACTAGTACTATATCTGTTTCCAAAAATCCAATAAGACATCATCTTCTTAGATATTGTTGTGAAAAGGGATTAGTTGGTTCAAATTACATTTCAAATGAAAACCAACTAGCAAAAAACTTTACCAACCATTACGTTGAGATAGATTCAACAAGATTATTCGTGATCTTTGAATGATGATCATTAATCACGATTAGGCTGTCTTTCAACTCTTACGACCAGTCAGCAACCGGTCAGCAACACTTCAAGGATGTCATTCAATGGTCATTCTAATAATTAATGCACATATGGTTTGTCAAAATGGTTACTTGAAACAGATATGTCAGTCATTTAACAAAAGAGAGAATAGAATAAAAAGGGGGTAACGGATAGAAACGGGTAAAGGCACAACGGATCGACGACTGATAGTCACGATCGATGCTCGTTATGAATAGTACCATTACAACTGGTCAGCGAGCGGACGGGGAACGGTTGCCGACCGTTACTCGATGTCTATAAAAGGGTGATGAGAGTTCCACTGTTGTCACCACTTCCCTCAATCTCTCTAAAGCATACAATCAACTTCTTTTCTCTCTTACAAACACTCTAGCGAGCTTCGTGTGAAAAATTCTCACCTCACAGCCTCGCTAAAAATTCTTGATCGAAAAGTATTAAACTCCAGCAATCTCCGCTCCTAAAGAAATGGCACCCAAGTATGCTCTTCGCTCTAAGAGCTCAAAAGCCATTCTTCCAGAATCGAATCCTGAGCTAATCACCGACAGCCCGATGACCACATATGTCACCTCTCAAAAGGGTGCAAGCATTAACAAGATGCCAATCGAAGAAGAAAGGAACTTAAAATGTCGTGTTTCAGAAGAAGGAGAAATAAAACCAGAAGAGGTAACCTACTTAAGCTTCCACTTCCCTCGCCTATACAATCTCATCCAGAAAGGACACCTAAGACCTACAATTCTTCTTACCTCAACTCCCACAGAAACTACAGTCATGATCCTTTTTGCTTCATCTCTCGACACCTCAAAAACCGCCACAAAACTATCCAAAGCCAAGAAACCAAAAATATCAAAAGGAAAAAGGCTCACCATGACCCCATCAGCCGTGCAACTCGCGCCTCCAAGCGTCTGCAAAGCAAACAAGAACCACCTAAGCAAACTCAATTCACCCCAGAGCCAGCAACTCACCGAATTCACTTCACCGATGATGAGGAAGCCACTCCAACCGACATCATCAGGAATGTCACTCACGAGATAGAAGAAAAGGAAGTGCAAAGTGAAGAAAAGTCACCAAAAGAAAGCACAATACGAGAGGAAGCTCAAATAGAGGAGCTGACAGCCTCAAACTCTAGGGAAAAGAGAGCATCATCTGTTCAAGCTGCACTACCAGTCGCTGAACGGTCACCAATACCTCACCGATCTAGTCGGGAAGAAATCAGTGACACGGAGTCACCCTCACCAGTCATACCAACACTTGAGGAGTGTGAGCATCTGAGGAAAGCAACAAATAGCTCTAACACCACACATTCAAAAGCTCGAGGAGCTCTTTAAGTCAAAGAAAGCGACCACAAAACCTCAGCCACACCTATCACTTAAGAGATTGAAGAGATTAAGGGAGTTCGAGCCAACTCTCATCAAGGCTGCAAATATTGATGACAAATCCTATCCTATCTTACCAAAGACATTGGACCTTGAATGGATGGAGAAAATGGGTCTCGAGGAAATCATAGAGCTACTTAAGTTTGAAGGTTGGATTGACTTCTTCCAAAAGCCTATCGCCTGCTACGCAGAGCTGCTCAAGGAACACATGAGACACTTAGGCCCTCTCCATAGTGATGACAATGAGGATTACATCATTTCAGAAGTTCAAAGATTCCAAATCAACATTACAAAGTCATAGATCAGCAAGACCTTCAATCTAGAGCCTAAAGGATTGGTAGTTCCCAAGGATACGACCTGCAATGATTTGAGACATAAAGGAGGCAAGATGATACACATGTTCAACCAAGGGGCAACAACGAAAAAATTCCCTGCAGTGCAGATGTCCATTCCTAACGGAGTCCTACAAAGCCTGCTAACCCACAACATCACCCCAAGAAATCAACGAACTCACATCGTCAATGCCAGAGATGTGAGGATCATGTACGTCCTAAGGAGGAAAGAGAAGATAGACCTTCCAGCTATGATTCTATCACCGTTGATGAGAGTAGACACGTCAACCAAGGGCTAGTACACGTGGGAGTGGTCACCACGACATTAGAGAAATTTGGAGTACACAACAACCGATTCCATGAGTGCTCACAGACCGCTCAAAACAGCATCTGCTCAGAGATGCTATCTAAAATGGGGAAAAAACCTCAAGGGGAGAAGCTCACCGTCCTGCTAAAGTCCACCAGAAGCGAAGGCTCGCGCTTGGAGTCTCGTCCGATCATCAAGATGTCTGCTCACAAGAGAAAGCGAAGTCTTTCACCGGTCCACAACAGGTTGGGGACCAGTATGGATACTTCAACTCGAGATATTCTTCAGCGTGTAAGAGTCACTCTTACGGCTGTCCAGGATGTCTCCACATAACCAATTGTTCATCACATGGTTCAATGAGCAATATACTTTCTAGATCAACATCTATAGGCTGTGAGTTCTAAGTCGCTTAGAGACACGAGTGTAGTTTTGAGAAGTTTTAGTTTTAAGTTAGATTTTTCTTCTTTCCGTTCTTTTATCGCCATTAACAATCTGTTTCATAACGGTCAAAACTTTGATACAACTTAAGCAGACCTCTACATTACCTCTTAAATGACAATCTTGAATGCGAATGAATTTATTACATTGACTACGTCTTTCTTGATTATAACACTACAACCTGATCAGAGACATAGCTATCAGTGCCAGTCATGAATACCTGGAAAATGCCATAGAAGTTCATTCCCTAGAATGTAACAAACCACGTTCAATGCATCCCTTACGACCAAACGGTGAACTATCACTCACCTATCTATAAAAGCTATACAATTAGTCTTTCACTCTCCTTCATTACACAACTATCCTTTCCTCAGTCATGAATCCAAACAATTACAGCTCATCAAGCTCGAATGAACAAAACATTTCCTCCTACATCAGAAGACTCATGAAACCAAGAAAACAGACCCCGCTATTACCACTCCAAACTCATTCAGACATATCATCCGCCAGGTCCACTAATGTTAGTACTAGCCAATCAGTCATGAGTGACTCTACGACTTCACTCATGTCCATAGACTCGTCCTTTCATAGTTACTCTGAAGGAGACAGCCATGACACAGAAAGTTCCTCCTCCCCCTCCGTCATATCCAAGCGCAAATCCTCATAGATTGTCTCTTTCAACTTTGTGGTTTATAATCTATGAAATGTTATGGTCTTTTCAATACTTTCAATCATGTAGTTGCTCCTTATTTTTGCTGTATGGCAAAGGGGGAAAGAAAGAGAAAGATATGTACTTGTGACAAATGTTCATCAGATCTCTTATATCACATGTGATCTTAATGAAAATCTCTTTACTTTGTGATATGGTACAAGTTTATTATTTTCCATCTCTTAACAAACTCAGGGGGAATTCCTTTTAGGGGGAATATCTCCTAAAATTCAAGTTGTCAAGTACATATGATTTTGTATTGGTTGCCATCATCAAAAAAGGGGAAATTGTTAAGTCAAGATCCTTTAGTTTTGATGATAGCAAACCTTTGTTGTTTATCTAATATGTTTGTTAAGCCTTGAGACACAGATTAATAGGCAGAGGAGTGGCTTATCACGCAAGGTTGCAAGCATGCTCCATTCATGACTTGTGCCCAACCAGTCGGGTACCTGTTGTCAGAGCTGCACCACAACTTCTAGTACACACAAGAAGTTAAGTACCACACGATCACATCTTTCTGCATCAGAAATAATACAAGGACAAAGTACATCAATTGGCTAGACAAAATCATGTAGATTCAGGCATCCACACAAGCAACTAGCTCACGACAAAAAGCATTGCTCATTAATGTGCAAGATAACAAGATAAGTCAAGAGCTATTAATGCACACTATCATGTAGCCAAAATGAAGTCTGAAAGAGAGCATTTATGAGCATTAATGAACCAGACAAGATCAAGCAAGTGATAAGTGCTAATAGTGACCGACCACTTGAGTATTTACTGCCAACTTGTCCAGTCATAAGGCGGCATGTGTTGTGACGACTCCAGGACAAGTTAAGGCTCAACCTACACTTGGACTTGGCTACTCTACCGAGAATGAAGAGGCAAACGACCCCTAGAGTATAGGAAGTTATAGGTCATCTATTACAAGTTTTATGTGCATAAATATGGTGCATAAACTTCCATCATAAGTGTGCACACCAACGAAAAAGGAGAGAGACTCAGAGCAAAGATAAGTCAGACTAAGTGTATGTAATACTAGAGAGTTGGCGAGCTCGGTAGGACTGGGCTGAAAAGTTAATACTTGGTGTAACTGATAGACTGACCACTGGGGGAACGGTTGGGGAACAGTAGGCCGACTGTCAGGAGAGGTTAGAGGACTTAGGGATAAAGTCCTAAACTGTCCCGGAGTCCGTGGGTAGGGCAAAGGAGATTGAGTGAATTTATGTGTAAATTCTCAATCGAATAAGGTTTCCAGTTTGAGTTTATCCCATTTCTTCCAAATTATCAAATAGTTCCAAACAACATAAAAGACATGTCGATGACAGATTGAGGACGTATCTGGGGGCATCCGCCAGTTTCACAGACATCTTTACCAAGCCATTAAATAGAGAAAGATTCAACAAGATTATTCATGATCTTGGAATGATATTCATAAATCACGATTAGGCTATCTTTTAACTCCCACGACAGCCACCGACACGTCAGCAACACCTCAGGTATGTCGTTCAAAGGTCTTTGTACAGTGTAATGCATGAACGTTGAATCAAACGGCTACTTGTAACAGATACGTCAGCCAATTCATAAAAAGAGAGGATATGATAGAAGAGGTATAATGGATAGAACCGTACTATGTGCGATGGATCACTGACGAATCGTCACGACTGGTGCCCGTTATGAATAATACCGTTCTGACATGTTAGCGAGCGAATGGGGAGCGATTGCCGACCGTTACCCGATAATCTATAAAAAACGCTAGGAGAGTCTCACTCTCATCACACATTGCTTTCAATCTCTCTAAACTCTCAAAGCATAAAATCAGCTCTCTCTTCTCTCTTACAAACACTCTTGTGAGTTTAGTACAAAGAAAACCTTAGATACTCCACAAACGCATTGCTAAAGAAGTTTTGATCAGAAAGTATTAAACTTCAGCAACATCCTCAATCAAATTAGCAACTTTTAATCTGCACACAACGCATATTGTCTGTGACTCATGAGGAATCTCTCGACCCCTGCCAAACTTCAAGTGTGAGGAAGAACATCTTCCTCCATCTATAACACCAGGGGAGTCTCAGTTCCTACTTTAACTTATTTGATGTTCCACCTTTGTTGCGTTGAGGGTTAATTATTGCATATGCATCTATTATGAGTATAGCATGTTTTGAAAGCTCTTTTCACTGTTTTTCTTCTTTGACCAATGAGGACATTGCTCCGCTTAAGTGTGAGGAAGGAGAGACCTTTCCCTGAAAATATGCTAATTGTTCTTTAATGCCACACTTGCTTTTTTCTGCTCTAATGCCTGTGCACACCGAGTGATATTAAATCAAAGTGAAAACCGTAGGAATCTTTTTGCTTGATGAGGTTTGTATAAAAATTGTTCTATTTAAAAATACTCTCTTTTCACTAAAAATCTGGTAGATTGGCTAGTTGTGGAAACCAGATTATTTTAGCTTGGGATTTTGGAAATGAAGTGAATGTTTGGAATGAAAAGGGTAAGGCAAGGTACTCCACTGATCAAAATTTTTTTTCCTAACAATAGCAGGCCTCGTCTATCCGGTTATTAAGTCTTAAGGGTGCCTTAACACCTATCTACCTAAGGTCTCGTGATCTGGGATAGTTGGCCCAACACCGTTACAAGGATAGAGAGAAAAGTCTGGGTTACAGAATAACTCTGCAATTCACAAATTATTCGTTTGTTTTGTATATAATTCTTGGAAGAAGAATGTTTTTGCATGTGAAAGAAAAATTAATTGCAGTTTAATTTTTGTTTTTGATCACGAGTACTTGGTGTTGAAAGGTATTGCGGAATAAGGCATTACTTCACACCCCTTGTCATCCAAAGGTTAGAGGAATGAAAATTGGTGGAAAGTCCCAAGCTAAGTTAACTTGTTTTCTACAATCTAGTTTCTCTATGCTTTTACAAAATTGTTCTTGCTTCACTGTTTGTGAAAACCTACCTCTAGAGAGCAAGATTATTCTTTCATTTATCACTTTGTTTGATTTCACCCTGCACTTGTTTAAAAATTTGAGATTATTTGACGGTTTTAGAGATATTCTTATTCCTATTTTGCTTGAGGACAAGCAAAAGCTTAAGTGTGAGGAAGTTGATAAGTGTGAAACATATAGGCTTTTTAGGGTTTAAAAACCTTATAATTTGTAACAATTCAGGCAACGTTTCCCACTTATTATGTGTTTTTCCTAAGATTGATGTTTTGATAAGAACTGATGTATTTTATATGCTAAATATAGGAAAAACCCCGGAAATGAAGATCTTACATCATAAGGATTACAACACAACAAACGAGGAACAAATCAGGAGAAGAGACACAAAAGTTGGTCGCGTCCGGATCGGTTTGGCTGGACGCAAATTCGGACGTCTCAAGTCCGGATCTGTTTGGCCGGACGCCAAGCCGGACGTGACCTAAAAATCCAGATCCGAGAGTTCTCTGTCTTGTCCGGATCCGGACAGCGATCCGGACATATTTCGAGTTTCAGATCTAAAAGCTCTGTGTCACGTCCGGCTCCGGACACAGATCCGGAAGTCACACAGAATTGAAAAATAAAAATGCACGCACTGATAATTAGCCTTTCGGCGAAATTATCGAGCGGCGCATTAACAGACAATCGGCGCATTAACAGGCGAGCGGCGCACCTCAACGTTTATTTATACACAGCCATGCTCAATTATTGAGGAACATACCAAACTTCCACTAATCTCTGTTCGTCTTCTAATCCTATATAAACCCAGCTTCAGCCTTCATTCCAAGTCGTCCCAGACTTCAGAGTCTAACTCCTCATCTCTCCCTCTTTGTTAATCCTCTCATTCACGTACATCCATCTCAATTAATCAAAACTCCTCCATAAACTGCACCGCTCACTCACGACATAATCCATATTCATTCATCAAATTCTCCATAATCTTCACCCCTCACTCACACACATATCCCGTATTCATACGCATTATTTACCTGCGTCCGGCTCTTGTCCGGATCCGGACACGCTCATTTCACTCTTGTCTGGATCGCGTCCGACCCGTGTTAGCCGGACATCTCACGTCCGGGTCTGTGTCCGACCCCATTGATCCGGACAACTCACAAAACTCGCCAAAATTCCCACTTTCGCCCCATTTCACCCAGTTCACTCCATTATCACCAAGACCAACCTCCAAACCATCATAGCACAAGGACAAAGGACGGAGCAAGCAAGAAGATCTTCGTAACAGATGATTTCTCTCAACTCTCTCTCATTTATGATTATAATCGCTATGTCTAGCTAAGAGGAATTACTCTAGGGGAAGGGATGTTGTAATTAGTTAAACTCTGCATTATTTTACTACTTTATTGAGACTATTTGGATTGTTCAGGTTAATGCTTTTAAGTACTTTTAATAAACGTCATGAATTTATTATAAGTCCTCGAATCATGTTATGATCAGATAAGGTGATTAGCATTGACGGTCCTATTAACCTGTTACCTGTGATAATTGCAATCGGATAGATTACACTATTCACTAGGAGCTTTAGTCCGGATTAAACCAGACTAGTAATTTTGTGCAATAAAACCATCTAGATATACTTGCTAGGTCTAGACTAGAACTACATGTCCTGTCTAGATGAGCTATCTGGAATTAAGACTTAATACAGAATAGATAATTGAGAATTACAAGCCAATCCATGCCTCCACTTAAGTAGTAGAATATGCAAAACCTAGCTAGTGAAACAACTCATTGAACCTAGAGTACCGTTCACACTCACAAGACTATCACTTTAATTTATCTGCTATTTACTTTCTTGTTACCTATTTGAAACCCAAAACCAAAACAAACCCCCTCTTTAGTTACCCATTGCCTAGGCTAGACTTATTACATCAAGTCCCGTGGATTGACACCCGGTCGCTTCATAAATCACTATACTATTTCGACCGGGATTTTTGCAACCCGACGGTCTATTGATTTGTTGATTTCTAGGATTATTTCTTAGCTTTTAACACATCAAATAAATCATTTGCAGTCTTGCGGGATATGACTAACACCTTAAACTTCAGGAGTGTTATCATGCCGCTGCAAAGGTAGAGATTACCGTCTGACTGAGGGACGAGGACCAAGCGCAAGGCATCTGGTGATGGCCAGAATTCTCAGGGGTATGGTGGGGGAAAGAAGAAAGGGAAATCCTACCACCAGTACCAGAAAGGCCAGCAGCAGAGCAACAAGGGCCAGGGTTAGACTACTAATACTGAGGAGCCACTACAGCTCACCTATGCCCCGCGGCCAAGCCCCTGCGCTCTCATGCACCGAAGGGTAACAACTAGTTCCCTAGTACAAACTAAGCGTGTATTATTGTTAACCTTGTGAAGCGAGTACTAATAGTATGTTGTAATAGCAGCTAGTACGGGCTCTGGTTCTAGGGGCAACTCCGGGTGCCACTACTACTATAGATGGTGCAACAAGGACCACCCTGGGGTAGACTGCAAGAGGAAGGAAGTGTAGTGCTACTACTTGTTATACCCAATATTTCAACCCCCCGGAAGAGGATCTCTACTAATAGGCTAGTAGCGAGGGTTCCCAGTTCGATCGGCACATTTCAGAGTACTAGGGACAGCTTAGTCATCTCCAAGGGCATTTTCATAATTTTTCAAGGCTTCTAAGCCCCCTATAGGCTTTCTCTCTCCTCCAAATAAGGGTCAAATCAATTCAAAATGCTTTGAAATTTTAACCCATGATAGAGGATGACATTTTGGGCATAATCACGCTGGAATTTTGATTTTTTGAATTTTCAATAATATTCTAGCAATTTCTGATTGAATCTAACGAGAAATTGATTTTAAAAATATCCAATATCCAAAAAATTTGATTCCACCTTAGAAAAATCAGAAATACCATCCTTTATCTGTTTAAATTTCATAGTCAAATTCCTTTTGGAAGCCCTTAAGCTAAAACGTCGGTAAATCTCGGTTTTTACCGGATTTTTCTATCTTTAAGGAAGCCTATATAAGGAGCCTTATCCCTTGATCAAATCAGAACCTCAAGAACCCTAGACTCCCAAAGAAGGCAGCCGTCTCATTCTCTTCACGTTTTGAACTCCAGAGCCACAAACAAACACCAAACTCTCACCAAAATCAACACCAAAACACCTTTTTCAACTCCCACAACATCATCCATCATCAAACCTTCACAAAAACAGCACCAAAACATGAAGAACATCAAGAACAACAAGGAGTCAGAAGCTCGGTTTGAAGTTCTTCCGGATCCGCCATCAACGAGGCCTCCGAAGAATGCCGACGTGAAGAAACACCTCGAATCTGAAGACAAAACAGGTTAAAATTCAAATTCTTTAACTCCACTGATCTCAATACACCTATGGTTGAAATTCCTATTCGAATTGACTTTTCTTTGCTTCTGAATTAAGATTTGTTTGCGTTTCTGTCCACTAACTTGTTCAATAAGTTTCGTCCTTAATTCGTAGTCAAATTGAAAACTTTCAATCACTAACGTCTTGTACATCTTTCAGGCTACACACCCATAAAATTTGAGCTCAAAACACCGTCAGAAACCTCCCAAACGCAGCCGTCCGAGGGCGGTTCGCACCCACGGACGCTATGTCCGGGGTCCCGGACGCCTTGTCCGTAAGCCCGGACGCCCCCAGACGGTGGTGGTATTTCAAAATTTTCAAAAATTAGGTTTTCTAAAATAATGTCCGGGCTCACGGACATCCTGTCCGTGGCCCCGGACTTTTCAAAATTGTGTTTTCTGTTTAATTCGACTTTTATGTTCACATAGGTTAACTAGGGTCCGTGGATTCGGACATTAGGTCCGTAGCCACGGACGGAAACAAAATTTGACCTAATTCTGCCTCCGAAACCCTAGTTTAGGAATCTTTAATTTTCTGTCAAAAAATGTTAAAAATACTAAAAAAACAGAAGCATGCGCTTAGGTTAAAAAACGACTCGTAATAAGCCGTAACTAAACTAAGAAGAGGAAAACGACTTCTAGGGGTAATGAAAGTAATTTGAACCCTAAATAAGTCGAATATCAAGCCCCCGAACCCGAACTCTCCTTTCCTAATTTGATCAAGGTTAAAATTAGGTGGCGACTCATAATAGGTTCCAGTGAGCTAGCTTAGGTTTTTATAATTATTGTTATATGACATAGTTATTAATCTTAGGTTATAAGTGGACCTAAAACCCGACTAGATCCTAATCAACTTAATCAACATAGGATAGGGTTTAAAATCGAGGCTCACAGACTGGCGACTCCGCTGGGGAAAAAATTCTTAATTTTAACTTGTTTAATTTTAAGAAAGAGGGCTTAACTCGAAATTGTTTATTTATGGCTGTATTACTTTGTTTGTTTACTTTTGTGCGCACTTTAATTTCTGCACCGTTGCATCATATGAGAGCGAGGGTCCACACAAACCGGTTTCACCCCGGGACCCGTTTGAGGGTCCCCTGTCAGGGACTCACACCTTTTTGGTGATGTGAATAAGTGGGGGAAAAGAGGAGGATGTCGTCTAACCACACCCCCTTAAAACCTGGGCTTTAGCCCCAAGCATTTTCCTGGAAGTATCCTTACCTAGCCCATTGTTTGGTCAGTCAAAGACCGGACCGTAGACGCACACCTTCAGGTGATGTGAAAAAAGTGGGGAATCCCAAAGAGAATAGCGTGCAAGCCCTATTCCTTTGTGGCGACCTGGGCCCATGCCCCAAGCACCTCTCCGATCGATCCATACCCAGTTTGACTTTAACGTCTAGTGAGGACATGTTGAATTTGTGCGGGCCTTGTTTACCTGCATGATCAGCCCACTACCCAGCCTAGAAATTGATAGGAACTTTTCCTACGTCAACTCAGCCCAACCCGATATCGCGGCTTTATTGTTTGCGGCCCAAAGGCCTTGCTTGATTTGAATGTGTGAGTTATTTGTTCGGCCTTCGGCCCAAAAGTTTAGATTTAGGTGATTTCCCTTCTGGCCCAATCTGAATTATCCAATTAGTTCTAGGCCCATAAAAAAGAAGTTCACCTGAACTTGAAATTACTCACAAGTCCTGAAAATAAAACCTTCTTTGGCATAGCCACCATCTTCTTGGCCCAAAGAAAGTTAGGCCCATTTGTGATTTAGGGACCATTCCAACCCATGTGCTTCACTTCAGGCCCAAACACATTCCGGCGCAAGGGCTCATTCTAGTCTAGGTAGACTTCTTATCATGACCTAACCCAAAACCCTAGATCTAGGTGTAGACTGCAAACGGTTAAATTGATGTATTAAAACTAAGAAATATTCCTAGAAGACAACAAATCAACAGACCGTCGGGTTGCAAAAATCCCGGTCACAGTAGTATAGTAATTAAGAAGCGACCAGGTATCAATCCACGGGACTTGAGGTAAATAAGTCTAGCCTTAGGCAATGGGTAACTAAAGAGGGGTTGTTTTGGTTTTGGGATTTATAACAGATAAGAAAATAAATAGCAGATAAATTAAAGTGATAGATAGAGAGTATGAACGGTACTCTAGGTTCAGGGAGTTGTTTCACTAGCTAGGTTCTGCATATTCTACTACTTAAACGGAGACTTGGATCGGCTTGTAATTCTCAATTATCTATTCTGTATTAAGTCCTAATTCCAGATAGCTCATCTAGACAGGACACGTAGTTCTAGTCTAGAATTAACAGTATATCTAGATGGTTTTATCACACAGAATTACTAGTCTCGTTTAGTCCGAACTAAAGCACCTAACTGCTAATGTAATCTATCCGATTGCAATTATCACAGGTAACAGGTTAATAGGACCATCAATGTTAATCACCTTATCTGATCATAACATGATTCGAGGGTTTATAATAAATTCATGACGTTTATTAGAAGCACTTAAAAGCATTAACCTGAACAATCCAAAATAGTCTTAATTAAGCCGTAAAATAATGCAGAGTTTAACTAATTACAACATCCCTTCCCCCCGAGTATATCCTCTTAGCTAGACATAGCAATTGAAAGCATAAATAAGAGAGAGTTAGGAGAAATCATCTGTTACGAAGATCCTCTTGCTTGCTCCGCCCTTCGTCCTTGCGCTATGCTGGTTTGGAGGTTGGATTTGGCGACAATGAAGTGAATTTGGTGAAATGGAGCGAAAATAGAAATTTTGGAAAAGTTTGTGAGACGTCCGGCAAAGTTGGGTCGGACACTAATCCGGACGTGGTGTTGTGGGTCGGTCCGGATCCGGACGCAGATCCGGACGTGGCTAAATGGTGTGGGTGAATACGGGCTGTGTCTGTAAATGAAGGGTGAAGATTATGGAGCGAGATGGGTTGTGTCGTGAGTGAAAGATGAAGATTATGGAGAGTGATTGATGAATGGAGAGGGATTGTATCATGAATGGAAGGATTAGTAGAGACGGAGAGTGGGAGTTAGACTGAAGCGTCTGGTGCGAGTTGAAATGGAAGACGAAGGAGGGTTTAAATAGCCTTAGAAGAAAACATACGTTAGTGGTGAGTGTGGTGAGTTGGGTAATTGATTGAGCATGGGTGCGTGTTAATTAATGTTGAGGTATGGGTTAAACCGCCGCTCGGCTGATAATTGCGCGAAAGCCTGATTATCAGCGTGATGCGTTTTTATTTTTCGTTTCTGTGTGACGTCCGGATCTGTGTCCGGATCTGAACGTGAGACAGCGGTTTTAGATCTGAATATCGGGTAATGTCCGGATCTGCGTCCGGATCCGGACAAGACACAACACTTTTGGATCTGGATCTCGAGTCACGTCCGGCTTGCGTCCGGATCCGGACGTGTCTTTTGATGAGCGTCCGGGTTTACGTCCGGGTGGGTTTGGCCGGACATGGCCAAGTTTTGCCTCTTTTTCCGGATTTGTTCCCGTTTGTTGCGTTGTAATCCTTATGACGTAGAATCTTCATTTCCCTGGGTTTTTCCTATATTTAACATATAAAATGCATCAGTTCATATCAAAACATCAATCTTAGGAAAACACATAATAAGTGGGAAACATTGCCTGAATTGTTACAGATTATAAGGTAATTAAACCCTAAAAAGCCTATATGTTTCACACTTATCAACTTCCTCACACTTAAGCTTTTGCTTGTCCACAAGCAAATAAGGAATAAGAATATCTCTAAAACCGTCACATAATCTCAAGATCAAACAAGTGCAGAGGGAAATCAAGCAAAGTGACAAATGGAAGAATAATCTTGCTCTTTAGAGGTAGGTTTTCACAAACAGTGAAGGAAGAACAATTTTTGTAAAAGCATAGAGAAACTAGATTGTATAAAACAAGTTAGCTTAGCTTGGGACTTTCCACCAATTTTCATTCCTCTGACCTTTGGATGACAAGGGGTGTGAAGTAATGCCTTATTCCGCAATACCTTTCAACACCATGCACTCATGATCAAAAGCATAAATTTAACTGCAATTATCTCTTTTGTAAGTGAAAGCATTCATCTTCAAGAATTATGTATAAAACAAGCTAATATTTGAGATCTTGCAGAGTTATTCCGTAACCCAGACGTTTCTCTCTATCCTTGAGATGGTGTTGGGCCAACTATCCCAGATCCCGATACCTTAGGTAGATAGGTGTTAAAGCTCCCTTAAGACTTAATAACCGGATAGACGAGGCCTGCTATTGTTAGGAAAAAAAAAGAAAAATTTTTGATCAGTGGAGTACCTTGCCTTATCCTTTTCATTCCAAACATTCTCTTCATTTCCAAAATCCCAAGCTAAAATAATCTGGTTTCCACAACTAGTTAATCTACCTGGTTTCAGTGAAAATAGAAGATTTTTAATTAAAACTATATATCCAAACCTCATCAAGCAAAACGATTCTTACGGTTGTCACTTGGTTTAATTTCAAATGCTCCTGTAATTATTTCTTCGTATTTATTGGTGTGCACAGGCATTAGAGCAGCAAAAACAAGTGTGGCATTAAAGAACAACTAGCATGTTTTCAGGGAAAGGTCTTTCCCTCCCCACACTTAAGAGGAGCAATGTCCTCATTGGTCATAAAAGAAATGCAGGTAAAGAGCTTTCAAAATATGCTATATTCATAATAGATGTATGTGCAATAATTAAACCGCAACGCAAGAAAGGTGGAACATCAATAAGTTTAAGTAGGACTGAGACTCCCCTGGTGTCATAGATTGAGGAAGATATCCTTCCTCACACTTGAAGTTTTGCAGGGGTCGAGATATTCCTCATGAGTCACAGACAGTATGCGTTTTGTGCAGAGTAAAAGTTGCTAGTTTTCCACTGGCATTTTCGACCACAGAATAAAGTGCATTAACTCGAACGACAAGGAATATTTGAATTGTATGAGTAATATTAGAGAAAGAATACTCCCCATAATTCAAGCTTAGCAGACGTTCGAAAGTAGTGTGGTTTCATTTCCTGTACTTATAGCCGTTTGTTTCACAGTAGAGGTGTCATGTAAATGAATCATTGAAGAACGCTGCACTGCTCAGAGAAACAGGAAATTTAGCAATTCAGAATTAAAACACTGCCAAAGATAACTATTACCACTTCACCTGTCAGTCTCGTGTCTAGCGTTAGTTTTAACAAACAAAAGTAAAGCAAGTCAAAGAAAAAGAAAAGTACAGAAAAACAAAGAAAATAAAAGAAGCAATAAAGAGGGGATGGCTGTCACTGAGGCGGCTGAGGCGGCTGTGGTGGTGGAGCTCCCGCACCCATCTGGGAAATAAGCATCTGCAGGAGCTGGCTAGTCTGGGCCTGCTAAGCGGATGAGTCGGCCATGAACTGAGCTGCCGAGCAGATGCCTCTGCCATGAACTATGCAGTCTCTCTCTGAAAGGCATCGCTACGCTCCAAGCGCTGGGTGATCAGAGCCTAGGTGTCTCGGAGAGTAGTCTGCTCTGTCTGGAGGTGCTCCTGAGTCTGGCGGATGTCATCAATGTGTCCCTCCATGCGCACCTGGCGCTGCTGTACATCCCCGACCTGCTGCTCCATACCTCCAAACCGCTACTCCATACCCTAAAGCGCTGCTCCATCCTCTGCTGCTGCTGGAGAATGAAGTCCATCATGGTCTGCATCTCTGGCGGGATGCTCATCACTGGGGGCATAGGAGGCGCCATAGTAGCAGTAGGCGCCGGAGTAGAGCTAGAGCTCGCAGAGGTGCCTGTGGACCCTAGACCTGAGCTGCCCTTTACCCAGCTGCCGTCATCAAGACATATGAAGCCCCATCTCCTGAAGGTCCCGACGGAGATGGGTGTCTCTCCTCCCTCATCTCAATACCGGTGAAGATCTCCTCGGGGAGGGTGGAGACAAGAAGATGCTGGATAAAGATGGGGAAGATGGGGGTGATCTTCTTCTTCTTCGTCCTCAGATAAGTCACCACCTTGTGCAGCTGTCTGAACATCACGAAGGGGAGTGAGAGCTGCTGAGATGGTGGACGTGGTGCGGCCAGGAGATAATCGAGGAGAACACAATCCTCGTCAGAAGCATCATTTCCGGCATGAGGCCGGATCTGATGACTGAGGATCTCTGCCATGGTCCTCTGGGGAAGGGAGGGGAGGAAAGCATATGGGAGTACGGTCTTATTCTCCTCACCCCGTCGGCGAGTAGTACTCCCGACCTCTTGTAACCACCTAGACTTACTCTGCCTAAGCTCATCCTCCGTAAACTCTAGATGGTCGCCGCATTATCCGGGAGGAATAAAAGAATACTAAAGGTCTCAGGGTTACCTCCACTGGAAACTGGCGCACATAGGATGTGATATTGTTCGTCGTGTCTGATTCCTCAGCATTGGCGTAGAATTCCCGTACCAGGTCCGGAGAGAAGACACCCTCGCCCATGCGCAAAATGCTGCTTCTACCAAAACCCTCAAAAATATCGGTGAGCCCAGTAGCAGCTGATGCCTCTGCGGTGATGCGCCGCTCGATGACGAAGGACCCGCTCTGCTCGTACCAGGTCCGGGCGGCAGCAGATCTAAAACCGTCAGGGCGTAGTGGGGTAGAGGCTGGCTCTGTCTGATCGTCCGGGCGGGGGTCTCTCGAAGAGGACCCCGTGCGTGTAGCACCTCCTCCTCTAGTTCGAGCCATCTATACGATAAACAAATACAGTAAGAAACCTAAACAGCAGGAAAAGAGAAGCAAAAGACACACCAATACCCGAAACCGATCGAGCAGCATGTTCTATTTGAACATATTCTTGCACATAGTTAATCTATGAGAACCAAGGCATTAAAACATCCAAACATAGCAAACAATAGCATTAAACAGTAGAACATAAACCTAGAAACAATTTCAGAAATAATTTTAAAATTTATACATGTCCGGATCTACGTCTGGGTCAACTTAGCCGGACGCAGATCCAGACACGAGTAAGAACCCTAAAAAAAATTCACCGCGAACTACAGCGGCGTCGACATCACAAATGCAACAGAAATCACCAAATTTTCACACACAATCTTACGTTTTCACACCTAAACAACAAATTAACATCCAAAATCGCAAAACAACAACCTAATCTACCCTAAACCGATAGAGATTCACATTGAAATCGCAAAAATGGAACCCGGTTCGATTTGTGATTTGCGGTTCGAAATTAGGGAAGAAGAAACGCAGGCGGTGGTTGGGCAGTGCGGCGGCGGTCTCCTGGTTGCGCAACGGCGGTGTTTAGGTGGTGGTGGCGGCAAAAAGGAGGAAGAAGAGTGGAGGTGGTGCTGGGTTCTGGTTCGTGTTCGAGACGGAGGAAGAAGAAAGAAGAAAGATAAAAGAAAGAAAGAAAAGAAAAGAAAATCGCGGCGCGTAATTGTGTCACGTCCGGATCCAGACGTGGCTAGGTTTTTGTGACCGGATGTGCGTCCGGCTAAGTTTAGCCGGACACGTTGAGGCTTATTTTTTTTGTATTTTAATATTATTAAATTAAAAACCACTACTCTAAAACATCTCATTGGATTTTAGAAATAAAAAAGAAATATTACCAAAAATAATCAAGCAAAAATAAAACAAACACCAGAAATGCAGAAATGAAATAGCAAGAGTGTTAATGACTCCCTGATCCTTTAAGGAGTAATGTTGTACGATTTCCCCACACTTGAGTTCAGCCAAGCACAAATTTAGCTAATTGAGAGTTTTTGAATCTGCAAGGCCAGAAGAACTCAAGTGGAAACAGATAAAACCATTAGTAGAGAATAAGAGCCATGGCTCTTTCAATATGCACAACAGCTATTAACACACCACAAAATAAAAACAAAAGAGTAACATAAATAACTAAACCAAGGAAGTGAAAAGAGATACAAACCGGTGGGTTACCTCTCACCAAGCTGCCCGGAGTTTAAAGTCTCTGGCTAGACTTCGCAGGTAGTATCAAGGAGGGCCGCCACAACAGCTAGCAATAGCTTTCTTCAGTCTGAAATACCATTGCGAGCGCGGCTTCTTTGAAGATTTTGGAGGGGGTGCTGCAGTACAGATAGCAGAAACAGAAGTAATGGAATAAGAACTTTCAATCAAGGATACACCTGGTGCAGGAGGCTGAGAAAAGGTATCGCCTAGGTATTTCTTCAGTCGCACCATTCACTTTGAATACCTCTCCTGACTTGTTTTCTAGCTCGTAGGCACCATAGGTAGTGATCCACACGACTTTAAATGGTCCTGCCCAATGGGATTTCAGCTTGCCAGGAAAGAGGCGCAGCCTGGAATTGTAGAGTAACACTAGATCCCCTACTTTAAATTCTCTCTTATGGATCATTTGATCATGGATTCTCTTTGTGCGCTCTTTATAAATTCTGGAACTGTCATAAGCTTGTTCTCTTAGTTCTTCAAGTTCAGACAACTGATATTTTCTTTTCTCTCCAGCAGTGTGTAGATCAAAATTCAGGGCCATCAATGCCTAGTAAGCTTTATGCTCTAATTCTACTGGATGATGGCAGGCTTTCCCATACACAAGCTTGAACGGAGACATCCCTATAGGAGTCTTAAAAGCAGTCTGATATGCCCACAGAGCGTCATCCAGCTTAACTGACCAATCCTTCCTTGATGCATTAACAGTCTTCTGCAAGATCCATTTTAGCTCACGATTGGTCACTTCTGCCTGAACATTAGTTTGGGGGTGGTAAGGTAATGCCACCTTGTGGGTCACCCCATATTTAGTCATCAAGGAGTCGAAGGCTCGGTTGCAGAAGTGAGAGCCACCATCACTGATAATCGCCCTGGGCACCCCGAATCTGGTGAATATGTGTTTCTTCAGAAATTTCACCACTGTCTTAGCATCAGCAGTGTGCCATGGAATAGCTTCAACCCACTTCGAGACATAGTCCACAGCTACTAGGATATATTGGTTTCCATGGGATGAAGGGAAAGGGCCCGAGAAATCTATGCCCCAAACATCAAAAAGCTCCACCTCAAGAATACCTTGTTGAGGCATCTCATGCCTTCTAGAGATGTTTCCCATCCTTTGACAGGGGTCACAATGGGAACAAAAGTGGTGGACATCCTTATGTAGAGTGGGCCAAAAGAATCCACACTCTAATATCTTCGCAGCTGTTCTTGTAAAACCATGATGGCCACCCGCCTCTCGAGCATGACAGAATACTATTACGCTCTGTATCTCCTCATCTGGAAGGCATCGCCTAATCAAACCATCAGCACAGATCCTAAACAGATAGGGATCCTCCCAGATATAGTGGCGGGCTTCTGATAAGAATTTCTTTTTCTGGTTGTAGCTGTAATCGTGAGGAATCAAACTAGAAGCAAGAAAGTTCGCCAAATCCGCATACCAAGGTTCTTTCACCTTTCCAATCATGAACACCGTCTCATCAGGAAAGAACTCGTTGATTGGGATTCCATCATCAGGGATGTCAAGCCTAGATAGGTGATCAGCAACTCCGTTCTGCTTCCCCTTTTTATCCACAACTTCCAAATTAAATTCTTGGAGAAGCAAGATCCACCTCAGAAGTCTAGGTTTCGATTCATTTTTCTGGAAAAGATACTTGAGGGCCGTATGATCAGTGTGGACAATCACCTTGCTTCCTAGCAGATATGGTCGAAACTTATCCAGCGCGAACACCACAACTAACAACTCTTTCTCTGTAGTAGTATAATTTTTCTGCGCGTCTATCAAGGTCTTGCTAGCATAGGTGATTACTCTCAGCATCTTGTCCTTCTTCTGACATAATGCGGTGCCAACAGCATAGTCGCTCGCATCCGTCATGATCTCAAACGGTTCTGACCAATCTGGTGGGATCACAATTGGAGCTGAGCAGAGCTTATCTTTGATGGTCTGAAAGGCTGTCAAGCACTCCTCAGTGAACTGGAACTTGACATCTTTCTGGAGCAGGTCTGACAGGGGCTTAGCAATCTGTGAGAAGTCCTTAATGAATCTCCTGTAGAATCCTACATGACCAAGGAACGATCTGACATCCTTCACTGTAGTCGGTGAGGGGAGCTTCTCTATCACCTCCACCTTGGCTTTATCGACCTGGATGCTCTCCTTAGAAACCTTGTGACCCAGTACAATACCTTCCCGTACCATAAAATGACACTTCTCCCAGTTCAGCACAAGGTTCGTCTCCTCACATCTCCCCAATATCTTATCCAACTGCTCCAGGCACACC
Organism: Limonium bicolor; assembly: GCA_023374045.1. Classification (NCBI taxonomy): domain Eukaryota; kingdom Viridiplantae; phylum Streptophyta; class Magnoliopsida; order Caryophyllales; family Plumbaginaceae; genus Limonium; species Limonium bicolor. The sequence continues at coordinate 123,479,016 of CM041779.1, forward strand.
TCGAAACTCTGCCCATAGACTGAAAAGTCGTCCATAAAAACTTCAATGCTCTTCTCAATGAAGTCATTGAAGATGGCCATCATACATCTCTGGAACGTCGCTGGAGCATTACAGAGGCCAAAAGGCATCCTCCTATATGCGAATGTCCCATATGGACAAGTAAAGGTCGTCTTCTCTTGATCTTCTGGAGCAATAGGGATCTGGAAGTAGCCACTATAGCCATCGAGGAAGCAGTAAAACTCTTGACCAGCCAACCGCTCCAGCATTTGATCGATGAATGAAAGCGGGAAATAGTCCTTCCTGGTGGCATTGTTGAGGCGGTAGTCGATACACATACTCCAACCTGTCGTCTACCTCTGGGGAACCATCTCCCCCTTCTCATTGGGAACTACCACGATCCCTCCTTTCTTTGGGACAACCTGGACTGGAGACACCCACTGGCTGTCAGATATCGGGTAGATAATGCCTGCATCAAGAAGCTTCAGCACTTCAGCTTTGACCGCCTCCTTCAAATTGGGATTTAATCTTCTCTGGGGCTGCCTCACTGCCTTATAATTCTCCTCCATATAAATCCTGTGAGTGCAGAAACCCGGATTGATCCCTTTGATATCAGCAACTGACCACCCCATGGCACTTTTATGCTTCTTGAGCACCTCCAGAAGTCTAGTTTCCTGCGAAACAGACAAAGATGCAGAGATAATAACAGGCAGGGTGCTACCCTCTGCCAAGAAAATATATTTAAGATGGGACGGGAGAGATTTGAGTTCAAGGGTAGGAGGCTTCTCTATTGAAGGGATAGGCCTTTGAATGGGTCGATCCAGCTTTTCTACTGGAGGAGTGGAGGAGCGAAAATATGACCTCCCTTGATTTAGCTGCTGGACGACTGTGGCCATCTCAAAGCTTTCCTTGTCATCCTCAATGGATATACTCAATACCTGCTCTAAAATGTCAGAACATTTAAACAAAGAATTAGAAGTATCAGTACTCCTATGGAAAGACATCTAAAAATTTTCCAAATTGTTCATCGAGCTCTCCCTCCTTGAGACGGTTTGGAAAGGGAAGTTCTTTTGCAGATGTTTTTCTTTTCGAATTTTTAATAGCAGTTGAATGAGGGGAAGAGGAATAGGAGCCTAGGTCTCCTCATGAACTACCTCAGGAGGGGCAGGATGCCATGATGGTGCACCGGCGGTATTAGAAGGGGGCTCGGTCTCCTCATCAGTGTGGCTCCCTGCCGCTTTGTCATTGATTAAGTTTCTTCCACTCCTTAGGGTAACTGCTGCTACTTCTCCAGAATCCTCGCAGTCCTCAATCACTACTGCTTCTGAGACCGACACTGCCTTCAACTGCTCCTTGGGATTGGTTTCTGGTTGGGAAGGCAGTGATCCAGAAGGTCTCTGCTGTAAGAGGAACTGGGTCAACTGACTCATCGTTCCCTGCATCTCTACCATGGCATTCTCTAATTTCTGCTGACCAGCTGTCAGACTCTGATTGATTACAGTTTGCTGTTCCTGAGAAGCCATCAACTTATCCACCATTTCCTTCAGATTGGCATTGTTTGAGCTCAATGATGGTTGCTGAGCTTGAGACTGCTGTGGCCTGAACTGATTATACTAGGGCTTAACAAAGCGGGTGGTCCTCCTTGGTTCGTCCTCTGAGGCTGCATCTGATGTGAATTTAGCGCATTGTTCGGATTTCCATATCTTAAATTGGGATGCTGATTCTGCATCCAGGGCTGCTTATAATTCTGACCAACAAAATTCGCTTCTTCCATTTGCCTCATCTCATTCACCGTAGGACATTCTTCATAATCATGAGCTCCTCCGCACTGAGAGCAAATGTCGCTGGAGCCAGTAGACACTACCTTCATTGTTTGCACCGGAGTCCGTCCTAGAGTATGCTGTTCTAGCATTTTTGCCATGGTACTCATGGTGGTTTTTAAATGAGCTTGATCGGCCAATAGTTGCTCTGTCATGGGGTCTGGAGCTCGTGAAGGATTGGAACCCACAGAGAAGACTCTTCTCCCGCTGGTGCTCCATTGGCAAAGCTCCTCGCAATATGATTCCATGGCAGCCATAAACTCCTCTCCACTCTTGGTTAATAGGTTTCCACCAAGGGCTGCTCTTACTTCTCCTCTATTTTCCTCTCTTAGCCCTTGGAAGAATCCCTGTGCTAGAGAAGTCATATTTTGACCGTGATGAGGACATTGGCGAAGTAATTCCTTGAACCTATCCCATGCTTCGCAGACAGTTTTGCTACCCAACTGCTTGAAAGCCGTCAGGTCTGTAATCATTTGACGGGTCCTAGAGATGGGAATATATTTTTCATAAAATATATCTGTCATCTTCTCTCAGGTAGTGATAATGCCTGGAGGCAGACGATGGAACCATTTTGATGCCTCCCCTGATAGGCTATGCTGAAATAGACAAAGACGGGCATATTCTTCTAAACCTTGAGATTAACTGAGAGAGTCTAGATGTACCAGGAATCTGTGAATATGATCGAGCGCATCAGTAGGGTCCGCTCCTGAGTATGTTCTCGCAGGGTGATTCCGAACGGCGTTTGTTTGGTGGCTTGGCTTGACCTTCTGCCATTCTGCTATGTATTCTACCGTTAGTTGTGGTAGAATCACTGGGCCTCTCCTAGGAGCTGCGGGTGGCCTGTTAATCCTCCCCATTGTGATCTGTTCATTTGGGGGAGCTATATCGTTTCCAGCCATGTTGAAGTCGAGCTTCCTTCTTGCTCTCAGAGCTTGGAGGTAAACTCTCTCGATTTCGGGGTCGAAGTCTGTATCCGGTGGACCAGATGAACGTGTTCTGCACATCCACTAGGTACTTATAACAGCAAAAGAGAAAGGAACAAAATGTGTTGAATTTAGAACCAAAGTAAACAAGGGAATTATTAAATTGGCGAAATAACTAAGACAAATGAACTTGAAAATTTAGATGACAGAAAAAATTATAAACTGAAATTAAATGACATTAATAAAAAAACAATTGTGTAAAATGGCACAAAAATAAATTAAACCTTAAATATAAATAATAGACAAAATAAATTACGAAACAAATAATAAACAGGATATTGTAATAGAGTAATGAATTAACCAAGGCTAGGGACTAGACAAAGTCAAGTCCCCGACAACGGCGCCATTTTGCAAACGTTAAATTGATGTATTAAAACTAAGAAATATTCCTAGAAGACAACAAATCAACAGACCGTCGGGTTGAAAAAATCCTGGTCACAGTAGTATAGTAATTAAGAAGCGACCAGGTATCAATCCACGGGACTTGAGGTAAATAAGTCTAGCCTTAGGCAATGGGTAACTAAAGAGGGGTTGTTTTGGTTTTGGGATTTATAACAGATAAGAAAATAAATAGCAGATAAATTAAAGTGATAGATAGAGAGTATGAACGGTACTCTAGGTTCAGGGAGTTGTTTCACTAGCTAGGTTCTGCATATTCTACTACTTAAACGGAGACTTGGATCGGCTTGTAATTCTCAATTATCTATTATGTATTAAGTCCTAATTCCAGATAGCTCATCTAGACAGGACACATAGTTCTAGTCTAGAATTAACAGGTATATCTAGATGGTTTTATCGCACAGAATTACTAGTCTGTTTAGTCCGGACTAAAGCACCTAACTGCTAATGTAATCTATCCGATTGCAATTATCATAGGTAACAGGTTAATAGGACCATCAATGCTAATCACCTTATCTGATCATAACATGATTCGAGGGCTTATAATAAATTCATGACGTTTATTAGAAGCACTTAAAAGCATTAACCTGAACAATCCAAAATCGTCTTAATTAAGCAGTAAAATAATGCAGAGTTTAACTAATTACAACATCCCTTCCCCCAGAGTATATCCTCTTAGCTAGACATAGCAATTGAAAGCATAAATAAGAGAGAGTTAGGAGAAATCATCTGTTACAAAGATCCTCTTGCTTGCTCCGCCCTTCGTCCTTGTGCTATGCTGGTTTGGAGGTTGGATTTGGCGACAATGAAGTGAATTTGGTGAAATGGAGCGAAAATGGAAATTTTGGAAAAGTTAGTGAGACGTCCGGCTAAGTTGGGTCGGACACTAATCCGGACATGGTGTTGTGGGTCAGTCTGGATCCGGACGTGGCTAAATGGTGTGCGTGAATACGGGTTGTGTCTGTAAATGAAGGGTGAAGATTATGGAGTGTGATGGGTTGTGTCGTGAGTGAAAGATGAAGATTATGGAGAGTGATTGATGAATGGAGGGATTGTATCATGAATGGAAGGATTAGTAGAGAGGGAGAGTGGGAGTTAGACTGAAGCGTCTGGTGCGAGTTGAAATGGAAGATGAAGGAGGGTTTAAATAGGCTTAGAAGAAAACATACGTTAGTGGTGATTGGGTAATTGATTGAGCATGGGTGCGTGTTAATTAATGTTGAGGTATGGGTTAAACCGCCGCTCGGCTGATAATTGCGCCGAAAGCCTGATTATTAGCGCGATGCGTTTTTATTTTTCGTTTCTGTGTGACGTCCGGATCTGTGTCTGGATCCGGACGTGAGACAGCGGTTTTAGATCTGAATATCGGGTAATGTCCGGATCTTGTCCGGATCCGGACAAGACACAGCACTTTTGGATCTGGATCTCGAGTCACGTCCGGCTTGCGTCCGGATCCGGACGTGTCTTTTGATGAGCGTCCGGGTGGGTTTGGCCGGACGTGGCCAAGTTTTGCCTCTTTTTCCGGATTTGTTCCCGTTTGTTGCGTTGTAATCCTTATGACGTAGAATTTTCATTCCCCTGGGTTTTTCTTATATTTAACATATAAAATGCATCAGTTCATATCAAAACATCAATCTTAGGAAAAACACATAATAAGTGGGAAACATTGCCTGAATTGTTACAGATTATAAGGTAATTAAACCCTAAAAAGCCTATATGTTTCACACTTATCATAGACACCAAAAATTCTCACCCCATAAAGCAAATTCCAAAATAATAAATGAAATAAGAGGGGTCATCGCCTTTCTTTTCAAAATGTATTACCGGGCATGCCAAAACGAAACCATCATTTTACGACAAAATTCTTAAATCAAATTTTCAATCATTTCATAAAAACACGATTTTCTGAAAATGAATTTCTAAATGACAACCTGGTTTCAAACCCGTCCCTTTTGCCTATTTACTTTTTTACCATGTTTACTTTATTTTATCCTATTTATCTTTGCTTATTTATTTATCTATTTCATTTTTATATTGTTCTTATTCTATGTTATTTTATTACTTGTTTAGTTTACTCATTAATTTCATTGTTACTTTTTACTTGTATCTTCTTTATCAGTACTCGTTTTACTTTGTCTTTATCATTATTATCTTATAATCATCTTCGTCATTTTATGTATATTTTCTTTCGTTGCTAATTTGATTAAACATCCTCTGACCTCATTTCATTTTTATTACTTGTTTATTCTATTCTATTTGCTGATACTCGTACATATCCAATTCAATCCCTATTTCAAATGGATTTTGGTAGAGCCTGTTCGGTTTGAATTAGGACTCTAGTATTATTTGTCTCATCTATATACTAAAATCCGCATTGGCACAATGGTTAGTGCATCTCGCAAAGAAACTTTTGATCTCGAGTTCGAATCCCAGCAAGAGCATTTTTATCTCTTTTACAAATTTAACCTTTGTGATGACTCAAATTTTTGTGTCTCCGTATATTTCCCAAGTTCCATAACAGCAGAGTTGGTTAGTGTCCACTTGGAAGAAGAGAGGAACCTGAGTTCGAATCCTGGTGAGAGCAAGGTGATTTTTTTATTTTCCTTTTTACGCCAGTGGACCAAACACACCCTTGACCTATTGACCTGAAGTCAAACCCGACCCATGCCCCCTGGACCAACATCTGTTCCTAAAACCCTACCATTCTATTATAAAAGAAGACAGGTGCCAAAACCCTACGGTACCGGTGTCCCTCATTCTCTTCGTCGTGATTATAGCCGCCAACATTCCCTTGAATTCCACTCACTCTGTCACCGACTCCGATCACATTTTCCATTCCTGGAACAACAAACATACAGTCCTGCTTCTCCTTTTCTTCACCCTCGTTAATTTCATAAGTCTCACTGGTGAACAAGGAAATACTCTAGTTCCTTCATTCTCTTCATCATCGCCGGCAAACAAGGAGCACGCGTAGCTCTGCGCCTCCTTCGTTCTCTTCTCTCCCAGCAATTTCGCAACCCGAAACTGGTGACCAAGGAACATAGTTCTCAACTGCCTCTGTGATGCTCTTCCACTATCGATTTCGCACCTCTAGCGAACAAGGAGCATTCGACCTTTTCATTTCCTTCACCACTGGTAATTTTTGCTTCCCAACTGGCAACAGGAACATACTGGCTCTGTGCTCTCCGTTCTTCTTCACAAACGGTATTTTCGCAACTCAATCTGGCCGAACAACGGATCGCTCCTCCCGATTTCCCCCTCCCCTTGCATTTATCGGTTCCTATGGTCTGTTAAACACCATAACTGGTTGTTTTTGACGGTACCCAGTTACATTCTCGTCACTGAAACAGGTTGTGAAGTTTGTGTTTAGCGTCATCTTCTCTGAATCTCCGACTCCATGGTCATATCTCCTCGGTTTGTTCAGTTTTTTATTGACTATTTTGAATGTATACGGATGAAACCATTTGAACTGAGCAGAAACGAGTTTCTCTGGATTTTTTTTAGCTTTATTTCGCTTGATGACTGTCAAACTGTGGTGGATGTGTTCGATTTTCCGATAGAATATCAATTTGGTTCGCTCACATTACTAGCACTGAAGTTGGGAAGCCCAGTCATCCACACCGTTGACGAAGTTTCAGTTTGCTTGCTTGGCCACGCGAGTCTACATGAGTCTAGTTGTTCATTTTGAGTTCTCTGAATGCAGATTTGTAATAGGTCCTTTCATCTACATTTCCTTGAATCGAAAAATCGAGTTGGTGTTTTACTCCTCCTGATTTTCTCTATGTATGTATTTTAATGAAGTACCTACCATTTTGATCTTGAACAAATTGATCTCACTGACTTGGAGCGGACCTGGGAAGTCGACGGTGGACAGGCTCGTGGATCCTCATCCAACCTACGCCCCTTTGGTTTGGAAATTCTATTTGACATTCATGTGGAATTTATTGTTATACCAGTTATACATTTATGATTGCTGTTCGGGCCAGGATCCCAATCGATGCTACCTAGCATACTTGTCAGTCACCGATGCTGCTTTAGGAGGGGTTTAGGAGTGCTGTTCGTCTTTGTGTAATACTGATGCTTATTTCTGCGCATTGATTTTAAGATGGGGAATTATGTTCTACGCGTTTATGTTCGTTTATCCCATGAAAATTGGTATTTAGCTTGGGAAGAATGTTATTTCCCGCACCATTACTCACCCCTTGCTCATTGATTTCGGTTGGGAATTTTAATATGATTCGGGCATTTACTACTGATGTTGATTATTCTACTCTATCTGCTCACTATTTATGCCTTATGAACTTGACCGAGGTACTTGTAAAACTGACGAGCTTGACTGGGTTGCTTGGCTCGGATTCAACCTTGGCTTGGCCGTTGACTAGAGTTGAGCATTTTGGGTTGGCATCTGCTCCTGGTTGATTCGGCTGTCTTGTTGATTATTCATAGATGAGACGAGATCTGAAGCCAATTCAGCTGGGGATTTTTCTACATATGTATATTTGATTGAGTTATGGACCGGGGGCAGGCCACCTCGTCGGTTAGCGTACTATCTCATATAATTCTTTGATTACACAGTCTCCAATTTGTTTTTCTGTCCCTTGTGCAACGATTGAGTTTGGGATTTGATTTTAGTGTAACTTTGATTCAAGTTTCTTTCAAAATCTACTTCCTTAGCTTTAACATCGGTGTTTGGTTTTCATTCCTTTTAAGTGTAGTTTGCAGATTCTATCAACTTTGCTTCTTGTTTGCTTGCTGCTCATTATGATCTTCCACTCTCGCTCTACAGCTCTATTGTACATATGTTATTTTGTCTTATCTCTTTATCGCAATTTCTTAACTAATTCATTGTTCTTGCCTTTTTTAAGCCCTAGACTGCCTTCTAGGTCACCTATTTATTATGATAAGTTTGGGGGATACCCCACGGCTAGCTCATTTCTATTTGCTTTGTGGGGACCCATATCCCCCAAACTTTGAGGATCTATTTTAAGCCTTTGAAGGTACCCCACAGCTAGCTCATTTCTATTTGCTTTGTGGGGAACAATACCTTCCACACTTGTAAAGCCTACCCCAAACCACCCCTAATTTCATTAAAAAACTTTACCCAAAAAAATGAGAATAAATTCAAATCCAAAATTTCGCCCAATTCCAAGGCCCAAGATCAAATCAAGCCCCAGGCTGAATTCCAGATCGGGCCCAAGTTCCAAATCAGACCTAAGGTCACAATCAATCCCAAATTTTAAAAATCAGGCCCAAAATTTGAATTCGGCCCAATCTGAAATCAGCCCATTAATTCAAAGTTGGCCCAATTTTCAAAATCCTAACACGGCCCACTGAACCTATTCGGCCACAAAGCCCACTCGGCCCATTAAGCCCAGTATAGCCTATTAAACCCAATCGGTCCAAAACCCAATCTCGGGCCCAATTCAATCCCAGGCCCAATTCAAATCCCACTTCAGCCCAAATGAAAAGGCCACTCCGAGGCCCAATTCAAAACCCACTTCAGACCACATTCACAAATCCCAATTCAGCCTAAACCCAGTTCGGGCAAAACCTAATTCAGGCCCAAGCCCATTTTGAGGTCCCAGCCCATTTCGAGGCCCAAGCCCATTTCGAGGCTTAAACCCAAATCAAGGCCCGAATCAAACCCAAACCCACAAAACCCGTAGTCCAAGCCCACAAAGCCTAAGGCCTAAACTCATAAAATCCAAGGCCCAAAATAGGCCCAAGTCCACAAATCAGCCCACATCAAAGGGCCCAAAAGCCCACACAAGGCCCAATTCAAATCACACCCCAGTCCAAATCAAAAGGCCCAATACAAGGCCCAGTTCAGCCAAAAAAGCCCATGAGCCCAACTTTGACCTTGACCCCACTTGGACCAAGCCCAAGTTTGACCAACCCAACTTTGACCTTGACCCCACTTGGACCAAGCCCAAGTTTGACCGACCCAACTTTGACCTAAACGTTGACCTTGACCAAAAAACGTTGACCTTGACCAAAAAATGTTGACCTTGACCAAAAACGTTGGCCTTGACCAAAAACGTTGACCTTGACCAAAAATGTCGACTTTGACCAAAAACTTTGACCCAAGCATTGACCAATCCCATTCAAACCCAAATTGTAGATTCCATCCAAACTCCAAAAATCCAAAAAAACATTCCTCATTATTCAGCTTTAATTCAAAAATCCTGAAAATCTCTTTTCTCAAAACTTCAAACGATCATTTTATTCAAACTTCATCAAGTTTTCAAAAGAAACCATTTTGTGGAATTTTAAAGGAAAAACTCTTCTCACATCACAGAAAACTCTTCTCAAACGCAGAAAGTTCTTCTCACATATACAGAAAGTTTTCTCCTAAAACATTTTCTCAAAATCAGTGTTTCTTCATCAAGAATTCCGAACAACTTTAAAAGTTTTCCAACTCAGTCTTTAACTCAAAACTACACCGTTTTCGGGGAACATGGTATGTCTAACACCTTCAAAGAACGTTTTCTTCATAGTTAGACATCACTTGTCTCTCTTCCAAAATAAAAATCCGAGGCGGGGCACTGGGGTCATAACCTCCCTTGTCGCGGTCTGGATCTCTTTAGGCGGGGCATTAGGGTGACAAACCTCCCCTAATTGCCGCCTAGATTTTTACAAGGCGGGGTGCTAGGGAAGTAACGACTTCCTAGTTGCAGCCGGGATTTTAGAATCGTCTAACTCCCTTCCACTCGATTTCAGTATTTTCGGCTTTTGATGTTTTAAAACCTGGGAGTTAGAGACGTTATTAGGATTTGGCCGAGAACATCTCATTCATGGTGTTTCTCTCTAAATCCTATTTTCGACATAAATTCATTGCCCCATCTTTCGAGCCTCGGCACTTACCATCAATTGAGTGTCGTGTTCGAGGGGGTACATAGGGTAATCCCTCGGATTATCCGCCCTTTTACAATAAAAAATGATTTTTTGGTTTTAAAAACTTTAAGAGAGACGATCTTGACAATAAATCCTCCAAACAATTCAGTCCACCATCATCTCACTCTATAATTGAAATATCCCAACACCTCAACCCTTTTAAACTCAAACCTGAAAAATCGGTATCTCCACCCAAATTCCAATTGCCTCACACACACTCGAATCATCTTCCAAACTCCAAATCACTTCAAACTCAAATCCTCTTACAAATTCTAGTTTCTCTCAAACCTACAAAGTCTCACAGGCCCGAGCGCCTCACAACTCGAACATCTCAATCTCTTCACCATTTTAGATTCAAATGTCTCATAGACCCGAGTGTCTCACAGACCTTGATATCCCATGCCTCCCACTACATGAACACCCCAAATGTCTCATAGACCCGAGTGTCTCACAGACTAATCTCTCACACCCAAAACTTCAAACCCTTCAAAACTTCCAAAACCCAAAAACGTGAACTATGTAAGGTCTGATCTCAACATGGAGTTGAGTACGTAGGCAACCCACATAGGGTGCGACCCCACAACAATCAAAAAACCCTTTTGCACTCAGCCATCTCACCTTCAAATAACCTCACGCACTTCTAACCCTCAATTACCTCAAAAAAAACTCAACCATCCTAAAGGCCATGAACTACGTAAGGTCTGATCTCAACAAGGAGTTGAGTACGTAGGCAACCCATCTAGGGTGCGACCCCATTCCAATCAAAAACCTTTTTCTCATTCTAAGGTGGTACTTATATCTCTCAAAAGCACTCAAATCTCTTCCGACTCACATTAAACCCTCATGTCTATAGATTTCAGGTTTTCTTCATCCATTTGACCCTTAAACCTTTCATCGATCTTTCGTTCTACATTCAATCAACTCTCAACCTGTTAACCCTTTCATTTGGCGCTAGCTTGGCAGAAAAGCTCGCCTCATCCACTTTCTTTCTCTCTTCCCATCCTAATCCTATCCTTGGCTTTTAAATGAATCTCTTTAATAAGGTTTTGAAAGAAGGCAATCCTGACAATTGGAGACCGAGGTTTCCTCGGGCACCAATCCGAAGTCGTGGTCGTTACCACTTCTGAGGGGTGTAACCCAGTACGAACCCACAATGGAATCTCTAACATGACCAGATAAGTCCTATCCATAGGCAACAATCTCAGAGTCAATTAACGGTTCTTAGAACCCTCCTTCCCTTCCTTCCTAGTATCTTAGGTCAAACTAGGTGGCGACTCTAGTCAATTCTGCCTTATAGAGGCATAAGTCCGTGTGGATCCCATTGAGAGCAGGTGTAGTGTTCACTAACACTCCCTTTTATGCTCTCTGGGAAAGACAGACGATTTAGTAGGTATTTGAGGGATGCCAAGAATAACGGGTTTTCACCCTCCACAGAATGGAATTTTAGGATCTAGGCTTTTCAGTCAAGAACCATATTTAGATAGACCCCCCTCATACCGAAAAATCACCCTCCACACTAGGTGTCGCCTCTCAGGCCCAATCAAAGCCATATGTTTAGATTTCAGTCCAAATTCCAATTCATAGTCTGAAAATACTCCAGCCCAAACACCTCATTTTCTGGGTATGCTGGCCCACTTGCTTTTAGCCTAAGCCTGTTTCGATCTACCTTGTGAAGTGTCATTCTCACCTTAGTGTCTTTGAACCCACTTCCTCTTGTTAGCTAATAATGGACTTCTTGGAAACAGGCAAGCCCGAATCCAGATATGGCAGAAGGAGGAAATCCGATCAACACGGATGCCCAGTTGGCCGCTGTGCAGCAAAGGTGCAAGGTCTTGGAGTCCATTGTCGAGGAATTGAGGAGTAAGGCTAATCTCCAGGAGACAAATCAGCACACTCTGGAAAAGCATGTGGATGAAGATCTAAACCGTAGTCACATCGAGATCGACTCCGTTAGGGGCCAAGATCCTCAAACACGTGTAGGGAAGGGTGTTCTTGACAACCAACTAGCTGCAGAGGTTAAAAGGGTTTTTAAAAGGATTGAGCGCATAGAGAAAGCCAACAAACCAGCTGGCTTCGATTATTTCTCCACGGCGTCGTATCCCGAAGTTGATCTTCCCCTAAGGCTGAAGCTGCCCACTCTCGCTTTGTACAAGGGTTCCTCGGATCCACAGATTCATTTGGCTATGTTCGACCGGGAAATGTCCATCTTGGGGCTCAACGACATGCAAAAAGCCAAAGTTTCCGCACGCTATCTAGACGAGACTGCTCAGCGTTGGTATCTCACTCAGAAGATGAATACGAAGACCTACGAGGAGGTTTGCGTAGCTTTCCTAAATCATTTCGAGTATGCTAAGAACCTCGAGGTCACCAGAATCGATCTTGCAGGAACTCGACAGAAAGACGGTGAGTCCATGTCTGACTTCATCAAGCGTTGGAGGAGAAAGGCTACAGCCATGCCTACCAAAATGGACGAGCAAGAGCAAATCCGCATGATAATTGAGAACATGCAAAAACAACACAACCATGAGCTAAAATTTATGTACTTTCCGAGCTTGGACATGTGGATGGGACAAGTCGGTATTCTAGAGGAAAGGATTCATAAGGAAGGGTTGGAGCTCGAGTGCTCAAGAAACTCCGGCAGTGGCTCCAAATTCTCTAAGCCTGGACCAGAAAAGGCTTATCTTCAGACAGTAGCTTGCGCTCAAAGCAGTTTCCCAAAAGTGAATGTGGTTCAACGACCTAGAGCTCTGCATCAAAACTTTAGGACGGTACCCTTACCACGCCGAGACTCATCGCAAAGGGAATTCACCAACATTGGCCGAGCACCAAGTCAGGCGTTTGAAGAGCTTCAGAAGAGAGACTTGCTACAGCCCTTGGCCCCTCGGCCAGGAACCACTCATTTGGGAAGGCATCTTAATCAATTATGTCACTACCATCAGTTGCCAGGCCATTATGCTGACAATTGCCGAGCATTGAGGCACAAGATTCAAGACCTCCTCGAGCAAGGAGCCCAATTTTTCTAAGTATGCAGATCGTTTTATTTATGTTTTCTTGGATCCTCAGATTTTCCTAGTAGCTTATTTTCTTAGTTACTTTTCAGTCACCTCAGATTGTAATCTTTACGTTTCTTTCATGATTCATAAATAAAATCATAACTCCATTTTCGCAATTTCTGTACAAACCATTTTTCATTCATCGAAAAAAGAAAAAAACAAAAATGTTTTTTCAAGGAAAGGGATCACGGAGTAATCATTTCCCGACTATGGAACAGAGCGATTTATCTCTTGTTTCTAAAAGTTGAACATGCCATGCTAAACAACACAGTTCACCCCTAAACATCCAAAACAACCCACGAAGCGGTTCCAAATCCACATCCTTTAAATTGTTGTCATAAACCCCAAGTCAATACTGGGGGCAATCTAAGTTTAAGCTCGTCATCTTTTATCTTTTGTTTAAATGTGCGAACGAGTTTCCGAGTGAAAATCTCACGAGAGTGTCTTGAGGGGAAAAACCATGAGTCAACGAGCGTGACATTTTTACACGACTCCGGTGAGACCACATTCAAAGGTGAGGTAAACGGCATAACTCCGACCGAAGGAGATAATTTGTAAATTTACTCTTAGACCTGTGAAAAGTAACAAAGAACGGATACACAACTATCGGGAATGACGAAGCACCTAGGTACAGCACCACATAGCCCAAAGCTTGTGAACCCTGACGTTAAAACCTAGGCACCCCCGCTGAGCCTTTCATATATCCCTTTTGATATTATGAACTCCACAAAATAACCTAGCCAATGATGAATGTCCGACCCGGTGACCAAAGGAAGCGAGGAGTCGGACTCTCAGATAACATTCTCATCAGTCCAAAGAAGCAATACCGCTATCAGCATGACGAAGTGATCCGCAAACGGTCCCAGAGTGACACAGGATCTAAAGAGCTCACATCAAAACAGCTCTCGAAGCCCAAAACCGGGAAACACAAGAACCCTGAAGGCAAAGTCAAGAAAGGATAAAACAAAAAGGCAAACCCGAAGTGCCTTGAAGAAATCCAAATGGTGTAAAGGGAAACTTCAAAAGTCCTGGTCCAGAAGCTCGAAAACAACGTCAACATGAAGCAGCTAGACGACTTCAAGACAAGGAAGATGAATCTGAGAGAAGACACAAGTTGCAGCTTCGGTCACCCATTTAAGCTCCACATACCTCAAATATCCCTCCATGATCCCGTCGTCTTTCATCACACCCTATGGCCACGTTATAAGCTTTAAATACTTCCAACTTGATAGTTGTGTATCTAATCACGTGAAAGTAACAGATCGAATGCGTAAATCCACCAAATGTCAAATTCAATGGTCTAGAAGTTGTGACTGTGAGTAGGAAACAAGTACAAGCATCAAACACGCTGAGTGTAGGTTAGGAAGCACCACATCGAAACATAGGCATTGACCCTGTGAAGGCGAGACTCGTTCACGCGTTTAATCAAAGAAAATACTGGGGGCAATCGATCGTTCCGATCGATTGCCATGAACTCTAGCTCTGATTGTCCTAAGGAAAAAATACTGGGGGCAATTGTCGGTTCCAATAATTGCCATGTCAACACCAATTGAAACCCAAAGCTTGAGCACCACCATCCCACCACACATAAGCCCTTACCACCACACACACACACTCAAGACCGTCATTGGCCTTACCACCACAGAAACATCAGGCCCGTCATAACCCTGACCACCATCCAAAATCACAACCCAATCTCGGGTATGCCACAAATCCTGAACACTGGTAAAAGCCTTTAGTACGACAACAAACACCACACACTTCCACTAACGGCATGTTCATTTTCTAAGAAACAAATTGCAGATACAAAATTGTTAGTCAGGAAATGATCATTTCACTTTCCTTTTTCAGCAGAGTTTTTCTCATGCATTGCCATGTTTGGCATATTTTTTAACAGTTCCTTGTTTTGGACAAGCTTCCAACAAACACTTTAGCTGCATTTTATAACTTTCGCAGAACACCTCAACATTGCCAAGTTTGGCACCTTTTCCAACGGTTTTCTATTTTGAACGAGTATCTTTTATATATTTTGATTGCATACATCTTATCATCATTGCCATGTTTGGCACTCCAGTAATCAGTTTTCATCATTTGCACGAGACCATTATCTTCCTAACTCATTTTTAGTTCAAGACCCAAAATCAGTGCGAGACCCTGCATTTTTGTCATTCAGTACGAGACCCAGCATCTTCATTCAGTGCGAGACCGAGAATCAGTGTGAAATCCAGCTTTTTCTTCATTCGTTTAGTACGAGACTTCAGTGCGAGACCATGTATCTTCATCAGTGCGAGACCATCATATTCGTCAGTGCGAGACCCATCATCTTCATCAGTGCGAGACCCATCACCTTCATCAATGCGAGACCGAGCGTCATCATCCAGTGCGAGACCAGTACGAGACCTAGTATCATCTTCTGTGCGAGACAAGTACGAGACAGAGCGTGATCTAAGTTGGCGGGGTAGAGGCAATAAGTCCCCATCTTCATGTCAACTTCTTGGGAGAAACAACTAGTGGGCAGTGGCAATAAGTCCCCTTGGTAATCTAGACGTTATCCCAGCACCCCAGTTGGTGGGCAGAGGCAATAGGTCCCCATAGTATACCAACCAGGAGCATTGGAACGGGTTTCGGTCCCCAGAAACATCCGAGCATCATCAGTATATCATATCATCTTCTTTTGCATGACATCTACATTTGCATTACAGGTTCCCGACACCGTAGAATGTTCGGCATACTTTATTTCACTTTAAGTAGTCAACGCCTTAGAATAGCTTGACATCATTTCATCCATCATAGGTAGTCAACGCCTTAGAATAGCTTGACATCATTTCATCCATCATAGGTATTCAACGCCTTAGAATAGCTTGACATCTTCTCATTATAGGTAGTTGGCGCCTTAGAATAGTCCAACATTACTTCATTTTTACTTTTAGGTGGTCGAAGCCTTAGAATCGCTCGACATCCTTCCACTTTACTCATAGGTAGTCAACGCCTTAGAACAGCTCGACACAACTTGTCGGATTTCAATTGCATGTGGGGTCTTTTAAGATCCAAAATTTTGGGGTATCACTCAAGCATCAACCAGCCTTTTCATTTCCATTACAAAGTCTAGTTGACGGGGGGTAATCTGTTATACCCAAAATTTCAACCCCCCGGAAGAGGATCTCTACTAATAGGCTAGTAGCGAGGGTTCCCAGTTCGATCAGCACATTTCAGAGTACTAGGGACAGCTTAGTCATCTCCAGGGGCATTTTCGTAATTTTTCAAGGCTCCTAAGCCCCCTATAGGCTTTCTCTCTCCTCCAAAGAAGGGTCAAATCAATTCAAAATGCTTTGAAATTTTAACCCATGATAGAGAATGACATTTTGGGCATAATGACGTTAGAATTTTGATTTTTCGAATTGTCAATAATATTCTAGCAATTTTTGATTGAATCTGACGAGAAATTGAATTTAAAAATATTCCAATATCCAAAAAATTCGATTCCACCTTAGAAAAATCAGAAATACCATCCTTTATCCATTTTTAAAATTTCATAGTTAAATTCCTTTTGGAAGCCCTTAAGCTAAAACATCCGTAAATCTCAGTTTTTACCGGATTTTTCTATCTTTAAGGAAGCCTATATAAGGAGCCTTATCCCTTGATCAAATCAGAACCTCAAGAACCCTAGACTCCCAAAGAATGCAGCTGTCTCATTCTCTTCATGTTTTGAACTCCAGAGCCACAAACAAACACCGAAATCTCACCAAAATCAACACCAAAACACCTTTTTCAACTCCCACAACATCATCCATCATCAAACCTTCACCAAAACAGCACCAAAACGTGAAGAACATCAAGAACAACAAGGAGTCAGAAGCTCGGTTTGAAGCTCTTCCGGATCCGCCAACAACGAGGCCTCCGAAGAATCCCGACGTGAAGAAACACCTCGAATCTGAAGACAAAACAGGTTAAAATTCAAATTCTTAACTCCACTGATCTCAATACACCTCTGGTTGAAATTCCTATTCGAATTGACTTTTCTTTGCTTCTGAATTAAGATTTGTTTGCGTTTCTGTCCACTAACTTGTTCAATAAGTTTCGTCCTTAATTCGTAGTCAGATTGAAAACTTTCAATCACTAATGTCTTGTTCATCTTTCAGGCTACACACCCATAAAATTTGAGCTCAAAACACCGTCGGAAACCTCCCAAACGCCGCCGTCCGAGGGCGGTCTGCACCCACGGACGCTATGTCCGGGGTCCCAGACGCCTTGTCCGTAAGCCCGGACGCCCCCGGACGGTGGCGGTATTTCAAAATTTTCAAAATTTAGGTTGAAACACCCCTAAACAAATAAACACATAAAATCATAAACGAGTGAGGACTATCCGAGAATAACGTGTCGCATAATTCGGGACACGTGATAATACATGAACAATTAAATTAAGTACGGACATATATATGTCCGAGAACATGAGAACGTGACATATTAATACAGTCGCGTACATATATATATACGTATATAAAAATACATATACGTAATGTTACAACATTACAACGTTGTATATAATAATTAATAATAATAACGTCGCATAGTTACACATAACTAAAACGCGACAAACTAAAAGGGGGGCGTATATATATACGTGTACGTATAAATAACTAATAACGTAACAGATTAAGGTAGTCGTGCATAAATTAATAACGCGACGTATTATGTAGTCGCTCATACTTATAAATAAACTTTTATATAGCTTACACAAAAAAAAAGAGCAGAAACGCTCCCGCTGAGGTTTGAACCCGGTACCTCTCGTATGCCTAGTGAACGCCTTAACCGATTGAGCTATGCTCGTATTCAGCAATTATCCCACACGAACTGAAACTAGTATCAATAAACGAAATAAATACAAAAGAAAAGAGAATCAACTGCTTCGCCCTCTTTTCCTCATTCCCTCTCGTTTCAGAACCCGATTAAACAAAAAAAAAACTAACTTGCGCAGACCATGCCCCTCAAAGTTTGTTCCTGCTACAAACTCCATGCATCAAAAGTCTGACCCTGTTGTACACTTGCCCGTATCTGAATTTTGTGTTTTGAGAACCCCCACGCATGCATATGGGAGTCAGTGATCAGTAGACATTTCTCCTGTCTACCCACCCAATTTATTCCCCTTGGATTAGTACCCTAGTATACCCAGCTCGAAACTGAGTTACTCCACGCAAGAACTCAACTGAAGAAAGGAAATTCACTTTCTGATCACAGGGGAGGTACTCATCGGTTGCTCATCTGTTGCCAACCACCTCTATTCTTACCCGAGACTCTCCTTATTGTCTAACTCATTCCCTCCTCCTCTTTGGTGCCGATTCAGACCCACAGAAACCAAATAAGGAACCAGGAAAAAACATCTCCAGAAACACCGAGATCAAGGTGAGCCATAAAACAGACTCTGTTTAAATCTTTCTTCTGCATCCTGAATGCCCGAGACCAGTACAGCTCACCCACTCAGCTCTCTCTTGTTCCTTTCATGTGTAGACTCCCCATGCAGCCTTCTGGGCATTGTTGAAAAGCTTTTGGATAAAAAAAAAACTGCTGCTCAACCCTTTCGCTGGAGCATAACCAGAAGGTAAAGCCTTTCAAACCTGCTTCAGTTGTTCCAGCCCATCTTCTCGCTGGATTATCAAACAACTAACTCCTAGGTAAATGTCTCAGTGGTATCGGGTGACCAAAGTGCTGGAAGTCTTGTTTTTTTTTTGCCAAAGATCAACCAAGGAAAATCTGCTAAGCTACTTGAGTGGTGAGTTATTTCTAACCTAGTTTCCTGATCTGAAAACAAGGAAATTGTCAAGTTTCATCGTTAAGCAGTTCGAGTTCAGTAGATTTTGTTTTTCTGTATAATTAAAATCCAGAAGGGGTATTGGGATCCTATTGGTGTGATTATAAATATACTACATGGCTAACACACTTAGTTGGTCTATAAACACTTGGGGAAAACCAGAAACCAAATGCTTGAGCAACAGAATCGTAGAAACTCAGCTACAAGTTTCAGTTTTGCATCATTTGCAGTTTTGTACCAGGAATTCCTTAGGCATTGTCCTTGCTGTCTTGGGTTGTTTTAAGAGTCAAAACTAAACTAAGATATCCAACTAAACAGCTAAACAATCTAGGGAAAACCGGTCAACATATTAAAACAGAAACAAGTAGCAGAAAAAAAATACAAGAGTTGGTTACCGGTTCCTGGATTTTCTGGAGTTCTGTATAAATATGCTTCAGAGGTGCATACACTATTGCCTTGATTCTGTTTGAAGTTTAAAGCTATACCGAGATGTTTAACTAAGTAAGTAAGCATTTGCTTAAAAAAAATAACTGTAAGTCAAGTGGTGAACAGAAAGAAAACAAAATGAGAGAACTTATCAGTGCAGATTTCAATCCCTGAAGTCTCGGTCTTTCTGCATGTCAGTCCTTCAGAAGCTTAAATGATGTTGTTGTTAATCTACCCTGAAGTTGAAATCATGGTGAAGCACTTAAATAGTTGGGTAAGCAATTTGAAGTAAAAAGAAAATGGAAAGTCAAGCTATTTAACTACTCTGTACAGATTCTTAAAACCCCTTGTTTTTCTGTGTAACCATAATCCTGTAGAGTTGCTGAGACTCTATGAAAAAGGAGCTTGAACCTACTACATACTTAACCCACCTAATTAATTCCTATGCACCTGGGAAACCAAGCATATAGGTCGTGAACAGAAAGGAAAACTTAACAAAAGATGCAGCAGCTCATACCTCTCTGGTTCCTGTCTTTTCTGTCGGTTTACAGGTTCTGAGTAAAGGGGTCTAAGGAGTGCAGGCCTTATTGTCTGAGGTCTGTTCCTTAAAGGATGTCGTGGGGAAACACCTAATGGAATGGGAAAAGGACTTGGGTAAATCAGAAACCCAAACTAAAAGAACAGAAGAAGACTATAACAGGAAAAAAATATATAAACATCAATTTCAGTTATGAAAATTTGTGTTCCTGCATGTTAATTTCCCAGGGTGTAGTTCTGTTGTTGTGGGTTAGCCTTGGCCTTAAACTCCTGATGAAAACTCTTAGTAGGTGGGGGAATACTTAGGTAGAAGTGAAAATCTGGTTAAAGAACAATGAGGAAAATAAGAGAGGAAAGAAAGATCAATAACAGTTTTGTTTCAGATGGATTAGTTTCCTGAGAACTCTTAGTTTGGTATGGGTGGTTTGTGTTGGGCTAGGTTAGAGTAAAACACATTGAGACCTTCAATAAGTAGGTAGGTAACCTGACAAACGAAAAAAAAAGAGAAACAAACAGAAGTCAGGAAACAACCCAACAGGAAAGAAAATCAAAGAAGAACAGCAGGGTCTGATGTTTCTGTTCGGGTGTGGTTCTCAGCTACTGTCCTGGGTCTGTCTAAAGTTTAAGAGTTATTAACACACCTTAGTAAACTATAAGTACCTAGAGCAAGATTAGAAAACAGGTTAACACACAGATTAATAACAAATAGAAAAGAAATTAAGGAACAGATCTGAGATAGAAGAAAGTTGACAGTTAATTTTCAGTTTCTGAAATTCTATATGCTTTTGTGTATTGACTCCCTGGGGTAACCTCGATGTTGTATTAACTTAGTGACTAGCCTGAGTGCTTACCCACAACGTGAGGCCTGGTGCAAACCAACAAAAAGAAAAGAAAACACACAGTTAGTATGTTAAGATAGAAACATGGAACAGAAAGAGAAACTATACAGGTCCAAGCTTCAGTTTGTATGCTTATCAGTTCTGTGAGAAGGGAATCCTAGTAGAACTACCAGAGTGATTAAGTGTTGTTAAACTTGACCACATTACTCAACCGTCTAACTAAGGGGTTACATGATTTGGGATGAACTCAAGGGTAGTTTATTAAACAAAAGACAGGAATTGCATCAGTTCAAGAATTCCTATTTTATTTCTGTTTCAGTAGGCGACATACATCAGTGGGCCTAACAGGGTGGTCTAGGTAGTTTTGGGTTTAAAACATAACAAGAACACTTAGGTAAATAAGTGAGTACTTTGGGATGGATTAAAAAGGCAGTCTACTAACAAACAGAAGAGAAATTATTGTTGTATGTTTCAGTTTTCTTCAGTTGTCGTTAGTTGCTGTTTTTATACAGCAGTTAGGTGAGTGTCTCCCTGGGTTAGTCTTGAGTTTAGAACGTTGTTAAACACCCATATTCAGTGGAGTAAATACTATGGGGAAAGAATAAGCCTCAGCTAAAGTAACTAGAAACAAGAATCACAAAGATACATAGTGGTTGTTACCTCAGTTTGCAATGATGTCGCTGTTCTGTACAACTGGTTTACAGAAGCATTATGAGTATGATGCTGGCTTAATAACGAACCTAAAGCAGACCTAACCCATCTGATTATGTGTGATGAAAAGTTTGAGAAGTGTAAACAATGGTTGGTACATTAGAAGAGAGGTTAAGTAAGATGAAATACCGAAACTATGTTGTAATTCTATGACCTTGGGGGCTTCTGTGTAAATGGGTTTGAGGAGTATTCTAAAGATTATATTACCTTGATAATAGGTCTGAAACATTGTTAACCTATTTATCTAAGGAGGGAATACACTCTAAGCAAGTTAAAGCTACCCTAGTTAAACTTGTTACAATTTAGCGTTTAAAATCCTCTAGAATAATGGCTAGGGGGGAGTACTTATTTAACTCATATAACGATGATGTAAACATCTTAGGAGTTGGATAATAATCTAAGGTGAGTACTTGGGAAGTTCTAAGGTTTAAAAATAACCGTACATTCAACGACTCACTTAGGGAATAACACCGGGTATAAATAGGATAAACTAGAATAAAATGTCGTCACATGAAATCATGGACTGACATATTGTTTTTAATCAGCGTTAGGGTCGTAACGAACGCCGACCAGGAACCCGTGTATGAGACGACATTTGCCTCTGATAAGGTATGGACATGTGTGGTTCGTATGTTGCCGTGTTACACGGCTTGTGTGCTGTGTGCTTTGTTTGACAATGACTATAAGACTATAGCATGAAATTGGATTGCTTCTCGTGGCTTGCTTATATGCTTGTTATATATCCTTGTGGCATATTACTTGCACGCACACAGTAGTTTAGTCCCTTTCTCGTTTATGGAACTTGAGACGAACTACTACGAATTAGGAAGACCAAGAAAACTCTATAAGGGGAACTCCTCTTTAAACCATTGAGGACTACCATGACACCCACTATGGTGTCTATCCATTAATGATAATGAAGAGCAAGTCTCCTTTGGTGAGACATGACGAACCACGTAGACAAAACAAAAGAACTATACAAAGAGACAAATCCTCTCTAACTTTAGAGGACCGCTAATGACACCCACTATGGTGTCGAGATTATAATGATAATGAAACGAAAAGTACCAACTGTGAAACATGAGAACAACCCGGGAAGACAACAGCTCGGGCCGCGCGGTATGGATGATCGGGAGTTGGTATCTGCATCAGATCCTTCGACCGTCTATGGTGGAATATATTTTAGGGATCCCTGGGTGACCCCACTTTCTCAGCACATCCTGGAGTCTAGAGGTGACTCCGCTTTCTCGACCCTGGGTGTCGGGAATGGGGAGTGACAATTGGTGAAGCTTATCCTGGAGTCTAGAGGTGACTCCGCTTTCTCGACCCTGGGTGTCGGGAATGGGGGACTAGCTATGGAGGAGACGTCCTCCAACGTGCGGTGATAAAAGAATTCACAAGTAACCCTTGAAGAAACAAGGAATGATTAGCACCTACATAATAAAGTCTCGGGATCTAATCTATATCCCCTGACTCGGTGCCAGGGAATAGAGGAAAACATGTGTAACGAGACCAAGCAAATAAGAAAATTCACAAATGTGATCATTTAAGAAACAAGGAATGAATAGCACCTATATTATAAAGTCTCGGGATCTAACCTACATCCCCCGGACTCGGTGCAAGAGAAGGAAGGAAAAACATGTGTAATGAGAACAAGAAAACAATACGTAATCTTTGGAATGATCCCATAGTGAGGATCGACGGTTTAATATACCTGCGCACACGTTGTATTATGTACTTGATGGTTGTTGCAACATTAGCAGCTTATTGTGTTGGGTTGCGTGTTGACATTGCTATGCTACTTGCAAGTTGTGCTTGGTTGCTTTTTGATATTGCTATGCTACCGATGAGTGTGTATGGTATCATGATGTGCTAATGTGTGCTTTACTGCTTTATTATAGCATGTAAATGGACTTAATAATATTCGACCAAGTAGTCGTATGGCCCGGTAACATGCGGGCTTCACACGTTCATACTCAGCGTAGTTTGCTGAGTCCTATACACCTAATTTTTTTTCAAGTATTATGCCAGACGATAACGGAGCATAGGCGGGATGGCTACCATGGGGGTAGTCCATCAGGGCATGACTTTTAAGTTTGTAGTGGCATGTGTAATATATGGGTTATTATAGAACCCGAGATGTAATTCTTAGTCTATGGTTTGGTAATTTTGTTGTAGACACTCGGAACTTGGGAATTGTACTATATGTTGTATTTGGACTTCGTTAAGGTTGGACTTCCAGTCATACAGACCATAACTTGGAGTTGGTATTGTGGTCTGTCAACCACATGGGTGGTTGGTATCTGTGACACCCGGATGGAGGTTATTCCGCTGCAAGCTAGTTTACACTATCGTCGGGCGCTTCAATTAATCTAGGGATGTTTATTCGGGGGTATTACATAGGTTTTCTAAAATAATGTCCGTGGCCCCGGACTTTTCAAAATTGTGTTTTCTATTTAATTCGACTTTTATGTTCACATAGGTTAACTAGGGTCCGTGGGTTCAGACATTAGGTCCGTAGCCACGGGCGGAAACAAAATTTGACCTAATTCTGCCTCCGAAACCCTACTTTAGGAATCTTTAATTTTACTTTAATTTTCTGTCAAAAATGTTAAAAATACAAAAAAACATAAGCGCGCACTTAGATTAAAAAACAACTCGTAATAAGCCGTAATTAAACTAAGTAGAGGAAAAATGACTTCTAGGGGTAATGAAAGTAATTTGAACCCTAAATAAGTCGAATATCAAGCCCCCGAACCCGAACTCTCCTTTCCTAATTTGATCAAGGTTAAAATTAGGTGGCGACTCATAATAGATTCCAGTGAGCTAGCTTAGGTTTTAATAATTATTGTTATATGACATAGTTATTAATCTTAGGTTATAAGTGGACCTAAAACCCGACTAGATCCTAATCAACTTAATCAACATAGGATATGGTTTAAAATCGAGGCTCACACTACTGCAAGGGGATGGGACACCGGAACTTTAAGTGTTACCAGAATCCCGACAGCAGAAACTATAAGCCCGAGTGGAAGGGCAAGGGTAAGGCCGCAGCGACATCCGAGGCCCAAGAATGACGAACCAGCCTTCATCATACCAAGGGAACCGTACTTTCCAGAAGGGAAAGGGATCGGGAGCTGGCAAGGCCACCCTCAGTATGATTGACCGGTCAGAGGGAGCTGGACCCTCTACTATACCAGGTACTACTTAAACCAATTGAGTGAATTAATTGCTTGCTTACCGCATTTCATGCATGGATATTAGTAAGTTAGGATATATAACTACTTGACCGATTAATGGTAGTGTGATTTGCAAACTCACCTATGTTAGATAATCCTCAAACTTAGGATCTTTCGATATATGTTTTCTAATCCCTCCAACATCAACCCTCGAAGAGACCGCCATCAACATCACCGAATTCCCAACAAGCAGTGTTAGGTTATCCAGCCAGGTATGATACTATTAAATGGATACCTGACACCAGAAGCTCAAATCCAGATCATCCGACGATGTAGTAAGCTTGGAGCAGCACCAAGAGGTTTCTACACACCAGAGTACCCAAGCGGGTCAAAGATGAAATTGAAGATGATGTGCATGGGTAAGGACTGGAACCCTTACACCAAGTCATATAGGAGACGCGAGCTGAAGATGGAGCGGCTACACCGAGAATACCTAAGGAGTTCCTTGCGGTCATTAATCATGCCATTGGAATTGCTCAACAAGTTGAATCGGAGCCAATTCCACGTATCAAGGCAGACTTATGTATCGTCAACTTCTACAAAAAAGATGGACGATTGGGTTGACACCAAGACAAGGACGAGACACCTGAGTCTCTTAGTAAGGGAGTACACATGGTGTCTTTGTCCATAGGTGATACCGCAGAGTTCGTTTATGGCGAGCAGAAGCGCTGACCTCGCCCGGAAGTTAATGTTGAAGTCAGGAGATGTCTTGGTCATGGGTGGGCAGTCGAGGATGCTGCATCACGGTATCAAAAAGATCAAGTTGAATACGGCACCCCTGGCGGTAATAAATGCCACGCACATGAGACCTGGATGCCTGAACTTAACCTTTAGGCAGTTTTAAGTCATGTATAACCATGTGATATATGAAGTCCGTTGTACGTTAAGCATGTGATACATTAAGTATGTTACACATTAAGTGATGTTGTCATAATGTAATACAACTCATGGTGTAAAGGATGGTTTTAATGAATAAAGCAGTGTTGATTTCTTAGTATTCCACTTGTGTTTTTACCATTGTACTTATGAAGTTTAGAAATAAAATTAGGTGTGCACTCGGAACGGGAGGTACACTAAGTGCGTGTACCGAGGCAGAGGCCGACAAAAGCAACACTATCCTCACCGGTACCTTCCCAGTGAATGGCGTGAATGCATCGATTCTGTTCGACTCTGGAGCCTCACATACATTTATCTCGCTCTTATTTGTGAGGAGGCTGGGGTTAGACGAGGAGGTGATGCCTGACTTTGTAGTCACTCTTCCATCTAAAGAGCGAGTCAGACGTACCCATTACTACCGAGGCGCCACCATTCGATCAAGAATGAAGAGTTCCCGATCGATAAGATAGAATTCAAGGGGCTCAGATTTGATGTGATCATGGGGATGAACTGGTTGGAGCGGCACAAAGGTAGAATTCTATGCGCCGAGCACCGTCTGCTTCTTCGGAGTCTGACTGGGGTTACCATTTCATACCACCAGAGACCCAGGGAGCCTTTGACCCAGATCATCTCCGCCATGGCGATGTATCACGAGATTTGGAGAAAGAACGATGTGTACCTCTGCTATGTCCAGGACATAGAGAGAGATCCAGAGTTTAGCCCAGATGTGTCAGTCGTGTCGGAGTTTCCTGACGTCTTTCTGAAGGAGCTCTCAAGCATGCCACCAGCACGGGCCGTTGAGTTTGAGATTGAGTTGTTGCCAGGCACTGGATCGATAGTGAAGGCGCCCTACCGTATGGCTCCAGCTGAGATGATAGACCTCAAAGAGCAGCTGCGAGACCTACTCGACAAGGGGTTTATACGCCCGAGCGTCTCACCATGGGGAGCACCAGTCCTCTTTGTGAAGAATAAGGACGGTAGCCTCCGCCTCTGCATCAACTGCAGGGAGTTGAACGCTGTTACAGTGAAGAACCGTTACCATTGCCGTGCATCGACGACTTATTCAATCAACTAAAGGGAGCATCCGTGTTCTCCAAGATCGACCTGTGGTCGGGTTACCATCAGATTGCTATTCGAGACGGTGACATTGAGAAAACCGCTTTCCGAACCAGTTATGGCCACTATGAGTTCACGGTGATGTCATTCGGTCTGTCGAATGCACCGGTGAAATTTATGGATTTGATGAACTGCTTGTTCCGGGATCAGCTGGACAAGTCGGTGGTTGTCTTCATCGATGACATTCTCGTTTATTCTAAGTCGAAGAGTGAGCATGAAAGCCACTTGAGGAGTGTACTACTGACATTGAGGGAGAACAAGCTATATGTGAAGTTCTCAAAGTGCGAGTTTTGGCTTGACCAGGTCTCTTTCCTTGGTCATGTCATTTCTGAGGCCGGGATCGTTGTGGATCCGGCCAAGATTGATGTTGTGCGCACCTGGCCTAGGCCGAAGACGGTTACCGACATCCGGAGCTTCCTCGGTCTGGCAGGGTACTACCGGAGGTTCGTGAAGAACTTCTCTAGTGTCTCGAAGCCGATGACGTCCTTGATGAAGTAGGATGCACCATTCGAGTGGACAGACGACTGTGAGAGTTCCTTCCAGAGCCTCAAGGACTCTCTGACTTCTGCACCGATTCTGACTATCCCAGACGGTACGGATGGCTTTGAGGTATACTACGACGCATCCGGTAGAGGAATGAGGTGTGTGTTGATGCAGCATGGGAAGGTAGTTGCTTACGCCTCCCGACAGCTGAAGAAACACGAATAGAACTACCCTACACACGATCTAGAGTTGGGTGCCATCGTCTTCACCTTGAAGATATGGCGACATCTCTTTTATGGGGTGAGTTTGACCATTTACTCAGACCACAAATGAAATACCCCAAATTAATAAAACATGGATTAAATATTTAATCACATTAATTAAGGCCTAAACATGCCTTAAAAGTCAACTGAGAACAATAGTGGTCAACACAAAACAAGATGTTGCACCCTTTGACTGTTAAGGGTAAATAAATACCCAAATGAACTTCTTAGGACCTAAAAATTTGTCCTAAGTATATTGACATAATATTAAACATATTATAACCGTTGGACAACACTCCAACACAAAGAAAAAGCATTTACATGCTTCAAGGTCAAAAAGGTGCTATAGGAAAACCTTAAAAATCAAATGACCTCTAAATGATATAAAATTGAATACCATGATCAAACATCATGTAAGGAACACAACAAAACCGTTGTCAAAGAAAACAGAGCCCAGAAACACCTTGCGACACAAAATGTGCACTAAAACTCCTTAAAGCACGTTTTTGTGTAATCGCCTTTTAAATTGGTTTTAAATGGGCTAAAAGGTTATAAATACCTTTAAATATAATAAATATCATATTATATGATATTAGGAATTTAATTCCAGAAATTTACGAATTTTTACAAATTTAATATTAAAATATTAATAAAACCCTAAAGTGGGGCCCGTTTGGGTCAACATTGACTAAGTTGACCAATGTTGACCATTGACCACGAAATGGACTACATAAAATCAGATAAATGAGTCTCTTAACAGACCAAGAGACAAGTCCCATGTGACAATTAAATATAGTCCTTTACTTTAGCATAAAATAACAAAAAAAGACATACTTTACCTTATAAAACAAAAAAGTGGGCTCCACTTACCTTTCCCATGTGAGCCAGCTGATTTGGAGCCTCCATTTGCTCCTCTTCCTCTTTGAATTTCGTGGCTCCAGCTGGTACAAGACAAAAGTGCTTAGTCACCTTACAATAAATGGCTAAAAGTAACATTATTACTCCTTTAATCAATCAAATTGGAATCAATTATGTACAAATAATTCACCCACCTTTCCTATCATGTCAAGCTGCCCCTTGCTGTTGTCTCCCACGAATTTATCAATTACAACCAGCCTTGATGAGTCATCAAAGCAAGGAAATCATAAAAAAATGCAAAAAGGTGCTTTAAGGCAATATTAGGTCTTTCCCCTTCATTCCTTCCTCTTCAGCCGAGATGGCTCACCCCTTGAGCTCTCTTTGGCTCCCCTCCACCGTAGGTAAGAGTTCCAAGCACCATTGATGAGGTTTCAAGCTCTAGGTAAGCTCTTAAGGCATAAAAATGCCCACTTTCTTCATCTTTCCTTCCTTTTTCGATTGATCTACACTCCAACCTTTTATATACATCTATGTAGAGTGATTTGGAGGTTGATGAAGTGTTGGTTTCGTACATAACCAGATCTAAGGAGGAAAGTTCAAGTCTTGACCATTTAAGGTAAAAATGTGCTTTAAGCTCATAACTTTTGATTCCCTTCAAGTTCGGCTGTGAAACTTTGCTCATAGCCTCTATTCTTCTCCTTTTCATGTGGAATCTGTTGGTAAGCCATTTGGAGCAAGGGTGGCCGAGATCCAAAGGAAATACCCTCTTTTAAGGCATTTTTCCAAGGTAAATCCTAATAACAAGAGTATTTGTTGAGATCTAGCTATTTCCTATGTCACTATGGTGGATCTAACACCTTGTGGTGTGTTTGATTCAGGCCGAAACCATCTTGAACTCTCCTTGCACTCTTAAGGTAATTTTTGCCTTAAATCTTACATTAAATTTCCTATGGTTAGATCTTGCTTGGAGACTAACTAGGCCTTGTTTTCTGTTTGAAAACATGTAAAACAAGCTGTGGAGAATTTCTACTTAAGATGGCCGAACCAAACAAGGATTACCTAAGCTAAATCAAGGTATAAATCACTTAAACATTAACTTTGCTAAGTTAAAAATGTTCTAAGCTAATTCTAATGCTATTGCCGTGAGTGAAGAAGAATAATAAGGTCTTATTTGACCTTAAAATGTTTAAGGAATGGTTTAATAAATTTTATAACTAATTAAACAAGCATAATTGTC
Organism: Limonium bicolor; assembly: GCA_023374045.1. Classification (NCBI taxonomy): domain Eukaryota; kingdom Viridiplantae; phylum Streptophyta; class Magnoliopsida; order Caryophyllales; family Plumbaginaceae; genus Limonium; species Limonium bicolor. The sequence continues at coordinate 123,508,553 of CM041779.1, forward strand.
AAATTTAAGACATTATGTGGAAGTTTGGTAAATAAATGAAGAATATATGGTGAGGCCGAAAATCTATATGTATTTTGGGACATTTATGTGTAATTTATTTTGCAAGACAATGTTTGTAATAAGGCCATGTATTTTAGGCCATTTTATTTATGCATTTACAAGCTTTTAATTAAGTTTAAGTAGTATAAATGCATTACCGAAAATAAATGGGGTATTAGGTGTAATTAAATTAAATTTAAGGGCTTTAGAATAATAAGGCCGAAAATTAGAGGTAAAAAGTTAAAAAAAGTTCATAAGATTTTATAAAGTTTTGGGGTTAAATGGTGAATTTTAGAAAGTTTGGGTACTAAACCGTAATTATAAAGAATTGGTGGTCAAGGAAATATTAAGGTGGTCAACATTGACCATATGCTAGGTTTTGACTAAAATAAATAAGTTAGACAACTTATTTAAGGTTTTATAATAAGCTATGTATTTAATGGTAATATTTTTATAACATATGTGGTAAATATGTTATTACCAAAAATAAAGGGTGTACAATGGTATTTTAAACACCCATGGGCTATTAGGAATTTTTAGGAATTTATTTTGGATTTTGGAATTAAAATGAACTATATATGTATAATATATGGTTATTATGTCATTATGACACTTTGGAGAAATATAGATGGTGGAATGGTAAATACCAAGAGTATATGGGTTAATAAGGATATTTATAACCCTTTGGTGGAATTTGGTGATTTTTGGAATTATTAAGAGAATTTATTAAGATATGTGTATAAAATATGGTTTTAATGATATGGAAGAACTATATGTTATAAATAGGGCCAAATGGCAATTATAGAATAGCACAAGGGCTGTTCGGAATTTACAAAAAAATAACCATAGGTTATACTCTTTTATAAGTTAGAAATGTTATATTAAATGGTATATATAACATGGTAAAAAGAAAGGGGTGATTTTGTAAATAAAGGAAACTATGGTTTATGGAAAAGAATAAGATTTTCTTATGGTGCCTAAGAGGCAATAATAAATAGTTTTGTATAAAGACTATAGGTTATAAGTTAAAGGGAATAAAAATATCACATAGTATGATATTAGTATATGGTATAACATTACATAATGTTATGTGGTCAAAACGGAATTTAAATTAAGTTAAGGGTTATACTGAGTTAATAGGAGTTGAAAGATGAATTTTAGACTAAGGTCTATAATGTTATAAACGTTATGACAATGATATGGTTTAGATGGAATTGATATAAGGAAGGGTACTCACATAAAATAATGTGACAAACTATAAATAAATGAGATTTATAAACTAAGGTGTTTATGGAATAAACCTTAGGAGTTGTAATTATACAACATAAGATGTTACATGATATTAGGATAATAATCTTAATATAAGTTGTATAATATAATACAACTAATGGGAATAATCATCCAATAAAAGATGATAAAATGTAACATAAAATACAAGAGTTTATTAAACTCATGGGAATTACCTACGTGGTAAATATATACATACACAAGAATAATGTATATAAGGTGGATATATATATATTTTGGTTGAAAACCATATGATTTAATGGTGGTGGTTATTTAAAAAAAATAAAGATAGTTACGAACTATAAGTTATGAATTTTAGAATGCAGTATAATACAAGAATGCATGCATTCATGCAACTATAGGTTACGTACCTAAACTGGATGTGGATAAGATTAAAAGAAATATAAGGAATTAAACTTAACAGTTGAAATAGTTTTGACGTACGCGTTTTAAGTAACAAAGCCGACTGTTTTAGAGAAACCCGTAACAAAACTGTAGAAAACAGGGGTGAACTGTCGGGGTTACTTATTATTCGGAAATACCGGATGTAGTTAGTCATGGAGACTGACTTATAGTTTTATTACCGTTTAGAGTATACTTCTGACAAGGACGCTTGACGAGCTAACGGACTACACGGAGCGTAGGATCTTGCTGATTCATACTCCACCGTAATACAGTCAGGGTGAACGGTATGTAAAGGGGTTTGCCGAGTTGTCCTAAGGTTGCTCCTTGGGCTCGGATTTGGTTGATATAACTTGTATGTTGTTATGTGTCTCTGATTGTCACTGAGGGCTTCCTCAGTTCAGACATCTGTGTGATCTGTGATAAGATTGTTTGTCTGAATGTGATAATTAATATGCATGAACTGTATATTTATAGCTGCTTATTATTTACTGTTGTTGAGTTAACAGTATTGGTTCGTATATATGAACCTATATATATAAACGAACTAGCGGCTATGGTGCTATCTTATATGAAATATAAGGAACGTAAGTAAAACGTTGTAGCACTAAGATAATAAGATATACATATTATCTGAGACTTTTATACGGAGCATTGGCCTTTCTATACGCCGCTCTCGTATCTAACACTGGATCCCGAGTTTACAGACTCCGGATTGGACTAATGACCTTAGTCTGCTGTGTTAGAAAATTTGGTAATGCGATGCGATGGTATAAATAATTAATTAATTAATGGAATGGAAGGAAAGCCAAGAGGATGTGGCTCTTGGTGCGCGCTGTGATCACAAAAACGATACCAGGATGTCCGCGTACGGGTCCGTAAGTATCAAGAAAATTTCCCGTGAGCTAGAATGGCTCGTTGGTCGGAGACTCTACCGTTGGAGTGGCTACTGCCGTGGGTGACCCGCCATAATATATGGGTAACTAGAGACGTGTCGTTTTAACGAGACATTGTCACTAGGTATAACTGAACAACTAAAACAATTGAGACATATACAGTGGCGAACAATACCATGGACGAGACTTAATACTTGTTTATCATTCTCGTTGTTTCGCTTTGTTGTTCATTGGTTATACTTGTGGGTTATATTGTGTGTTGATGGTTGGATGGAGCCTACAAGGCTAAGGTAAATCAAATATGAAAGCTGTACGCTACGGCGATTGTACATTGTACAATATATTGTTGTTGTTCGATACGTTCGATATATATTTGTGGTTTGTGATATCTAAATGATTGTTTGGTTTGGATGGATGATTAGTGTCTATGAATATTTGGATGGTTATGTACATTATACATTTAGCTACAGTATTGTTATAACTGTAAAATGGAAGAGCATGAAACCAATCTAATAAAAAGATGGTTAAAATGACAAGTGACCATTAGGGTCCAGGCCCGGCATACTCAGCGTCTATCGCTGATACTACACCATTTCAGGTTGTTGATCATTGTCGGAGCTGAAGAGCAGGAACAGGGTAATTGGAGACGTTGTATAGTAATGAAGATGGTGTATGGTCTTATGGTAAGGTTATGTATTTTTCAGGATTGGGTAGACGCTCACTTGTCGATGTTTATGGTTATGATTTAGTATGATGTATAGGAGTTTCTCGTTATCACTGCGGTTAGCAGTTTGTTTATTTTGGAAGTTGGATGTAGTTTGGCTACGTTGCTCGCATGGGCGAGTAATGGCCGGTGACACCCGAGTGAGTTTTGTAATTGTTAGTTATTTTCCGCTGCGAGACGTTTTTATTTATTGCTACGTGAGGGATTATATCGTGATTATGGAGAAGGGTGTTACAACAAAAGTTTGAAATACTTATTCACTCAGAAAGAGTTGAACAAGAGGCAAAGAAGGTGGGTCGAGTTCCTGAACGACTACGACATCGAATTTTAGTACAAAGAAGGGAAGGCGAATGTTGTAGCTGATGCCTTGAGTCGCCGAGCACACTCTCTCCATTCGCTACTCTCTTGCTCTAGCTTGGTTGATGAGGTGCGGAGTGCTCAGAGGTCCGGCCAGTATATGTGAGAGATACGGAAGAAGCTTACCGACGGCACATTCGAGAGTCATAAGTATGACTTCCGACTTCACGATGATGACCTGATTAGGCTGAATGGCCGACTCTACATTCCATGAAGTAGCGCCGAGCTGAAGGAGCGTATACTGAGTGAGTCACATTTTTCCTCTACTTCTATCCACCCCGGAGCTTCGAAGATGTACAAGAGTATGAAGAGATATTTCTGGTGGACCGGGATGAAGAAGGACGTGACCGATTATGTTGTTAGGTGTCTCACTTGCCAGAAGGTCAAGTTTGAGCACCGACGGCCTAGAGGCATGGTACAACCGATGTCCGTGCCAGAGTGGAAGTTCCATAATATTTCCATGGACTTCGTTGTTGGGCTTCCGCCTACTTGGGGAGGTCTGAACATGATATGGATCGTTGTTGACCGACTGACCAAAGTAGCCCGATTCATTCCGATGAAGGACACTTGGAAGGTGGCGAAGCTAGCAGAGCTCTTCGACCAAGAGATCATACGGCATCATGGCGTACCAAAGACTATCGTGTCTGCTAGGGATACCAGATTCATCTCGAGGTACTGGAGATCTACACGGGAAGCGCTTGGTATCGAGCTGAAGCTGAGTACAACGTTCTACCCTCAGACAGATGGTCAGAGTGAGCGCACTATCCAGACGCTTGAGGATATGTTATGCGCATGTTCACTAGACTTTCAGACCAGCTAGATCGATAAGTTACATCTGATTGAGTTTAGCTACAACAATAGCTACCATGCGTCAATCAAGATGTCTCCTTTCCAGGCATTGTACGGTAGACCATGCCGCACACCTTTATGCTGGGATGAGTTGAGTGAGGTGGTCATTTTAGGGCCGGAACATCTGGAACATGTACAAGAAGAAGTACACCAGATTCGAGCAAACATGAAGGCAGCTCAAGATAGGCAGAAGTCGTATGCTGACATGTGCCGACGAGACCTGGAGTTCTCTGTGGACGACCAGGTATTTCTGCGAGTCTCGCCTATGAAGGTTGTATTTCATTTTGGCCAGAAGGGCAAGTTGAGCCTGAAATATGTGGGGCCATAAATTTTTTGTGACGGAGCGGGTGGGCCCAGTTGCTTACAGGCTAAATCTGCCTACGAAGCTGGGCAAGGTGTATGATGTATTCCACGTGTCGCAGTTGAAGAAATACATGCCCCATCTGTCTCATGTACTACAGCCCGAGAGGCTAACGCTACAGCCGACCATGCGATCTGTAACACCCCAACTGCTAAACCTGAACCATCACATAACAAACCTGCAACAATATTACAACACAGCGGAAAAATACTATAAGTTGGTGTTACCTCCGTTAGTCACCCACGTGACTAACTAGGCTTATTCCAGTCTCAAGCTACGGTCTGACGGACTCGAGCATACCGAACGTAAGTGCGTACAAAGTCTTAAAACAAAATACAATACCGAGTTTGAAGTATCTCTCCTATTATTACAACTTACTACCACAGTCTATGAAATGAGTGTACAGGCACACTTCGTAAAGCAAATTAAACCCTTAGTGCTCTACCCACTCCTACTCTCAGGTTGGGTCCTCGTCTGGCACCTACCTGCAAAGTTTAAATCACAGGCCCCAAGGGGCTCAGCACATGGCTGGTACAGAAAACGTGCAGCCCACAAGCTAACAGGGCTACACACGACTACTTTGTCGTATATATGCAGTTGATTATTCATACAAAATAATAATAAGAAGTACGATAACAAACAACACATCCATGTGAAACATTCACAGCTCAAATAAATCGAACGTCGTAATGGACGCCCATTAATGAGTAAGTTAGATTCCAAACTCCTGAGGCCTGAGAATTGTTTAGTTCTCGTGTTTGACCATACCTTATAAGTGTCAACCATTCTCCTAATAGAACTGGTTGTTCTCTAACTGAATTGTTTATTTTGTCGGGTCAAAGTAACCCTAGCCAATGAGTTATTAGCTCCATTGGGTTAATAAACATTAATTCTTAAGTTATGAGGGGTGTAGGCTTGACCCTCCCACGCCTCCTGAATTTGCCTCCCACCTCGAACTGTTCACTCGAGCTGGTCGGGTCTGTTTGTCGACCCTAGGCGACAAGTCGTAGACGAGCCATATGTGGAAGACAGATCTAATACAGATGCTGACCTCCTAACCTAAACATGCATGACCGGAGTCAGTCCCGGATTCCTCTCCTCCCAAGTTCCAGTTAGTTGAAGTCTCATTGACAATTGGTTAGTTAAACCTCTCTCGGTATTAACCTACTAACAACTTGGAGTATTTATAACCTTGTACAATTGTTACTAAACATAGTTAATGAACAAGCTCTGAATCAAGTCGTGTTAGTGTGCAATGGACGCACAATAACAATACAGTAAATCAGTTTCATGCATAATCCTGTTTGGTCGTATCACAATAACACATAGCACACAAACCGGGGTAGACCTCGTTAGCAAACAAGCTACAAGAATCCCATACCTTAGCCTATCGACGTTTGTCCACTCCCGTATGACGTCTCGATTATACCGGTCACCTACTCTGCTCCTATAGTTCATTAGGACGGCGTGGTTACATAGCTTTATTTTTGTATTTTCACTATTCACCGTATTTACTATTCATGTATACGTATTTTACTATTCATGTATATGTATTTTACTATTCACGTATACGTCTCGTATTTGACTATTCTTATATACGTAGTTACTATTCATGTTTACGTATTTACTATTCATGTATACATATTTACTATTCATGTATACGTATTTACTATTCATGTATACGTATTTACTATTCATGTATACATATACTATTCACGTATACGAATACTATTCATGTACACTAAAAATTTTCGTATACGTCCGTATGATACTCCGTATCATACGTATTTATTTCTTTTTTCAATATAACTTGTACTTTCATTAGAAATACCTTAAGTATTGATTTCTCCTATACTTATTAAATTACGGGTATACCCTCGTATACCTTAAGTTATATACGGGTCTCGTTTAACCCCGTCTTAACTCTGTTTCTTTTACAACTTGTTTCTAAATTCTTTATTTAATTTCCTTAACCTTCTAAACACATAAAAATGTGTTATTTACATTACTTACCCATAGTTTTCTCTTAATCTCTATTTTACTCATAATAAGTTCTAAACTTGTTATTTTTATTTCTAATTTCTTCCAAAGTCTTCCTTAATTAATTTCTTTTATACTTTTGGTCAATTACCAAAATATACCCAAGTTTGACCAGTCCTTTATGGTCAAACCCCCTAACTTTCCATTATTTACAATATTACCCCTAAAGTTAATTTAACTTAACTTTTTATTCCTTTATCCTTTTAACATCTAATCTTTTGCTACAAATTTTATTCTAGCTCCTCTAAACATTTTAAAAACTGTCATTGACCAAGTTTGACCACGTTTGACCAGGGAAATTACCATTTTACCCTTGTGGTCTTTTCTTTTATCCTAACTCATTTATTAACCAATTTAACTCTAATTAATTTCTAATTTTCGTAACTAATTTTCCAACAGATTTTTGAACATCAAAAATCATTTTAAACATCTCTAAATCACCAGATTTAATTATCTAAAGTTGTAGTATACATATACTATCTTTTATTAACTTTAAATATACCAAAAACCTTATAAATTCTAGTAATACTATGACTCTTTATAAATTGTAAAACTTAATTCTACAATTATTTTCCCACCATCTAAACTTCATAAATTTCATAATAACTCATATATATTTTTGGCAATTATAAATATAAGCTAAATTCTCAAATTTTACATATTACTCTTAAACTATTCCTATTCCTTTAATTTAACTTAGTTATATATTTTCCCTAACTCACATAAGTTCTTATTTTCGGCCACCCCATAAACTATAGTATATGAACTTTTCTCATATATTGATAGCTTATATTAAGTTTATATCAAGGGTTATAAATCTAATTTTAGATTTACAAATATTAACATTTTAGGTGCCAAAAATTAAATCTAACACCTAATAAATTTGGCAATGATAAACAAGGTATACAATAGGTTAGATCATATATAGATCAATATTTAGAACCATGAAATAGGTAGTTGTAGGATTTACCTTGTATATCAACCTTTTAGCTTAATATCTAAGCTTGAATTCCTTAGAGATTTTGCCAGCAATTTGCTAGAGGAATTGTCCCCAAAATTATACAATAAGATGAAGAATAAGATGGGTTAGTATCCCATGCAATCGGCTGTAACAAAAACCTAAGAACAAGAAGTTTTCAAGAAGGCAATGTTTTACCTCAAGAATCAAAGGCACTTCTTCATGGTTTTTCCTGAGAATCTGGGGGCTCATAAGCTATGGTTGTAAATATCTTGGAAATAGGATTCCAACGAGCTATCAAGCTTGTGATTTGGAGTTAGGACGGGAAATTTATGATTTCTACAAGGCAAGGTGTTCTTTAAGGCACCAAACTAAGAACATTGAGTTTTTTTGTGTTGTTTCTTCAAAGAGAGGAGGAGCTACGAACTTGGGAGCTCTCATATGACAGGTAAGTGTCTGATTAATGATTCACTATGGGGACAAGATGATTTGGCAATTAAAGAAAGTCTTAGTTGTTGAAATAGTGAATTTAAAAAGCATTTTGGAGCCTTGGTGAGTCATCCCCATGTCGGCAGCCCTATGCCTCATTTGATCTGATTTTTTTTGTTTTTCCTTGTATTTATGTAACATTTTATGTATTAATCTCGTTCATAAGGACTTATACCATGTGTTAGGTATGTTACATAGACAAAAATGCCTTAAAACACCATTTTATGTGCTTCCAGGTTCACATTGATTATACAATTTGTATTGGCTAGTTTAAATGTGTCCTTAATATATTTACAACCTTTAGATACTTTTTTTGTAAAATAGCATGTTGCTCATTCCAATTTAAACCAAGTCGTTTAGTGGTTTCTCCTTGACTTTCGTCAGTTTAGTACCTGTTTTTGTGTGGACTTGTATACTTGTTTTATGTGTATACGTAATGGTTCATATGACCATTTTATTGTTGTTCTCTTCTTCCTTATTGGTATTTAGGCTCATTAGCCATTTAGTTGCATGTATACATGCTTAAGGCACATTTTTCCTTAAAGCACTTTTTCGTGCTCTAAGGTGTGTTTTCGGTTTAAACGCTTAAGGTATGTTTTTTGTGTACATTGTTGTTTAACTCCTTTCTAATGTTTCTAAGGCATGTTATAGCCTTATTATAATATAATTAGATAGTTCATCAATATATTAAGGTTTGGGGTATTTCACGATCAGTGGAGACCCCCGTACGGATCCTCGACACTAAGACTCGAGACACTCACCACAAGTCTGTTCAACTGGTGAAGGTTCTCTGGTCTAACCAGGAGGTCGAGGAATCCACTTGGAAGATGGAGGATGATATGAGGGTGAAGTACCCGTCATTATTTACTCAGTAGTATTCGTATGTATAGGGTACGGGGTGTACCCCTTTTTAAGGGGGTAGAGCCTTTTCGTTTTGTGTATGTACGGTATGGATTTGAATACATTATCCAGACCTTTGAGTCTGAAGGTTATTACGTTATCTAGACCCTTGAGTCTGAAGGTTTATATGTCAGGTGTATTTTGATATGCAAGGTTTATGTTGCAAAAGTAATCCTTGTATTCTAATAAAGTGATGCATGGGAATTTTAGGAATTTTGGGAAGTTTGGGGACAAAGTCCTTTTAAGGGGGTAGATTGAAATACCCCAAACTTAGATGTGTTAATAAATTATACAATTATGATTTTATAAGGCTAATTAAGTCCTTAAGAACATTGGTAAACTTTTTAAAACCAAAAGGAAGCAAAATACGCTTTAAAGACATAGACTGTAAAATGTGTTTTCTAGGACCCACAGGAGGCGTGTGACCTTATGAAATACCCCAAACCTAAATATGGTAATTAAACATCAATTTATGATTTAATAAGGCTAAAAAATGCCTTATAAACATTGGTAGACAATTTAAACCATAGAAAACACAAGAATACACCATAAAGGCAATTTAAGCAAATACTTGCTCAAGACCTTGTGTAACCATGGTTAGGACCCAAATGGAATTCCTATACCTTATTAACATGCTAAAGAACGTGTTAAATCAATTACCAAAGAAAACCAAGCTCAAAAACAAGTTAAAACACAAATTGTGCTTTAAGACTTCTTAAAGCACATTTTTGAAAAATTGTCTTAGAAATGAGTTTTGAGTGGCTAGTTGACCAAGTATACACCTTAATCAACATGTGTACTACTTAGTATCACATTAGGAAGCCTAAATCAATGAGATTACAAAATTTCACAAATTTGTGCACTAATTATGAATAGTACCCTAAATAGTGTTATATTAAGCCTTAAGTCCCTTTTTATTAGGCAATGGTCAAACAAAGCCCTAAATATATAATGAAGAGGGGGCTGGTTTTCTATGGGTGAGTCATCACTTAACTCATTCAGATTATGTAGAAAAGAAGAAGGAGGGGTAAATTGACTATTAACTTATTTTTGCATAAGTAAACAAAATATCTTGTTTGCTTTCCTCTCTCCTCATTTCTTCCCTCCCAACCAGCCACCACCTTCATTCTCCCTTCTTCCTCACGTAAAGGAGCTGAACTCCATTGTTCTTCATCTTCTCCAACTTCCCTTGCTTGCCTAAGACAATACCAAGCTCCAAATTCAAAACAAATCACATATTTGTGCTAGTTGAGTCAAGACCTTTCTTTCTCTCTTTTCAAAACTCCAAAATCTGAAGTTGGACTCCATTGAAGGAGCTCCATTTGAAGAGGAAAATTCATATTCAAGAGCTAGTTTACACTCTCTTTGGTTTAAGGTAAGAAAAGCTCCATAAAACTTAAGTTTTCTCCATTTTCATATATGGCCGATTTTGGATTCTCTTGATGCCTTGTTCTATTCCTTGTATTAGCCTTGATTCAATCTCTAAGAGCTTAGTTGGAGCCTTGCTTTGATTCCTTACCAAACTCCATTCCAAGATTCCTAAGGTAATCATCCAATTTAGTGCATTAAGCACTCTCTTAGTACTTAAGAGTTGTTTTAATGAGTCTAAGGGTTTTACCTAGCACTCATTATCTTAATTTTAATTTTGGATAGAAGTTTAGCAAGAGATGAAACCTCCTTGGCCGAATTTCAATCAAGAAAACCGAGAGGAAGGCAAGAAAAAGGGCTTGAAATCTTAAGGTAAATGACTTACCTTAATGTAGTTAATGCCTTAAGGAATTGTATTCATATTGATACAAAATGTAGCCTAGGGCTTACATTATAAACATGGGTTATATTAACCTAGGAAATGATATAAACAAGCTTATGAACTTGTGATTAAGGAGCTAATGACCTATAAGTTAGAAGAACAATCATAAGGTGAATTACAAGAGCTTTTATGTATTGCCATGAGATTATTGTTGAGTGCAGGAGGCTAAGGGAAATTCAGTGTTTAAATTATGTCATTTAAGGGCCTAAGAGCCATGTCATTTAAGAGCCTTAGTGCTATGCAATTTAAGATTAATACAAAGTATTGTAGATTGATGCATTTAAGTGCAAATGGTGTTTTGAGAACATCCACTAAGGATTTAGTTAACTTGTATTGATTAGAGGAGAAAGGCTATGCATTTGGGCATGATAATATAGTAGAGAAGCTATGGCAAAATTGGTGTAGAAACCAAGTGTTTTGAGTGTTAGGTGAATTATTATGACCTAGAACTTACTAGGAGTCATTAAGGGTTAAGTTGGTGGAAACAAGTTAACTAAGGTGTTCTCATGAGTTAGAGTGACCTAGAGTTGAATAGGGGGAATTTGAGGTTAAATGGGAGTGATGATCACCTTTAACCTACAAGGGAAGAATTGTTAAGGTTAATAAATTTGAGGAAAAATGTTGTGAGATGTTAAGAGATTGTCTAGTAGTGAATTAATAAGTATAACCCTGTTAGTAATGGGTGGACTTGGGTGATGAAGCTGAAAATGTCTAAGGAGGATGTGGTATGGTCAAGATGGTGGAGAGTAAGATGTAAGATGTTAAGAGGTTGTCTAGTGGTGCATTAATGAGTATAACTTTGGAAGTGATGACTAGGATTGAGGAAGGGAGTAAAAGATGTGTAAAAGGTTAAGTGATTGTATAAAGTTGGGTGAAAAACAATGTAAGGTGTTAAGAGTATGACTAGAGAGGCATAAGTATGTGCAAGCTTGAAAAGGATGAGTAGAAAGAGTAAAGGAAAGGAAATTGGGTAAGGAGATGCAATGAGACTAAGTCTAGTATAACTAGGTTGGTAAACAAGGAGTTATGAAGTTAGAATTGAAGAGATGAGGTTAACACACTCTAGGAAGAGTTGTGAAAAGAATTGGTAAGTAGTACCACTTGAGATGAGGATTAGAAATGTGTTATAAGGAAAAAATGCAAGAATGTTCAAGGTTGTAAGTGTAAACAAATTACAATATTTGGGTAAATAAGTAATGGAGTTGTAACCTTAGGATGAGAATGTTTAAGGGGTTAAAATGGTGTTAGATCATGTTGGGATACATGTGGAGAGATTAGAAGAAGATTGGGCAAAAGAACAAGTGAAGAATGAAGTTCAAAACTGTAAAATTTAACAGTTTAATGTATGGCCCGGGACTTGGTCCTTGGATAAAGTCCCGGACCAGCACTAAAAACCTGCCGAAAGTTTACTCCAAGAGTGGTCCGGGACCTAGGATAGGTACCAAGACCCAGACCACCCCATTATTATGGCCGAGAGTGCATCAGACTACTTGGTCCGGAACTATAGGACCGGGCCAAGACCTAGACCAACATAAAATTTGCACCGTGAGTTGTTTCATGAAAGGAAATGAATGGAATTGATTGGTAATGTTGTTAGATGATAGTTAAGGCTTGTTTGGTGACATTTTAAGGTCATTAAGGGTGTGAACAAGTGTGAGAAATAATGAGAAGTAAACAACTTAAGTGATTAAGTTTGAACTACAATGACTTAGTGGTTATTAGTCGGAAATCATTAGTGATTAAATAAGCTAGGTTAATTAAAAGGAATTAACCACCCGATTTGATGAATGTTTTAGGGTTTGAGTAAGTGGAACTCCGGAGAAGAATGGACAACCGATGACAATGGTGTACGGTATGGTTTTCTTGTAGCTTGCTTGCTAACGAGGTGTCCATCGGCTTGTGTGTTGTTTGTTTATATGTTCCGACTAAAAAAGATAAAGCATGCAACCGGTTTATTGTATTTGTTGTGTGTCATTTTAAATTAACACACCTTATCCTTGAGAACTTACTAACTACGCTTAGTAAACAATTGTATGAGATCATAACACACTCCCTAATATGGTTGGTTAATACCCGAAAGAGCTTTAAATAGCACCTTCATCTTCAAGACTTCTACTAACTCGAACTTGAGGGGAGTGAGGAATACGGAATGGTCCGATCATGCATGTATTAAGTAGGAGGTCGGTATCTGTATCAGATCCGACTTCCGTTTGGGACTTGTCTATGACTTGTTCGCCTAGGGTCGACAAACAGACCCGGCCACTTTGAATTACAGTTCAAGGTGGGAGGCCAGATTAAGATGGTGCGGTGGGATCTCCTAAATCCCAAATTTAAGAAATATTGTTTATTTAACCCAATGGAGTTAATAGCTCATTTGCTAGGGTTACTTTTGACCCGACAAAGATAAACAATGAATTAAGGAACAACCAAATCTAATTAAAGAACGGTTGATATATTTGAGATAAGGATTAATATGAGAATCAAAGAATTCTCAACTTAAGGAGTTAAAAAGCTAACTCACTTACTTAAGGAACGCTTATTAAGTCGTTCAATGTGCTTGAGTTGTGATTGTTCACATGATTGTGTTGTGTTTTATTATACTTCTTATTTTGTTGTATGAATAATCAATCGCATGTATACGACAAAATAGTCGTGCGTAGCCCCGTTAGCTTGGGGGCTACACGTTAACCGTACCAGCAAAGGTGCTTAGCCCCTCGGGCATCCATATTATTTTGCAGGTAAACGACAAAAGATGACCGTCCTGAGAGTAGGACCGGGTAGACGATCTTCGGGTTTTCCTTTTTGTTAAACGAGATGTGCATGTACACTCGTTTGTAGATAGTAGAAATTTAAGTGAACTATGTTAGAGTGTAAGATAATTGATACTCGGTAAATGTATTTTGGATAAGGTTTGTGTACACTTATGTTCGGTATATTCGGGTCCATCAAACCGTAGCTAGATCTTAGAGAATTTAGTATGCCTAGTTAGTCACGTGGGTGACTAACGACGAAAACACCAACTTTTGTAGAAATTTCTGTTGCAATGTTAAAGTAAGTACTTGGAGGTTATGCGATGATTCTGGTTTTATGAGTTGGGGTGTTGCAAGTTTTATACTTTATATACTAGGAACATGTGGGAACAATCCCCAAGAGAAATTAACTCATATAGAGGTTTAACGAGACTTAACAAGTTTTAGCGCACATTTTCGGGGAAAATGCCGAAATGTGATTTTAAGTAGTTTAATTGACTTGTGTGGACTATAGTTGTTATATACATTATAGTTAATATTAATGAAGGTCTTGAACCAATCAAGAAAATAAAAACAAAAAAAATCCTGAATGTGGCTCTGATTGATGAATAATACCAAACGGGGATTTATGAGCGTTTCTTGCGAAAAGATGAAAATACCTCTCCCTAAATATCTATAGGGGGCGGTTTTATTGGTGACACATCATCTCTATATTTGCCAGCCAAGTAAACAAAAGTAAATTCCTATCTTGCTTTATTCATTTCCCACTTTTACACTTTAAAAGTACAAAAGTGAATCTCTCTCTCCTAAACCTTTCTCTCCCAGCCGGTTTTCTATTCCTCTTCTTCTTCCTCACGTTAAACACCAGCACTCTCATGGTTTCTCAACTACCTTTGCTTGCCCAAGTTTCTACACAACTCCAAATCAAAAACCAAGTATAGATTCTTGCTAGTTGAGTCAAGAGCTGTCTTCTACACCTTTCAAAATTCCAAAAGCTGAAGTTGGACTCCATTGAAGGAACTCCAATTGAGGAGAAAAGTTCAAGTTCTGGAGCTAGGTTGTATTCTCTTTGGCTAAAGGTAAGAAAAAACTCAAAAACTCATTTTTCCCTTCAATTCTTACTTAACCGAAAATGGCTCTTCATAGTACTCTGTTTCTTTCATTGTATTAGCCATTATTCCAAGCTTCAAAGGCTTAGTTGAAGGCTTGCTTTGATTCCCTACAGAAAAACCATTCAAGGTTTTATTGGGTAAACACTCATTTTAGTGCATTTAGCACTATTCTTATAATCTATAGTGTTTCCATGAGTCTTAAGTGTTTTACCTAGCACTCATTACTTTCATTTGAACATTGGGTAGAAGTTTAGCAAGTGAAGCTCTTCCCTGGACATTTTTCAATAAAAAAAAACTAAGAAAAGAGAAGAAAAAGGCTTGAAAGACTTAAGGTAATGATCTACCTTAATGTAGTTTAATGCCTTAGGAAATTATGTCTATGTTTGGTGCAAAACAGTATGTCTTGAATGTATTGTGTTAATGCAGGTTGATAGCTCTAAATGATGGAAATTCAGTGTTTAAATTATGTTATTTAAGGGACTAAGAGCCAAGCAATTTATGATTATGCATTATAATGTGAATTGTTGTTATTTGAGTTGAAATTGTGTGTTGAGAATATCCAACAAGGATTTGATTAGCTTAAATTGATTAGGAAGGAAAACTATGCATTTGGGCATAAGAATATAGTAGAGAAACTATGGTAAAATTGGTGTAGAAACCAAGTATTTTGAGTGTAGAACTTAAGGGAAAATGATGTAAATTGTCATGAGAATGACTAGACTTGAGAAAGGAAATGAAAGATGTGTAAAAAGGTTATGAGTTGTGTAATATAATCAAGTTAGAGTAATAAAATTTGGACAAAGGAATTAAAGGGTTTAATGTTGTAAAATAGTGTTAGGACATGCTAGGATGCATGTGGAAAGATTGGAAAAGAAATGGGCATAGGAAGAAGCTAGGATAACAAATGAAACTGTCAAAATCCTACAGAATACTGCATGGTCTGGGACTTAGGTCTTGTAAGAAGTCCCGGACCACCACAAAAAAATTACCGAGAGTAACATGTCTATACTGGTCCGGGACCTAAGCCTTGTAACAAGTCACGGACCACTACTTAAAATTTGTCGAGATTTGCCTTATAACATTGGTCTAGGACCTAGGGGAAGGTTAAAGTCCCGGACCACTCCAATTTTTCTACCGAGAGTTTTCCACCAGTGTTGGTCCAGGAGTTAGGACCCGGACAAGGTCCCGGACCAACACCAAAAATCAACTGTGAGTGTGTTTATGAGTTTGTAATGAATAGGAATGAATGTATTGGTTATATATTGGTTTAATGAGTTGTTAAATGTCATGTAATGACCATTATGAGGGTGAACAGTTATAAGTTTAAGTGTGAAAGTTCACAAAACAATAAGGAGAAGTAATTAGTTAATCGGAGGGTAAATACGATAATTAACCGACATGATTAATTATTTATAGGAGCTGCTTTCGGGGGCAACGAACGCAGCAAGGACCAAGGTATGGTTTTCTTGCAACTTGTTTGCTACCGGTTTACACCGGCTTGTATGCTTATTTGTTTTTATGGATGTTTACCACCTTATAAGATAAAGCATGAGTTTACAATGTTTGATTTATGCGGCGCGTTTTGTTTTCGATACCGTCTAATCTCGAGTTTGTGCTAACCCTGTTAGCTAACCACTCTAGGATCATATAAAGGATCGGTATTCAGATTTAACGTTCTAACCTACGGGAACGTTCTAACTACGGATAATCGTGTGTTAATTATGGACTGTTGTGTGTGAATGTGTCTTACCTCCCCAGTGTGCCTAACTGGACTTGAACAAATATAATTTGACATGATATGATAAGTTCCATAAATGGAGCTTCTAACCAGTGTATAACCTGGGGGGTGAGAAATCTGGGTGTCCGGTCGCGCGTGTACGTACGGAAGTTGATATCTGGATCAGATTCGACTTTCTCCATGTATGGTTGTTTTCCTTTTTGGAATTCAATCTCCCACGAGTCTTTTAAATGACTCTCATGTCTTGACTTATGTTCGGGGTTAGGGGAAACTATGTACGGTGTGTTTTATCAATACTAATGTTTTATAATGAAAACGCAGAGTACGACCAAAAGGTTTTATCAATAAAATGAAATCTTTTCTTTACAAAATAACAAGATGAACAAAGTCAAAATAATATAAGTAAAAATAAATGAAATGTCAATAAGTAAATAAAACTAACAATAACTAAATAGAAAAATAAATAAAAGGGTGAGTTTGAAACCGAATTATTGTTTGAAATTCATTTTAAAAAATTGTGTTTTTTCTCAAATATTTGAAAATTTTGAGTAAAACTAAAACTTCATTTTGGCACGCATATTAACGTATTTTGAGATAGAAAGGCGACAACCCCTCTAATTTTATTTATTCTCTCGAATTTTGATTTATGGTGTCATAGTTTTTTATTGTTTATAGAGTGCAACGATCGAACCTGGGATACATCTATCCTAGTTTAGTTTTATTGTTTTCTTTATTTTTCACTTATCAAACAGAAAACCCCAAAACACCAAAAGATTTATTAAACTTGTAATTAGTTAGATAGTTGTGAAGTTCCTATGGATTCGACCTTGTTGGACTATAATTATTGGATTCACTGTCCATTAGTTAGCAGAGTATATTTGTATATTTTACACCAACAAGATTTTAGGAGTATAGCCCTTCACGACCAGCCTTGCTTTGCCTTTTCAAAGTACCATTTGATTTGAGCTTGATTTTATAAACCCATTTACACCATATAGTTTTCTTTCCTTTAGGGAGATCTACAATACTCCAGGTGTCATTGTCTTTCAGGGCTCGTAGCTTTCGTTGCATGGTATCTCTCCATTCTACGTGTTGAGCCGCTTCATTATAATGTTATGGTTATGTGATTTTCATAAATTCTTCAAACACTTATCCTTTCTTGTTTACATAAAGTGCTATGGTTTGTCCCGGCCTTGTTTCGGTCAAGGTTTCATAGTCGAAAAGAAGATTGATTCCCTTGCTTCTTCGCTAAAACTTGTCATTTAACATTTCTTGAAAAATGCTGCTACAAACATAATCATCCAAATAACTAGGATGATATGTTTCATGGCTAATTCGTCTGAGCCCATCACCATGAGTTACCGGATTCTCATGGACAAGTTCGTGGAGTGTTTACGATACTGGTTCAGTTTGTTGAATGATTGCAACATCATTGGCCCTTAATGGAGTGTGCTCCAAATCGTCGTATAAGGAGGCAACGTGTTGATGGGCTTAGACTGTATTCGCCCATGGTCGGTCCAAACTGTTGTGAACATTATCTGTAGCTACTCGATCTAGCAAGTTTCCTTGATCAATTGTAAAAGGAAAAATATATGGATGAAATCTCACGTCTCGACAAACCTTAATACTCCGAGTTCCCAAAATTAGAATTTATGACCCATCTTTCTTGGATTTTCTTTTAGATAGACACAAGCCTCTGCCTTAGAGGAAAATTTGTCTCCTTTTCCTCCAATATTGGTTCTGTAACAAAGACACTCAAAAGGCCTTACCTTGTCATAATCAGGTTAATTCCATATAAACATTCAAAAGGAGTGTTATCCTAAAGAACATTACTTGGGAGTCTATTGATAAAAAAAGTGGCATGCAAAATGCATTCACCTCAATAGTCGATAGATATCTCGGATTGAATGAACATTACCCATGTCGTTTCCAGGAGATACTTGTGTTTCCTTTCCACTACTCCATTGTGTTGTGGTGTGTAAACACAACTTGTTTGATAAATAATTCTTTCCTCGGAAAAAAACCTCTTTCCTAGATTCAAACTTTCTAACTCATAAGCATTGTCGCTTTAGATAATCTTAATTTTTGTATCAAACCGTCTCTCAACCTTTTTATAAAGTTAACCAATATCCCCCCATGCTTCACTTTTTTCCTTTATTATATGGACCCACGTAGTTCGAGTGTAGTCGTCAACAAAACAAATAAAAAAATGATCCTGTTGTATGTACTCTTGTTGAACGGACTCCAAACATCCACATGTACTAATCAAAAGCTCTCTTGGTTTTGATATAGGACTTTACCAAAGGTAACCTTTAAGCACGAGACTTGTAACACACATCACAAGTTGAATCAATCGGCACATCTTTATTCATGGGAAATCCCATTTTAACAAGTTTTTCATAAGGCATATGGCCAAGTTTAATATGCACTTCTTATGCTAATGACAAAAATGTAACAAAACCCATCTCTTTTCTAGACTTCTCAAACATTTGTTTTCCACCATCTTCACTAACACAAGGCAAAGTTTATATCCATGCATTGGCACATTCTTCCTGCAATGTGTACAACCCATCATGAGCAAGCCCAATCCGCTTACTCTTCCTTGTAACAGGGTTCGGCGCATAGCAATCATTCAAAGAAAAAACATTGGTTGTTGATATTGCTACACAAGATGTCTGGTAGAAATAAGACTGAACAAGAAATCTTGTATATAGAGCACTCCTCTTAGAAAAAAATTCTTCCCGATTCTAATTTCTCCTATCACATTAACTTTTGGGATCTTCTTTTAGGTAATACAACATTCCTTCTATTGCCCATTTTTTTGCCAATTTTCCGAAACTCATAAACACCACATATGTGATTGGTAGCACCAGTATCTAAACTCCATTTTCCTTTCAAACCAGCACCGATTCTTTTGTGCTTGCTCATAAAAAAAACTTTACTAAGGGCATATTCAATTGTATTACATGAGAAATTGCAATAGGTATTGTCGTCTGTCTTCATGCTTTGGTTGAAATCTTGGAGAAACCTGATAACTTTGCTGGAGTTGCTCCTATGTGAGTGCCCCACTGTTGCTACCACTAGGTTTTTCCTCTTCAGTTTCTAATCCCTTTCACGTGGCTGCTATACTGCCTTTCTTGCGAGTCAATACAGCTTCCCGTCCATGTAGGTGATAACAATCCTCCACCATATGTCTTGTTCCCTCTGAAAACACTCTTCAAATGTGTGCCCTTTCTTTTTATAGAGAGGAGAAAGAGATATTCTAGGACAGAAGAAATAAAGAAGATGGCAATAATAAATGAAGAAGATTACGATACTAAATGAGGCTAGTAAGACGTTATTCTTCTTGATTCACTTGGAAAGACGCAAAATCGAAGATGCGTCTTGCCCGCACAATGCAACGCACGGCTCATCCAATTGGCAATCCCAATTAGCAGAAACGGATCCAGGAATTTTGTTTAAAGGGGTAAAAAAATGTGACACTATCATTCTTTAAACATTATGTTATTTTATATTTTTTTAAAAATTTATAAGAGCATTTACCTAATTTTCACATTATGCAGGGGCTAGAGCCTCTTCTCGAGATCCGCCACTACCCGTTAGCTAGTGGCTCGACTGTTTTTTATTACATTAACTTTAAATGATTGTAACTTTTATAATATAAGTCCAAAATAAAAAAACTGTACCATTGTTTACCTAAATTCAAGTTCTTTAAAATAAGACCAGTCATGAATATATTTTGACAACTTTATTTTTTTTTTAATATTTTAATGTTTATGATGATACACTAAATTGAATATATGATTCATTAAAATTATGAATATGATTTATTAAAACTGATATTATGATTCATTAACTAATACGTGGTGAATTAGATAACAAACTTCGGAACTAATAATATATCATTGGTGTTTTGCTCTATATAATTATTGTTTATTGGTACATTATTATTTATATGATTTATTTTAAGCTTTGTATTCACGTATTTTCCTAACATACCAATTTCAAAATAGATAATGAATCATTATTGGTTTGCAGTGTATTATTGTTATTTTATGATGTATTTTAAACTATATATAGTGAATCAAGTCTGGTTAATATGTACAAATATATACGTGTAACTAATGTAGAACTTTAAACTTGTCAAAATATATCACAAAAGATTTTTTTATATTTATATTTTGAAAGGCACAACCATTTAAAAAATTAATTTTCATTTATATGTCTATGTCACATAAATGGTCGAATCAACGTGCTGGACATGCGGTACAAGCACCATACGGGCAAGATGCACATCTAGGAAAGAAGTGAAACGCTGGAAGTGGGTGAAGACTATAAATTATGAAAAATAAAATTTTGTTAATCAGTGTAGGTCTTTAGAGCAGGATTTTCAGGGAACCCAAAAAAAGGTTTTTAGGAGTCTACCTCATTTTAAGAACTGTACCTAATTTTTAACAATATTAGAGAACTCACTTATTAGTAGTTCTTAATGTTTTTCTCTTTCATCTATGTGGAGGATTGTGATTGGAATAATAATAGTTGTGGGTCCCATAATTGGGATCTTAAAGGTTCTTGTGGAAGAACAATCTCTCTCGGGGTTCTTAATCTCTCTCTTCCATTTTATTTACACCTCATTTTTTTACTTTATTTTTTTAGCTAAGAACCCACAAGAACCATTGATATTCATGCTTTTAGGCTCTATGTTTTGCAGGTTTACGAGTTTATCTGATTTGTTCACTTTTTCACTATGTCACAAACATCAATTGTCATATCAATTTTTAATTTTTTTTTTTTTTGCCTACCATTTCTCTCAACTTTTTCTAATTTCAGCTGACAACTGATATCAACTAGCAGTTTCAGCTATGCGAAAGAATGAAGAGGTTGCGACAAAACTCTCTATTATAAGTTCTAAGTGCTTTGACACCACATCAAAATTTTGAGGCATCCAAATGAAACTTAAGGAAAATTGATAAGTTGCCACACTTTTTATAATTGGAATCCACCCACAATTTTAAAACTTACGAAACAGTCCTAGTGGCGGATCATAAATAGTTATAACAATTACATTAAATATAAGAAATTAGTAAATAATTTTGTTAATTACAAAATTTTATTAACAGATATATTATTTGACATTAATTATCACAAAAAATAATCATATTTTATGATTTTTAA
This sequence comes from Limonium bicolor, assembly GCA_023374045.1. Lineage (NCBI taxonomy): Eukaryota > Viridiplantae > Streptophyta > Magnoliopsida > Caryophyllales > Plumbaginaceae > Limonium > Limonium bicolor. The sequence continues at coordinate 123,530,440 of CM041779.1, forward strand.
TTATACTTACTTTTTAGTTTTAAATAATGAGTTTTTTTATTTACATATATGAAATTGTTACTTTTAATATTTTTCATATTATTGTTATAATTTTTTTATGATTTTAAGTCATCACTACATAACAATTTTAAAATTTATGTTCATTTTTCAAAATAATACAAAATTTTGTTATTTAGTCATTTCCATTTATTTAATTTTTTTGTTTTTATTTATTTATATATATTCATTTTTTAAAATTGTTTTCAAATTTTATATGATCTCTAGTTTTTTTGTGTATTTTATTTAAGTCTTAAAATAATAAAACTTTGATCATAAATTCTCGAGGTTATTGTAAAGGCATATGGTGTGAGGGTAAACTAGAGATATGAAAATTATAATATATCTGAATTTGAACGAATGAGTATCTCGTAATAAAATTAAAACCTCAGGGTATCTTGTAATAAAAATGAAACTTCAGGGATATCTCGTAAAGAAAATAAAACCTTAGAGATATCTCGTAATGAAAATGAAATCTAAAAGGTATCCCATAAAAATTACTCAAACTCCTTGAGTATATCATGAAATTCCCAAAAATTTGACACTTTCATATTTTAAAATATTATATCATTTTTTACTTTTTTAAAAATTTATAAAAAAATTTAAAAAAATTTCTAAAATTTCAGGGCGGACACCAGCATCGGCCTCGAGTAGACTATGAAACCAAGTAGCCACCCAAAAGTAGGCAATGTGTTCTGGCTAGTTCTGACGAGAAGAACAATTACACACAGAAGCTACCAGCAGATGTCAGTATACAACAGAAGTTACAATGACGAGATTCCGGAAAGAAATCTTCAAGAACCAGCTCTCTACGACAAATGGACTACTATACACAAAAATGCAACTGCTTCGACATTTTTCAAGTAGACAATAAAAATCAATAACTAACAGACTAAATATAGCATTAAAACTATCCTCTACAAGAATATAAGACTTTCTCGGCAAAAATCACTCAGCCCTGAAAGCGTTACTAATCCACCATTTGAGAACCATCCAATCTGCTATTAATGTAATCATCATAAAGCTCCTCTAATTCTTCCTTATAAGGTAGAAGGTACTTATCCAAGAACTTCACTTCATTCATCTGCACCACACTATACAGGCTAGGATTCCGCTTGATCAATTGCCTCTCCTTCAAAGCCTCAAACACCTTCAATCTGGGTAGGATCCTCTTCTCTAAACTGTACATCATCAGCTTCGGCTGTGAAGCAATCTGTTTCGGCTCATACTCTAACTTCCCCATGAAAAAGTCCAATCCTGTACGAATCTTAGCATCTGATAACTTTATACAATACGGCAAATTTCTCACCATCAAGATTATATCAGACTCTGTCCACCCATAACTTTTGAATACACGAAACTTCATATCCACCATCTCCTGGCTGATCGAGGCCAACGAGTCTAAACCGTGCAGGAACATGGTTGATTCTCTAGAAAAACCCCATTTCTGTTCAAGTGAAATTAGAACTTCCTCAAGATACTTGGTTCGGTAGAGTAAGTTTCTAGGGCTCTTCACCACCAGCTTCCCAAGCTTCTCTCCTGATATACCATAGCTCTCAAGTAATTTCACATTTGGAAGCATTCGTTTCTCAATACTACAAGTGAGAATGATGTTAGACCGCTTCATAGTCTTAATCACATTCTCATTGCTACCAGTAACTGATTTCAGAAACTCAATCAACGGCAGAATGTGGGAATCTAATCTCCTTGACAGGATGGAAGGATCCGCGGCAATGACGCTACCTAAATCGGAGCCAGAAAGTCCCAACTCCTGGAAAACTCTAATTTTGGGGATTATGGTTTCGTCGAGTTCACTGAATGCAAGCGCATTCGGCCACCAGAAGACAATTGACTTTATTTGTGACTGTTTAAACCCAAGATCCTTGAAGAGATTAACCACAGAGCTAGGTCGGTTGAGGGATTCTAACCTACCACTGACCTTGTTCGAGGTGGTCCGTGCTTCTTCCTTGGAGAAATTGAGAGTATCCACCAAGTAATCGACCAGGAAATGGGGAGGTTTTACGGCAACGGGTGGGGATGTAGAGTATAAAAGAAAGGGCCTCGGATGAAGAGTGGGACCTGTTTGGAATACGCTGAAGGATAGCGGCGACCTAGATATCATCGTCATGTGTTCCAGCTGCCGTGCTGTTCTCCAAGGTAGCGGCTTCTGTTGGGATCCATATGGAAAATACCGAGAAGTGGGAATTAAAAACCCCTTTAAAAGAGCCATTAAAATAGTTGAATAATACGGAGACGATACAGAAGGAGCAGAGGGGATATCTTGGAGATTGAACTCTGGTGACTGACGGTGTGGGAGTCAGTATAGTTTTGCCAATCCGCGGAGATTGCAAGATTTCGAGTGGCGGCTCAGGCGACGAGGAGTGAACAGTGAAGCTTGCGGCGGGGGTAGGAAGCTGAGAGGTACAGTTGGGTGGGAAAGGAAAGGAGGATAATTGAGATTTCGCAGGGATGCCTATGCAGCTTAGGCGGTGCGAAGCACTTGGGGGAGGAAGGAAGAAGATTGAGAAAAAGCAAGGAATTTTTTTTTATAAAAAAAAGCAGAATTTAGTACAACGGTGTTCTTTCTTATTTGTCCAAAGCCCATCGATTACTTGTTAGGATATTATCTCCTCACCATATTGATATTATTTAGGATATTATCCTCCTTTTAAGTTAGGATATTTTCCTTGTAAGTTAGGATAACTTAACATTTTCAATTAATAAGATTGAAACTTTTTTCACCCGTCTTCTTCTATTCTTGATGTTTTTTCTACGCTCAACTTAGTTTCTCAACATATTTTGTTTCTCTGCTCCTCTTCTTCCATTTTTGATGTTTCTCCAACGCACAACTTACATTATCAACATGGTATCAGAGCGGGTTTAATCCCTTCACTTTTGTCAGTTTTCTTCTATTTTTGGTTGTGAAACATGCCGAAGGATAAAGAGAAAAAGGAGAAGAACTTCAAAATTGAAGACGGACTCGACGAGGATAATGAATTCCTGAAGATAGTCAAGGAGAAAGGCGGATCGAGCCAAGGATATACCGCGTCGGATCCCAATGCCATTCAAAACTCAGACCAACCTAGTCTTCAATTGGTTTCCAAATTTGAAGGGATTGGTTTCAATCTTGGAGAAGAGGTATACAGATCGCATTACTGGCCAAAAACAAAATTATGCTCGTTGATGGCTCTCTACTAAAACCAGAAGTTGGAGATTCAAGAAGAACTGCTTGGCTTCGGGGGAGACGGCTTGGTGATGTCATGGATTTTGGGCAACGTTGAAGCTTCCATCGCTGATAGTATACTGTTTGGCAGTTTTGCTCGTAAGATGTGGGTAAATCATTGTGGTCGTTTTGATCAAACTAATGGTACTAGACGTTTTGAACTTAAAGGGGAACTATTTCATATGGAACAAGGATCTGAATTGGTCACTGATTATTTTACCCGATTGAAGAAGATTTGGGATGGGATGGCTAGTATTCTGAGTGTAAATCCTTGCAATTGTGGCTACGGGGTATGAATAGCAAAATTGGTAGAAAAGGATAAGTAATTCGATATTTTGATGGGATTAAGGGAGAAGTTTGTGAACATTATAGACAAATTTACTTGTGATGACACCTCTACCTTCCTTAAATCCTACTTATCTGTTATTTTGCATGAGGAACGCTAGAGATCTAGTGGTAAAAGCAATCGGGATGGTCTGGACAGAACTTTTGCTAATATAGCTAGGTAATTTGGTGGTGATAAAAATATTGGTCTCAAAGCTAATAGAGACCGGGAAAATATAGTGAAGAAACAAGGTATGTCTTACTCATATTATGGGAAGAAAGGGCACCTTAAAAATGATTGTTTTGAGATTAAGGGTTATCCAGATTGGTGGAAAGGAAGTAAGAAGACTAACGTTGTGAGTCACAAACAAGAAGAAGACAATGTGAATTCACCTGTCCCCAGGCTTAGTCTACATCAATTCAATCAAGTCATTGAAATATTTGTCAAATGAAAAATCTCCTCTTGATTTTACTGTTGTTCCAACTTTGATAGAAATAAAATCAAGAGTGATGGACTTGGGTTATAGATTCAGGCACAAGTGATCATTTGACCGGAGATTCCACAATTTTTGGTTAAAAGCATAACATATTGAATAATCATCATGCTACAATGCCTAATGGTGAAACAGAGGTTATTAATACCATAGAAAATGTGCAGTTGGCCAGAAATTTCAATCTAAAAAATGTGCTCCATGTTCCTTCTATTTAGTTGCCATTGATTTCAGTCAATAAATTTATTGAACAAACTGGTTGCCCTCTTGTGTTTTACAAGGATTGTTGTTGTATGCAGGATCCAACCTTGATGATTGAATGAGATATGGGCAAAGCTATCAATGGCCTGTACGTTCAGAACAGGGATGGATTGGAGCAATTCCTAGAAAAGAAGGATAACAATATACATTCTGCTTCTGGTGTACATAATGTTAGTAGGTGGATATTTGGCATAAGAAACTTGGTCACACTCTTGTCAGCAAAATGGTTTCCTTGAGAATCATTAAAAGGGAAGATGTTCCCCTGAATTTTGCTTGTGATATATGTTTTAAAGCCAAAGGGCATCGAATTCTTTTTCCTACTTCTCACAGTAGATCTCAATTGTTTTGACATGATTCGTATAGATGTTTAGGGTCCACATTCTAAGATGAATCATGAAGGAAGTAAATATTTTTTTACTATAGTAGATCACCAAAGTAGATCAACATGGGTAAGATTAATGCGACGGAAAGTTAGAAGCCATTCGATATATACAAGGGTTTTTGTTTTTCAAAAGTATAGACATTATTCATCAGACTTCTTGCATCTATACTCCTCAAAAAATGGCGTTGTTGAACGAAAGCATAGATATTTGCTAGAAACTACAAGGGCTTTTGTTTTTTCAATCAAATCTAAGTATGGATTATTGAGGAGAAAGTGTTCTAATGACCAATCATATAATCAATCGGTTTCCATCCTCTACTCTTCAGTGAAAATCTCCTTATGAAGTCCTTCACAATATTCCTCCTAATTACAATTAGGTTCACACCTTTGCCTCCTTGGTTTATCACATTGGTCCTAATAGAAACACACACAAATTTGGGTCTCAGGGATCAAAGGGGGTGTACCTCGGTCCATCCATCACTCAAAAAGGCCATCGGATATTTCTCACTGAAGAGAATCGGATTATTATCAGCCAAGATGTTACTTTCTATGAGAATGTTTTCCCATTACACAACCAAAGTTAAAAGGATCAACCACTGCATGTGTTCCCCATTCCTTTGAATTTCTTGGAAGATGAATCAATGGAACAAATCACCTAGGAGAAAATCATCCTCCAAGGACTACTGCGGCCCAAGATCTTGTTACGGACTTACCAATAAATGCTCATGAATCCATCTCTAGTGATATGGATCAGTCCATGCGGACTCAGCCTATTCTCGGCATCCCAGATGATGGGCCTAATCTAAGAAGGTCTACTCGTGAAACTCAAACACCAGTTAACTTAATGACTACGAGTGCTATTTTGCAAACATCACTTTTATAACATGCTGGTTACGAGGTTTCAATCCTCTAAAGCACATACAGATTCATGTCATTAATGATGTTAACTCTTTAACTGATATCATACCCAAACGAATGGTATGTTTTGTTTCTACCACCACAGTAAATCTTTTTAGCTGAATTCCTATGCTGAAGCATCCAAACATGCAAAGTGGCGTGATGCCATGAAAATTGAGTTACGTGCCCTTCAAGAAAATCACACATGGGAATTCACTAAGCTGCCACAAGAGAAGAAGTGTATCTCATGTCAGTGAGTTTATAAGGTAAAGCTGAAATCCAATGGGCAACTTGAGTGTTACATGGCACGTCTAGTGGTACGAGGTTTCACTTAAAAACATGGTGTGGATTTTCATGTAACTTTCTCTCCCATGGTTAAAATGACCACCATTCGTACTCTTGTTACGGCTGTCACGAAACAAAATTGGATCATTAACCAATTGGATGTCAACAATGCCTTCATCCTTAGAGACCTTCATGAAGAAATATATATATAGGAAAGTTCCCCAGGGCCTTGAGGTAGAAAACAAAGGATTGGTATGCCGATTGAGAAAGTATTTTAATGGTTTAAAACAGGCTTCTCGACAGTGGATGCAAAACTCTCCACCTCTCTAAAAGAACTTGGTTTTAAGATTTCTCGAAATGATCACTCCCTTTTCAAGTGGAAGAACAATGATTCTGTAGTTTTTCCTAGGTCTACGTAGAGGACATTATCTTATGTGGCAACAACAAGGAAAATATCAATCATGTCAAAAAACCTCTCCATTATCATTTCAAGATCAAAGATCTTGGTGTCCTTAAGTTTTTTCTTAGTATGGAGTTTAATTATACTTATGAAGAGATGACCATTACTCAACGTAAGTTTGCTACTGACTGGATCAAGAAGTATGAAGTTGACAACAAGAGAATAGTTGCAAGCCCACTTGAACCAAATCTCAAACTTCTATTAAAATATTGCAGCAAATTATCCCTGTCGACTATAGAAGATTGATCGGAAAGTTGAATTATCTAGTCAATACTAGACCTGACCTCAACTTTAGTATTCAAATTCTTAGTCAATTCCTTCAAGAACCATACCAACATCACTGGGACGCTGCTCTTCATGTCCTTCAGTATGTCAAAGGAGCCATTGGATATGGAATATTTCACAACAACATATATCACTTGACTCTTCAAGTATATTGTGATTCCGATCGGGCGGCATGTCCTATTTCAAGATGTTTTGTTCGTGGCTATTACAATCTCCTTGGAGGATCCCCTATCTTATTGATGAGTGTCCAAATGAGCATGCTGTAGGGGTGTATTTCATATGTTTTATCAACACTTTTCATGCTCATTTATCCACTCTAGCTAATTTTTCTCTAGTTTTGAATTTATTGGTGTTTTACACAATTATTGCTGAAACAGGAGGAACAACTTAGCTAGGAATAAAGTGGATGAAAAGACAAACGTGTGGGCGCAAACAGATCCAAAATTGGAGCTAAAACGAAGAAGATGCATCGTTTTGAAGACTAGTCTGCCCACAGGACCAACCCACCAGGACCGACCCAGGGTGGGTCGGTTATAGTTTTTCCAGAGTCCACTGGGTTTGGCCGACCTAGACGATGGGTCGGTCGTAACCTACTGGAACCGACCAACCCAGGGAACGACCTAAGGTGGGTCGGTCAGACTTAAAGTCGCTCACGTGCATCGTCTTCAACAGGGGCGCAACCAACCCACGGGACTGGCCCAGTCTGGGTCGGTCGGTCACAAAATTTGCCCAAAACGTGTGATATAAAATGCATAAACAAGAACTTCATTCTTCATTCAGCACTTCACGCACCCAAAAATAGAGAGGGAGAGGCGATTTGGAGAGGCCAAAGAAGAGAAAGAAGAGGAGGAATTAGAGAAGAAAAGCTCACCTTCCCCCAAGCTTCCAAGCTCCTCTAATGGCTAATTCTATCCCCTCTCTTGGTTTGCACTCTTTAATGGCTGTGTAGAATCCTTCTAGTTTGGGATGGTAGTTTTGCCCCAAATTCCTTTAATTCTCCATTGTTGAATCTTGAATTCAGTTAATGCTTTATTTTAGTCCTTGTGTTATTGAAGATGATTGTTAAGTGTTATTAGCTTCTAAATTGGTTGCCCATGATTTGGGGATTTATTTAGGGTTTTCTCAATTAATTATCAAATTGCTAAATTGATTGGATTAATGTTGCCGATTAATTTAGCAATTAGTGTGGATTTCCATCAACATGTGATTCTAAGATAGAAATCTAGACCTAGGGGATTAAACCAATGTACTCGAACTTTGATGATTTTGAGATTTGATTACATTGCAACTTTAGGGGAACTTGAGCTTAGTGTTATCGATTGACCCGGGGTTTAGCTGATTGAGAAGTCCTGGTTAAGTCGGTTAGGATTAGTAGGCCTAGATTAGGTTACTAATTAATTGAGCGCTCCCGTTGTTTAGCTATGGGTTCAAGAGTTGACAAACGGTGGTAAAGGGAGGATGGGTGCAAAGATCCATCCCGAGCTACACCTATCCTAGTGTCACGCCCCTATTTAACATATTTATAGCGGAATTAAAATACTAAAGGCGAAACAGACCATCGGGTTCCAAACACCCGGTACCAAACCTCACCAATACAACTTAAAAGATTACAACAGTCACGGTCTGAACCTCAAGAAAACTTAATACAAATACAACCGTAGTATAATACATTAACTCTCCGCACAACCTAATCCCATCCCAATCACTCGTTCTCTTCGTGGCCACCTGTATAATAATTTGTACCTGCAAGATAAAACCAAGCACCACCCCGGGAGGGGTGGGTCAGTTCCCTGGAATGGAACTGGTACGATTCTCCAAAAACAAAGCCTTTAAACATATCTCTTAAATAAGCAATAACTTGAAGTCAAACAACTTAAAACAAAACATAGGAGTAAAGCACTTAAAAATCACCAAGTCAAAGATAACAGGATCAGGTTAGAGGTAAAAAACAGAAAAGTATAGTTAGTCAATCAAAAGTCACACCATGAGTTAGTGAACATCCAAAGTATTAGTTAGAACCAATTCCAGTTAAGAAGAGAAAGACTCAGATAGTCACAAAGGACTAGGAATGAAAAGATAGATCCAAGAACCAATAACTCAAGAGTGGAATAAAACCAATTGGGAGAGATGGCCCCCACCGCTAGATATAAATGTCCGTATGGACGAGGGATATACAACCCCCTGCTGTCAGATTTAAATGTCCTGGTGGACGAGGGATATACAACCCCCTGCTGTCAAATATAAATGTCCTTGTGGACGAGGGATATACAGCCCCCTGCTGTTACCAATGAAGACGCGCGCACGTCACAACAAAAGACTCAGCTCATGGATGAAACAATATCCAGAGTCAAAGGAAAAATTACCAAGATTGTCCTTTTCCATATTTCCACTAAATCACTAACTACACCAGAGCAATACCAAAACACTCAGTCCTACAGAGTGTAGAAGCGTAAACCCTAGGCAGTTAATGTCTAATGAAACAACCAAACAGAAGGAACCCATAACCACGAAAGTTTCACATTCAAGGCTCAGTTAGTCACATCAAGCTGAGTTAGCCACACAACAGTTTCCTTTTGAAATTCCTTTAAACTCAGTTAGTGTTTTTCAAAAACGTCTCATAAGTCGGTCAGTAAGAGTATCGGAGTACGAGAAATCGTAATGTGAAGAACAATAATTAACTCAAATGAGTGATCCCCCAATAGTAACCTATAATTAAGGTGTTCCAAGCGTCGATTAGTTAAGGGACTTATAAACTAATCATCCTCTATTCCTACTGATTTATCGTTCCAGGTTTACCATTACTCTCTCACAAAGGTTTGGGCTTGATTTTGTTAATTAAATCCTTTGTTAGGCCCATTTCATTTAATTTGGAATGATTTAGGATTTATCCCTGAGAGTGGCCCAAACTCTCTTTGAATTGTTTAAGTGGGCTTTTGGAGTTCGTAAACTTGGGCTCGGTAGGTTAACCCAAGACCGTGTTGCGTTTATTTTGTGTAATTAAACCGTTAAGTTATCAATGACTATTTTATTACACACCGATTAAAAATCCTAAAGTTTAATATATATTCTTCTTATTATATCTCTCACAAGGAATGATATTTCCTTCATCTATTTTTTAATGTTTTTATATGTATATATATATATATATATTGTGTATTAAGGTTTATCCAGACATCTTAAAGAAATTTTTATTGTATTTAATCATGTTTAATAACTTTTAGACATATCCACAACCGATATATGGTTTATAAAATAAAGTGATTTCCTTTATTTATTTAATGTATATACGTAGGTCCCTGTATTAGAATTTATTTAAGTCATCCCCTATGTAGCTTATTGTATTTAAATTATCTTTATTACTTCAATATTTATTTGCATTCCATGTATGTTTTATAAAGTATTTCTTTTACTACATCTTAGAATATTAGCTACTATAGTATTAAGTTAATATAAGTGTTGATTTATTTAGCTCCCTGTTTTACCCTAAGTTACTATTTTATTCCCTTTTTATATATGTGTAAATATATATATATTATTTCCTTAGTTTTAATTAAGAATATTAACTCCCTTATAATATAATAATTAAAATGTAGAATAATTAAATTCCTTGATCTAACATAAGTTTCTATTTTAATTCTCCCATATAAGTATATATACATACATGTAATAATTTCACTTCTCTTAAAAGCTAATACCCAAAGCATTTTATAAACATACTGTTATAAAATGTTAATTTAGTTTTCCTTATTTTTTTCCCAGCTTAAAAAGTTTATTAACAAACCATACTTTAATTTTTGTTACATTAAAAACCATATATTATAAGTTATTCTTATGAAAAACTCATAAACACAATTTTTAAACCCATTTACCATTGTCCAGAAATTCCCAAATTTAATATATAGTAACTATAACATTTTATACATATTATAAAATTTTTATTTCAAAAATATCTTTTTTATTTAACCAAATAATTCCATAATACCCGTAACTTGCAAAAATCATAACTTGCGTTTAAAAACTCTAAAACCATATTAATTTACATCAAAATAAACTAGATTTTATAAGGAATCTATGGTTAAAATTTCAATTAAAAATATATTAGGGAAAGTATTTAAATTAATTCAACAAGTTAGGGTTTAATTCTAGAAATATTATAATTCATAACCAACTTAAACTCCCCAGATCTAATCTCGGCCGTCCGTTTCTAAAACCTACGATCAGACGGCCAGAAATCCTCGAGTTCATTCCCAACCTCCAGCGATTACCCGAGTACTAAATTTCCAATTCCTCAAAATCTACAGAACCAAATTCGATGATTTTTGTTTCTATGGATTCGAAATTGAAAAACGCATCCATTGACACAGATTTCACCACCTATAATGCAGTATTCGATGGATTCGATTCTGGGTTCTTCCTCGAATAGGGTTTCCGTTTTTTTTATTCGAATTGCAGAATTCTCCAAATCTAGTGCATAATAAATTAAATTGATACAATGGTTTGGTCGACAATGCAAAATCGGTTAGCATCATCGGAAGAATTTGAAGAAAACTCACCGGAATTGCACAAATCGAAGGAATCCGATTTCGATTTCTGGAAAAACTCAACCTTTACGAGCTGATTGAGTAGCCAACTTTGTAACACTATAAGTTTCGGTACAGATCGAGTTAGAATTTGTTCTTGGGCTTAATCTAAAGAGGAATCATAGCTCTACACAATGATAGCAATAACTCACTCTAATTTGCATTATAAAGAAAGAAATCTGACCCGAAAGTTACGAGTTTACCTTACGTTTTTCCTATGATTTTATGTGATGTCGGATCACGAACTTTAGGCACCTCGTTCTTACAAACGGTTGGGAATTAGCCTTGGGTGTAAACATGAAAGTTGTAGAGGGATTAGAGATCTACACAACAAGCTAAAGAACTCGAATTTTGGATGAGAAACGAAGACGTTATGATCAAACGAAGTTTACTTGAATTCGGTGAAAACTCAGAATCTGGGTTGCGACTGAGCAAGGAGGCGACTTTGGATTGATTTTCCGGTGGATTTAGGAAGATTTAGATTGAGTGTGAGCTATGGTTGCAAAGAGGAGATTAAGGAGAGTAGAATGAAAGAAACGGCGTTGCAAAATTCGTAAAGATGAGTGAGATATAAGTGTCTAAAGTTAGGGCAAAAACGCTAATGGTAGTTAGAATTCTGGTAGATTTTCATGCTAAGTACAGGCGACCCGTGTGAGCCTGACACGTGGCAGTTTTCAAAATTTTGGCTCTAAACTTCATTCTATCATAACTTTGGCTAGGATGATCCGTTTTTTACGTTCTTTTTATTGATCTTCATGGTTTTCCATAACCTATTTATTGGTATAGGTTTCATGGGCTGGTTTGACCATTCTCAAAAAGTCAACCCTAGCAAGGCTTGAGAAGCTTTAGGGTTTCTAGGATTTTATATTGACTTTTATGCTTTGAATCACTATTCCAACTCTTTCTAAAATCTTTATAATATACTTGGAGTGTTCAGAAATTTTTCCAAGATTTATTGACTTATAAATCTTTTTATTAAATTCATAATACTATATAATAATATATAGTAATCCAATATTTAATAGTATTCTTTAGGATTAAATGGAAGAAATCCCATGATTTAATTTTCATAATTCCATATAAGGATATAATGATTTATTATTCACAATTCCATACTATAATATAATAATTAATAGTATTATTTACGGTTTTAATAAAAGAAATCCCCTAAATTAATTTACATTAATTTAGGGGTATTTCACCTAGTTTAGTTAATTTAGATTATAAAATTTTATTTATCTTCTTGCACATTTTTTTTTTTGAATAAATGGTGAACTATATATTGGTAAAAAATGATAGCGTTTTAACAAAAGCAGATACATAAGGGGACCTATGTATCCGATACCCAAGGAAATACAAAACAGCTAGATAAGCACCAATTCCCAAAGAGGTGGCGAAGGCCGACCTAATACAACATTAACCAAACAGAAAAAAAAAAGGGGGGGGGGGAGCTACATAGATAAGACAACTGATTAGGTCTCAAGGATCCGGTTGAGCCAGGCATCATCTCGGTTGGGGGAGAACTTAGTCCAAATGGAAGCTTTTGTCGCGCCCTTCACATCGGCAATGATAAGGGCGGGGGACCGAGCCTGCCCTGTCATGGCTCTCCTGCATCTTTCGATCCAGATGAAGTAGACTACATTTGCGATGGCTGCTCGACGGACAGAGTCCTTTGGTCTTTTCCTCTTGCAGTAGTGAGATATCCAGGTTGCGCAACTTCGAAGGCTCGACCTGTTGGTGGGGATCCCCAACCAATCACAGATAGTCCACCAGATCCTGCATGTAGTCCTGCAAAAAAAGAAGAGGTGCGCACTTGTCTCTAGAGCTTGCTCACAGAGCCAGCATCTGTTAGCTAGGCTAATGCCCCACGATTGCAGTTTATCACTAGTTTTAAGTCTACCTTTTAGGGTTACCCACAGGATGAATTTAGCCTTGGGAAGCGCCCAGGTCTTCCAACAAATATTAAACCATCGGAATTGCCTAATGGGGGAAGACACAGCTTGGTAATTAACTAGATTGTTACAAAGTCCCTGTGGATACGACCTTGTTGTACTACAATGACTGGGTTGACTGCCCATAGTTAGCAAAATATTTTCACTACTATTTTACACAGAAAGTTTTTGGCGCCGTGTCCGGGGACTTCGGTCCAACTATCTGGTTTATTATCTGTTTAGTTTCTATGCATATTTTTCATTTCCTTTATTTGCCCTTTTGTGTATAAATTTGTGTGTTTTTTAGGAACCTATCTTTGATGGATGGTCATGATGATCAAGCAGAGGGTTCTTACGGCTACACCTCTAGAGCAACCTGAACACCCCATATGGGTAACTATCCAACAACCTAGCTCTCAAACCATCCAGGCTTGAAAACTAGCCACTTTAGGCCCTCAATCCTAGCTGGGCTTAAAAGTGGAAGGCCTGTTGTTGTAGTCAATCCATATGTATCCTTATAAACCATTCACATTACTACTCATATCCCGATGTGGGATGGGGTATTACATACTCCCCCACTCAAAGAACGCGACGTCCTCGTCGCTCATATCCCGATGTGGGATGGGGGTATTACATACTCCCCCACTCAAAGAACGCGACGTCCTCGTCGCAAGCCTAACCTCCAAGTCCCATGGACCTCCTCGGTAGGTGTCAGGTCTTCCATCCCGACACGGTCCCGAGTCGGCTCTGATACCATTTGTAACACCCCATATGGGTAACTATCCAACAACCTACTCTCAAACCATCCAGGCTTGAAAACTAGCCACTTTAGCCCTCAATCCTAGCTTGGGCTTAAAAGTGGAAGGCCTGTTGTTGTAGTCAATCCATATGTATCCTTATAAACCATTCACATTACTACTCATATCCCGATGTGGGATGGGGGTATTACACAACCTACCAATACATTGATTGCCAAGGGTGTGGATCCTTCCATATGTGCCCCCCTTGTGAGGATCTAATCCCAAGATCAGAGACTCTCATGGAGGACTGGTTCTTATCTTTCGATCCAAACCCCACTCAACAAGACATCAACCGATGGATCGGGTGCCAAGAGAGCGGAGGAGATCACGAGAGTGCTCACTGTTCCATGATCACGGCAAGGGTAGATCATCTTATTGAAGACTTAGGTTGCCCTCTATCTCCTCCCCCATTTAAACTTGAGCAAACGTCATTCAACCATCTGCCGGAGCTTGAAGACAAGCCATCAGTGGACAGCTTCCACCTTGACTTCATGGAGTCTCCTCCCTCTGAAGTCAACTACCGTTATTTTCCCTCCTTCTTCATGCTCTACCCAGAAGATGAGGATGGGTACATCCTCAGCCCTGAGGAGGAGGAGGAGATGCCGTCTCCCTCCGAGTCATCAGAGAAGAGTGCTTTCATCGACTTCAATGAGCCATCTCCCTTTGAAGTTGATGCACATCAAATCTCCTCCCATGATCCTCACCCCAAAGATGATGATATCTACATCCTCGAAACTGAGGAGGATCCATCTAACTTTGATCTTCATCTGGAGGATCGAGACCTTCCTCACCTATGCAACAATGATGTAAGGTGGAAGCTCAAATTCCACCCACTAAGTGTGGAGGCCACTTTCCCCTTTGATTCTGGACCAAGATAGAAGACAAAGTCCGCCCCGGAGTTTCCCTGCACCGCTCATTGAAGATAAGGATGTCTTCATCCTTAAATTCGAAGAGGAGGCTTCACCAAAATTTGATCCTCACACTAAGGATCAACAATCTCAACACTTCCACCTGGAGAAAGATCGATGGAGCTTGCTCTTCTACATTCTAATTGTTGAGGTAACATTTCCTTTTGATCCGGTTGTTTTTCAATGATTCATGATGCCCGCCCCACCCACCCATTGAAGCCAACTTCAACATTCATATTCGATCCCGGATGACTTCAAGGTGGTATGGTCTAGCTAAAGACATTAATGATGGGCAACTTCCCGGGAGGCAACCTGGATTATTTTATTTCATTTTCTTTTATTTTAAGTTTTCATGTTCTCCTTTGATTTTTTTTGTTGCTGGATTATTTTATTTCATTTTCTTTTATTTTAATTTTTCATGTTCTCCTTTGATTTTTTTGTTGCTAACTCTTAACCCTGTATAGTGTTTTTTGTAGGTGCAACTTTAAGTTCACACCGCAACCAAGCTATGCTAATTGAGACTAACGCTCAAATGTGGGGGAGTTCCTTCAACGCAAGCAATAACAATCTTAGGGGAGTACTAGTTTCATTATTTTGATACTCTCATTTCTCTTCTTTTATTTTGATTATGCTGGATTCTGTCAGTGGGAATAGCTTCTGTGCTATAATGTTGTTTGTGTCCCTTGTGTTTTCTCTTTTGTCTGTTTCCCGAAAAGGTCGTCTGAAACCTTCCCCGGTTAGTTTGGTGAACAATGGAGACATCGTTCAAATTAAGTGTGGGGGAGTGACCTTTCGGTGAATTATGTGCTTAAATGTTAAATCTCTCTGCTTATCTTGCAGTTGTCCAAAATCAAAAATTTGGACCCTTGTGCTCTAAGTTGTTCTCATTAAGAACAAATACTGTTATGAATTGTCAGATAAATGCTCAAATTTTTCTTTTTAATTGCTTTTGAGGAGCATTTTACGTGCAGTGTGGCCAAGTGATC
Source organism: Limonium bicolor (assembly GCA_023374045.1). Lineage (NCBI taxonomy): Eukaryota > Viridiplantae > Streptophyta > Magnoliopsida > Caryophyllales > Plumbaginaceae > Limonium > Limonium bicolor. The sequence goes on from CM041779.1 coordinate 123,546,289, forward strand.
TTATATGGTTGGATTTTTATTGCTTTAGGGTTCTTTCTGTCTTCTTTCTTAGGGATTGCTAGGGGGTGCTTCTTTGTAAAAATCCTTTAAGGGACTTATAAGACACCATTTGTAATCAGTAATGAGAGTTGAGTGTTCTTAATTGCAAAGGCTTGATGCCAAATATTTATCTTCTCATCTCTTATACAAAAGTGAAACAAATGCATAAATCTATTTTTCCTTTTGTTTTCTTCTCAATGCCCACTCTTGAGAAAAGTTGGTCATGATAAAAGCTCTTCAAGTCACCTAATCTTTAGAACTTTGAAGCCCTCCGGAGTATACCCTGAAACTCTAGTCTTTATTTTGCCTTGAGCACACCCATGCCACCACTAAGAGATGGTTCACACTCCTCAAAGATTTTAATCACTTTTTGCTTCTTTTCTTATCCTACAATTCATGTTAGTATTTGTTAGTTTTGAGCATTCCTTACTTGCTAGGGTGCTTGGTTTTGCTTGAGTACAAGCAAAAAGGTAAGTGTGGGGTGTGATGAGTGTCCAAATGAGCATGCTTTAGGGGAATATTTCATAAGTTTTATCAACACTTTTCACGCTCATTTCTCCACTCTAGCTAGTTTTCCTCTAGTTTTGAATTTATTGGTGTTTTACACAATTATTGCTGAAACAGGAAGAACAACTTAGCTAGGAATAAAGTAGATGAAAATACAAACGCATGGGCGCAAACAGATCCAAAATCGGAGCTGAAATGAAGAAGATGCAGCGTTTTAAAGACTAGTCTGGCCACAGGACCGACCCAGGGTGGGTCGGTCATACTTTTTCCAGAATCCACTGGGTTCGGCCGACCCATACGATGGGTCGGTCGTAACATACTAGAACCGACCGACCCACTGGACTTAAAATCGCTCACGTGCATCGTCTTCAACAGGGGTGACCGACCCAAGGTGGGTCATAACCTATTAGCAAAGGCTCTGAAGTGAAAAAAGGTAGAATTTAATCACCTTCATTGATCCACTTATTCCTCGATCTCTTCTTCCACCAAAGTTTTTCCTTGTACATTAAAAGTTCAATATCCATGACTACTCTTTTCCTTCTCTACAACCCAAATATGTTGAGACCCCTCTATTAGTTTACCTATTTTTGAGTTTTCACTTAATCTTTTTAGTAGACCAACCTTTCCAAGTTTGCAATCTAATAGTACACTCCCTCATTTTGCTAAGATCTCCTCCTTGACCACTCCACACATCTTGAACTATCTTACTACAAGAGTGATCTATTATCCAGCCCTTCTCAAATCTAAATAACTTTTTTGGTTTAAAGGAATTTCCAAATAATCGAATAAAAAGGTGGAAATGATTTGAATTCTCCAAATATTCCACGAACATGTGAGGGAAAAATTTAAAGCTTGAGAACATGCAAAAACCTAATATAATATACTCAGAGATAAGTTTGGGGAGTTGGCCATTTGTAAAAGTGTCGGGGTCCAAAGAAACCAACATAAACTAAACTAATTTTTTCAATCTCATTCTCAGTGGAGAAGAGTAGCTGATTGAGTCACCTTCTAATATCCAGGGGAAGTGGACTTGCCTACTGAGCACCTCCATGAGCTTCCATGGAAAATGTTTGAGGCTCCAGTTCACCCATCCATCAAACCACGTGAAGTGGAAAGTAGGATAACCCATAAGGGTAATACCTCCACTACATCCTATGATTGGTACTAATATTCCATCATACTAATCCTAACCAATTGAGTCGGAAACCCGATAGATCATTCAAGTACCGGTCAAATTCCTCAAAAGTTCCAATGAAAACTCATACTAATGTTAGATTAATTGGCAACCAAAAACCTATCTCAAGATCTAATTGTTGGTAGATTTATAACAAAAACCAACCATTCCTACACATTGATAACAAACTGGGTAGAACCCTAAACAAATCTTCAAATCATGAGTAACAAGTTTAAGACAAATACTCAATAGTTGTCATACACTAAGAACAAGGCATAAATGAGTTCAATAATCAACAATATGGTTTTAGAGATCTTGGGGCAAAATCCTCATCCTAAGGGTATAAGAAAACTACACAACCATTAGAGCATAAAAATGAAAGAAGTGGAAGAATTAGACATCACTGAGAAGACCTTCAAAGAAGGTGAGACTTCTTCCTCTCTGTTTTAGTTCTGATTTTGGAAATGTTTACGTCCACACGTTGCTCTTTTCGTCTACTTTCATTTTAGATGGATTTTCTTCGTATTTAAATAATAAATATGTAAGAACATCAATGAAACACAAAAATAGAGAAAAGTTTGCCAAAGTGAAAAAATTGACATGATTTACATTGATAAAGCATATGAAATTAACACTTAAAACATACTCATTCATACGCTTATCACTTGGATAGGAGATATAGGATTAATCAACATAGAAGGTTTGTTGGGGGCCATGATTTTAAGATTTGGAGCTAAAACTGAGGGGTTGTTGTAGGCGAGGGTCATTACTGGTTTGAAGGGAAGGGAGAAGTTAACATTAACACTTGAAGGGTCAATCAACGGGGCCAAAGCAGCTTGAGTAACAAGGACTATAATTCCATCCAAGCTGTGACCGCAAAGGACCCACAACTTCTAATCTAATCCATGTTCCCATTTCCCTCGAGAGTATTTAGGCTTGGTTTTGGCACTTTGCACTCGCTAACCATATGATCTAATCTACCACAACGAAAACGAAACAAAAATGGGGTAAATTTTCATACAAATTGTACATACTCTATTACCATTCTCAATCTTGACAGCCAACAAGCCATATAGAGGTTCCGAGATTTTTACCTCAATTCTAAACCTCAAAACCTTGGGTTCCAGGGGATTAATTCTTTAAGCAATGAGCACATTCTAATCCAATTTGCTAGGGTAATTGAAGCTTTAATGAAGTAACAGATAGGTAATTTGTGCACTCCCGCCCTTTTTTTTTTTGAAATGGCATGGGCCACTTGATATCAGTTTCTGAAGAGAGCTGAAAGGTGAATCGATTAAGACCCACTTCACTCACCCTGAGAAAAGAATTCAGTTTCTATAACTGGATTAAGAAGTTTTGGAGAATTTTGGGGGGAATTCGGTTAAATGCCAGACATGGCCAAACATAGCTTTTGGAATTCTAGGAGATAGCGATCGTTTCTGAGGGTTTGAAGGTCGATGGAAGACATTTAGGGGAGATTGGTATCAAGGGGAACGAGTCTGATTCAGGGTGAACGGTGAAGCAATCGGCATGTAGACGACGAAAGAGAAGGAACGATTCCACCGCTCTGAATTAATGCAACTGACAAAATTTTCGACATCTGGCTACCAAGAGAGAAGAAGAATCCAGCCGTTGACATTCGGGGATATTGCCTTCCATAGATGGCAGAGAAGACGTGCGCAGACATCCACCAGGAGAGATGGAGGAGATTGTTTCTTTCCCTATCTGATCAATTTTCACTACTTCGACTCCGTTCTCAAACCAATTTGAACAGGTTAAGCTGTAGATTTTGTCATTTTACCACTGAACCAATTTGAACAGATTAAGCTTTAGATTATGTCATTTTACCACTGAACTCTCCATTTGACAACGCTAGTTATACTTTTTTACAAGAATCTACGTCTGGCAGCTAGGTAGAGAACGAGACCTTAGAGCAGGACCTCAAAGGCTTCTCCTCAATTATACTCCAAACAAATTGAGGAAAATGAAATTCCCAAAATAGAAAGAAATGCTATAAAATGCTGGTAAAGGAATAAACAGATGCGGTGTCAAACAAGGGATCAAATGTGACCAGCCGAGGCACCAATACTGTTGTCTTCTATAACTAAGTATTTACTAGATTACAGTGGCTCTGAGTCAATACCCTGGGGCGATAGATCTTCCTTCCACCAGAGCTCCCTAAACCTTAGCCCACCAACTCCGATTCTCCATATACTCTCGCAAATCCTCTACTACTAACAACCAACATCCACTCCTTTAATATCCAACCCAGTGTAAAAACTTTTGATTTTGTCTACTGATACATTAAGTGCACGGTCAGATTCTTTGGTTGTTACATGTTCCTAGGGTCTTTCATCAGAAAGAAAACAGCATCCCATTTCTAAGGGAAAACAAGTAATGACCTGATATAGCAAGTGTGACCAGCTTTTAAGTAACAGAAAGCTCATTGCATAAAGCAAGCGATCTGTGTCGCAAGATCTGGTAAAAAAATTACTTTATGCCCTTCAAACGAAATGTCTAGTCACCATATGCAACTCTAGACATCAGATACCTAGGCAAAAGATAGGGTTTTCACATAACTAATAGTCCAAGTGAAAATTTTAACTGGAAAGCAGAGAGGCAGCAATCTCAGTCGAAAGATGGTGATTATTCGAAATAATCATCACAGATATCAGGAACAAGGGAATTTTTTTCATCATAGATTGCATTAACTTGTTTAAAAAATAAAAAATTGATTTCAAATTCGATTCAAATTTGAGAGATAATGAAACAAAGGATGTAGGAGATCAGATGGTGATGCATGTAAAATATTCGTCCTTCATATCAGAAAAGGTGGATATATATCCTCAGTTCTCCAAGAATCCATGAAAGAGCTTGTTTTAAAATCGCCAAATTGAAACAATTTCTAGCCACATTGTTATGAATAGCTGGATCAGAGATATTAAAAGGTCAATCACCATCTAGCATCTAATTGATGCATGTAAGACTGGGGCGACAACAATATTTCATCATTTCCAGATGGGTCGAATCATCCAATGAAAATAAGCTCTAGGGACACGAACAGGAAATCAGAAAGGGAAAAGTTAATAAAAAAAAAACATATCAACCATATCTTGTTCATAAATGACGGATCAGTAGAACGCATAATTGTAACATTCACCATCTTACATGTAAACATGCTGATAAGACTGGGTGTCAAAATACTCATCATTTCCATCGCAAGAAGACCAGAGACAAGGGTGTGAAGAGCTACGATGCGTTAATACTACTACTAAGAAAGAGTTTTTTCAAACAATCCACAAAAAATTAGAACTCAAACCGGAATCTTATGCCCACTTAGGGATCTCTAGAACAGATTTATCCTCGTCTTCACCTTTTATTTTTTGGGGATACCAAATGCACCGCCATGGTTACCTTTTCCTTCTCATGCTCATAGATAGCATTGAGTAATCGAACTGAACACAACATTGAAGTAGTGATAACTGGGAAAAAGAATGCTGGATGAAATCTAGGGTTTATATCTTCGACTGCGCTCGGTGTTCGACTATAGTAGCCGGCCAGGCCTTTTATAAGCAGCTACATAAGAATCGATGTCAAAAAAGAATGAGAAGGCGCCAAGGACACGGCGAAAAAAAAAATCTACGCCGTTTCGCAACAAATCTGCACATGCGGGCTCAGGCCAGGCTGTATTTTTAGCTATTTTTGGTTTGACTGTATTTTATACTCCCTCCGTCCCTAATTGACCTTCCTCTTCACTATTTGGGCTTGTCGTTTGACTTCAATATTTAACATGTAAAATAACATAATTTTATAAATCTAAGTATTGCAAGAATCTATATGTGAAAAACTATATGTTATATAACTTTGTTTTATAAAATTATTTTATCTTATATATTTAATATTGAGGTGGAAAAACGTGCCAAAAAGCAAACAAGAAGGTCAATTAGGGACGGAGGGAGTATGTGATACTCCCTCCGTCCTGAATTGACCGTCCTGTTTACTATTTGAACATGTCGTTTGACTTTAATTTTTAACATATAAGATAAATTAATTTTGAAAATTTAAGTTTTGCATATGATTCCTTACATGATAAACTATATGTTACAAAATTTAGTTTTATAAAATTATTTTATCTTATATGTTTAATATTGAAGTGGAAAAATGTGCCATAAAGCAAACAAGACGGTCAATTCAGGACGTAGGGAGTAGTTTTTCATTAGAGAAGAATATAGTATTTATGTGGGATCCATGTTATATTCACTCATTTATATCACAAATTTGCTATCAAATATATCAAAGATGAAACAAATATACTATCAAATATATCAAAGGCGAATGAAACCGTAATGTATCCAGAATCCGAGTTGGAGTTAGTTGAGGCTAAAGTGGTGAATATGACATATGTCATTATTAATCTAATTTTGATATTATGAGTTCATTGAAAATTTTGCATAATTTAAAATGGTTAACGATGGTTCATGTTGTTTAGTCTCATAAGGTGGTAGCAGAAATTATCACCTCAATTCATCTTGTTTATGTTTACCAATAGTGTTTTTAGTTTTTAGTTGTAACATGTTGTCCATAATCTTGCATAAGTTTTATTTATATTCTATTTTAAGTTGTTTAAGTCTTTTTTTTCTACATTTTCTTTCTACTCCATTCCTCGGAGAAAAACTCAAACTTGCGTTCGCCACCAGTCGCCCCACTTGGGGTGGGAGGAAGGAAAGGAATAGATAGACTCGAAAACCAACAAGAAAAAGAGCCCACGGTCTATAAGAATCCATAGAGACCACACTCAGATCTCGTTTCGACCTTGTTTATCCGTATTGAATTTCGCAGGATCCTTATCTCAAATTCATCAAGTATGAATTGAAATGTTAACAAAAGGGACCTTCTCTGGTTTCGTTTGATCTTTCTTCATCCACGGGCTTCGCCATCGAGGGTGTTGTTGGTAGTTCCTTCCGCCTCTGTCCTGTTCCGGCTTTCAAGATACCTTCTTCTACGGCTCTCAGTGGCTATTTCGATAGATCTCTAGTTTTTGTTTCTTTTTTCTTCACGGGTCCTACTTCGTTCCAGTATTCAGATCCCAGGTTACTCCCTTCAACGGGCTTGGTCTGTGGTGGCGGAGTCTTAGTCGTCTCCCTTAGGGCTGAGCGGTCAAGACAAGAAGCCTCCTTCTCGGTTTTCATCTGAGGCCTCAAACTTTCTGAATTGGCATGCGAATGAGATGGAGTTCACCTTCTCAGCCACACTTCTAGAAGGTGAGACAAGGAAATTATCAGAAAAAAGAGGGTTGTCTCTGATTGGGAGAAGGAGCATCTAGTTCAGATCGTTGCCCCTGGTATTTCGCCTGTGGATTTTGCGAAGAGGAATGATAGCGGTCAATTGAGTTTTGTGAAATTTTGAAATCGGGCGAAGCTACCCAACCTGAGGTTTCGTCTGATGAAGATATGTCCTACTGCGAGGACTTGGAAAATGATGACAACAAGGATAGCATGGATCCTCTATGCTCGGTGATTTCTCTGTCAAGGGAAACGATTCATAAAATTAAGAAGAAGTGTAGCAAAGCAGTTATCGTTAAACTGCTTGGTAAGTCTTTCCCTTTACCAGCTATGACCGATAGATTAGCACAAAGATGGAAAACTAAGGGTGGATTTGAAGTGCTAGCAAGGGGTAATTGTTACTTTACTGTGGTGTTTGAGAATAAGGAGGATAGAGACATGGTTTTCAATGGAGGTCCCTGGTTGATTTCCGACAGATATCTCACGGTTAGAAGGAGGAGAAGAAACTTTGACACTAGAACAGAAGCATTGCTGAATCTGGACGTTTGGATAAGGTTTCCAGACCTTGAGTTAGAGTATTTTACAGAGGAATGTTTGACTTAAATTGGGAGCAAAGTGGGAAAGGTTCGGAAGGTGGATTTTATGAAGTCCAGGTTAGGGTGCCCTATGGGTGGTCGGATCTGTGTCTGTTTGGATCTCACAAGGCCCCTGGTTGGGAAGTTCAAGATTCAAAGAAAAGTATACAAAATTGTGTATGAGGGCATCCATCTACTTTGCTTCAATTGCGGTTGTATTGGACATCAAAAAGAGAACTGCCCCCATTTGGAGGATGCTTTGGCTGCAGCTAATGAAGGAGGACTCAAAGTCATCCCGAAGCTTGTGTCAGAAGTGGAGTCATTTGACGGATGACTTTGGCCTGTGGATGAAGGTTAGCAGGAGGAGAAAACCGGGAGTGGGTAGGACTAATGTTCTGAACCGGGGGAAAGATAATCTAGTGGGAGACCGAAGTAAGAAAGTGGGTAACTCTAGTCTTAGCCCTCTACCCAAGAACAGTGAGATTCACATCACTAATAGTTTAAATATTCTCGATGATAAGAAGGGTGACACTAATGGATCAGTTGGGATAGATGGGGCTAGAGGTGTAGACAGAAGTTCTCTTGAGCCATCGGATCGGATTAATAAGACGCAAGGTAAAGTGGACCAGGATGGGGCGACTTCTGAGAAGCTCAAGGATGTTTCAGCAGCGGAAAATGGTGTTGTTAATCTAGCTAAGTCTTCTGTTCCCTCCTCTACATCTGCTTGTTCCAGTTTTGTTGAACCTAATCTGGATAGTAATTGCTCTGTGTTAGATAGCATGTCCAAGGCTCTTTCTGAAAAAAACGTAGTTCTCTATTCCGAGTATGTTTTATATAGTTGTTATGATGTTTCAAAATATTAAAGTTATTGCTTGGAATGTTAGAGGTGCCGGGAAACCAAACTTCCTGTCCTTTGTTCGTGATCTTTTATCCAGATATAATCCCCATATGTTTTCTTGTGTGAACCCCACATTAGTGGAAGTAGAGGTAGCAATGTTATTGGAAAATTGGGGTTTCCCAATAAATATGTTGTTGAGGCCTCTGGATTTAGTGGAGGTTTGTGGTTACTTTGGTCTGATAATGTCCTGATTGATGTTTTAAGGCATAGTAGCCAGTTTATACATGTTAAAGTATCTGTTGGCAATGAGTACGTGTTTGCAACTTTTATTTATGCTAGCCCTTCTGATAATACTAGAATCACCCTCTATAATGACCTTTCAAATTTGGGCATTAATTCTGATGATTTTTGGTTTCTCACCGGGGACTTTAATTCGATCCTCTCACTTAGAGTTAAGAAGGGGGGAGTGAGGTCTCTTAACAGGGGTAGTCTGGCTTTTATTGATTGGGTCCACTCTAACAGTTTAATTGATCTTCCTTCAAACGGTAACAATTTCACCTGGACGAATAGATCCATTTTTGTGAAGTTAGACAGAACACTAGTTTCTCATAACTAGTTTGACAAATTCTCTATGAGTTGGGTTGAAGTTTTGCCTAGAAATTCCTCTGACCATAGCCCTATCCTTTCTAATTTCTCCAATTCATTGTCTAACCAAAAACCCCCTAGACCCTTTCGATTCCAAGTGGCCTGGTCCACTCATGAAACTTATGATCAGCTTGTTAACTCAACCTGGAACCATGCTTCCTCTCTGAACCAAAATCTAGCCTCCCTTAGTGAGGCCCTTGTCATTTGGAATAAGGATCAGTTTGGTAACATTTTCCACATGAAGAAGAGAATTTTGGCCAGATTAGCAGGGATCCAAAAAAGTCTTGAGAAACACCAATATTCCTTCCTTAGAAATCTAGAGATTGACCTACAGAAGGAATATGAGGTTATTCTGCTTCGTTGAGGAGATTCTCTGGTACCAAAAGTCCAGAGAAAAATGGATTTGTTTTGGTGACAGAAACTCTTCCTATTTTCATAGTAAGGTTAAGATCAAAAGGGCGAAAGCTAAGGTTTTTCAGTTGGAAGACTCCAATGGTAATAATGTTGAGGGACTAGATAATCTAAAAAAACTAGCTTCAGATTTTTATCAAAACTTATTTAAAGCCTGTTCACAGCCTTACCTCCATCCGATAGGACATTACTTTCCCTTGATTCCTCGTGATCATCTGGGTTTCTGTGCTTCCTTCCCCTATCTTGAGGAGATTAGGGATGTTATCCAATGCATGGGTAGTTTTAAAGCCCTCGACCCAGACGGTTTTCAGGCTTGGTTCTTTAAAAATCATTGGGATATGGTTAAGGATAAGGTTCTAGATTTTGTCCTTGGTGCTTTCTCTGATTCCAGTATTCCGGTGGATGTTAACTCCACTATTCTTTGTCTTATTCCCAAGATAAATCTCCCGGTCAACATGAAACACTTTAGACCCATTGACCTTTGCAATGTATCTTATAAGATTATCTCCAAACTAATTGTTAACCGAATCAAATCTTTCCTCCCAGTGGTGGTCTCTCCTCTCCATAGTAGTTTTGTCCCCGGTAGACACATCCAGGATACCCAAGGTATTATGCAAGAGGTAGTTTTTGCCATGAATAAGACTAAAAGTAAAGAGGGATGGGCCATCCTTAAGATAGATTTATAAAAGGCATATGACAACCTTTCTAGGGATTTCATTAAAAACACTTTGAACTGCCTCAACCTTCCTTATAGTTTTGTCAATATTATCATGTCTTGTGTTGAAACAGTGAGCATGACAGTCCTCTGGGAGGGCTTTTCTTCAGACAGCTTCTGACCCACGAAGGGGCTGAGGCAAGGTGATCCTCTCTCCCCCTATCTGTTTGTCTTATGCATGGAAAGATTATCCCATTTGATTGACCAAGCGGTTATAGGCAAGGATTGGTCTCCAATTAAACTCAGTAAGAGTGGCCCTCCCATCTCTCACCTTTTCTTTGCAGATGATCTAATCCTCCTGGGTAGCGCTTCCATGGGAAATGTAGCTACTATGATTAGGGTGTTAAGGGATTTCTGTGCTATGTCAGGGGAAAACTGAACTTGCAGAAGTGCACAATCCTTGTTTCCAAGAATGTGAGTTGTAACACCCCTAACCTTAAACCTGTAATGACGTCATAACTCGTAGTATAATAAATAGCAAATCGCAGCGGAAAATAAAACCATCTAACCTTGGTGTTACACGCCGTCACTCACCCTTGTGAGTAACAAGGCAACCTTACTCTCTCCAACATTACAACTCTTCACGCTGTGATGAACAGATACTGAGCACTTCTAAATATTACAAACCAAAACCAACTAAATGAGCAACTAACTGAATACAACATCCTCCTTAATACAATACAGAATAAAACCGACGGTGTTTGTTGAAAACGCTTCAGCTACCCCTATGTCCCACGCTCCGGCTTGAGTCTTCTTCAACAACCTGGAATTTTTGGCCCACTAAAGGGCTCAGCAATCGAAATGCTGGTATGCTAAATGTAGTCTTAAATCATTTGGATTCCTTAAGTCGTTTTAGCCATCTTGATATTAGATTCTTTACATGAAATACCGGTTTATAATGATAACAGTAACAACTGTAAACAATTAACAACCACACAATAATCCACCGGTAAACACCAGTGTACAATAGTACACAACACCAATAACCACACAACAATAGCCCATAGCAATAACCAATAATCACACATTAATAAACCATAACAATAACCAAACAAGATACGCGTATTAATCTGTACTTGTTAGTTAGCCACTTGGCTCTTATCCTTTAAACCAATCATTTAACCTTTTCCAATTAATTTCCATCTCATGTGTCATGTTAAGACAAACTATGTCCCTTGTGTTCCATTGGAACTGTTTACCAGCTGACCCTGTGGCCCTGGTTAATTGACCGATCCGGTCGAACATGTGTACCAACGGCAGTGCATTCCGCCATCCCCGAATGTGGCTGATGGATTTTGAGTGACTCCCTTCTTGAGTCTCTCATAGTGATCACATTGCGCAACTAGAAAGTCAAAACAATCTGAATTCCTCTCTTTATAAGTTAGCCCCTTTTTTGTCAGTGACATAATAACCAATCCTTGAGTTAAGACTATAACAGTTGACCTTTGTTAGGTTCAATAATACCTAAAGGTCAGTTAGTCTCTTTTTTTTTTCCAGTTTAGATGTATAAACTTTTAGTCACAAGACATTTGCGTATAAAATACAACACAACAGTTTGAGCAATACCATATACAATATCATTCACATAAAATCATAGATATCGTTCTTAAACCTTTAAACACATAATGTTTGGACCTTAGGATAATCCTTAGGACATTCAGACCACACAATTAACATACCGTTCACCAAGTAACTGCTAGCTTGACAAACTCCTGTTCAGTAGTTCCTTCCCGTACGCTGTTATTTAAACATGCAATACCGGGTAACATTAATATAACTATTCATTAAATATTATCGTACTGTCACTGTAGTGTTTATACTTGTTGTATAATAACTTTGTATGTTCTTTTATTTCCCCCTGTTACTTTAACAGTGGTTCTAGATAACCTACCAGTTCATTATTTTATGTGAAGCTCACATGTGATAATGAGTTATCGTTTATATGGTATATCTTTACCTCATTAATTACATACTCATAATTATTTCCACTTATCATTTATATCATACCATTTAGTTATTTATGTTATAACCACCTTTATTTCATAAACTTTATATTATATTTCATAATATTCCATAATACATTATATTACCTAGTTTCACTTCCTTTCCTTATTAAATTACAAAACCAACCTTATTAACTCGGTATTTATATATTATACCCAACAACTAAATAAATTACTAAATAACCACATATGACTTCCGGTAAACATAATTGATCCCATTAACTTTTACAACTTACCAAATAACCATATATTTTTATAATTTACCAAATACTCACATTAATTTTCAAAAATTGCAAAACAACTATATCACCTTCTATAAATTGCCAAATAACCTTATAACTTTTATAATCACTAATTATCCACATTAACCTTTGTAAATATTAATTAACCACCTTACTTTTACAAATCACCAAATACTCTTATTATTTCGGTAATTACAAATTAATACCACCAATTTTTATAAATTACCAATTAAGCCCATAAGCTCTTCGGTTTAATCATATAGTTTCTATATTTACTCTTTTAACCCCAAAACTTTATATAAGTTACATATTAACTTATAAACTTTAGTTTAAATATTTTATTCCTTTAAATAACCAAAGTAACCCATATATTTCCTTAAATTACATGTCCGCCCATATTAAATTCTATTCTTCATATATACTTCCATAAATTACATATTCACCCTTAAACCTTTATAAACTTAATATTGTATGTCATAAATCATTTTAACCCAAAGTTTTTGGTCAACACTTTGACCAAGACTTAATTTCACAATTAATACTTTATCATACCCATAAAATCATAAGTAATTCTCGGCCATACCTTATATTTTCCAATAATTACAAAATAGTCCTAAAACTTTATAAAATGTCATTTTAACACTTAACCACTTATTTAAATTCACCAAAATTCATAATATTAATTCCTACCTTGTATTATAATATAAATATACCAAACAAACCCCTTTGTCCTCGATTTTTATTATTTGTACTCTAAACTTTTCAAAATTTATATTTTAGCCACATAACTTATTAAACTAGCCATATAAATACTTGTAGCTATTTTTAATACTCCCAAAATTTATAATATAAGTTAATATACTTATATACTTCGAAAATCACCCAAATAATGTATTTCATTCTTGGCTCCAATTTTATTTTACTATATAGTTTTAAAACTTGCTTTAAACCTTATAATAAATACATATAAATGTATACAAGCCATATAACACTTCTAAAAATTATTAATGACTTAGAATGATTATAAACTAAAAATAGCACATAAAATTCCTAGACCATTCGGTTTTAATATGTATGTAACCTAATCAATTTTTGTGACCCAAATATATACCTTAAGGTAATAATCTTACCTTATATGTTATAAATTATTTTCTTGACAATATAACCTATAGTTTTCGGTTTTAATTTATTTAAAGGTTATACAAAATTCCTATACCAAAGTTTGAAGCTTAAATCAAGCTTAAACTTAATAAACCTTAATTATATATACTTACCCCTTAAATCAAGACAATTCTTGTACTTGATTCCTCCTTGAATTCCAAGCTCTCCAAATGCTATTTTGATGAAGGTATTTCGAATTCCTTATACATATGTAGGAGATCTATTTGTTAGACTTCTAACAAGAGTTTATAAATAATATTTGTAGTAATTTTACAAGAGTTTACCTTAGGAATTTATCAAGGTATTTTTGATACACCTTGTGATGATTGTAGATCCAAGTTCCCTTCATGAAATAATGAAGAAAATATTGGTTTAGAAGTTCCTAAATTTTTGAAAATTACCTAAGGAATTTTCTTAAGATTTTCAACATGAAAATATACCTTAACTTGATCTTGTTGTTCCTTGAGTTGTTGTTGAATTTAGGAACCTCCTTGTAGCCTATAAGCTTGGCGAAAATTGTAGAAATTCCTAGGATGATTTCTTGCTTCAAGGCTTGATAGAATTAACTAGGAGATTACATTAAAATGGTGTTAGGAACTAGTACACCATTAATGGAGTTATTAGAACTTAGGAATTAATCCAACAATGAAGAAAAGAGAGAGCATTAGAAGATACTTACCTATTCGTGAATGAGGCAAATGAGAAGGAGATTCACGTAGGATATTAGAAGAGAATGAAGGCAACTAGAAGTTGATTGCTATTGTTTAATTGCTATAATTCCATGTCTTTGTTTATGATTACTTTGATTCCATAATTGATCAATATGGACGCTCCACTTCAGTAGTGCTACGCTTGATTGGAGTATAATTGAACTTAGCATTTCCAATTGTAAAGCTACGGCTATTTGGTTAATTTAATACTAGGTCTTTGTTTGTATTAGTTTGATTAATGCTGTAACTTGTTTTATCCTTGCAGGTGCTGTCGGCACTTGATAATGAGAGGCTCCAAATGTTCTTTGACTCACGGTAATGCATTTGCTAAGAAGCTATCACACTTTGTTAATTGTAAAACTGATCACATGCTAACTTGTTTAAGTTTTCTTTTCCCTTAATCAAACAGCACTAACCTTATCTTTTTTTTTTTGTAGGTGTTCGGACAAGAAGCAAACAGCATCTCCAATTGTTGAAGATTTACGTAATGGAATAGCTAAAATACTAGTTTAGGTTTGTTAATTGTAAACATGTGATAATGTTAGTTAGGTTTTTGTCTAACTTTGTTAATTAATTAGCACTCATACAACATTCAACTCCCATTACCTACACTTGATCGGCCAGCACATGCCATGAATCAACTTGATTAGTTGTTTAATTGTCTAGTGAAGGTATGACTAGATTTTACATCTTATTTCATTTTCTTTGTCTAAACTAATCTCTAATGTTTTGTGCTGTTCTCCTGCAGGTATTACGTGGATGAAGGCCTTAATGACAGTATTTAAGTTGTTAAATCATCATGTAGAACTTACGTGAGTCACACAAGCATTAGGCAAGGATTTTTGAATTAAACTAGCCAAAATCTACCCATTTTAACGCATGGTATAGGGACCAATTGAGATTAATTTTTTTATTTAATTTTTTGTTACACTATATTGTACTAAGACCATACTAATATGTGTAATAGGTTCCAGCATTAATGCTGATTTTAGCTATCTTTTTGTCTCAAAAATCGCCCCTAGTTGTGCTATGATTTTAGCACTGCCATCAATTGATTTAGAAGGTCATTTTATCCACTTTTAAGATTACTAACTCGTGGCTCCTCAAAAGCTTTAAGGTATTTGCGTAAAACGCATTTTTGTGACACCCGAAGGTGCGTTTTTGTGCTTTAAGAATTTTCTAGGAATTAATTAGTCGCTATGAGTTCCAAGTGTTTATTGACATTGTTTATAGTCAATAATAATATATTAAGGTGTTACATTAAGTTACATGGGGTTATATAAACTTGTAACTCAATTTTCGGGCTAAAGGGGCACTCACGAGGTAAAAGGAGCGTTAAGAAATTCCCCCCGAGCTCTTTGTTTATTTTTGAAGAAGTAGCTTGGAAATTCTCTTTAGAATGATTAATAATAATTTTAGGAACTCTAAGAATAATTTATATAGGGTTTCGTGCCACCTTGGCACTCCTCCTAGGCATTCCCGGGTCTTTATGGGGCCCACATCGGGAACTTCCGAGAACTTTGTATTTTTACTCAGTTCTAACTGAGAACTTGTGATTTAAAGATCATAAAATGATCCTTGGTTAAATTCATATAATATCCATAGCTTATACAATTGTTTAACTTAAGGTCGGGCTTTTAACGCTCGTTTCTGGCCTTAAGGAGTTTAGGTGCGTTTTTAACGCCCAAGTGTTTATATGCTTTCTTAGGGTTTAATAAACCCCCAAATAATATTTATAATTCCTCAAATAATATTTATTTACTTATATTTAATTAATTAAATGTTAGGGGTATTTCAGTCTACCCCCCTTAAAAGGACTTCGTCCCGAAGTCATAATTTATACTTGTTCATCCTATGGAATCAAGTTCCTCATTTCTACTCCTGTCTACTTATCATCCTTGGGTGTCAATACTGTATTGACACTACTATATTCCATCTATAGTCCAAGTGTATGCAATTCATGCACACATATTCTTACTCATAATAATCCATGTAATTATAGTATAAGTACTTGGTAAATACTGTAAAACCATACATGTTCCAACTTCCTAGCTATCCCACTCGGTCATCACTGCACAAGTGCAATACCAAATCCTCAGTCCTACAGAGTGCAGAGGCGTAAACCCTTGGCAGTGAATCTCTTGTGTGATTGTAGGAATAAATATAAATATACTGTAAAATAATTAAGTGCTTCATAAACATTGAAGTGTTACATAGAACACACAAATAATCATTCCAGTGTCACATAGGTGTGGAGGGTGATTTTTCGGTATGAGGGGGGTCTATCTAAATACGAACTAGCTGAGAAGCCTAGATCCTAGAAATTGCCATTCTGTGGAGGGTGAAAACTCGTTATTCATGGCAGCCCTCAAATACCTACTACATCGTCCGTCTTTCCCAGAAAGCATAAAGGGGAATGCAAGTGTGCACTACACGCTCTCGATGGGCTCCACACGGACTTATGCCTCTATAAGGCGGAATTGACTAGAGTCGCCACCTAGTTTGACCTAAGGAACTAGGAAGGGAGGAGAAGGGTTCTAAGAACCGTTGGTTGACTCTGAATTTATTGCCTAAGGATGGGGCTTATCCGGTCATACTAGAGATTCTGTTTGGGTTCGCACTGGGTTACACCCCTTGGAAGTGGCAACGACCACGACTTTGGATTGGTGCCCGAGAAAATCTCGGTCTCCAATTATCGGGATTGACTTCTTTCAAAACCTTATTAGAGAGATTCAGTTAAAGCCAAAGGATAGGATCAAATGAGGAGTGAGGATGATTTCGAAGAGTTGAAGGATAGGCTGGTATTGGAGTTGGTCTGGTTGAAGTGTTTGAGAGGTTTTAATTGCTCTGAGAGATTTGGAGGTGGTTTTGGGCCTTCACGGGATTAAGAGGATGATGGGAGTTTTGAGGGGTAAAGGGGCATTTTAGTCATCTTTGGTGGAGTCGAGGGGTATTTGGATCATTTGGCTGATTTGAGGAGTTTTTTTGTGTTTGCGAAGTTCGGATTTTGAAATGGTCGGATTCTTGAGGTGTCTTGGGCAGCTGAATATGTTGAGGAGCAATTCGGGTTTTGAGGATGATTGAGTATGGAAGAGGATATTTGGTTTGCGAGTATTCGGGTTTTGGAGATGTTTCAGGTTTCTAGGAGTCTTCAAGAATTGGAAGTCCTATGTGACTTAGAGTTGGTTAAAAGGAGGATTGAGAAGTGTTTATGGGTCCTAAAGCTCTAATGGAGATGTTGGATTGGGGTATTCAGAATTGTCTCTCTTAAAGTTTTTAAAACTGGAAAATCATTTTTTTGTTGTGAAAAGGGTGGATAATCCCGAGGGATTACCCTATGTACCCCCTCGAACATGACACTTAATTGATGGTAAGTGCCAAGGCTCGAAAGATGGGGCGATGAATTTATGTCGAAAATAGGATTTAGAGAGAAACACCATGAATGAGATGTTCTCGGTCAAATCCTAATAACGTCTCTAACTCCCGGGTTTTAAAACGTTAAAAACCAAAAACATTAAAATCGAATGGAAGGGAGTTAGACGATTCTAAAATCCCGGCTGCAACTAGGAAGGTCGTTACTTCCCTAGCACCCCGCCTTGTAAAAATCTAGGCTGCAATTAGGGGAGGTTTGTCACCCTAATGCCCCACCTAAAGAGATCCAGACTGCGACAAGGGAGGTTATGACCCCAGTGCCCCGCCTCGGATTTTTATTTTGGAAGGGAGACAAGTGATGCCTAACTAGGGAGAAAACGTTCTTTGAAGGTGTTGGACATCCCATGTTCCCCGAAAACGGTTTAATTTTGAGTTTGAAAACTGAGTTGGAAAACTTTTGAAAGCTTGTTCGGAATCCTCGGTGAAGAAACACTGGTTTTGAGAAAAGTTTTTAGGAGAAAACTTTCTGTGTATGTGAGAAGAACTTTCTGCAATAGAGAAGAGTTTTCTGTAATGTGAGAAGAGTTTTTCCTTTTTAAATTCCACAAATTGGTTTCTTTGAAAACTTGATGAGACTTGAATAAAATGATGGTTTTGGAATTCTTTTTGGGTTTTTAGATTTTGAAAGGAATTTACAAGTGAGTGTGGATTGGATGAAATGTATTTGGGTTTGAGTTGAATTGAGCTCGATGAAATAGGCTTGAATTGAATTGGAGTTTGGTTTGTATTGAGGTCGAGTTTGAGGACAAGTTCAGTTTGGATTGAGGTCGAAGTTGGGTCAAGGTCAACATTCAGATTGGTCAAGGTCAACATTCAGATTGGTCAAGGTCAACATTCGGATTGGTCATGGTCAACATTCAGATTGGTCATGGTCAACATTCGGATTGGTCATGGTCAATGTTCGGATTGGTCAAGGTCAACGTTTTTGGTCAAGGTCAACGTTTTTGGTCAAGGTTTGACATTTGTGGATTTGGTTTGACTTTTGTGGATTTGGTTTGACTTGTGTGAATTTGGTTTGACTTGCGTGGGCTTGGGCCGGATTTGGGTTGGGCTTGGGCCGGATTTAGGCTTGGGCTTGGGCTGGTTGTGGGCTTGGGCCGGTTGTGGGCTTGAGTTTCAAGTTTGGGCTTGGACTTTTGGTTTCGGGTTCGGGCCATGGATCACGGACTTGGGCCTTGGGGAGTTGGGTCGTGGGCTTTGGTTTTCGGGTTTGGGCCTTGTTTGGGCCATGGGCTTTGGTTTTCAGGTTTTGGGCCGTAGGCTTTGAGCCGGATTGGGTTGGTGGTGAGTTTAGGCTAATGGTGGGCTCACGGGCCAAGTGTGGATAAGGGGCGGTGTGGGCTCTGGGTTGGGCTGATTAAATGGACCAGAATGAATTAGATATGGGCCATGAATGACCTGGACTGAAATCTGGGCATCACTTGGGCCTTGGGACTAGAATTGAAGGGATTGCCTTGTAAATGGGTTTGATCTCTTTCATTTTTATTCTGAAATGTGATTTTTGAATGGAGTTATTGATTGTGGGTTTTAATCTGAATATTAAGGATGATTTGGAAAGACTTATCACCAGGAAGGATGTCCCCCACAAACGGGTACTACGACCCTCGGGTACTACGACCTTAATGTGGGTTTTATCCATGAATAAACTAGGGCTTTTCTAAAATGGCCCACAGAAAGATGTGGGCCCGGCTAACCTAGTAAGTCCGGGTAACCTAGCAAGCTGTCTAAGGTTTTCGGTCTAAGCCGGTTTGAGCTAGCCTTAGGGCAGGCCCAAAATTCTTTATTTCCTTAGCAAGCAGTGACGCCAAAAGTCTAAGAGGTGGTAGTATATACGCAATCCGATCAGTCAGATAATAAACAAATAACACCAACAGAAATTAACCAAGGTGCAAACAAATCATCTCAACGCTATTTACAGTAAGATAACAATGTTACAAGGATTCAACTAGAAATATCCCTGATTGCAGAGCAAAGAGCGAACAAAAACTAGAATTATTATACTCAAACAAACAAAACACGCATGTTCTAAATTCAAGCCAGCTCGATTTGTTTCTATTTCTTGCCATTTCAAAAGCCACAACGCTTGTGCCAGTCAGCCCTAAACGGATGTGCTAATTCATTCAGTTATTAATCCAAGACAGACCTACCTCTTACTATCAGTGATTAGGTTAAAAGCTTCAGCCAGAATGTAGGAGACAGAAACTATCATGATTCATTCCCAGATTAGTAAAATGTAACACAAATTCCTAATTTGACTAGGACATGCAAACGACTGCAGCTTAACCATCTTACTTGTGTTTTGCGTTGTTGGTCTCAGACATCTGAAAACATGCTAAAACATTGCAAGCCTCTTTCATTCGGGAAAGACATCATCCAGAGAAAACAGAAAAGACTAACCAGTGACTGAACCCTCTCATGTGAAGCGATTCGACCATTCAAACACATTCAGCCAGTAAAAATATAAGACTTATAATGGCATGGACCACATACTAGACGAGGATGTAACAATTCCTGCAGAGGTGAGTGAGGCAACTAACACAAAATAAACATTCACGCATCAGTACCAAATCATAAACTGCAATTAGAAGTGACACAGTGAGACGCTAGAATTCTGAAATAATGCATCTCTCGCAAGGCTAGCAACATGTAACCAGAATAGATATGTCGTATGAGGCCGCGGGTGTATTCAGTGAAGTAAGTACTCGTAAGAAAACTCAGATCCACAAGGAAAGGAGTAAACATAATAAAGACGAGTGTTGATACAGTCTGCACAAACCTCATTAGGCAAACTCGTGGGAGTTCCAGAACAGATTCGAATGTTACTTAAACTGGAGAGAAAACAGCTTAGAAAAGTAGGTGTGGGGTCAGTTAACAAAGAAACATAAGAGCAGAAGTAGTGAGTAACGATCTGAGATATGGCAGGGAGAGCTCAAAGTAATACGAATGTCTGTACAGACGTTCCATTGAAACGTAATAAATAACGAAGTAGGAGAAACGCAGAATCCTTCTTATCAATGACCATTTTCCGATTCATGAACTTTCAACAACACATCCAGAAATATGCAACCCGAACACCGATAAGGAACAGGGACGATACGTGGTTTCGGAATTAGTTTTACAGTGAAGGCGGAACACCTCATGTTTTAGAAATGCGGAAACAGGCTTATAATGCAATCTTCTGCAACTCTCGAACCCGTATCCCCATTCTGAGACCCGGTATTCATTGGAGCGCATGTGTTCAAATGGTAAAAGCTTAAATAAACAAAAAATAGGCAGATGTGTTCGATCCGCTTGTAAATTACGATACAGATGTTCTTCGTGTTGTTCAAAAAAACCTTTCAGAGTCGATGTTTCGAGTTTTGAAAATAATGACTAAATGGAGCATGACAGTTTTGGAAGAGTCGAAGAGAAAAGGAGGCGAGCTTAGAAGTGTAGGAGTCGGTTTTGACATCGGAACTCAATTTCCGGAAAAACCAACACTCCATATGCTTATTGGGGCCACCATTGATCAAGTTCATTTGACAGAAATCAGAGAGGGAAAACAAATAGAATACAGACGGACTCGGAGGTGAGAAAGAGATGAATTAGGAAAGGATTCTACTTACGCTTCTGAACCGAAGATCGACGAGATGGATTGGAGGATTATGGAGTTTTTTTTGGCAAAGAGAGGCTTGATTCGAGCTCGAGGAGGAGAAGACGAGCGCAACGGGACTGTTATGGGTTTTCCCTGAGTTCAAACTCGGGTTGAGCAAAGAACACTGGGAATCAGGAGAATAATGTGGATTAGTGCCGGCAGATAAAAAAATGTGGGTGACTGTAGGGTTTGAAGGGAGTTTTATAATGGGTTAGACAGGTGTCAAAAGTAGGGTTTTGTTTGGGCTGGATTTTGATTTCAGGCCTCATGGGCTGTATCTGGACCGACCAAAGCAGAGAAAGGAGCCAAACAAAATAAAATAAAAAACAGGGCTAAATGCCTGTACCGAGTTTCGAACTCGGGTTCTCGCCCTCCCCACCGGCGTCCTCATCCACATGCGCCACAACAGCATTCGGTAAGCCTATTGGGTTTATTAACTAAAGGTAATCGGAGCTGAGAGGGAAATTCAGATTCGAACTTGAGAAAAATAAAAAGGAAATAGTAAATAACAAAAAAAAATATAAATTGATCGAGTACATAAAATAATATAAGGTAATAACAAAACCGTGAAATATTTTAAAACAAAAGCAACAAAATAAGTATGTGAAATGAAGTCGGTTAAAAACAGATTTCAACAAAAAGCTCATGCTCCTTTTCCATGGGAATGTGAGGTTTGAATGTCGGTAAAAAGAAATTCCTTTAGTTGAAAACGGGGACGACCGCCTTGTTTCTGAAAACATGTTCATTTTTGAATTTTTGTTTTAAAATAAAACGGGTGAGAATTTTTGGTGTCTACAGATGGCTCCCCTAGATTCAATTCTGCAATAGAAGGCTTGCAGAATTGGATCAAGGTTGACGGGGCGCCAAAAATTCTCACCAAGGTTTTATGCGCGCACCGAGATGCGGTTGCAAATGGAACATTGTACGAATGCAACGGGAAAAAAATTACATGATAGTGGGATGCACGAGGACTTATGACGAGCCTCAACTAGACCTCTTGACATCTAGCTATAGGACTTACGACGAGCCTATAATGCAATTGAAAGCACGAGGACTTATGACGAGCCTATGATACTAACAATTAGGTTGATTGGGTGCACGAGGACTTATGACGAGCCTCAACTAGACCTCTTGACATCTAGCTATAGGACTTATGACGAGCCTATAATGCAATTGAAAGTACGAGGACTTATGACGAGCCTCAACTAGACCTCTTGACATCTAGTCATAGGACTTATGACGAGCCTATGATACTAACAATTAGGTTGATTGGGTGCACGAGGACTTATGACGAGCCTCAACTAGACCTCTTGACATCTAGCTATAGGACTTATGACGAGCCTATAATGCAATTGAAAGTACGAGGACTTATGACGAGCCTCAACTAGACCTCTTGACATCTAGTCATAGGACTTATGACGAGCCTATGATACTAACAATTAGGTTGATTGGGTGCACGAGGACTTATGACGAGCCTCAACTAGACCTCTTGACATCTAGCTATAGGACTTATGACGAGCCTATAATGCAATTGAAAGTACGAGGACTTATGACGAGCCTCAACTAGACCTCTTGACATCTAGTCATAGGACTTATGGCGAGCCTATGATACTAACAATTAGGTTGATTGGGTGCACGAGGACTTATGACGAGCCTCAACTAGACCTCTTGACATCTAGCTATAGGACTTATGACGAGCCTATAATGCAATTGAAAGTACGAGGACTTATGACGAGCCTCAACTAGACCTCTTGACATCTAGTCATAGGACTTATGACGAGCCTATGATACTAACAATTAGGTTGATTGGGTGCACGAGGACTTATGACGAGCCTCAACTAGACCTCTTGACATCTAGCTATAGGACTTATGACGAGCCTATAATACAATTGAAAGTACGAGGACTTATGACGAGCCTCAACTAGACCTCTTGACATCTAGTCATAGGACTTATGACGAGCCTATGATACTATGTGGGGTTGTACGAAACCCGCTGCTTTGAGCGGTTGATTTGAGGATGACTTTGATTGTGGATTGATTTGGGATGGGATGCTTTCCGGTCGCTTCCATATGGGATGTGATGGTTGAGTGGTTTTTATTGATGTCGCCCTTGACTTTGTCAGTGTGGGTCTCATGTTTCGATTTTGTTTTTGGTGGTCTTGGCCCGATGTGCACTATGGTTTCGGGATCTGGTATGACTCTTGGCTCCAGAGTTTCGAGATGGCTCCGGTTTGATATGTGACTCCCTTGTGAGCAACGACTCTGGGATGGTTGATGGGTTGGGATTCGATATGATCCGAGGGCTCCGGTATGACCGGATGGCTCCAGTTTGATCTGTGACTCCCTTGTGAGCGACGACTCTGGGATGGTTGATGGGTTGGGATTCGATATGATCCGAGGGCTCCGGTATGATCGGATGGCTCCAGTTTGATCTGTGACTCCCTTGTGAGCGACGACTCTGGGATGGTTGATGGGTTCGGGTTCGATATGATCTGAGGGCTCCGGTATGATCGGATGGCTCCGGTGTAGCCCCGGGATGATTTTCTTGATTGAGGCGAACTCCTCCAAAGAGTGAAGGCAACGACCTCGTGGTTCGAGGGGAGGAGGGGTTTTTTATTTGGGACGGGGCCGCACCCTGAGAGGGTTGCCTACGTACTCAACTCCCTGTTGAGATCAGACCTTACGTAGTTCATGATTTTTGGCGAGCGAGGAGTTTGGTAGTGGGGGGATGTCTTACGGGGCATTTTCTTTGAACAGCACCCTAATGCTTTCGATCCTTTGTTTGGATAGCTGCGCAATTTCTGAGAGCGGTTGTCGTGCCGATTGATGAAGGAGACGGGCTCTGTGCTGTGGCTTCCTTTCCTAAAAGAGCATACTCATCTTTCTTTTTCCGTGGTGTAGGATATTATGTCCGAACCGATGGATGCAAATCTATTCTACATGCATTTTTTGGAATTGGATATGATCGTATGCAAAGAGGATGTGTCGAGGTGAGCTCAACCAAGAATTCTAGTTAAGTCAGATTAGTCATTTCTGAGCTACTCCTTTCTTGAAAAATCTTCCCGAAAGAGGTCTCTCGGGATTTCTTATACCTTTCCGTTTCCTTTCTTAAGGTCCGTTAGGCTTTCTTTAATCGGGGTGATGAACACTCATTTTTTCTCTACCTTCCTGATCTCTTTGACACTCGTTTGTGCACGATTGTATTGACAAGATTGGACGCGTTGTGACCTTTCATGTTTCAAATTTGGTACTTTTCGAATCAAGCAAATACCATCTCTAAGTCGGAGGTCTTTCGATGGGTTATAACGGGGCCGCAGGGCATGTGAGATGGGACTGGAGGATTCGTTTGAGGATTGTGGAGTTTTGGTGCAACGGAGGATATGCTTCACCTTTGCCATGGATGGAGTGATTTTGGACTCCTTTCGCATTTGTGCGGATTATTATGTGCTCTCATTTTTGACTTGCTACTTTCCTTGAGTAGTCTATTTGCATTTCTTCGTGTTTGATATTTCTGGTCTCATCCATTTATCAAGTGTGGAGGTATCAAATGGTGTAAGACTTTCATTTCCTCTCCTTACTATTTTGAGCGTTTTGTGCTCCGCTTCTCTCGCTTTCATCCTCTTTGGGTATCTCTTTCAAGCTTCCCTCCATGCTTTAGATGGTGGGGAAAGAACCATGGCTCCAGCTCCTTTATCCTCTTTTGTAGGGGTGAATGGCCGCATGATGTGGAGTGATATATCGTGGAGCTGTTTTCGAAAGGATTTTCAATGAAAGGCTCAGCGGGGTTCACTAAGGGATCGTCTTCAGGGTCAATAAGGCTTTTGGCCTTGTGGAGGTTTTCTTTGATCCTAGGTGCCTCGTCATCCCTATTGACAGATAATTGTTCCCTCTACTATTCCCAAATTTTGACATGAATGGTAACGCGCTTTTCTCATCAATATTTAGTTCCGTGAAGGGGGATCCTCACCTGGTGCTTTGAAATTTAAATGCATCAAACGCTCTGGGTTTTGCACGCTCTGTGTTTCTCTCATGCGCTCAACTCTCACGGGAGGTTATAGATCTTTTCAAGACCTCTTCGGGGAAAATGATACAAGAGTTTGGCGGCCTTTGATGACTTTTGTGACTTTCCTAGAATTAAAGATCGAGATGCACCTCGACACTAGGGATACGCAAATGCAAATGCAATTAAGCTAAACCTAATGCAGATGATAATGATAACTTTTGTGTGGATGCATTTTTTTTATGGATGCATTTTTGTGGATGCACTTTTTGGATTTTTGAATGAATGCATGTTTTTTTTTTGGATTTTTATGACGGTTCAGACATAATATCGTTTCAGCCGGTCAAGATTGACAAGGCTTTGAAATTCTTCTCCGTCCAAATCTGTAAGTAATACAGCACCATGAGGGGTTATTTCTTTGACCAGATAAGGGCCCACCCAGTTCGGTCTGAACTTCCCTCGTGGGTCTGGTAAATCTTTCCTCAGCTCTTTTAGGACGAGATCACCCACTTGGATGTTTCGTTCTTTGACCCTTTTGTTGAACGCTCTAGCCATTCTCTTTGGTAACCCTGGATGTGATATAATGCCTGTAGGCGCTTTTCATCAAGAAGAGCAAGACTGTCATAACGCTGTTGCAACCAGTCACTTTCAGCAATTTTCAGTTCATTAGTGACCCGAAGAGTTCGAATTTTCAAGCTCGCTTGGCAAAACACATTCTGACCCATAGACCAAGGAATACGGGGTGGCTCCAGTTTCAGTTCTGACAGCAGTGCGGTAACCCCAGAGAGCATAGTGTAGCTTTTCCGGCCAATCTCTGTACGTTTCAACCATTTTTGCCAGTGCACTCTTTACGACTTTGTTGGCAGCCTCAACTGCTCCGTTGGTCTGAAGTCGGTATGAGGATGATCTATGGTAACGGATGTTGTATTTTTCCATGACCCGGATGGTGTCTCCGTCGAATTGAGGACCGTTGTCGGATACAAACTCTGATGGAACTCCGTATCGGCATATGATATCTCGCTCAATGAACTGGGCGGCTTACTTTGATCCGATGTTCGTGAATGACCGTGCCTCTACCCATTTGCTGAAATAGTCTATCGCCACAAGGATGTAGCGGTGTCCATTTGAAGCTTTAGGGTGGATTTCTCCAATGATGTCGATTCCCCATATAGAGAATGGCCAAGGAGCCGCCATGGCTGGCAGGTGTTGCAAGTTAGCATGGGTCTGACACTTGGCGCACTTCTTCACGAATTCGTGACAATCGGCTTCCATTGTTGTCCAGTAGTACCCTAGTCTGAGGATTTTCCGGGATAGGGAATGTCCTCCAGCATGGGTCCCGCATACTCCCTCGTGGACGTCCTCGACGATCTTATCAGCCTCTTTTCGGGTCACACACAAGTGTTGGACTCCATTCGGCATTCTCTTGTAGACCCTGGTTCCGCAGACCACGTACTGATTTGACATTCTTCTTAGCGCGATGCGGTCCTACTTAGTGGCTTCTGGCGGATACTCTCCTCTTCTAAGGAAATTCTCGATGTCCACAAACCACTCATCCTCGACTTCCCTTGTCTCGATGGCTCCAATCTCAAACGAGGGGGCATTAGTCATGGTTATCCACAAGGGGAAGTATAGTGAACCGGTTGGTACCTGGACCACTGAAGCCAAGGAGGCTAAAAAGTCAGCAAAGATGTTTTGGCTCCGGTTCACGTGCTTGAAAGTCACATTTTGAAAGCATGTGATCAAGTGTGAAAGATAGTCATGGTAGGGGATCAACCGTTCTTCTCTGATCTCCCAAGTCTGATTGACTTGCGAAATAACGAGATTAGAATCGCCAAAGACCTCTAACTCCTCCACTTGCAATTCTAACGCCATTTCAAGTCCCAGGATGCAGGCTTCGTATTCCGCCATGTTATTAGTGACTGGGTAATTGATTTTTACCGCAGCTGGAAGCAAATCTCCCTCAGGATGAATCAATAAGATTCCGGCCCCCTTACCCTTATGGTTGACGGCACCATCGAAGTATAACCTCCAACGAGTTTTCCATAATGTCATGATTTGTTCGTCCGGGAAATCGTCATTTCCGAAGAACTCGGATGCTACAGGGCATTCTGCTAGATGCTCGGCTATGGCACTCCCTTTGATTGATTTCTGAATTTTGAAAGTGATATCGAATTCAGACAATAATAGGGACCATCTGGATAAGCGACCGTCAAGAATTGGCTTTTCCAGAAGGTACTTTATAGGGTTCATGCGTGCGATCAGATGAACCTCTTGCCCTAACAAGTAGTGCCTCAGCTTCTTCGTAGCCCAGACCAAAGCAGCACAGAATTTGTGGATGTCAGAGTATCGTGTTTCTGCATCGACCCATTTCTTGCTGATATGGTAGATTGACTTTTCATGCGGTGGGGATCCTTGTTCTTGGGCCAGCATGGCGCCCATGGATGTTTCCCGAGCTGTCAGGTAAAGAATCATTGGCTTACCCTCCTGGGGCGGTACCAAGACGGGCGGGTTCTGCAAATAGGTTTTGATCTTCTCAAAGGCTTCTTGACACTGTTCATTCCAGACTTTAGATGCGTCTTTCTTCAACAGACGGAAGATAGGCTCACAGGTCTCAGTTAGCTGCATGATGAATCTTCTGATGTACTGGACTCTGCCTAGGAAACCCCTGATTTCTTTTTCAGTCTTCAGAGGAGACATTTCTTGAATGGCTTTTATCTTTTCTGGGTCTACTTCGATTCCACGGGTGGTGATCATGAAGCCCAAAAGCTTTCCCCCGGTCACTCCGAATGTACATTTCTCGGGGTTTAGCTTCATTTGGTACTTCCGCATCCGATCGAAGAACTTTCTCAGGTTTATCAAGTGGTCTTCCCGTTGGGCAGCTTTGACGATCATGTCGTCTACATATACCTCTACTTCCTTGTGAATCATGTCATGCAATAAGGTAGTGGCAGCCCTTTGATACGTGGCTCCGGCATTTTTCAAGCCAAAGGGCATGTTCACGTAACAAAAGGTTCCCCACTGCGTAATAAAGGACGTCTTTTCCTGGTCTTCTACGGCCATTCGGATTTGATTGTAACCTGAAAACCCATCCATGAATGACAGTAGCGCATGTTGGGCAGTATTGTCAACAAGGATATCAATGTGGGGTAATGGAAAGCTGTCTTTGGGGCTAGCCTCGTTTAAGTCCCGAAAATCGATGCACACACGCACTTTTCCATTTTTCTTTGGGACGGCTACGATGTTGGCTAGCCAATCGGGGTAATTGACGACCCGAATAAAGCCAACACGCAACAACTTTTCAACTTCCTCTTTCACTTTCAATTGGTGCTCGGGTTTCATTCTTCTCAAACGTTGTTTCTTAGGTTTGGCATTTGGGTACAACGGTATTCTGTGTTGGACAATGTCGGGGTCAATCCCTGGCATGTCTGCGTAGCTCCAGGCAAAAACATCGACATATTCAATTAGCAGAAGTCAGTCCGTTTTTCTGTTTCACTCAGACCCAAACCAACTTGTAAAGTTTTGGGTTATCAGGTGTTCCGATGTTTATTGCTACTGTGTCCTCTACAATCTGAGTGTGGGTGGAATATTGTTCTGTGGGAGGCATATTCTCCTCGTCATATTCTTCTTCTTCAGCCTCATAGTTTTGCATTGAATCAAGTGACAAAAGAGATGAATTTTCTGAATAAACTGAACTTTCATTAATATTCGAAGAGCTGGGTAACTCAGTGATTGTTAGAAAATTGCCACCATTTTTACAGCGGAAAATAAATGGTGGCTCCCCCTCTCTTTCTTCTTCATCGTAATTAAGACAGATATCACTCTCATCATCAGAACTATGAGAACTATTGCTATCACTACTGCTATCACTATCGACTAGACTGATTGAGTATGGCTCCTGGGAAGTCAGCTCTTCTTTCTTATGATAGACGACAAGACACGCTCCATGGCCATCTACCGAGGGTGCGGGGTCCTTGATGACTGGTTTGATCGTGACACTGCTCTCCGCTGCATCCTCGGGCATTCCTTGGTTGCATCCCTTGTCGCCATGGTCTTCAAGGCATGAGTAGAGGGGAAGTAAAGTGGTCGACCAGCTCTCCCACTCCATTGTCTCCTGACTTCCCTGAGCTTGAACTGCTTTCTGCTTATCACAACTCACAGATACACATGGTTCAAGGTTAACTGGTAAGAAAAAATCTATGGGGATTCTTACATGTGAATCTGTCAACATCATACCTGGCATTTCTATGAATCCTAACCCGGCTCCTCGGCCTCCAGCATATGGTGCTAACGGCTCTACCATGCCCTGTAGCTCCTTTCCTAATCCATTCCCCTGTTTGTAGCCCATCCGAGACATCATGTGCTGTGATGCGGGGCTATAGACACTAGGGTCGAAGTAGAGAGGAGTGATGAAAGAAGTTTGACTTACCTGCTGCGCCGGTTTCGCCACTGTGAACCCCCAAGGGTTAGCTCCTGTTGACCTGGCGCTTTGATCTCGAACAGTTGGGATTCATTCCTTGCCTCTCCTAGCACCTCCACGATCCGTCCTCCATGCTTAAACTTGAGCTTTTGGTGGACTACTGAGGGCACACCCTTGATTTGGTCAATGAAATTCCGGCCCAACAGTAAGTTGAAGGTGGAAGAAATATCGATGACCATCACTTCGATAGAGAAGGAGGCATCCTCGATTAGGATTGGCAGGGTGATCATCCCCAACACTTTTCTGTGGCTGTTATCGTATGCGCTTAAAGTCATCTCCACAGGTTTGAGATCGTTATACCCCATGTGTCGAGCAACACGCAGCGGACAGACGTTTACTTCAGCACCGTCATCGATGAGTCTTGGGGACATTGAAACCCCCAGCTTTTACAGATATGTAAGGGCTCGTCCAGATGGCGGGAGATTTCCTCATCCGTGAAGGTGATTGCCATAGCAGGGGTTGGGTCAAGTGGGCTACGATGGCGTCTACACTGACCGTTTGTTTCTTATCCATTTTAAGATGTCGGGCCACTGCATTCTTGTGTTCCTCTGACATGGTCAACAGGGACCAGATTGTGATTGGGATGCTCGTGCTCTTCAACTTCTTGAGCAATTCTTCTTCTCCAGCCAATTTACTTTCCGATTCACTCAAAGTGAGATCATGCACTTTCTGGGGTAATGACGCGGCCTCTTCAGCAAGCTCGCGACCGGCTATGTTTTTCCTGAACGGTAATGTGAGTCTGACTTAGATCTTCTCTTTTGATCAAAAGAGGTGCCCTGATCGGGGTTACCGCAGGCGGACCATCATCTTCGTTGGTGATCAGGATGACACTGCACTCAAATTCTCCTTCCTCGCTCTCGGCAACCTTCTGTCGGCACCAAGCTTCTACCACCTCCAATGCTTTCATAGTGTTAGAGCTCTCGTGCCTCAAAATTCAGTCCCACGAGTAACTCAAGGTTCTTTTCCATTTGCCGTCCTACTATCAGTAGAGTGATGATAGACACCCTTCCTTGTCCTACCAGATGCTCGACTGTAGCACGTATCTCATGCGTCATAGCTAGATACTCATGCATTTGTGGTTGAATATCATGCTGGATTTCTGAACGACGAACTCGGAAGGCGTCTAGCCCCGGAGATAGTACGATCGGAGGGGGTGTGCTTTGATTGCCTGGCTCAGAGGAGTTCTCGATGGCATGGATCCTTATGATTCTGCTAACATCTGACTCTTCTTCCCCTTCTCCCATCAGACTCATCATATTCACATGCTTGGGGATAGAGTTGTTCTGAGTATTCGGATTAGTTTTCGGGAATTCTACCTCCCCAGCGTCGATCAAGTCCTGAATGGCATGCCGCAAGGCCCGACAATTATCAGTACTATGTCCCTTGATCATATGATACTCACATAGGCTGTTGAGGTCAAGCCCCATCTGAGTGACTCCGGGTTTCGGATTCGGGTGCCTCAGTAAGAATCCACTCTTCTTCAACTTCTCATAGGCTTTGCCCATCGGCATACCTAGACTTGTGTAATTTCTCTTTGGTTGGGAATGGTAACTGCTCGGTGGTGGAGTTGCAGAATAATTTGAGGTTGACCCACTGACTTGGGCTTGAAAAACTGGTGGTTGGGATTGATTGGTTGATGGAGTAGGAACAAACTTACTGCCCGTGTCCGTCTTGGACTGCTTGTTTTGGTAGTTCGACTGTCGGGGAAATGCTCCTTGGAAATTTAGGCCTTTCAACTTTCCGGCTAGAGTTAGCTCCTCTGCGGTCGTGGCCTGCTTTCAGATGTTTGAAGTCACAAATCCCCAAGGATTTGAGGTGATCCGAATAAGGATTTTCTAAACAATCAATGATGATTCTGATTTGCTCATCTTCACTAGGGCGGTCTAACATCTGACTCGCCTTCTCTCTCCACCTAGTGATGAATTCCATCACCGTCTCGTGGTTTCTTGGTCTCATAGTCTCTAGGTCTCTCCGGGTGACCCCTAGGTGGGTGTTATAACTGTACTGCTCCACGAAAGCCTGGTAGACCTCTTCCAGCTTTTTCCCTGAGAAATCCATTCTTGATACCCAAGTTTGGGTTGACCCTTCAAGATAACTGGGGAAACAGATTATCTTCATCTCATCATCCAGCCCATACATAGTCATGACCCGGTCAAACTGGGCGAGATGGTGCCTAGGGTCCCCTTTCCCGGAGTATTTAGAGATTTCCGGCAGCTTTAGATTTTCGGGCAATTTGGAGTTTGGCCTTAGTTGGAACTGACGAAAACCCAACATCTTCGCCCTCTCCCCGAGCTGCATCTCTGCTAGTAGCTCTTCTTTCAGGGATTTCTTCATTTGATTGAGGTCAAGTGGAAGGTGCTCAGCAGGCGGGGCTTGGTTGTAACCATGAATCAAATGGTTAGATGGTTGGGGTAACAGTTGGGTCTGGGGAATTGCTTCCTCAAAACGGACAGCATGTCCGGGGGTGGTGTACTGGTATTGATTGAGTTGGATGGGGTCAGGGTGTGGTGAGTTGGGATGAATGAATTCAGGCTGTTTGGCTTGGTATAGATGGGTTGTTTGGACAGTGGCTCCGGCAGGTGGGAACGGTGGTAGTCTAGGGAAGGTGGTTGGTACTGTAGGGACCGTGGTCATGATTGGAGGTGGCATTGGTGCTCTTGAAAGTAGGTCAGCCGTTTGAAACATTGTGGTCACTGGGTGGATGATGGTACGTTCTTTCCTTGTGGTTGGTTGTGGTATGGTGGTGTTGAACATAGGGTTTTGATTGCTCCAGAATCGGTTGGGGTGTGGGGAGTCCTCAATATAATCCTCATCGGGGTCAGTAAGGTATGGATCCTTTCCCTTGGCTGACCTCTCTTGGCGCAATTGCTCCTCTAGCCTCTCAACAGTCTGCTTCAGCATATTCTCATTTCTTGTCGACTGTTCTAGCATACGGTAGAGAATACTTGTATCCGGAAGACGTGAGCTACCAGCGCTAGCTCCTACAACTGCACTTACACTCGCATCAATAGCTGTGGTTGCCAGGGCACCTTCTGGGGCGGTGGGATTGATCAGGTTTTGGTCCATGGTTTCTGACGAGGTTTCAGTCGCGGTGTCACTGGCCAGCCTCCCCCGGGAATCTCTTTTCCATAGTCGAGTAATGTTGGAAGACTGGTTTGGGATCGGACTGCAAAATCTTCACAATCTGCCGTCGACGGTACTGTACTGTGAAATAGTTCGGAGATCATTAGTATGAATGCACATTTCGAAAAAAGGGTAGAAAGGGAGGAGGTCGTCCCCATGATTTACGTAAAATGTTTTGCGAAAAGAGGTTTTCTAAATCTTTTGATTGCGAAGAAAAGGCGCACGAGCCTAGTTTTCATTTCCAAAACGTTTGTCATATCAATATCACATAGCCGCCGTTGCATATAAAGGGGAACGGGGTTACAATCCGATTCAAAGGGGAACATAACCGTTAGTCCTAAAGGAGAAATACATCTGCTAGTTGGTTAATCATTACAAAAGGGGATTCATCCACTAGCTAGCTAATCATTACAAAAGGGATTCAACCACTAGCTACTAATCATTAAAAAGGGATTCAACCACTAGCTAGCTAATTCCTACAAAAGGGATTCATCCACTAACTAGCTAATCATTACAAAAGGGGATTAATCCACTAGCTAGCATAATCATTACAAAAGGGGATTCATCCATTAGCTAGCTAATCATTACAAAAGGGGGAGGCATATCCGCTAGTCAAATAACTAAACTAAGGGGGGAGGCAAACTCGCTAGTCCTAATAGCCGAAAGGGAGGCTGATCAACTAATGATCTCCTTCTGTTCTTCTTTTCTCCTGCTTTCTGAGCTGACTTCTTGTTGGGGATGGGTGCAAATCCACGATGATTGGAAGATTGGGATCCGAAATGATCGCTGCATGGTCAGGGGCATAGGCACTGTCTATCATCCGGTCGACTCTTTTGCCGAGCCATAGTTTGTAAGACTTACTCAACATGATGCTCCCTGTGGGGAGATCAAAGATAGCCCATTTCATTCCTGTGCCGTAAATCCTAGATACATATTTGATAGCAGCATCGGTGAACATGTGGCTTCTGAATGTCGTTCCCTTAGCTCCAGGAATGATCTGCTGACGACCAAATTGGCGCATACTTCTAAAGGGGAAAATTGTGACAAACCTATCTAGCCCAACCAGAACCAGGCCGTCCTGGTCAGTAGACTGAACGGTCCCCCCTTGAACATTCCAGTCGGGTAAGACCCACAGAATATGCGTCTCATGGCAGATGTCTCTGAAGTAGGCTTTCCACCCCTTCTCAGGTTTCTTTACACGCTTCCTGGCCACCATATAACTGCCCATGTGGAAGATGCCAACGGTGGTATATGGTAGCAACCTGAAATGGTCAAATAGCCAAATCTGGAGAAGTAAGGGACTCCCAACAAAGAAAGTTTCAAATTTTCCAGTTTCCTTCAAGCGATCAAGAGATCGGACAATCTCAGCTGCAACATAGGTGCCTATGCTCTGTCCATCTTCTAAGGCCTTCAAAAGGTAAATGATCTGGGGATTGAACCTTAAGTTCCTCTGCCGAAAGAGATAGAGCCCCATGAGACATAAATCCATGACTCGCCTCTTGGTCTTTAGTGAAAAGGATGGCTTATCAAAGCGGTCTACTAGCTCCTTCAAGATAGCACTCATATTCCCAAAATCTTGTACGAAGGCCTTCTCCACTTCGAGGAACATTGCGGTAAAAGTAGGGGTGTCTTCTCTTCTTACGGGGACTACCGGCATTGGTCGATGTGGCTTGATTCTCAGGAAAACGTCTATCTCGGCAGTTAGAAGAACCAACTCTTGTAAAGCAAAGCGGTATAGATGGTCAGTGGAGTCCCAATAAGTGAGGGATTCAAAGAGTGCTTCATATTCCACAACAGCCCGATTCATCTCAGAAAGGCCAAACAAGAGTGGTATGTTGTCATTCTTCATCTTCGTGCACCGCTCTTTGATCTCACGGGCAAACTGGACTTCTTTCTGACGCTCTTCCTGGTAGGCGGCAATTATAGCCCTTTCTTCGGCGACTCGTTGCCTTTCTTGCTCCGCTCTGCAATCTGGGCCTCTTCCTCTCGCCAGGTACTGTTACCAACCTGTGCATCATCGTGATCCTGCAAGGGCAAAGCAAAACGGGGAAGAGAATGGATAGGTGAGAATCGGGGAAGCGACTATGTGATATAGTATGGGTACTAGTTTTGGAAACGAAAACCCCACATTTGGTAAAATTGAGTGTATAACAGGTTGAAAAAACAGTTTGGGAAAAGAAAGTTTTGATTGCTTAAATCCAAGTTCAAAACCGTTTTGTAAAAACCTTGTTAAAGATAATTTGCTTAAATCGAAGAAGAGCTGATGGAAAGCTTTAAAACAAGGCAAAGTACACAGTTAGTGAGTTAGATCGTGGCTGATTTCAAGGTGGAGCTATAAGTGCGAATGATTGGGATAATCACCTTCCAGGTCAATCATTGTTTCCATACCACCGGGGGAACCATCGTCCCTTCACTGTTCATCTCTCGGGTTTTGTCTCTGTTACGCCTTATGAGGCGCGTCATCAAGAAAGTCCGGAGTGCTTAAGTTCGAAAGGTCAGGATACCCGAAATGATACAGCCACACGAGCCACGGCCGGTGATTATCACAACATACTCACTTTTCGGAAAACTTGGGGAAGTACTGCATGGGGTCGGGTCTCCCGTCGTCTGCACGGTCAGGTGTGTCTAAAGTCCAAATTATTCACTGACTACATTGTGCCATGTATGGGTATCCGGTAAATACGGGATCCTCTATGGACGTGTAGCGTGACATCAGGCTTTAGAGACACCCGTGGTGCAGAGGACACTTGGAGAACTGAGCCCATGCAATCTTCAGGGTAATGCAAAGGGTGGTCAGACAGGCGGCATACAAGGGGGTGACTACCCATAAACCCATCCTTGACACGGGACTAGGCAGCTGGACAATGAAGGCTCAGAGTTCACTATATGCCGGCTTTGACTCGAAAAGGTAAGTTTTGAAGGATCATGAGTTTTCAAGGCGTAGATACTACGATCATACCGCCTCGTGTGCATAGTCCTTACTACGAAGGGCATCTGCTCATGGGGAATCAATTGTGGACCAATATTTATCTCGACCACAAATATCAAGGGTGACATAGAGGAATGCATGTCCTAAGCTACCCTATGCACCCACCTCAGGACTATTCCTAACAGTTCAATATCACAACCAAAAGTGGTAAATAAATGCGCAGGCAAAGAGAGGGAAGAAGTTAGACCCCTAATGGGCCCACCTACCTGAAGTTCCTGCAAGTTAATCTAGCATAATCACGCAACTATGTAGCAAGCAGAGCACAGATGGCAAGCAAAGTCGAGTATAAGCTACACACTCTCATCCTAGCTATCCTCACCAATCACACTCTAAGTGTGGAGTAGAGTAATCCTAATGGCTTTCGGAATGAATCTCTTGAAGGTTTTGAAAGAAGTGGGGAAGTCCTGACAATTTTCAATGGAGTTCAGTCTTCCTTGAGTTTGAGAAAAACTTACTCAAGTTTTCCCCAGCAGAGTCGCCATTCTGTGGAGGGTGATTTTTCGGTATGAGGGGGGTCTATCTAAATACGAACTAGCTGAGAAGCCTAGATCCTAGAAATTTCCATTCTGTGGAGGGTGAAAACCCGTTATTCATGGCAGCCCTCAAATACCTACTACATCGTCCGTTTTTCCCAGAAAGCATAAAGGGGAATGCAAGTGTGCACTACACCCGCTCTCGATGGGCTCCACGCGGACTTATGCCTCTATAAGGCGGAATTGACTAGAGTCGCCACCTAGTTTGACCTAAGGAACTAGGAAGGGAGGAGAAGGGTTCTAAGAACCGTTGGTTGACTCTGAATTTATTGCCTAAGGATGGGGCTTATCCGGTCATACTAGAGATTCTGTTTGGGTTCGCACTGGGTTACACCCCTTGGAAGTGGCAACGACCACGACTTTGGATTGGTGCCCGAGAAAATCTCGGTCTCCAATTGTCGGGATTGACTTCTTTCAAAACCTTATTAGAGAGATTCAGTTAAAGCCAAAGGATAGGATCAAATGAGGAGTGAGGATGATTTCGAAGAGTTGAAGGATAGGCTGGTATTGGAGTTGGTCTGGTTGAAGTGTTTGAGAGGTTTTAATTGCTCTGAGAGATTTGGAGGTGGTTTTGGGCCTTCACGGGATTAAGAGGATGATGGGAGTTTTGAGGGGTAAAGGGGCATTTTAGTCATCTTTGGTGGAGTCGAGGGGTATTTGGATCATTTGGCTGATTTGAGGAGTTTTTTGTGTTTGCGAAGTTCGGATTTTGAAATGGTCGGATTCTTGAGGTGTCTTGGGCAGCTGAATATGTTGAGGAGCAATTCGGGTTTTGAGGATGATTGAGTATGGAAGAGGATATTTGGTTTGCGAGTATTCGGGTTTTGGAGATGTTTCAGGTTTCTGGGAGTCTTCAAGAATTGGAAGTCCTATGTGACTTAGAGTTGGTTAAAAGGAGGATTGAGAAGTGTTTATGGGTCCTAAAGCTCTAATGGAGATGTTGGATTGAGGTATTCAGAATTGTCTCTCTTAAAGTTTTTAAAACTGGAAAATCATTTTTTTGTTGTGAAAAGGGCGGATAATCCCGAGGGATTACCCTATGTACCCCCTCGAACATGACACTTAATTGATGGTAAGTGCCAAGGCTCGAAAGATGGGGTGATGAATTTATGTCAAAAATAGGATTTAGAGAGAAACGCCATGAATGAGATGTTCTCGGTCAAATCCTAATAACGTCTCTAACTCCCGGGTTTTAAAACGTTAAAAACCAAAAACATTGAAATCGAATGGAAGGGAGTTAGACGATTCTAAAATCCCGGCTGCAACTAGGAAGGTCGTTACTTCCCTAGCACCCTGCCTTGTAAAAATCTAGGCTGCAATTAGGGGAGGTTTGTCACCCTAATGCCCCGCCTAAAGAGATCCAGACTACGACAAGGGAGGTTATGACCCCAGTGCCCCGCCTCGGATTTTTATTTTGGAAGGGAGACAAGTGATGCCTAACTAGGGAGAAAACGTTCTTTGAAGGCGTTGGACATCCCATGTTCCCCGAAAACGGTTTAATTTTGAGTTTGAAAACTGAGTTGGAAAACTTTTGAAAGCTTGTTCGGAATCCTCGATGAAGAAACACTGGTTTTGAGTAAGTTTTTAGGAGAAAACTTTCTGTATATGTGAGAAGAACTTTCTGCAATAGAGAAGAGTTTTCTGTAATGTGAGAAGAGTTTTTCCTTTTTAAATTCCACAAATTGGTTTCTTTGAAAACTTGATGAGACTTGAATAAAATGATGGTTTTGAAATTCTTTTTGGGTTTTTAGATTTTGAAAGGAATTTACAAGTGAGTGTGGATTGGATGAAATGTATTTGGGTTTGAGTTGAATTGAGCTCGATGAAATAGGCTTGAATTGAATTGGAGTTTGGTTTGTATTGAGGTCGAGTTTGAGGAC
Source organism: Limonium bicolor (assembly GCA_023374045.1). Lineage (NCBI taxonomy): Eukaryota > Viridiplantae > Streptophyta > Magnoliopsida > Caryophyllales > Plumbaginaceae > Limonium > Limonium bicolor. The sequence goes on from CM041779.1 coordinate 123,584,659, forward strand.
GAGTTCAGTTTGGATTGAGGTCGAAGTTGGGTCAAGGTCAACATTCAGATTGGTCAAGGTCAACATTCAGATTGGTCAAGGTCAACATTCGGATTGGTCATGGTCAACATTCGAATTGGTCATGGTCAATGTTCGGATTGGTCAAGGTCAACGTTTTTGGTCAAGGTCAACGTTTTTGGTCAAGGTTTGACATTTGTGGATTTGGTTTGACTTTTGTGGATTTGGTTTGACTTGTGTGAATTTGGTTTGACTTGCGTGGGCTTGGGCCGGATTTAGGCTTGGGCTTGGGCTGGTTGTGGGCTTGGGCTTGGGCCGGTTGTGGGCTTGAGTTTCAAGTTTGGGCTTGGACTTTTGGTTTCGGGTTCGGGCCATGGATCACGGACTTGGGCCTTGGGGAGTTGGGTCGTGGGCTTTGGTTTTCGGGTTTGGGCCTTGTTTGGGCCATGAGCTTTGGTTTTCGGGTTTTGGGCCGTAGGCTTTGAGCCGGATTGGGTTGGTGGTGAGTTCAGGCTAATGGTGGGCTCACGGGCCAAGTGTGGATAAGGGGCGGTGTGGGCTCTGGGTTGGGCTGATTAAATGGACCAGAATGAATTAGATATGGGCCATGAATGACCTGGACTGAAATCTGGGCATCACTTGGGCCTTGGGACTTGAATTGAAGGGATTGCCTTGTAAATGGGTTTGATCTCTTTCCTTTTTATTCAGAAATGTGATTTTTGAATGGAGTTATTGATTGTGGGTTTTAATCTGAATATTAAGGATGATTTGGAAAGACTTATCACCAGGAAGGATGTCCCCCACAAACGGGTACTACAACCCTCGGGTACTACGACCTTAATGTGGGTTTTATCCATGAATAAACTAGGGCTTTTCTAAAATGGCCCACAGAAAGATGTGGGCCCGGCTAACCTAGTAAGTCCGGGTAACCTAGCAGGCTGTCTAAGGTTTTCGGTCTAAGCCGGTTTGAGCTAGCCTTAGGGCAGGCCCAAAATTCTTTATTTCCTTAGCAAGCAGTGACGCCAAAAGTCTAAGAGGTGGTAGTATATACGCAATCCGATCAGTAGATAATAAACAAATAACACCAACAGAAATTAACCAAGGTGCAAACAAATCATCTCAACGCTATTTACAGTAAGATAACAATGTTACAAGGATTCAACTAGAAATATCCCTGATTGCAGAGCAAAGAGCGAACAGAAACTAGAATTATTATACTCAAACAAACAAAACACGCATGTTCTAAATTCAAGCCAGCTCGATTTGTTTCTATTTCTTGCCATTTCAAAAGCCACAACGCTTGTGCCAGTCAGCCCTAAACGGATGTGCTAATTCATTCAGTTATTAATCCAAGACAGACCTACCTCTTACTATCAGTGATTAGGTTAAAAGCTTCAGCCAGAATGCAGGAGACAAAACTATCATGATTCATTCCCAGATTAGTAAAATGTAACACAAATTCCTAATTTGACTAGGACATGCAAACGACTGCAGCTTAACCATCTTACTTGTGTTTTGCGTTGTTGGTCTCAGACATCTGAAAACATGCTAAAACATTGCAAGCCTCTTTCATTCGGGAAAGACATCATCCAGAGAAAACAGAAAAGACTAACCAGTGACTGGACCCTCTCATGTGAAGCGATTCGACCATTCAAACACATTCAGCCTGTAAAAATATAAGACTTATAATGGCATGGACCACATACTAGACGGGGATGTAACAATTCCTGCAGAGGTGAGTGAGGCAACTAACACAAAATAAACATTCACGCATCAGTACCAAATCATAAACTGCAATTAGAAGTGACACAGTGAGACGCTAGAATTCTGAAATAATGCATCTCTCGCAAGGCTAGCAGCATGTAACCAGAATAGATATGTCGTATGAGGCCGCGGGTGTATTCAGTGAAGTAAGTACTCGTAAGAAAACTCAGATCCACAAGGAAAGGAGTAAACAGAATAAAGGCGAGTGTTGATACAGTCTGCACAAACCTCATTAGGCGAACTCGTGGGAGTTCCAGAACAGATTCGAATGTTACTTAAACTGGAGAGAAAACAGCTTAGAAAAGTAGGTGTGGGGTCAGTTAACAAAGAAACATAAGAGCAGAAGTAGTGAGTAACGATCTGAGATATGGCAGGGAGAGCTCAAAGTAATACGAATGTCTGTACAGACGTTCCATTGAAACACAATAAATAACGAAGTAGGAGAAACACAGAATCCTTCTTATCAATGACCATTTTCCGATTCATGAACTTTCAACAACACATCCAGAAATATGCAACCCAAACACCGATAAGGAACAGGGACGATACGTGGTTTCGGAATTCGTTTTACAGTGAAGGCGGAACACCTCATGTTTCAAAAATGCGGAAACAGGCTTATAATGCAATCTTCTGCAACTCTCGAACCCGTAGCCCCATTCTGAGACCCGGTATTCACTTGAGCGCATGTATTCAAATGGTAAAAGCTTAAATAAACAGGAAATAGGCAGATGTGTTCGATCTGCTTGTAAATTACGATACAGATGTTCTTCGTGTTGTTCAAAAAAACCTTTCAGAGTCGATGTTTTGAGTTTTGAAAATAATGACGAAATGGAGCATGACAGTTTTGGAAGAGACGAAGAGAAAAGGAGGCGAGCTTAGAAGCGTAGGAGTCATTTTGACCGGAACTCAATTTCCGGAAAAACCAACACTCCATATGCTTATTGGGGCCACCATTGATCAAGTTCATTTGACAGAAATCAGAGAGGGGAAACAAATAGAATACAGACGAACTCGGAGGTGAGAAAGAGATGAATTAGGAAAGGATTCTACTTACGCTTCTGAACCGAAGATCGACGAGATGGATTGGAGGATTATGGAGTTTTTTTTGGCAAAGAGAGGCTTGATTCGAGCTCGAGGAGGAGAAGACGAGAGCGCAACGGGACTGTTATGGGTTTTCCCTGAGTTCAAACTCGGGTTGAGCAAAGAACAGTGGGAATCAGGAGAATAATGTGGATTAGTGCCGGCAGATAAAAAAACGTGGGTGACTGTAGGGTTTGAAGGGAGTTTTATAATGGGTTAGACAGGTGTCAAAAGTAGGGTTTTGTTTGGGCTGGATTTTGATTTCAGGCCTCATGGGCTGTATCTGGACCGACCAAAGCAGAGAAAGGAGCCAAACAAAATAAAATAAAAAACGGGGCTAAATGCCTGTACCGAGTTTCGAACTCGGGTTCTCGCCCTCCCCACCGGCGTCCTCATCCACCTGCGCCACAACAGCATTCGGTAAGCCTATTGGGTTTATTAACTAAAGGTAATCGGAGCTGAGAGGGAAATTCGGATTCGAACTTGAGAAAAATAAAAAGGAAATAGTAAATAACAAAAAAAAATATAAATTGATCGAGTACATAAAATAATATAAGGTAATAACAAAACCGTGAAATATTTTAAAACAAAAGCAACAAAATAAGTATGCGAAATGAAGTCGGTTAAGAACAGATTTCAACAAAAAGCTCGTGCTCCTTTTCCATGGGAATGTGAGGTTTGAATGTCGGTAAAAAGAAATTCCTTTAGTTATTGAGAAAACGGGGACGACCGCCTTGTTTTCTGAAACATGTCATTTTTGATTTTTGTTTAAATAAACGGTGAGAATTTTAGGTGCTCCAATAGGACATATCCTTAATCACCAAATGTCACATAGGACATAACCATCTAACTAATTGCACACATGCGCACCAAACAAACACAAATAATCATACACGAAACCAATATAGACTACAGATATGCAAGTCGCATGTGGTGTTCTACCCCCCTTAAAAAGGGTTACGCCCACGTACCCCTACAAGTATACACAAAACGAAAAGAAAATTGTTGGATACTTTCTCGCATGGAGTCTTCTAACTCCCATGTCGTCTCTTCAATGTCGTAATTTTACCACAGAGCTTTGACCATTCTAATGGTCTTGTTCCTGGTCTCCCTAGTCTGGAGTCTAAAATGCGAACTGGGGTCTCCTCATCTCTAAGTGTAGGATTTAGCTCGAGTATCTCAGGCTCTAAGTTATGTGATGGGTGAGGCACATATTGCTTTAGCTGAGAAATGTGAAACTCATTGTGCACTCTCCCTAGTTTAACATATGAGTCTAATTTGTAGGCTAATGGGCCCACTCGCTCCGTAATAAGGTACGGTCCTACATACTTCGGGCTAAGCTTGCCCTTCTGCTCTAATATAAAACTCCCTTCATAGGTGAAACTCTAAGGAAGACTCGATCGCCTACTGTGAACTCGAGGTCTCTCCAATGGATGTCAGTATATGACTTCTGTCCGTTTACGAGGTATAGCCCTCAAGAATTTATGTAGTCTTTGACATGTTTTCTAGTGCATTAGTATGCTTTTATATTGAATCCCTATGTATGGGTGAAGGTGATCTACTATCTTGTAAATTGCCAATATTATTTCATGGCTGTTTAAACTATTTGTGTATAACACACTTTCATTTATCGCCTCTAGTTGTAATCGTCGGCGTTCGTGTCTTGTATTAATATTGGGCATTCTCAAAATCCCCTTTCTTTAGGTTATCATGTTGTGATTCCGGTATTTGAGTTTACTGTCGCCATATACGGCTTTCATTTTTAATGTAAAGTATGAGTTACGGTTGAACCGTGCATCTTATGTATATTACAGAAAGATTGCTTTATATTATTCATTCACCTATTATTGGTAGTATATACACGATTATTATCGTCTGTTCATCAGGTATACCACAGTAGGGTTCCTATTAAGGTTTCTAACAAGGTGTAGTTTCCTCTCAATTAAACATGTTCTTGCGGTTGTGAATCAACTCTGGTGAGTATTAGTATAATGTTTATACACTTTATATTCTACCCATGTTTATAGGTAGGTTCCCATTTAATATATTGGGTTTTAATTCACAAAGAAAGACATGGAAGTTGATCTTTCCTTCCAGATGGCAATTTGGCTATAATTTGGAAGGTAGCTTGCGAATACTGTTACTATAAGTATTTTCTCTTGATCTCATATTTGATTTATTAACACGGTTCATGGGATATAATAGTTAGTATTTCCCTTATAATTGATTATTTTTCCGACATATGCGGAGTTGTTTTGGCTATTTAATCTCCTCGGGGTAACCTAGACAACTTAACTCTTAACTTACACCTTCCACAACTCATATACTTCATTTATTAAAATTTTATATTAATTTAGGAATAAATACTTACTTATCACAGAAATATTTGTGACCACTTGTAAGGAGTCTCAGGAATCATCCAACCCTGACGGGGTCAGCGTCAGTGTTGAACTATCCTTCCACACCATTTTGTGTTTGGTTTTCCCTTGATCTGAACAGGATCAAGTTCGACCTCCCACGTCAAATATCAAACAATCACATAATTGTCATTTCTAATTTTATCTTATTAAACTTTGTGACGTGGTGAGTACTACATTTTTCTGTTGACCACTATACTATTAATCTAATATCTGTTATAACATATACTCTCATCTAGTGTATTCCCAAATCCCCGGTACCATATTCCTTTGATCAAATCATCAAGCGGGGAAGCCAGTTTTTCCTCTTGGCATAAAGTAAATTCTCATTAAAACATCTAGCTCTTCTGTCTAATAACTATATCCATCAATAATTTCAACTCCTAAATCCATCATACAAGTAACAAATTCCGTCATGGACTTGCATACTTTAGAATACTTTCTTCTCTTTAAAAGGCTTATCTAATATTTCACCTATCAGGGCTTAATTATTGCCTATACTTTGATTATCATCACTTGGAGCAAAGACAGTCACAGTTAGACTTCAAGAAAAGTTTTCATGACTCCATCCACAACTACAGTTCCATAACGTATTATTTCCTCCACCTTAAAGCTTAGCTTTTTCCTTATTCCATCTAAAATCCATAAATCTGGTGAACCATTGTTCAGCCTAGGTTAAGTATCTCTTAATATTAGTACCATCTTAAACTAAGGATTTCCAGTTTGAATCCTACTGTTTGATAATAGGATAACCGAGGCTTATTGTTTGTTTCTATCTCTTAGAAACGTGGTTAATCCACTAGCTCAATGGCTTCCAAAAATGAGTCGGTTAGGTGTGTCAAAATAGAGGATTTACAACCACCGGTTTTAGCATATAATGTTAGGACGGTTTACGCGTAAGACAATGGTTACAAACCAAGGGGTATGTTTCGTTACTTTTATATTTAATTTACACTCATTTTGTGTATATATTGTTTCAAACTCCTATATAACTTACACTCACTCTCAGTGTATGTATTAGTTCAAGCCTTTGGTATAACTGATCCTACCTTTACTGTAAGTGTCAAGGGGAGTCATTCGTTACCATGTTTATACTAAAGTTCATATTACATATGTTTTATCCTTAGTTGATTTACTGCGATCTTTTATTCGCATTCATAATTTGAGCTGTCATAGTAGACATATGCTCGTATAGAACCATAAGGTTAGTATAGGACATGTGTCTCAAAATAGGGTAGGTATATTTAATGGTATTCAGCCCTCTGAAATGTATTAATACCCTCAACGTTTTAGGTTAATAACCTCCAAATTATATTTATATATGTAGCATTTGGTAGTGCTAATTAGGTAGTTCCCAACTTCAGAAATATAGGTTCAAAATTTGTTCTCTCCCCTTTATTAACCAGGAGTCCAGCGCTGTTATATATTGGTATTTGCTGAGACCCTTGGTATTTAATCAGGTATTTTAAAACTCGTACTTTTCCATTATGGATGTTTAGTTATACTTTTGAGATTCTGTTTCTCAATTGTCATATTTCAAGGTTTCTCACTATCTTCTCTCGAAGTTTATAAGAGATTGTAAGATTTTCTAGTCTCGCGCTGAGCGATAAGCTCGGTGCCTGGTTATCCCATAAATTTCAGTGTTTGCTCTTTACATGAGCTCCTTTGACATTCCTGTAGTCTTAAGTATTTTATATTAATTAATGTATTTCCGTTCATGACATCTGCTCGTCATTTAGGCAGGTCATAATTTGTAGTTACTGTAAGTTTGGACAGTTGACAATGCCCTTCGGCAGTCCAAGTAAAATTAACTTGTTATTTCTCTCTGTACTATCTCACACCCTTTATCCCAAGATAAACTCGGTTTTGTATTCGGTTTAATACCCTTAATCCTCTGGTGCATTAATCTGGATTCTCCACTATAAATCAATGCGTCTCCTGACTTTAAAATAATCTTGTTCGCCTTTTGATCCTCTTCTTATCACACCATATAAAACTCAGCATCATCCCCTGTGGAGAATGCTACAACTGGTATCCCAATCCTTATCCATACACATTGTATATAATTTAAGTTTTGATTCACTCTTATCTCATGGAATATAAAATCCTCCAAGGCTTATCCCAAGTCCCACATTCATTTATAATAGTTATTTGTTCATTTATAGTTAAGTATTTCTTGAGTAGGATCATGCCGGGTCAAATTACTTGGCGTTATGCCTCTAGGTATTCCCGACCTTCGCTCATAGGCTCAGGTAATTATGGTCTCTAAGGTAAGGGGAAACAAATATCAAAGTATCATATTATGTGAGAGGCTACCTAATTTAGGTCTCTCTAAAGTTGATACTTACTAATCACATATAAGTCTTATTGACTGATAATTATAAACACCCATTTATGCATCATGCATTAGGTTTAAGTTCTAGGCTTACCGGTCTCGCGCTGAGCGCTCGCCTCAGCGCCTGAAGTTCCCACTGTCTACGAGTGTTTCTTCATGGAACTATCTCCTTTCCCTTCTGACTCCCGGATGAGGATGGCCGTCCTAACGGTCCTCTAATATAGGTTGTTCTGCGGTGCCTGGCCTCCTCTCGGTCCGCCCGCCTCAATAGTTGGTGTTCTCTGTGAACCACTAGCTCCTTTGTATACTCGACTCCCTGGATTGAAAAAGCATTCATACTCCCTGTGACCTTTCTTTTGCAATAACGGCACTCCACCTTTCTTCCCGCGCAATCCACGCCTGGGTGATTCTTTCCACAACGTTTACAGTAATAACGACATCAGGTTGGCTTGTTGCCTCTAGGTGGTGCTGTTCTTAGTAGCTGAGCATCAATAGCTGGGCCGGTCAGATGAGGGACCTGCTCCTTCGTCTTCTGACCATGGAAATTATTCTGTCCCTTCTTATTTTCAAAGAATTTCTTCCGCTTCTTGCAGTAACCGCCAGAGGTTGCTCCATCATCATCTCCTTCAGCACTTTCCCTTTTCTTTCTTTCTGAGTCAGAGTGGTTGACTCCTGGTATATAGTCTAACAAACTGGTGCACCTTGCATAGTACTGGTCAATTGTTTGACTCCCTTGGATTAAGGTCTTGATCTCCTGCCTTTTTCTCTGTTTTAGGTGTTCGGGGTAGTACTTCTCCCGCAACACTTCTACAAACTCAGTCCATCCAAATTCCGGTGTAGCTCTATGGTGGCCCTCAACAGACCGCCACCAAATGTCAGCTGCGCCCTTCAGGTTGTATGCGGCGATGTCGATCAGCTGGTCTTCCGGAACTCTGACAGTCTTGAACGCCTTCTGATGCTCTGTAATGAATTTCTCCAGTGCGGCGGGGTCCGGTTCCCCTGAATAAGTTGGTACTCTTGTGTCAGCAACGTTCTTCAACCAGTTGGTTTCCCTGGGCCGCGGCGGGTGGGGTATGGCTCCCGTAAATTGAACTCCTAGTTCCGGCGTGAAAGTTGCCATGGCTGTTGTTAGGTCTTGTACTGTTAGAACATCCGCCGGTGTCTCGCCACCACGTTCACTGCCGTCTCCACGTGGTCCTTCTCTTGTCGACATCTACGATAGTATATTATTATTCCTACTCGGTTGCTACACCGCATCACATACACAATCACAAACATGTAAGTTAGCTAACTACTAGCAATAAAATATCCCTAGGGTTTTTCTAGGTCACGAATCCTCACAGACGTTTCCCGTAACCCAATATTCCTATGCTCATTGTCCTAGGCCCAGTATCTTTCATCAGAGCGGTACTCCGCTCTAATACCACTTTTTGTAACACCCCTAACCTTAAACCTGTAATGACGTCATAACTCGTAGTATAATAAATAGCAAATCGCAGCGGAAAATAAAACCATCTAACCTTGGTGTTACACGCCGTCACTCACCCTTGTGAGTAACAAGGCAACCTTACTCTCTCCAACATTACAACTCCTCACGCTGTGATGAACAGATACTGAGCACTTCAAAATATTACAAACCAAAACCAACTAAATGAGCAACTAACTGAATACAACATCCTCCTTAATACAATACAGAATAAAACCGACGGTGTTTGTTGAAAACACTTCAGCTACCCCCGTGTCCCACGCTCCGGCTTGAGTCTTCTTCAACAACCTGGAATTTTTGGCCCACTAAAGGGCTCAGCAATCGAAATGCTGGTATGCTAAATGTTGAAATACCCCGAACTTAAACATAAGGATTAAAATTGATCTAATATGTATTTAAGGGCCTAATGGTACCTAATTAATACTAGTAAGGAAAAAATAAATCCAAAGAAATAAAGAAACGCTTAAAAGCGGAAAACGCTAAATAAGCGTTAAATAACCATAGGAGGTATGAGACCTCGGTTAGAGTATTATATGGATTCTAAAGGCTTAACAAGGCCTAAATATTATATGGGAACGACTCTCGCAGAAAACGGATCCTTAAAACGGATTAAAGCCACTAACGAACCTTAAAGCGCGTTTTTCGAGGTAACCGGCAAAACGTGACTTTAAGCGGGTCAAATAGACTCGTAACAATTTGGTCAACTAAATAATCATTAATAAATATTAGTGAAGCTTTAGAACCAATAAAATCAATAAAACGAGAAGTTAGTAAAAATTGTCAAAAACGGGAAGTTGTGGGGTAGAAACGTAAATAACACAAACTTATGTGTCCAATATTGTAAATAGAATTTTAGAAACCCATATGGGTCTGTGTGTGTCCGATTTGGACCTCCCCTCACACTCCCTTACACACTCCTCTCTTATACACTAACAAACAAAATAATAAACAACCCCACTCACCTTTATTCTCTCTCTCCTCCCTATTCTCTCTTCTCTCACGTACCCACTCCCTCTCTTTTCTCTGATTCCCTTCTTCTTCCTCCTCCAGCGACAACAATGGGGAAAGGGAAACTCACCCACAACCTCACTTCTCTCTCTCTCTCCTCTTATTGGTGCCCATACTTGCTCCAAAAATTATAAAAACTACACCATTAGAATCCCCTCATCAAGAGTATTCCTATCTTTTCAAAATTCGAAAAGGAGCACTTTCATCTCCATGGGTATGGATCATTTGGAGCTTCAAGACTACCACTAGAACCACCTTGTTCTCCTTGTTCAATGAGGTAAAAATATTCTTAAAAACTTCATCTTTTTCTAGCCTTATGGGCAAAACGAAAATTTAGCTAACCCTTGTTTGGTTCCTTTTGTACCTAGCCGATTTTGGCATCTTGGTGGAGTTGGAAACTTGTTCTTGAACCACTCCAAGCTTCATTTACACCCTTGCAAGGTAATGATAATTCTAAACCCTAAAACCTACTTAAAGCTTAATAATAGCCAGGGTTAGTTTTTAGTGTATTGAAATGTGTATGTATATGGGTTGTAGAGTAGAGAATTTGTGTTGGCTAAACCGGTGGAGAAAGAGAGGAAGGAAGAAGAAAGAAGGAGAAAGAAAATCTAGAGAGAAACAAGGTAAGAATGCTCTTTTGTGTAGCTTGGTAATGAGTAATGTAACAGATTTTTAGAAATGAAAATGTGTATTGTAAAATGGCAATGTATTAGTAGTGTAATGTGTAGAAGAATATAAGTATCTTGAAGCCTTAAAAAACATTTAAAACTGTCACAATTGGATTGGGAATGAGATGTTGAGTGCAGGAATTTTAAGAGTGTTTTAGTATCGGTAAATGTGTATGGGAGCTTGTATATTGATGTTGTGTATAAACAGGTGAGATGATGTTAATGTGTGAGAGAAACCATGTGGAGAATGTTAATAATATAGGGGAGACTATGTCAAATTTTATCTAGGAATTTGAGGACTTAAGTGTTCAAGATGAGAAAACAACCTAGGTAGTGACTAGGTGTATGTGGAGAGTATAATGGGAGCGTTTAGTAGCTTGTAACAGATTTGGGTGTGATTTGTTAATGGGTTGCAACTAGGAAGTGAATGGATGTATCTTGGCTACTAGGAGTAGCACTAGTTGAGGAAGTAATGGAGGAAATAAGAACCCAAAATCTGCAACAAAGTGTATAGAGATACATTGGAGAAGTTAGGAAGAGTTAGTGTGGAAGAATTGATGACAAGAGTGTTGGACTTGGGTATAGATATGGTAGTGGCTTGGGAATGAATTGGAGGGTAAGGTAATACATTGTAGGCTTTGGAAATGGCATTAGGAGATGAGAATATGCATGGGGGAAATAGGAGCAAAAATCTGTAGCATTGGAGGATGAAAAACTGTTGTAAGTGTGGAAGGGAAGTGATGAAATTGTGTAAGTGGATTGATGGATTTAGTAAAGCATTTGGTGGGTGAACTAAGGCAATTTGAAGGGCCTAGGTAGTGTTTAAACATGTGAGATTACATGTAAGAAGATTGGAGAAACAATGGGTAAAGTATGGACTGAAAACAGAAGTAAAAATGCAAATACTGGGCCCGACCGAACTTGCGACCGGACTTGCAAGTTCGGTCGAGCCCAGATTTACAAAGACGGGAAAGCTTCTGGAATCGACCAGACTTGCGACCGGACTTGCAAGTTCGGTCGGACCAGAAAAATTCTCCCGTCTGTAACCTACTGGAATCGACCGGACTTGCGACCGGACATGCAAGTTCGGTCGGCCAGAAAAATTCCGTCGAGTAAGCTACTGGAATGGACCGACCTTGCGACCGGACTTGCAAGGTCGGTCGGGCTAAAATTTTTCCGTTAAGTAACTTACTGGAATGGACCGACCTTGGGACCGGACTTGCAAGGTCGGTCGGCCCTGGAATTTTCACCCGATGTAACCTACTGACTCGGACCGAACTTGCAAGGTCGGTCGCAAGTTCGGTCGGGTCAAAACTTACAAAAAAAAAACTATAAGACTATGGTTAGAATATGTATGTATGTATATGTATACCCACCTATACATACGTGCATATATGTGTAAGTAAACCATTGTTAAGTAATTAAAAGTAAGTAAATAAAATGTAAGCGTAAGAATGTGAAGACCTAGTAAGTATGAGTTAGGAAGCGTAAGGGTAACCGAATAAGTTAATGATAGTTAGATTAATTATTCGGTTGTATGTATATCATAGGATTTGAATTGTGAATACCGGAGGAACGTTGGGATACAAGTACAACGGTGAAAGGTATGATTTCTTCATGCCTTGTATCCTAATCTGGTTACCCCGATTTGTGCTTATTTGATCACCTAATAAGATAAATGCATGAATCGGACTATATTGCACCTACTCGTGCTTGTTTACATTGTTCTTGATGTTTGCCTCGAACAATAGTTTGTATAATTCATGAAATATATGAATGATGATGAAGTGTATTGTATTCTGTAGTGTACTTGTATATTGTAATGTATTTCGTAAGTATGTGTATATGTGTATTGTATTATTGTGGCTTGAATGTTGACTTCTGCTAATTCCTAACCACCTAACTCCTAACTTAAGTGAGTAAACCGGAATGAGTAGAAGTCCGATATAGTTTCGGCCACGCGTGAGGATGCGGAGTCACAAGAGGTTGGCTGCAATTCCTGACTCTTAAACTGATCCGCGGCCCAAATCCCTTAAATGGGTAGCATCCCGGATTGGTGAGTCAAGTAAATCCCGGAGGTGGGACGGTGTAGTCCCCAGGGCCGGAGGTCCCGACGACTTAACTTGAGTAAGAGTAAGAGTAAGTAAGTATGGATCCGTAAGTATGTATGAGTATGTATGCGTATGTATGAAGTAACGAGTAAAAGAGTAATCTCCACCCGATTAACCCGGGTGGAACAATGAAGCTAACAAGAACTGTACTTTGTGTATGTAGTAAGTATGTGTATTCGGAAGAAGGTAAGTGAGTATTGAATGGTTATATCGTATTCCTTGTATGTAATGAATTGTATGTATGTATGTTGTGTAAGTATTATTGTACTGTGTGTAAGAGCATGTATGCATGTATGCTTGTATGAAAATGAACCGCATGTATTCGACCAAGTGGTCGGCGTACCCTCACTAGTACGCGGGGTATGCGGTTATCATGCTCGGCGAAAGCTGACCCCTTCGGGGGTCATTTTTTAGTGTGCAGGTACCCGAAGCGAATATGGTCAAGGAAGAGACCGGAGGCACACCCTTGTAATTAGGAGTAAGTAGTTTGTGAGGAACGGGTAGTAAGTAGTCTCGTAGTGAGTACGTATGAACTTTGAAGAGGTAGTGTATTTGTATAAGGATCTTAGTAAACTCGGTATGTGGATTATATTGTATGGTATTTGAAGTATTGTATCGAATGGAAGAATGTAGCGTGTATTGGTGTATGAAATATATTGGTAGATATGTAATACTCGGGATTCCGGTCCATCAGACCGATGCTGTAAGCAGTAGTAGTAGCCTTGTTAGCCACGTGGGTGGCTAACGGCATTGTCACCCATTGTATGTAAGTAAGTATCCGCTGCGTATATCTGACGTGTAAGGAGATTGGACGGTAAGCATGTATTAATGGTAGGGGTGTTACAAAAAGTGGTATCAGAGCGAAGTATCGCTCTGATGACTGGAAATACCGAGCTTAGGAAATACCGAGTTAGGAATTATAAGCTTAGGGCTAAGGGCTGAGTGTTAGCATTAGAGATATGCTAGTTAGGAATTACCGGTGAGTACCGGATACCTACAATACCAGTCCCGCCCGCCGCAAACCCCACTGTATAACTTGGGAAGGGATGCCAGAGAGAAGAAAAGTCTTCTCATACTCGGGGAAACCCGATCTGGCAGTTGTGAAGCAATCACACGGTAAACAAGAACCGACACATGGTAGATTCCAAGAACTGGAAGTCCCGAAGATGGATCCCGGTTGAACCACAACACCGCACGTAATAGCGGTAGGATGGACACTCCAACCACGAGGAGGCTACAACATGCAACAGCATGGGGTGACGTGCTTAGCAGTCGCGAAACCTAGCTAGTCAACCAACAGCAGGACAAAAGCACTAACTGTCCAACGGAATGAAAAAGGAGCAGTAACGGAACCCGAGACACAAGTCTACGGGATAGTGAACACTTGAATAATGCCACCAACGGTATGCTAGTCGACTAAGGACATAGTCGGAAGCGGTTAACCCCAAAACTAAATGCCATTAAGGTTGCAGTACCTGGGCAATAAGCTCAGCAACTACAAGAACCAACCGTGAGATACAAACCAATAGGACTACAAGCGTAGTACCTAAACGAGGAAGGCTCAGTAACCACCACAATGTGTGGGGACGAGCCACAAGGAACGACACTAAACCAAATAGAACGGGAACCTCCAAGGATTGGAGGAGTACCCAGATCTACGACAGCCATGTCTAGACCACCAGAAGCTACCTAAAGGGGCGAGTATACCAATTGTGGATCAATAAGATCAAGGGAAAGGTTAACAAGACTATTAAATACAAGCAGAAGCCATACCAAGATTGGTATAGGATTATCCAAAAACCACCGATACCACGCACTTGCCAAGGCAAGTGCAGTAAAGACAGAGATATGTAAAGGAACACTAACATGTCACAAGTACATAGTAATGTACGGTGACCGTAACGAAACAACCACAAGAATAAACATCCTAAAACTGAAGGAATGGAACCTTGGAAAGGCCTAACGGCCCGACCACTGTATTTAGAACATACCAGTCAGCGAGAGGCTAGACTTGGTCAAGACCTCAAACATGGCTATGCCATGAGAGATTTCTTTTAACACCAAACCATTGTTTTAAAAAAACCCAAAATTTTCCTTTCAAAACCACAACCTTCTTTTATAAACCTTGGATTTTAAAACCGAACCAACATGATTATGGTGAGTATCATAGAATGATACAAGAGGAGTTGGCAATAGAATACTTCACCTAGGCGTGTGGCGAACACTACGAGTGTACCCGTTACGGGATGTGGGACAACCGCACTCCGAAGGAGCTTGCGGGCCCGACATATAGTTGGGTAAGTGGTAACGTATCAATATGGTACCCCACGTATGTATACATGTAGTGTGCGACACACGGGAAGTAGTCAACTCCATTCTACGGACCATGAGTGAGTTCAATCAGAACAGCTGGACACCTCAGACGATCAAGTATCAAGGAACTCAGAGAATCCATCTGAAGATGAGGAATAAGAACTAGGAAGTGCAAAAAGCACAAACTAATAAGTATAGACATTGGATATGTCTCAAATAACCCAAGCAACTACCTGACAGCTGGATGGAATACCCAGCCTAAACACAGTGAGGCGAATGCCTAACGTGAACCTAACAATGCTCAACAAACGAGGCGGAATTCTCAAGAGCAACCCCAAGATTACCACAAGTATACTCCATCATTGAAGGGGATATCAAACCTAGTCCTAAGCACTAGGAGCAAGTGTAAACAGTCTACCCAAGAACGGGAGACGTTACAACCCAAAAAGGGACAACTCAAGAACGATACCACAAGACGGTACAGTGGACAACATATCATAACCATTAGCCAGAAGTAACGGCATAATTTAACAACACCCAGGAGCAATCCTTGAGGGTGACTAGATGGACAACAGTCAAGCAAAGCGCCGAGATGAGAATACAGGAACTGGAACGAACACTCGGTTAGGATACCAAAGGGATTTCACTTAACAGGAAATGCCCTAAATTACTGAGAGGCACCTATTAACACCAGATTGCCTAAAGGGTCTCCTATGAACGGAAGCGTGATGTCACGACTTACCATGGAGCCCAATAATATCTCAACCTATGACGGTATACATGGAGTGGAGACATGTATAAGCAGCTTGCAAGGGGCATAGCTTGTAGCAATACGGCTCAGAAGCCGTAAACCAAATACGTTATACGAACTCAAACGGTTGCAAAACCCACACCATGGGTAACAAGACTTGCAAGAGGGATTGCCTCATACGACAAGAAATCAACAACTGGACCATAAATTCAAACCCAACATCCTGAGTGGCTTGGAGTAATGGCCAACTCAATGTCACTGTCACTAGAGCATCAGCCTAGTATACAGTTGACGGAGTTCTTAATTACTGCCATGCCTTCTGTAGCAGTGGTAGCACAGGGCATAAGAATCATGATAATGCCAACATTGGCCTAGTCCACACTTGAACACTACGGGAAACCCAAGGGAAGGTACCCCTCGTTAACCAAAGACCACTAATGCGGTGATGATGTGAACCCTTAGAAAAGGCTTCCATCTACTATAACAATAAAACCACGCAATAGAGATTGCCAAGGGATGATGGGATAAGGAAATGAGATTTCCAAACCGTTACGACTTAAGGGAGTAAGCATACTCCATATACACCCAAACATGTGGTGGACCATTGCGTAAACACCAACATAGCAAACCTTGTTATGAGACATATGAGTGGTGACAAACCCCTCAACAAGAACCTTCACTTGTCAGTGATAGAATACCCTCCAATTGGAGAACGGGACCAAAAACCCTGGAAGTTTCGTGGGATGTCCTGGTAATATACATACAAGCAAAACTACACAGCCAGAGCCTAAACCATGCTCAGCTTTGGAGGACAGTAATTGTCAAAAACAATCAATGTGAGTGCACGTTGCACATCACGAATGACCAACGCTCAAGAGAGCTTGTAAACCGGTAAATTGCTTTATCCTTGGTCAACCAAGATACTTGGTAAATTGTATCACAAATGATGATAGAATGTGAGGTAAGTTAACCTACACATAAAACCTAAGTGGAATAAGACATCTCCACATTGGGAAGATAATAAGATTGTCGTATGCTACGACAACCGTCATACACACAACACAGGGAACTCCTAGTGTATTTACACCATAAGGAAATGGTGCCAATGACAATGTCACTAAGTAAAAAGGAACTACCACAGTAACAGAAACAGTAAAAGCAATGTTGTACAATGAGTAAGAATACGGTGCGCAATAGGCGACCGCTATGAGGGAGTAGTTAAGTAATAACACGGAGTATAAGTATGAGATGACACAGAAATATTCTTTCCTATCACATAAGTGACTTACTGTCAAGCATTTACGCCTCTGCACTCTGTATGACTGAGTGTTTTGGTATTGCACTTGTGCAGCTAATGATCTAATGGGATGGCTAGGGATATGGAGAATGTAAACCGTAGTAAATCCTTCTTTTCACCAACAGACATGGCAAGCCAATTAAGTAAGCTTAGCAACAACCGTGCGGCCTAAGGCCAAAGAAGCACGAAGAGTGCGAAACACACTAACAATCACAGATGTGAATTCCAATGGAATAAAAGGTGAAGAGAGACTTAGGAAGTCACTAGGACCGACGCATATCAATGCAAGGTCATACAAGTAAAGAACACTTGTACTGAACCAGGAGAACAGGTATAATTCAGAAGCTATTGACAACAGAGGAAGTACTACAACGAAGTAGTGACTTAACCTCGCCCGACAATAAGTCGGAGGAGCTTAATGAATAATCGTGGAAGCATAAATAGCATGTGCAGTAGATTACCAGAGAGCTGGTTATAAATCTTAACGCGTTGAGTTCAAACACGGTAAAAGAATACCGTAGTTGTTTAGTAAACCTTATTCCCATAATAGACGGATGAGAAGGTAATGTATAGCACATTAAGGATAACAAGGGGTGAATAACCCAAGTTATCAGGGTCGCGCATGAAATACCCCAAACTTATTAACACAGATTAAATATCTAATCATATTAATTAAGGCTTAAACATGCCTTAAAAGTCAACTGAGAACAACGGTGGTCAACACAAAACAAGATGTTGCACCCTTTGACAGTTAAGGGTAAATAAATACCCAAATGAACTATGTAGGACCTAAAAATTTGTCCTAAGTCTATTAACATAATATTAAACATATTATAATTGTTGGGCAACACTCCAACACAAAGAAAAAGCACTTTCATGCTTCAAGGTCAAAAAGGGCAAAAATGTGCTCTAAGAAACCTTAAAGGTCTAATGACCTCTAAATGATATAAAATTGAATTACATGATCAAATATCATGTAAGAACACACAAAAACCGTTGTCAAAGAAAACAGAGCTCAGAAACACCAGGCAACACAAAAATGTGTGCTAAAACTCCTTAAAGCACGTTTTTGTGAAATTGTCTTTTAAATTGGTTTTAAATGGGCTAAAAGGTTATAAATACCTTTAAATATAATAAATATCATATTATATGATATTAGGAATTTAATTTCCAAATTTTTCAGATTTTTACAAATTTAATATTAAAATATTAATAAAACCCTGAAGTGGGGCCCGCAGGAGTCAAAATGACCAAGTTTGGTCAATGGGCAGCTAAAGACCCATTTGCCCTTGTGGAAATCGGCTGGCATGGAGGTGGGATGACAACATAAGTCATTGATTGGCAATAATGCTGCCTAATACAAACAAGAATAGTAAAAGCTTAAATTATTCTTACTTTTTCAATTATTTCAAACCTTACCTAGCTCTTTCCTCCCTCCTTGCACGATTCCCTTCTGCCCAGCCGAGCTCCCTCCCTTCCATTGAAGCTCTCAAGGTCTGTTCTTGAGCATGGAAGGCAAATCTAGCTCCTAAGTTCCTAATGTAAGTGTTTTAATGTCATTTTTAGCCCTTTTTCTTCATTTCTTCACTACCAACACCTAAATTTCGTGGCTCAACAATTCCTATGGCTTATTCTCAGTGTTCTAAGGTTAGAACAAGAGCTAAACTCGGTTGAGACCAGTAGAGGGACCAAGGTTGTTCAAATCTACATTTTAAGGTAAAAATGTGCTTTAAGCTCATAACTTTTGATTCCTTTCGAGTTTGGTTGTGAAATTTTGGCCATAGCCTCATCTTCTTCTCCTTTTCATGTGGGATCTGTTGGCTAGCCATTTGGAGCAAGGATGGCCGAGATCCAAGAGAAATACTCTCTTTTTAGGCATTTTTCCAAGGTAAACTTAATAACAAGGTAGCAATTCGAGATCTAACTATTTCCTATGTCAATATGGTGGATCTAACACCTTGTGGTGTGTTTGGTTCAGGTCGAAAACACTTAGAACTTTCCTTGCACTCTTAAGGTAATTTTGCCTCAAATCTTACATTAAATTACTCCTTATGGTTAGATCTTGCTTAGACTAACTAGACCTTGTTTTCTGTTTGAAAACATGTAAAACAAGCTGTGGAGAATTTGCTACTCAAGGTGGCCGAACCAAACAAGGCTTTACCTAAGCTAAATCAAGGTATAAATCACTTAAAACCTTAACTTGATACATTAACACAAGTTTAAGTATGTGTATACCAATTGCCGTGAGTGAAGGAGAAAAACAAGGTCTTGTTTGACCTTAAAATGTTTAAGAAATGGTTTAATAAATTTTATAACTAATTAAACAAGCATAATTGTCAAATTTAAGACATTATGTGGAAGTTTGGTAATTAAACAAAGAATCTATGGTGAGGCCGAAATTGTATATGTATTTTGGGACATTTATGTGTAATTTATTTTGCAGCCAATGTTTGTAATAAGGCCATGTATTTTAGGCCATTTTATTTATGCATTTACAAGCTTTTATTTAAGTTTAGGTGATATATAATTATTACCGAAATGAAATGGGGTCTTAGGTGTAATTAAATTAAATTTGAGGGCTTTAGAATAATAAGGCCGAAAATTAGAGGTAAAAAGGAGTTAAAATAAAGTTTATAAGATATTATAAAGTTTTGGGGTTAAATGGTAATTTCTAGAAAGTTTGGGTGCAAACCGTAATTACTAGAATTAATGGTCAAGGAAATATTAAGGAGGTCAACCTTGACCATATACTAGGTTTTGACCAAAATAAATAAGTTAGATAACTTATTTAAGGTTTTATAATAAGCTATGTATTTAGGTAATATTTTTATAACATATGTGGTAAATATGTTATTACCAAAAATAAGGGTGTACAATGGTATTTAAACACCCATGGGCTATTAGGATTTTTAGGAATTTAATGGGTTGTTTTTGGAATTAAAATAAACTATATGTATAATATATAGTTATTATGTCATTATGACACTTTGGAGAAAAATAGATGGTGGAATGGTAAATACCAAGAGTATATGGGTTAATAAGGATATTTATAACCCTTTGTGGAATTTGGAGATTTTTAGAATTATATAAGAGTATTTGTTGAGATATTGTATAATATATAGTTTTACAATATTATCAAACTATATGTTATAAATTGGGCCTAATGACAATAAAAATGTATATTGAGGTCTATTCGGAATTTATGAAAGATAACCATAGGTTATACTCTTTTATAAGTTAGAAATGTTATATTGAATGGATATATAACATGGTGAAAAGAAAGGGGTGATTTTGTAAATAAAGGAAATTATGGTTTAAGGAAAAGTATAAGGTTTAATATATGCCTACGAGGCAATATACAATAGTTTTTTAAAAAACTATAGGTTATAAGTTAAAAGAAATAAAAATATCATATCTAATGGTATTAGTATTTTGGTATAACATTACATAATGTTATGTGGTCAAAAAGGAATTTAAATAAATTCAGGGCTATACGAATTAATAAGAGTTGGAAAATGAATTTTAGACTATGGTCTACAATGTCATAAATGTTATGACAATTAAATGGTATTAAGGTGGTTTAGATGGAATTAATATAAGGAAGGGTACTCACATAAATAGTGTGACAAACTATAAATAAATGGGATTTATAAACTAAGGTACTTATGTAATAAACCTTAGGAGTTGTAAATGTACAACGTGAAATGTTACTCATGTTAGGATAATAATCTTAATATAGGTCGTACAATATGATACAACTAATGAGAAAAAAATCATCTAATAAAGATGATAAAAAGTAACATAAAATATAAGAGTTTATCAAACTCATGGAATTACCTACGTGGTAAAAAAAATATATATATACACACAAGGATAATGTATATAAGGTGGACATATATTTTGGTTGGAAACCGTATGATTTAATGGTGGTGGTTAATTAAAAAATATATATAGTTACAAACTATATGTTATGAGTTTTTGGGATGCAAATACTATTTGCTAAAGATAATGAATTATAATAAATGGCATAATAAGGAATGGTGGGAAAATAATACAATATGGAAAAAATAGTACAATATAATATAATCATGCATGCATACATGCAACTATAGGTTATGTACCTAAACTAGAAGGTGGATAAGGTTAAAAGAAATACAACGAATTAAACTTAGCAGTTAAAGTGTTATGACGTTTGAGTTTTAAGTAACAAGCCGACTGTTTTGGAGAAACCCGTAACAAAACTGTAGCAAACAGGGGTGAACTGTCGGGGTTACTTATTATTCGGAAATACCGGATGTAGTTAGTCATGGAGACTGACTTATAGTTTGTATTACCGTTTAGTGTATACTTCTGACAAGGACGCTTGACGAGCTAGCGGACTACACGGAGCATAGGATCTTGCTGATTCATACTCCACCGTAATACTGTCAGGGTGAACGGTATGTAAAGGGGTTTGCCGAGTTGACCTAAGGTTGCTCCTTGGGCTCGGATTTGGTTGATATAACTTGTGTGTTATATGTGTGGATACTATATGTGATTGTGTGCTACTGCATTAATTATTTATGCACGAGCGTCCTACGGGACTAACACTACGTCGACTATAGATCGACTTATATAAACATACATATGCGTTGTGATGACATGACGGTTACTTGATATAATACCATGATATTAATATTGAGTATATAGTAACCTAAGTAAAACACTTAGGGACGAGTCACGACATTGTCGGTCTCTAGAGCATGGATCTCTAACATAAGTATAACCTAGATGACTTCTAGGTATGCGAGACCCATTGGGCCGCTGGTTAATAAATATATTCTCCATAAGACTAAGAGCAGATCTTAAACATTATGAGAGAGTGATGGTATGAGATTGAGGTGAGGAATCCCGGTAGTTTACGAACTACTTGGTTGCGCATTTGTGATCACTGAGGGTTTCCTAATTGGATTCCGCTCCAGGTTATATCCAACGAACCCAAATAGGTTTGTGGATCAGGTGGCTACGGCCTTTTTATGGACGTCTTACGAGACATAAGTGAGTCAGGGGCCTCCGGACCTCTGGCGAAATGAGCACCTTTGTGTGTACGGGGGACTACTGTCCATGGTGAGGTTATCGGGTTGTCCTAACATGACGCCCTACTGACATTAATTAAACATGGTTGGATGGAGCCTACAAGGCTAAGGTAAATTAACTATGGGAACTGTACGCCACAGCGAATGTACATTGTACATATGGATGGGGCTTGAAAGCCAAACTAAAATAAATTGACAGTGGATGGTGAACACTACGGCGATTGTACATTGTACAAAATATTGTTGTTATTGCTCGATACGTTCGGTATACAAATGTTGTTTGAAATATTCTATGAATGTTTGGTTTGGATGGATGATTAATGTTTATGAATATTTGGATGGTTGATTATGTATATTATACATTTATGCTTCAGTTTTGATTATAACTGTAAAAAGGAAAAGCATGAAACCAATCTAATAATAAGATGGTTAAAATGACAAGTGACCATTAGGGTCCAGGCCCGGCATACTCAGCGTCTATCGCTGATACTACACCATTTCAGGTTGTTGATCATTGTCGGAGCTGAAGAGCAGGAACAGGGTAATTGGAGATGTTGTATAGAAATGAAGATGGTGTATGGTCTTATGGTAAGGTTGTGTATCTTCAGGATTGGGTAGATGCTCACTTGTCGATGCTTATGTTTTGTGGAATTAGTATGATGTATAGGAGTTTCTCGTTATCACTGCGGTTAGCAGTTTGTTTATTTTGGAAGTTGGTTGTAGGTTGGCTACGTTGCTCGCATGGGCGAGTAATGGCCGGTGACACCCGAGTGAGTTTTGTAATTGTTATTTATTTCCGCTGCGAGACGTTTTAATTATTGCTACGTGAGGGATTATATCGTGATTATGGAGAGGGGTGTTACAAAAGTGGTATCAGAGCGGAGTACCGCTCTGATGACGAGAAAGTAGGTTAAGACAGTGAGCTTAGGACTTGGGAAACATTGGGAACATTTGGGAGGTACGAGACGATTCGTCTCAAAAGATATTGTGTCTAGAAACGCAAAATGCGTGACAGGATAGCCTTTAAGGCAACTTAATATCTATTGGTTGTGTACGGTAATTTTACCAAGTATTTATGTGACATACTGTACTACAGATGTCTGGTGGTACTAGAGGGCGTGGTGCTGGAGGAGGTAGAGGCGGTGACCCCGGCATTCCAGGAGTTGCTGAGACGGTTGCAGCCGTTCTTGCACAGCTGGGTACTCAGATAGGAGAGCACCAGCCCACCCGCCACAGCCACAGGGAAACAAACTGGCTGAAGTCAGTTAGCGAGACCCGACCACCTACATATTCAGGGGAACCAGACCCCGTAGCTTTGGAGCGTTACATTGTTGAACACGAGAAAGCATTTGAAGCTTTACAAGTACCTGACGACAAGAGGTCGCTATTGCTGCTTTCCATCTGAAGGATGCAGCCAGCACTTGGTGGAGGTTGGTCAAGGACCAGCACCTGGCTACGCCCGACTTTTCGTGGGCTGCCTTTGTTGAATTACTAAGAGGGAAGTACTACCCGGCGCACCTCAAACAGAAGAAGCGCCATGAGTTTGAAACATTGACCCAGGGAGGTCTGACCGTGGACGAGTATTACGCTCGATTCATCGGTCTACTGGACTTCATCCCCGGTGTGGATTACTGCCGTAAATTCCGAAGATTGGAAGTTCCGGGAGGCTTACTATTTCGCATCCAGATGGCGATGGGTGCTACCCTCTACACTACCATACAGGTATTAACATGAATGCCATAAATTCTTTACTTACTACAGTACCGTATAACTTTGTGAGAACTTACCAATGAGATTCCAGGAGTGTTATGATGCTGCCTCGAGGACGGAGCTAATGCTCCAGACTCGGGAAGAGACTCTAGGGGCAAAGAAAAGAAAGAACCCTGAAGAAGAGTCTGAGGGTGGAGGAGCATCTCCAGGAGGAGGCCAGAAAAAGGGAAAGTAAGGACTTATCCCATGCTTAAATACTTATCATACTAAATACCTTACGAATGCTGACCCGAAACCTTAAACAGGAAATTCTTTCCAAAGAAAGGGCAGCAGGGTCACCAGGGAAGAAAGGGAAAGAGCCCGTCCTGCAGTTGACCGGCCCAGCTATTGATGCTAAGCCTCTGAGATCTGCACCTCCTAAGGGTGAGAACACCTACCTCTTAAATTCAAATATAATCTTAAACCCTATATCAACATTTTTAACTTAAACTTAAATACTATCATCAGGCACCGGACAGCCCCAGCGCCATTTTTACTGTAAGCGTTGTGGGAAGGACCATCCAGGGGTCGACTGCGAAGGCCGCAAAGTCGAGTGTCGGTGCTGCCACAAAGAGGGCCATAGGGAATTTGAATGTTGGATGAACCCAGAGAGCCGTAATTACAGGCCACCAAAGATACTCAGAAGACCTCAGCAGGAGGATCTGGAGTACCACGAGGCGGTCAGGATGGCCAGACACCTACTGATGCTGGAGCCTATAAAGGCAAGGGAGTAGATAGGGCATGAGTACCCATACTCCATGAGACCGCTAGTGGAAGACTTTTACTTACTATGTTGTGTGCTTACTTTGAATGTTAGAAGGAGCTATGTTATAAGTATGTGGGAGTGTGTCATTGACCACTCGCCTTTTGTGTAAGACTTTGGGATTAGTTGTGTGTACTCAGCACCAATAAGCCTTGAACCTTGAAGGATAATATTTATGAACAGGATGTAATGCTTACATTACCATCTAGCCTATACTCAAATGACGAAGTCAATGAGACCGGGAATTACTGAACCAGAATTTCCACCTGCATGGCGCACTTGCTATTGCAAGCGCTATGACAAGAAAACCACTGAAATTTCCATCTGCCTTGCGCACTTGCTACAGCAAGTGCAGCGACAACAACAACAACTGCAAATGCAACTGCAATAAACAACTTTTTACCTTTTATAAAAAAAAACTGTTGTTTTCAAACCTTTTCATTGAAACCTGGGGATTAGAAACCTATGCAATTTTGGAAGGACCGATAGTCCAACCACTGCAACTGGACACATTATACAGCCACGACTGTTAAAAAAAAAAACAAAAAACACACCAGTTTTAAACGTTCGAGGAAGTTTCAGACAGAGCTACTAGCCAAATACCATCAGAGTATACTTGCATTTAATGCTAATCACTACTAGTGATACATGCTTAGTCCTTATAGACAAGCATACCCTTTGTAGATGCACCGCCGTCAGTGAGGATGGTTGGGAAGTGAAGAGCCAAGCTGCTCAAACTATTATGCAATCTGCAATACATCCAATTTCATGGATGGGGACGAATATGAATTATGATGAGATATGATCAGGAAAAAAAAAAGAGGGGAGAAAAGGAAAAATGTGTTGTACTCAATGAGATAAAAAAAGGGGGGGGGAAACAAGTTTGCTAATATAGCACGGATTTTACTTACACTGGTTGAATGATACTAGTCTATAATACAAGTTACCACGGTTGCCACAAGGCAATCATATCACTTATTACAGGATAACTGATAACATGAACTATTACACAAAAAAAACAGGCAAAAAGAAGAAAAACAAAAAAAAGAAGAAGGAAGCAGAAGAGGAAGCAAAAAAAGAGGATATCCATCAAAGGGAGATTGACAACAGAATGCTTCACTATAACCGTGTGACAGACATTACCAGTTTACTAAACGAGTCATGGGACGACCGCACTCCGTTAGGAGCATGTGGGCCTGACAGACTTATTTATGAGTTAGTCGGGTAAGTAGTAATGTATCAGTACGGTACCCCATGCAAGTAGACAGTAGTGTTAGGAACGCGAGAAGTAGTCAACTCCATTCTACGGACAGTAAGACGGATTACCTCGAAGATGGACGAGAAAGCCGCAGTTAAACCAACGGGCTAGAAAAAAAAAAAGGACCTTCAACAGAGAATAGTGGACAGTATACATGAAGACAGGGAAACGATTCAGGATAGGAAAAACCAAAAAAAAAAAACAACAGGAAAACCCATTATGGACGAAAATATGTAGAACCCTCATAAGGATCAAGCAAATGCTTGCAATCCAGAGGAAATCTACCAGATGATATGGACATAAACGCGTGACCACGCGAGGAGAAAAGATAAAGCTATATGATAGCAGATATCTTGCTTAAGGACAGTGGATTTGGAATGTACCACTCACAGGATAATTCGCACATCTTATCTGTTCGACTCATGAGATGTTAGCTGTGAGCGTTTACGCCTCTGCACTCTGTATGACTGAGTGTTTTGGTATTGCACTCGTGCAGTTATTAACCTAATGGGAACGCAGAAAGATAAAGGGATATCACCGAGTGTGTAAAAAAAAAACTACAACAGTGCGTTACTCTGGAACAAAACACCAGGGACATGGATGACAAACATCACCTTTGTGGACATTTAGGCTGGTACGTCTTAGTATTACAAAGACAAGTGCAAAGAGCACTAAGTACTACAATGGCCAATGTCATAGTATACCTCAACTAAATATCAGTGAGAAAAACACACACATGTATGCTAGTGACCCAAACAAGTGGATTCACAGCAATGGAAAAAAAAAGAAAGTCAAATTGAGCCTGTGTTCATGGGTCTGCACCTCATACGGAGCGAGTGGGCCCATTAGAATGAATTTGGGAAGAGCACAAATTGTTTAGTGCCACATCCCTTATGTATTGTAGAGCCCAGAAGGGCTAGAATCATACCTGTCTCTCTGAAATGAGAATAATCCACGAGTTGGAGAACTCTTTGAGAGCCAAGTATCCAGCGCTCCTTGTTGAGCGGCTGTTGTATACTTGTGGGGTACGGGGGCGTAACCCTTTTTGGGGGGTAGAGCCTCTTGGCTGTGCACATGTGTGCACTAAGTTTTTTGGCTGTTTGATATGCATTGCATACAAAAAAAAAGAAGAGAATTGGTGGTGTGCGGGGCATACGAGGTTTGTTTGGTTAGTATGTGAATTATTTAGTATGCATAGCATACAATGAATTGGTTTTGTTGGTTATGGTTGGCACGCGGGGCGTGCGCTGTTTGGTTTGTTTGTGTGGGATGTACACTTGTATGTACGTATCTTACGAGATACCTGTATGAATGTTGTATGTACACCATGTGTGTAACACTTCTCTTATGCTATTTGTGATATGTATTCATATTGCTTTATAGAATGATTACATCTGGTATCGCCTAGATACGAAATGAATCATTAGATAATGTGGAACAATGGAATGTATGGACACACCTCAAGAAGGTTGTCAGGGTTGTAGAACTGATAGGAAATGATGGTACTGATGGATCACCTATATCCATATATGATTGAACTAACGCCACAACGTGATGGCTATGTGCTGTATAAGCGCAATACGATGTGTGTAAATGATATATTACATAGATATACATTATGGGAATAATGGGTAGTTATACATTTATATACTTACCTATTTGATTAAGAGACTTCGGGACGAAGTCTTTTTAAGGGGGGTAGACTGAAATACCCCAAACTTATTAAACACAGATTAAATATCTAATCATATTAATTAAGGCTTAAACATGCCTTAAAAGTCAACTGAGAACAACGGTGGTCAACACAAAACAGATGTTGCACCCTTTGACGGTTAAGGGTAAATAAATACCCAAATGAACTATGTAGGACCTAAAAATTTGTCCTAAGTCTATTAACATAATATTAAACATATTATAATTGTTGGGCAACACTCCAACACAAAGAAAAAGCACTTTCATGCTTCAAGGTCAAAAAGGGCAAAAATGTGCTCTAAGAAACCTTAAAGGTCTAATGACCTCTAAATGATATAAAATTTAATTACATGATCAAATATCATGTAAGGAACACATCAAGACCGTTGTCAAAGAAAACAGAGCTCAGAAACCCAGGCAACACAAAATGTGTGCTAAAACTCCTTAAAGCACGTTTTTTGTGAAATTGTCTTTTAAATTGGTTTTAAATGGGCTAAAGGTTATAAATACCTTTAAATATAATAAATATCATATTATATGATATTAGGAATTTAATTTCCAATTTTTCAGATTTTTTTTACAATTTAATATTAAAATATTAATAAAACCCTGAAGTGGGGCCCGCAGGAGTCAAATGACCAAGTTTGGTCAATGGGCAGCTAAAGACCCATTTGCCCTTGTGGAAATCGGCTGGCATGGAGGTGGGATGACAACATAAGTCATTGATTGGCAATAATGCTGCCTAATACAAACAGAATAGTAAAAGCTTAAATTATTCTTACTTTTTCAATTATTTCAAACCTTACCTAGCTCTTTCCTCCTCCTTGCACGATTCCCTTCTGCCCAGCCGAGCTCCTCCCTTCCATTGAAGCTCTCAAGGTCTGTTCTTGAGCATGGAAGGCAAATCTAGCTCCTAAGTTCCTAATGTAAGTGTTTTAATGTCATTTTTAGTCATTTTTAGCCCTTTTTCTTCTTTTTCTTCTTCTTCTAACACCTAAATTTCGTGGCTCAACAATTCCTATGGCTTATTCTCAGTGTTCTAAGGTTAGAACAAGAGCTAAACTCGGTTGAGACCAGTAGAGGGACCAAGGTTGTTCAAATCTACATTTTAAGGTAAAAATGTGCTTTAAGCTCATAACTTTTGATTCCTTTCGAGTTTGGTTGTGAAATTTTGGCCATAGCCTCATCTTCTTCTCCTTTTCATGTGGGATCTGTTGGCTAGCCATTTGGAGCAAGGATGGCCGAGATCCAAGAGAAATACTCTCTTTTTAGGCATTTTTCCAAGGTAAAACTTAATAACAAGGTAGCAATTCGAGATCTAACTATTTCCTATGTCAATATGGTGGATCTAACACCTTGTGGTGTGTTTGGTTCAGGTCGAAAACACTTAGAACTTTCCTTGCACTCTTAAGGTAATTTTTGCCTCAAATCTTACATTAAATTACTCCTTATGGTTAGATCTTGCTTAGAGACTAACTAGACCTTGTTTTCTGTTTGAAAACATGTAAAACAAGCTGTGGAGAATTTCTACTCAAGGTGGCCGAACCAAACAAGGCTTTACCTAAGCTAAATCAAGGTATAAATCACTTAAAACCTTAACTTACTTGATACATTAACACAAGTTTAAGTATGTGTATACCAATTGCCGTGAGTGAAGGAGAAAAACAAGGTCTTGTTTGACCTTAAAATGTTTAAGAAATGGTTTAATAAATTTTATAACTAATTAAACAAGCATAATTGTCAAATTTAAGACATTGTGGAAGTTTGGTAATTAAACAAAGAATCTATGGTGAGGCCGAAATTGTATATGTATTTTGGGACATTTATGTGTAATTTATTTTGCAGCCAATGTTTGTAATAAGGCCATGTATTTTAGGCCATTTTATTTATGCATTTACAAGCTTTTATTTAAGTTTAGGTGATATATAATTATTACCGAAATGAAATGGGGTCTTAGGTGTAATTAAATTAAATTTGAGGGCTTTAGAATAATAAGGCCGAAATTAGAGGTAAAAAGAGTTAAAATAAAGTTTATAAGATATTATAAAGTTTTGGGGTTAAATGGTAATTTCTAGAAAGTTTGGGTGCAAACCGTAATTACTAGGAATTAATGGTCAAGGAAATATTAAGGAGGTCAACCTTGACCATATACTAGGTTTTGACCAAAATAAATAAGTTAGATAACTTATTAAGGTTTTATAATAAGCTATGTATTTTATGGTAATATTTTTATAACATATGTGGTAAATATGTTATTACCAAAATAAGGGTGTACAATGGTATTTTAAACACCCATGGGCTATTAGGAATTTTTAGGAATTTAATGGGTTGTTTTTGGAATTAAAATAAACTATATGTATAATATATAGTTATTATGTCATTATGACACTTTGGAGAAAATAGATGGTGGAATGGTAAATACCAAGAGTATATGGGTTAATAAGGATATTTATAACCCTTTGTGGAATTTGGAGATTTTTAGAATTATATAAGAGTATTTGTTGAGATATATGTATAATATATAGTTTTAATGATATTATCAAACTATATGTTATAAATGGGCCTAATGACAATATAAAATGTATATTGAGGTCTATTCGGAATTTATGAAGATAACCATAGGTTATACTCTTTTATAAGTTAGAAATGTTATATTGAATGGAATATATAACATGGTGAAAAAAAGGGGTGATTTTGTAAATAAAGGAAATTATGGTTTAAGGAAAAGTATAAGGTTTAATATATGCCTACGAGGCAATATACAATAGTTTTTTTATAAAAACTATAGTTATAAGTTAAAGAAAAAAAATATCATATCTAATGGTATTAGTATTTTGGTATAACATTACATAATGTTATGTGGTCAAAAGAGAATTTAAATAAATTCAGGGGCTATACGAATAATAAGAGTTGGAAAATGAATTTTAGACTATGGTCTACAATGTCATAAATGTTATGACAATTAAATGGTATTAAGGTGGTTTAGATGGAATTAATATAAGGAAGGGTACTCACATAAAATAGTGTGACAAACTATAATAAATGGGATTTATAAACTAAGGTACTTATGTAATAACCTTAGGAGTTGTAAATGTACAACGTAAATGTTACTCATGTTAGGATAATAATCTTAATATAGGTCGTACAATATGATACAACTAATGAGAAAAAAATCATCTAATAAAGATGATAAAATAACATAAAATATAAGAGTTTATCAAACTCATGGGAATTACCTACGTGGTAAAAAAAATATATATACATACACAAGGATAATGTATATAAGGTGGACATATATTTTGGTTGGAAACCGTATGATTTAATGGTGGTGGTTAATTAAAAAATATATATAGTTACAAATTATATGTTATGAGTTTTTGGGATGCAAATACTATTTGCTAAAGATAATGAATTATAAATAAATGGCATAATAAGGAATGGTGGGAAAATAATACAATATGGAAAAAAATAACAATATAATATAATCATGCATGCATACATGCAACTATAGGTTATGTACCTAAACTAGAAGGTGGATAAGGTTAAAAGAAATACAACGAATTAAACTTAGCAGTTAAATGTTATGACGTTTGAGTTTTAAGTAACAAGCCGACTGTTTTGGAGAAACCCGTAACAAAACTGTAGCAAACAGGGGTGAACTGTCGGGGTTACTTATTATTCGGAAATACCGGATGTAGTTAGTCATGGAGACTGACTTATAGTTTGTATTACCGTTTAGTGTATACTTCTGACAAGGACGCTTGACGAGCTAGCGGACTACACGGAGCATAGGATCTTGCTGATTCATACTCCACCGTAATACTGTCAGGGTGAACGGTATGTAAAGGGGTTTGCCGAGTTGACCTAAGGTTGCTCCTTGGGCTCGGATTTGGTTGATAACTTGTGTGTTATATGTGTGGATACATATATGTGATTGTGTGCTACTGCATTAATTATTTATGCACGAGCGTCCTACGGGACTAACACTACGTCGACTATAGATCGACTTATATAACATACATATGCGTTGTGATGACATGACGGTTACTTGATATAATACCATGATATTAATTTAGTATATAGTAACCTAAGTAAAACACTTAGGGACGAGTCACGACATTGTCGGTCTCTAGAGCATGGATCTCTAACATAAGTATAACCTAGATGACTTCTAGGTATGCGCGAGACCCATTGGGCCGCTGGTTAATAAATATATTCTCCATAAGACTAAGAGCAGATCTTAAACATTATGAGAGAGTGATGGTATGAGATTGAGGTGAGGAATCCCGGTAGTTTACGAACTACTTGGTTGCGCATTTGTGATCACTGAGGGGTTTCCTAATTGGATTCCGCTCCAGGTTATATCCAACGAACCCAAATAGGTTTGGGATCAGGTGGCTACGGCCTTTTTATGGACGTCTTACGAGACATAAGTGAGTCAGGGGCCTCCGGACCTCTGGCGAAATGAGCACCTTTGTGTGTACGGGGGACTACTGTCCATGGTGAGGTTATCGGGTTGTCCTAACATGACGCCCTACTGACATTAATTAAACATGGTTGGATGGAGCCTACAAGGCTAAGGTAAATTAACTATGGGAACTGTACGCCACAGCGAATGTACATTGTACATATGGATGGGGCTTGAAAGCCAAACTAAAATAAATTGACAGTGGATGGTGAACACTACGGCGATTGTACATTGTACAAAATATTGTTGTTATTGCTCGATACGTTCGGTATACAAATGTTGTTTGAAATATTCTATGAATGTTTGGTTTGGATGGATGATTAATGTTTATGAATATTTGGATGGTTGATTATGTATATTATACATTTATGCTTCAGTTTTGATTATAACTGTAAAAAGGAAAAGCATGAAACCAATCTAATAATAAGATGGTTAAAATGACAAGTGACCATTAGGTCCAGGCCCGGCATACTCAGCGTCTATCGCTGATACTACACCATTTCAGGTTGTTGATCATTGTCGGAGCTGAAGAGCAGGAACAGGGTAATTGGAGATGTTGTATAAAATGAAGATGGTGTATGGTCTTATGGTAAGGTTGTGTATCTTCAGGATTGGGTAGATGCTCACTTGTCGATGCTTATGTTTTGTGGAATTAGTATGATGTATGAGTAGAGTTTCTCGTTATCACTACTGCGGTTAGCAGTTTGTTTATTTGGAAAGTTGGTTGTAGGTTGGCTACGTTGCTCGCATGGGCGAGTAATGGCCGGTGACACCCGAGTGAGTTTTGTAATTGTTATTTATTTCCGCTGTGAGACGTTTTTAATTATTGCTACGTGAGGGATTATATCGTGATTATGGAGAGGGGTGTTACAAAAACTGTTAACACATTGGTGCTTATCCACTGGTCATCACCATTGGTTCATGTCATGCTGAGTTTCGTGTATTGAATCATCACAGAAGACCTGCATACTCCTGTCAAAACAAAGATTGTTTTTACATACAACCAAACAATATGGTCAACGTAATTTCTATTATTTATGGAAGTTAACATCAAAGTGTTGTATAAGCTTACCCGGGTCATCGACACGGCTCCCCTAACATACTCCAATATTTAATTTCAGTCCCCTAAGCTTGCTGCACGCTTTGCCCCGGTAATAGACGTAAGGCGAACACTGACAACGTCCTTTCTTCACTTGCCTGGGCAATGTTGGGACTGGTATGAATAGACTTAACATCCTTTTTGGGAGAACTATCCGTCAAAATCCATAGTCTCCCACCACCGTATCAACGAGGCCGGATTTTCAGATTGACCCCCGGCGGAACTCCGCATGTGTGTTCACACCGCCCTCTGTTGGAGTTTGATCTACTTCTGCAGCAACAACATCGGTAGCGAGCGTTCTATCACCCCCCTCAGCTTCAATACACTGTTCAGATAAATCCTTTGATCCATCCTCTCTCTCAGCACCTAACGCACCCCCGTCCTCCCTCTCAGGCTAACGCAACCCACACCCCATCCTCTCCATCCATACCAGTCTACAATGAAACCACACGGAGACACTCATTATATTAGAAATGATCAATGCTTAAAACTTGAGGCATGAATACCTGATATCACCACATATGTTTACCTTTTCAACATCATACTTGACAGGTGGTTGGCTAGAACCTCCATCGCGCAGGGTGATTAAAGACTGTAGCAACAAATTGGTTCCAAACGACAAAAGTATCACCAATAAATATTACAAGATTGCATGGCAAAAAAAATGAATAACATATAGCCTGATTGGGACAGAATACCTGCGCCGCAAGATTGCAATCACCGGTATCTTCTGTACACCCATCGTAACTACTTTCTTTTCTTTCGCGTCGACCCTCACTGAGACCATCAGCTTCTGCCTTAACCTGTGCATCCTTACTTTTACCATCTGCCCGAAGCAACCTAACAATGTATTATTCAATGTTTCAACCCTCCGAATCCATCTGTTGGTGGCTTACAGCTTCAGCGTGTGCTGCAGTGGCCTGCAGATGGACAAATTTTAAATCACATACATACATAACAGAGTTCGGCAAATACAGTGGTCAACTGCAATACTCGTTTACCTCCGATAGAGTCATGTCAATTTCCCCATCATCCAAACCCTCAGCACCACAGACTCACGATCTGCACGGTAATTGGATTTTGGCATAGTGGTCCCCATGTTACAGCTGGATGTACCAGGATACTTAACCCGACCTCTGCATATCGCTTCAACCGACTTCACATCACGTAACTTGTTTTTTATAGTTTCTGTTGACCAGAGTCCACATGTTGGGACACGTCAGACGGTATTTCGTCATCAAACAGTACGCTGTCAAGAAAATGTACCTGCGTTGTGTGTACTACTGTTACGGCATCATGGATCTCACATAAACAACATAGAATGAATTTACAAATGTGTTAAGGAGTAACTTACAAACAGAAAATGGAAATCCCCTTTGAGTAGAGGGCTTGCATCCTTGGAATCAGCATATTTGTCTAAACCACCGATCAGGGTGTCTGAAATGTGCTGACACCAGTTATATTTTGGAATCAATTCCAGATCATGTAAAAGTCAGCGTAGTTGAGATTGACTCTGTTGTTTGGGGGACGGTTGAGTACACATCCTAATGAGTACAAGATAAACAGCTTGGTACGTTTTTCAGGATCTTTTCACAAAGGATCCTACTGTACACAGATTGCAATGGAGCCAACGAGGTGGACCGCAGTCCCATATCAGCACCAGTTGTTTAGCCCTACTCGTACGATTGGGACTTAATTTGATTGGTAAGTTGCCCGATGGAAGATTGTAGACCCTCTTCACGTCATCAGGGCCCACCCTGAGCAAATTTCCTTCACCGAGACGGAATGACTTTGACTCCTTGTCATACAACTGTAAGATTGTGTATGATACCTCGATCCATACGATCGACTGATATCTTGGTCAGACCGATAAACCCAGTATTACGTAGAACCTTCCTCAAGTCTGATAATATAACACCGTTGACAAGATTATTTACCATCTCAATCATCTTCTTGGGCGCGCACTTGTTCTGGTAGCTGTCGGGATGCGGTCCTCATCGCCCTGCTGCTTCCCATCTTGGGGTTCAGCATCATCATGAACCGATGATGATGCGCAACCTTCCTCCTTTTAAGTTTACGTTCGGCAGCTGCCCTATGTATCGTCTAGGACCCATTTGACCAAGTAAACCTGAGTGGACTAATAATCGTTCATACTAAGGAAAACACAGGGAACGACAGACATTTCATACCTATATCAGAAATTTCATGCCTTGGAAAAAAAATGGAATGATGTAAAGACAACAACCTTGGGTCCAGAGTAGCTCAGTGGACTTATAACAGTTCATATTAAGGACAACACAGGTAAACGACAAACATTTCATACATAGTCTGAAATTTCAAGAGTTGAAAAAAGAAAGGATTGATGAGAAAGACAACAACCATGGGTCTGAAGTAGCTCAGTGGACTAATAATCATTCATATTAAGAACAACACAGGAAAACGACAAACATTTCATACATAATCGGAAATTTCAGCACTTGGAAAAAAGAATGGATGATGTAAAAGACTACAAACATGGGTCCCAGAGTAGCTCAGTAGTCGAATATTGTTTCATATTAAGGACAACACAGGTAAAAGACAGACATTTTCATAAATGATCAAAAATTTAAAGACTTGGAAAAAGAATGGATCGATGAAAAAGACAACAACCATGGGTCCAGAGTAGCTCATGTAACCCCTTTTACTAATTGTACCCGAATCTAGGGGTGCATACCATAACTGTAATTTTGCATCGAAATCAAAGGTCAGAATTAAACAGACTACAGCCTACAGCACTAATGATAAGGGGGCACGTTGTTGTCAGATACCAAGACAATGGAGGATGAATACACTACGTACATAATTCATCGTATTTAAAAAATCTATGATGAACAACATTAGGGAATAAGCACAGAATTAAACATCAGGTAGCTGTATCACAAACATGCAAGTACCACGATTTTGTGAGGCGGGGTGCCCTTTAAGGGTTTAGAATTCTATAGATTGGTCAAAAATAGGACCTGATGTGTGCCAATTTCATGACTGGATCATACTTCTTGATGACAACCTAGTACATTTTTATGACAAGATGGGGGCAAAACTCGGCTTGTTGAGTCAGATACCGAGAGTGTCTGGTAAATCAGTTTGGGGGGAGATTTTTCCGCTAGATGTATCAGATGACGAGCAGTAGCTCGATGTTGTGAGGTGGGTAGCCCTATAGATTGGCCAAAAATAGGATCTGATGTGTGCAATTTTCGTGACTGGATCATACTTTTTCATGACCACAGTACATTTTTTTGACAAGATGATGGTAAAACTCGGCTGATAAACAGGTGTCGAGAGGGTCTGGTCAAAAAATGTTGGGGGACATCTTTCAGGTAGCTGTATCACAGGAATAGCACGGCAGCTCAATGTGTGAGGTGGGGTAGCCCTATAGGGTATAGAATTCTATAGGCTGGCGTAAAATAGGACAGGTTAGCAGATAATAGTCTAAACAAAGAAGACATGCAAAATTGCATGGAACTTGATACATGAGAGCAGTGGCATCGCCGCAGAGGGGAGGGGGGTGGGGGGGAGCTGGGGGCTTAGGCGTTTAACTAACGTAGCAATTCCAACTGTATTAGGGTTTCATACCTCGATTTCGCTAACGCTGACCCTAATTCACGAAACCAAACTTACTAATTTATCATAACAAGTGGCCACAGACCAATCAGTTATCCAAATAACTTCTGCTTGTTGTAAATTTAAGATTAACGGACACAGAGGATTTCAATTTTATTCAGCAGGAGAAAGGTTAAAGCCAAACAAGGGGAGAGTGATGAAAAACACTAGAAACCATTCGTGGAGAAGAAAATTTACGATCTTACAAATTTAACTCACTTACTTACTCCGGACACCTACCTGTGATACCAACCAACAGATGCAGATTGATGGGCGACAGTTGTAAGACGGTCGAAAGGAACAGCAAATCCCAGATTACCGGAAACGACCGGGCTTAGGAAGAAGAATGGGGTGAAACGAAAAAGAGCAGATTGGAGAACTTGCTTGGATTACGGTCAGCAACTCAGCAAAGGGGGAGATTGAATTGGGGGGAATTTAATTCGGCCGTTTTTTTTAAAAAAAAAACAAAAAATGTGATAACTGTGTGTGATCTCACGTGAGTTGTGCAACGCGAGTTTACGAAAATACCCCGCTAGACCCCTGTCAGGCATGCGATATTACAAACATACCCCTAATTTTCCCATACTGGGTCTACACCGTCAGATCAGAGAAGATGTCAATCCAGCGGCTGAGATGAGCGAAGGCACGGTGCCTTCGATCCCGTGCGAAGTCACGAGAGCCGGTCCCATTGAATCCACGATTAGGGATTTTATAACGTGATTTCGAACCACGTTCTAATATGGAAATGACTAGTTTTGATATTTTGAACTGTCACATGTCAACACTCTATTGAAGGAAAATAAAGAAAAAAGGAAATAAGAGGGAATAGTTATAAGGGAGAGGAGGAGGAGAGTATGTGAATATGGGAGAGAAATTTTTTTTTTCAAAATGTCATAACTTATAAAATATAAGTGTAAAAATAAAACAAATTATACCATTGTTCATCATTTTTCATACTCTTCAAAACAAGATGCATCATGGACATGTTTTGGTAAACTTGATAATTTTTTTATTTTTTGTATGTACATATTTTTTACGATTAATTGTGAATCTTAAGTTTAAGAAAAGTGAATCAAAGGTTGTTTAAAAGTGAATCAAAGGTTGTTAAAAAGTGAATCAAAGGTTATTAAAAAGTGAATCAAAGAGTAGCTAAAAGTGAATAAGAGGTTTAAAAAAAGTGAATCTCATAAACAGAGATTGTTTAACTAAGTGATTCTGATTGTTTGACTAGTGTGAATTAGAGGTTTTGGAAAAGTGAATCAAATGTTGTTAAAAAGTGAATCACAAGATGTTACAAAGTGAATCAGAGTAATAAGAGTGAATCTTGTAACCCTAGATTGTTTAACTAAAGTGATTAAGAGGTTTAAGAAATGTGAATCAGAGGTTTTTATAAAGTGAATCATGTGTTTAAGAAAAGTGAATCAGATGTTTAAGAAAAGTGATTCTCGTAAATAGAGATTGTTTTAACTAAAGTGAATAAAAAGTTTAAGAAAATTGAATCATAGGTTTAAGAAAATGAATCAAAGTTTTTTAAAGGTGAATCAAATGTTTAAGAAAAGTGAATATTTTGTTTAATACTAGTAAAAATTAATCTTACCACAAACTTATGCGAGGGTGGTTTTTAGGGTGGGTGTCTGGGGGGTAGGGTAGTATTTTTGGCATTAGTTCTACACTTTATATTGTCGTCACTACTCGACAGTTTTTTAGGGTTTAGGGTTTAGGCTGCACTACAAACCATAAAACACGCCTTCGACGTTTTTAGCATTCCTAGGGTGGTTTTGACGGTGTTTGGGGGTAGGGTAATCTTTTTGGCATTATTTCTACACTTTATATTGTTGTCACTAACTCGACAGTTTTTTTTGGGTTTGTGGTTTAAGGTTTAGGGTTAGCTATCCTAGGGTGGTTTTTTGGGTGTTTGAGGGGTAGGGTAATCTTTTTGGGATTAGTTCTATACTTTATATTGTCGTCACTGACTCGACAGTTTTCCCTAAACCCTACGACCCTAAACCTTGCACTACAAACCCTAAAAATGTCTTCGATGTTTTTAGCTATCCTAGGGTGGTTTTTTGAGTGTTTGAGGGGTAGGGTACTCTTTTTGGGATTAGTTATACTTTATATTGTCGTCACTGACTCGACAGTTTTCCCTAAACCCTAAACCACAAACCATAAAAATGCCTTCGATGTTTTTAACTTTACTATGGTGGTTTTTAGAGTGTTTGGGGGTAAGATTCATTTTGTTAATGAATAAGTTTCATTTTATTATTAAAAAAATTCATTTTGCTAATGAATAAGATTCACTTTAAAAAAACCTAATATATACTCATTCTAAAAATATAAATTTTAAGTTTACCAAAACATATCCATGATACATCTTGTTTCGAAGAGCACGAAAAAGATGAACAATGGTATAATTTGTTTTTATTATTTTTGTACCTATATTTTATAAGTTATAACATTTTGAAAAAAAATTATCTCTCTCCTCCTCGTGTGTGCGTGTGTTGTTTCTTTTTCTTTTTATTTTTTTCTCAGTTTCTTCTATTACTTTTTACGCCAATAATGTATTGACATGTGGCATGAAGCCATATTACAATGTGGAGCAAGCTCCAGGTTCTTCCTTAACGAATCGTCCAATTTACGAGGGATTCCAAGAGTTTCCTGGGACCCGTGGGATTTACCCTTCCGCCGCCCTCAGATCTCGCAACACATACACTTCACCGCAGGGTTTGGAAGGTCTCTCCTCGCTAGGAGGAAACCAAGCTAACGTCCAATTTTACTTAGAACCACGTATGCACCTTACCACTAAGGAGTTTGCAAAAGGCTACTTTCTCATGAGCTTAAATGCTCATTTGTCGATAGTGGACCAATTGAATCCCCATCACGTTTCTAAGGCCAACGTTGGCTCCGTTCCAAAAGAACACCACTTCTTGGTATCACCTCCTTTACTAGGATCCCTTTTCCAACTAACCCTGGACGTTCTAGGACGTCGTGGTTTGTTATGGCTTTAGGCCGATAACAAGGTCATTGCCACAACAACCTTGTCTAGTGGAATTGGTGATTGGGGTTCAAGGGAGAGACCTTTATAGAAGGCAGTTGTACTCCTTCATTCCTTCCTTTTTTTAATTCATTACCTTTTTGCCTCTTTGTTTTCTAGACTTTTCTTTTTAGTCAACACGGCAAACTGAGAAATCTATTGTCATGTTTTTTTTTCAAAGATGATTATGATATATTTGATGATTATATAGTATTAGTTCTCCAAATTATATTATTCAAATATAATTTCTTAGACAAACTGAAACCTATACAACTTATTATTCCAAATATACTTTTTGGCACAAAGTTAAAATATGAAGAATTAATTTTTCCAAACACTCTTTTTGGACTAAAGAATTTATTATTCACACATATATTTTTTACGACAAACTTAACTCTATTGAATTTACTATTCTAACATTTTTTCGAAAAACTTAACTTTCAAGAATTTATTATTCCAAGCATTTTTTTTACTAACTAACTTTGATGAATTTTTTATCCTAAAGTAGACAAACTTAACTCCAATGAATTTATTGTCCCAAACATAATTTTTAAGACAATTAAATCTAAAGAATATATTCTTTAGAGCATTTTCGGACTAACTTTAACTCTTAAGAATATATTTCTAACACTTTTTTTGGAACAAACGTAACTCTGAAGAATATATCATTTCAAACATATTTTATGGGACAAACCTAACTATAATTTTTTTTAAACTTTTCCTTCCATAATCCATTGACTCATTCATCCAAAATAGAGGCCATCTAACTCAAGATAAGGACACAAACCAAGCAAAAACATCAAGTTAGATGTGATTACCACTACTAATTGTAACTTGGTCCACCAGGGGACGATACGTAAGTAATGTCAATGCCCATGTGTGATCACTACCTAACCTATAGCCTAATCTACAAGCTTAAAATTACCAAAATCCAAGAGCTAAAAACTAATCCAACATGTCCATCAGTGGTAACTACGATTAAATTTGTACAAGCATCACTAAAGAGTCAAAGGGAGATAGATTTAAACCCTAAATTCACAAGGTCACTATACAGAAACCCAAATCGATCTATAAGAACGAGACCTCCATTGCTCATGCAGAAAACCCATTGTGGCTTAGTTGCTCATGCGTGGTGGGGGTTTGCGTAGAGCTAATCCTTCACTCACCATCCTCACTTTCTTATCATTCTTCTTGTGTCTGACTGTCGACGCCTGAGCTAGATGATGATATCTCCTACCTCTTCCACCTATGTTGCGCATCTGGAAGGTTACGGTCCTATACCTCCTCTCTTGTTGCATCTGCGACTAGCCACTGGAAAGGTCTCATGCCATATATAGATGTCTTGTGGATCGATTGGCATAGGAACCGATTTGCCAGAGAATGAATTCTCTAGGATGCCGCCTGTGTCATCGGAGGTTACAATGACAACCCTTTTTCGTGGAAACAAATGGGTCGCCCTGCCTCAGGAAGTCCGAAACAGTCCATGTCTTCAATTGTTGTGAGCCTTCCCTTAGCTTGTAACGGGCTAGAAAGGTCTCACTTGATAGCCATAAGCCAAAAGGTTTGAGCTTTTTACCTACCACGGTATTAGGGCGGTTCAAGGAAGCGTGCAAGAATATACCACACTTCGCACAAATTTTAGGTATGTAATCACACGAGATTTTGAAAACATAGAATTTCTTGTCTTTCTGATGTGGCATGCATCAAAGAATTAGACGATTTATGTTGATCATGACCTTAAATAGGAGATACCTGAAGCTAGAGGATGTTAGATCCTCCGTGATGCCTCAAAATCTACCCAGTTTCGCCGCAGCTTTCTCGACAAAATGAACATTGCAAAGGGAGGGCGGGACATCATAGATTCTTACCTATAATGGCACCCATCGCAACTTCTGGTGTGGTATCGTTACCCCCGATTCCAAGCGATGAACCACAAATAAAGATCCATGGGCTAACCAAGGCCTAACCAGTACACAGTACTGCATGTAAGGCTTGGATTTTTGAATTTGATGAAGAAGCAGTCGGCTTCTACCTTGCAAAACTTGAATCCCCCGAATACACTTCACATATCAAAGAGGACAGGGCAAAGCGAAACCGGAGTGATCTCGGAATGTAAGAAGAGTTTACCAATGAGGCATCACTTGAGTGCAAGTGGTGACCCAAAATACTCCTGAACGTCATGAAAAGAGGGGAGAAACAAATTCAGAAGAGGACGGAAGGAGAGAATGAAAGAGCAAATGGAGAGGAGATGAGAATGCGAGTAGAGGAAGTGCCAAAAGAGATTTTCTTTTAAACCAAAATGGAGAGAGATTACTATAAAGGAGATTGACATTAATTTGAATGGGTAAGGCGAAGACGAGGAGGTGGAGAGTGGTGTGCAAGGTAAAGTGGTGTAATCATCCTTGCATGCTTAGGCGTAGGAGGAGCAAAACACGGGAGAATTTGGGTTAGGGCCTGGACAGTTGAGGTCCCTGATTTCTCTGGACTCAATTTAGTCCATTAGATCTAGGAGATAAGTAATCTAATGGTGAAAATTTAAGTTGTTATTTTTCTGACATTTTTATTTTTTAAAATGAAAAACAACATTAATTAAAAATCCAGCAGACCTATTTTATAGGCTATAATAACACCTATCTTAGTAGTTATAATAATTACTAGACTCTTAGAATTCCTAAATCAATTACCAAAAGTACTAAAAATCAACTTTTTTACCTTCCTCCTCCCGCCAGTCATCCTCTACCTCCATTCTCTTCTCTCTCAATTTTTTTTGAAATTAACCACTCCCTCTCAAAATTAATTCACCAACCAACACATAATTCATATACTTTCTGCAACTTCTACCATACACCACTGTGCTTACGCCACTGTGCTCCACGACATATACTTTCAAAATTCATATACTTTCATCGCGTCTCTCCGGCTCCGGGAATCTCTCTTTTGCGCCGTCGACATTCGTGTCCTCCTCAATTGACACTGATCATAGCCTGCTTGCCTACCAGGCCGCCGGTTTACCCTGCCATCAGTCATCGGTGTTCGTTGTGCGAAGATCATATGCTCCTTTGTTTGTCTCTCTCCTTCCAAAAGTGATGGAAATTCGCCGATGGTTTCAAAATCTAGGTTAAT
Source organism: Limonium bicolor (assembly GCA_023374045.1). Lineage (NCBI taxonomy): Eukaryota > Viridiplantae > Streptophyta > Magnoliopsida > Caryophyllales > Plumbaginaceae > Limonium > Limonium bicolor. Next base: position 123,627,783 of record CM041779.1, read on the forward strand.
TACCCACCACCACTTTCTCCTGTCATTCCATCGAAGAAGCGGAGGTATATGAAATTTTCCATTCTTTTGTTTGATTCCCTGTTTTTCTCTCTCCTTCCAAAAGGGATATGGAAATTCGCCGTTCTGTTCAAAATCTGGGTTAACTACCCACAACCACTTTCTCCTGTCCCATTCAATCGACAAGAGGTATATGAAAATTCACCATTCTGCTGTTTGCTTCTCCTGTCGTTCAGGCGTGAATTTGGGGGTAATGCTGAGAGTTCTTTCGACGGGCTTCATAGCGACAACAGAAACCACACACAATCGGCATCCCCAGCACTCCAGAAAGTGAGAATGGAGTTGGATCAACACATTGCAAAAGCCAAATCCAAAAGAAGACAACGGTAAGTTTTTTTTTGTGTACTATATAGTGGGTAATACAGCAAGTTAGGCTTCGTCCACAAAAATAAGGTATTATAATGATTGTATATTAAGTATATGTATCTGTAAAAAAAAAGTGTTTGATAAATCAAGTCTGTGGATTCGATTAGCTGCCTTGTAGAGCTTTGAGGACGAAACTCTGCGTAATTTATTTGATCTTATTGTTTGGTTTTATCTGATCCCACATCACATGGTCCCTATACATCTGATCATCTGGTAGTGTGTTGTTGACAGTATGACAAAAATAAATAGGTCTATTATTCTTAGCAGTTCCTCCACTTTCTGACAAAATGTGATAATGTTAAGTATAAGAATATGTACATAGTAAGTATACGAACTTTTTACATATTAAGTATATCAATGTGATAGTGTTAGGTATATGAATTACCACAAATTAAGTATGCGACTGTAATAGTGTGAAGTATACGAATGTTATAGTGTTTAGTATACAGATGGTTATAAATTAAGTATACGAATGTAATAGAGCGAAGTAAACGAAACTTTACAGATTAAGTATACGGATGTCACAGTGTTAAGTATACGAATTTTTACAAATCAAGTATACCAATGTGATAGTGTTAAGTAAGAATTTTTACAAATTAAGTATACGGATGTGAGAGTGTTAAGTATACGAATATTTACAAATCAAGTATACCAATGTGATAGTTAAGTATAAGAATATTTACATATTAAGTATATGAATTTGATAGTGTTAAGTATACGAATTCCCTCAAATTAAGTATACGAATGTAATAGTGCGAAGTATACGGATGTGATAGTGTGAAGTATACAGATGGTTACAAATTAAGTATACGAATGTAATAGTGTGAAGTATAGGACCGTTTACAGATCAAGTATACGGATGTGATAGTGTTAAGTACATGAATATTTATAAATCAAGTATACCAACGTGATAGTGTCAAGTATACGAATTCTCCCAGATTAAGTATACGAATATTACATGTATGTTACTAATTATAATGCTTTTTCTGATATTCAATCGTTTTTTGTAACAGTTGGCACAAGAAAATGACCCGAAGCTATTTATGTCAACTTGTCGAGGTTCAACTGCCCGCCTCATTGATTTACTCCAGGGATTGAAGAGTGATCCTATGAGGTTGCTTAAGGAACAAGCTATAGAAAAAGCTGGATTTGGTCCATTGTGAGAACACATCCAGACTGAGATGCATCATCTTTCGGGCTCAATGTTGGAATCATTGTGTATGCAATGTAGATATGATACCAAGAATCGGGAAAAATACCATATCATGTGAAAATGGTGGTGAAGTGGAATGAGGAAGAAGAAGTTAAGTAGTATTAAGTAATTAATTCTGGTATGCCATGTGAGAAACATATATAAATCATGTTTATTTTCGTTTTGACTATTCATCTACCCATTCCTCAGTTCAGTTTTTATGTCCAGTGGTAAATGAAGAAATACCGACTCTATTGTTATACGTATACTGTAAAAGCCTTACTCGAATACTAGTGTGTGTTAAATTCATTTACTGGTTAAACATTAATACTACTATTCGTTTCAAATACTAAGTGAGTTCTACTTAAATTACCATGTACACTTATAATCATATAACAGATATGAGAAGTATTAAAGTACCCCATATTATTACTCTGCAACATTGAAAAACGTGAAAAGATGTAAATATATTAAAAAATTATAACAAAAATACATTTTTAATTTTTCAAAACATACACAATCAAATACTAAATCAGTAGTATATCAAGTACTTATAACAATATATTCAAGTACTAACGTCTTCTACGCTCATATACTAGATATCACTTGACTATTAAACTACCCCATAATTATTACTCTGCAACATTGAAAACGTGAAAGATGTAAAATATATTAAAAAATTATAACAAAATACATTTTTAATTTCTTAAAACATACACAATCAAATACTAAATCAGTAGTATATCAAGTACTTATAACAATATATTCAAGTACTAACGTCTTCTACGCTCATATACTAGATATCGCTTGACTATTAAACTACCCCATAATTATTACTCTGCAACATTGAAAAACGTGAAAAGATGTAAATATTAAAAAAATTATAACAAAAATATATTTTTAATTTTTCAAAACATACACAATCAAATACGAAATCAGTAGTATATCAAGTACTTATAACAATATATTCAAGTACTAACGTCTTCTACGCTCATATACTAGATATCACTTGACTATTAAACTACCTCATAATTATTACTCTCTGCAACATTGAAAAACGTGAAAGATGTAAAATATATTAAAAAATTATAACAAAAATACATTTTTAATTTCTTAAAACATACACAATCAAATACTAAATCAGTAGTATATCAAGTACTTATAACAATATATTCAAGTACTACTACGTCTTCTGCGCTCATATACTAGATATCACTTGACTATTAAACTACCCCATAATTATTACTCTGCAACATTGAAAAACGTGAAAGATGTAGATATATTAAAAATTATAACAAAAATACATTTTTAATTTCTTAAAACATACACAATCAAATACTAAATCAGTAGTATATCAAGTACTTATAACAATATATTCAAGTACTAACGTCTTCTACGCTCATATACTAGATATCACTTGACTATTAAACTACCCCATAATTATTACTCTGCAACATTGAAAAACGTGAAAGATGTAAATATATTAAAAAATTATAACAAAAATACATTTTTAATTTCTTAAAACATACACAATCAAATACTAAATCAGTAATAGTTCAAGTACTTATAACAATATCTTTAAACACTAACATGTTCTACACACTCATATACCAGATATCGGGTGACTGTTAAACTACCACATTATTATTTCTTCTGCGATATTGAAAAACGTGAAATTTTTTAATGTCAAAAATAGCTTTTTAGTTTCCCAATACGTATACACTGAAATACTAAATCAATAGTATATCAAGTACATATAACAATATGTTGAATTACTAACTTCCTTTACAGTCATATACTAAATATCATGTGACTATTAAACTACCCTATAATCATTACTTCTATATTATTGAAAAACGTGAAGACATTTAAATATAGTAAAAAAGTTATGACAGAAATACCTTTTTAGTTTTCCAATACACTAATCATTAACAAATAATTAAAATAACTAATCATTTATATAATAAAAAAAGCATTCCACCAATGGGAATGCATCCAGAAAAATCTGGATTGCTTGTGAGACCAGGTCTCAAGCCAAGCCCACACGGGAGACGGAAAGGCAACTGACAAGACAAAAAAAGGGTTAAATCCCGCCGAAAGGAGTGTTTGAAGTAGTTATTATGCAATACATACTCCCTCCGTTCAATAATAACTGTCATTTTAGAAACTTGCACACTTATTAAGAAAAGTAGGACAATGACGCATGTGCCCCTACTTTTTACTTTCCATTTAGATAATAATTACTTTTATATTGAATAGTAGGGGTAAAAGTGAAAAGAAGTGTGTCAAAAAGCTAGAATGACAGATATTTTTGAACAAGAATCACATCCTAAAACGACAGATATTAATGAACGGAGGGAGTATTTGTTTGGGACAAACTTAACTCACAAGTAATTATTTCAAACATACTTTTCCCTTGGAACAAAGTTAATTTTGAAGAATTTGTTATTCTAAACATATTTTTTATTTGGAACAAATTTAACTCTGAAATTTTCAGAGTACTTTTTTATGACAAAATTAACTCCTGGATTATGTTGCTAGCTAGAAACTTTAACGCTTTTTAAATGTTGGGATTTGTGTACACATTGGTAGCAGAGGATGATGGTAAGGGAAGTTAATTGTACACTTACACTATTAGTTCATTGATTATGTCTTTCTTTACCCAAGTAACATTTAATTTGCGTCAGTTTAATTTGTCAAACAGCAATTATGGAAACTGATCACTTATTTTAAATGAAGAGACAAAATCGCAATACGTTCCTATAAAATATATAGTACTTTGCTTGCAGTATCACCAAACAAGACTGAAACTCCACCCGCTCTAACACGAAAAGTAGTTATCTGGAGAAATTGATGATTATGAGAAACCGACTCGGGTTCTCGTTCTTTCTGCTTATTTTCAGTATCTGCATTATCCTTTACTCCCTCTTGATCTACATCAACCAAGAGACAGTGGACAACACTCTAATCTCCGGTGACAGCAGCCTCAATTGGCTGTTACGATCACAGTCACCGGGAACAAATAGTAATATAGTAGGCAGAGGAGAAAGAAGAGGTCATGATGATGATGGTTGTGACTTTTACGACGGTAACTGGGTTTGGGATGAGAGGTATCCTCTCTACGAATCCTGTGGCATGATTGAAACGGCGTTTCGATGTCAGGATAATGGCAGGCCCGATGCTTTGTATACCAAATGGAGGTGGCAGCCTAAGCACTGTGATTTGCCAAGGTAGTCAATTTCTCATCTCTTGCTTCAACGTAGGAGTACTGTGTCTGAGTTAGATTATTATGAATATTATAAGCGAATGACAATTTTGGGATGGGCATAATGACGGCAAGTTAACGTGTAGAGTTTATTGTAGATAAACATTAGTACAAAAAGATGTTTTTCAGATTTATATTTTCCATATTATTTTTTCTTGAATGCTTTAAAAAGTATATTCGGTCTTATTCAAAATATATGTCGTTTTGGAGATGTATTTAGTCTTAAACCTGTCCAACGATTATTTAGATAAACAGAATTTAAAAGACTAAAATATCTCAACTTCTTAACAACTTAAGTTAAGTTTTACAATATGTCTATTAGTCTATTCAGAGCTTAGCGAATTAAAATTTAATAATTTGGCTCTGTTTTAACTTTTAAGTCACTGCTCAGCTGCGGTAGTGAAGAAAAAGTGGGATCTAATTGGTAGTTATTTGTTGCCGGGTTTTAGTTGTCAGCTGTCATACTATCTATTACCTCTGTCCCGTCATAAGTGTCCTGTTTGCTTTTTGGCACGTTTTTCCACCTCAATATTAAACATATATGATAAAATAATTTTATAAACTAAATTTTGTATTATATAGTTTATCATATAAGGAATCAGATGTAAAACTTAAATTTTCAAAATTAATTTATCTTATATGTTAAAAATTGAAGTCAAACGACATGTCTAAATAGTAAATAGGACGGTCAAAGTGGGACGGAGGGAGTATTTTTCAGTCCAGATTTATCTCAAAGCGATTTAGATTTAAAATAGAGGGAGTAAAGTATAGAAGAAAAGTGGGACCAGTTGTCAGCTATCAAAATAAATAAAATAGAATAAAAAGGTGAGAAAACGTTTATAAAACAGCACCAAAACGAAGAAAGTAAAAAAAGAGAAAGTTGGCAGCTGCCAGGTTTGAGTTATCAAGGGAGACAAATACTACGACTTTTGTATATATTTTTAAACAAAAGTGTCAACTTCTGAATAATATATCAACTAATTCAAATTTGATTACTTTTATTATGTATTATTGTGTGGTATTTGTGAATAAAAAACATTTGTGTGATATATTGTGAATTTTTTTTTTTTAGGTAGTGAGATATATTGTGAACTAAACTTGTTAACAAGCAAAGTTATTTTAGTCTTTTCACATATCCATCTTAAATACTTGTGGCAATTGACGAATAAATTTTCTTTGTGCATCAGATAAACTTTTAGAAAAACTGTGGTAACTTGTTAATTAGTAAACTATTAAATCGATGAATGAGTCCAAACTAAAATTTCAAGTCATGTACCCATACTAATGCTTTTCATCAATCGTCCGGCTAAAAAATCTTGTATCCGTAGCCGGAAGTCTTTGTTTGTACCTTTATCCATAATTATTTAAATTTATTTACATATTATATTACAAATATCTAGTATAAAAAATGAGTGCTATGATTATTTTACAAATCCTCATAAATTTATTTTTCATACAATTAATTATTTTATATATAAGTGATCTACATAAAATTTATATCCGGGTGAAATCGGTTTGTTTGTGAGCTAAAAATTATTCTAGTGGTTCTTCCTAATATTTGAGTCAGAAGCAATAACGCCAAGTATTTTTCGCCTAACTATATTTGTCACCAGGCCACCACCAAGTAACAATGTTGTAATAAAAATGATTGGACATTGTCTTGTTGGTCTTGCTATGTTACTCTGTCTTTATATTAATTAATTACACTATTCTTGATTTGTTAAAACTACAATTCAGTTTACATATATATAACTTTCGTGTATATATAAATACAGGTTCGATGCGAAGTACATGTTGAAGAAACTGAAAAACAGAAGGGTGGTATTTGTTGGGGATTCAACTGGAAGAAACCAGTGGGAATCTCTTATATGCTTGCTTTCTACTGTAGTTTCAAATAAATCTTCAGTTTATGAAATAAACGGGCACCCACTTTCAAAAAGTGAAGGCTTCTTGGTAGTTAAGTTTGAAGGTTATACCTGCACACTTGAGTACTTTGTGGCTCGTTTCCTTGTTGCTGATTGGAGGAATCCACCACCGGGTTCGCCAAATTTTGTAAGCAAAACTGTGAAGCTCGACCAGATGCTGCCAATTTCAGAAAGATGGAAAGACGCTGATATTTTGATATTCAATAGGGGCACTGGTGGTTTGATCACGTTACAAAGAACAAGTAAGTTATACTACTCTTTTTTATAGGTATCATAGTGTGTGTTGTTGTCCCCGGAGAATTAGTCTCTGCCACAATTGATGGATGTTTCCATTATAGCAAGCCTTTTTCACAAGCCAAAAAGAAGTTTATGGATTTTGGTTATGGTATGACCTCACAATTATGCTAGAAATGAACTATAAATTACTAATTAGGTAAAAGCAGAAGGCAGGATCAGATATTTCGGGGATAAATTTATTTCAGGTGTCCTTTTGGGATATGATAAATCAGAAAAATTTATGAATTGGAAGGAATTGATAGATTGAGGGGTTTAATTTTTCTTTTTCATAGACTATGATTAATGTATACAGTCAATCATGATTGCATTTCATTTAAGCTCAACTTTAATTCCATACCGATGGTTATCGTTATCCTAGTTACATCATAGAATATTAGTCTTCCTTCCTCTGGTTATAGACATTAAAGTTATATCGATGTATCAACAAGAAAATAATTTGCAGGGGGATGTATTATGAAAAAGGAAATAAAGTGAGAACTGATATGACTCACGAAAATGCATACCACGAGGCAATCAAAACTCTACTCACATGGATAGATAATGAAGTGAATACAGCAAGAACTCAAGTGTTTCTTCGCACATTTGGTCCTTCACATTTCAGGTTTGTTTTCTCTTACTTTATATTGTCTTAATTAGTTCCAACTTTTTATACACTATATATACATGCATCCACAATTTATCCTCTTTGTCATGTTTTTAATAAATGATAACTGAAAGATTTCAATGCAAGTCCATAACACACTATATAAACATTTTTCTACAAATATTAACTTCTACAATTAGTACCATAAAGTCCTTATATATGTCATTTATTTAATTGCAGTGGGGGAGAGTGGAATACTGGTGGTGGATGTCAATGCGACAATTTACCCAACTTAACTCTACCTTTCACACCTAACGCATACCCATATTACAAGATTGTAGCAAATGCTTATTTAAACATATCTAAGAGAGCTAATATTGGTTTGTTAAACATAACATACTTGACGGCACAAAGGAAAGATGCTCACCCGTCCAAATATGATCATAATTTGAAGCCTGACATCAAGAGTGGGAAATCCCTTCCTCCACATCAAGATTGTCTACATTGGTGTCTTCCTGGAGTTCCTGATATGTGGAATGAACTTTTGTACGCGGAGCTTTTAAGGAAAGAGTCTATTGTTAACTAGATTTCAGATTGTAGTTAAAATTCTAAAGCTCTATCTTATGATACTATATAAGTCACATCATGATATTGTATGTTAAACTAACAATTTTTACAAGTGCAACTTTACTAGCTAGAAAACTTAGTCATGACGTGTAATCTGATATTATTTAGAACAAAGTTGTTTAATTTTTTTTTATTATATAGATATTAAAAGTTGCACTAATCCAGATGAGGGTTATATCAAAAAAAGGAATTCTAAATAGGCTTGAAAAAATAATATAATACTATAAAAAATGACATGACTTCATTCGTTTTCTAGTTTCCAACTATAACCGCCGCTTACTACTTGAGCACCCTCAACGGTTCATCAAAGACTGGGTAAGAAAGCAGTCAAATCAATTTCAATTTCCACATACAGCAAATTAAATTGGGTGTGATGGTGCAAAATAAGGCCCACGATCAAGATACACAGGTAAAAGGAGGGCAACTTGAGGTCTGGTGACTTGGGCATTTCAAGATATGGATTTTAACTTAAGATAAAGGGGTTGGCTTTATTCCTATTCTTTTCACATGGTTTCAAACTTAAAATACAAGTCAAGCCCCACTAGGTTAATGGTCCAATAAGTAGCAAAATGCCATTATCGAACAAGGCCTTATTGCTTTATTTATGATTTCAATGGTAGAGGTTAAGTGCCTTTTCCCAAAGCTCAAGAAAAAAAGATAAGACAAGAATAGAAGTGAAGTGCAAAAACAAAATTAACTTTCATACTCCCACTCTACCTTGTTTCACGTTTACTAGGGCATTATAGGTAACCCGACCTGTAGCGTCTATCTGCATTAGATTTGTCAAGGTTTGCTGCGGGTACATGACCTACAACCATAGCCATCCACATACTACTATAATTAATACAAGTTCATAACAAGGAGAAAGCAACTGAGCCACCAGCACATAAGAGGAACAGGAACACTTTCTCCAATCCAAAAATCTTCACTGGCAACAAGAGTGAAAACAACCTTCATAACAAGTGATTCATTCCCTAATCCAGACAGAGAATCTCTTAATACAACGTCAAAATTTCATGTAGTAGTAAATCTAAAAGTGATTGGCAAACAAAAAACCATAAATAAAAGCAACAAAAACACAAACTTCCTCATCTAGTAGAACATTGCTTCTAAGCCTCTGTAACAGGGTACTCAAAAACAACATCCTTTCCACAGAGTTTCCTGTATACTCCAGAGAAGGATTCCAGCTTGTACTCAGTGTCATTCCTTGCCTTCGGGTCCAAGTACACCTGAGTATAAACAAATATCACAACATACAAAAGAGAAGTTCAAATTAGAAGCTTGAATCAAGGAAATCACAAGTTGCATTCTGTTAAGACTTTGCTTACCTTCATGATCTTCGATCCATCCAGTCTGTATCTTGTACGCTTGCCGACAATCTCAGCAGGCTGCACTATATCCTCAAGAATGGCATCATGCACAGCTGTCAGGGTACGGGATCGTGGGCGCTTGGCAGCTGAGCCCTTTTTTGGTGGGCGCACAATCCTTCTGGTGGCAATGACAATAACATCCTGCATAGTTTGAAGTATACATAATCAGGTATTTGTCAGGCATCATTTGAAATTGTGGAAATCAGCTTCAGGATGATGGCACCAGACCAGATACCATAGAAGACAAATTCCAGGCTAGTTAAACATGATATTACAAAAAGAAAAAAAGCAAATTCGAGAGCTGCTAACCATAGTCAAAACCCACAGTTGAAATCACCGACAATACTCAAACATCCAGTTTCCACAAGCGGAAAATATAGCTTAGTAATCAATAATCTATTCCCCCCCCCATCCCCCCCCCCCAAGGATATCCTCAGTATGAAAGCAAAAGAAAAGCTCTCTGCCAAGATACAGGGTTCTCATCCAATCAGACAGCCATTGACATTGTATATGTTGAATTAGGAATAGCTACTGCTAGAAATGAAAGAGTAATACATGAGACTTACAACCCTCAACGTTTCTCATCCACGTACCTACCCAATTAGACTCACGAAAGGCAGTTTATTCAGAAAAGAGCAGCTTAATACCTTTCCACTGAACTTCTTCTCAAGCTCTCTCACAGGCGGACGTGAATCTTCTTGTACGCCTTCCTAAGCCTGTAAGGCACATGAACCACGACAGCCTTCCGTCCCGCAGATACATCGACCTGACTGCATACAACATAAAAACGAAATATAAACCGACCAAGGAACTCTACACAGTCAAAACCCCAAACACTAAAGCTGAAGGAAATTCAACAACAACCCTTACACGGCGGAGTTGATGAAAAGATCTTTCAAATCACTTTTCAGCTCAGTGTTGGTGTTCTCCAGATCGAACAGAGCCTGAAATCGCACCCCCAGAAATCTTTAATAATCCATTACCTAAACTAAAACACAATACAATAGGTAAGAAGGGAACAAAAAAATTAACCTGGGCAACACCCTCTTCAAACTCTGTGGGATCTGCCCCCGCATCCTTTTGAATCTTCCTCAATGCAGTAAACATCTTGAATACTGATAACACTCTTCCTCTCTGGAAGGCGCCGGCGCAAGGCGAGTGAGAAGCAGAATGGGGGATAGAATGTGGACAGTGGGGAAGCAAGGTTTTTGTAAACCTAGTTTTCAAAACGCGGCGTATGAATGGAACATACATGATGACAGGCCGCGTTTCCTATTATGTGATTTGCCTTGTTTTTTTAAGTAAATTAGTTGGCGGCACTATTTTTGTCTTTTTATAAAATTTTAAAATTTTTATAGTTTATTATATATAAGTCCAAATAATATAAATTTAATATCGTTGTTAATCATAATTCGAGTTTAATAAGACCAAACATGATATATTTTGATAATTTTAAAATTTTATGAATCATTCGTTTAAGTAGTAGGCTGCTACTCTAACTCGAACTCCAGCAGGAGCTTCGAGGGTTTCAAAGGCCGTCTCCATCTCGGAGATGTAGGCTTCCAGCTTAGCCGGATCACTCTCGCCCCTAAAGCAAGGAGGGCGGAGTTCCGCTACAGCTTTTACCCAGTTAGCTTCTCTGGGTGGAGGGGGAGGGATTGGTCCCGCTTGGTTCTGTTGGTTTTGCTGGTTCTGCTGCATAGCTTGGATTACTTGTGGTAGCACTGGTGCTACCGTGGCAGCGACGATCTCAGCTATCGTCTGCATGCCGGGTCCGTCATTGCCCCCTCCTCTAGGGCGACCTGGACCTCTTCCTGACATCTGAACATTTAGCAGTTACATTAGGCTCCGCAAGATATGACTCAAAGGTCTTGGAATTTAAACAAGGTATCGTTCCTAAGAACATCAAAGGTATCCGTCATTAATAACGGTAGTTCCTAGTTAGGTTTCTAAGTATCCGTCTTAAGACGGTTGAAATCCTAACTCGGTAATCCCCTACGCTCGGTAACTAAGGACATTAGAGCGTTACTACGCTCTGATACCACTTTTTGTAACACCCCTACCGTTAATCCTATGTTTACCGTCTGATCGTCCTGTTAATCCTATCAGTTCGCAGCGGAAATTCTACTATTACTACGGCGGGTGATACAACGCCGCTAACCGCCATACGGCTAGCTAGGCTTACCCTACTTACAGTAACGGTCTGATGATCATAGTGTACCGAGCTACTAAAACATTGCTTACTGAATACGAAAGATAACCTTCTTACATTACCGGATCACCGAGTATTTTAAGTATATTCATTTACATTCCCTTTCTCCATCTACCAAAATAATGAGTTTCTACCGGCTACTCATCTATACCAATTCACCATCCTTTCTATATCCAAAAGGTGTACCCCATGGTACACCGGCTATCAAAAAGCTACAGCCGTGTACTACTTAGTACACCATTCATCAATCATTGTTTACAATCCAAAGAAGACAAAAGAAATAAGCTTCAACACTTCACAGCCTTCATCCTTCTCTTGTACCTGCGTGTAGTAAAAACATCGCCCCAAGGGGCTCAGCAAAAGCTGCGCATGAACTCCGCATATACCGCGTGCTAGCTAGGGCACGCCGACTATTTGACGTCCACTAAACATGCGATTCATTAATTTCATACATACATGCTTTGCATACAACATACATGCATATCCATTCATTACACAATTCAAGGCATCAATACAATAGTGCATACAATACTTACCTTCCGCACGATGTTAGCCAAGTTACGCATCCGGGTTAATCGGAATGCTTATTACTCTTTTACTCATTACATGTTACTTGTTCTTACTTCACTTACTTACTTCCATTTACTTTACTTACTCATTCTTACTTACTTAATTATACTCAAGTTAAGTCGGTATGACCTCCGGCCGGGGACTACACCGTCCCACCACCGGGATTTACTTGACTCACAATCCGGGATGCTACCCACTTAAGGGATTTGGCGCGGACCAGTTTAAGAGTCAGGAATTGGAGCCAACCTCTCGTGAATCCGCATCCTCACGCGTGGCCGAAACTATATCGACTTCTACCATTCCAATTTTGAAATACCCCGAACTTAAATATGGTGATTATATCCTACTACAGTATTTAAGGGCCTAATAGTGCCTAAGTAATTTTGGTAAAGAAAATAAATCCAAAGGAATGAGAAAAACGCTTAGAAAGCGGAAACGCTAAAATGAGCGTTAAATACCATAGGAGGACGAGACTCGGTTATAGTATCGTAAGGATTCCTAAGGCTTATTCATGCCTAATTAGTATACGGGAATGATTCCGAAGAAAACGGATCCAAGAAATGTTAAAACGCTAAAAGAGCTTTAGCGCACGTTTTCGAGGAAACCCGAAAACGTGATTTTAAGTGGTCAAACAGACCCGTAAAAATTATAAATCATTAAATAATAATATTAAGCATTTATGGAAGCTTATTAATAAAAAAAATAAAGAAACGAGAAAATTCCGGAAAACGGGCCGGTTAGTGAACAGTATCAAAACGGGTAAAATAACGAGCGTTTCTGTAAAAGACGAAAAACGCTCAAGCTAGTAGTGTGTGTGGGGCCGATTTTAATGGGTCAAATAACCCTCTCATACACATGTAACTATAGCTAATAAGTAGAGGGAACCAAAAAGCAAAACAAATAAAAGTACAAAAGCAAAACCACACTTCTCACCTCTTATTCTTACTTTTCCCTTTCTCTCTCCTATTTCCCCCTTCTCACCGTCTCCCTCCTTTCCTCTCTGGCTTGGGTGATTTTTGAGAGCTCTCCCATGACTTCCATGGCAACTCCAACTTCATCCTCATGCTCCATCCACATGTAAGCTCCAAATAAAAAACAAAATACATATTTGAACTCCTCTCTTCAAGCTCTACATTTCTATCTTTTCAAAATCCGAAAATGAGCAACTTCATCTCCATGGGTTTTCTCCATTTGAAGAGAAAAGCACACCATTGTGAAGCTTGGAGTCTCCTCTTTCAAACAAGGTAAAAAGTTTCAAGAGAAAAGCTCATTTTCCCCCATTTTCTTGCCTTGGCCATTTTGGCTACTTCTCTTACCTTGTTTTCCTTTTTGGTTTTGAGCTCCATTTCAACCCTCCAATGGTGGAGTAACCCCCTTCTTGATTCAAGGGTGAGAATCCCTCCCAAAGACCCCCAAAGGTAAAACCCTAACTTGTACTCTAAGCCTTTTTATGGAATTAGAATTCTCTAAGGGTTTAGAAGAGTAACTAAAATGCATTTTTGTGTTCGTGGGTGTTGGGGTGGAGTTTGACAACTCCACTCCCATGTGACCGATTGGTACAAGAAAGAGAGGAAGGGAAGAATTGGAAAGGAGGAAAGGAAATTTAAGCTCAAGGTAAGAGCTCTTATTAATGCTTAATTTTAAATGCATTAGTGTAAGTAGAATGGGTAAACAAATAAAGAACCTCAACTATGGTATTGGTAATGTAGTTGTGGACATTTGAGTACTAGTGAGTAAATGTGTGGATCTGTAGGCCTTAGAGCCAAATTAATGGTGTATGTATATTTGTAACGCTATTTGAGGAATAATGTTGTATTGGTATTGTAATTGAGGAAGCATTGGTGTATTAGGATTTCGTATGTGTGCTGGTAGGACCCTTGTAAGGGGTGTGGCTAGCTTTAGGTGGAATTTGAGAGAGAGAGTGTATTTGAGGATGTAAGGAAAGTAGGGGAACTATGGCGAAATTTTAGTAGGAATTGTGTATTAAGAATGACTTGGTGAATGGGAGAACCAAGGTGTGTATTGGATTTAAAAAAGGTGTTTAATGACCACGGAATGGTAATTGTAGTATGAGGATAAAGCATATAAAAATCTGTAGCAAGAAGTGATAAAAATGTATTGGAGAAGCTAGGAGAAATTGGTGTGCAGGATTTTGTAAGATGAGTGTTGGAACTTGGGTGTAGGAAGTGCAATGGCTTGGAAATAGATTGGCATGGTAAGGAGAGGTATTTAGAATGCTTGGGATGGTATTGATTGAGGAAGTATTGGATGGGAGAATTGAATGGTAAAATCTGTAGCATGAGAGTAACAAAAACTGTTACATGTGTTGTAGAAGAAGTAAGAAAATTGTGTAAGTTGTTGATGAATTTAGTAATGGATTTGGGGGATGAATTGAGGTATTTTAGGAAGCCTAATTAGTGCTAAATCATGTGGGATTACATGTAGGAAGATTGGGGAAACAATAGGTGAAATTGGGAAGGAAAAACAAAATCTATAACAAGGTTCTGGAACCGTCCGACCCAGAGTCTAGATCGAACGTGGGTCGGACATGGCTTAATCAACGAAAATAAAACTTTCTGGAATGGTCCGACCTAGAGCCGTGGATCGGACGTGGGTCGGACAGGCTAAAATTTTCCGTCGTCGAAGTTTCTGACTTCGTCCGACCCAGCCGTTGGGTCGGACGTGGGTCGGACGGAGCTTGGACGACAGGACCAAAACCTTCTGGAATGGTCCGACCCAGGGAGTATGGGTCGGACAGAATAGTGCTGGGTCGGACAGGGAGAGTTTCTGAGAGGAGAATCTACTGGAACGGTCCGACCCAGGGCTTGGGTCGGACGGTGGGTCGGACGGCTCTAACTTACAAAAAAAAAATAGTAACATAGTAATCATATGTATGTATGTAGGTCAGTACGGGAATAGTAATTATTTGTGTATCGAAAGAGTATAGTATTAATAATCATGTTGAAATATTATCAGTGGTACAAGTACGAACCATGGAACAAGGGAACACATGGTGAAACTAACTCCGGTGAAAGGTATGATTTCCTCATGCCCCGTATGCTAACCGAGTTACGTTGATTTGTGTGCTGTATGCCGGCTAATCAAGACTAAAGCATGAAAACGGTTTATTGCCTTTCATTATATGTCTTGCTGTATGTTGATTGAGCTAACCTTCTTGATTGATTGTGTGGCTTTACTTAGTGCGTAGACCGACTCATAGATGAGTCTTGTTGTGTATTGACTCGTAGCGAGAGTCATGTGTGAATTAATGAACCGTAGCAACGCACTAAACCAACAAACCAATAAATGGAACGTAAACCAATGAACTCACTAGAATGTGAGAGAGTGTACGGGAGTAATAACCTCCCGATAACGGTAGGAGAAACGAAATGAATAATCCACAAACGAACAGTAGTGGAAGTATATAAGTAACCTCTATTAGAGGAATAATCTTGGTGCAAAACATGAACCATGAGAGTAGTAAAGAATGATGAGGGATCTCCAAACCCCTTAGTAATTAGTCGACCCATTATGAGAGGACCCGACTGATGTAAGTATGCCCCGAACGAGAGAGTATTCGATATGTTGGGGAAACCCTTAAATCTGAGGATACTAGACGGTGGTAATTCCCTAAGCTAACAGAGGTTATCGAGAGAGATACTTCTAGGCTAACCCATGAGGTTGTATTGTGCTCTGAGAGAAGAGTGTTGGGAATTCGTGTAGTCCGGTAGAACGGACATTTGAGTATTTGAGGAGCTAAGCGTATAGCTCTCGTATTGTAGGTCCGGTGGCGAGTCTTGAGTATGACTCCGCCCAGAGGCCAAAGTAATGAGTATTGCGTATGTGTGAGTAAGGTAATGAGTATCGAGTAAGGAGCAAGTATGAGTATGTAAAGGGTACCGAGTACTGAGTATGTATGAGTAAGTATTGAGTAATGAGTATGCATAAGTGTAGTAACGAGTACGGAGTAAGAAACGCGTACGAGTAAAGTATCGAACATGGAGTGTTGAGTATGTAGGAGTAAGGAGTAGGTATGAGTGGAGTAGTGAATACCGAATATAGTACGAAGAGTAATGAATGAATAACAAATACGAATGGTTGACCATCGATCTGCCTTCCTTAGTAAGTATTGAATTTGTATGTGCATGTAGTATGTTGTTGTATTGTTGTAGCATGAGTATGTATGTAAGCATGTAAATGAACTCCATGTATATTCGACCCAAAGTAGTCGATGTACCGCGGTTAGCACGCGGTATATGCGGAAGTCATATTCAGCGTAAGCTGACCCCCTCGGGGGACCATTTTTAGTGTGCAGGTACCCGAAGCTGATCCGTTCGAGAGAGTAGGACGGGGACTGCTGCGTAAGCATGGGTAGTTGTATAGTAGGGATTGGTACTCGTATTGTAATGCGAATTTGGAAGTTTAAACTGTATCGGTAATGTCAGGATTGTAGTATACTCGGTATAGTAATGTATTGGAGTTGTAATTGGGTTATGGAGGAGTATGAAATGGAAAGTATTGTATTGTGTAGAGCACTCGGTATATTCATAATCATCAGACCGATAGTATGTAGTATTGTAATCCGCCTTGTTAGTCACGTGGGTGACTAACGGCATTGTACACCCGCCGTTGAGTAAGTATATCCGCTGCGAAGGTAAGTATTTGTACAGTAATGACGGTATATTAGGGTAGGGGTGTTACAAAAAGTGGTATCAGAGCGAAGTATCGCTCTGATGGATGAAATACCGAGTTTAGGTAAATACCGAGTTAGGAAGTAGAGACTTAGGGCTAAGGGTTGAGTGCTAGTGTGCGAGGACGCTAGTTAGGAACTTCCGTGTGAATCGGAACCTACAAACCATACCCGCCCTCCGCCCCGTGTAAAGTTGGAATAACGCCAGAGAGATGGAAAGACCTCTCACACTCGGGTAAAACCCGATCTGGCATTACAAAACAACCTTATTAGAAAGAACCTGTCTACGGAAGAGTCCAAGAACTGGAAGTCCGAAGACGGTTCCCGTTGATGACAAGGACCGCACTTAATGGCGGAGGAAAGAAGATCCTAAACACAAGGATAATGGAATTTATGGCACCATGGGGCGACATGCTTCGCAGTCGCGAGAACCATGTGTAGCCAGCAAGAAGAGAAGCACAATCGTGCAATGAAGCAAGGAAGATGGAGTAACAAGCCAAGACAAGAGAGTCTACGGACGTAACCTTTGATGATACCAACAACGGTATACAAACCGACTAAGAATTAGTCGAGGTTGGATTAACACCAAACCTACATGCCAAGAGGCTGTAATAACCGAACAACATAGTTCAGATAACTATGAAAGAAATCATAACACATACACCTATAGGACCACAACCTGGTTCCTAAGGATAAGTCAAGTCTCGTCAACCACACTGAAGGTGTGAGACACCCGGATGGACGACAATCATGTCAAGTATACTGAGAAGCGACTCAGGAGATCGATCACCAAGATCAAAAGATCAAAGAAAGATCTAATAAGACCACCCAATAAGGATGGAAACGATACCGTAACTGGTATACGTTGACTGAAAAACAACCTACCCGCGCATTGCCTAGGGCAAGTGCAGCAACTACAGGACGGTTGGAATACTTTTACCAACCCGCAAATACTTCCTACAATACCGCTACGACGAATGGAGCAAATATAGGATCACCAATCCTCAGTATCTAAATAATGAAACCTCGGAAAGGCCTAACGGCCCGACCATTGTATTAAGAGTATACCAGTCAGCGAGAAGCTGAACTTGGTCAAGACCTCAGACATGGCAACACCATGAAAATTCTTTTCACACCAAACTGTTATTTCAAAACCCAGATTTTTCTTTCAAAATCACCACTTCTCTTTTAAACCTTGGATTTTAACAACCAAACAGACGGAATTACGGTGAGTATCATAGGATGATACAAGAGGAGTTGACAATAGAATACTTCACCTAGGCGTGTGACGAACACTACGAGTGTACCCAAATACGGGATGTGGGACGACCGCACTCCGAAGGAGCTTGCGGGCCTGACAGATAGTTAGGTAAGTGGTAACGTGCCAAGACGGTACCCCACGTATGTATACATGTAGTGTACGACACACGGGAAGTAGTCAACTCCGCTCTACGGACCATAAGTAAATTCGAAACGGAACAGCTGGTTACCTCAACCGAACAAAGGAAGCTCAGATAAGCTACAAGCTAAGGAGTCAGGAACTCAATTCAGGAGAACCATTAAGAGTTGAAAGTGCAAGAAGCACTAACAACGGGATAAGACATTGGACATGTCTCGAATATATCTAAGTAAAGCATGATAACTGGAAGGAATACCCAGTCTAAGCACAGTAAGGCAAACGCCTAACATTAACACAACAGTGTTCAACGAACGGGATAGAATTCCCAGATCAACAACCACAACACACAGGGTGATGTTGTAAGGTACTGGAAATACCATTCATCACCGGAAGGGATATCAAATCCGTTATAACACAAGGAAAAACACCAATGGTCTACCCTAAGAACGGGAGACGTTACAACCCGAAACGGATAACTCAGATCCAGAACCGCAAGGCAGGACAACCAACTGAAAATACTCATACATGCCAGATGCTACCGCATAATCGGTAATACCCAGGAGCAATCCTAAAGGGTAGCAAGTCAACACAGTTGAACGAGATGTCGTGGTAAAACACCACAATCGGAACGAGCAACCGGTTAGAACACCGACGAGATCCCACTTGATAGGGGATACCCCAAATTAATAAATGGTATCGATCAATACCAAAATACAAAGAGGGTCTCCAACAGACGGAAGCGTGATGTGACGATCTTGTCAGGGAGCCCAGTATAACCTCCAAATCCAGCGATGGGTTATGGGAAATAACCACTTGGAAACAACCTATGATGAGCAGAGCTCTAGGCAACATGGCTAGTAGGCCATGCAACTGTTACCACACAACCCAACGGTTGCAAAACCAAGGTGAACTATATGGAAAGTGGTCAAGGATGACACCGATAAAAGAGTAACAACCAATGAATGAGGACGCCCCTCATAATGTGAGACCACAAGAGTGGAGAACACATGGATCCCAAGAAGGGGATACCATCAATACCTGTCGGGAGATATATCCCTTTCAGAACTACTAACGTAGTCAGGCTTGAGCATACAATTATTGCCAAGCAATTTGAAATAAGCTTCAACAGCAATTGATGACAACCAAGGAGTAACCGATTATAAACCAATGATGCTCAGGGAGCTCAGAAAAATAAAGGAATACCAAATTCGGTATTGCCAAATACATGGGAAACCATCGTATGAATGATAGAGATGCATGAGCTGAAGCTAGCAACAACGGATGCCATGTGAACCAACACCGTGAAATCAGTAAGAACATGGTGCGCAACAGGCGACCAACGTATGTGAATAACCACCCAATACTATGGAGTTGTTAATACAAGATGGTAGACAGACCGGGCAACAAGCCAGAAGTCTGCACCAAATGATGAAGCACCACCTGAAAGAGTAACGATCAGTCCTATTGCGACCTCATAAGAGACTTACTGCCAAGAGTTTACGCCTCTGCACTCTGTATGACTGAGTGTTTTGGTATTGCACTTGTGCAGTTAATGATCAAGTGAGATAGCTAGGAAGATGGAAAATGTAAATCATGGTAAATCCCTCCTTTCACCAGTAAACATGGCATAAGCCAGTCAAGCAAAAGCTTAGAAACAAACCGTGCGGCCTAAGGCCAAAGCACGAAGGGTGTGAAACACACCAACAATCACAAGATGTGAATCCCATTGGAATAAAGCGAAAGGAGACTTAAGAAAGTCACAAGGACCGACGCATAACAAGTAAAGAACACTTGTAATGAACCAGAGAAACTGGTATAATTCAAAAGCTACTAACAGTAGAGGAAGCACTACAACCAAGTAGTGACGTAACCTCAACCGACAATAAGTCGGAGGAACCAAGTGAATGATCACTACAAACACAACAGTGTACATACAGATTGCCAGAGAGCTGGTTATGAATCAACAACTCACGAATTCGAGCACGGTAAGAGAACACCACTTGGTAATAACCCTATTTCCCAATAAGAAGGAAAAAGGTGTTGTATAACACGTTCAAGATAACAAGAAGGGCGAATAACCCAAGTTATCAGGGTCGCGCAGCAGAAGCTAGTGGACCCAGAATTCTAAGCGAAATACACCTAGTGAATAAAAGGCTAATCACCAATGCCCCAAAGCCATTTAGGCTAGAACCGAATCCGGTTAAGAGTTGAATAACTCCGATGGAAATTCTTGATGCAGGGACTAACCGATAGTACGGTCAAGACCCGTTGATCAAGGAACATTGTATAATAGACCGCATGGAAACTGAACCACTCCATGACCGCTGAATGCCTTCGACCAATGTCCAATGTTGACACATGGTAGATTACGTGGGCGTAATCCCTTTTAAGGGGGTAGAGCGAAAACCGCGAAATGTATGTTTTACGTGATAGGTGCGTAAACTACAATGCGCATAGCGCAAGAGAATTCGTTTTGATGGTTGATACTTATGTTACATAAACATTTGTATTCATTCATCGTGTAATTGTGGTAATTTGGGAGTAAGTAAGAGGAAAGGAGTAGAGAAACTCCAGGGTAATGAGAAACCCGATTGGTAATAGTATGAAGAATGAGTATGTATGGGAGACTTGAGGAGTATAAATCGGTACGGAACCGATGTATGTATGAGTATAAATCGGTATACAACCGACGTATGTAATGAGTATGAATCGGTGTACAACCGATGTATTTTATGAGTATAAATTGGAGTATAGCAAATTAATGGGATATTATACCCTGAATTCTTAAGTATAGCAGTTGGAGAGATGTAGCAATAATTGATGAAATGATTAGTAAGTAGTAAGTGAATCACACGAATTGGGAATGTATGTGTATGATTATGAATTGCAAGATTACAAAAAGATAGAAAACGAATAATGTTTTGACAATCTGTCTGTTTGTATTGAGGTGGGAAGTGGAACTTGATTGTAGCGATCAGGAAGCCGAACACAAATTGGAGTGGAAGGATAATTCAACACCAATGCTGATCTTGGGGTTGAGGACTATGGAAGCTCCCCTAAGTGGTCACAATTAATAACAACTGTACTAGGCATGATCATCATAAATTGAAATTGCGGAGTATGCAAAGTTTTCAAATGAATTCCAAAACTAATTTGGTACAATGTTTTCTTCAAACTTGAGAATGAGGATCGGTTTTAAAACCGCTCCACGGGCGCTAGTGGATCTTCCATGCCTAGGCACTGTAATCCTGTCGAAACACATAGGAAGTGAAGCTAGTTTTGAGTCTGTGGAAGTGTGAGTAGTTTAAAACCACTACACACGGGTGTACGGTAACAGGTGTGTTTGTATTTTTTCCAAAGGCACTGGGGCAGCGTATCCCGAGTAATATGAGTAGTATGAGTAAAGTATGAGTAGTAAGTATGAGTAATGCCTGAGGATCTCTATATGTGCAATGAATTTGATCAGAACCAAAGGACCGTAGAGCCAAAAGTGTAATGCTCAAGTCATGATGGCCGTGAACCAGAAGCGTAGTGTTCAAATGTGACCGGTACCTGAGGGATCACTCGCCATTGGGGAGGATTGTACCTATTGTCTTCGGATGGACCCCCTTGTAGAGATAAACGGATTTTTTGATTGCTATGCATGCAGTGACATGCTGTTTGGGTGCGTAGTATGCGTCATGTCAGACATTCGGAGTTTGACAAGTATATATGTATAGGGTTACAACCTTAGCATAGAGTTTGTATACAGTAGCAATATTAGATTCACCAACTTTGAGGGCAAAGTTCTTTAAGGGGGGTAGATTGAAATACCCCGCTTAAATATGGGTGATTTATATCTACTACAGTATTTAAGGGCCTATGTGCCTAAGTAATTTTTGGTAAGAAAATAAATCCAAAGGAAGAGAAAAACGCTTAGAAAGCGGAAAACGCTAAAATGAGCGTTAATAACCATAGAGGTACGAGACCTCGGTTATAGTATCGTAGGATTCCTAAGTTATTCATGCCTTTAGTATACGGGAATGATTCCGAAGAAAAACGGATCCAAGAAATGTATAAAACGCTAAAAGAGCTTTAGCGCACGTTTTTCGAGGAAACCCGAAAACGTGATTTTAGTGGTCAAACAGACCCGTAAAAATTATAATCATTAAATAATATTATTAAGCATTTATGGAAGCTAATCAAAAAAAAATAAAGAACGAGAAAATTCCGGAAACGGGCCCGGTTAGTGAACAGTATCAAAACGGGTAAATAACAGCGTTTTCTGTAAAAGACGAAAAACGCTCAAGCTAGTAGTAGTGTGTGGGCCGATTTTAATGGGTCAAATTAACCCTCATACACATGTAACTAGCTAATAAGTAGAGGGAACCAAAAAAAAGCAAAACAAATAAGTACAAAAGCAAAACACACTCTCTCACCTCTTTTCGTTACTTTTCCCTCTTCTCTCTCCTATTTCCCCTCTCCTCACCGTCTCCCTCCTTTCCTCTCTGGCTTGGGCGATTTTTGAGAGCTCTCCCATGACTTCCATGGCAACTCCAACTTCATCCTCATGCTCCATCCACATTAAGCTCCAAATAAAAAACAAAATACATATTTGAACTCCTCTCTTCAAGCGCTACATTTCTATCTTTTCAAAATCCGAAAATGAGCAACTTCATCTCCATGGGTTTTCCCCATTTGAAGAGAAAAGCACACCATTGTGAAGCTTGGAGTCTCCTCTTTCAAACAAGGTAAAAAGTTTCAAGAGAAAAGCTCTTTTCCCCATTTTTTGCCTTGGCCGATTTTGGCTACTTCTCTTACCTTTTTTCCTTCTTGGTTTTGAGCTCCATTTCAACCCTCCAATGGTGGAGTACCCCTTCTTGATTCAAGGGTGAGAATCCCTCAAAGACCCCAAAGGTAAAACCCTAACTTGTACTCTAAGCCTTTTTATGGAATTAGAATTCTCTAAGGGTAGAAGAGTAACTAAAATGCATTTTTGTGTTCGTGGGTGTTGGGGTGGAGTTGACAACTCCACTCCAGTGACCGATTGGTACAAGAAAGAGAGAAGGGAAGAATTTGGAAAGAGGAAAGGAAATTTAAGCTCAAGGTAAGAGCTCATCTTAATCTTAATTTTAATGCATAGTGTAATGAGAATGGGTAACAAATAAAGAACCTCAACTATGGTATTGGTAATGTAGTTGTGGACATTTGAGTACTAGTGAGTAATGTGTGGATCTGTAGGCCTTAGAGCCAAATTAATGGTGTATGTATTTGTAACGCTATTTGAGGAATAATGTTGTATTGGTATTGTAATTGAGGAGCATTGGTGTATTAGGATTTCGTACGTGTGCTGTAGACCCTTGTTGGGTTTGTGGCTAGCTTTAGTGGAATTTGAGGAGAGAATGTGTATTTGAGGATGTAAGGAAGTAGGGGAACTATGGCGAAATTTTAGGAATTGTTGTAGTAAGAATGACTTGGTGAATGGGAGAACCAAGGTTGTATTGGATTTAACAAAGGGTGTTTAATGCCACGGAATGGTAATTGTAGTATGAGGATAAAGCATATAAAAATCTATAGCAAGAAGTGATAAAAATGTATTGGAGAAGCTAGGAGAATTGGTGTGCAGGATTTTGTAAGATGAGTGTTGGAACTTGGGTGTAGGAAGGCAATGGCTTGGAAATAGATGGCATGGTAAGGAGATGTATTTTAGAATGCTTGGGATGGTATTGATTGAGGAAGTATTGGATGAGAGAATTGATGGTAAAATCTGTAGCATGAGAGTAACAAAAACTGTTACATGTGTTGTAGAAGAAGTAAGAAATTGTGTAAGTTGTTGATGAATTTAGTAATGGATTTGGGGGATGATTAAGGTATTTTAGAAGCCTAATTAGTGCTAAATCATGTGGGATTACATGTAGGAAGATTGGGGAAACAATGGGTGAAATTGGGACGGAAAAACAAAACTGTAACAAGGTTCTGGAACCGTCCGACCCAGAGTCTGGATCGGACGTGGGTCGGACATGGCTTAATCAACGAAAAAAAACTTTCTGAATTCCGACCCAGAGCCGTGGATCGGACGTGGGTCGGACAGGCTAAAATTTTCCGTCGTCGAAGTTTCTGACTTCGTCCGACCCAGACGTTGGGTCGGACGTGGGTCGGACGGAGCTTGGACGACTGGACCAAAACCTTCTGGAATGGTCCGACCAGGGAGTATGGGTCGGACGGAATAGTGCTGGGTCGGACAGGGAGTTTCTGAGAGGAGAATCTACTGGAACGGTCCGACCCAGGGCTTGGGTCGGATGGTGGTGGGTCGGACGGCCCTAACTTACAAAAAAAATATAGTAACATAGTAATCATATGTATGTATGTATGTAGGTCAGTACGGAATAGTAATTATTTTGTATCGAATAGTAGTATTAATAATCATGTTGAATATTATCAGTGGTACAAGTACGAACCATGGAACAAGGGAACACATGGTGGAAACTAACTCCGGTGAAAGGTATGATTTCCTCATGCCCCGTATGCTAACCGAGTTACGTTGATTGTGTGTTGTATGCCGGCTAATCAAGACTAAAGCATGAAAACGGTTTATTGCCTTTCATTATATGTCTTGCTGTATGTTGACTGAGCTAACCTTCCTGATTGATTGTGTGGCTTTACTTAGTGCGTAGTCCGACTCATAGATGAGTCTTGTTGTGTATTGACTCGTAGCGAGAGTCATGTGTGAATTAATGAAACCGTAGCAACACACTAAACCAACAAACCAATAAATGGGAACGTAAACCAATGAACTCACTAGAATGTGAGAGAGTGTACGGGAGTAATAACCTCCCGATAACGGTAGGAGAAACGAAATGAATAATCCACAAACGAACAGTAGTGGAAGTATATAAGTAACCTCTATTAGGGGAATTAATCTCGGTGCAAAAACATGAACCATGAGAGTAGTAAAGAGTGATGAGGGATCTCCAAACCCTTAGTAATTAGTCGACCCATTATGAGAGGACCCGACTGATGTAAGTATGCCCCGAACGAGAGAGTATTCGATATGTTGGGGAAACCCTTAAATCTGAGGATACTAGACGGTGGCAATTCCCTAAGCTAACAGAGGTTATCGAGAGAGATACTTCTAGGCTAACCCATGAGGTTTTATTGTGCTCTGAGAGAAGAGTGTTGGGAATTCGTGTAGTCCGGTAGTAAGACATTTGAGTATTTGAGGAGCTAAGCGTATAGCTCTCGTATTGTAGGTCCGGTGGCGAGTCTTGAGTATGACTCCGCCCAGAGGCCAAAGTAATGAGTATTGCGTATGTGTGAGTAAGGTAATGAGTATCGAGTAAGGAGCAAGTATGAGTATGTAAAGAGTACCGAGTAATGGGTAAGTATGAGTAAGTAAGGAGTATTGAGTAATGAGTATGCATAAGTGTAGTAACGAGTATGGAGTAAGAAACGTGTACGAGTAAAGCATCGAACATGGAGTGTTAAGTATGTAGGAGTAAGGAGTAGGTATGAGTGGAGTAGTGAATACCGAATATAGTACGAAGAGTAATGAATGAATAACAAAAACGAATGGTTGACCATCGATCTGCCTTCCTTAGTAAGTATTGAATTTGTATGTGCATGTAAGTATGTTGTTGTATTGTTGTAGCATGAGTATGTATGTAAGCATGTAAATGAACTCCATGTATATTCGACCCAAAGTAGTCGATGTACCGCGGTTAGCACGCGGTATATGCGGAAGTCATATTCAGCGTAAGCTGACCCCCTCGGGGCACCATTTTTAGTGTGCAGGTACCCGAAGCTGATCGCCGTTCGAGAGAGTAGGACGGGGACTGCTGCGTAAGCAGGGGTAGTTGTATAGTAGGGATTGGTACTCGTATTGTAATGCGAATTTGGAAGTTTAAACTGTATCGGTAATGTCAGGATTGTAGTACACTCGGTATAGTAATGTATTGGAGTTGTAATTGGGTTATGGAGGAGTATGAAATGGAAAGTATTGTATTGTGTAGAGCACTCGGTATATTCATAATCATCAGACCGATAGTATGTAGTATTGTAATCCGCCTTGTTAGTCACGTGGGTGACTAACGGCATTGTACACCCGCCGTTGAGTAAGTATTATCCGCTGCGAAGGTAAGTATTTGTACAGGAATGACGGTATTAGCGGTAGGGGTGTTACAAATTTAATTACCAATTTAAGTTAGAATGGTTAGCTTGTTAGGAATAAGTTAGAAGTCCAAAGTCAACACATTCGGTCACAATACAATGTATCATACATACACACATTCGTTATCATCCATTCATTTCATGAATTATACAAACTAAGAGTTGAAGAAATATACACAACATACAACACTACATATTCAAGTATGCATAGTAACTCCGATTCGTGCATTTATCTTATTTGGTGATCAATTAGCACACAACACCAAATCAGAGTAACCAAGATAGCATACGGGCATGAGGAATTCATACCGTTCACCGTTGTACGTGTTTCCGAACGTTCCTCCGGCGTCACAAATCAAATCCTATGATATACATACAATCGAATGATTAATCTAACTATCATTAACTTAATTCGATTACTCTTACGTTTCCTAACTCATACTTACTAAGTCTTTACCTTCTTTATACTTATCTTTCATTTACTTACTTTTCATTACTCATCCATGGTTTACTTACATATATATACATGTACATAGGTATAGGTGGGTATACATATATACATATACATATATATACTAGTTAAAGCTTACAGTTTTTTTTGTAAGTTATGGTCGTCCGACCCGCGTCCGACCCAAGCCCTGGGTCGGACCGTTCCAGTAGATTCCCGTCTCTGAAATTCTTCCCGTCCGACCCACACTATTCCGTCGACCCATACTCCTCTGGGTCGGACCGTTCCAGAAAGTTTCGGTCCCGTGTCCAAGCTCCGTCCGACCCACTGTCCGACCCAGACTCTGGGTCGGACGAAGTCAGTAACTTCGACACAGGAAATTTTTTGCCTGTCCGACCCATGTCCAACTCACGGCCCTGGGTCGGACCGTTCCAGAAAGATTATTATCGTTGCTTAAGCCCCATCCGACCCACTGTCCGATCCATACTCTGGGTCGGACGGTAGCAGAACTTTGCTACAGACCTTATTTTCTTTTCCCAATTTCACCCATTGCTTCCTCTTCCTACATACATCCTAACATGTTTTTATACCATTTAAACACTCTAAATCATGCTAATTCATTTCTTAATTCATTACACAATTCCTATACTAACTTATACAAATAATTCTCCTAGTTTCAATTCAACACCTACACAGTTTCTTCCTTAATGCATTTTGCTACTGTTTTTTGACCCTTACACCCTCCTTCTATAACTCCCTCTTCTAATGTCACTTCCAACACTTCTAATGCATTACAACTACATTAACTATCTCTCCTAATATACCCTCTATCTTTCACTATCAAAATCTGTTACAACTACATTATCCACCTAGTTTCCAACTCACTAAGTGTTCTAGTCCTATGTAAAATCTGCCATAGTCTCCCCTATATTTTTGTACTCTCACCACATGATTTACACTTACATTATCATCATCTCACCTGTTTATACACAATAATCATATACAAGCTCCCATACACAAATACCAATACTAAAACAACATTGAATTCCTGCACTTAACATCCCAATCCAAACTAGGTTTCAATAAATTTTACATGTCTTTTAAAGGTTTAAAAGCTTGTTTCCTCCTACACATTACACTACCATTTTACAATACCCATTTTAACTTCTAAAAATCTGTTACATAAGCATTTACAAAGCTACACAAAGATTAGTGTAATTACCTTGTTTTTTTCTTCTAGTTTCTTTTCTTCTTCTTCCTTGCTTCTTCCTTCTCTCTTTCCACCGATTTTAACTCAACTTCTCTCTAACACTACAACCATTCATATACACCATTTTAATACTAAAACTAACCCTAACCATTATTTAAGTTTTAATGTAGGTTTTAGAAATTTCATTACCTTGCAAGGATGTAGGTAATGCTTGGGATGGCTCAAGAACAATGTTTCCTCTCCTCCAACAAAGCCAAAATCGGCTAGAGTACCAAAATACCAAACAAGGTTTTAGCTTAAATTTCGTTTTGCCCTTAAGGGCTAGAGAAAGATGGAGTTTCAAGAAGATTTTTACCTTAAAAGAACAAGGAGAAGAAGGTGGTTCTAGTGGTGGTCTTGAAGCTCCAAATGCTCCATACCCATGGAGATGAAAGTTCTTGTTTTCGAATTTTGGAAAGAGGGAAATGTTCCCCTTGATGAGAGGATTCCAACGATTTAAGTTTTGTAATTTTTGGAGGAGATTTGAGGGGGTTACAAGAGGAGAGAAGTAGGGGTTTTTGTGGTTTCTCTCAATTCACCATGGCCATCGGTTGGGAGGTAGAAGAAGGAAAAATCAGAGAGTGAGGGAGGGGGATTCGCGTGAGAGAAGAGAATAGAGGTAGGAGAGAGAGAGTGAGAGAGTGGGGTAAAGTAAGTTAGGTTACTTTTTGCTTTTAATTATTTTGTTTGTTTGTAAATAAGAAGAGAGTGTGAGGGAGTGTGAGAGAGAGGGGAGCCCATCGGCTAACAGCCCACACACACAAACAGTTTACATTTTATTTTAAAAGTGGACACATAAGTTTTGGTTATTTATGTTTCTACCCCACAATTTCCCGTTTTTGACAGTTTTTACTAATTTCTCGTTTTATTGATTTTATTGGTTATAAAGCTTCACTAATATTTATTAATGATTATTAGTTGACCAATATTATTACGAGTCTATTTGACCCGCTTAAAGTCACGTTTTCCCGGTTACCTCGAAAAACGTGCTTTAAGGTTCGTTAGTGATTTTAATCCATTTTAAGGATCCGTTTTCTTCGGGATTTGTTCCCTCGTGATTATTTATACTTAATTAAGCTTCTAAATTACTTATTAGCCTAATTAATCACTATTTTTAATTACGGGGTATTTCAATCTACCCCCCTTAAGAAACTTTGCCCTCAAAGTTGCTCAAGGTTAATAGTTTATAATTCTACTCATTATGCAAACCATTTGCCATAATGCATCTTACTACCACCTATGGGGTGTTCGCTTCATTCCACATTGCAAACATACACAATTCACACACCGTACGAATTCACATACACCATACACCATTTCCATACACATCATATCCACATTACACAGTACACCATACAATTCACAATCCACATTACACCAATACATTACACCGATACATTACACGTTACACATACACATCCATGCACTACGCATTACCCATACATACATACACATACCAAATTCACTTGCACTACATGTGCCATACAAAACCTACAATACCTACACACTATGCAATGCTTACCCCGAAGTAATGCAAAAGCAAAAGGGCTCTACCCCCCTTAAAAGGGGTACGACCCGTACCCGTATTACTAAATGCTAGACTCTCTAGTCTATGAACAACTGTGGGTACTTAGCCTTCATGACATCTTCCAACTCCCATGTCGCTTCTTCGACGTCATGGTTTGACCATAGGACCTTCACCATTCATATAGACTTATGGCGAGTGTCTCTGGTCTTCCTATCCAGGATTCTCACAGGGGTTTCAACATATCGTATAGTCGGCTCAATGGATAGTCTCTCGGGCTCTAGCACATGAGAAGGATCGGCAATATACTTCTTGAGTTGTGACACATGAAATACATCATGGACACGCCCCAAGTCCTCAGGTAATGCTAACATGTAGGCTACGGATCCAACTCTTTCGGTAATAGTGTACGGCCCTACAAACTTTGGGCTAAGCTTGCCCTTCTGACCAAAACGGAATACGCCCTTCATAGGTGAAACTCACAAGAACACTTGGTCGCCCACGGCGAACTCAAGGTCGCGTCGTCTCACATCCGCATAGGATTTCTGTCTATCTTGGGCTGCCTTCATATTGGCTCGGATTTGTTGCACTTCCTCTTGGACTTGTTCTAGGTACTCCGGTCCTATGATGACCGCTTCGCTTGACTCATCCCAACACAAGGGTGTACGGCAGGGTCTACCGTATAGAGCTTGGAAAGGCGACATCTTAATCGAGGCATAATAACTATTATTGTATGAAAATTCGATAAGATGAAGCTTGTCTAACCAACTCCCCTGAAAGTCTAAGGCACATGCCCGAAGCATGTCCTCCAGTGTCTGGATGGTCCTTTCTGTTTGACCGTCGGTCTGAGGATGGAAGGCGGTACTCAACTTCAATTCCGTACCCAACGCTTCCCGTGTGGCTCTCCAGTATCTCGAAAGAAATCTGGTGTCGCGGTCAGATACTATGGTTTTAGGGACTCCGTGATGTCTGATAATCTCCTTGTCGAATAGCTCTGCTAGCTTCACTACCTTCCAGGTGTCCTTCATCGGTATGAATCTTGGTAAGGCGATCGACTACAACCCAGATCATGTTGAGTCCTCCCCTAGCAGGTGGGAGTCCTACAACAAAATCCATGGAGATATCGTGGAACTTCCACTCCATAACTGGCATCGATTGTACCATTCCGCCCGGTCTACGATGTTCGAATTTTACCTTCTGGCATGTTAAGCACCTCAATACATACTCTGTCACATCTGACTTCATTCCAGACCACCAGAAGTACCTCTTCATGTCTTTGTACATCTTGGAGGCTCCTGAATGGACTGACAATGTGGAACTATGTGACTCTCGCAGGATGCGATCCCTTAGCTCAGCATTGCTTCGGGGGACGCATAGCCTGCCATTCAACCGAATCAAACCATCTTCATGTAGCTTGAAGTCATACTTCTTCTTTTCAAATGTACCATTCTCGATCTTTTGTCTGATTTCGGTTAGGTAAGGGTCGCTCGACTGAGCGTCTCGCACCTCGTCAACCAAG
This sequence comes from Limonium bicolor, assembly GCA_023374045.1. Classification (NCBI taxonomy): domain Eukaryota; kingdom Viridiplantae; phylum Streptophyta; class Magnoliopsida; order Caryophyllales; family Plumbaginaceae; genus Limonium; species Limonium bicolor. The sequence goes on from CM041779.1 coordinate 123,659,222, forward strand.
CTAGAAGAAGCGAGTAGCGAATGGAGCGAGTGTGCTTGACGGCTCAGGGCGTTGGCTACAACGTTTGCCTTCCCTTCCTTATACTGTAGGTCGATGTCGTAGTTTGAAAGAAACTCCATCCACCTTCTCTGTCTCAGATTCAGTTCTTTCTGTGTGAATACATACTGTAAGCTCTTATGGTCGGAGTAGATGATGATGCTTACCCCATAGAGATAGTGTCGCCATATCTTCAAGGCGAAGACAATGGCTCCTAACTCTAAGTCGTGAGTCGGGTAATTCTCCTCATGCTTTTTCAGCTGGCGGGAGGCATAAGCTACAACCTTGCCATGCTGCATGAGTACGCATCCCATACCTTTGCCTGATGCATCACAATATACCTCAAATCCCTCTGTGCCCTCTGGAAGAGTAAGGATGGGCGCTGAGGTCAATGAGTCTTTTAGGTTCTGAAATGATAACTCGCACTCGTCTGTCCATACAAACGGTGCATCTTTCTTCATCAATGTAGTCATGGGCTTAGCGACTTTCGAGAAGTCCTTTACGAATCTCCGGTAGTAACCGGCTAGACCAAGAAAGCTCCGAATGTTGGTAACCGTCTTAGGTCTAGGCCATGATCGTACAACTTCTATCTTAGAAGGGTCAACTGAGATACCCGCGCTCGAGATGACATGACCTAGGAATGATACCTGATCTAGCCAGAACTCGCATTTGGAGAACTTCGCATACAGCTGGTTCTCGCGCAGTGTCTCAAGCACTTTCCTCAAATGAATTTCATGTTCCTCTGCTGATTTGGAATATACAAGGATGTCGTCGATGAAGACAACAACTGAAGTGTCCAACTGCTCACTGAATAGTCGATTCATGAGGTCCATGAATTTAGCTGGTGCATTTGACAAACCGAATGGCATCACTGTGAATTCGTAGTGGCCATATCTGGTACGGAATGCCGTTTTCTCGATGTCTTGCTCTTTGATAGCAATTTGATGATACCCAGAACGGAGGTCAATTTTGGAGAAGACTGAGGCTCCTTTCAGCTGGTCGAATAGGTCGTCGATGCGTGGCAATGGGTATTTATTCTTGACTGTGACCGCATTCAGCTCGCGGTAGTCAATACAAAGTCGGAGGCTACCGTCCTTCTTCTTCACAAAGAGGACCGGTGCTCCCCAGGGTGATACGCTCGGGCGTATAAACCCTTTGTCGAGTAAGTCACGTAGTTGTTCTTTCAGTTCTGTCATTTCAGCAGGTGCCATGCTGTACGGTGCCCTAGCAATGGGACCGGTACCTGGCAAGAGATCAATCTCAAATTCCACTGCTCTCGGTGGTGGCACGCCGGGTAGCTCCTTAGGGAATACATCAGGGAATTCGGATACAATGGGTACTTCATCACTGAACTCTGGATCTCTCTCCAGGTCTTGTACATAACACAAATATACTTCATTGCCCTTTCTGAGCTCCCGGTACATAGCCATGGCGGAGATGACTGTGGTCGAAGACTCTCTCGGTCTCTGGCGGTAATATACAGTAACCCCAGAAGGACTCTTGAGCAGCAATCGATGCTCGGCGCAGAGGATTCTACCTTTGTGCCGCTCCAACCAATTCATTCTGATGATTAAGTCGAATCTCAATCCATTAAACTCGACGAAGGAGATGGGAAACACTTCGTCTTTGATTTCTATGGTGGCTGATTGGTAGTATTTGGTGCACTTTACTCGCTCCTTCAATGGGAGAGTAACCATGAAGTTAGGCAGCTCATCCGCATCTAGCTTCAACCTCTTCACAAAAGATGGCGATATAAAAGTGTGAGAGGCGCCGGAGTCGAATAACACATTGGCATCAATGCCATTTACTGGGAATGTTCCCGTTAAGATGGTGCCGCTTCTGCCGGCTTGTGCTTCGGTGAGGATACTCAGGTTACCTTCGGTACCGAGTCCACGACCTATTGGATTCACAAGTGGATAAGTATTGATGGTGGAAACAAGTGGAATTAAATCAACACTGCTCTTTATTGATAAACCATCCATCATACATACCGTGTCTCTAATACACGTTACTAATACATTACATGATACTATGAATTTAATACTTTCTAAAGGTGAGGTTCAGGCGTCCTGGTTTCATGTGTGTGGCATTGATTATTACGGCGGTGCCGTATTCAACTTGATCTTGTTGATCCCGTGATACAGCATCCTGGAGTTTCCACCCATGATTAGGACATCTCCTGATCTCAATACCAGTTTCTGTGCGAGGTCCACACGCTTCTGCTCGCTATACATAAATACGGCATCATCACCAATGGACCAAGACACTACGGGCACTCCTTGTTTAAGAGATTCCGCTGTCTCGTCCTTGTCTTGGTGTAACCCAAGTCGTCCTTCTTTCTCATAGAAGTTGACGATACAGAGGTCCGCTTCAAGTGCGGGGGTCAGATCATGTTCGCATTGTTGTCCAAGTTCTACTGCTTGTGTGATAAGTGTATGAAACTCTGGAGGTATTGTCGGTGGCGTTGCTCCGTCTTGTGTTCGTGTCTCTTGGTATGTCTTGGTATAAGGATTCCAGTCCTTTCCCAAGCACATCATTTTCAACTTCATCTTCGCTCCACCGGGGAATTCGGGTGTATAAAATCCACCTTGACCCGTTCCTAGTTCGTTGCATCTTCGGATGATTGAGATTTGCGCTTCGGGTGTCAGGTATCCCCTTAATAAGATCATACCTGGTCGGATGACCTGACACTGTTCGTTGGTGTAGTAGTGGTTGGTGATGTCGATCTCTTCTTGATTCAGGTTTACCGGTATCGGGTAACAGATACTAAAGCTTCCTATGTTTATAAATTTCATCTACGGTGAGTACTAGTTTCAACTACTTCATTTCATGCTCATTACATATTCCAATTCATTCAATCATGCATTCATTCAACAGTTACCCTACTACTTAGTCATGCTACTTCAAGGATTAAAGGTTCGGATGATTACCTGGGCCGGACTTAGAACCGGACCCGTCACGGTCAATAACATGAAGGACAGGCTGCCTCTGAGGTGCACCCCGCTGAGGTCCCCGGGATCCCGGTCCCTGTGGTGCCTGCTGGGTCGGTGCATCGCCAGATGCAACCTCCTTGCCTTCCCTCTGCTTGTAGCTTGGGAAGTTCCCTTTTTGTTTGGCGTTCTCTGGGCATCTGTTGGCCGTGTGTCCTGGTTTCTGGCAGTTGTAGCATTTGATTTCTCTCCCATAGCAGTCCTTGCCGGGATGGTCTGGTTGCACTTTCTGCACACATAGGTGCGGCCATCTGAGAAGGTTTTGGTGAAACCGGAGCCAGAACCTGAGGTTTAGAGGGTTAGCACATGTGTGCGTGGATATACTAGATATGGTACTTGTAAGAATGCGATTTAGGAATAGAAGTTTACCCTTAGGTGGGTGTGATCTCAGTGGCTTCGCGGCCACCGGTGCAGATGAACCTAGTTGAAGCAACTCATCTGGTTTGCCCAGCTCAGCATGGGCACTGCTCTCACTTGGGAAGTTCTTTTGAGTTTGATGAAAGAACTTCCCTTTCTTCTTTTTCCAGCTTTTCCCCTGGTTCTGCTCCTCGGCACTTGTGTTCTTGTTGTTTGCCTTGCGCTTCAGCGCGGTTTCTTCATCCCGTAGCTGGCAAGTGATCTCAACGCGAGAAGCCGCGTGATAACACTCCTGAAGTTTCAGGTATTAGCCGGGATTCTTATTTAAAGAGAGGATAAAGGAGAGATTCAAGGAATTCAAGGAAATTAAGGAATTGAAATGGTACTAAGGGTTAACCGATATTTACCTGAAGGGAGGTAAATCGAGTGTAGCCCATACCGTAGCGCAGGCGATGGCTCAGACCGCCATAGAAGCGATCGACCAACACCTGGCCGGTGTACCCAAGGTCGGGTAGAAGACGGAGAATGGAGGTAAAGGTGCGGTAGTATTCATCCACAGACATCTTGTCTGTCATTTTCAAGGCGTCCAGCTCTAGCCTTTTCTTTGTTTTCACATGCTCCGGATAGTATTTTGATCGGAGGAGGGATGCAAAGGACTCCCAGTCGAATGTGGGGTCACTGACGTGCTCGTGCTTGATTAGTTTCCACCAATCCATGGCTGCATCTTTTAAGTAGTAGGCTGCTACTCTAACTCGAACTCCAGCAGGAGCTTCGAGGGTTTCAAAGGCTGTCTCCATCTTGGAGATGTAGGCTTCCAGCTTAGCCGGATCACTCTCGCCCTAAAGCAAGGAGGGCGGAGTTCCGCTACAGCTTTTACCCAGTTAGCTTCTCTGGGTGGAGGGGGAGGGATTGGTCCCGCTTGGTTCTGTTGGTTTTGCTGGTTCTGCTGCATAGCTTGGATTACTTGTGGTAGCATCTGTGCTACCGTGGCAGCGACGATCTCAGCTATCGTCTGCGTGCCGGGTCCGTCATTGCCCCCTCCTCTAGGGCGACCTGGACCTCTTCCTGACATCTGAACATTTAGCAGTTACATTAGGCTCCGCAAGATATGACTCAAAGGTCTTGGAATTTAAACAAGGTATCGTTCCTAAGAACGTCAAGGGTATCCGTCATTAATAACGGTAGTTCCTAGTTAGGTTTCTAAGTATCCGTCTTAAGACGGTTGAAATCCTAACTCGGTAATCCCTACGCTCGGTAACTAAGGACATCAGAGCGTTACTACGCTCTGATACCACTTTTTGTAACACCCTACCGTTAATCCTATGCTTACCGTCTGATCGTCCTGTTAATCCTATCAGTTCGCAGCGGAAATTCTACTATTACTACGGCGGGTGATACAACGCCGCTAACCGCCCATACGGCTAGCTAGGCTTACCCTACTTACAGTAACGGTCTGATGATCATAGTGTACCGAGCTACTAAAACATTGCTTACTGAATACGAAAGATAACCTTCTTACATTACCGGATCACCGAGTATTTAAAGTATATTCATTTACATTCCCTTTCTCCATCTACCAAAATAATGAGTTTCTACCGGCTACTCATCTATACCAATTCACCATCCTTTCTATATCCAAAAAGGTGTACCCCATGGTACACCGGCTATCAAAAAGCTACAGCCGTGTACTACTTAGTACACCATTCATCAATCATTGTTTACAATCCAAAAGAAGACAAAAGAAATAAGCTTCAACACTTCACCGCCTTCATCCTTCTCTTGTACCTGCGTGTAGTAAAAACATCGCCCCAAGGGGCTCAGCAAAAGCTGCGCATGAACTCCGCATATACCGCGTGCTAGCTAGGGCACGCCGACTATTTGACGTCCACTAAACATGCGATTCATTAATTTCATACATACATGCTTTGCATACAACATACATGCATATCCAATTCATTACACAATTCAAGGCATCAATACAATAGTGCATACAATACTTACCTTCACGATGTTAGCCAAGTTACGCATCCGGGTTAATCGGAATGCTTATTACTCTTTTACTCATTACATGTTACTTGTTCTTACTTCACTTACTTACTTCCATTTACTTTACTTACTCATTCTTACTTACTTACTTATACTCAAGTTAAGTCGGTATGACCTCCGGCCCGGGGACTACACCGTCCCACCACCGGGATTTACTTGACTCACCAATCCGGGATGCTACCCACTTAAGGGATTTGGGCCGCGGACCAGTTTAAGAGTCAGGAATTGGAGCCAACCTCTCGTGACTCCGCATCCTCACGCGTGGCCGAAACTATATCGGACTTCTACTCATTCCAATTTAATTACCAATTTAAGTTAGAATGGTTAGCTTGTTAGGAATAAGTTAGAAGTCCAAAGTCAACACATTCGGTCACAATACAATGTATCATACATACACACATTCGTTATCATCCATTCATTTCATGAATTATACAAACTAAGAGTTGAAGAAAATATACACAACATACAACACTACATATTCACAAGTATGCATAGTAACTCCGATTCGTGCATTTATCTTATTTGGTGATCAATTAGCACACAACACACAAATCAGAGTAACCAAGATAGCATACGGGGCATGAGGAATTCATACCGTTCACCGTTGTACGTGTTTCCGAACGTTCCTCCGGCGTCACAAATCAAATCCTATGATATACATACAATCGAATGATTAATCTAACTATCATTAACTTAATTCGATTACTCTTACGTTTCCTAACTCATACTTACTAAGTCTTTACCTTCTTTACACTTATCTTTCATTTACTTACTTTTCATTACTCATCCATGGTTTACTTACATATATATACATGTACATAGGTATAGGTGGGTATACATATATACATATACATATATATACTAGTTAAAAGCTTACAATTTTTTTTTGTAAGTTATGGGTCGTCCGACCCAGCGTCCGACCCACGCCCTGGGTCGGACCGTTCCAGTAGATTCCCGTCTCTGAAATTCTTCCCGTCCGACCCAACACTATTCTGTCCGACCTATACTCCTCTGGTTCGGACCGTTCCAGAAAGTTTAGGTCCCGTGTCCAAGCTCCGTCCGACGCAGACTCTGGGTCGGACGAACTCAGTAACTTCGACACAGGAAATTTTTTGCCTGTCCGACCCATGTCCGACTCACGGCCCTGGGTCGGACCGTTCCAGAAAGATTATTATCGTTGCTTAAGCCCCGTCCGACCCACTGTCCGATCCATACTCTGGGTCGGACGGTAGCAGAACTTTGCTACAGACCTTATTTTCTTTTCCCAATTTCACCCATTGCTTCCCCAATCTTCCTACATACATCCTAACATGTTTTATTACCATTCACTAGTAGAAAAAAGATTTTATGCGACGCCATTTAAACCACGGTTTTAGTGGGAACCGTGGTTTAAAAATTATATACCACGGTTAATAATAAAACCGTCACAAAACATACTAAACCGCGAGACTTTATACGACGGTTGGTCAGAACCGTGGTTTTTAGGCACTAATAAACGACGGTTTGTAAGAAACCGTCGTTTATAGTTTCGGCGGTGAAAAAATAAACCACGGTTACGGGGTAACAGTCGTTTATATTGCGCCTCGTAACATTTTAAACGACGGTTATTAAACAACCGTGGTTTAAAACTGGTACAGTGACAACTTTAAACGACGGTTTTTGAGTGAACCGTCGTTTAAAACTCTTTCACTTAAAAACCCGCCCCGACCTTTCCTTCTTCTTCCTCGCTCGATTTTCCCTCTATGCTCTGAATTTTTCCGGCGATTCTTCCAGCTCCTCAACTCGCCGCCCCACCACCTCCCCACCACCCTCGCCGTCGTTAACCCGCCGTCGCCCACCTCTGCTTCATCGTCCCAGCTTCTCCGTCGCCAAGTCCAGCTCGCCATGACAAAGCCGGCCGCGCAGACGAAATCGACCACGCCTCCGACCTGCGCCACCGCCCCACTTGCCGCCAGTTCCGCTAGCTCCTTCGCCACTTGCCCCACTCGCCAAGCAGTGAAGCGCGCTCCACCGCCCCAACCTCCCCTCTCGCCTGAATCGCGTGCTCACCTCCACCATCTTCGGTAATTAAACTCAAGTTTTAGCAATTTTTTGATTAGTGTGGCTGATTATGCTTTTGAGGAGTGAATTACAAAATTTTGATCGTACGATATATATAATATGTCTGCCTTTGAAGTTTGATATCTGTGTGGATGTGTATATCTATGTAACACAAATGTACTACTGCTCGCTATGCATATATATCAATAATGGGAGATAGCAGCTAGGAAAGCAATGGGTAGTTACGAGTGTCTATATCTATATATATGTATACCGACAATGAGGATAGCATCCAGGCTAGGAAAAATAATAGGGAGTCACGAGCAGTTTGTCTGTGTGAATATAGGCATGTTATTAGCGGAAGTCAATGTGTATTTATATATACATGCGCATATTAAACTAGTAATAGCAGTGAATAGAAAATGTTTGTTGGCTACTAAACTTTCTAATGTGATGTTCTATACAAATATGAATAGGTGGGATCGGGTGTGAGTATATAATATATCAATAATCGAAAGATGGTAGCCAGTCACGCCTAGCTATATGTTGAGTGTAAATATATTTACATGCATATCAATAACCGGGTACAGCAGCCAAAGAAAAAAAAGAGATGATGGGACCGAGAGAGAATGTGTGTATATATATATATATATGTATTGCTGAATTTAATTGGCTATCTTTTTTTTTCCTAGCTGCTATGTTACTGATATGCGTAATATTTATACACACAAACGAGTAGTGAACTTACTGTTTCTTTTTTCCTAGCTGCTATCTTTTTCCTAGTGCCAAAGGAAATTAAAAGAAGGATCTTTCATCCACTTGTATGTTTGACAAATATCTTTAGTTTCGTCAATTGTCAAAAGAAAAGGCACAACAGATCATGAACAAACAAGAGTACTATATAACAAACAAATAAATGATTGTACAGTTGGAAGAATTACAGATGTAAAATGTGACAAACTATAGTAATGAGTAGCACAAGTTTAATCCCCAAAGATAAAACAGGTGGTGTGGTGCCTAGATTTGTATATGAGAATCAGCTAGACTTATGGAACAGATAAGGCTAGATAACTTATGATGTAAGTTTTATGTTGCATTAATAATATACTATTGTACTGCTTAAATGACATCAAATTGTCAATACTAGTAGCTAAGCAGTTGCAATCAGCTACAGGCAGTTTTACTTAACAACCAGATTCATTGCATTTGTTTGGGAACTTTTGTAATTTCTTTATTTAATTAATTAGTTTAAGTAACTTCATTGTTTAGAAAGTTACCGAGTTATTTTTTATTATTGGAAATTGCACATGCTATTTAGCTCGTTATCAATAAGATTGAAGGACACAATTATATGTTACTATTTTTCTTTTCTTTGGCGATTTGTAGGTTGCTTCAAAGGGAAATTACATTGTTCTCCCGCTGCCTGAAGGTCGTCTTCATCCTCCACCATCGCGGCCCATCCACCGCCGGAGTCTCATCGCCACTCCGGTAATTAATTTGTAAAACTTTAGTATTTATTTGCAGCCCAACTCCATTATTATTGTTTGTTAATTGGTTAGTGTCTTGATCCTCGCCGTTAATATATGACAAAGGTCTTATTTTTATCCCTAAGTGTCTGTGCGTTTTGCTGCGAATGATGCTTAAATGTCTGTGTGTTTTATTGAGAATCACTTGAACCTTGATCTGATGCTGCTATTGTGTTTGTTTTTGCCAAAAAAGTGTGGGGTATCTGAAAATACGCAATGGTCATGCCAATTTTTTTCCAGAATTAAACCTTATTCTAAGTTCATTGGATAGGTGCGTGTTACTACGGTTGAAAAATTCCTCTTCCATGGCCATTTCCGAGTTGACCATCACTACTCACTAGGTTAGTATTTTAAGAATGATTAAAAAACATGGTTGGTATTTAAATGTTTCAAATTTATTCTTGTTTTTCTATTAAACAATGGAAAATTAATTCAAACATAGAATTACTCACAGTCTTAAATTTTTTCATCTCTTGCACAATACCATTTTTGATTGTTTTTATAACTTTTAATATGAACTTATCATTTCTTGATTGAAGTCGCAGTCTTGAATATCTGACGAGACCGGTTGTCGCCCTAACTGCTGCCACGCACGTCAACCTCTGCCACCGGCTTGCCTGATCTGAACCCACGGTAGTATTCTGGCATAGTGCTAGCAATTAATTTCCTTTTTCTTGTGAACTAAAACTTACTTATTTTAGATTCAATTGATTAATTATCTTGACGTAAACCAAAACATCCCAATTGATTATTTTTTAATATATCTAAAGCTACATTTTTCTGTCGTTGTTACCCTCCTCATTGCGCTAACTACTTTTTTGAACTGGCGATTTCCAGGTTGCTTCGAGCTCGACCAGAATCAGACTGAAGACGCGAGGGGAGCAAACAGATCGAACTGGTATAATACTCGAATTTAATTATGATTCTGGAAGTTCTATATTTTAGTGGCATGCTTACTAATTTGAGTGATCCACTATAAACTGCTGCTGCTTGACATAAATATAATATGCATGCTTCCCATTCTGATGATGTCTATTGTGTGCGTTTTGCTGAGAATGTTGTTATTGTGTTTGGATTTGCATATATAAAAAAGTGTGGAGTACCTAAAAATACGTAAAGGTCATGCCAAATTTTTTCCAGAATTTAACCTTATTATTATTTCATTGAATAGGTGTCATATACTACGTGCAAGAACATCTGTCTACTTGTCTCTTCTCTATCTTGCTGTTCGCGCTGACCATCCAGTACTCATCAGGTTGGTATTTAAAATGTTTCAATTTATTTTTGTTTTTCTATTAAACAATGGAAAATCAATTCAAACATAGAATTACTTGTCTGAGATTTACCTGCTAGAGGTATGTCTTAGATAGTCCCTGTTGGGACTGTCCAATGACCTTTGATCTCACCATCTAGGTTGTGAATGAGTTAATAATATACAGTAGTTCAGTGATAATTTCAGCAGCATTACCCTAGTGTTCTTCTAGTGTACATATATATATGTGAATTGAAACGATTCATATATATATCTACACTAGGAGAACTGTAGGGTAATGCTGCCGAAATTATCACTGAACTACTGTATATTATTAACTTGTTCCTAGGTGAGATCGAAGGTGATTGGATAGGTTTAGGTTGTTAAATCTGTAAATAAAAAAAGAGGAGATCAATGGAACGAGTTCACGACATCTGGTGTGTGTTGAAAAAGGAGATGGAGCGCTCGGTGATGTACAGTGACAGATTGGACATCAAGTACCTAGAAGGGGTCAATAAATTTTGCAAAGTCCTTGTTGACAATCTTAAACCAAGGGATAAGGGATATATTCGATGTCCTTGTGTCGATTGCAAGAACGACTTCAAATACCGAGGTGTGGACAAGATTAAGGATCATCTGATTCACAGAGGGTTTACAGATGATTATGAAGCCATAACAATACTGCATGGTCAACATTCAGTACAAGTGTTTGAATGTGCTGATAACGTCGTTGCAGAACAATCAGAAATGGATGCTTCACACGATTTTGGGGATACTCAAGATGATTCACTAGGTAGTGATTCAGATGATCAGGAGGACCTTAATGCAATGATGGAAGATGTTGAACAACATTTTTCCAACAAACCCAAAACATTCGAAAATCTGATGCAAGCATCAAAGGAACCGTTGTACAGTGGATGTGAAACGCAAACACAAAACAAATTGAGCGTTGTCCTAAAACTATTCAATCTGAAGGCGAGACATGGATGGAGTGATGTCAGTTTTACAGATCTTTTACAACTGCTGAAGGATGTACTACCAAAGGACAATGTGATACCCACAACAACTTATGAAGCAAAGAAGTTAATGTGTCCGATGGGTATGGAATATAAAAAAATACATGCTTGTCCAAATGGGTGTATGCTGTTGTGGAAGGAGAATGAGTTGGATGACCATTGCTCTGAATGTGGGGAATCACGCTATGTAAAAAAGGGTGACCGAAACCACATAAGCACTAACGTGGGCTCTCCTGCGAAGGTGTTGTGGTATCTACCGATAATTCCCCGATTCAAACGTTTGTTTGCAGTTCAGAAAGATGCTGAGAACCTCCGATGGCATGCTACCCATAGAAAGGATGATGGTAAATTGAGACATCCAGCCGATTCACCACAATGGAGAAACATTGACAGAATATACCCTCAATTCGGTACAGACCCAAGGAACTTAAGACTTGGTTTATGCACTGATGGGATGAACCCTTATGGCACTTTGAGCAGTATACACAGTACTTGGCCTGTTTTATTGACAATATACAATCTGCCGCCATGGTTGTGTATGAAACCCAGACATATTCTCCTCTCTCTGTTGATATCGGGTCCAAAACAACCGGGAAACAAAATTGATGTGTTTTTGCAACCACTTATTGACGATTTAAAATTGTTGTGGAATGAAGGTGCGACGGTGTATGATTCATATGGTATGGAAAACTTCACGCTCCGGGCTATGTTGTTTTGTACGATCAATGATTTCCCTGCATACGGAAACCTCTCGGGATACACAATTAAAGGAGCTCTAGCGTGCCCTATATGTGGAGATAGAACTTGCAGTATACGGTTAAAACACAGTGGAAAAAATGTGTACATGGGCCATCGGAAATTCCTCCCAAAAGGTCACAAATACCGTAAGATGACAAAAGAGTTTGATGGAAAAACGTATCATGCAGTCGCACGACCACCACTATCTGCTGCTGAGACTTACAATCAGTTGAAGAATGTTGTGAACAACTTCGGTCCACCAATTAAAGCCACTGAAAAGAGCATCTGGAAGAAAAAATCAATATTTTGGGAACTTGAATATTGGCAACATTTAGAGGTGAGACATTGCATTGATGCTATGCACGTGGAGAAAAACATTGGTGAAAGTGTAACTGCGACACTACTAAACGTGAAAGGAAAGTCGAAAGACCATTTGAAGGGTAGAAAAGATCTGGTTGAATTGGGTATACGAGAAGAACTCGCGCCACAACAAAGAGGGAAAAGAACATTCTTGCCTCCCGCTTGTCATACATTATCCAAAGAAGAGAAAATAAGTTTTTGTAGTTCTCTTCGTCATATTAAAGTGCCATCGGTTACTCATCGAACATATCAAGTTTGGTATCAATGTCTGATCTTAAATTGGTAGGGATGAAGTCTCACGACTATCATGTGCTGATGCAGCACTTACTTCCGGTTGCTCTCCGTGGCATCCTTCCAGCTGATGTCAGGAAAACTATTACAAATTTATGTGTTTTCTTCAAAGGAATTTCGTGTAAAGTGCTTGATGTGGAGACGCTGGATAAACTACAGAATGACCTTGTGATCACCATGTGTCAGTTGGAAATGTATTTTCCTCCTTCGTTTTTTGATATTATGGTGCATCTACTTGTTCATCTTGTTAGAGAGATCAAACATTGTGGTCCGTTATACCTTCGATACATGTATCCGTTTGAGAGATATATGGGTATACTGAAAAAGAAAATGAAAAACCGTCGGCGTCCAGAGGGAAGCATAATTGAAGGGACAGTAACAGAGGAAGTAGTTGACTTCTGCACTCATTACTTAGACGGTGTTGATGTTATTGGATTACCGAAAGCAAGACATGATGGCAGGCTTAAAGGGGTTGGTACCTGTGGGAAAAAATTACGCAGAGTTGATATTGATACATTGAACAAGGCACATCTGGTTGTGTTGAATCATTCTGAAGTTGTTGAACCGTATTTCGATGCACACCTAGCGTACCTCAAAACAAAACACCCAACGATGAGTAATGCCAAATTAAAAAAAGAGCAGAATGCAACATTTGTTAAGTGGTTCAGACAGAAGGTGTTGTATGAAGATTCAAGGAACGTGGATGAAATGATCCAGTTGTTGGCACTTGGTCCAAATCTCGATGTGTTGTCGTATGAAGGATATGATGTAAATGGATTTTCTTTTTACACTGCACGTCAAGATTGTAAATCGACAAACCAGAACAGTGGTGTGCATCTTATCGCTTCAAGACATTTTCACAGGAACAAGTCGTAATACACTGAAGAACGAATATTATGGTGTTATTGAGGATATTTGGGTCTTGAATTACACTAGTTATGAAACTTGCGTATTTCGTTGCAAATGGGTGGACAACAAACAGGGATATCGTGAGGAGGATCATGGTATGAAGCTAGTTGATTTAACGACAGCGGCTCCTACTGATGAACCCTTTATTGTTGCATCAAAGGCAAAACAAGTATTCTACTGTCGTGATCAGTCTAATCCCAGATGGTCTATTGTAATGCAGAGTAAAAGATCGATAGTTGGGATTGATAATATTGTTGATGAGGATGAATACGACTGTGAAGATGAAACAGATGTACCTATTCGGTTGCCGATGGAGGTAGATAATGTAACTAATTTTGAATATCGAAGGTCCGACCACAATGAAGGATTGTGGATTGAACGATGAAATGTTATTTTGTAAGTTTGGTTGACAATATTATATTATTTAATTTTTGTCATGTTTCAATATTTGATTCAGTAGATGTTCGTATTAACCTTGTTAATTGTTGATTATTTTTCAGATTATGGATCCTGACGATAGAGTCGAAGAGGACTTACTGTTGGGGCTGGATGATATTGACGATGACGTCCCTACTGAAGAACCACCAGCTGCATCTACTTCGCAGAACCCTCGGAAGGGACGTGGACCGACCCGTGGGTTGAAGGAGAAGAAAGATTCTCCCATCGATTTGATCTGGGACAAGTACCTCTGACATCGTGGTGGGTCGAAGCAGAAGTTTGCTTCCTACTTGGGATTGATGGTACAATCCCATTGCTCGATTAATAAGGATTGGAAAGATCAAGAAAAGGCAGTGATAAGTGTCTAAATGAGCATGTTTTATAGGTGTATTTTTAGCACTTTTCTTGCTCATTTCTCCACTTCGGTTAGTTTTCCTCTAGTTTATGTTTTATTGTTTATCTCACAAATTTATTGGTTTAACATGAGGAAAACCAAGCTGGAAGTAAAGTAGGCAAAGAGACGAACGCATTGACGCAAACGGCTCAGAAAACGGACTTATAACGAAGAATGTAGAGCCGGTTGAAGATTGTTATATATATATGTATATAATATACATAATATCGCATGAGAAGGCTGAGACGTCCGCGAGTGGGCATGCAACCGCCCATAAGGGGGGCGGACACCACACACAAGACCGCCTGGCGGTCAATGTGGCGGACGGTGGAGGAGGCTACCGCCTCTTAAGTGGCGGACAAGAGAGTAGCAACCGCGAGGCGGACACAACAGAGAGAACCGCCTAGTATGTGGCGGTAGTGCAGGCGGACAAGGAACACAAGACCGCCTGAATTGCATGCGGACACGAGGCGGTTGTGAATAAAAATATCAGTCGCGACCAGTTTCTTCTGCGCCCGTCGTCGTCTCCAACTTACCTCGACCGACTGTCTGCAACTCGCCCACTCGTCCACTGTCTCCGCCTACCTTAATTCACGCGTGAGCTCTGTCCCCTGCGCAATCAATGAAGCAATCAATGAGCTCAATCATTTCCTCAACTGCTCACGCGTCTGTTATCTCCTCTGCCTGCTTCTTCTTTTCTTCTATAAAAGCTACGAGCTTCTGCTCGAAAATAACAAGTCCCTTCCACGAGAAACACTACCGATCCATTATCCCTTCCTCCCGTCTTCTCCATTTTATTTTCTCTTCATTCCACAAAATCCACCTCTAGCCTACGTATACAAAATAGCAGAGCGAGATGGAGTGATTACGGATGATTTCTATCATTCTTGTTCCTGTTATTCTATTTAATATGTTAGGCTAGTTTACGTACGCTCTGGGAATGGTTATTATATGTTTGTATTAATTATGCTATATTTTTACTGGTTTTAATTATATACAGTTTGTTACGCTTAAAGGTTATCACGCACCTTTTTAATAAATGTCATGAGTTTATTAAATTGCTTTCCTAAGTCTATTTTGATCAGACCAGGTGATAAATAGACAGGTTAATTAAGCCGTAAAACTGGAGGAAACTTGTTATGATTTAATAAGTTAGTATTCAGTTGCAAATGTAATTCCTCAATACTCCTCTGCCGTTCGCAGGCTTTTGCTTGAACCTTGATTAGAACCTTGCATTACAGGTGAACGAGTTCTTATGAGGCTATGACTTAGTCCTTAAGATAATTATAGGAACCTTGCCAAATTATTAAACCAGTAGAGATAGCTTAATTATGCAGATTATATTAACCTGACCCAGAGTTCCATTTTATTTATCTGTTAACTTAGTTTATTTTATCTTTTCTTTTTATTTATTTTACAAGTCAATTAATCCCCCCTCTTGTGACACGCTTAGGTACTATTATATGTATATTAGTCCCACGGTTCGACATCCGGTTGCTTACATTTTCACTATACTACTGCGACCGGGATTTATTTGCAGCCCGACGTTATTTTTTGGGTTTTAATTTCTTTCTTTTATGTTAATTACACCTGTTCTAACCACTCAGATTATAACGTCTGCAGGCAGACAAAGACATCATGTGGCAGATGGTGCAGAAGAAGTACAAGGTCGCGGATGAACTTTGGACGAAGATTGAATCACTTCTAGCGACATCACTGTGACCGTTCAAGCATCGGTTGGTAGATGGCTGGATTACCAAACCGGGCTCCAAGAGGTCACCGCCGTGGGTAGTGTATGATGGTATGATCACGGAGGAGGACTGGAAGATATTCTACGACCATCGCCAGACTGAAGAGTTTAAGGTACTTTTACAATTATTCTTCTTAATTATTTAAGGAATAAAATTTAACAAATATTTTTTTATTATGTATAACTTACAAATATACAAATTTTGTAACAGTTACGTCAAGAACAAGCGAGACGTAACCGGGCGAAGAATATCTACAAGCACTTCATGGGGCGAGCTGGATACACGGGGCGGTTGGAGAAGTGGAAGAGCGAGGGCTTACTGACTAAAACTAATGAAGACGACACTCAGTCAGTTATTGATGATGTTGACGATGCAAGTAGAGTGCAGACATTTATGCTGGGTTGAATGGTGAAAAATGACGAGGGGGTATATGTGTTCCCGCAGAGCGAGACTGCTGAGTTGGCGTCCAAGATTGTAAATATATATATTTAAAAGTTGTTGTTTACTAATTAGTAAGTTCATTTCTAATATTTTTGTTAATTTAAAATAGTCTGGCTCGACTGAGCGATGGGAGATGGTTCCGGCCCCTCCGTCTCAGGATGATCCACTGAATAAGGCCCTTGGGCAAAAGGATCATCCAAGGCGAGTGCGGGGGCTTGGAGGGGAAGTTCACCAAAAAGATGTGTTTCCTACGTCTCGATCGAGAGTACCACAGGCTGAAATGATAGAGAGAATGGTGGATGAACGGGTGCATGACCGGTTGGAGGAGTCGGAAAGACATCACGCTGAGTCGGAAAGACGCCACGCTGAGGAGCGTCAAGCCTACGAGGAGCGCCTGCGAAGACTTGAGGCTTTAGTATTGGGCCAGGTGCATGCTCCTACACCGACACCTACTACTCCTACCGCGACGGCGGATACATCGATAGTGGCCGCGTCTCCTACATCGGCACCTACTGCTAGACTGACGTCTGCTCCTACCACGACGGCGGATACTGTCGATGATTCTACACCGACGTCTGCTCCTACCACGACGGCGGATACTCCGATGGTCGATCATCCTGCACCTTCTTCTCCTACCAGAGACACATTTCCTTATCAAAACCTTTCGGTTTGTTCTTTTTTCCTCAGTTATTTTAACATTACTTTTAAAACAATATAATTTTATTAGCTTGCTTACTGTTGTGAGTTGATGTAGATGGCTAAATCATGTCATCTGTTTCAAGTGTTGGATGGTGGGACTGTGCATGTTGCATTCGGTCAGGTTTTACAGACCGGACCGAACACTGTAGTACATTTCAAGGTCATCCCACCTCTCCACGCTCGTGTGATGGTAGACGATATTGTGCAAGGTCATGAGGACTCTCCCCTTCCGTTGGAGTGGAATCAGTGGAGTAGAATAGGTCAAGCAAAATCTTCAGTTGTTCCATGGCCATATTCTCTCATTGATGTCAGTAGTGACAAGGTAAACTATTTAATTATATGCTTACTGTTTAGTTTTTAACTTGACTGTTGACTGATATGTTTATTATTTAAATTTTGTATACTATTAGATTGATAAGGAATTAAGACCGGTTAAGAAGAGGAAAGTGGATAAGGGGAAGGAAGTTGTGAAATCAAATGAGGAGAGTCAGAGTGTGAGAAAGGAAGTGGTGAAACCTTTCGATATGACTCCTAGGAGATCCCCCATTCTGACACCCAAGTATCTGAAGAAGTTGACAGTCAAACAAAAAATGTTGTATGAATTTTTCATGACGAGGCCGCAGTCTGTCACCAACTTCAACATGAAAGTGTCTAAGCATGTTTTCCACTCCCCTGAGCCCAGAGATCTGATGATTACCGTGAGCGATCTAAGAAAATTTTTGATGGGAGACCTGCTTAACATCTCTGTGATTCAGGCCTATTGTGTGTAAGTATCTTTTAAATTATTACATTATCTTTCATTTTTTTAAGCTATTTAACATATCTTATGAAAAAATGTTGTTTAGGTGTTTGACTAGTAGACTGCTAGCGAGCAAGAGATTATTTGCCATCTCTTTCTTGTGTCCGCAATTGATGTCAGCAAATCAGGCCGCATTGGATGAGCAAGGATGTGTAGAGCATGTGAGGCAGGGATTTTGTACTGCGGTGCGAAGAAGAAGCAAATATTTGCTGATCCCATATCATCAGTTGTAAGTACACAATAACTGGAATTTTTGCTTCCTAATTGTGATATTTAATAATTGTTCTACAAAACATTCTTTGTTTTATCTGTGGCAGCAATCATTGGATGTTGATGGTGTTGTGTATCGACACCTCATGCTTGTTGATACTAGACCCATTGGGCGGCCCTGATGACCTTCGAGAGATCGCTGTAGAGAAATATTTGAAGGAGTGAGTATTCAAAATTTTAATGCATTCTATATTTATTTTAAGCTTGTCCTAGATTATTGACAATAAATGGCTTCATTTTAAAATGCTGTATTTATGCAGGGGCCATAAGCTTGGTTTAAGGGATGAAAAGAAACCATTCTCCATCTTGGACTTCCAATACATACGTGTAAGTAATCATTTAATTTATGCATTTTTGTATTAAAGTTAAACGTTTAATTTTTTGATCTGTCTAAAGTTGGTAATCCATGGATGGTGTGATGACAGTGTCCTCAACAGCCTGATTCACGAAGCTGTGGCTATTATGTGATGCGGTACATGTTCGAGATTGTACAAAATATTGACACGCTTAAGGATGATGACAAGGTAACCCATACCAATCAAAGTTTTAGTTAAAGTTATTGCATTTGAAATAAAATTGTGTACTAATGATGATCAGTTTTTTTTATGGACAGATCGTTTCTTATTTCACACAAGCAGGGAGCACGTATTCCAAAGGGGATCTCGACTTTGTAAGAGATCATTTATCGCAGTTTTGGTGTAAAAATTACTTGAGTGTTTCTTAGATCTTATATCCTAGTGTACGTAGTTAGACTTAGACTTTTTTTTTGCTGAAGCAACTCTCAAAGTTTGTAAAGTTCAACTCTCTCTTATTTTTGAAAGTTTGAATGGGTTTGTTTGCAATTCGTTTTCAATGTTGCAATTCAAACTGGCAACTTGGTTTATGGTCATAGTGTGGTTGGTTATCAAAGGGCAATACCAGTTGGATGCCCTGTACAGGTTGTATATACGATTGTAAATTGGGTTGTATTGGAAAACATATGTGGTAGATGCTAAAAAAACAAAAAAACTAAAAAAAATAAATAAAAAAAAACCACGGTTCACTTAAAACCGTGGTTTAAAACTCAATGGAACGACGAGTATAAACCACGGTTTATTATAAAACCGTCGTATAAAGTAGTCATATACCACGGTTATACACCCGAACCGTCGTATAAAACGCAATGGAACGACATTATATACCACGGTTTCAGTCCCAACCGTGGTATAAGTCGTCTGATTCCCGTGACACAACGGGCTTTAAACGACGGTTTTACGAACCGTGGTTTATAATGGGTCTTTTAAACGACGGTTTTGAACCGTGGTTTATTGCAATTTTCCGATATACCACGCGAGTATAAACCACGGTTTCTAACCGTGGTATATAGGCAAAATAACCGTGGTAAAAAAACATTTTCTGCACTAGTGATTTAAACACTCTAAATCATGCTAATTCATTTCTTAATTCATTACACAATTCCTGTACTAACTTATACAAATAATTCTCCTAGTTTCAATTCAACACCTACACAGTTTCTTCCTTAATGCATTTTGCTACTGTTTTTGACCCTTACACCCTCCTTCTATAACTCCCTCTTCTAATGTCACTTCCAACACTTCTAATACATTACAACTACATTAACTATCTCTCCTAATATACCCTATATCTTTCTCTATCAAAATTTGTTACAACTACATTATCCACCTAGTTTCCAACTCACTAAGTGTTCTAGTCCTATGTAAAATCTGCCATAGTCTCCCCTATATTTTTGTACTCTCACCACATGATTTACACTTACATTATCATCATCTCACCTGTTTATACACAATAATCATATACAAGCTCCCATACACAAATACCAATACTAAAACAACATTGAATTCCTGCACTTAACATCCCAATCCAAACTAGGTTTCAATAAATTTTACATGTCTTTTAAAGGTTTAAAAGCTTGTTTCCTCCTACACATTACACTACCACTACACTACCATTTTACAATACCCATTTTAACTTCTAAAAATCTGTTACATAAGCATTTACAAAGCTACACAAAGATGAGTGTAATTACCTTGTTTTTTTCTTCTAGTTTCTTTTCTTCTTCTTCCTTGCTTCTTCCTTCTCTCTTTCCACCGATTTTAACTCAACTTCTCTCTAACACTACAACATTCATATACACCATTTTAATACTAAAACTAACCCTAACCATTATTTAAGTTTTAATGTAGGTTTTAGGGTTTAGAAATTTAATTACCTTGCAAGGATGTAGGTAATGCTTGGGATGGCTCAAGAACAATGTTTCCTCTCCTCCAACAAAGCCAAAATCGGCTAGAGTACCAAAACACCAAACAAGGTTTTAGCTTAAATTTTGTTTTGCCCTTAAGGGCTAGAGAAAGATGGAGTTTCAAGAAGATTTTTACCTTAAAAGAACAGGAGAAGAAGTGGTTCTATGGTGGTCTTGAAGCTCCAAATGCTCCATACCCATGGAGATGAAATTCTTGTTTTCGATTTTGGAAAGAGGGAAATGTTCCCCTATGATGATAGGATTCCAATGATGTAAGTTTGTAATTTTTGGAGGGAATTTGATGGGGTTCAAGAGGAGAGAAGTAGGGTTTTTGTGGTTTCTCTCAATTCACCATGGCCATCGGTGGCGAGGTAGTAAGAAGGAAAAATCAGAGAGGGAGGGAGGGGGATTCGCTGTGAGAGAAGAGAATAGGGGTAGAGCTGAGAGATGTGTAAGTATTGGTACTTTTTGCTTTTAATTATTTTGTTTGTTTGTAAATAAGAAGAGAGTGTGAGGAGTGTGCTAGAGATGGGGCGCCCATCGGCTAACAGCCCACACACACCTAACATTTACATTTTATTTTAAAAGTGACACATAAGTTTTGGTTATTTATGTTTCTAGTTCTACCCCACAACTTCCCTTCCCGTTTTTGACAGTTTTTAACTAATTTCTCTTTTTATTGATTTTATTGGTTCTAAAGCTTCACTAATATTTATGATTATTTAGTTGACCAATATATTACGAGTCTATTTGACCCCTTAAAGTCACGTTTTCCCGGTTACCTCGAAAAATGCTTTAAGGTTCGTTAGTGATTTTAATCCATTTAAGGATCTTTTTCTTCGGATTGTTCCCTCAGATTATTTATACTTAATTAAGCTTCTAAATTACTTATTAGCCTAATTAATCACTATTTTTAATTATGGGGTATTTCAGGATGAGAGAGACTTAGACGATGTTGATTAGGTGGTGTTTTTTTGTCCAGTCTAACATCATTTAGTTAATAAGCTGACAGGTCAGCAGGGGTTAACGATTTATTAACGAAGTTATAGTTCGGGGGCTCGTAGTCAAAGATACTGAAACCTCATGATGTTTACCAATAATTATGCTAAATACAAGATGGTTACCGGTATTATTCTAAAACTTCAATAGGGTTCCCAATAATTTACCCTTTTGTTTAGTAAGATTTGTTTGGTTTCTTTATTTTTTTATTGTTATTACATCCATACAAAAAATTAGGTATTCAAATGTTTTTGGAGCTTTTTCTAAAGAGGTTTTGAGTTTCTTAATTAAGACTCAAATTATGTTATTTAGATATTATGATAACAATATATTTTAAATCTTCTTATTTGTATATGTAAAAAGAATCATTATATTAAAAAATAATTTTTTTACTAAGAATCTATTACAAATTGACTCAACCTCAATTATAAATACTTTTATACAATATTTTCTAAGGGTTACAGTAAGTAGGATTGAGAGTTTTAAAGCGTGGTTTTCTAATAGCACTCCAATAATTTTCAATATTTAGATTATGTTAGTTAAGAGATCTATATCCAGATTGAATTAGTGAACTATTTCCCTTTCTAACCATAGATCGCGAGTTGATAACGTTCAACTCCATAGCCTTTGCATTAGAGCATCCCATTTTTCAAATATTGGAACATTACAATGCCGATTTATGAGTTTAATAGAATTACGTTATTCATTCATGTATTTATCATAATATATTAGAGATAGCTTATGCTATATGCTATGCTCAGTAGGCTGTAAACTAGGATCACATATTCTGTACTTTATTAGAATGTATTAGGTGATATTTTATTGTAATTGTCGGAACCGGTTCTTCCCAGAACCGGTCCGGTTTCCTTATCTGTTTACCCTATATCCCCTTTCTCATCTTCCCCGTTCTTCAATCAATTAGTTACTGTATACAAACACAAATACAGAGAGTTGCAATTCGCTCTCTCTCAATTCGAGATCTCAATACACAGAATTTGTTCTTCACATTGTCAAACTTTGACATGGTATCAGAGCACATTGTGCTAAAAGTAAGAAAGAGCAAGAAACCATGAGCGACAAGAACGCAGAGAAGGGAATTGGAACTTCCACCACCGCAATCGACCAAGGAGATCCATTGTATGTTCACGTAACAGAACAACCAGGCCAGTCTCTAGCTCCCAAGTTCACCGGAGTTGGTTTCTTGTCTTGGAAATGCAATATTCGTCGCGCTCTAAAGGCTAAAAACAAGCTAGGGTTTATAGATGGGAGCATCAAGCGCCCGAGCGACCAAGAAGCCGCACGTCTTGCAGCCTGGGAAAGAGCGAGTTCCCTCGTATATCATGGCTGATTTCGTCGTTGGCTCCGAACATTGGAAGGAGTGTGATGTTCAACGAAAACCCGAAAGAAGTGTGAGATTGGCTCTGCAAGCGTTTCGAAAAGAAAAACCTAACAAGCTTGCACAACGTCAAGGCGCAAATAACTGGTTTAAAGCAAGGGGGAGACAACATAACCGACTATTTCATGAGGATGCGCGAGATCTGGGATGAGTACGAGTCGACAGTGCCCGTCGAACCTTGTAGCTGCTGTGGCGCCTGCAAGTCGGAAGAAACGCAGAAGAAGCAAGAGGAAAAGGAAGAACTCATACACTTCCTTATGGGACTCGACAAGTCTTATGTTCAAATCCGCGGTCAAATCCTTGCCATGAAGGACACACCATCTTTGGAAGAAGTTTACTCCCTCTTGATTCAAGAAGAACAACAGAGATCTGGCCCTGATTCGAAGGAAGAGGACGATAACTCCGTGTCTTTGGTCGCGAAAGGAGGAGGAAATTTCTCAGGCCCGACTAAACAGAGATCTTTCACCAACCCGGGAAACCCTAAAACTACAACGAAAAGGCCAACTGGCAGAAACTTTAGTAGCAACAAGAAGGAGCCACCCAAGTGCACGAATTGCGGGAAAACCGGTCATTTTAAGACAGAATGCTGGTGGCTCGTTGGATTTCCCCGAGGAAAACAAGAAATCAAGGGAGATTCGCATCGGTTCAGTCACAGATGAAGAAAGAAGGGGAGGCACCTCCAAGAGTGAAGAAACCGCTGAATCTCCAGTGCAGGGCTTTAGCGCAGAACAGCTAAGTCAGCTAGTTGACTACATTCAAAGGCACAAGACTGATGGAAACAACAACAACAACTCTTCTTTTGGAGAGTTTTCAGGTAACACTGAAACCCTAATTAATTTTCTGCCCTGTTTGAACTTGAATAGAAATAAGATGCTAAGAGGATTACGAAACACATGGATAATAGATTCAGGTGCCACAGAGCACATTAGTGGAAATATTTCGTTACTGTCTGATCATGAATGTTTGGATAGAAAAAGGGAAATCACTCTCCCAGATGGGCACAAAGAAACAGTGAAACATATTGCCAGTTTGTGTGCTGATAATGTTAAGTGTTTAAGCAACATAATGTATGTGCCCACTTTTGAGTTTAACATAGTCTCATTATCTAGATTGATAGAGGCTCTACATGTTGAAATCATTTTTGGTGAAAACTGCTGTTTCTTGCAGGATTCTGAAAAGGGTATCTCCCAGAAAATTGGGAAACAAGTTGTTGGGCTGTATTTTCTTGACATTTCTACTTTGAGTGCTTATGTGTTGAGCAAGAACAATGTTTCTGTTGTCTGTATGAATGTTCATAATCAGTCTGAAATAGATGGAAATAGAATGTTGTCCATGTGGCATAATAGACTAGGACATATCCCCCTGTCTAAGATGAGAAAAATTTCTGAGATAAAGTTTAGGAATCTAGACAATTCCAGTTTCAAGTTCTTTCCTTGTACTGTTTGCTTCAGGGCTAGAAATAAAAGAAAGAAATTTTCCTCATCTTGCATTAAAACCACTAAACCATTTGAAATGATTCATGTTGACATCTGTGGGCCTATGAGAGCTTCAACCAAAAACGGATGCAAGTACTTCCTCACAATTGTTGACGATTTCACCAGAGGAACATGGGTCAAATTTTTAAACAAAAATCAGAAGGTTTGAACCAAATAAAAGATTTTATCATCCTTGTAGAAAACCAAATGGACAGAAAGGTCAAAACAGTTAGGAGTGACAATGCAAGGGAATTAGGTAAATCTTTTGAAGGGACAACCTTTTTTAAGGACAAGGGAATAGTCCACCAGACCACTTGTCCCCACACACCCCAACAGAATGGGGTTGTGGAGAGGAAACAAGGTCACCTCTTAGAAGTTGCTAGGGCTTTACTTTTTCAGTCTGGCCTAGATCATGATTTTTGGGATTATTGTGTAGAACAAGCTGCTCATATCATTAATAGAATCCCAAGCAAATCTATTGAGAACCAAACACCTTTTGAGAGATTATATGGCACTAAACCAGATTACAAAAACATTAAAACTTTTGGGTGTCTATGTTACGTGACTAACATCGACCCCAATAAAGGAAAGTTAGATCCTAGAGCTCACATCTGCATTTATCTAGGAGATTGTAAGAACACAAAAGGATACAGAATCCTGTCCCTAGAACACAGTACAGTCAAAGTGAGCCGTGATGTAACCTTTTTTGAAAACATTTTCCCACTCAAAGACACTGAATGGAAACATATGTTTAGTCAAAACAATGAGGATTCTGACTTTCTTCTTCCTGAACAGAATGTTTTTGCTGAAACAGAAACAAATACCCCAAAAGATCTCTCTGAAACAGAAGTTATAGAAAGCCCAAACAACACTGTTGAAACCACAGAACAGAACACACTAACTCCTCCCACAGAAACAACAGAGCTTAGAAGATCCACCCGAATACATAAGCCACCTTCCAAATACAATGATTATGTTTGCTCCATCAGTCAAGGCCATGAGGACCTTTTTTCATACATCTTAAGTGCAAGACTCGATCAAGGGAATCCAAACAATTCAGCCACTACTTCTCTAAACAGCCTAACAGATCAAATACCAAAACAAACAATCCTCTCCTGCTCCCTTGGCCAAAACACCAGCATTTTCCTTGATCAAGTCCACAATCTAAATGAACCCTCAAACTACAAATCAGCTAGCAAAGACCCTAAGTGGGTGAAGGCTATGGCTGAAGAATTTGAGGCTTTAAAACGCAATAATACCTGGTCAATTGTTGATCTTCCTAAAGGAAAGAAAACCATCAGCTGTAAGTGGGTGTACAAAACAAAGCTCAAAGCTGATGGCAGCCTAGAGAGATTCAAAGCCAGATTAGTAGTTAGAGGGTTTACACAAAGGAAAGGCCTAGACTATGAAGAAACATTCTCACCCGTCATAAAAATCACCACAGTCCGTGCCTTAATAATAGTTGCCATTAAAAAGGGTTGGATACTTGATCAACTCGATGTCAACAACGCTTTTCTCCATGGAGACCTCCACGAGGAGGTTTACATGAGTATACCAGAGGGTTTACAGGTTCATGGTGAGAACAAGGCCTGCAAATTACATAAATCTCTATATGGGCTGAAACAAGCCTCTCGTCAATGGTACGAGAAACTCACAAATTTTCTAAAGGATCTTGGCTTCCACCATTCACAAAATGATCACTCTCTGTTTGTAAAACAATAAAGGACTAGCATCACCCTATTAGGCATCTATGTTGATGACATGCTTGTTATTGGCAATGATGCAAAAGAACTCAAATTTCTAAAGAAACAACTTGATGAAAAATTCAAAATAAAGGACTTAGGAAGGCTAAACTATTTTCTCGGGATGGAGTTTTTTGAAACAAATGAGGGAATGATTATGTCTCAACAAAAATACACCAACCAAATCCTCAAAGAGTTTGGGATGGAACAGTGCAGAACATGTATTTCTCCTCTTCCTGTTAATCTGAAACTATCACATGATTCAGGTGCCAAGCTAGATAACCCCACTACATACAGATGCCTAGTGGGGAAGCTGAATTTCCTCACAAATACTAGGCCCGACATTAGCTTTGCAGTCCAATTTCTTAGCCAGTTCCTCCAATCTCCAACAACAGAACATCTAAAGGCAGCCTATCATACTCTTTCATACATAAAGGGTACATCTGGTTTTGGTTTGTTTTTCAGCAACAAAAATGACTATGATCTTGTAGCCTACTGTGATTCAGATTGGGCATCATGCCCAATCACAAGGAAATCCATCTCTGGATATTATATCTTGCTAGGTGGTTGTCCTCTGAGTTGGAAGTCAAAGAAACAAGTCTCAGTTGCTCTATCTTCTGCAGAAGCAGAATATAGAGCAATGAGACAAGTTACTAGCGAGTTAAGCTGGCTTAGTAGATTACTAACAGAAATCGGATTAAGCAACATAACTCCCATACCTCTGAAATGCGATAATTTAGCTGCAATCCACATAGCAAGAAATCCAGTGTCACATGAACACAAAACATATAGAGTTGGATTGCCATTTTGTGCGTGAGAAATTGCAGGATGGTTTGATCCACGTGCAGTACGTGCCCAGTTCACATCAGCTTGCGGATGTCATGACCAAGTCCTTGTCAGGTAAGCACTATCACAATATGTTTAACGTTTTGGGTTTGCAGAGACAAAATAAAGGTGGCTGACATTTGAAACATCAGAATACAAAAGGATCAGCTTCCATGAAGGCAAAAACTGTACCTTTTGAAGGGGGGTATTAGAGATAGCTTATGCTATATGCTATGCTCAGTAGGTTGTAAACTAGGATCACATATTCTGTACTTTATTAGAATGTATTAGGTGATATTTTATTGTAATTGTCGGAACCGGTTCTTCCCAGAACCGATCCGGTTTCCTTATATGTTTACCCTATATCCCCCTTCTCATCTTCCCCGTTCTTCAATCAATTAGTTACTATATACAAACACAAATATAGAGAGTTGCAATTCGCTCTCTCTCAATTCGAGATCTCAACACAGAATTTGTTCTTCACATTGTCAAACTTTGACATAATAAAGTAATATCAGATATTTAAATAAATATTATATTATACATATTGACATTGTAAAACAATCAATAAAAGGAAAGTTTTATATTATGTGATGTTAGAGTTAAGAATAAAAAAAAAAGATGTGCAAAATTTATGATAATTTCATATTCTACGTTTTATCTTTAACTTTGGGAAAAATTATATTGTCTACCCATAAGATATTACGAAATTATAATGGTTATTTATGAGTTTTAGAAAATTACATTGTCCACTCAAGTACTGATTAAAATAAGATAAATCAAAGATCAAAGTAAACATTACATTGATAGAGAAATTGAGTAATGTAAACCAATAATAAAGGGCCCAAGTTTGCATCGTGTAATGTTAAAGTTAGAAATCGAAGAAAAATCACACAATATTTATGAGGATTTGCACAGATGTTCACCGCTTTATCTTTGGTTTTACTTATTTACTTTTTATCACTAGTAGAAAAAGAGTCATTTTCGGCGGTTCTTTTGGGCCTTTTTCGGCGGTTTTAAACCACCGAATATTACACCGCCGAAAAAGGCCTTTCCAAAGTTTCGGCGGTTATAAACCGCCGAAATACAACTTTTTCGGCGGTTCCAAACGCAAAACCGCCGAAAATAACGGCTGTCGCAGCTCAAAATGAGGTAAAAATAGACATTTTCGGCGGTTCCTAGTAAGAACCGCCGAAAATATAAAAATGCAATTTTCTTTTTCGGCGTTCTTACTAGGAACCGCCGAAAATGTCTATATTTTTTTTTGGTTTTTTTCGTTTTTGTTTACAATCCCACATATGTCAACAAACCTGTAAAATATAGATACAACATCCAGATATATCCAAACATCTCTCTACATCATATTGTAGAGGATGTCAATCACTCTTTGTAAGAGAATTGTCAAAAAATCAAAATAATGATGAAATGGTCACAAATGACCAACAACACATTTCAAATGGTCACAAATGACCATATACAAACCATTTCAAATGGTCACAAATGACCATATACATATACAACTACCAAGATATTCATTGTACTCAAACCGGTCTAAACATTAATGTTCTAAATAACAATTCGATCGAAAAAACAAAGTGAAAATCAAACTAAATTCATACAACAAACTCCGCCCAATCCTCCAACATAGCGTTGATCGTTTGTCTGTCGTATTCGCCAACACTAGGGAAAACCTTTTGAAAAACAAAACAATACAAAATGAGTTAATCATTAAACAAATACATTAAAATTAAAAAATATATATATATATGACTTCAACATACTTCTTCTAATTGATCTTGCATATCACCAAAAAGGGTGATTATGTCATGCATATATCTCATGACATAATACCCACACTCCGAACTCCCGGGTTGACGTGGACACTTAAACAGAAAAAAAGGATTAATTACATAAGACATTTGTTCTATCAATGAAAACAAGTGATGCATGTACCTTCACTGCAGTCCAGGGGACAGCACCTCTTATCCTTATACCAAGCTGTGAAATCATAACACTTTGATATATACTGCACATTAAATGTCATAAATGTAATTAATAAAATTAGGATATCCATGCACAACAAAATTAAATTAAAAGAATTGAAATGCATAAAGAAGTGGTTTATAATGTACTTACAGGTTAAGGTGTGGCTTTATCTTGAGATTATTCGGTAATGAGTGCCGAAGCGGATCAAGATATAGTATACGTGCACGATCCAAACACAACACCAGTAGGACCCAATGACACTATGTAATACCAAAACACTAACATGTCAGTATAATGTCAAAATCAACAAGTACAACATTTAATGGAATTAAAATGATAAACACAAGTTATTACTTTTGATGGTAGGGCAGCAGGAGATATTTCTTTTCGCTGTGATGCTGTTAGTAATCGCACGCTGTAAGTAGAGCTTACACCTTGTACATCAGACGTCACAGCAGTGTATGACGTTCTCTCAGGACATAGAAATCCATACTTGGTAAGTGAAAAAGTTTGCATTTTCTCATGCAAAAACCTATTCATTAATTAAAAGATATAGTAATTAACATTGTTTCAGGGCATCACTTTATAACTTAATTACCAAAAAAGACTAATACTTACAGAATGAATGAGTGGACAACAGTGATAGGCACCCATCAGATTTCAGGATGTCCTGCACGTCGTTTGTCCACAAGTCGACTTCTAAAACTTCTTCATAGTGAAGAATGTCAGGTTCAAAGCTAAGAAGGATAGAATCTTAGCAGCTGGGAAGTCACGGATCACATCATGCAACACTTTCATGTTTGGCCCCAAGCGTGCATATATTGAATCATCCACCAAGTTTTCTTTGGGAACGACATTGGTGGATGCTCTGTATTCAGAAGATATAATCTTTGACTTCTTTTTTTCAGGAGACTTTGATTTCTCCTTTAATGCCTATTTGCAATCGACATACATTACTAATCATGAACTGAACATCCACACACTTATAATTTACTACAATAACTATATTAAAGGTTTGTATTGGGCGTACCTTCATACACTTCTGAATCAGGCGAACAGGCCATTGAAGAAATGCACCCTTTGCAGACCGAACCGTGCTGTACTCCTCCGTAGGTACAGGGAGTTCTAAATCAGGACACGTATAAATCGGTTCGTCCACAGACACTCTCCCGTGATACGGCTGTAATGGCATGCCATGGACCACGTCATTCGAGCGTGATGTGTACACTCTTCCTTCTGCAACTGTATATTTTGATTGTTGTACGGGAGCAAGAGGTTGCAGTTTATTGGATCCTACAATTTAATCAGATTAGTAGATGATTGAACTGATAAATATGTAATAAACGATATGACAAGTAATAAAACAGTTAAAGATATAAAAATTTACCTGTACATATGCGTAAGGATACGGATCATTAGACTCGGTGCTTGTGTGCAGTCCAGCAGGATCAGAAGCAGGAGCATATGCATAAGAAGGATCAGAAGCAGGAGCATATGGCTGGGGTGCACCAGTCCCCTGACGCATTCAGCAAGATCTCATTCTTCCACTGTTCTTTGATGTTACTGAGGACACGTAAATGCTCATCATAAGAGATCATCTTCTCCTGACTACTACTTCCTTTCCTCGACCCGGGGTTTCCAAATACTTTTCTTATCCCTATGTTAACCCCCCCTAACCCCACTGCTCGGCCTGGATGATCTTTCTTTCCTAGCGCCCGAGACAGCTGGTCATCATGTCGATCAGGAGCCCAAGTCCCTTGGGTTACTTGCTCGTTCATTTCACCCTTTAGAAGTAAATGCATATAGGATTTATAATAAATTATAGGATTGTAATACTGAATTTGAAAAAAAAAGGATTAAACAAAAGTACTTACCATCTTATCAACAATTTCCTTCGTTTTCTCGAAGGGATACAGACGCTCTCCAGTTTTTGGGTCTTTCTTAGTGCGTGAAAGCTTCCAAAATGTACCCCGTTTCTGGTGGTCATCCAGAGTGCTCATATCCGATGGCAACTCCCCTTCTGCCACCCACTCAGGAACTCTTCTGTTAACCCCTTTAGCACCCAGCAAGTGACGATATTCATTCTTCTTCGCATTCGCTGACTGGGCCTCACGATACTCCTATTATCAAGTAAACATACAACACGATGATGATTAAAAACATATACATATGTAAACTTATTTGTATGTATATACAATACTTAATTATTTAAGAGTTAGTATGTACCTTCGTCTCCATCTTCTTCATAAAACTGCTGCCACTTCTCTTGGGTTATTGCTGTGTAGATCTCCCAAGGCTGGCGTGCGTCGCCGTCAGGCCGCTTAAGCTTCTTGGTGATGAACCATTTGACCAGATCATGCTTATGATCTGAAAATTTCTTGCGCATCATCGATTTGACCATGGTGTAGTACTCGGTTTCTGCAGGTATTCGATATCGTTTCTGCATATCATCATAAATGAAAAGGATGTTAGTTATGCATACTTATAAATCGTATCAATAAATACTGCAACTATTGTTTATTTACCTGTACGATCTCAAACATCTGCTTCTTCAATCCTTCGTCAACCTGAGGCCAGGAGAGAGTGATATCACAATACTCTCGCACTATGATGCCCAGCTCAGTAGTGAAGTCTCCAGCCCATTCCCCAGTCGGCTGTAGATACTCATTAAACTGCAGCGGCTTCGACTCAATCTTTTTTGACTTCAGAGCTTTTGTAGGACCTCGAGGTTTTACGGTCCTGGTCTCTGGGATCTGTGACCCAGAAGGTCCAGCCTGTGTGTCTGCAGCTGGCACATCAGACACTATAATCTCGGCGGTGCCACTACCCCCCTCATCAGCGGGCCCGTGACGTGCGGCCCTTCCCTCCACGTGTTTGCCTCTTCCTCGGTCGGGCTGCGTCACAGAATCTCGCCGATCGGGTCGTCCATATCATCCATTTAACTGTCTGCACAGATAAACAATATGATATTAATAACAACAAAACAAATAATATAAAAATACGTAATCAGATATCATAAAAAATTAATATTTAATTACCTAACAAACAAACACATCATTTATGGTTTTTCGACCCATAGACCCTCATCATGATCAGACCTAGTATACACTACATCGTCTGGAATATCAACAATGTTGGTGGCAGGAACACTGTTAGAAAAGGGTGGTGTCTCATCAAATAATAATTCATCGTCATCAACATCTTGATCAACATTTGTGATCACAAATCTTTTCCCTGGTAAAACTACTGACCATCTGGAATCGATGGGATCTTCTATGTAAAATACTTGTTCACAGTCCTTGGGAAATATGAACGGATCTTGTGTAGGACCAAGACTTGATAAATCAACCAAATTAAACCCATCATGAACCCGATAACCGTGTCTGTTATCCACCCACTTGCATTTGAAAATAACAAACTTTTGAAACTGATAATCAAGTTCCCAAATATCTTCAATACATCCATAATACAACCTCGAGGTTGAAATCGCTGAAGCTGGATCACCTCGGGTGTACTGAGTTGTTGCTGCTTCTACTTTCACCCCGCTATTCTGGTTTAAACATCTATCATCTTGTCGTTTTGTCCAATAGGTGAACCCATTGATGTCATACCCGTCGTAAGATACAGCAGTGGAACCAGGTCCCAAAGCTAACCAACGGAGCTCTTCACCTACATTATCAGGCGCTAGTGATGCAAGTTTCATAACATGGTCTCTAAACCATGAACAAAAGATCTTGTTTTGCTCTTTTGTCAACCAAAAAATATTCCTCCCAGGATATTGACCTCTTAGTGTAGTCATGTGTTTCTCAAAAAATGGCTCAATAATCTCAAGGTGATGTAAAACGAACAAATGTGCTAACTCCATTGAGGATGAATCAATTGCCACAATTTTTTTCCCAGTAACACCTTGACCTTCTGTCCCTCCCGTGTGTCTAGGTTGTGGTACTCCAATAGCAACTGCACCCTTTAAGTATTCAGTACAAAATTCTGTCACTTCTTCGGTTATTGTCCCTTCTATAATACTTTCTTCAGGTCGATATCTATTCTTCATCCTTCCCTTCAAAATTCCCATGTATCTCTCAAACGGATACATGTACCTCAAATATATGGGACCACATAATTTGATTTCCCTAACAATGTGAACACTAGTGAATCATGATGTCAAAAAAAGAGGGTGGAAAATACATTTCAAGTTGACAGATCGTAACAACAACATCACGTTGCAGACTGTCAAGTGTATCAGCATCCACGACTTTATTGCACACTGCATTAAAAAAGAAAC
Organism: Limonium bicolor; assembly: GCA_023374045.1. Taxonomy (NCBI): domain Eukaryota; kingdom Viridiplantae; phylum Streptophyta; class Magnoliopsida; order Caryophyllales; family Plumbaginaceae; genus Limonium; species Limonium bicolor. Next base: position 123,692,540 of record CM041779.1, read on the forward strand.
ATAGTCTTGTAATTGCATTTCGCACATCCTTCGGCAATATACCACGAATGACAACAGGAAGGAGATGCAACATCAGAACGTGATAATCATGAGATTTCAACCCGACCAATTTCAAGTCCTTCATTGACACAAGACTTTTCCAGTTAGATGAATAACCCGTAGGAACCTTAAGGGAATGAAGACATTTGCAGAAGCTGATCTTCTCATTCTTAGACAAAGTGTAACATGCTGGAGGTAAATATGTTCGTTTGCCTCTTTCTTGAGGATGCAACTCCTCACGTATGCCCAAAGCTTGCATGTCTCTTCGAACCTTTATTCCGTCTTTTGTTTTCCCAGGTATGTTAAGCAAAGTCCCAACAACAGCCTCACCAACATTTTTGACAATATGCATAAAATCAAGACAATGCCTAACAGATAAATGTCTCCAATATGGAAGTTCCCAAAATATTGAAGATTTTTCCAGATGTTTTTTGGGTAGATTTGGACGGAACACCGAAAACATTCTCAATGTCTTTCACCTTTTCATAGATCTCTTGAGAACTCAAAGGTATACGAGCAACACGTGTTTCAGTCTTTCCGTTGAATAACTTCCTTTTTTTACGGTACGGGTGTGCTGATGGCAACAATCTACGATGACACATGTACACGTTTTTGCCAGAAAACTTTAGACGATCAGAACAAGTGTCGTCCTCACATATTGGACAAGCAAATGCGCCTTTCACCGTGTATCCAGATAAATTCCCGTACGCTGGAAAGTCATTCACTGTGCAAAACAACATGGCACGAAGTGTGAAGTTTTGTCTGCCGTAACCGTCATAAACCACTGTCCCCTGATTCCATAACAATTTCAAATCGTCAATCAGCGGTGCAAGGTATACATCGATATTATGTCCGGGTTGTTTAGGACTAGAAATCAACAATGATAACATTATGTATTTTCGCTTCATACACAACCACGAAGGAAGATTGTAAATCACCAATAGAACAGGCCAAGTGCTGTGTTGACTACTTAGAGTGCCGTAGGGATTCATCCCATCTGTACATAGCCCGAGTCTCAAATTTCGATTATCACTGGCAAAATCTTCAAATCTTCTATCGATAGTCCTCCACTGTGGTGAATCAGCTGGATGTCTCAGCTTATCATCATTTTTCCTTCCTTCTGCGTGCCATCTTAAATTTTGGGCATCTCTGACATTTGCAAACAGATGTTTGAACCTTGGTATTATGGGTAAATACCAAATGACTTTTGCTGGAGGACTTTTTCTCTTAGAATTGGATGATTGGCCGTCCTTGTGTTTATAGCGTGACAAATGACATTTTGGACACTGATTCAAATGTTTATTCTCTCCTCTGTATAATACACAACTGTTTGGACATGCGTGTATCTTTTCGTACTCCACACCCATAGGACACATCAACTTTTTTGCATCATAAGTGGATGTAGGAAGATTGTTATCATCTGGAAGCATGTCGTGGAATAGTTCTAGTATTGCCGTAAAACTCTTATCACTCCAGCCGAATCTTGCTTTCAGATTGAACAAGTGTAGCACGATGTCAATTTTGAAAATTTGGTGCATCCGGGGAACAAAGGGGACCGTGATGCGTCAACTAATCTTTGATATTCATCGGGCTTGTCTGTGAAATTATCCTCAACATCTTGCAGCATAGAGTTCAGTTGTTCAATCTTTTCACTATCATCGTTGATTTCAGTGTCACTCTGATCACACTCATTATCAGGAAATGTGGTATCATCGGTAACCTTTCTTGGTTCATGTTCTGCTGGGTGGAAGTATGCACCCTGCTACTAGCTTCTAAAGACTCGCCATGCAAAAACCATATCTTATAGTTTGGCATAAATCCACGTCGTGATAGATGAAATCTGATAGCATGTAGGTTAGGGAATTTGTTGCGAAGTTCGCACTGTGCACATGGACAGGGAATGTGAGTGTCGTTCATCCTTTTCTGATGATAGAGAGCTGCTTTGCAAAATTCATTTTCCACTTTCGATTCAAAATAATTCCCTCGCAGACCGTACATCCATTCACGGTCCATTCTACAAACAACCAGTCAAAATTTTAAAAATATTTAGAAAAAAGTGTTATAATGTATAATAACTTAACTAACATTTAAAATATTAAATATAAAAAATAACAATAACTAACCTATCTTCGGAAAAGGATATATATCGATATGGTTCTCGCACGGCGAGTCTGTATAATATATATAATACGCTATCTTATATATACTACTTGGTTGTGTTATATGCATATTATTATAATGTATATACACATCTATAATATATATTGTATATACTACTTGGTTGTCTTATATGTATATACACATCTATAATATATATACTACTTGATGATATATATATATATATATATAGTTGGTTATTTTATTTTGTTATATTTATATATGTACATCTACTCAACTAACTAGCTACTAAATATAAATAAACTAACTACACAAACATTTTATAGAACACCTTGCTGGCATATACATTATTTTGTGGTTATTCTATCGTGTTATATATATATATCCTGCAACTAACTATTTATATAAATCAAACAAATTATACAAACAATTATGCATGATAAATTGAAATTGATTTAGGTTGAAAAAAAACTAACCGGTATTTGGAAGGACGAGGATCAAACGGAAGCGGGTGGCGAGTGAAGACACGAGGCTAGCTAACGCGACTACTACTGCCAATCTTGTGTAGTATCTAAATGAAGAAAACACAGTACAATTGATACGTCAATTCACCAAGGTCGTTTACTTCTCAAAAATTCACATAAACAATGGTAAGATAGCAAAAAAATCATTGAAATTGGTTAAATCATTTCATCGAACACCTTGCGAGCGTATAGTTTATTTTCTAAAATTGCCCACATATTGTATTTCCAACCAAACCAATCAATCAATTACACTCCAGAATACATATATCAATCAACAATTACATATAAACAACAAATTAGGACCCAATTCAACAAAATTTCAAAAGTTTCGAATCGGAGAAAAACTAACCCCGATTCTCTGTTGGCGTTGGATTTGGGCAGCAGCAGACCGCGGGGGGTAGCGGCGCGACTGGGGCGGCAGGAGGCGGCGGCGGTGACCGGCGTTAGGTGCGGTGACCGAGAAGAAGAGAGGGCGATTTGAGGGCGAGCTGGAGTAGAGAGCGTCGAGGAAGAAGAGAGGCAGCAGAGCTTCGACAATATGTCGAGTCGGGGCGCTAGGGTATTAGAAATAAGCATCATTTTCGGCGGTTCCTATATACAACCGCCGAAAATAGCCAACTCAAAAGACCATTTTCGGCGGTTGTATATAGGAACCGCCGAAAATGATGCTTCGATTTGGCTATTTTTGGCGGTTGTATATAGGAACCGCCGAAAATGATGCTTCGACTTGACTATTTTCGGCGGTTCCTATATACAACCGCCGAAAATAGCATGACACGATACACATTTTCGACGAATATTTAAAAACCGCCGAAAATGGGGGGCCGAAAATGGCCATTTTTCTACTAGTGTATGTTTTACGTATCTTTCATTCTTGACCAATTGAAGTAAAAAATGTAAATTTAGGGTTTTTTTTCTATTTTCTACCATTGTCTAAGGTCTTCATTAAGGTTTTGTTTCCCTACATATTGAATTTCAACTCATTTTATAAAGTACATATGTGGGCATTGTAAGCTTTTAATAATAGATCTAGTTGTAAGTCATATTAATAATTAGCTTTGTTATTTTTTTATTCTGTTAAAGTATTATTATTAACAAAGAGTTTGAAAGGTTTGATGTGTGGGGCATCCTGATGATGGTTTGAGTTAAATTATAATTTCAATGTGTATATATAAATAGGTTAAGTTAGGGCTTACATTATTTTAAATGGATCTGGTTAGGTAGATTCTAACTTAGTCCTTCAACACACTTTTCCATCGAAATTCCTCCACGTGCATTAGTGAAATACCCATAATTAATAAGGGTTATATTAGTGATTTAATCATCATTTATGTGCTCAACATGCGTTTTAAAAAAGAGTATTTATAGAGCACGAGCTCAAGAGTTATGAAGAAATTTGCTTTAAACACATTTTAGCCTTAAGGGGCATCTTAGTAATTTTGAGCGGTTTGAAATACTTCAACCTTAAAAGTTGATTTATAACCTCCAAATAGATACTTATAAGCTATTTTAATTATGGATAAGTGATATGAAAAAAAGTCAAGATTTGGCTAAGTATGGAGATTTAAAGGCTTAAAGCATGTTTTTGCCTAAAACGGCAAAAACCATACCTTGTCCGCTTATGGAAATTTTTTGAATTTTAAAAGGAGATTTGAAATGTAAATTTTATAAGTTTGAGGGGGCTCTACTTTAATTAACTAAAAGAGTTAATTAGAGACATGTGCTAGTCACATGTCTCTTTCCCCCATAAGTCACCCATTTCTCTCATTCTCTTCTATTTTATTTTTCACGTTTTATTTTCTTCTCAGCCCTCTCTTCTATATGAAAACAACCATCAATACTAGAAACAAGGGAAACCCTTGTTACTCATGTTTCTCACTCCATATCTTCATCTTAAATTAATTATTAATTATTGTTGGCAACTAATAAAAATGACTTGCTTCTTCTTCAAGCTTCGATTTGAGCTAGAGATCTTCATCTTCTTCTTCACCATTGTTACTATTCACAACTGGTAATATCTTTGTTGGTTTCACACTCCTAAACTCATTTTTAGGCTTAAGTCCTTTATCAAAGCTTGTTATTATGTTAAAACCTTGACTTTGAACCACTTATTGTTGGTTTTAGTGAAAGTTGAATAATGAGTTCTTCCTATGACCTTCCATGGCCGAACTTGAATGTGAAAATTGAGGTTTTATGTTTTAGAAGCTATTATTGTGGTTTTAAAGCTTGAAAGACATTAAAGGACTATATAGAAAGGCTTAGAGAATGAGTTGAAGACCTAAGATGGCTTAATGTCGTTTTTGGATGAAAGAGAAGTGTGTGTGTGTTCTTACATTATCTTTGAATAATGCTGAATGGTCCTTGATTATGTGTTGTTGTTTGGATATCATGTGACTTTCCTAGACATTGGGGACAACCCTAGGACTTGAGCTAAAGGACAAGAGCTTGGACCCAAGCTAGATCATCTAAAAAGGTAAACCCGAGTCTATCCATGTGTGTGCCCTAAAACAATGTGTGATATGAACCATTTATAATATTAATTAAATGCGCAAGTAAATGGATCACCTCTGGTGGTCAAGAGAATGGGAAGGCATCTATTGGAGCCTTGAATGGTCAACGAAGAAAGGTATAAAATTAGTAAGATCCTTGGCATCAATGTGTATGTGCTTGAAATGATGATGACCTTTGGAATTGTAACTTGATTGTGGACAAAGTATGGTCATGGTGACCTTATACCTCTAAACCGAATGTAGATGTAATGTGATGATTCACTGTTGATGAGATAATGAGAATTGGAATGTGACCTTGATTATATGTATTAATTAACCTTGGAATGACTTAGCATTGATGGTTTGAATAATGAGCTTGAGAAAACATATGCAATGGTCGATTGACCTTTGGAATAGGGAATTGAATGAAAATGAACAATGGCCTTGATGATTAATGAAATATGAACTTGGATGAGAAAGAAAGGGGTGTTATGATAACCTTTGGTAAGAGAGCTTACTTACAACTTGATAGTGGTATTAAGGATCCTAGTGTGTGAATACTAGTAATAACATCATAGATTTGATGCATTCTTGATGGTGGATAGCTTTATATCTAAGTGATTTCTAATTATTTAATTGATGATTGACTATGAATGAATAATGCTTCATGAATGATTGTGTATAACTAATCATTGATGATTGACTATGGATGAATAATCCTTGATGAATGATTGTGGAAGAATAATCCTTGATGAATGATTGTGGATGATTAATCCTTGATGAATGATTGTGGATGATTAACCCTTGATGAATGACCATGGATGATTAATTCTTGATGAATAATTTTGGATGGATAATCCTTGTTTAATAATTGTGGATGATTAATCCTTGACAAATGACTATGGATGATTAATCCTTGATGAGTGATTGTAGATGATTGATTATTGAGGAGTGATATTGAATGATGCCATATCAATGAATGAATACCATAGAGGGAGACGAACCCTTAATATCTGATGGTTGAAACAAATCAAGGAATTGTAAGGTAAAGTAAGGGAGACATACCCTTTACATCTGATGGTTAAAACAAATTGATGAATAAATGGAAGAGGGAGACACCTCTAGATATTCGGTGATGAATTTAGGTGGCTAACCTCCATGGTACCATGTGGGAGACATACCCCAGAATTCGGTGATTCAATTGAGGGATATGGACCCTTGTATTTGGTCGTTGAAATGAGTTGATGATATATGAGATGAAGGGAGACAGACCCTTGATATCTGAAGGCCATGTGTGCCATTGATATGAACATTGATGCATGAAAGAGAACCGTAATGGGCTAAAATGAATTGAGTATGTGAACTTGTATTCCTCTTGGAGACCTCGATAAGTTGTGAATGCTAGTTGTGGCAGCAAAGTGATTGATGAAAGGTGATATTCATATAAAGGGATCTCTAAATATAATTGAGTAAAAATGGGAGTAAAGTGAAAAATACAGTTTTCAATCTCATGTTGTTAAAAGGTTAATAAGAATGCCTCAGGGTAGCTTATGTTTACTCAGTTTTATACTGATGGTGTATCTATGTGTGGTGCTTGTATGTGTTTAATATGGTTATAGGTACTAAGGGCTATGGGTGTGTGGGTCTATGGGGAATTTTAAGCTGATTTTGATTCGAGAGCTTTTGTATAAACTTCTCTCTTAAGCTAGAATTCTTTCTTTAGCTCTTAGAGACTTCTTTATGGTTTTGTATGATATAAACTAATTTTGAGAGTGTTTAGCTCTCCTTCTCTTTTGTAAGCAAGGTTGTATGAAGGCTTCCATGACTGGTCAGTCCCTTTCTCTATTATAATTTGAGCAATTGCATTAGATGGCGTACTAGTGTAAGTGGTCTAGACTACTTTGTAAATTTGGAGGTGTTACCTTTCGGGAGCCACTAGTTGGACGTGCCCATGTGGTTTTATTTATGTGAGCAACTTTTCCTGCATAAAGATGGTTATGATTTTGAGAGACATGTCTTGGTAAGTCATGCCCAAATTTTCTGAAAAGGTTAAAGTTGGTTTTAGAGAAGTGATTTAGCCTTAACATTCCTCTAATAGGAATGTGGCTGTAACACCTAAAAGAATTTTGTAGTTCTGCTGCAAATTCTGATGGTTTAAGAGGTTAATCATGTGTTTAAGAATTGAGGTGTTACAGTCAGTAACTGCCATAAGTCTAAAAGTAGTTAAGAGGACCCATATTAAATTATTGAAGTGACAATAACAAGTCCCTTTCATTCACTCCACCATAGACATAGTTTTTTAAGTAGTAATATTATTGATTAAGGGGGAGTTAAACATCTTAAACACCCATAGCACATCCAATCTTGTAAAATAGACGAATCAAATTTGAGCAAACATCCCATAATCTAAAACAGAGCCAATTCTATCCTGGCAAAGGCTCTGTTCTAGATTATGGGACCAATCCTATCCTGGCAAAGGCTTAATCTGTTTTTCTGTGTCACTCTTATGCTGAAATTTTAGCTACTTATAAAAAAAAGCTTAATTTGTTTTCAAATCTCAAGAGCTAGTCTCGCTCGTTCCTATCAAAGAAAACTTGACACCCAACCGGTGAAACTCCTCATTTAGATATCACATCATTAGGACAGATTCTAGCATAGGTAATGTTAAAACCAACATAATATGGAAAAACAAAAATGGAGGGGATGACCAAAAAGGATTGGTTACAACAATCTCCTGTTAGAATCCTTACAACCAAACACGGCAAGAGAACATTAATCACGACCACCTCCGTACTTGCTAGGGGCTGCTGCTACCTCCTTAAAGCCATCAGATGGGGGATTGGATGCGACCATATGAACCAAATCAATAATCAGGCTCAACCCTTGACGACTAGTAGATCTCTTACCATTCTTTGTAACAGGGTTTGGATGTTGGGTCATCAAATTTCCATCGGAGACATCCTGCATGATCGACATATCATGGTCACGCTTCTTACCAGTAGCACTAATGAAAGTACTATCCTTCACCAGAGAAATCGGACTCGACCAGTTCCAACTCCAACAAGATCACTGCCCCACCAGGCGTGCCATGGACTGTGGACCGACCCCCAGGCTGTTGACCTACAGGACTATCTTCCGAATCAGGACATGCGGAGGAAGAATCTAGGTTAGTAGGAGTCGTAGAAGTTGTGGTATTTGTTGCATAGAAAGTTTGATCGCCAAAAGGAGTTGCATCTTTGCCCCTTGAACCCTTATGTACCAACCCACAAACAAATCTTCATGCATCACTGAAATATCCCTACCAATTATAAAAATAATTAAAGATTAATTATTGAATTATTAAGGCTAATGAGCCTTCAAATCATTAAGGATTTATGGAACTTCAAAATATATTATATAAATATAAATATACGGTCCAAAAGGGTTAGTAAACCCTATGTGAAATGTTGAAATTAGAGAGAGTATTTATAAAGAGAAATAAATTAATAAAGATGATTTAACATGTAATATGTTATTACATGAGTTAATGGCATAATTTATATGAGGGAGTTTGAGAATTTATTTTAAACAGTCAATATGACTTGTGAGTATTATAATCACGTAAAAACACGGGAAAAATGCTATGGGCCAAGATAATTAATTAGATTACAATCTAACACATGAGAGACCCCAAAATGAGCCAAAATGAAGCCCAAAGGCCTAAAAATCAGCCAACTAAAGGAGGGCCCAACTCCTTACTTATTTTCCCTCATTTCCTAAACTACCCTCCCCCGTTTTGAAAACCCTAACATGGTTGGCAGCCCCCACTCAATTCTCTTCACTCTGACAACTCATCTTTTCATTTCGTAACTCATTTCTCATTTCACTCGTCTCTCTCAAAAATAAAAAAAATCTGCCGCCACTTACATCCTTCTCTCTCATATTTTCTTTCTTCTCTTTCCTCTTGAACAACAAAAAAATGGTCTGAATACAACCTTCTTATTCTCTCATTCTTCTTCATGTTTTTATTCCTTTCTAAGCTTATCTTCACCAACAAAGCAAGAAGAACAAAAGTCATCTTCTACCTATGTTGGGCCAAAACTTGGAGCCTTAAGGTGGCTGAAAATGTTGGGAGAACACATGGGGAAGTTTAGCTAGATTCAACCAAGTTTAAGGTAAAAATGTGCTTTAACTCTTAGTTCGTCCTATGGCCGATTTTTAGAAGTCTGAAGACACTAACTTTTCTTATTCTTCCTTCCCTATTCGTGGCCGAAAATGAAGCTTCACAAAGCCTTGTTTGGCTGGGAGAAAACAAGGAAGAACAAGGGTGAAAATCAAGGAAAAACAACTATAAGAAAGGGTAAGTTTTGGATCTAAGGTTTGGAGCCTAGAACTTTCATTTGGCCTTTAGATTTTCATAGAGATCTAATTTTATCTCCATTTTAATCTAGGGTCGAATTTGAAGAGGAACAATCTACATTTGGAGACTACAAGGTTAATGTTTAACCTTAATGCTTATTTTGGCATTTTGAGATGTTTATTGTTGTGTAAGGTGTACGACCGAAAATAAAAGTTGAAAATGAGCTAATAAATCCTAAAGAATGAACCGATATCTACAAGATTTAGTTTGGTTTTTGTTTCTAAATATTTGTGACTTAAAGTGTAAGTTTTGATTAGGTTTGGTGGTTATTTTGTGAAAACCAAAAATATAGGTTTTGTGGTAATTATTCAGTTCAAAAATGATATTATTTATGGGTTGGTTTATAATTTTTGAAATTAAATTTTATGATAATATTATGGCCAAAAATTATAGGTATTTTATGTGGGTAATTTAGTGATTTTTATGGTCTAAAAAATTAAGATTATTATGAGGTTTGTTTGGATGGAAAATTTAAGGTTTGAGATGACATTTTGGAAGTGGAAATTATTTCAAAATTTTGGTGGAACAATAATTATGAAAATTGGAGATTATTTTTGGATTATTTGGAGTTAAAGAGTTCATGTGAGTATTTTGGTAAATTCGGAATTGAGGTTGAAATTGGTAAAATGAGAAATGAAGAGAATGTTAACATTGGAGTTTTAACTAAGTCTTGGCCAAAATTAATGTTTAATTTTGGGATAAATTTAAATTTGGAGTTTTTGGAAATTTGGTGGGCAAAATTGGAATTTGGAGACGTGTTGGGGTTAAGTTGTAATTTTGGAATTATTGAGGGCAATGTTGGAATTTGAGTAAAGGTCAAAGGAGGAAACTAGGGTTTTGATAAAAAAAGGTTGGAGTTTGAAATTTGAAAATCAAATTGGAAGAAATTGTGGGATATTGAAATTTGAAGAAAATTAAGGGGTCACATTTGAATTTGGGAAATAATGAAATTAGAGTTGATTAAGTTGGTGATAATTGAGATTAAAGGTTTGTATAGATTCGGGGGAAAATAAAAAATTTGGAGGAGATAGGAGGTCAATTCGAAAATTTAGGGTTAGATCGTAATTGTGGTAAATTTGAAATTTATGATGAAATTTGAAATCAATTTGGAGAATGAGAGGGGTTAGTTGATTGGAATTTAGATTAGGAATTTGAGATATGTGTAGGATGATGAAATTGAAAAGGTTGAATTAATTTTGGAGTTAATGTGAGGATTTGGAAGGTTGTAAGATTAATTGTTATTGAAGTTTGAATTGTGGAATAAGAAGGGTTAATTAATGAAAAACCATAGAGATGATGAGAGAATATTAAGAGTGGATTAATTAATCAAAGGTTGATAGGTTAAGGTAAATTAAGAATGAAGGAGAATTATAATTGGAGTTGAAGGATTTGGATTAAAATAAGGGTTTGACCGAAATTAAAGGGGTTAACCACATTTGACTTTGACCAACGTTTACCAAATTGGGGCGTTGACCACGTTGACCACATAGTCAAGTTGACCAAATTTAAATGATAAATTTAAGTGTTGAAATAAGGCATAAGGCCATGAATAAACTAGAGGCAAAGCCCATATCAGTTAATTATATATTTTAATTCGGATTGGAATTATAAAAGTATTGGGCTAAGAAATTAAACTTGAGGATTCAAGTTATAAGGCCAAATTATAAGCCTTACTCACTAAAATACTAACCTTATTTGGTAAAAGACTAAGGTCCATGAATTTACCAAATATAATTGATAGGCTAGTGTACAAGAGCCAAAAGAAATATACCTGTAGACATCAAAAATTCTCACCCCATAAAGCAAAAAATTCTGAAATAATAAATAAAAGAGGGGTCATCGCCTTTCTTTTTTGAAATATATCAACGTGCATGCCAAAACGAAACCATCTTTTTATGACTACTTTTTTTTAAATCAATTTAAAAAAACAATCCTTTCAAAATGAATTTCCAACTTCCCTCGTTTTCAAACCCGTCCCCTTTCGTTATTTACTTATTTATTTTCCTAATTAGTTTTTATTTTGGTTCATGCTATTTTGTTTTTTGTCAATTTTATCTTATTTACCGCTACTCGTACATAGGTAATTCAACTTCCATTTAATTGTGTTCGTTCGTGTTTTAACCACTAGTTTATTAGTATTATTTCATTATTTTACGCATGTATTACTATTATTAGTACTCTGTGATTGTTATGATTAGTATTATTTTATTTATTCTACCTCATTTTTACTGCTACTTGCACCCATCTAATTCAATTTTTATTTTATGACATTCGCTTGTATTTTTACATTCATCATACTAGTAATATTTCATTATTTCATGTACTTATCATTGTTATTTTGTTTATTTTATATTTTTATTATGTTTTGTATTTTATTATTTACATTCTATAATTTCATGACTCTTACAAAGAAGAAAAATTCATTCTACTAGATTAAATTCTTTCGTCTTACTATACATTTAGATTGTAAACAAACGCTGGCATTTTTAAGGATTATTCAGTTTGAATTAAAACTTTAGTATTATTTCTTGCTTTAATATACCAAATTCTGTCATAGTGTAACTGGGTAGCATGTATGGGAGAGGGACCAAAAGTCTTGAGTTTGAATCAGGGGAAATACACCAGATTTTTCATTTTCACCACTAGTTGAGCAAGCCAAGCACGCCCCAGCCTAGGCATGCCAAACGGGCCCAATTTCCTAAATTTGGGTCTAGGAGTTTCAATTTCAGACCCAAATAAAACCAATAACATGTCAAAGCCCTAATCTCTGGTCTATAAAACAACAAAACATACCAACCTTAATCCCAAGGAGAACAGTAGCCGTCCGCCCTCTACCGATATTTTCTTCCTCCAGAATCGGTCCTCCTCATATCTTCATCTCTCAATAATCCATTTTTGACTCCATCTCAGCTCCTCCTCTCTACGCCTCCATCCTCCACCTCCCCCAATCTTCTGTGAGCCTTCTCGTTCGCTACAAAAAGAAGAACCCTCCAATTCATCGATTCTTCCAAGAACGATTGCCATTCACCCATCCCCTTCGATTTCTCCCTCTCAGATTCCTTCATTTTCCAACCGAAACAAAAAACACTGGTGAATAAGGAATTACGTGCTCTACCGTTTCTTCAATCTCTTCATGCCGATGCCTGCGAACAAGGAACATCGGCTATGCCTTCCTTCCGTCTCTCCCTCCCGGTAATTTTGTACCCAAACTGGCGAACGAAGAACATACATGCCTCGCCCCTCCCCCATTGTCTTCCTAACGCTCACGGTAAATTGTAATCCACCTGGCGACAAGGAACACGGCCGCTCCACTACTCACAACCCACCTAGCAAGTTCAAATGACCATCACCTGTAGACACCAAAAATTCTCACCCCATAAAGCAAATTCTGAAATAATAAATAAAATAAGAGGGGTCGTCGCCTTTCTTTTTCAAAACATATTAACGTACGTGCCAAAACGAAACCATCATTTTATGAAAAATCTTAAATCTTTTTTCAAAGCATTTCAGGAAAGCACAATTCTTCGAAAATGAATTTCCAACAACAACACGGTTTGAAACCCGCCCCTTTTGTTATATTCAGTTATTTTATTATCGCTTATTTGCTTATTTATTAAGTTATCTTTTATTTTCATTTTGTTACTTATTTATTTTATCATATTTATTGCTATTTCATATTGTCTTCTAGCATTTAATTTTTATTTCATCATCACCATTTTCATTGTTATTTCTATCATTTTATGTACTTTTTATTTTATTTTATTCTCATCTTTTTGTTATTGTTATTATTGTGAATATTTTACTCACATGTTCTGTTATCACCATTTCATTATCGCATATATAACAAAGAGAAAACAATTCATCACCTTATGTCTCCTTTTCGTCTTATTCCGCATCTCATTTAAAACATTAGCCTTTTGTAGAATTCATTCAATTCAAAATTTGAACTAGTGTTATTTTTCACATTAAAACATCAAGTTCAGTCATTGATTTAACTGGTTAAGTGTATTGCGGAGGTGTGGGAGAATTCAGGTTTGAATCTCGCTTATTACATTTTGATGTTTATTCTTTTTGTTTTCCTTTCTAAACCCTAACCCCACCCATTGCCTATAAATAGAATACAAGCAAACAAACCCTAATCCAAGGGGAACAGTAACCGCCGACCCCCATATTCTTCTTCCTTGGCCTTCTTCTATTTTTTTCATTACCCACCTCCGACTCTCATTTTCCCTTCGCCTGGAAGAGCCCAGCCGATATTTCCATTTTTCTCACCTTTGCTTCTTCTTCTTGGATTTCTTTTTTGCTTAACTTTGAACAATCCTTCAATCCATTCTCTGAGAAAACTCTTGCCTCTGTCGAATTCCCTTGCGGTATCCAACCTTCCTTCGCCGAACAGATCTATCTCCATCCTGTTTTCGATCTCACTCCGGATCTCCAAACGAAAAAAAACCTGCCCAACTTGTCTCATTCCTCTTTTCCACTCATCTCCTTTGCTTACAAAAATCTGGTGACAAGGAACACACATTTCCCTCCATCTTCAATCTCTCACTCTCGGTAATTTCAACCCAAACCGGTGACCAGGGGGGATAGATGATCCGTTCTTCTTCATCTTCATCGATAATTTTGGGGACCTTGCTGGTGAAACAACCGATGGGTATTCACTACCAAATCGTCTTTGAGATATATATGGTTCTTATCCTTGTGTCTATTGCTGCGTGAGCCGTGTCCATTAGGTAAACCGATGGTGAATCAATCACAGCCTGCATAAGGGAAGTTGACGTTTCTGAATTATTCTCATCTTGGTCATAGTTACCAGTGTTCTTCTATCTTTTTCCTTTCCTATTTCTGTTTGTTTTGCAGGAAATTAATCCATCTTCTTCTAAGCCTCGAGACCTTGCTGGTGAACGTGGAACATCGTGCTCTAGTGTCTCCTTCATTCTCATATCGCGCTACGGTTGTGAAATGTTTTCTTCCCTCTCTTAATTTCCTCGGTGATTTTCTGCATCATTGCAACTGAGTGGCTCTCTGATGTTACTATCATTCTTTCGGTTCGTTGGATTATTGTGAGAATCTTCTCATTCTGAAATCGATTGTGTTCCAAGTACGTTAGCTCAGTTTCATCTGAGAGGTTCGATTGATTCATAGTTGGATCTAGGAAGAATTACGTGAATCTTCGCATATTGACAGGTTTATCCTGATTCTGGCTACCTGTGTTGTACGCTGAAGGTTACAGTTAACCTTTTGTTGGTTTATTCTCCTGATTTCTGTCTGTTGAATGTATTGCGCTGGCTGATCTTGTGCAAGTCGTTCCATGGCTATATCTCGTTGGTGTTTGGTTTTTGATGGCTACTTTGCGGGTGTACGAATGAATCTGTTCGAATGAATTAGAAATGAATTATTGCTGGATACATTGAGTTCTACTCTTATTCGGTTTATGGGACTGTCAAACTCTCGTGGATGTGTTTGATTTTCTGTTAGGATGCCAGTTTGGGTTGGAGATTATGCTCCGAAAGAGTCCAGTGACGACTTGGTTAACGTTTGTTTTCGCATTCTGCTCTTGTACGAGGGATAGGATAGGGTACAACCTTATCACTACTGTTTAGGCTTTACTCTTTGGCTTGTTATCGGAATCGATTTCCTTTCCTGATTATGAGTAACCCACGACTATAAGCTGGTCTGTTGATTACTGCTCAGCCTCTAGATTTAGATCTGTTGACTACTTATCATTGACCATTTCAGATGCCCTCATCGGCCTTGGTATTCCAGTTTGGTATCTCTTCTACGTTAAGAAGATTATGTGATATGAAATTTCTCTTGCTAATTACATTACTAGTTCATTGCTTCCTCACTACTTTTGCTTTGCCATATGACTGAGGTACATTCTTGGAAGCTTGGTTTTAGGGTCTGCGCATGGATTGAGCTTGGTGTGTGGGTTGGATTTGGACTTCAACGCTTCACCTACGGTTGTTCTTGGGTTTGGAAATTCATACTTTTCAGTTTTCTCTTTGTGAGCTGTTTGATCTGATTCGGAATTTGCTTTTTCTTAGCCTCGGTTGGAACTTTCTGGTTTTAAAGTTGATTGTTCTGTAACTTTTCACCTATCTTTTGCTATTTAGTCATCTAACTGCTTACTTACTGCTTTACATGCATCATTTCATCTTTGTTTCCTCATATCTTGCCGGTTTTGTCTTACTAATTGACATTTAACTTAGCCCTAGTTATTATTCTTTTAGGGCCCAACCTTAGGATAGAGGGTGAACCCAGAGATTTAGGTGAGCCATGGTCCCACCTAATAAATTGGGTGATCCCTAAACCCAAACCACATCTTATTATGTTAATAATAATAAAAAAGCCAAAAAAAGCAATCCATTTCAAAATTCAAGTTCAAGATCAATTCATAATAGGGAAGCCCATTTCAGCCCAAAAAAAAGGCCCAAGGCCCATTTCAGCCCAAAAAATTTTCAGCCCAATCTTAAATAAGGCCCATGTGGCACAAAATCTTAAAGCCTAATTCGGCCCACACTTCAAAAGCCCCTTTTGGCCCAAATTTCTAGACCCATTTCGGTTCACACCTCCAAGGCCCATGAGTTCAATTTTGACCTGGCCCAAATCAGAATTCTAGCCCATATCAAAGCCCAACCAAGGCTAAATTCGCCAAACCTTGCCTAACTCCATATGGCCCAAATCAAAAATCTAAAAATCGGCCCAAATTGAAAAGCCCACTTGGCCTAAAAATCAAAAAGCCTAATTTGGGCCCGAATCCATTTCAAGGCCCAAATCCATTTCAAGGCCCAAGCCCATTTCGAGGCCCAAGCCCATTTTGGCCCAAAAGCCCAAACAAAGTTCGAAGGTTGACCAAACCCAAACTTTGACCAACCAAATGTTGACCTTGACCTAGCTTTGACCAGTCCGAAGGTTGACCAAACCCAAACTTTGACCAACCGAATGTTGACCTTGACCTAGCTTTGATCAATCCGAAGGTTGACCAAACCCAAACTTCGACCAACCGAATGTTGACCTTGACCTAGCTTTGACCAATCCGAAGGTTGACCAAACCCAAACTTTGACCAACCGAATGTTGACCTTGACCTAGCTTTGACCAATCTGAAGGTTGACCAAACCCAAACTTTGACCAACCGAATGTTGACCTTGACCTAGCTTTGACCAATATGAATGTTGACCTTGACCGAATGTTTACCTTGACCTGAACTTTGACCTTGACCCCGACTTTGACCGACCCTACCTCAATCATTCTGAACTTTGACCCGGCTTGTTTCCCAATCCTGACCCGAATTCAACTTAAACCCAACTCAATTCAAACCTATTTCAGCTCAGTCTAACTCCACTCAATTCAATCCTAAATTCAATTCATCCGGTTCAAACTTATCTTATAAATTCATTCAAACTCCAAAAATCCAAAACATTCCTCATTCAGTTTTAATTCGAAGAATCAAAAATCTTTTTTTCTCAAATCCCCTACAACTATTTTATTCAAACTTCATCAAGTTTTCAAAAGAAACCATTTTGTGGAATTTTAAAGGAAAAACTCTTCTCACATCACAGAAAACTCTTCTCAAAACGTAGAAAGTTCTTCTCACATATACAGAAAGTTTTCTCCTAAAAACATTTCCCGAAATCAGTGTTTCTTCATCGAGAATTCCGAACAACTTCAAAAGTTTTTCAACTCAGTTTTTCAAACTCAAAACTAAACCGTTTTCGGGGAACAAGAAATGTCTGACCCCTTCAAAATATTTCCTTCCTGGTTAGAACATCACTTGTCTCCCTTTCTAAAATAAAAATCCGAGGCAGGGCGCTGGGGTCATAACCTCCCTTGTCGCAGTCTGGATCTCTTTAGGCGGGGCATTAGGGCAACAAACCTCCCCTAATTGTAGCCTAGATTTTTACATGGCGGGGTGCTAGGGAAGTAACGACCTTCCTAGTCGCAGCCTGGATTTTAGAATCGTCTAACTCCCTTCCACTCAATTTCAGTATTTTTGATTTTTAATGTTTTAAACCCGGGAGTTAGAGACGTTATTAGGGTTTGACCAAGAACATCTCATTCATGGTGTTTCTCTCTAAATCCTATTTTTTGACATAAATGCATTGCCCCATTTTTCGAGCCTCGGCACTTACCATTAATTAAGTGTCGTGTTTGAGGGGGTACATAGGGTAATCCCTCAGGATTATCCGCCCTTTTACAACAAAAAATGGTTTTTTTCGATTTCAAAAACTTTAAGAAGGACGATTTTGACAATCATTTCTCCAAACAATTCTGAAATACCCCTAACATTCAAATAATTAAATAATGATAAATAATTATTATTTGGGGGATTATTAAACCCTAAAGGAAGTATATAAACATTTAGGCGTTAAAGCACACCTAAACTTCTTAAGGTCAGAAATGTGCGTTAAAGCCCGACCTTAAGTTAAACAAGTTATATAAGCTATAAACTTCATGTAAAGTTAATCAAGGATCATTATATGACCCTTAGAACACAGGACCTCATCTAAAACTGAGTGAAAGTACAAAATGCCCAGGAGTTCCCTTAAAGGCCCGTAAGGCCCGAAAGTCCCGGAAATACATTATAGGATGAAGTAAAGCATTACTCTTCATTCCAAATACACCATAACACTTTATTAAACATATAAGATAAGTCCCCAAGCTAAATTCTCAGTTAAAGACAAAGTGCTCGGAGGTTCCCGATGGGGGCCCCATAAACCCCCGGGAGTGCCCGGAGTGGTACCGAAGTGGCACAAACTCCAATATAAATCATTATAAGAGTTCCTATCATCAATATTCACCATTATAAAGAGAATCTCGAGCTACTTTTTCAAAAATACACAAAGTGCTTGGACAAATTTCTTAACGCTCCTTTTTACCCCAGGAGTGTCCCGATAGCCCGGAAATTGAGTTACGAGTTGATATAACCCCATATAACTCAATTTAACACCTTAAAATATTATTATTGACTATAAACAATGTCAATAAACACTTGGAACTCATAGCGACTAATTATTTTCCAGAAAATCCTTAAAGCACAAAAACGCACCTTCGGGTGTCACAAAAATGTGTTTTACGCAATTGCCTTGAACTTTTTGAGGAGCCACGAGTTGATAATATTAAAAGGGGATAAATTGACCATCTAAATAAATTAATGCAAGTGCTAAAATCATAGCACAAGTAGGGCCGATTTTTGAATAAAAAAGGTACCTAAAATCAGCATTTTTACCTTAAAACTTTAACCTTTTACCATAGTATAAATGTACCAAATAAATGCTGGAACCTATTACACATATTAGTATGATCTTAGTACAATATAGTGTAACAAAAATCAAATTAAAAATCAGTCCCATTTGATCCCTATTGTGTGCGCCATTTAGGGTGTATTTTGGCTAGTTTTAGTTAATAAAATTGCCTTATGGAATGGTGACTCATCTAGCATGTGCCATATGATATAATGTCAAATAAGCTCAGTCAAATTAGCCTACCATTACCGATTTTTCCTGCTAGAAACAACAAGAGAGTAAGTTAGGGAAAGAAATAAATTAAATACAACTAAAGTAGATCTAGATTCCAATTATACAAGTTGCAAGCAAACAAACAAAACAGCCATGTTCTAGCCTTATGTGCTTCTGATAATGTGCATGAAAAAGGTGAGATTGATTGTTGAATTATAGTCAAATAAATCAGCCACCTAACTTAGCACTTGCCTATGTTCAATACAAACAAAATCAAATGGCTTCTTTAGCCTATGGTGGCCGAATTCAAGGAGGAGAAAAGCAAGTTTGATTGCTCTAAAATTAATCAAATAAGATGCCTAGCAACCTAGCATGTTCTCATGTTTCAAAAGACAAAGAAAATCAGTTGCTTACTCACACATTCATTACCGTAAGACACAAAGAGAAACAAGGACAAATTAACTTATAAAATTCTAAAGAAATACCTTACCTAAATTCCTAGCACTCTTGTCTTGTCTTCTTCTTTCAATTATCAATCAAAGCCTCAATTATGCCTTGCCAATCAGCCGAAAATGTGCTTGAAACA
This sequence comes from Limonium bicolor, assembly GCA_023374045.1. NCBI lineage: Eukaryota > Viridiplantae > Streptophyta > Magnoliopsida > Caryophyllales > Plumbaginaceae > Limonium > Limonium bicolor. The sequence goes on from CM041779.1 coordinate 123,712,154, forward strand.
TGGGCATTTATTGAGCCAAACAAACAATTAATAAACAAGGAAAAGATTAGTCAAATTTGACATTAAATTATCAAAAGAAAAATTCCTTCCATTCTCACCTTATTTTCCTACGTGAGCCTTCATTCTTTCCTTGCCCTCATCCACCGAATTGTTAAATCTACCAAGTCTTGAAGCAAAAATCTTCCTAGCACAACTACAAGTTTTCGGCATCAATTTATACACCAAGGAAGTTGTCTTAAATCAACATTAATCCAAGGAGCATCCAAGATCATCTTAAGGAAAAGTAATGCTCCATCCCTCCTAGGTGTGCCGAAAATCTAAGAAGAAAAGCCTAAGGTAAATCCTTGGAAAACTACTTATAAATCTACTTAAGATCCTTGTTAAGATCTAACTCCTAAACTCCTTCACCTCTTGCATAAGAACCGAAGTGGAGCATCATTTTCCTTTGGAGAAAGCTTAGGAATTCAAGAGGAGTTCAAGTACTTAATCATCCTTTATTAAGAGTAAGTTTACTAAGCAAATCTTTAATGTTTTGAGCTTGTTTAAGCTCTTAAAATTGTACAAAAATTATGTACACCTTCTTAGGTAATTAAAACCGAAACTATATGGTAATACATACCAAAAAAAATAATTTATAACATACATGGTAAGCTTAATACCTTAAGACACATTTTTGTATTACAAAAGTTATCTATGATAGGTAAATATTCATGCCGAAATATCTATGACTTTTATGCTCCATTTTGAGCTAAAAATAAATCTAAGACATTACAATAATTTTTACATGAGTTATATGACTCATATGTATTTATGTATAATTATTATAAGGTATAAATCAAGTTTTAGAAACTATATGGTGATATATATTATTATTGCCGAATTCAAATGGTGAAGAATAGTTTTTAATGAGTTATATATGTATATAAATACATACTAAGAATTTGGGGTAAGTTAAAAATAATTACTAGTGTTTAAAAGACTAGTTTAATAAGTTATGTGGTAAAAATATAATTTTTAGAAAGTTTGGGGAACATAAGGTAATTACCGAAAATAAAAGGTATCCTTGGCATATAATATAATATGGTGTGAGAATTAATATTATGAATTTAGGTTAAATTAAATATGTGTTAGTAGTTAAAATAACAATTTATAAAGTTTTGGGGCTATTTTGTAAATTTTGGAAAGGTTGGTGTAAAACTGAGAATCATATAGGTTTATGGGTATATTAATGTATTAAGTATGAAATTATAATTTGGTCAAAGTGTTGACCAAAAACTTTGGGTTAAAATGATTTATGACATAAAATAATGAGTTTATAAAAGTTTTGGGGTGAATATGTAATTTATAAGAGTTTAAATATAAAACCGGATATTATATGGGGCGAAAGCATAATTTGTAGAAATATAAGTGTCCACTTGGTTATTAAGGAAATTAAATATTAAAACTATAGTTTATAAGTGAATATATAATTTATATAAAGTTTTTGAGGTTAAAATGTAATTATCAGAAATTATATGGCAAAACCGAAAATTAATGTGGCTAATTGGTGATTTATAAAAGTGAAGGTATTCAAGTAATAATCACCGAATTTATAGAGGTGGTTTAGTGAATTAATTAATTAAGGAAATGAAACTATGTAATATAATGTATTTTGGAGTATAAAGTAAAGTTTATGAAATAAATGAGGTTATAATGTAATAACCGAAAGGTATGATATATTTATAAGATTAAAAATATTTGTAGGTCCTATATGGATATTTAGGAAATTTAGAAAAGAAAATTATGATTTAAGGATTTATGAAATTAAAACTATATGATATACAAGTACAAGTAATTTACTTGTAAAAAAAAATATTATTTGGGATTAGTTTATAATTATAAAAGATATTTGAAAAATATGTCCATGCGTGACATGTAAATATAATTTGAAAATTTATTAAGTGGTTATGTCCTTTAGACAATTATGTATAAGTATCATAAATAATACATGTGTATAAAACTTATACAGTTAAGATTTTCAAGTAAATCAAAAAGAAAATGAATATAAGGGATTATGAAATTAAAACTATGGGTTATATAGTTATAAGGAATTTAATTGTAACCAATAAATATTATTTATGGTTAAGAGTAGAATAACAAAAATTATAAGAATATTATGTCCATGTGTGACATATAAATATATTAGGGAAATTATGAAGTTGTTATGTCATTTAGACAATTGTAAAACATGTAACATAGATGGTACATGAATATATAGTTATGTACATTAAAGGATTTTAAAATAAATCAAAAGAGATAACAAATAAATTATACATTAAATCATAAGGTAATTAAAAGAAATTACCACACCATATAAGTTTTATAAATTAAGACTACATGATTTGGAAATATATAAATACCTTAAACATAAATAAGGTTAAGAGGTTAGAAGAAATTATTTAAGTGTTAAAAATAAACATCACATGAAATAACGAATATGAAATCGTTTCATGAATCAATAAAATTATTATACGAGAGTTACATAAATTAACACTCTCAATTAATCCTATTCTAGGACTTTGTTTGACCAGACGTTGACCGAGAATTAAACAAGTACAGTCTACGGTGAACGGTATGGGATTCTTGCAGTCTGCTTGCTACCGGATTATACCGGCTTGTGTGCTATCTGTTGTTTGAAATAACGACCAAGATAATTGTTGTAAAATGTTGTATTACTCTTGTGTATTATTGTGTTACTTTATGTGCGTGATGCTACTAACTGTAACGTGTATGTTCCACGCATACAACACTACATTACCAGTGGATTAAATACCTGCGTTTATTTATACCGAGAACTTGTACTCAAGTGTCTCACTAACTTCACTTTATAACAAACGTCGTTGTCCTAAACGTGATAACTGACAATACACATTGTGTTCTTGCTTAACGTCCTTGAGTGACATCTAATAAATTCTATACTACGAGAAGCGAGGAGCCCAGTTGTATCTGGCTATGCATGCTACAGGAGTTGTACCTGTCTCAGGTCGTCTCCATTCAATTTACGTCGCGACAGGAGTTTTGGGTGCACTCTATGTCCACTCACCGGGACCGTACCGGAACATTTCAAGTTAAGAGGAAGACTTCACTTCTCTCGAGGGTACGATACCCACCTCTGTTAGTGCAGGAGTTACTACGTTATCTTCTGAGGGAATTATTACCCACCTACTTGTACGAGAGTCCCATCTCGTCTAAGGGTTTATCATACCCGACCAATTTACTCTATGAAGATGGAGTTTAACGAGGTCACTATACCCTCACTGCTGTGAGGTACTCTTATATACATGTTAGTCCCATTGTGAGGATCTGACTATTAGTAAACAATTACAGGACACCTAACTTGACCTTCTGAAGTCTTGCTCTATGTGACATTATTATCCTGGTATGGATGTTTGTTATGATTATATTATGTTGTGTGTTTACAGCTATACAAAAAGAAATGATCTGCATGTATTCGACAAAGTAGTAGGTGTGGCCCAGTAGCTTGTGGGCTGCACGCTCTCATACCGGCAAATTATTTTGCTGAGCCGTTTCATGGCTAACCATTTCCAGGTACATGAAGAAATAAGAGATTACCCGACCGAGTGTAGGTGGGGTAGAATTAAGACAGGGGATTATTACTACCGGTATCATTTTACAGTAATGTACTTTATTTTTGACTTTTGTTGTTTTAAGAGGTTTGTATTCAGCGCTCAGACCGTATCTTTTGTAAAGTTGTATTGGAGTTAGCCTTGTTAGTCACATGGGTGACTAGTGGCGTTGTAGCACCACCCGTTTTATGTATTTATTCCGCTGCATTTCCAGTTGAAGTTGGGAGCTATCATCGTTCAGGTTATGGAGTTTCGGGTTGGGGTGTTACAAATTCAGTCCACCATCATCTCACTCTAAATTCGAAATATCCCAAAACATCAACCCTTTCAGAATCTCGAACCTAAAAAACCCGGGATCTCTCCCAAATTCCAATTGTCTCGCATACTCAAATCATTATCCAAACTCCAAATCACTCTAAACTGAAATCATCTTCCAAATTCGACTCCTCTCTAACTTCTAATGTCTCACAGGCCCGAGCGCCTCACAGACTCGAACATCTCAATTTCTCCACCATTTTAAGATTCAAGCATCTCATAGACCCGAGCGTCTCACAGGCCTTGACATCCCATTACTCCCACTACATGAACACCTCAAATGTCTCATAGACCCGAGCGTCTCACAGACTAACCTCTCACATCCGAAACTTCAAACCCTTCAAAACCTCACAAATCCCCAAATACAAAAACTGTGAACTACGTAAGGTCTGATCTCAACAGCGAGTTGAGTACGTAGGCAGCCCATCTAGGCTGCGACCCCGTTCCAAAAGAACCCCATCCCCCTCTAAGGTGTTCTTCATACCTCTCGAAACTCTCAAGCCTTCTTTGGCCCCACAAACTTCAAGCCATCAGACTCTAGGTCTCGTTCATTCACTCAACCTCAGATTTTTCCAAAATATTCATTCTATACTCATCCGAATTCACCAATTCTTCCTCTTGGCGCTAGCTTGGCAGAAAAGCTCGCCTCATCCACTCCGTCTCTCTTCTCATCCTAATCCTATCCTTGGCTTTTAAATGAATCTCTTTAAATAAGGTTTTGAAAGAAGAAAATCATGACAATTGGAGACCGAGGTTTCCTCGGGCACCAATCCGAAGTCGTGGTCGTTGCCACTTCTAAGGGGTGTAACCCAGTACGAACCCACACATAATCTCTAGTATGGTCAGATAAGTCCTATCCATAGGCAATAAATCATCAGAGTCAATTAACGGTTCTTAGAACCCTTCTCCTTCCTTCCTAGTTATCATAGGTCAAACTAGGTGGCGACTCTAGTCAATTCCGCCTTATAGAGGCATAAGTCCGTGTGGGAGCCCATTGAGAGCGGGTGTAGTGTTCACTTGCACTCCCCCTTATGCTTTCCGGGAAAGACGGACGATTTAGTAGGTATTTGAGGGATACCAGATTAACGGGTTTTCACCCTCCACAGAATGTCAGTTTCTAGGATCTAGGCTTTTCAGTCAGACTATATTTAGATAGACCCCCTCATACCGAAAAATCACCCTCCACAGAATGGCGACTCTGCTGGGGAAAACTTGAGTAAGTTTTTCTCCAACTCAAGGAAGACTGAACTCCATTCAAAATTGTCGGGACTTCCCTACTTCTTTCAAAACCTTCAAGAGATTCATTCCAAGCCTCTAGGATTATTCTACTCCACACTTAGAGTGTGTAGCTGATGAGGACAGCTTGGATTTGTTAGATCCTCAACAAACATGACAACAATTGGGTTAATAATTAGCTCACGATTAGAAAGAGACACTTAGGATGAATGAAGCTAACTTCCCTTTAGGTTAATAAACAACCAATTTGGAATCACTTTCAAGATAAAACTCTTAGCAAATAGGGTGTTGCTAACTTCATTGCTTTTATGTCCATATTATGATTGTTGGGTGCATTGGGAGGGTAGCTTAGGACATGCATTCCTCTGTGTCACCCGATTTATCCACGAGTCACGGGATCCCGACCAGTCCACGGTTGATTCCCCATGAGCTGGGTCATTTATCTAAATGGCTAAACCCACGGGGCAAGATGGTCATCGACCTACGCCCTGCAGGCTCATGATCCAAAAATACCCTCCCTTATCCGAGTCTAAGCCAGCATATAGTGAACCATGAGCCTTTAGTGTCCAGCTGCCTAATCTGGTGTCTAGGACGGGTTTTATGGGTAGTCACCCCCTTGTATGCCGCCTGTCTGACCACCCTCTGCCTTACCCTGAAGATTTCATGGGCTCAGTTCTCCATTGTTCTCTGCACCACGGGTGTCTCTAGAGCCCAATGTCACGCTACACGTCCATAGAGGATCCCGTATTTACCGGATACCCATACATGGCATAACGTAGTCAGTGAATAATTTGAACTTTAGACACACCTTACCGTGCAGATGATGAGAGACCCGTTCCCATGCAGTACTTCCCCGAGTTTCCCGAAAAGTGAGCGTGTTGTCGGATCATCACTGGTCGTGGCATATGTTTCCTAATCACTTCGGGTATCCTGACCTTTCGAACTTAAGCACTCCAGACTTTCTTGATAACGTGCCCCACAAAGGCATAGTAGAGAAAAAACCCCGAGAGATGATAGTGAAGGGACGACGGTTCCCCCGGTGAGACAGAATCATAATTGACCTGGAAAGTGATTATCCCAACATTAACACTTACAGCTCCACATCAAACATAGCCATGATTTACATTATGCTCTATACATGTGTGCAAATCACTTTTTCAAACCAATCTGTTTTATAACGTTCAGAATTCTCTTTTGTATGTCTCTTGAAGATGTTTTACGAGCTCGTTTAATTTCAAATCCCAACCTAAATTTTACTCATAAACATTTGCGGTTTTAAACCTGCCACTTCATCTTTAAAATGTTATTTCCAAAACAATCTTCGAAAATAGATTTTGTAAACCTACTTTCTACAAACGAATTTCAAACAACATTCTTCACCAACATTATTTCTTAATAGTTTTTGAAAACAGGTTTCAAAGTCGATTTTCACAAACGTATTCCAAAATAAATGATTTAGTCCCCATGTTGCGACCCACTATTTTTGAAGCTCAACCCACCTTCAAGAGCAGCAGTCATTACTGTGGAGCGTACTAATCATTTCGTGTTTTCATAACAGTGGTGGATTTTCACATAAGATTTTGTGCTCGATCACTCACCTTTCCTTTCTCAAAAATATCCCTCATTCCCCTCGACGAAGCAAGTGAAGCAACATGAAGATCAACTAGCGGATCGAGCTGAAAGCCAGAGGCCCACCTGCACGTGGAGCTAGCCGAGCAACAGGAGACCAACACCAACCGTTCAAATACAAAATCAGAGTTGCACCAACCCGAGTCAAGCGACATAAAGACTAGTGACACCGGTTCGAGTTCAAATTGTTGAAAATCTAAGAACACCAACCCGTTTTGTTTAATCACAGTTTTTCTTCGCTATAAAAGCCTGAAAACGAGCCAGTAGCAGGTCAAGAGCCTGAACACGAGCCAGCAGCCGATCAAGAGCCCGAACATGAGCTAGCAGCTGGTCAAGAGCCGAAGACGAGCAAGTAGCCGGTCAAGAGCCCGAAGATGAGCGAGTAGCCAGTCAAGCACCCAAAGATGAGCTAGCAGCCGACCAGGAGGTCAAGCGTGAGCAGTCATTCAGAAGCCCGAAGACGGACCAGAGGAGTTCAGAAGAAGTTTAGCTCAAATTTTCCCTTTTAATGACTTTTTAGGATTGATGATGTATAGGATTTTCCCCTATGTTTCTTTTCTCTCTCGTCCATTTCTGAATAGATTACATGTATAGGTTTATACACTCCCTTTGAATTCGTTTAGATCAATGTATAGGGTTCCCCACTCCCTATTTTCTTTGCGAATGACCGAGCGTCAAAATTCATATTGAGAAAATCCACCACTTGGAAAACACGCGTTTTCAAAATTGTTTTCTAAAAATTGGTTTCTATTGGCATGTACGTATAGTAAAAAGAACGAATAACGGATGACCCCTCACATCTATATATCATTCATCAACTTTGCTTTATGGGGTGAAAATTCACGGTATCTACAGGAGGCATCCCCTAAGTAAACAACGCCAACAAATGCAACCGAGCGTAAAACAAAAAAAACATGCATTGCATTCATGACAAAAAGGTCACATGCACTCACAATCAGTCCAAAATCATCAGCCATACATGAATCTCGTCTACACTCACGAGCATCACGCACTCTCATGTTTTATAGTCACTTGCCACACCAGCCTTCATCCCAATATCTCAACCTCCAAACTAATCTTCAAAGGGATAGTGGAGAATTCCGGGGAGTTCGAGCCTTTTCCAAATCCAGAATCACCATGGGCACCAGTGACCAGAATGATTGAGAAGAAATAAAAAAGAAGTAGAGTGCAGTTGTTTCCATATCGTGGGGCTACCATGCGGGAGTTGTCACTCCTTAAAAAGTCCTAAAATCCAAGAGCAAGTCACCAACCCGACAGCAACCCCGACAACTACACCTTCTTCAAGGCCGACATTGAAAGGATGAGCTTCATGGACCATCAACTAGAACCGACTCAAGCGAGACTAGGTGTAGCCTTACCACGCATGCATTGCATCCAAAAACAAAAAAAACAACAAAAAATAAACATTCAGTCAAAACCTGAAGTCAACCATCTTCATTCATCGTTTTTAGCATTTGATGCATCCTATACATAGTAATTCCATATTATCACAACACATTGCATGGTAGATCGTTGCATTTGCATACTCCCGTATTGAAACGACGTTATTGGAGAAAATCTTGATTTGATTGTTTGAATAGAGCGCGCGAACCACCAAACTCTCGACCCGTCAACGAACACAAGGGTCCAATCAAAATCAGCACCACAAACCAAGTGAGTAGTGTGCAGAGAGCGGTATTTTCTCTTGAATTCCAAAAGAGGGTATTGGACCATCCACCGAGCGATGAGGGAAGATAGAGCGAGTCCATAGAGGTAAAACCATGAGCGACTTGTGTATTCCTTCAGCACATGGAGAGGCACGATTCATAGTGAGATCTGTGTCGATAAACGAGATACGAACTGTGATTCATGCAAAAATCCGAGAAGTAGTAAGAAAACAATCATTGACTAATGAGAATAACGAGGCACTTAGGAATAAAAATCTCCACAAAACCAAAAAGCTTTGATTGCCCTGTACATAATCCCTTAGTGAGCCCCGCCGAGCTTTTCACAATAAACCTTTTTCCGCGAACTCCACAACATGCCACCCGACATATACATACTTACCTTTGCAATAGAGGAGCTCGAAGGAGCCGGAGCCATGGCCCCTCCCCACCATCTTTCATAAACACAATAAATGAAATGTTTGAAGAAATCAGTGAGTCAATGCAACTCTCAAGCCAAACACCAAAAAAGAACACCGAAAATGTTCAAGAAGATCGATGAGTCAATGCAACTCCGAAGCTGAAAGCCAAATACGAAGCAGAGAATGCTTGAGAAAGTTGATGAGTCAAATGCAATTTCAAAGACACAAAAATGAGAAGAAAGTGAAAACCGTACACCAAAAGAGGCAAGAATGAGGAAGCCAAATCCAAAGGACCAATGATGTCCAGCAGAAACCAATTAAAGGTTATCAAGACCCGTCTAAACATTCCACCCATGGCAAAGGTGAAACATATCCTCCATTGCAAAAAAGCTCCACAACTCCCAAATAAATCCCATAGTCCCGTGTGACATACATCATACCCTTCAGCCCCGTTACAACCCAATAAAGACCTCTGACTCATAAGTTAATGAGCGTTAACTGAAAGTACAGGATCTGAAGCATGAATTATAAGCTTTGTACTTGTTATTTACATGTCCCGTCATACCAAAGGGACCGTGAGCGAATGAGCGCAACCTTACATCACAAGGTTTTTTGAGTGCGAGTGACTCTTTGATTGAAGCACCAAATCATAAAAAGCTAACCCCATTGCAGGTGAGGAACTTGTAAGGATTGGAAGTTCATAACCTCGAAAGAAATTCTAAGGAAAATACTGCTCCGAGCATTGAGAGTAACATCACACCATTAGCACACATGACCATACTCACGAGAGATTGACCCACATCTCTCCATGAGAAGAAAGTGATTCACGCATTCGAGTTCAACAATCACTCAAGATCGAACCGAAGATGTCTTATATTCGTAAACCTCATATTAATAGAGATAGGATCATACCTTCTCTCCCAAAAATTTCATATGCATTTTGCATCGCATCTAGCATTTAATATTTACATGCATCATAAGCACTCCATCATCAACATCTGATTGGTAAGAACTCTGCCTAGTCTCGCTGAAAGTCGACTTCAGTTGCTGCGGTTGAAGTAATACTTCCTATCAAAAGAAGTCAAGATGGAGCCATCCCGGGCCATCATCGAGCTACATCTAGCCTTTTTAGAACTATTCCGGGCTATCACCGAGCTACATCAAACCAAGCTGGAGCCATCTGGAGCCACACAAAGACTATTCCAAAACCATCCACTATCATACTCGAGCCTCATGGGCACCTTTCCCAAAGCCAAGCTAGAGCCATGCGGGAGCCATTCTCAAACATTGAGACCATCCCCAGGGCTACACAGAAGCCATTTCCTCACCAAAGCCTCGCCCACAAAGTTTTGAACTACGACAGGTCTGATCTCAATACGGAATTGAGTACGTAGGCAGCCCGTCGAGGGTGCGACCACCTCACAAGCGAAAGTTCCCCTTTCTTCCTTGCTATCACCTAATAGAGTCGTTTCGTAGCCCTTCCCGGAGCCATTTCAAGCTATCCTGGAGCCATCATGAGAGAATCCAGAAGTCATAACCGGACCAAAGCCATCCATTAATGACCAAGAAGTCATCAACCACAACAAAATATCTACCACATCAAAATACGTCAAACACAACACAATCCACTAATCACATCGACCCACCATTCGACTCAAAATCTGAACCAGATCAAAACCCACCAACCACCCTGAAATCACCGACCAAATCGAAACCCACCAACCATCCCAGAGCCGTTGCTCATAATAAGGTCTTGAATCATACCGGAGCCATCCGACCACACCGGAGCCATCCGACCACACTGGAGCCATCCGACTACACCAGAGCCATCCGATCACACCGGAGTCATCTGATCATATCAAAGCCATCCAATCATATCGAAACCATCGAGTTCCCAAAGCCACTCATTCACAAAAACCATCCATTCAAAGACCAATCACAAAATCACTAAAACCAATACAAAAACTCAGGAGCCATACTAGAGCCATCTCGAACTCTAGAGCCAAGAGTCCTACTAAATCCCGAGACTACAGTGCACATCGGGCGAGACTATCAAAGCAAAACCGAAACACAAGTCCCACACTGACAAAGTCAAGGGCCATATCAAGAAAAAACATTCGACTATCACATCCCTCACAAAAACAACCGAAAGCATCCAATCTCGACCAATCCACAACCAGAATCATCCTCAAATCAACCACTCAAAGCAGCAAGTTTCGTACAACTCCGTTAAAGTATTATAGGCACCCCTAAGTCCTCGTACATTCAATCGCATTCTAGGCCCGTCATAAGTCCTAGGACTGGATATCAAGAGGTCCAGTTGAGGCACTCCTAAGCCCTCATGCACAGACAGGGAGTTTGATTCGATTAATGCATTTGCTAACCAAGCCATATCTTATTTCATTTGCACATGGGAATCCTTTCAAGGGTACCACAAAATCACTCACGTCATTCGATCATTTGTTCCACTCATGTTTGAAATATAATTTTCATTCCATTCAGATGGCCTTTCACTCGTAAAACTCTTTTACTATTCGATTCGTTTTTTTCATTTCAAACCCACTAGGCAGCTATTACGCTACTAGTGCGGTCGACCTTTCGTTTTACACCCGCTAGACAGCTATTGCGCTACTAGTGCGGTTGACTTTTCGTTTTACACCCGCTAGACAGCTATTACGCTACTAGTGCGGTCGACTTTTCGTTTTACACCCGCTAGACAGCTATTGCGCTACTAGTGCGTCGACTTTTCATTTTACACCCGCTAGACAGCTATTACGCTACAAGTGCGGTCGACTTTTTGTTTCAAACCCACTAGGCAGCTATTACGCTACTAGTGCGGTCGACTTTTCATTTCACACCCGCTAGACAGCTATTGCGCTACTAGTGCGGTTGACTTTTCATTTTACACCCGCTAGACAGCTATTACGCTACTAGTGCGGCCGACTTTTCGTTTTATACCCGCTAGACAGCTATTGCGCTACTAGTGCGGTTGACTTTTCGTTTTACACCCGCTAGACAGCTATTACGCTACTAGTGCGGTCGACTTTTCGTTTTACACCCGCTAGACAGCTATTGTGCTACTAGTGCGGTCGACTTTTCATTTTACACCAGCTAGATAGCTATTACGCTACTAGTGCGGTCGACTTTTCGTTTTACACCCGCTAGACAGCTATTGCGCTACTAGTGCAATCGACTTTTCATTTTACACCCGCTAGATAGCTATTGCGCTACTAGTGCGGTCGAATTTTCATTTTTCACCCGCTAGACAGCTATTACGCTACTAGTGCGGTCGACTTTTCGTTTTACACCCGCTAGACAGCTATTGCGCTACTAGTGCGGTCGACTTTTCGTTTTACACCCGCTAGACAGCTATTACGCTACTAGTGCGACTTTTCATTTTACACCCGCTAGACAGCTATTGCGCACTAGTGCGGTCAACTTTTCATTTTACACCCGCTAGACAGCTATTACGCTACTAGTGCGGTCGACTTTTCGTTTCACCCTAGACAACTAATGCGCTACTAGTGCGGTCGACTTTTCGTTTTACACCCGCTAGACAGTTATTGTGCTACTAGTGCGGTCAATTTTTCATTTTACACCCGCTAGACAGCTATTGCGCTACTAGTGCGGTCGCATTCTCATTTTACACCCGCTAGGCAGCTATTGCGCTACTAGTGCGGTCGCATTTTCATTTTACACCCGCTAGACAGCTATTGCGCTACTAGTGCGGTACCGAAATTGCATTCTAGGCCTGTCATAAGCCCTAGGACTGGATGTCAAGAGGTCCAGTTGAGGCACTCCTAAGCCCTCGTGCACCTTAAAACCAAATCTATCAATTGTTAGTATTATAGGCTCGTCATAAGTCCTATAGCTAGACGTCAAAAGGTTTAGTTGAGGCTCGTCATAAGTCCTCGTACTTTCAATCGCTTTCATACACTCACAGTCGCAATCTATGCACCACTAAGCCGCAGTGAGAATTTTTGACGCCCCGTCAACCTTGATCCAATTTTGCAAGGGCCTGCAAAATTGAATCAAGGGGAGCCATCTGTAGACACCAAAAATTCTCACCCCATAAAGCAAATTCCGAAATAATAAATAAAATAAGAGGGGTCGTCGCCTTTCTTTTTCAAAACATATTAACGTACGTGCCAAAATGAAACCATCATTTTATGACAAAATTCTTAAATCTTTTTTCAAAGCATTTCAAGAAAGCACAATTCTTTGAAAATGAATTTCCAACAACAACACGGTTTGAAACCCGCCCCTTTTGTTATATTCAGTTATTTTGTTATCGCTTATTTGCTTATTTATTAAGTTATCTTTTATTTTCATTTTGTTACTTATTTATTTTATCATATTTATTGCTATTTCATATTGTCTTCTAACATTTATTTTTTATTTCATCATCATCATTTTCATTGTTATTTCTATCATTTTATGTACTTTTTATTTTATTCTCATCTTTTTGTTATTGTTATTATTGTGAATATTTTACTCACATGTTCTGTTATCACCATTTCATTATCGCATGTATAACAAAGAGAAAACAATTCATCACCTTTTGTCTCATTTTCGTCTTATTCCACATCTCATTTAAAACATTAGCCTTTTGTAGAATTCATTCAATTCAAAATTTGAACTAGTGTTATTTTTCACATTAAAACATCAAGTTCAGTCATTGATTTAACTGGTTAAGTGTATTGCGGAGGTGTGGGAGAATTCAGGTTTGAATCTTGCTTATTACATTTTGATGTTTATTCTTTTTGTTGTCTTCCTTTCTAAACCCTAACCCCACCCATTGCCTATAAATAGAATACAAGCAAACAAACCCTAATCCAAGGGGAACAGTAACCGCCGACCCCCATATTCTTCTTCCTTGGCCTTCTTCTATTTTTTTCATTACCCACCTCCGACTCTCATTTTCCCTTCGCCTGGAAGAGCCCAGCCGATACTTCCATTTTCTCACCTTTGCTTCTTCTTCTTGGATTTATTTTTTGCTTAACTTCGAACAATCCTTCAATCCATTCTCTGAGAAAACTCTTGCCTCTGTCGAATTCCCTTGCGGTCTCCAACCTTCCTTCGCCGAACAGATCTATCTCCATCCTGTTTTCGATCTCACTTCGGATCTCCAAACGAAAAAAAAACCTGCCTAACTTGTCTCCTTCCTCTTCTCCACTCATCTCTTTGCTTACGAAAATCTGGCAACAAGGAATACACATTTCCCTCCATCTTCAATCTCTCACTCACGGTAATTTCAACCCAAACCAGTGACCAGGGGGGGATAGATGATCCGTTCTTCTTCCTCTTCATCGATAATTTTGGGGACCTTGCTGGTGAAACAACCGATGGGTATTCACTACCAAATCGTCTTTGAGATATATATGGTTCTTATCCTCGTGTCGATTGCTGCGTGAGCCGTGTCCATTGGGTAAACCGATGGTGAATCAATCACAGCCTGCATAAGGGAAGTCGACGTTTCTGAATTATTCTCATCTTGGTCATAGTTACCAGTGTTCTTCTATCTTTTTCCTTTCTGTTTCTGTTTGTTTTTCAGGAAATTAATCCATCTTCTTCTAAGCCTCAAGACCTTGCTGGCGAACGTGGAACATCGTGCTCTAGCGTCTCCTTCATTCTCATATCGCGCTACGGTTGTGAAATGTTTTCTTCCCTCTCTTAATTTCCTCGGTGATTTTCTGCATCATTGCAACTGAGTGGCTCTCTGATGTTACTATCATTCTTTCGGTTCGCTGGATTATTGTGAGAATCTTCTCATTCTGAAATCAATTGTGTTCCAAGTACGTTAGCTTGGTTTCATCTGAGAGGTTCGATTGATTCATAGTTGGATCCAGGAAGAATTACGTGAATCTTCGCATATTGACAGGGTTTGTCCTGATTCTGGCTACCTGTGTTGTACGCTAAAGGTTACAGTTAACCTTCCGTAGGTTTATTCTCCTGATTTCTGTCTGTTGAATGTATTGCGCTGGCTGATCTTATGCAAGTCGTTGCATTGCTATATCTCGTTGGTTTGTTCGGTTTTTGATGGCTACTTTGCGGGTGTACGAATGAATCTGTTCGAATGAATTAGAAATGAATTATTGCTGGATACATTGAGTTCTACTCTTATTCGGTTTAGGGGATTGTCAAACTCTCGTGGATGTGTTTGATTTTCTGTTAGGATGCTAGTTTGGGTTGGAGATTATGCTCCGAAGGAGTCCAGTGACGACTTGGTTAGCTTTTGTTTTCGCATTCTGCTCTTGTTCCAGGGATAGGATATGGTACAACCTTATCACTACCTGTTTAGGCTTTACTCTTTGGCTTGTTATCGGAATCGATTTCCCTTTCCTGATTATGAGTAACCCACGACTATAAGCTGGTTTGTTGATTACTGCTCAACCTCTAGATTTGGATCTGTTGACTACTTATCATTGACCATTTCAGATGCCATCATCGGCCTTGGTATTCCAGTTTGGTATCTCTTCTGCGTTAAGAAGATTATGTGATATGAAATTTCTCTTGCTAATTACATTACTAGTTCATTGCTTCCTCACTACTTTTGCTTTGCCATATGACTGAGGTACATTCTCTTGGAAGCTTGGTTTTAGGGTCTGCGCATGGATTGAGCTTGGTGTGTGGGCTGGATTTGGACTTCAAGGCTTCACCTACGGTTGTTCTTGGGTTTGGAAATTCATACTTTTCAGTTTTCTCTTGGTGAGCTGTTTGCTCTGATTCGGAATTTGCTTTTTCTTAGCCTCGGTTGGAACTTTCTGGTTTTAAAGTTGATTGTTCTATAACTTTTCACCTATCTTTTGCTATTTAGTCATCTAACTGCTTACTTACTGCTTTACATGCATCATTCTCATCTTTGTTTCCTCATATCTTGCCGGTTTTGTCTTACTAATTGACATTTAACTAAGCCCTAGTTATTATTCTTTTAGGGCCCAAACTTAGGATAGAGGGCGAACCCAGAGATTTAGGTGAGCCATGGTCCCACCTAATAAATTGGGTGATCCCTAAACACCAAACCACATCTTATTATGTTAATAATAATAAAAAAGCCAAAAAAAAGCAATCCATTTCAAAATTCAAGTTCAAGATCAATTCATAATAGGCAAGCCCATTTCAGCCTAAATAAAAAGGCCCAAGGCCCATTTCAGCCCAAAAACAATTTTCAGCCCAATCTTAAATAAGGCCCATGTGGCACAAAATCTTAAAGCCTAATTCGGCCCACACTTCAAAAGCCCCTTTTGGCCCAAATTTCTAGACCCATTTCGGTTCACACCTCCAAGGCCCATGAGTTCAATTTTGACCTGGCCCAAATCAGAATTCTAGCCCATATCAAAGCCCAACCAAGGCTAAATTCGGTCCAAACCTTGCCCAACCTCCGTATGGCCCAAATCAAAAATCCAAAAATCGGCCCAAATTGAAAAGCCCACTTGGTCTAAAAATCAAAAAGCCTAATTCGGGCCCAAATCCATTTCAAGGCCCAAGCCCATTTTGGCCCAAAAGCCCAAGCAAAGTCCGAAGGTTGACCAAACCCAAACTTTGACCCCCTCATACCGAAAAATCACCATCCACAATACCAAAAAATAAACAAGGGTGCGTAAGTAATGTCTTACAAGTTTATGAATGCCTAAGTGATTAAGGAAGAAGCATAGAGGATGAATCATGCTGAATAATAATTATTGGCTAACGATTGAGCCCAATTCACATGAATTAACATGTGACAAAGATAAGTCTACAAGAAATGAATAAATAATATAAGAGTAGGTTACTCTATGAAAGAACCTAGAGTATTAGTGGTGGGTAACCCCGAAAAGTTAATTGATGGGATAAATAATTAAGAAGGAAATAATGGATATTAAGTAAGGGTGATGGTATTAATGTTGGGTTCTGTTTCTAGATCTAAGAGAGGTCAGGCTCGAGATAGGACGTCTCCCAATACTTTGGTGAAAGGTATGTCGTTTTGTGATTCGATTGTTTCCGAGGATCACCTTGGGTTCCGATGTATGATTGAGTGATAAGATGATACATATGATTGCATGTTTATTTCCTTGTGAATTATTTGCTCGAATACCTTGCGTTGTTAATTGTTCGCAAATATTATTCAAAACGAAGCAAATATCGAATATACACTGTATGAAGGTTATGAGTAGTGATGAGAGGTGTGTCACTTATGGAAGGATAATATTACAAATCATATTATCCCTAATTAACCTAAGAAGGTTCCTTAGGTAGAGTAATGGTAATACCGTTCCCATGCGAAATTATATTCGTAAATTAGGGGTGGCAAAACGGGTTCACGGGTCGTATTAGTCTAAACCCAACCCAACCCATTTTTTAAACAGGTTAACCCGAACTAACTCGTTTAATTAATCGTGTCTAAATATGAAACCCAAACCCAACCAGTTTATTAAACGTGTTGACCTGTTTATTAAACAGGTTGACCCATCTGACCCAATTAATTAATCATGTCCAAATTGGAAACCCAAATCCGTATATATTAAACTCAAACCTAACCTATTTAGTTATATATAAGAAAATAATTTAACTAATTAACATTAGTTGGTCATTCTATGATATTATTAACTATACTTTAAATTAAAATACTTAATTTTTAATATTTGTATATCTTATTTATATTAAAATTTGATACAAATAATTAATCTATAATTTATATATAATATATATATTTAATATAAATTACTTAAACGTGTTAGCTGGTTACATATGTTAAACCCAAACCCGACACGGTTATTAAACGAGTCGTGTTCGGGTTGACCCGTTTATTTAATCGTGTCAAATTTTAAAACCCAACCCCGCTAACTTTGTGTCTGATTCGTGTTGGTTAAACGGGTCGTGTTGAAATTGCCACCCCTAATTGAAATATCCTAGACAAGTTCTAGGCATATATTAAGACCTAAAAGGCGCATGCACATTTGAGAAGTTATTCACTAGAAAACCTAAGAATGAATCTTAGGCACGGAGATTAAGAAAATTTAATCACATAGTGATATGTTTGAGTATGGAGGAAAATCCAGGTCGTCTGGCTGCGCATTGTGATCACGGGTAAACAACATAATCATCTAAAATTACAGGTTTTCTTATATTGGTGGATCTCCTTACTCCCACTATTTCACTAGAAGTTTCATTAGTGGGGTCATCATTAGTGGGTTGCTCTTGATGTGTGTTCTTTTGTTGTGGAAATCCTCTAGTTTTTGTATGTTTAATCCAAGTGGATCAACTAGATCCGTAATTGAAAAAGGTTCCTCAAATGATTCCTCAAAAGCAACACTATGAGATACAACACTCCCACTAGTTCCTATGTCCTCAAGAAACTTGGTGTTTCTAGCCTCAACTACTCTAGGAGTGTGTGAAGGACAATAAAACCAAAAATCTTTGAAAATAGTCACATAGCCAATGAAATCACCACTTATAGTTTTAGGGTCGGCTTCGACTTTCTTTATGTATGGATTATAAACCCTCACTTCAGCATGATAACCCCGTGCAAGTGGTTCTACCTGGGTTCCATCCAGTTCGGATCTCAAATGGAGTCTTTGAGACTCCCTTTGATTGAACTTTATTCAAAATATATACGATTATCTTTAAGGCTTCACTCCAACGAGATAAGGGTACATTTGTATTGCTTATCATGCTCCTAACCATGTCCAAGAGTGTTATTTTTTTTTTTGCCACCATTTTGTTGAGGTGTTCCAGGCATTGTATAATGAGCTATTATGCCTTTATCGTAATAAACCTTGCAAATGGACCTAGATGTCACCATTTTTTAGTATGCGTACCATAATACTCCCCACCTCTATCAGATCTTATGATCTTGATTTTATTTTCCTTTTGTTTCTCAACCTTGGATTTAAATTCCATAAAAGCATTAATTGCTTCAGCCTTCTCGAAAAGGAGGTAAATATACATAGATCTAGAGTGGTCATCAGTGAATGAGATAAATATCTCTGACCATTAATGCAGGAAGTAAATGAGCCGTAAATATTTGTGTGTATAATTTCAAGAAGCTGTGAACTTCTCCTGGAACCTTTAGTGGACTTGTTTGTCTGCTTTTCCATAATACAGACAACACAATTACCAATAGTTAAATCAAGAGCTTGTAAGACTTCATCATTTACTAACCTTTTTATTCTCTCTGGAGATATGTCCCATTCTTCTATGTCATAACATAGATGATCCTTATTGATAATATTGTGTTTTGTACCAATGGTTTGAACATTAAGGCAAGTAAACTATTCTCAAAAGTGGAATCTAGTAAAAGTAGAAACAAGTAATAGACCTGAACTCAGTACTAACTACTTTATTGTCTTTTAAAAGATCAAACAAAAGTTCTTAAAGTTAACACCATGACCATAGTCTTGTAAAGGAGGAACATAATCAAGTTTCTTGAATACGGAGGTACATAAAAAACATTACAAAGATCCAAATGATAACCAAATTTTAAAACAAGTCGGTTAGTTCCCACTCCTTCAACTTGCGAAAGCATTCATTTTCCAGATCCAATACTTTGCCCGGTTCCCATTGGTTTCCTTAGTTACAAAAATTCCTGCATATTTGGCATAATATGGAATGCAGCACCCAAATCTATACATCAAGTATCATCAGAGCTTCAAAAAATTTGATTCATGCACAAAAATAAAATTACCTTTCTTCTCAAGCCATTGCTTGTACTTGAAGCAATCCTTCTTGAAATTTCCCTATTTCTTGTAGAATCACAAGTGGAAAAAACAAAATTACACTTGATAATTCACGGTTATGAAGTAAACTGTAATTAAATTAGTGGGTCGGATATAATTAGTTATGATTTGTTACGTAATTGTAATTTATTAGTGGGCCGGAGGTGAAGACGGTGTTTTCTTTATGGACTTTAAATTACAGTTGCTATACAAACGTAATTTAAAGTCCGTAGTCTAACCCCACGTGCGTGTGTAAGATGATCCCCAATTCAAATTATATAAAAAAAAAACTGAGCCCAACACATATGTATTGTAGCATATAATACCAATAATATATATATAAAGTTGATTTATCAACAAAATATTTTTATTTCACCATAATATATTTTAAAATATTCACAATGAGTCCCTTAAGAGTTCTAAAACATCTGAAATAATAATTCAATTATTGTAATACATGCCATATTAAATTAAACAACACTATAATATAGTTTTGAATGACATAAACTAAAAATAATGTTCATTTAAAAAACTTTACTTTAGAGTGTGCATTATATATATATTTTAATGATCTAGATCAACAAGGAAGAGACTCGTAGCCCAATGGTCGGGGCTCATGAGTTATTACCCATTAACATGAGTTTGAAACTAGATGTTTTTTTTCACGAGATCAAAATTTATTTCTTCACGGACTTTAGATTACGGTTAGTTAAAAACCGTAATCTAAAGTCAGTTTTAGAGATCTTTTAATTTTCATATTGTACGTATATTAGTAATTGCCGATAAAACCCTTCTCGATTGGACATGTACATAACTTCTCGTGCATGCCTCTTCATCTTCTGTCTCAGATATAAAAAACCTTCATTTTGCTCCCGCCGATTCCATAGTTGAGTACTGCAAACCCTCTGCTTCAACCCGATCATGGTAAGTTTCCTCCTCCCATCTTCTTCCTTTTTGTTGTTTCTCGTTTTTGTTGTCTCCCTCCCCCGGTTGGTAGGCATTTGTTTAGTCATTTACATAATAACGTGTACGTACGCTGCTTCGATCTCGTTCCTCCTATTTACTTATCCTTATTTCGTTCTAAAACAATCATTTTAATGTGTAGTTCGTCACTTTTTGTTATACTCTACAAAACATGTACACCCGCCGTAACGTAAGTTCCTTTCTCTTGGTTTACAAGGATATGAAGAAATAAAAACTTGGATGTGTTGTTAATCTACCATTTTTTTAAACTGCTTTTGCGAAAGTAAATCTGTACGTTTGTGGTTATACATGCTTAAAGAACTGGTATACATGCACTGGAATAAGTATAAGCAAGTTTAATTACTCTAGCGTGCTACTGAAAACTGTTATCTATATTTGAGCGTGGTTGAACATTATATTTTTAGCCCTTTGAATCGTTGGAGTTTTTACGGATGAATATATTGTGCTTCCAATGAATCTATGCACTATTTTAAACCGATTTCTCAAGGTTAATATATTGTGCTTTGTTTTCAATATTGCGTAGCTTAGCAACCTGTTACAAGTTCATGCGTGTTTAGTTTTTCAGCTTACATTATGCAACTCCATCTGAGACAAACAATTTCTATTGCATTGGGTCAACTGTCACCAGAGGATGATCCTATGACTGTCATGTGATCAACTTCACCCGCTAGCACGATTAAAAAAGAAAATGACACATCTGCCAGGTAAAATCATCCCTACAATTCAATGCTTATTTTAAATGTGTCTTTATTATAAAACTTTCTCAGTTTGATTCTTAGACTATGAGTTTGTATGTAACAACCTTACGTAGACGTACACTATACACGACCTGAGCGGGTCAACACCAAGACAGGTAGTGTGCATTAGAAGAAGTAGAACAGGTGGAGGTCGAGAAAGACAAAAATCTTGCTGATCACTCCTCTAGTGAGGGCTGTGGCTACAACCCTCTAAAATGTGCAAAGATAAGTCTCCTGGAATGTCCCTTCCCACCAGACATGTAATGATCCCAAAAACACCTTAGTTCTAAGGCCGAAGCACACCACACACTTATTACCTAATGTAACACCCCAACCGTAATCTCCACACTTAACCAATAATCACAGCGGAAAACACAACTTAAACATTAACCAAAAAGGGCGGTGTTACACGCCGTTAGCCACCCACATGGCTAACAAGGCTGTTACATACAAATGTATCGGTCTGATTACAAGAATCCCGAGCATAACTACAACCTTCGAAATTACTATCCAAAAAGAATCGCAATATACCGAGTGTTAATGTACAAAAATCACCAATCTAATCCTACATTCACCAGAATATACAACCTCGAGTGTACAAGCACTACTCGGGTTCAATATCCAAAAATAACAAAAGTATTCCTTTGAGCTCCATGCTATAACCACTCCGCTTCCTCGATCACTCTCCTGAAAAATAATATGTGCCCCCAAAGGGGTTCAGCAACCCTTGGCTGGCATGGTTAACGTGCAGCCCGCTGACTACCGG
The DNA here is from genome assembly GCA_023374045.1 of Limonium bicolor. Classification (NCBI taxonomy): domain Eukaryota; kingdom Viridiplantae; phylum Streptophyta; class Magnoliopsida; order Caryophyllales; family Plumbaginaceae; genus Limonium; species Limonium bicolor. The sequence goes on from CM041779.1 coordinate 123,734,227, forward strand.
GATACACGCAACTATTTGTCATGATAACATGGCATTGATTTTAACATACAACATATATTACATAGCAAGAAATATTGCATAACAATAACAACACATACGTAGTGAGAACACTTCACTTTAGTAAACAACGAACATAGTTAGTCAACATAGTAAGCCTAGAGAATGTTTCCATCCTCATGTTAAGCTTGTTACATAACTCATTACCGCTCTGTTAGTCGAACGAGTAACTTAACTTAAAAGATGAGTCGGATGTAGTGATCCGATCACAGAACACATAATTTCCCCCTAGCCCGATTGGAAGTCAGGTAGGTAAGCTTTGGCTAAGCTAGTGGGTGGTCGGAATCCAAAAAGGAAAACAACCTTAACATAAGGAGAGAGCCGAATCTGATGCAGATGTCGACCCCCATACATACACGCGTGACCGGAACGACCGGATTCCTCACTCCCCGGTTAGCACTTGTTAGAAGTCCCATTGTTGGAACTTAACAATCAATCATACATAAGTATTTAAGTCCAGTTAGACACCCAAGGGAAAAGGGATACACATTAACAACACACACCACAACTAGCTCATACATAGCCGAGGTTAGAACGTTCCTTAAGTTGAAACGTTAAACCGGGTACCGCTCTTTTACGTATCCTAGCTTGGTTAACTACGGTTAATACATATTCGAGGTTAACAGTACCTGTACACATACGCCACAATAATAACAATGACCGTAAACTCATTTCATGATTTAATCTTACAAGGTCATTAACACACGGAAAAACAAACAGCACACAAGCCGGTGTAAACCGGTAGGCAACAGACTGCAAGAAAACCATACCTCGGCCCTTGTTGAGTTCGAGTTCCACCGAAGGTAGTTCCTATACATAATTAATAACGTCGGTTAATTTCATGAACTCTCGGTTTACTAAGTGGTTTACATGTTTACACAACGAGTTTTCACACTAAAACTTACACTTAATTATCCTCATAATACACACTAGGGTTTACTACATAAGCCTCATTACCTTCCTTAAATTAATTTTTTTTTTGTTTCTGGTCTGGACCTCCCCACAGGGGCGGTCCCTAGGGGTGGTCCACAACAGAGGCTCCAACATTTTTTTCTGGTCCGGACCTCCCCACAGGGGCGGTCCCTAGGGGCGGTCCACAACAGAGGCTTCAACGATTGCAGATTTTCACTGGACCTCCCCTTAGGGGCGGTCCACAACAGAACCCAATTTTTAAAGCGTTTTTCTTCTCATTTTGAACTCCAAATTGAACCCAATTTTTTCCTAATCATTCCACATGTTTTCCCACATGTTTTAACACCTTCTTGGCACCCTAAAACCCTCTCTAAACATCCCACACACTCCTTAAACATTTACCCAAACTTTTACTAAATCTTTAACACTTAGAGCATTTTCCTTTCTTGTTCTACTTGATCTCTTCACCCTTTGTTGCCCCAAGGTTCTTACATGTATTAAGGTATTTTATAAAACTAATATAACCTTTTAAAACTTGTCTAAATCATCATCTAATCTTGCTAACCAATTCTTAATCAACTTCACCCAATTTCCCACTCCCCTCTTACAAGAACTAAAACTTAGTTTTGTTAAGTGTTGTGCTACAGATTTTTCTCACCACTCTCACCCACTTACTAGTCCACTAATAATGCAACATTCCCACCTTAGAGTTCACACATTTACCCATCTCCATCTATCTAGTTACCAACCGATTTTCATACTAAATTTTCCCTCTCAAAATACTTGTAGTTCTCTAGTTTGCTCCCACCTAGAAATGCATTTAAACCATTAAATTTCTACACCAATTTTGACATGATCTCCCCAAAATTTTAACATGTTCCCACACATTATTTAGCCCTCAAAAATACTCCAACCCACAAACTCATCCAAAACACTAAACCACACTTAAATTCATCATTTCCTACAACAATAGCACCATTGTACATAAACCTTAAAAGCTTGGCTCTTAGGCCCTTAAACAACATCAAATTAAACACTGAATTTCCTCATATTATTAGCAACACCTGCATTACACTCAACATTTATATTGCACCAAAATAAAACACAAAGTCCTTAAAACACCACATAAGCTTAAGGTAAGTTATTTACCTTGGATTTCTTTCAAACTTTCCCTCCTCCTTACTTCTTGTTCCACAACCGATTTCCATTGGGGTTATTTGCTACACTGATGACCAAATACCATAAATGCTTATGAGCATTGAGGAATCAAATGAAGTTCTTGCATCAACCCTAAAACAAGAGGGTGTTTAAGCATGAAAATGAAGAGATTTTACCTTCTACTTCACAATGGAGTGTTTGGAATTAAGGGTGGCAAGCTCCAGCACTTAATGAGGATTTAAACAAGCTAAAATGAAGAGCCAAAAACGAAGTTCAAAACAGAGGCAAAATCGGCCAAGAAGAGATGGAGAAATAAATGAGTTTTTGAGTTATTTCTTACCTTAAACCATCAAAGGGTTGATTAGCTTCAAGAATGGGTGTTTTCCTCTTCAAAATGAGCTACACCCATGGAAGTCAAATGTGGAGTTTGAAGATTTTGAAAGGTGGAAAATGATCTCCAAAGCAAGGTGAGTATTTTGGTGTATTTTGTTTTCGATTTGGACTTGATTTGGTGAAGGAACAAGGAAGGAGAAGGATGGAGTTGGAAGAAGCTCACCAAATCGCCATGGAAGAACAAGGAACATCGAGAGAGAGCTGGAAGGGGGAAAAATCGTAAGGGGGAAGGAGAATAGAGGAAAGAGAAATTGTGTGAGAAGAAAGAAAAGTACTTTTTGCTTTTATGCTTTTGTCCTTTAGCAAATAGTGGGGATTTAATTAAAATGAGAGGGAGAGGGGGAAAAACGTGGGCTACCTCACACAAGGGGCAAGAAATATGATTTTTGATAAAGTAGAGATGAGGTGGCACATGGTCATTTAGCAGATAACACCCGTAAGTCCCGAACTGTCAGTATTTAGCGGTCCGGGTCCGGTTTTCGGATTTTTCTCGTTTTAATAATTCTAATGGTCCTAGATCTTGATAATGTTTAATTATAGTCTTATGATTGACTATAAATTTTTATTAGTCCATTTAACCCGTTTAAAATCACATTTTCCGGGTTTCTCGAAAAACGTGCCTTAAAGCTCGTTTTGCGTTTTTAATCCTCTATTTGGATCCGTTTCCTTCGGGAATTTTTCCCACATGTTCATAATGACTAAATAAGTCCCAGGAATCCATTTAGGACCCTAGATAAGTTATATACTTACTCTAATTATTTAACACGCGTTTTTGCATTTTGTGACTTTTACGCGTTTTCTTTTTCGTTTTGGTTTTTATTTCTTCACCAAAGTTATTAAGGACTTAATTAGCCTTAAAATATCATAAGTACATAATTAATTAACATATTAAGGTTTGGGGTATTTCAATCTACACCCCTTAAAAGAACTTTGTCCCCAAAGTTCACACTTCCCACGCGTCTTAAATACTAGAACACGGAGATTACTTTTAAAACAACACTTTCATACCAACCATACTTTACATAACATCGGACTCAAGGTCCCCATAACAAAACATCACTTAGACTCAAGGTCTATAACATAACGACATAGACATGTATTTCAATACATGCCGTACATACATAACCGAAACGGCTCTACCCCCCTTAAAATAGGGGTACGCCCCGTACCCTATACATACAAATACTAAGAAGTGAACAACGATGGGTACTTTGCCCTCATATCATCTTCCAGCTCCCAGGTGGCCTCCTCGACCTCCTGGTTAGACCAAAGAACCTTCACCAGTCGAACAGACTTGTGGCGAGTGTCTCGAGTCTTAGTATCCAGGATCCGTACGGGAGTCTCCACTGATCGCATGGTCGGCTCTAAGGTTAGCCTTTCAGGCTGAAGCACATGAGACGGATGAGACATATATTTCTTCAACTGGGACACATGAAATACATCATGCACCTTGCCCAGCTCAGCAGGTAAATCAAGCCTGTAAGCTACCGGGCCTATCTGCTCCGTCACAACATAAGGCCCCACATATTTCGGGCTCAACTTGCCTTTCTGGCCAAAACGAAACACTCCCTTCATGGGGGATACTCTAAGAAACACCTGATCACCCATGGCGAACTCCAGGTCACGTTTGCGCACATCGGCGTATGATTTCTGCCTATCCTGAGCTGCCTTCATGTTAGCCCGGATCTGACGTACTTCTGCTTGTACTTGCTCTAAATACTCAGGTCCTATAATGACTGTCTCACTCGACTCATCCCAGCATAATGGCGTGCGGCATGGTCTACCGTACAAAGCTTGGAAGGGAGACATCTTGATCGAAGCATGGTAACTGTTGTTGTAGCTAAACTTGATCAGATGTAACTTATCAATCCAGCTGGTCTGAAAGTCAAGTGCACATGCACGTAACATATCCTCAAGCGTCTGTATGGTGCGCTCGCTCTGACCATCTGTCTGAGGATGGAACGCTGTACTCAGCTTCAGCTCGGTACCAAGCGCTTCCCGTGTAGATCTCCAATACCTCGAGAGGAATCTGGTATCCCTATCAGACACGATAGTCTTCGGTACTCCATGATGTCGTACTATCTCACGGTCGAAGAGCTCTGCTAGCTTCGCCACCTTCCAAGTGTCCTTCATCGGAATGAATCGGGCCACCTTGGTCAATCGGTCAACAACAACCCATATCATATTCAAGCCTCCCCGAGTAGGCAGAAGCCCTACAACGAAGTCCATGGAAATATCATGGAACTTCCACTCAAGAACGGGCATTGGCTGTACCATACCACCAGGACGTCGGTGCTCAAACTTGACCTTCTGACAAGTGAGACACCTAACAACATAATCTGTCACATCTTTCTTCATACCGGTCCACCAGAAATATCTCTTCATACTCTTATACATCTTTGAAGCTCCGGGGTGAATAGAAGTAGAGGAACAGTGTGATTCACTCAGTATGCGCTCCTTCAGCTCAGCGCTACTTCGTGGGATACAAAGTCGGCCATTCAGCCTGATCAAGTCATCATCATGAAGTCGGAAATCATACTTTTGGCTCTCGAATGTGCCGTCAATAAGCTTCTGTCTGATCTCTTGCATGTACTGATCGGACATCTGAGCACTCCGCACCTCATCAACCAAGCTAGAGTGGGAGATTAGCGAATGGAGAGAGTGTGCTCGGTGACTCAATGCATCAGCTACCACGTTTGCTTTACCTTCCTTGTACTGAAGGTTAATATCGTAATCAGTAAGGAATTCAACCCATCTTCTTTGCCTCATGTTCAACTCCTTCTGAGTGAACAGGTACTTTAAACTCTTGTGATCTGAATAAATTGTCACATTCACCCCATACAAATGATGTCACCATATCTTCAAGGCGAAGACTATGACACCCAATTCTAGGTCGTGTGTAGGGTAGTTTTCTTCATGTCGTTTCAACTGTCGGGAGGCGTAGGCCACGACCTTCCCGTGTTGCATCAAAACACAACCCATACCTTTACCTGACGCGTCGCAATACACCTCAAAACCGTTTGTACCATCTGGTATAGTCAACACTGGTGCAGAAGTCAAAGCGTCCTTCAAACTCTGAAAGGAACGCTCACAGTCAACTGTCCACTCAAAGGGTGCATCATTCTTCATTAAGGATGTCATCGGTTTCGAAACACTTGAAAAATTCTTTACAAACCTCCTATAATATCTTGCTAGACCGAGGAAGCTCCGGATGTCGGTAACCGTCTTCGTTCTAGGCCAGGTGCGCACAACATCAATCTTGGCTGGATCCACAGCGATCCCGGCCTCAGAAATAACATGACCAAGAAAAGAGACTTGGTCTAGCCAAAATTCACACTTCGAGAACTTCGCATATAGCTGGTTCTCTCTCAATGTCTACAATACACTCCTCAAGTGATCTTCATGCTCAACCTTGGACTTAGAATAAATAAGAATATCATCGATGAAGACAACCACTGACTTGTCCAACTGATCTTGAAACAAACGATTCATCAAGTCCATAAACTTCGCCGGTGCATTAGATAAACCAAACGGCATGACCGTGAATTCATAGTGTCCATATCTGGTTCGGAATGCGGTCTTCTCAATGTCACTGTCCCTGATAGCAATCTGATGGTAACCCGATCGCAGATCGATCTTAGAGAACACAGATGCACCTTTCAGCTGGTCAAACAAATCATCGATACGCGGCAATGGGTAACGGTTCTTCACCGTAACAGCATTCAGCTCCCTATAATCGATGCAGAGGTGGAGACTACCATCCTTTTTCTTTACAAAAAGGACTGGTGCTCCCCATGGTGAAACGCTCGGGCGAATAAATCCCTTGTCAAGTAGGTCTCTCAACTGCTCTTTGAGCTCTGTCATCTCAGCTGGAGCCATACGGTAGGGCGCCTTTGCTATCGGTCCGGTGCCCGGCACCAAGTCAATCTCAAACTCAACTGCCCGTGTAGGCGGCATGCCTGGGAGCTCCTTAGGAAAGACATCAGGAAACTCCGACACAACCGGCACATCAGGGCTAAACTCAGGGTCTCTCTCTATGTCCTGGACATAGCAGAGGTATACATCATTCTCTCTTCTGATTTCATGATACATGGCCATGGCGGAGATGATCTGTGTCGAAGGCTCCCTGGGCCTCTGGCGGTATGAAATGGTAACCCCAGACGGACTCCGAAGAAGCAGACGGTGCTCGGCACATATGATTCGGCCCTTGTGCCACTCCAACCAGTTCATCCCCACAATCACATCAAATCCGAGCCCCTCGAACTCTATCATGTCGATCGGGAACTCTTCATTCTTAATTCGAACGGTGGCATCTCGGTAATAACGGGTGCATCTGATCCACTCCTTAGACGGGAGAGTGACTAGGAAGTCAGGCATCTCCTCCACGTCTAACCCCAGTCTCCTCGCAAACGACAGTGAGACAAATGTATGTGAGGCTCCAGAGTCAAACAGGATCGACGCATCCACGTCATTCACTGGGAAGGTACCGGTGAGGATAGTGCCGCTTTTGCCGGCCTCTGCCTCTGTATACACATTCAGTGTACCTTCCATTCCGAGTGCAGCGCCTAATTTATTTCATAAACTCGATAAGTATATTGGTAACAACACGAGTGGAACACTTTAAAAATCAACACTGCTTTATTCATAAAACTCATCCTTACACCATGATGGTATTACATCTGACTACATCGCTTTATACTTAGCATACTTAATGCATTACATACTTAACATACAACTAACTTCACACTTTACATGATTACACATAACTTCAGAATTGCCTAAAGGTTAAATTCAAACGTCTAGGTTTCATGTGTGTGGCATTGATTATTGTCGGAGGCGCTGTATTCAGTTTGATCTTCTTGATACCATGATACAGCATCCTCAACTGCCCACCCATGATTAACACATCACCAGACTTCAATACTAACTTCCTTGCGAGGTCCGCACGCTTCTGCTCGCCATACATAAATACTGCGGTATCACCAATGGACCAAGACACCACGGGTACTCCCTTACTTAGAGACTCGGGTGTTTCGTCCTTATCTTGGTGTAAACCCAATCTTCCACCTTTTTGGTAGAAATTGACAATACACAAATCTGCCTTGATACTCGGAAGTGGTTCCGATTCAACTTGCTGAGCAATTCCCACGGTGTGGTTAACAACCACAAGGAACTCCTCAGGTATACTCGGTATGGTCGCTCCATCTTCAGCTCGTGTGTCCTGATATGTCTTGGTGTAAAGGTTCCAATCCTTACCCATGCACATCATCTTTAAATTCATCTTCGCCCCACTTGGGTATTCGGGTGTGTAGAAACCTCCAGGTGCTGCTCCAAGCTCGTTGCATCGTCGAATGATATGGATTTGTGCTTCGGGTGTCAGGTATCCTCTTAATAATATCATACCTGGCTGGATAACCTGACACTGTTCTGTTGGATAGTCGGTGATATCGATGGTGGTCTCTCCAAGGGTTGATGTGGGAGGGATTGGATAACAAATATTGAAGGTTCCTAAGGTTTAGAATTACCTAATTTAGGTGACTTTCACATTATACTTTAACTCTTTACTCATGTATTTGTACACTTAGACTCACTAACACACATGCATGAAATGCAGTATACAATCACTTATTTCACTTAACGGTTTAAGTGGTACCTGGTCTAGAAGAGGATCCTGGTGCCTCTGACCGGTCCACCACATTCAGGGCAGCCTTGCCTGCTCCCGGCCCTTTCCCCTTTGGAATTGGTGTTCCCGACCTGAGGATGGCTGGTGAGTCGCTTTCGGGCCTTCAGTGGTCGCAGCAGCCTTACCATTCCACTGCCCCTTAGGCCTATAATTTCTGCCATCGGGGTTCTGGTAGCACTCGAAGTCACGGTGCCCCAACTTCTTGCAGTAGCGACATTGCACATCATTCCCTTTACAGTCCTTGCCGGGGTGGTCACCGTTGCACCACTTGCAGAAGTAGTGGCGCTCGGTCCAGAGCCCGTACTGGCTGCTATAACAATACAAAATCAGTACACACTTCACTACTTAACAACACACATTTAAATTCAATTTCAGGGTCAGGTGGTTACCCTTGAGCGGCTGAGAGCGTAAGGGCTTAGCCGCATAGGCATAGGTGAGCTTCAGCGGCTCCTCAGAGGTGGTGGACTGGGTCTGGCCCTTGCCACCCTGTTGCTGGCCCTTCTAGGGCTGGGGGTAAGGTTTCTTCTTCTTTCCTCCCCCGTACCCCTGCGTGCTTTGGCCCTCGCTCGTGACCTTGCGCTTATGCGCATTCTCCTCGTCCCTCAGACGGACGGTGATCTCCACCTTAGCAGCGGCATGATAGCACTCCTGAGGTTCAAGGTGTTAGTCATGCCCCGCAACACATTTACACACTTACATATAACATAACTCATTCACACTTTAGACATTATTTTAAGATACCTGCAAGGTATTGTACTCGGCTGGCCCCATGCCATAGCGTAGGTGGTGGCTGAGCCCACTGTAGAATCGATTCACTAAGACCCGGTTCGAGTAGCCTAGGTCAGGTAGAAGATGAACCAGATCGGTGAAGGCGGTGTAGTAGTCGTCCACCGACATCTTGTCTCCTTGCTTCAAGCTGTCAAGCTCCAGGCGCTTTGCCTCTTGCACATGCACTGGGTAGTACTTGGCTCGTAGCAATGCCGTGCACTGCTCCCATCCAAAAGTCGGGTCGGCCACCTTCTCGGCCCGCACAAGCTTCCACCAGTTTCTAGCCGAACCCTTCAAGTAAAATGCAGCAAGGCGGACCTTGGCATCAACAGGAACAGCCAACGTCTCGTAGGCGGTCTCTAGCTCCGAGATATACGCCTCTAGTTTGGATGGGTCGGTCTCCCCTTTGAAGGACGTGGGTCGTAGATCGGCCAACGCTTTCACCCAATTGGTCTTGCGTGGCTGGTGGTGGTGGTGGTGGTTCTGGATGATCCTGACCAACGGGCTGTTGCTGCCCTTGCTGCACTGCAGCTATAATCTGTGGTACCACTTGAGCTAGGGCGGCCGCTACTGCTTCGGCCATCATTTGAGCGGTAGGGTTCTCCCCTGGTTCTCCTCCACCACTCCCGCGGGGTCTCCCGCGTCCTCGCCCTGACATCTGAATTCACATGAACGCACATTAGTATTGTGCTTACAAACTTATCGAGTCAATGTTTATAACGTCCTTTGGACGACAAGATTTAAATTCCTAACTCGGTATATTCCTGAGCTCGGTAATCGGTAATCAGAGCGATACTTCGCTCTGATACCACTTTTTGTAACACCCCAACCGTAATCTTCACACTTAACCAATAATCACAGCGGAAAACACAACTTAAACATTAACCAAAAAGGGCGGTGTTACACGCCGTTAGCCACCCACATGGCTAACAAGGTTGTTACATACAAATGTATCGGTCTGATTACAAGAATCCCGAGCATAACTACAACCTTCGAAATTACTATCCAAAAAGAATCGCAATATACCGAGTGTTAATGTACAAAAATCACCAATCTAATCCTACATTCACCAGAATATACGACCTCGAGTGTACAAGCACTACTCGGGTTCAATATATTCCTTTGAGCTCCATGCTATAACCACTCCGCTTCCTCGATCACTCTCCTGAAAAATAATATGTGCCCCCAAAGGGGGTCAGCAACCCTTGGCTGGCATGGTTAACGTGCAGCCCGCTGACTACCGGGATACACGCAACTATTTGTCATGATAACATGGCATTGATTTTAACATACAACATATATATTACATAGCAAGAAATATTGCATAACAATAACAACACATACGTAGTGAGAACACTTCACTTTAGTAAACAACCAACATAGTTAGTCAACATAGTAAGCCTAGAGAATGTTTCCATCTCATGTTAAGCTTGTTACATAACTCATTACCGCTCTGTTAGTCGAACGAGTAACTTAACTTAAAAGATGAGTCGGATGTAGTGATCCGAGCACACCGAACACATAATTTCCCCCTAGCCCGATTGGAAGTCAGGTAGGTAAGCTTTGGCTAAGCTAGTGGGCGGTCGGAATCCAAAAAGGAAAACAACCTTAACATAAGGAGAGAGCCGAATCTGATGCAGATGTGACCCCCATACATACACGCGTGACCGAAACGACCGGATTCCTCACTCCCCGGTTAGCACTTGTTAGAAGTCCCATTGTTGGAACTTAACACAATCAATCATACATAAGTATTTAAGTCCAGTTAGACACCCAAGGGAAAAGGGATACACATTAACAACACACACCACAACTAGCTCATACATAGCCGAGGTTAGAACGTTAAACCGGGTACCGCTCTCTTACGTATCCTAGCTTGGTCAACTACGGTTAATATGTATTCGAGGTTAACAGTACCGGTACACATACGCCACAATAATAACAATGACCGTAAACTCATTTCATGATTTAATCTTACAAGGTCATTAACACACGGAAAAACAAACAACACACAAGCCGGTGTAAACCGGTAGGCAACAGACTGCAAGAAAACCATACCTCGGCCCTTGTTGAGTTCGAGTTCCACCGAAGGTAGTTCCTATACATAATTAATAACGTCGGTTAATTACCTTTCATGAACTCTCGGTTTACTAAGTGGTTTACATGTTTACACAACGAGTTTTCACACTAAAACTTACACTTAATTATCCTCATAATACACACTAGGGTTTACTACATAAGCCTCATTACCTTCCTTAAATTTTTTTTTTTTTCTGGTCCGGACCTCCCCACAGGGGCGGTCCCTAGGGGCGGTCCACAACAGAGGCTCCAACGTTTTTTTTTCTGGTCCTGACCTCCCCACAGGGGCGGTCCACAGCAGAGGCTTCAACGATTGCAGATTTTCACTGGACCTCCCCTTAGGGGCGGTCCACAACGGAACCCAATTTTTAAAGTGTTTTTCTTCTCATTTTGAACTCCAAATTGAACCCAATTTTTTCCTAATCATTCCACATGTTTTAACACCTTCTTGGCACCCTAAAACCCTCTCTAAACATCCCACACACTCCTTAAACATTTACCCAAACTTTTACTAAATCTTTAACACTTAGAGCATTTTCCTTTCTTGTTCTACTTGATCTCTTCACCCTTTGTTGCCCCAAGGTTCTTACATGTATTAAGGTATTTTATAACACTAATATAACCTTTTAAAACTTGTCTAAATCATCATCTAATCTTGCTAACCAATTCTTAATCAACTTCACCCAATTTCCCACTCTCCTCTTACAAGAACTAAAACTTAGTTTTGTTAAGTGTTGTGCTACAGATTTTTCTCACCACTCTCACCCACTTACTAGTCCACTAATAATGCAACATTCCCACCTTAGAGTTCACTCATTTACCCATCTCCATCTATCTAGTTACCAACCGATTTTCATACTAAATTTTTCCCTCTCAAAATACTTGTAGTTCTCTAGTTTGCTCCCACCTAGAAATGCATTTAAACCATTAAATTTCTACACCAATTTTGACATGATCTCCCCAAAATTTTAACATTTCCCACACATTATTTAGCCCTCAAAAACACTCCAACCCACAAACTCATCCAAAACACTAAACCACACTTAAATTCATCATTTCCAACAAGAATAGCACCATTGTACATAAACCTTAAAAGCTTGGCTCTTAGGCCCTTAAACAACATTAAATTAAACACCGAATTTCCTCATATTATTAGCAACACCTGCATTACACTCAACATTTATATTTCACCAAAATAAAACACAAAGTCCTTAAAACACCACATAAGCTTAAGGTAAGTTATTTACCTTGGATTTCTTTCAAACTTTCCCTCCTCCTTACTTCTTGTTCCACAACCGATTTCCAATGGGGTTATTTGCTACACTAATGACCAAATACCATAAATGCTTATGAGCATTGAGGAATCAAATGAAGTTCTTGCAACAACCCTAAAACAAGAGGGTGTTTAAGCATGAAAATGAAGAGATTTTACCTTCTACTTCACAATGGAGTGTTTGGAATTAAGGGTGGCAAGCTCCAGCACTTAATGAGGATTTAAACAAGCTAAAATGAAGAGCCAAAAACGAAGTTCAAAACAGAGGCAAAATCGGCCAAGAAGAGATGGAGAAATAAATGAGTTTTTGAGTTATTTCTTACCTTAAACCATCAAAGGGTTGATTAGCTTCAAGAATGGGTGTTTTCCTCTTCAAAATGAGCTACACCCATGGAAGTCAAATGTGGAGTTTGAAGATTTTGAAAGGTGGAAAATGATCTCCAAATCAAGGTGAGTATTTTGGTGTATTTTGTTTTCGATTTGGACTTGATTTGGTGAAGGAACAAGGAAGGAGAAGGATGGAGTTGGAAGAAGCTCACCAAATCGCCATGGAAGAACAAGGAACAGCGAGAGAGAGCTGGAAGGGGGAAAAATCATAAGGGGGAAGGAGAATAGAGGAAAGAGAAATTGTGTGAGAAGAAAGAAAAGTACTTTTTGCTTTTATGCTTTTGTCCTTTAGCAAATAGTGGGGATTTAATTAAAATGAGAGGGAGAGGGGGAAAAACGTGGGCTACCTCACACAAGGGGCAAGAAATATGATTTTTGATAAAGTAGAGAGGAGGTGGCACATGGTCATTTAGCAGATAACACCCGTAAGTCCCGAACTGTCAGTATTTAGCGGTCCGGGTCCGGTTTTCGGATTTTTCTCGTTTTAATAATTCTAATGGTCCTAGATCTTGAATAATGTTTAATTATAGTCTTATGATTGACTATAAATTTTTATTAGTCCATTTAACCCGTTTAAAATCACATTTTCCGGGTTTCTCGAAAAACGTGCCTTAAAGCTCGTTTTGCGTTTTTAATCCTCTATTTGGATCCGTTTCCTTCGGAAATTTTTCCCACATGTTCATAATGACTAAATAAGTCCTAGGAATCCATTTAGGACCCTAGATAAGTTATATACTTACTATAATTATTTAACACGCGTTTTTGCGTTTTGTGACTTTTACGTGTTTTCTTTTTCGTTTTGGTTTTTATTTCTTCACCAAAGTTCTTAAGGACTTAATTAGCCTTAAAATATCATAAGTACATAATTAATTAACATATTAAGGTTTGGGGTATTTCACCTAAAGTACACAAGGTTGCTAAAATGAAACCCAAAACTGAAACAAATAACTCTATTTAATTACGCAATCAAGAGTTTACAAAGTTGTTCATACAATCTCACAAAACAGAACTATTATTACAACATACATAAGCTCCAAGGTTCCAGAATATATATGGACCACAAGGTCAACAAAACAAGTACAACTCAAATACTAAAAGATGAAAATATAAAACCTCCAGCCAAGATGCTAAACAACCTGCAAATCAGAGGATATATAGGGGTGAACAAACCACAACTCAGTAGGTGATAAACTTCATCAGCATGAGTATGCTAAAAAAACCTTTTTAAATAAAGCTTATATACATAATAGCTTTGTAAACCAGATTCAAAATCGGAACTGAAACCCATCAAAACATTCAAAGTCAGGTACAAGCTAAGTGGTACAAAAGTCTTAGAAGACAATTAACAGCGGAAGACGTTTATCGACTATCAGAAAGAGAAAACAGAACAAAAGCGGAAATTTAATAACAAAGCTCATTAGCAAATAGATCATAACTCTTGCAAAACGGAAGTTCATAAACGAGAACTATCAAACACAGAAAGTGAAACATAGTAGAAGCCACACCCTCAGAATGAGACCAAACACAAAGCAGGGTCTCAAGCCAGAAACTACTAAAGCTCAAACTGAACAATAACAAATGTCAAACACACTTAGTAAAATTTATCAGAGCTCATAAAACAAAACATTCATAAAATAGAGTGAGCATAAATGAGAGTACTCACAAAACCGAGTGGTTCTTAAACATAGTGGTGGAAAAACATAATGGTTCACAAACAAAGTGGGACGCTAGCTCTAGGTACTCACAAACAAAAGGGCGAAGGCATAGGATCAAAGGATCCCACAACAAAAATGGTTGAGGTCATTAGTCGGACCTGTCAGAAGCCAATCATTCTGGAAAAACCCGAGGAACAGAAAACAGAAGGACATCCTGCGCAGCATGCTATGAGATAAATTGATCCAGTCATCCACGACTTAGAAGGCTAAGTAACTAGGTCCCAAAAGAAGAAGCTTACTTTTCGAACAAAAGGTGTTGTTAAGAAGAAACAACACAACATATTAGATAAATTTACATAAGAAACAGAAGTCATATGCCAAGACTGGCAAAGCACGGAAAAGAATGGAAACAAAGATCGAAACCACACTTGTCAAAGCGATTCTGTGATCACACAAAAAGGAATACTTTCAGAAGGGAATTGCATGTAACACATACTAAAACATGTCAAAATAGCTTATACATACTTAGCGGATTATAACCCCGCAAACAGATGCAAAAAGGAAGTCAAACAAACAGTTTAGTCAAATTCAGAGGGGTGTCCGGACATGTGTCCGAACTTACAAGTCCAGAAGCATGCCGTGACTCAAAACAGAGATGTCCGAACATGTGTCCAGGCGTCCAACAAAATATATGTGGTGGCGTTCGGACGTAAGTCCAGGCTTGCAAGTTTGGACACATGCCGAGACTCAAAACAGAAGAAAATCCGGACTTGTGACCGGGCTTGAAAGTCCGAACACATGCCAAGACTTGAAATCCAGACATCGTCCTCGCACCCCATCCAAACAAAGCAGAAACCGTCAAATAACACAGGCGTCCGAAGGCTTGTCTGGACAGAACGAAAAACTACAAATCTGAAGCAGCAACTGACAAACCCAAATGCCAGAAATCTCCATTGAAAACACATCAATTCTTCATATCAAAGCAGGAAATTAAAAACAACACTATAGGGGGTTTAAACAGAGTAAATACGTAAATCAAAACCAACTCCGAATCACTTCAAATCAGAGAATATATCAAACACATTAATAAACAAATCAAAATCCTAGACTTCCCCGTGGGTGACCGAATCCATCTACCACCTACCTCTAATCAAACCACAACTCTACTGATTCCACACTACATACTCCTCGAATCTCCACTCAAAACTCAATGAAACGACTGGCCGAATTAACTAGAAGTCACAACCAAAATTAGAAAGGGGAAGGGAACAAAATAAAGAACAAATGCCAACAAAAACCCACAACCCAAACCTGAAATCCAACGAACTAGACGACCAGAACTCCACAAGCAGAACCACTTGATTGATTGAAACATTAAAAGCAAAAACAATGGAAGAAGAGAAGAAGAAGGGCAGTGGGAGGGCAGAATGGGAAATTGGAAAGAGGAAGGAGGAAAAAAAATGTGAATTAGGATACTCCCTCATAACTTTACTAATTAATAACAAAGCAGAAAGAGGCTCTTACACCTCCTTCCTTCTAAGCTTAATAAAAACTAGCCATAATGACATTATTATAAAACTTTCTCAGTTTGATTCTTAGACTATGAGTTTGTATGTAACAACCTTACGTAGATGTACACTATACACGACCTGAGCGTGTCAACACCAAGACAGGTAGTGTGCATTAGAAGAAGTAGAGTTGGTGGAGGTCGAGAAAGACAAAAATCTTGCTGATCACTCCTCTTGTGAGGGTTGTAGCCACAACCCTCTAAAACGTGCAAATATAATTCTCCAGGAATGTCCCTTCCCACCAAACATGTAACGATCCCAAAATCACCTAGTTCTAAGGTCAAAAAACACCGCACACTTATTAGCTAAGATACACAAGACTGCTAAAATGAAACCCAAAACTGAAACAAATAACTCTATTTAATTACACAATCAAGAGTTACAAATTTGTTCATACAATCTTACAAAACAACAAAACATACATAAGCCCTAAGGCTTCGAAATATATACGGACCACAAGGTCGACAAAACAAGTAAAACTCAAATACTAAAAGATGATAGCAGAAAATTTCCAGCCAAAATGCTAAACAACCTGTAAATCAGAGGATATATAGGGGTGAGCAAGCCACAACTTAGCAGGTGATAAACTTCATCCGCATGAGCATGCTCAAAAACCCTTTTACAAAACATAGCTTATATACATAATAGCTTTGCAAACCAGATTCGAAATCGAAACAGAAAACCCTTCAAAACATTTAAAGTTAGGTACAAGCTGAGCGAAACAGAAGTCTCAGAATACAATTAACAGCAGAAGACATTTATCAACTATCAGAAGAAAACAAACCAAAAGCGGAAATTTAATAACAAAGCTCATTAGTGCTATGATGTAGAAAAATACCAGAGAATTAAGTAATTAGTGCTATGATGCATAAACGGTGGTGTAGACTACATCTAAAGATAATTAAGTAATTAGTGCTATGATGTAGAAAAATACCAGATAATAGTGAATTCATACCTTCCTTTGGGCGATGGTCACTAAACAACATAGAATTAACTATTGTTATTTAATAAGACTAACAAGTAAAAAATAAGAGAATAAAAAAAAATTGTTCCTTTTTTGTGAAAAATAAAAAATAAAAAATTTGTTCCTTTTTTGGTAAATAAAAAATTTTGTTCCTTTGGGCATGAGAAATTTCTCTATCTCAAATTCTTCTTCTTATCTTATTTCAATTAAACTCCTTAAATAGTTACTTCCCTTTGGGGTTGGGTAACTACTCTAGAGGTTAATTACAGTTTTAGAATATCACTCAATTAATCTTCGTATGATACACCATGTGTTTTCAGATGCTTTGGCTACTCCTAGACATATAATGTCATATATAAATGTATTAATGATATTCTATATTAACTATTACCACCACTATCATATACTGCAAAACTAGATAGGTATATGTAGTGGTTATAATTCTTAACTGAAGAAGGTAAGCATATGAGTTTTGAAAAGAGATCAAACTTAATCGAGTGAAAATATGAACAAATCTCACATCACCAAATTGAGATTTCATTTCGTACTCTGATACCACATGTTAGATTTCTTGATTAGGATCAATATTAGTAGATCCACGCAGCAAACAATGCTTACCTACATCCATGGTAGTTAGTTGATATGTTTCTTCTACATTTACTAGATGTTGGGTCTTCAAACTTCCTCTAGATCTGGTGTCTCTTCAATCCTGATTTATCTTTAGGTCTTCAAGTTTTATTTCCGCAAGAGGAGAGAAGAACACAAGAATAAAAAGGTATATATGTAGTGGGTTTTAGGTTCTAGTCTATGTCTTTGGATGTTTGAGTGTCTTGACAAGATGAAGTATCACATACATTATATAGTCTAGGCTAGGACCCTTGAAAAACCCAATGGTCTCTTTATTGTCTCAATCCATTAAAAAGATAAATATTAACTCAGTGGTTTCCTCAATCTGATATCAATAGGAATACTAAACTTTTCATAAGTTAAAGGTGTAAAACCAATTGGCATAATAAATTCTTGTAACTATATGTAACCCCAAATATTAATATTGTAACCCATAACACGTCTCTTATATGAGAATTTATCATGTGAGCCACTTAACAATTACCCACTTTTTACGCATCATTTATGGCACAAATATAAGACTATCTTATAGTTTCAAGAAAATTTTGTTGGGAATTGAACAATGTCGTTTATATAAGTTTATGTTGTTCATCAGGTGTCGTTGGTTGTATGGAAGGAGTTGCGAGTTTGGGGAGAGTGCACAAGTCAGAGACATCTGCAATAGCAAGAAGAAGAAATAAATGAAGTCCGGATCTAAACATAAGAGCTCTTTTAGTTATGGCTATCCAAACATTCATTTAGGAAAACTTGAAAGAAGCAATGGTATTGGTTGAGAAAGCAATCGTCAATCCGCAAAATATGCCTTACTGTTTTAATTTTTTCGGAATTTTCTACTAGTATCTTTTTCTTATCTTGTTGTGTCTTTTTCCGCGTTTGTTTTGTTTGCGATTTTGGTTTTTCTTCATTATTCGTAGTCTCCGTTTCATCATCAGCTTTTGTTTCTTAACGAAAATGTATATAGTATTGCTTTGTAGAGTTACAAAACATAACTGCCGACATGCGGAATGAATCTATCTGTACATCTATTTTTTTTTTGAAGTCGACATGCATATGCATATAACTTTCTTTCTTTTTTTAAAAAAAAAAACTTTTGTTGCTTGAAATATCTATTTTAAAACTCGCTATTCTAATCTGCGGGACCGACATGTTCTGAGAAGCTATATATACTATTATTTGCCTACAGGGTTAATGAGATGTGCACGTAGTGCTAAATAGAGTTTATGGTCCTCTACAAAAGTTGATTATTTTTTATAGAAATATTAAGCATATATGAAAATAAATTAATTACATTTAACGTAATCAAAATCTTTTTTGCTGTCAAATATTATTATGTAGTTTATAAAAAATAATCTAAAATCAACTTTAATTTAGGGCCCTAAGTTTGAAATTTATTAAACAGATAAATATTCCTATTAACCGCTCATACATCCTAACAAAAGGAGATAAATATAGGTACCTCATCTAATATAAGTTCTAACATTTTCTTTATTTATCTTGAGTGTTAGTGCAGTATACATCTATGAGTTTTCCAGTAAAAATTCTTATAATTTCCATTCAGGGATGAAACTCTATATTAAGGAGAATAATGAAGTACGAATAAAATAATTAAGTCAATGTCAATTTATATTTGTTCATATGTCAGTCATTTATCTAAACTTGTGGTTAAGAAATAAACTAATTGTATCATAATTATCTAGTTTAAATTTCCGTGACATGTTTCTTTTTGTCTAATCTGCTCACATTGTTACATAGTCAATTACTTTTAAAAATTATCTTCTCATGTATCATTGTATTTGTATCTTTTAATCGTTTTAAGGTACTCTGGTGAAAGTAAATTTAACTTTTAAAAATAAAAAAAGTGAAGTGAAAAAAAATTGGTATGAGAGTTTATTTATCTAAAAATTCTAAATTATAAAAAACATATTGTAAAAGACATTAATAAAATAATCTTTCCAAGTTATGTCTACTTATCTCTTGCTATCCTAGTTTGGATTTTTTTATAGGTAGTGTTACAAAGACAACTAAAATGATGAAATATATTAGAGGGCATAATCTAAAAGGCTAGCGCAAATTAAACGATAGTGCTCCTGAGCCATTAGTCTTCACTAAAACGGAAGAGGGGAACTACAGTTTTCTGTTATTTCATTTCAAATTATTTACACCATCTTCACATCTCGACGTGGGAAAGGTGTTACATTTGGTAAACCTGTTCGGGTTTTAGCTTTGTTGTTATTTGAGCAGTTGGTACAGGTCTAATATCAATTGTAGGTACTAAGACCTATTGTTATGCATTTGGCTATTTGTTTGGGAGTGACAGGACTCCTTTATTCATGGGTGAAAAGCAAAGTACAGAGCAGAGATTGCATCAACGTGCACGATAGACTTGGCTCAAGCTGGGGACAAAAATACAGTGTTTTCTTTGCACGACATAAAATGAGAAACCGTAACAATACAATTCTGTCCTTGCAGTCAGACTTGCATGGAACTCACACATCTTGATCAGGGATACAGCGGGTAGCCCGTGGTTATTTTACTAATCTGTTCACCACAACTCACCCAGTGCAGGATCCTCATCTTTTGGCTTGTGTTGAGAGTCGTGTTCCCCTTACCTATCATCAATCTATGGGTCAGCCATACACTAGGGAGGAGGTAATAGCGGCTTTTCATCAGCTAAATCCAGGGAAGGCACCGGGTCCTGATGGCATAAATGGTGTGTTCTTGAGGACCTTTTGCCATTAATAGGTGCAGATTTCGTCCACGCTGCTCTTCTTTTCCTTAACACAGGTGCAACACCAGCGGAGCTCAATCACACCCTTATTGCCCTTATTCCAAAAAAGTTATCAGCAAAATCAATCTCAGACTATCGACCAATCTCACTTTGCAATACCATTTACAGAGTAATCTCTAAGGTTCTGGTTAATCGTATTGCTGATGTTATGCCTCATGTGATTTCGGATAATCAAGGTGCATTTATTAAGGGTAGACTTATTTCAGATCAAATCATGTTAGCCCATGAAGTTCTGGCATCGATGCGCAATTCAAAAGCTAAGTTCAAGAGACATTTTGCCTTTAAAGTAGACATGTCCAAAGCTTTTGATAGGCTTGAATGATCTTTTATATTACAAGTTTTAGAACGCATGGGCTTTCATCAAGCATGGATTACTTTAGCACAGAAGTGTCTTACAACTGTTACCTCTTCTGTTCTCATTAATGGTCATCCCGGTAAAACTTTTACACCAACCAGAGGGATACGACAGGGAGATCCTCTTTCTCCTTTTCTGTTCATATGTTGTATGGAGGTGCTGTCTTCTTCACTTAAATTGGCCAGCGATGTTGGTATCTATAAAGGGTTCCAACTGAAACATTCAGTAATGACTATTAGTAACGGCTATTAGCAGTTTATTATTTGATGTCGATTGCATCTTGTTTGGTGCTGCAACTGCCCATAACGCCTCAGTATTGAAGGAAATTGTGCAGAGTTCCACATTAGCATCAGGTCAGAGTATCAATCTAGAAAAATCGGGGCTCATGTTCTCTGCTCATTTGAACCCTCCACTGCGGCAACAACTGACTTCTATACTAGGTACTAAGCAGGTTAAAGACTTTGGTTTATATTGGGATTTCCATGTACGATTGGCAAGAACAAGGCTTCACTGTTCAATTACATAAGAGACAAAATCACTAGGCGAATCCAGTCTTGGAGCCATAAGACTTCACAGGCTGCAAGAACTTTGCTAATAAAGTCGGTTCTGCAGGCAATCCCAGCATATATTATGTGTGTTTACCTTCTTCCAAAGGCTTTGTTAAAGCAAATACAACAACTTCTTCCACGTTTCTGGTGAACTGGTTCTACACAAAAGCAAGGTTTGCACTGGAAGAAATGGACAGATATGTGTGCCGCCAATGAAGCAGGAGGTTTGGGCTTTAGGGATTTAAGAAGTTTTAATCGTGCTCTTTTAGGGAAGCAATTGTGGAGGATACTGAATGATCGTGCCACTTTACTCTCTCAATTTTATCATGACAAATACCTGACTAACACCTCTATCTGGCATGCACAACCAACCCCTGCCTCCAGCACAATATGGAAAGTACTCCTCACTACTAGGGATCTACTTCAGTTGGGAGGTCGGAAGCAGATAGTCACAGGCACGACAACTAAGATCACAGATCGGTGGATTAAAGGAAAACCGGGGGGACAACCTTTTCCCTAGAAGATGCCTCCCATGGTCAGACAATATGCCTCAGTGGCCACCCTGATAAATACTGATCGCACTTGGAATCATCAATAGATCTGCCACCGTTAGCATCAGATATAAATGATACAACAATACCAGACACATGGTACTGGGGTCACTCTACTACTGGATGTTACACGGTCAAATCGGCTTACCATACTGATTTCACTCTTCGTCAGACTCAACAAACCCAGTCATCCTCAACATGCACCATTGGGAAAGCAACTAAATGTATTTCGGTGTTGGATCTGCCGCCTCGAGTCAAGCTGTTTGGGTGGAGGCTATTGCTTGGGATTATTCCAGCTAAGGCTGTCCTTCAGAGTCGTCTCAAGACTGGTGCACAGTTCACATGCAAGGCTTGCGGGGAGTCCGAAACTATTGCTCATGCTCTTTTACTTTGTCCCACCGTGCGCCCTTATTGGGATATGATGGCAATACCAACCCCGCAAGATGCTCTCTCAGACCAGAGGTTAATTGATTGGTACTTTCATTTGTGCATGAGGAATGATAAGTTAATGCTTAAATCAGTTACTATGATATTATGGAGGTTGTGGTTTACACGATGTCAAACAAAATTTGACCATGCACCGTCTTTTGTACATGGGTTGTGTCAAGCAGACGCATATCTCCAACAGCTGAATGCCGCTGGATTTAGATCAGAAACCTCACTCAATGAGCACCGCAATCAGAATCCCCGATGGTTAGATATAGAAGTAGATGCAAGCTTGGATCAAGAGGGGCGTTTTGGGTCGTCCTATATTGCACGTAGTAATAAGAATATAGTTCGTGTAGGAATTCATGGTGGTCTTATTTTAATGACTCCGACAGAAGGGGAAGCATTGGCCATGGAATGTGCTGTTCAAGCGGCAATGGAGCTATGCCACCACCAACTTCGACTGCTAACAGACTGCAAACCTATAGTCGACTACATGGCTGGTGGAGGCTAGACAACCATGCACCACTCAGTACTGATGATATTAAACCGTATCTCTGTCCTCCTCACTCATTTCTCAGATGTAATATGGTTTTATATTCCGAGCACTAGTAATTTAGCAGCCCATTATTTAGCCAACCATGCACGTTGTGCTCAACAACGGTATTTATGGAGTCTGGACTCTTTCTAGAGTTTGTACTAAAACTGTGCTCCACTTAATATACTATATCTTTTTCAAAAAAGAAAAAGAAAAGGAAAGTACAAACTTTTTGGATTGGTATGCTTAGGCCGTAAATGAATATATTTGTTTGGATATCAATATTTTCAAAGTAGGTTATAAAAGAAGTATTGAAAATATGCTAGTAAAAGCTTTTTGGTTGTTTTATTTGAGAGGAAAAAAAACCTGTGATTATTTGGTTATAACCTAATTTTATAAAGTGTTTTCATTAGTTCTTGATGTAACCATTTATATAGTCTGAAAAAAGGGGAAAAGAAAAACGGAAAGCTGCGTGGCTATATATATAAATACTTTTGATCGTTGCTAACTGCCAGGGCTTGGTGAGTGCGTATATATATAGCTTCATTTACACCTTTTGAAGAGCACGTCGAAATCAAATCAATCACCCAAATTTCATTCTGGTCTGCCATTTCTCACCTCCCTACTGAGATTTAAGAATAACCTTAACGAGGAGTAGAAGTAAAACTTCTATGGTTTTCAGTGATAAATTTATGTCGTTGTTATGGTAATCAGTCTGTTGATTTTCGTGGCAAATTTATGTCCTTGAGTCAGGAGGTTGTTTTGTCTTCAAGGTCACGCTTAATTGTTTTCTTTTAAGTTCCCCCCTCACACCCTTCCTTTTTCTCATCCATATATCTTCCTCCGTTTTTCCAGTCTCACTTCTTCTCCTCTGTTCTCTACAACCCTTCCCTTCCCCGCTTCTACTTCGTTCTTCCTCTGTACTGATTTGAAACATCATCATCATCATCAACAATAACTACCAAACATGGGAGAACTTCCAGCATCACCGGTAAGGATTGGGATTTGGGAACAGCTATTTATCTAATAAGATTGTTTCTGATCAGTAATTAACTATAATTGGTGGGTTTTTGATAGACTTGTTGTCTGGAATCGGAAGTCCCTCAGCTGGTTTTGGGAGATGTAGTGGATAAGAGCACAACAGAGAGGAGAATAAAGATCAGCAATGGGTTTAAACCTGATAGCTTCATAGTTGACCTGGAAAGCTTCGTTGCTGGCGATGGCGATGGGGATTGTACAAGTATGAATGGTAATGAGGGAGTTCATACTGGTGCCGTAGTCGATACACATTTGACAATCAAAGTGCGTGTCCCCACCTTCCTTCTTTTTACTATCTGTTTTGGTTCAAATTTTTTGTTACAAAAAATAAAAATAAAAAACTGTTTTGGTCTAAATTGATGTATAATTATCGTTTAACCTGAAGAAACTATTAGTGTGATAGTATTATTTTGAGTTTAAGATAATTATTAGTAATTAGGAACATACTACTATTAATTAGTTTTGTGACTTTTACTACTATTAAGTTGTTTTCAAGTTATTTAATGTCTGTAGCAAAAATTAATAATTTACTATTATTCTAAATTATTATTGCTAATTTAATTCAACATATATATCCGGTTAAATTGTGTGATACCCAGGGAATATAGCAATTGGGATAGTTCACATAATGGATGGTGAAGTGTTGGCTATAGATTACCACGTATAATAAAATATTCTTTGGATGAATCTACCCGTCTCATTCGATATATATTTGTATTTTAACAATAAGTATAAATTTTAGTAAAAATAACTATTTATTTATTATTGTAAATATATTTTTTTTGAAGTAAGAGTAAGGCTAACCGTTATATTAAATGGTAGAGACGTATAAAGTTGGATAATCTAGTAATCATGGAAATTCAATTCACCGAATCTAGCTTTATTTCCTTTTTTTGTTTTGTTTTATTCCTAATTTAGTACTAGTAGTTTATTGATGAAAAATAATTAAAAATGAAACAATTTTCTGCAGAGAAGTATTTCCAAAAAAGACCGTTACATCCACCACTTTCTTGGTTACCCGTCCGCTTCATCTCCAACAGGTACATATCCTTTTGTTTCCATATTTGCTCATGTACGTCCATTCATTACTTCAATAATTTGGTGCATATTATATATTTACGATAAACAACTAATTAATTAAGGAGAGACAAAAGTTAAGAATTTATTTTGTTTGGCCTGTCCGTATTATAAATAGAGTAATTTTTTTTACAATGAGTCTTAGCTACAACTATACGTAGTTATCTTTGGCTACATTTTTCATGGTACAGTTTGTGTAGAGTAAATATACATATTTTATAAGTTTGCTGTACAGTTTATAAAGTTAGTAACTGATTCCTTTACGAAACTTCATTAACAGTATCTGATAATATTAATTAGATACAATCATAATGAGCATATTCTTATTTTTAATTCTAACTGGCGGTTGAATTAGTTGAAGGCAACGGCGGCAGGACAACCACCGGCGACACTGATCAAAAGAAGTCACCACCACCACCACAAGTTAACAAATCTAATTCTACGCCAAAAATGATGATCTCCATGGACCACCTTCATCACATGAATAATAGTGTTATGCATGTCGACGGTCACCAAACGAAGCTAGATTCACTCAATAATAATCAGACAAGTAGTACGTGGGGACGGCGACGCAACAGTTTAAGGCCATCGTCATTATCGATAACACTTCGCACTGGCTCCTCTTCTTCCTTGTTTTTTAGCCCCAGAAGAGTACTCTTCTTCTTTGCTACCTTGTGAGTATACCAGTTCAATCAAAATATCTTGTTTTGTTTTTATGTTCTTTCGTATATTCGTTCCATTATTAATTATCTATAATATAGTTTTCCTGTATATATAGTACGTACGATACTTAGTACAATAATTGTTTTTCCAGATCTAGCATGGGAACAATATTACTCATCTACTTGACGCTGTCCATTGTCAAGGTCTAATACGAGGCTGACAGGCTGTATCAAAGAACAAGTGGCGTACAAATCGAAGATCAAAGTTGTATTAGATAGTGTGTGACTGATTGTTTGAATTGAAAAAAAAAAGAAGTTACTTGTTCAGCTGCCAATTAGTTTTAGGATGCAATCCAGTAAGTTTATATGGTCAATTTGCATGTGTGTCTGTAAAACCCCCTTGTTAGATGTGGCAGCTTTCAGTAAATTGATATGCTTATGTGAGATATTGTAAAGTAGTGAGATATTGATGATTTGGCTCTATCTATATTTTTTCGATCATGGGGCTACATAGGTAGCAAGATTTAATCACGGATGGTTTAAACATCTTAGGATTTCTCCTAGCCAGATACAAGCACACGTACAACAAAAGTAGAAAGAACACGTTTGTGACGTTGACACTGGAACACACCATAACTAAACCATTTGGACATGATCATCAGCAAGCTAGCCAAAAAGGTTTCCTTATACCTTATTCAAAATTTGGACTTTGGCAAGTAATATCTCTTCAGGCCCACTCCACTACGCTGAACAGGCTACTACCACTTCTGAAGACAGTGCATCTCTTAAGCTACAACTATAAACATATACCCGGCCCTGGAACAAGTCTAATCTAGAGGGCGCATTATTTCCAACGATCCACTCCGAGCGGAGCACTAATGTTGGGACTGTTTCCTATTCCCATACCTCCTCAAGATACGATCAATGTTTGCGAGTGCTTTCTTTGGATATGGATAGAGTATCCGCAAGCGTTGACCGTATTTGAAACACTGACGCGCTTCAAAAGAGAAACTTGCATAAGTGTGCTTATTGTTCTTGGACCAGGTCTTGCTATGCTTACTAGACTGTGCTTTGGGTTCCTTGCATGGGTGAGATAGCAACTTGTAGATTAATCCTTGGTGGTGAGTTTCCCTTAATTGGGGTCGGCGACCCTTTATTTGGGCTGGTAGCTAGGCCAACACAAACCGACTGATAGTCACCCTCATCTTGATATACCAATGAGTCTTTGAAATTTTCATCAGAGCCTTGTGTAACATCCCGAGAGTTTGTAAGGTCATCAATGACAGATGACTTTGGAAGCGGAGGAACATATTGAACATAAGGGACTTATATGTGCATACTCCTCATTGGTCGTATTCAAAAAGTTGGATGAAGTAGTTGCCCCTGGACTGGAATCACACAAGCGGCTGGATTAAATTCCTTCAGAAGAGTCGTCTTACCATTATGCTTAATCTGGTAATTTACACCCGGGGTGGGAGGGTGACTAGACAACATTCCACCCAGAGACCATTGAAAGTCCTTATGACAACATGCTACATTAAAAATCTGCCACATCATCCCGAGTGTATAACTTGCCCATAGGCCATGTTCCCATTTAAAGTTCAAACTTTCCAAGCAGCTTAATCTTCTTTTCGGCTGGTCATTAAACGCAACCACTGAAATATGAAGTTCATCATCACTATCCCACCTCGGCGCGTCCTTCCCTAGGTAGAAATTGTTGATCTTCACTACGGACCTTGTGACAATGTTTGGCATTGTGTATGCCTTCTCATCTGGCCTGACCTTTGGTTGGGCTCAGGCGTGGAAATTTGAGTTCCGCCTTGGGAACCACCACACGACACGGATGCATGCGCTTCGACACAATCATCAGTAACCTGGGGTTTTGAGCTAGTTTCTCTCCCAAATCTTTAAACCATGCCTCAACAACGCCCACCACCGGGACCTTATTATCGAATATAACACTACCTCCTCATTGATTATTTTATAACTCATAGTTTCAATGGTAACAAAAACCTCCAAATTAATTGGTAATCTCTTCATATTTGTCTCAAACTCAACTATTCACCCAAATTGACTAAGAGAATGTCTATGACCGATGATTCACACCAAGCTTGTGGTGGTAGGCCCCTCACCGCCACTTGTGTTTTCCTTCTACCTTAGATAGTATTCTTGCACCATGGTTCCACTTTCCAGTCTAGACTCCAATTCTGACACTGCAAGAAACTAAATCTGTCCTCCTCATCATAGAAAATGACAATAAACTCATACACAAATTGAGTGAGAACATATTCCACCCTGTTATTTGTGATGTGACTTCCTTAACGTGATCAATAGTGGTCCGCACTCTAGACAGAATGGTAACACTTCTATCAAGCTTAGGAATTAGCAAACAAGAGGGACTTAACTTTATCAGGTCCCCCGATTCATAACTTCTTGGTTGATGTAATGTATCGCTAGTCCCTGTTCCAAACTGGTAGCTTGTAGTTTGAAGTGATATATGCGCCAGCATTTACGGAGGCGAAGGTGGTGACTATGGTGGTGGTGGCGGTAGTGGATGCGGGAACGATTCTCTATTAGTCCTCTGTCTCCTCAACGGCCTAGCTTCTTGAGTGGAAATTCGCTTCTCGTCAATCCATAAATCGTTTGCCTTTCTAATCGATGTCAATGTCTCTTGCCTTTTGGAATAACCCACGAAGGCATACCTTGTATTCGACACGATGCGGAGCTTCAGAGGTCTATAGATATTGGTAATATGTCCGAAGGGAGCAAAAACTTTCCATAGTGTACCAAGTTTTCCCGTCTTGTAAGTTGTCAACAAACACTGTTAATGAGTCTGTTATCTGAGGATTCCTCCCGGGCTGCTGGCGCCACACTCGTGTTAGGATGTGCCCGCCTTGGAGACGTTTTCATTCACCAGGAGAACACGGGTTATTTGGTTATGACTTTATATGGTGGAGGAGTAGCTTTAAGAAGATTTGGAAATGGAAAGGGTGTTGGCGGTGCTTCGTGGTGAGAAGGTGAAAAATGTGGGGTGAATGAATGTTTGTATTGTGGAGGAATTTCGGTTGGAGGAGATGGGCTTAAACAACGTAGGGATGACGGAGGTGAAGGACATAGCAGGTGGTTTAAGGGCGGGGCCGGGCATGGTGGCTGGCTGGACGGAGGGAGATGGAAGGTTTGGGAGTGGATTGGAGAGAAGAGGGAGCGGAAGCGAGACATGGCTTTTTGGCTCTACCTATATGAGCCTTTCTGATTCCGTTCTTTGTGAAGTGGTGATGAAATCAATTACAATGTTCCAATCTCTTTCACCATTAAAGTTTACACCTACATAACTAATTATAAAAGTATTGAATTTGGTAGCACCATGGGAACGTTTGAGTGCAACTGGAGGAAACAACATTGGAACGTGTAGACACCAAAAATTCTCACCCCATAAAGCAGATTCCGAAATAATAAGAGGGGTCGTCGTCTTTCTTTTTCAAAAACATATCAGCGTGCGTGCTAAAACGAAACCATCATTTTTTAATCTTTTTTCAAAGCATTTCATAGAAACACGATCTTTTTCGAAAATGAATTTCCAAATGACAATCCGGTTTTAAACCCATCCCTTTTTAGAGTTTATACCGTTTAAGTTAGAACTCTTGTATTATTTCTCCCGTAAACATACTGAAAGTCGATCCAGCATACCCATTAGACAGTCTACTAACCCGGGTTCGATTTCTGGTGCAAGCAGGATTGCGTTTCTTTTCCATTTTAACCCGATACGAAGTATTTTATCTGTCTTCCACGCCCATATGTTGAGTTCCGCTTTAGTCCAGCCGGGTAAGGGGCAATGAGTCTTGTTGGGTAACCCGAGTTCGAAACTCGGTAGCAACACTTGTCTCATTTTTTTTTTATTTAGTGCTATCCCCTTTCTCTCTTTCAATCAGCCCATACATAGCCAGGGTCCGGCCCAGAAACAAAGCCCATGCGGTAAATAACCCAACCATCAAACATTCTCCTTTGGAAACCCTATTCCAACATTATAAAACATCCTTACAAAACCTACAGTGGGACGACACCGATCCCGATTCTGATGCCATTCTCTCTGTCTATTATTCTTTGTTCTTCATTTTCGAAAACCAGAAGCTAGAACCCAGACTCTCGCTTCAACTCCTCCATCCCCGAAACTCCCGATATCACGCTCCAACTCCATCAAAATTTCTCCCAACTTCCATTCCGCACTTTCAATCGATGGACCTCTCAATCCACCGACGAACTCAAGACGTCCATACTCTACCTTCTTCATCCTCTTCATGGCAGTATTTTGCAACCCCTGGCGATAAGAAATATACAGGCTCGTTGCCTTCTTCATTCTCTTACCCACAGTAATTTGCAATCCCTGGTGAAACAAAAAAACAACCAACTCTCTGCCTCCTCTCATTCTGATTTTCCTCTCAAAAGAACGAAGTGACCATCCAAAAATCTGGAATCCTCGCCCTCTGACCACCACGCAATCGATTCACCAGCAAGCTAGCGAAAACCCCAGCTTCTTGCCCACGCCACAGTCGTCGTCCTCCATTGGCATAATTGATTCGAAGTTCCTTGCATTCTCTTTTCTGCGCAAACGATTCAAAATTTTGCTAATCTAATCGAACTCAGCTGTTTTATCACCTCTATCTCCCTCTTGTTAGCATTCGTCGTTTAAACCCCTGGGAGGTGACTTCCCCTCCAGATTTCATTTGGCGTGTTTAGCTCCATCCAGGACTTTGGATTTACCGCCATTTTTTTGTTGCCTCCCGGTGCTCCATTTGTGCTCTTAATGTCGAATGTGACTCTGGATTGTCTCCACCAAAAGAGACTCGAATTTCAGGTTGCTCTTCTCTACTCCTTTTCAATACGAACGAATGTAATAACGGGAAATCGATCAATTCTCATCCTCTGTTTAATTTCCGCCTGAACTGAAAAAATGCTATACACCTGCACTGCTTGATTTTGGTGTTTATTAGCTCACCGGTCGAATACATGAGTTTCAGACTAAAGTGCAGTTTGAATCTGTTCGTTCATCGACTGAGATTTCTAGGGCCACTAGTTTTGCCCCCAACGATTATTTCAAGTCTAATGTTGCTGAAGTATTCGATTAAGATTCGAAACCCTGAAGTTTAGTTTAATAAAGGGCGATGCCTTTTCCCTTCTGGTCTGATTTGCTAACGGATGCTGCTTGGCTTATGTTACTCTCTTGGTGATTATGCTTGATTTTGGTAGTATACAGATATAACCTGGTGATTATGCTTGATTATGCTTGTTGGAACTTTATATTGTTCTCAAATGACCTGATTAAGGTCAATCCGGAATTTCGTCTAATTTCTACTTTCTGTGACATTGGTTTATATATGGGTTGCTTATTCCGTTTTGTTCGCATTCTGATTGAGGTACACCTCTATTTCGGGCCTCAAGTTTTGGATGGCCCAGCACTGGAAATTTCACCTTGGCCTCTGCTGGTTGTCTCGTGCGAAGCACATTCCTCGACGTGGGCGCTTTATCTTATTGACTGGTGCAAACACAATTAATTGGATTCGGGCTGGACTTGATTGAGCTTGGAAAGATTATGTGCTCCGTGTGCACTTTGGACTTCACTAAAGCTCCACATGGACTAAGGAACGGGATCTTAGCTTGGACTATCGGGGTCTCCGCTTCAAACACATGTAACGGTTGGTGCACTTCTTGTTGATCCTATCAGCTCAAGTGAGGCGGCGTCGATGCGACCCCCCATAGCAGCTCTCTATTTAAGATTTTTATCTATGTTTGTATTAATCTGTAATTTGTTTATTATTTTTACTTTTGACTGTAGTCTTAGGATTTATTCATCTTCGTAATTTAATTCATTCTCTGCATGTGAACAATTTTAGAATATTATCTCTAGTTGGTTTTGGATTATGTTGTCCTAGCGCTTATCTTACCCCTTTCTACATATTGATTAGAGCTTGGAAATTAATTTGAAATCTTGTAGGATTTTCGCTAGTGTTCAATCACCAAATTTTTGTACATAATGTTTACATTTCATTTTGCTTCTCCAATGTTTGTACCCTATGTGAGATATTTGCTTTGTTATTTCGTGATTTATGCCCTTTGCTTTTTGCTTATTAATGTCACAAGCCTTAGTTACTATGTCTTTAGGTCCAAGCCATTAGGATAGAGGGGTCCCCCTGGCCTGATAGGTCATTGACCAATCTCGTGGTGGTGACATCCCTAAACCCTAAAACACACACCTAAAATATGTATATATATATAGGCCAACATTCTCATTCAAAATTTCTCTCCAACGAGCCCAAATAACAAATCAGGCCTAAATCACTCAACCTGTCCCACTCCTCTTGACCCACTTCTAGCTAAGCCCATTCGGCCCACTAAGCTCATTCGGCCCACTAAGCCCATTCGGCCCATTAAGCCCAGACCAGCCCAAGCCCACAAAAGTCAAAATGATTTGACCTTGACCCAAACCTTTGACCAAACTCGAGTTGATCGAACCTTTGACTTTGACCAAAGTCCACAAAATCAAGCAAGTCCATAAGAATTAAACCTTGACCCGAATGTCAAACTTTGACCAAACCTTGACCCGAATATCGACCTTTGACCAAACCTTGACCCAAATGTTGACCTTTGACCAAACCTTGACCCGAATGTTGACCTTTGACCAAACCTTGACCCAAATGTTGACCTTTGACCCAAGCTTTGACCAAGATCTAAACTTTGACCAATCCAAACTTTGACCAACCCAAGTTGACCTTGACCCAACTGTGACTCAATCCCATTTTGACTTGGTCTAACTTTGACCCGCCTTGTTTTCCAACCCCAGCCAAATTCGACTCAAACCAAATTCAATTCCAAACTCGATTCATTTCAGTTCAAGCCCGATTCAAAATCAATTCAAGTCTTAATTCAATTAGATTCAATCTCAAATTCAATCCAATTCAATTCAATTCAAAATGCTTTTCATTCCCAATTCAATTCAACTTCATTTCAATCCCAAATAATTCCAAACTTCATAAATCTCAAACTCTTTGAAACTCCAAACCCCATAGAACTCAAGCATCTCGAATCTCAAACGTCTCAACAGCTCAACAGACTCGAACGTCTCAGCAGCTCAACAGACTTGAACGTCTCAGCAGCTCAACAGACTCGAACATCTCAACAGCTCAGTAGACTCGAACGTCTCAACAGCTTAATAGACTCGACCGTCTCAACAGCTCAACAGACTCGAACGTCTCAGCAGCTCAACAGACTTGAACGTCTCAGCAGCTCAACAGACTCGAACATCTCAACAGCTCAGTAGACTCGAACGTCTCAACAGCTTAATAGACTCGACCGTCTCAGCAGCTCAACAGACTCGACTGTCTCAGCAGCTCAACGAACTCGAATATCTCCATAGACTCAGCCAACTCAAAAACCTCAAGAACCCTCAGCTTTTCACACCCGAACACCTTCAAAACTTGTAACCCTTTCAAGCCTTGATCATCCTACAGACCCGAGCGTCTCACAGACTCCGTCATCTCAAGATTTTAAATGTCTCACAGACCCGAGTGTCTCAGAGACTTTTTTGCACCTCAAACTTCAAAATGAACCCGACAATTTGTCAAACCTCACAAAACGACCACAAAACCTCTTTGACCCCTCAAAGACCAGAAGGTCAAAACCTCAATTCCTTCAAAACCATAAAACTCCCAAACCTCCAAAAGTCCTGAACTACGTAAGGTCTGATCTCAACAGGGAGGAGTATGTAGGCAACCCACACAGGGTGCGACCCCACAGCAAAAAGGCATGGCACTCAGCCATCGCACCGCCAAACTAAGGCAAAATGCAAGGCAAGGCCAAACGCAGGCAAAGGCAAGGCAAGGCCAAACGAAGGAGAGCAAGGCAAGGCGAAATCAGGCAAAGGCAAAGCAATGCCAAAACGCAGGCAAAGCAAGGCAATGCCAAACGAATGATTCAAGGCAAGGCTAAACTCAGCAAATTCAAATTCAATTCCAAACCATGCAAATCCAAATTGTCAAGTTTCAATTCAAATCAATATTCATTCAACCCGTTTCAACTCCAGTTTCAATTCAATTCAATTTCCTACACTTTAAATGTCTCATGTAGACCTGAGCGTCTCACAGACTTTGTCATTCCAATGATTCGATTTCACAGACCTGAACATCTCACAGACCCGAGCGTCTCACAGATTCGAGCGTCTCACAGATTCGATGTCTCAAGGTTTCAAGTGCCTCATAGACCTGAGCGTCTCACAGACTAACCTCTTAAATACTCAAAAAAATGTGAACTACGTAAGGTATGATCTCAATAGGGTGTTGAGTACGTAGGCAGCCCATCTAGGGTGCGACCCATTCCAAACAAAAAAACCCTTTTCCCTCTAAGGTGTTCTCCATGCCTCTCTCAACATTCAAATCCCCTCTGACTCCCCAAACTCTCGACTTCTTCAACTCTCAAAATCAGACTCCTAGTCTTTCATTCTATACTCGTCCGAATTCACCAATTCTCCTCTTGCGCTTAGCTTGGCAGAAAGCTCGCCTCATCCACTCTCTTCCTTCTCATCCTAATCCTACCCTTGGCTTTTAAATGAATCTCTTTAATAAGGTTTTGAAAGAAGGTAATCCCGACAATTGGAGACCGAGGTTTCCTCGGGCACCAATCCGAATTGTGGTCGTTGCACTTCTAAGGGGTGTAACCCAGGGCGAACCCACACAGAATTCTGACATGACCAGATAAGTCCTATCCATAGGCAATAATCTCAGAGTCAATTAACGGTTCTAGAACCCTCTTCCCTTTCCTTCCTAGTTCTTTAGGTCAAACTAGGGTGGCGACTCTAGTCAACTTCCGCCTCTAGGGCATAAGTCCGCGTGGAGCCCATTGAGAGCGGGTGTAGTGCACACTTGCACTCTCCCTTATGCTTTCTGGGAAAGACGGACGATAAAGTAGGTATTTGAGGGCTGCCATGAATAACAGGTTTTCACCATCATTTTAATCTTTTCAAAGCATTTCATAGAAACACGATCTTTTTCGAAAATGAATTTCCAAATGACAATCCGGTTTTAAACCCATCCCTTTTTAGAGTTTATACCGTTTAAGTTAGAACTCTTGTATTATTTCTCCCGTAAACATATTGAAAGTCGATCCAGCATACCCATTAGACAGTCTACTAACCCGGGTTCGATTTCTGGTGCAAGCAGGATTGCGTTTCTTTTCCATTTTAACCCGATACGAAGTATTTTATCTGTCTTCCACGCCCATATGTTGAGTTCCGCTTTAGTCCAGCCGGGTAAGGGGCGATGAGTCTTGTTGGGTAACCCGAGTTCGAAACTCGGTAGCAACACTTGTCTCATTTTTTTTTTTTTTATTTAGTGCTATCCCCTTTCTCTCTTTCAATCAGCCCATACATAGTCAGGGTCCGGCCCAGAAACAAAGCCCATGCGGTAAATAACCCAACCATCAAACATTCTCCTTTGGAAACCCTATTCCAAATTATAAAACATCCTTAAAAACCTACAGTGGACGACACCGATCCCGATTCTGATGCCATTCTCTCTGTCTATTATTCTTTTTTTCTTCACGAAAACCAGAAGCTAGAACCCAGACTCTCGCTTCAACTCCTCCATCCCCGAAACTCCCGATATCACGCTCCAACTCCATCAAAATTTCTCCACTTCCATTCCGCACTTCAATCGATGGACCTCTCATCCACCGACGAACTCAAGACGTCCATACTCTACCTTCTTCATCCTCTTCATGGCAGTATTTTGCAACCCCTGGCGATAAGAAATATACAGGCTCGTTGCTTCTTCATTCTCTTACCCACAGTAATTTGCAATCCCTGGTGAAACAAAAAAACAACCAACTCTCTGCCTCCTCTCATTCTGATTTTCCTCTCAAAGAACGAAGTGACCATCCAAAAATCTGGAATCCTCGCCCTCTGACCACCACGCAATCGATTCACCAGCAAGCTAGCGAAAACCCCAGCTTCTTGCCCACGCCACAGTCGTCGTCCTCCATTGGCATAATTGATTCGAAGTTCCTTGCATTCTCTTTTCTGCGCAAACGATTCAAAATTTGCTAATCTAATCGAACTCAGCTGTTTTATCACCTCTATCTCCCTCTTGTTAGCATTCGTCGTTTAAACCCCTGGGAGGTGACTTCCCCTCCAGATTTCATTTGGCGTGTTTAGCTCCATCCAGGACTTTGGATTTACCGCCATTTTTTTGTTGCCTCCCGTGCTCCATTTGTGCTCTTAATGTCGAATGTGACTCTGGATTGTCTCCACCAAAAGAGACTCGAATTTCAGGTTGCTCTTCTCTACTCCTTTTCAATACGAACGAATGTAATAACGGGAAATCGATCAATTCTCATCTCTGTTTAATTTCCGCCTGAACTGAAAAAATGCTATACACCTGCACTGCTTGATTTTGGTGTTTATTAGCTCACCGGTCGAATACATGAGTCTCAGACTAAAGTGCAGTTTGAATCTGTTCGTTCATCGACTGAGATTTCTAGGGCCACTAGTTTGCCCCCAACGATTATTTCAAGTCTAATGTTGCTGAAGTATTCGATTAAGATTCGAAACCCTGAAGTTTAGTTTAATAAAGGGCGATGCCTTTTCCCTTCTGGTCTGATTTGCTAACGGATGCTGCTTGGCTTATGTTACTCTCTTGGTGATTATGCTTGATTTTGGTAGTATACAGATATAACCTGGTGATTATGCTTGATTATGCTTGTTGGAACTTTATATTGTTCTCAAATGACCTGATTAAGGTCAATCCGGAATTTCGTCTAATTTCTACTTTCTGTGACATTGGTTTATATATGGGTTGCTTATTCCGTTTTGTTCGCATTCTGATTGAGGTACACCTCTATTTCGGGCCTCAAGTTTTGGATGGCCCAGCACTGGAAATTTCACCTTGGCCTCTGCTGGTTGTCTCGTGCGAAGCACATTCCTCGACGTGGGCGCTTATCTTATTGACTGGTGCAAACACAATTAATTGGATTCGGGCTGGACTTGATTGAGCTTGGAAAGATTATGTGCTCCGTGTGCACTTTGGACTTCACTAAAGCTCCACATGGACTAAGGAACGGGATCTTAGCTTGGACTATCGGGGTCTCCGCTTCAAACACATGTAACGGTTGGTGCACTTCTTGTTGATCCTATCAGCTCAAGTGAGGCGGCGTCGATGCGACCCCCCATAGCAGCTCTCTATTTAAGATTTTATCTATGTTTGTATTAATCTGTAATTTGTTTATTATTTTTACTTTTGACTGTAGTCTTAGGATTTATTCATCTTCGTAATTTAATTCATCTGCATGTGAACAATTTTAGAATATTATCTCTAGTTGGTTTTGGATTATGTTGTCCTAGCGTTATCTTACCCCTTTCTACATATTGATTAGAGCTTGGAAATTAATTTGAAATCTTGTAGGATTTTCGCTAGTGTTCAATCACCAAATTTTTGTACATAATGTTTACATTTCATTTTGCTTCTCCAATGTTTGTACCCTATGTGAGATATTTGCTTGTTATTTCGTGATTTATGCCCTTTGCTTTTTGCTTATTAATGTCACAAGCCTTAGTTACTATGTCTTTAGGTCCAAGCCATTAGGATAGAGGGGTCCCCCTGGACTGATAGGTCATTGACCAATCTCGTGGTGGTGACATCCCTAAACCCTAAAACACCACCTAAAATATGTATATATATATAGGCCAACATTCTCATTCAAAATTTCTCTCCAACGAGCCCAAATAACAAATCAGGCCTAAATCACTCAACCTGTCCCACTCCTCTCTTGACCCACTTCTAGCTAAGCCCATTCGGCCCACTAAGCTCATTCGGCCCACTAAGCCCATTCGGCCCATTAAGCCCAGACCAGCCCAAGCCCACAAAAGTCAAAATGATTTGACCTTGACCCAAACCTTTGACCAAACTCGAGTTGATCGAACCTTTGACTTTGACCAAAGTCCACAAAATCAAGCAAGTCCATAAGAATTAAACCTTGACCCGAATGTCAAACTTTGACCAAACCTTGACCCGAATATCGACCTTTGACCAAACCTTGACCGAATGTTGACCTTTGACCAAACCTTGACCTGAATGTTGACCTTTGACCAAACCTTGACCCGAATGTTGACCTTTGACCCAAGCTTTGACCAAGATCTAAACTTTGACCAATCCAAACTTTGACCAACCCAAGTTGACCTTGACCCAACTGTGACTCAATCCCATTTTGACTTGGTCTAACTTTGACCCGCCTTGTTTTCCAACCCCAGCCAAATTCGACTCAAACCAAATTCAATTCCAAACCCGATTCATTTCAGTTCAAGCCCGATTCAAAATCAATTCAAGTCTTAATTCAATTAGATTCAATCTCAAATTCAATCCAATTCAATTCAATTCAAAATGCTTTTCATTCCCAATTCAATTCAACTTCATTTCAATCCCAAATAATTCCAAACTTCATAAATCTCAAACTCTTTGAAACTCCAAACCCCATAGAACTCAAGCATCTCGAATCTCAAACGTCTCAACAGCTCAACAGACTCGAACGTCTCAGCAGCTCAACAGACTTGAACGTCTCAGCAGCTCAACAGACTCGAACATCTCAACAGCTCAGTAGACTCGAACGTCTCAACAGCTTAATAGACTCGACCGTCTCAACAGCTCAACAGACTCGAACGTCTCAGCAGCTCAACAGACTTGAACGTCTCAGCAGCTCAACAGACTCGAACATCTCAACAGCTCAGTAGACTCGAACGTCTCAACAGCTTAATAGACTCGACCGTCTCAGCAGCTCAACAGACTCGACTGTCTCAGCAGCTCAACGAACTCGAATATCTCCATAGACTCAGCCAACTCAAAAACCTCAAGAACCCTCAGCTTTTCACACCCGAACACCTTCAAAACTTGTAACCCTTTCAAGCCTTGATCATCCTACAGACCCGAGCGTCTCACAGACTCCGTCATCTCAAGATTTTAAATGTCTCACAGACCCGAGTGTCTCAGAGACTTTTTTGCACCTCAAACTTCAAAATGAACCCGACAATTTGTCAAACCTCACAAACGACCACAAAACCTCTTTGACCCCTCAAAGACCCAGAAGGTCAAAACCTCAATTCCTTCAAAACCATAAAAACTCCCAAACCTCCAAAAGTCCTGAACTACGTAAGGTCTGATCTCAACAAGGAGTTGAGTATGTAGGCAACCCACACAGGGTGCGACCCCACATCAATCAAAATGGCAGCCAGCCACGCAAACCCAAAAATTAAAAGCAAGGCAAGCCAAACGCATTCAAAAGGCAATTCAAGGCCAAACAAGAGTGCAAATCAAGGTAAACTCATGTCAAATTCAAATTCAATCCAAACCATGTCAAAATTCAAGTCAATTCCAAACTAATTTATATTCAATTCAATTCTAAACTCATTCAAATTCAAATTCAATTCCAAACATTCAAATCCAAATTATTTCAATTTCAATTCAAATCAATTTCATTCAACCCCGTTTCAACTCCAGTTTCAATTCAATTTCAATTTCTCCTACACTTTAAATGTCTCATAGACCTGAGCGTCTCACAGACTTTGTCATTCCAATGATTCGAATGTCTCACAGACCTGAACATCTCACAGACCCGAGCGTCTCACAGATTCGAGCGTCACAGACTTCGATGTCTCAAGGTTTCAAGTGCCTCATAGACCTGAGCGTCTCACAGACTAACCTCTTAAATACCTCAAAAAAAATGTGAACTACGTAAGGTCTGATCTCAATAGGGTGTTGAGTACGTAGGCAGCCCATCTAGGGTGCGACCCCATTCCAAACAAAAAACCCTTTCCCCTCT
Source organism: Limonium bicolor (assembly GCA_023374045.1). Taxonomy (NCBI): domain Eukaryota; kingdom Viridiplantae; phylum Streptophyta; class Magnoliopsida; order Caryophyllales; family Plumbaginaceae; genus Limonium; species Limonium bicolor. The sequence goes on from CM041779.1 coordinate 123,773,585, forward strand.
AAGGTGTTCCATGCCTCTCTCAACATTCAAATCCCCTCTGACTCCCACAAACTCTCGACTTCTTCAACTCTCAAAATCAGACTCCTAGTCTTTCATTCTATACTCGTCCGAATTCACCAATTCTTCTCTTGGCGCTAGCTTGGCAGAAAAGCTCGCCTCATCCACTCTCTTCCTTCTCATCCTAATCCTACCTGGTTTTAAATGAATCTCTTAATAAGGTTTTGAAAGAAGGTAATCCCGACAATTGGAGACCGAGGTTTCCTCGGGCACCAATCGAAGTCGTGGTCGTTGCCACTTCTAAGGGGTGTAACCCAGTGCGAACCCACACAGAATCTCTGACATGACCAGATAAGTCCTATCCATAGGCAATAATCTCAGAGTCAATAACGGTTCTTAGAACCCTCTTCCCTTCCTTCCTAGTTCCTTAGGTCAAACTAGGTGGCGACTCTAGTCAATTCCGCCCTTAGGGCATAAGTCCGCGTGGAGCCCATTGAGAGGGTGTGTGTCACTTGCACCTCCCCTTATGCTTTCTGGGAAAGACGGACGATAGTAGGTATTTGAGGGATGCCAGAATAACGGGTTTCACCCTCCACAGAATGGCTTTTTAGGATCTAGGCTTTCAGTCAGACCATATTTAGATAGACCCCCCTCATACCGAAAAATCACCCTCCACAGAATGGCGACTCTGCTGGGGAAAACTTGAGTAAGTTTTTCTCAAACTCAAGGAAGACTGAACTCCATTCAAAATTGTCGGGACTTCCCCACTTCTTTCAAAACCTTCAAGAGATTCTTTTCAAAGCCTAGGATTATTCTACCACACTTAGAGTGTGTATCTGATGAGGACAGCTAGGATTTATTAGATCCTCAACAAACATTACAACAATTGGGTTAATAATTAGCTCACGATTAGAAAGAGACACTTAGGATTGAATGAAGCTAACTTCCCTTTAGGTTAATAAACAACCAATTGAATTACCGCCTTCAAGACAAAACAGTTAGTAAATAGGGTTGTTGTTCTTCTCTGGCTTTATTTACCGCATTCATATTATTGTTACTTGTTGCGGGGTGAGACGGTCATTGACCTACACCATTACCGCTTTTACATTTACAAGTTGTGAGTGCATGGGTAGCTTAGGACATGCATTCCTCTGTGTCACCCCTATTTCCACGAGTCACGGCATCCCAATCGGTCCACGATTGATTTCCCATGAGTCGGGTCACTCACTGAGTGGTTATGCCCGCGAGGCGAGACGGTCACCGACCTACGCCCTGAAGACTCATGATCCAAAATTATCCTCCATATCCGAGTCAGCCAGCATATAGTAACCATGAGCCTTCAGTGTCCAGCTGCCTAATCCGGTGTCTAGGACGGGTTTTATGGGTAGTCCCCCTTGTATGCCGTCTGTCTGACCACCCTTTGCCTTACCCTGAAGATTGCATGGGCTCAGTTCTCCATGTGTCCTTGCACCACGGGTGTCTCTAAAGCCCAATGTCACGCTACACGTCCATAGAGGATCCCGTATTTACCGGATACCCATACACGGCACAACGTAGTCAGTGAATAATTTGGACTTTAGACACACCTGACCGTGCAGACGACGAGAGACCTCCCATGCAGTACTTCCCCAAGTTTCCAAAAGTGAGTATGTTGTGATAATCACCGGCCGTGGCTGTGTGACTGTATCACTTCGGGTATCCTGACCTTTCGAACTTAAGCACTCCGGACTTTCTTGATGACGTGCCCCACAAGGCATAACAGAGATAAATCCCGAGAGATGAACAGTGAAGGAACGACGGTTCCCCCGGTGGTATGGAAGCACTGATTGACCTGGAAGGTGATTATCCCAATCATTCGCACTCAGCTCCACATAAAACCAGCCACGATTTATATTTTCGTTCTTATGTCTATGTGATCACGATTTAAACACTTGAAAAATCAGAAAACGAATCATGTCGAACGCTCTAATGAAATATCTTCAAAGCCGTTCATCTCGAATGATTTCAAAATTGTTATTTCCAAAGCAGTTTTCAAAATCATTTTCAATCAAATTCTTTCAGAAAATAAACTTCGTCCAACGGTTTGTAAAGACCAGATTTCAAAAATCTATTACTTTCAAATGATTTTCGATCAGTATTTCTTACAAATGTTATTTCAAAAAACTATTTCCAAAAACGGATTTCAAAAACCTGCTTTTTACAAACGAATTTCAAACAACTTTTTCATGAATATTATCTCAAACTTGTTTTTGAAAACAGTTTTCGAAGTTGATTTTCACAAACGTATTTCAAAATAAATGATTTAGTCCCCATGTTGTGACTCGCTATTTTTGAAGTTCAACCCACCTTCAAGAGCAGTGGTCATTACTGTGGAGCGTACTAGTCATTTCGTGTTTTCACAAAAGTGGTGGATTTTCACAAAGATTTTGTGCTCGATCATTCATCTTTCCTTTCTAAAAAAAAAAAGCCCCTCATTTTCCTCGTCGGAGCAAGTGGAGCGCATGAAGATCAACAACAGTCTGAACCAAAAATCAGAGCTGCACCAACTCGAGTCCAGTGACATGAAGACTAGAAACAACCATCCGAGTTCGAAGTTGCTGAGGGTTAGAAGAGCACCAACCAATTTCTCTTGATCATAGTGTCATCTTGTTGACCGAACCCGAAGACGAGCAAGCAGCCAACCAAGAGCCCGAAGACGAGCGAGCAATCAACCAGATGCATGAGGATGGACCAGAAGAGTTCAGAAGAAGTTTAGCTCAAAATTCCCCATTTTAATGACTTTTAGGATTGATGATGTATAGGTTTTCCCTATGATTCTTTTCTCTCTTGTCCATTTCTGAATAGATTACATGTATAGGTTTATACATTCCCTTTGAATTTATTTAGATCAAACGTGTATAGGGTTCCCTACTCCCTATTTTATTTGCGAATGATTAAGCATCAAAATTCATATTGAGAAAATCCACCACTTGAAAACACGCGTTTTCAAAATTGTTTTTCCAAAACCTGGTTTCTTTGGCATGCACGTATAATAAAAAAAACGAATAAGGAACGACCCCTCACAGTTATTTATCATTCATCAACTTTGCTTTATGGGGTGAAAATTCAAGGTATCTACAGGAGGCATCCCCTAAATAAACAACACCAGCAAATGCAACCGAGCACAAGGCAAATCGCATGCATTGCATTCATTACAAAAAGTCCCATGTATTCTCAGTCAGTTCAAATTCGTCAAACACGCACAAGTCCTGTCCACCTCAAAAAATTGCATAATCATGTGTTTCATTGTCACTGCACTATACACCATCTTTCATCCCCATATCTCGACTGTCAAAGCCTGATCTCAGAGGGATAGAAAAGAAAACCGAGAAAAAAAAAACGAGCTCAAACCTTCCCAATCTCAAAGTGTATCATATAGTGGGGCTACCATGCGGGAGTTGTCACTCCCCAAAATCCAAAAAAATCATACACCCAAAAATCCAAAAATCATGCCTTCAAAAATCCCAAAAATGCAGTCACTATCATCATGGGACCACCATGCGGGAGTGGTCACTCCCTAAAAGTCCAAAAACTCCAGAAGCCAATCATCAACCGAATGTCTTTCTGAAACAGCCTCTCTCACATCACACCTAACAACTTCTCTCACATAGATCATCTTCAGGGCCAATCGTGACAGGATGAGCTTCATGGACTATCAACGGGAACCGACTCAAGCGAGACTAGGTGTAATCTTACCATTCATGCATTGCATCCAAAACAAAAACATTCAACCAAAATCCAAAATTCAATACATTTTCATTGTCAATATTTCATGCATCCTATACGTAGTTATTCCATATTACCACAACATATCACATGGTAGATAATTGTATTTGCATACTCCCATATCGAAACAACATCTTCGGGAAAATCACGAGAGATTTGAACAGAGTGCATGAACCATTAACTCTCGACCCGTCAATGAGTACAAGGGTCCAATCAAAATCAGCACCACAAACCAAGTGAGTAGTGTGCGAAGAGCGGTATTTTCCTTTGAATTTCAAATGAGTGTTTTGGACAATCCAATGAGTGATGAGGAAAGATAGAGCGAGTCCACAGAGGTAAAACCACGAGCGACTTGTGTTTTCCTTCAACACATGGAGAGGCACAATTCATAGCGAGATCAATGTCGATAAACAGGATACGAACTGTGATTCATGCAAAGATCCGAGAATAGTAAGAAAACAATTATCGACTAATGAGGATGACGAGGCACTTAGGAATAAAAATCCCCACAAAACCAAAAAG